>OW203902.1:10133168-11581767 GCA_934046635.1 Buathra laborator
CGAGAAAAAGAAGGATAAGAAGGAATTTAAAGTTTAGAAGAGTTGCGCGCGGAGCGAACAATTAATTTGTTGTTCGTTGCGCGATGAAAATAAATTTAGTTATTAGAACGAAATTTATAATCGGTGGCAAACGAAGTAAAGTTCGAGAAAAATTTGAAAACTCGACGTCGTTTGTCGCGACTGTGAAATTTGTTACCGGTAATTAAATTTTTTCATCACAATAAACTTTAATCGTCCGAAATCCTTTTTTCGTTTATAAACGATAAAATAAATATTTCGCTATGTGCGTCGGAAATCGACGTGCAGTTAACGGGATGGTATTTTGTTGTTTCACTGATCGGCCCGAACATTCCATGTTTTCATTCTTTTTTTTTTTTGCTATTTTTTTTTTGTTGTTTGTTTTTCTTTTCTTCAAAGTGTGCAATACATCTCTAGTGCGATAGATACTGCGGGTAGAATAATAATTTTTCTCGGTTCAACAACCCGCGAGGAATCTCTACATCTCATTTTATTCAACTATATTTTATTTTTTTCTTTTTTTTTTACTTTTTTTTCTTCTTCGTCATCATACCTTCGGGTTTTTTCGGTATTTTTTTCTCTTATTTTTTTTCTCATCTTCTTTTACAATTGTATATGCCGTCCCGAGCCTCACCGCCTGACTAGATTGCATTTCTAATGTTTTTGTTTTTTTTTTTTCCCTTAAAACTCACTTTTTTTTTTCTTCTTCTTCTCATTAACTCTAAATTTTTCATTTAATGATTCGTATCGTCTAGAATCGATTTTATAACACCTAAAAGTAAAACGATGATTCTATTTCATTTACGAAGAAATCGGTACTAATAAATCTTCGTTCTGCTTACCGGCGAATAAATTCTTAATATTAATTAATATTTGTTGTTGTTGTTTTTTTTTTTGTTATTTTTTTTTCTTGATTTTTTTTTACGAAGAACCTTTTATCTAAATCTGTGTTGTTTTTTAAATCATTTTTATCATTTTTTATTTTTTTTTTCATAATCAACCCGAACCCGTCGCACGCGCATCGCGTATTCTCTCGAGAACGGTATGGCAAAGGCATCGAAAGCCCGCTATACACTCATTAAAGCAAACTATTATTTACAGTGGTAATATTTCGATCCGTTCGACTGTTCGGATCCACGAGAAAGCGAATGGAATGCGTCTTTACGAGTTCATTTCTCGATGAGACTAAAATTGCATTCCCATTTCAAACATCTCTCGTGTCAATGATAAATCGTCAACGTCAGTCACGCGTACCCAATGCGTATTATTGTGTTCGTCGCGCGATCGTTAATACGAATTTACAATTTCTTTTTTTTCCGTTTTTTTCTTCATTTTTTTTTTTTTTTTTTTTTGTCGTTTCGACAAAACCATTACGACACTCTAATCGTGAGTTCGTTATGCTAGGACTACCTTTTCTTCACCAATTGTTTAGAAGCCAATTTTTTCTTCAATTTGTGATCCATTTTCACGGCTTTTTTCTTCGGTCTCTCCGGCGATCCGTTGCAGCAAGCGCAACCCTTTTTAACGTGTCCCCGAAGGCTCGATCGTCGGGCGCGACAATCGGGTTCGATGAGAGTAGTGTGACAACTTTCGTCGTCCGAAGGTTCCGAAGTTTTGTCGCTCGAGACGACTCCCGATTCCGTCAGCGAGTCGCTTTTCATTCGTTTCGTCAATATGCTTTTCGAATCCGTGCGATTAAGAACGACTCTCGCGCTGACTTGAAGTTTATCCTTTTTTTTCACGTATGTGCATCGATCCCCAACGGCGTTTTTCATATTTCCGCCGGACATGCTGTCGTCGAGGCCATTCGTCATCGTGTTGTCTTCAGTTTGGCTGCTCATCGACTCGCTGATGCTGGAATCCTCGTCATCGCTGCTCGATCGCGTTCTCTCGGACATCGGACTTTCCCAAGAAAGATATTCCGATGGGCGCATTACCTTCGAAGTTGCGCGTTTTTTGTTCGTATAGGTGTACTTGTGAGTCGACAAAAGTGGACCAGCGATCGGCGAGAGTGGCGACGGTATCGTCACGTCCGCTGTATTGCTGCCCATCATCGTCATACTTTCGTCCCCCGAACTCGCAGCCGAAACGTTATTCGCATTGCTAACCGGTGGCAGCGATTCCGAATCCATATCCATGTCGAGTTTCATATTCGACGGTTCACTCGAAATACTACTCGGCGATCCCTCCTTCGATCCGTTTCTCGACGTCATCTTCGTCTGCGTATCTTTGGAAGATTCGTTGTCTATCATCGGCAATTGTTCCGACGATAGTCTCGAAACGTCCGAATTGCTGTTCGACGCTTCGTCTTGACTAAGATTATCGAGACTCAATCTTATGTGTTTCGCGGGATTGTCGATCTGCATATCCTCCGATTTTTCTCGTTTGGCTCTCTTGACGGTATCCTTCAGCGTTCTCGTTCGTTGCGAAGGGTTTTTTCTACGTTCGTTGATCTTAAATTCGGCGACGGGACTCGTGTCTCGACTGCCGCTCGAGGAATCCAGCGGACGAAAGTACGGAGCGTTGTAAAGTTTCATTCCCAATGGTTGACTGCAAGAGGCGTCTTGCGACAAATGATCGAAGGACGGCGAGTGATTCGTGTCGAAGAGAAGATCGGCTTCGGGAAATAAATCGCTCGTACTTGGCTCGTCGACTCCGAGATCTTCGCATTCCTCCGAAAGGCTCTTCTGTAATCGCAATTCTCGTTCCATCGCCGCTGCTTTTCTCTCCATTCGCTGCTGCAACAGCTCTCTATCCAATCGCGGATTCGATTGGCTCTTCGGTATTGTTGTTTTGTTCGGATATTGTTGGAACGGCTCCAGCGTGTGATTCATAAAGTATTTCTTCGTATTTGTCTGGTAAACTTGTCCGCTCGACATTTCTATCGGTTGTCCTTTGTTTATTATCTGCAGCACGCTGTGCACCTCGGAATTTTCGGTGTCCCGCGAGTAGACTTTCAACGGCTCAATCGCCAACTGATTCGTCGACGACGTCGGCACGTACCTCCACGGCGTGTCCGGCGATGATTTTCTCTCGGGTTCCCATGCCTCTTGCAATCTTGCGTTACCGCATAGCAAACCGTTGCCGACTTTGCACGGCGAATCGAGAACTTCGGTGGGCTGACGGAGCGGCGACGATTGACTGTCCGAACCGCTTGGACCGCCGGATACGAGAAATTGAGCGGTCGACTCGATCGACGGTTGCTTAGTCGCAACACTCAGGACAGGAACAGACTCTGTGAAAATTACAATAATCTCGTGTCACAAGCAAATTCTCATGTGATACTTTTTTTTTTTTTTCAAACATTTCATTTCAGACATTAATTTTTTTTTTTTTTTTTTTTTCGCAATAACAAAGTTACAGTCATAACTCGAAGTAAACAAAAGTTTGCAATCCCAAAAAAATTGTTCAATAGTTATCAGGAAGCGCCTTACTTTACGACTATGTGACTTAATTTATAGTTTTTTTTTTTTTTGTTGATTTGCGCTAAAAATATTTTCCGAGAAATATTTCACTGAATGTCCCTAAAATAAAAATAGATATATACTAAAATCGCTAAAAAAAAAAAAAAGAAACAATAAAATACGAAGTACAGATGAAAAATATCTTCAAGCAGAAATCGACTAAATATAATATTCTTTCTTCTGAATTAAATTATTAATTGTACTAATTTTTTTCATTTTTTTTTTTTCACTCAAATCATTATGCAACTCAACACCAATACGTACAATAATTACATAAATAAAAAGATATGTCTCTATTAACAATCAGACATGCCGCGTCGATAAGGAGATTTCTCCGACGATAATTGCGTAATTGAAGAAATAATTTATTGATTATTAATAACTATCGATGGCCCAACGTCGGAAGATCACACATCCTAATTTCGTACAAATTCAATGTTAACTTTGAACCATCGATACAATTGATTAATTAACTAATTGTCTATCTTCACCCACACAGCGATTTCCCTCGATATCTCATTTCAACTTTCCAACAACTAATTACCATGCAAAACAATTCGCGTCAATAAATTTCCCTAAATACATTCATGCCGTGCGATTCTTCGATCGAAAGATTAATTAAAAACGATCAACAAACGTAAAGAAAAAAAAAAAAAAAATACTCTCTCGACGAAAAGTACCAAAAAAAGAAAAGCATTTTCGCTAAAACTTGAACAATTTTATTTCTCCGTTTGCTCTATTCTTACCGATTTTCGTATTACTTTGCAACGACGTCACAATGCTCGGTGATACAACGGAATTCGTCGTGATCAGCGTCGTCCTCGTTATATTGTCCGTAACGCCGATGACATCGTCGATTTTTCTTTTAACGGTTTTCGGCGAGATGACTTTGTCGCCCGATGTTATTTCCGTCGACGCCTCTTTGGTCTCTTTAAGTTGCGGCTGCGATTGGCTATTATTGACGACAGACATATCGCTCTGCGCGGCAAACGCGAGAGCGATCGTCTGTCCCGATAATCCCAATGGATTTTCCGCCTGAGTTCCCTGATGTTCCTGTTTTATTTTTTTCTCCGTACACTGCGAAACGGCGGTAGCATTTGGCGCGAGACAAACGACATTTTCGGTTTTAATGCACGCGGGAGTCGACAATTTAGCTATCGTAGAGTTAAGAAATCTCGTGCCTTGCAGCGTAAGATTCGGATTGCTGGTAATAACGCCGCAAATCTGTTGATTCTCGGCGATTTCATTGATGTTTCGTTGAATAATACCGATCGCCGATGACTTGTTGACGAGAATGGTATTCGCAGAAATTTCGCTTTTAATAGCGGTCGCCAAAGGTTCAGTTTTAACGACGACATTGTCGGTGGAGTTCGAGTTTTTCTCGGTGTTCGCGTCGCTCGTGAATTGGGTACTCGTACTCGTGCTTTGCGGCATAACTACGGAAGCATTTTGTACATTACTCGTCGTATTTAAACTCTGATTCGTCCCGAGAGTCTGCAGCGTCGGTACTTTCATCTGTTTAACTTGCGGCGATTGGGTTATTATCTTTCCGGCCGAATTGAGAATCGATTGTAACACAAGAGCGTTCGATACGCCAGTGTTACCGGAAGTTCTGACGGTTGGCACAGCGGTCAATAGTTTCGAATGACTCGACACGATGGTGAACTGTTGAGAACCGCCTTTCACCTGAATGTTCATTGGTAAATGTATATAATTCGCTCCGGGAACGAAAACGGCAGCGCCGCCCATTTTTCCGAGAGCTTCGCTGACGCTAACGGATGCCGATTGGACGGCTTCCTGTACGATAACCGCTCGGGTTTGTCCACTTCCGGGTTCGGTGAATATAAGATTTCGCCTCTTGAGATTCACCTCAACGCCGTCGTTGGAATCGTTCGTCAGACTTCTCGTCTCAGTCGACGTTTCCGCTGCGTTACTCGTCACCGTTGCTTCGTCCTGCGCGGAGAATCCCGCGGGACTATCCTGAACGTGGGCGACGCCACTCGACGAATCTTCGCTTCCCATTGTCCGCCCGAGATCCTCGTTACTCGGACTCATTTCCGACGCTTGCGGACCGCCAGCAGGTTTCGATTTGCTGGAACTCGATTTCTTTCTCTTCGACGATTGACTCGGATTCGTCGGCGGATTGGATCGCCGCCGCGGCGCGGGTTTGTTGTTCAAATCCGGTGAATTCCTCAATTGTTCCGCATACTCCGCCAATATCGTGTATATCCTCTGAGCGGTTTGCTCGTCTTCCTGCGGTTTTTGCTGAGGTTTCGGTATCGGCGACGCCTTCGCGGCTGCAGTAGTCGCATTGGTAGTTTTCACGGTTTTGGGAATCGATTTCTTTCCGGATTTCGGCGAAGGTGTTGGCGGTGTTTTGCCGGCGGATGGTACGGAGGCCGGTGCCGGTGTGACGCAGGGACTGGAGGAGCTTTGGGACGTAACGCTTAACGCGGGGGAAGCAGCCGGTTGGCAGTAACTCGTCACAACGACCAGCGGCGTGGTATTGGAGACTTTTTGCGGCGTACCGCTTTGATTCACATAAGTAAGCGAATTCTTTTGGGAAAAAACGTCCTGTTGTTGAAAAGTAACGGTTCCACCGTTACTTGCGAATTCGTTGCTCGTCGGTGATTGCGTTGGTATCAAAAGCTGCTGCGCGAGAGCGCTGACGCTTGTTTGTTGCTGATGTTGCTTCACGACCGCCTGAGACTGTTGGCTGGTCGTTTGCGTCTGTACGGTGGTAGTAGCGGAACTCGGAGTCGTCGATTGAAGTTGCGGTTGTATCGTACTTCGCTCTTTCACCTGTTCGAGAACACTTTCGAACTCCCGAAGCTGTTCAAGAGTCGTGGAACTGACTTGTGTCGGAACTTCGATCGGCGAGTTGATGAGAGTTTCGCTTCTTACGGTTGATTGCTGCGGTGGCTGCGATTGCGCCGGAGGCTGCGGCTGAACACTCTGTTGCTGCTGCTGCTGTTGTTGTTGTTGTTGTAAACGAGTTGCCGAGAGAACCGTTTGAATGGCAGCGATATTCTGTTGTTGTCTCAGTGAGGAGCCGCCGGGATTGATTATGTTTACTTTTACGAGAGACGTGCGACCGCCTTGTATCGAATTGGTGTGCGATATCGCGGGTATAATGTTCAATTGACTCGGATTCGTCGTCGATATTGTAACGGGAATCTTGTGCGTATATATAACACCACCTGGCGAGGCGCTTTGCACCAATTGCGTTAAAGTTTGTCCGGCGTTTTGGCTGTTAACGCCGCCGGCGTTACTCGACGCGCTTTGCACTATGCTAAGTATCTGTCTTCCCGTCGATAACTGACGATTTGGAATGTTAGTTAAAGACGCGACGTTTATCGTGGCGTTCGTTTGACTGCTCGGCACCGAAGTTTGCACGGCTTTCGAAAGATTCGTCGTTTTTTGTATCGTCGCCGGTTGTTGCTGTTGCGTTATGGTGTCTGTTGTCGATGTTGTCGCTACTGTTGTCGTTGTAGTCTCCGTTGCTAATGTGTAAATCGTTTTGCCGAATGCCTGTTGAAATTTCGGTAAACCGGCGTTTTGCGCCGATTGTTGCGATACCTTTACCGGTGTTAATCTATCGTAAGCGTTGCGATTCGTAGTCGTCGTTGATGTTTCCCGCTGAATTTGACGCGAAAAACCAACGACGCTACTTCCGCTCTCTTCGAGACTCTGAAGCGTGAGAACGCTTCGCTGATTGCCACCGACGACGCTTTGGCTTATCGGTGTTAATTGATAATTACCGTCGGGCGTTCGCACGACGTGCATTTGTTCCGAACTTATCGGAAGGGTTGTCGACAACGTCGCGGAAGAGGGTGACGGCGATTTCGTCGGCGATTCGTTACGACTGTTTCGCTGATTCGTAGCGCGCGGACTGTCGGGTTCAGCGTTTGTCGAACTCGTCGGCGACGTATCCGGCGGCTGATTCGCCTCTTCGCCAACGTCGTGAAGAGCCGAAGATCTTGGCGGCGGTGTCTGTCCCGCGGGACTCATACCAACGCCACTGTCGTGACCACCGGACGATGGTGTTCCCGGCAATTGGATACTTCCCGCCATACTGGACGTTCGATTTCTCGGCGGTGTATTGCCGCTGTTCACCGAACCGGAATTTGGACTCTGAGGAATGTTTCGCGACAACTGTACAACGTTTACGGTCGATTGAACTCTCGGCGGTACCATCATGTCGAGAGTATTCAGTCCGGGAACATTTTTCGCCAATATATCAGAGTCGCGTACAGCTTTCGCGAGTATATCGTATTTTTTCGATAAATTTGTTTTAACGTTTTTGCGACTACGAGGCGCGCGTCCGGCGCCTCTTCCCTTGTCGTTCGGCTCTCCTTTGCGCTTGTGAAACGTCCCAATGGCATTTTTGTTCGGCGAGAATGGCATTGTTTTCGTGATATTAATCAATTCGCTCGAAAGATCGCCGGCGCTAAGTTGCGGCTTTTTCTGCAATAATTTTCTATCGACTTCGTCGGCTCTCGTGAGAACGATCTTCGGATTAAGATTCAACGTGCTTAGCATCGGTGCGAATTTCGTCACGTTACTTGTATTGTTGTTTGTCGAATTTATGCTTTCTTTACTTTTGTTTAACAAATTTTTCTGCAATAATTGCGCCATTCTTACGGGTTTCTTGGCATTCTGAGGTCTGAACATTCGCAATGACTTCAGGACGGCAGGATCGCTGCTACGCTTTTCCGTGATTATTAGAGGCGCCGCCGACGTGTAACTCGAGCCTTTTATTGTTTCGCGCTTATTCTCGTCCATATCAGCGGAGAATAGCGTTATTATGTCGTTGCTACTCACGTCGGAGCCGCTAACGTCTTCCGCCGGATGCCGTATGTTTTCATTAACTAACATATGAAAGTGCGACACCGTGTCGACTGTTAATTTCGATTTTCCCCGCTTTTTCGCCATTTCCTTCGTCGTATTTTTATTATTTTTGTTCTCAAGTCTGCAGCCATCGCTGCCGAGACTATCCGTTTGACTGTCCTGCGTATTCGTATCTGTATCCGATACCGAACTCGTGCTGTTTCTGAAATGCTGCTTTGTCTTACGCTCCGCACTCTCGTAATCACTTTCAGACGACTCTAACCTGTGTACTTTACGCTGCCGTCCGGTTCTCCGCACTCGCATCACGCTACCGCTGTCCGAATCCGTACTGTCGTCGAGGCTTCGTCTGGTAGTCGATCTCTTGTAACCGCCGGCCGGCTGAAAGCTGCCGAATTGTTCCGAACTGTCGGACGGCATGTCGACCCATTGTTCGTAACCCTTTTCGATACCGAAGAACACATCCTTCTCGTTTTCATCCTCCGACGGCCAATCCTTGAATTGCGAATAATCGATGTTAAGGTATTTCAATTCTTTCTCCTTGCTGCCCATTTCCTCGGGATTCTCGAGATACTTCTCGCACAGCATGTGCAATTCTTTCCAATCCAAAACCCAACTTAGCATATGATAACGCGGACTGCTCAGCACAACCGCCAAATCGTCGCAAAGCTGTGGCGTTAATCCGAGTTTTTCGGCGTCCAACACCTGATTTGGCACACATTTCTCGTCGTAATTCGCTGAACCGGTTACGGCGTCGCCGTTTATTAGGATCAGAGCGTCCAGAGATCTATCTATGGTTACGCTGGCTTCCGGCTCTTTTTTTATCTCCGCGCCGGTGAATTGCCCGCAGTTGAAGCACAACTCGCCTAATGGACCTTCGGAACCCGCTTCCCGTTTGGGATGAAGATTACACTTCTCCGATGCCACCGCGTCCCCTTTCAACGGTGAACTCAGTATGTTCTTCAATAGCTGATCGCTGCGATCGAATATCTTCGGAACGGCGCTTTGCATTTCGACTCCTCTTACCGAATGCGAAATCGACGGCGTCAATGATTGTAACGTTGGCTGCGTCGATCCGTTCTTCGGCACGTTTTTGCTCGACGTTTCGTCGACTTTTTCCGTACACGAGACGCTTTGCTCGCTTTGCTGAACGACTCGCGACTCGACGTTCTCCTTACCCGTCGTTTGGACTCCGACGGTATCTTGCTGTTTCGTCTTTCCGCAGGCCACTGCCATCTCTATTATTCTATTGTAACAGGCGCGCGTTGGATGCAACGAGAATGCCGTTAACACGCATTCCCTCGCTATACCGACGTTTGCGTCAACAACGTCCGCTAATCTCAGAAATTCTGTACTCAAACGCTCCGCCGTCTCCCGTACTTTTTCCTTGTCGTTTTTAGCCTTTTGATTCTCCAATTCATTCATATCCGTCGTAAGAGCTCTTATGTACAGCTCGATCACCAGTGGCTTCACGTTTTCTCCGAACTGCAAACACAGAAATCGACGGATGTTAATTAAACGCAATTAAAATTTGTTTGTTTGTTCGTTTTTTTTTTTTTTTTTTTTTTTCTATCGAAAATGTTAATATCGGTGATATTGACAGTGTTTCGCGTCGCGAATTCTGCGTTATTTGCACATCACCGAAATATATTACTCCGCTATCGACTCATTAACCGATTTTTTAAAATTATATCAATTAATCCGGAATTTTGTCGATATCGCTTTTTCGACGCAAAAATCTCGATAATCGCGTGAAAAAAAAAAAGAAAATTGTTCATTTACCGGTGAATTCATTCTACGAATTCATTATTGTAATAAAGAGTATAATGTCGCGTGACCAATGGTTGAACAGAGTTTACGCGGTGAATAGGACCGCCGCTCTCGAGTTTTAGTCACGCGATACATAGAATTTTTCGAATGCGGTCTTTCGTAGCTGTGAAACAACTTGGCAAGTTGTTATCGAAAATGTTCTTAATTATCTGCGCGATTAGAAAAACACGCGGATAGTAAAAGTAAAAAAAAAAAAAAAAAAAAAAAAAAAAAAAATAGGAAAAAAATTGCCTCGTCGCCGTTTAGATACGGAAATTGTTCAATCAACGATAACTATTTTATTGTATTGTTATCTTGTTAGATAATTTTTTTTTTTTATGGCTACGATAACAATACTCACGTGTTTAAGAAGCACCGCACAGAAAATATATATGTGATGGGCGCTCTCCGCTGGTTCGATTAATTTTCTAATCATTCCCGGCAACGTGGTCGCGATGTCCTTCAATTTGGCGTGTAGCATCGCCCACGAATTTAAAATTTGCTCGAGAACAATTGCACCGGTCTCGCCGACAGGCCGAACCATACCCGCGGTAACGAGATACTGAGCAACCAATTCGGCGGCTTTTATCGAATTTCGCCAAACTCTGGCAGTTCCATACTTGGTGGGTTTCTCACCGCTGAGTCTCTGGACTACTTCTAGCGCATCGTTGAGGTCCATTAATTTTAACTGCGCAACAGGAAAATCAAATATTATTAAACGAATATTTATTAAATACACAAATAAGCGGAGATTCTTGAATTCGATGAATCGTAAGCGCGGAAACGGATGCATCTGTTTCACCCGAATTTACCGCTTTCATTATAATTATTTTTAAATAATTTTTTAAACGAATCTTCGTGTTGATATTTCGAAAGTAAACATGTTAATTACGAAACTGGGGAATCATTTTCGGGACTATATTTGTCGGTCGATCGAAGGGTTAAATTTGTATATTCGCGTTCTCTTCTTTACATAAATACGATTTTTTTTTTTTTTGAGGCCAAAATCAGTGAATCCATCGATTTTTTTTTGAGATAAACATTATTTTGGATTGCAATTGAGTTTTAAAAAATATTTCGATGCCGAAAGGTTTGAAAAATTAAAAAAAAATTGGGTATTTGAATTTAACGCCGCGGAACTTTTCGTTTTTATTGATTCTTATTGTTGAGATAATTGTTTCGTCGTACTTACTTGAGCGAGAATATCTTGCATGCGTTTCCATTTGTACAGAAGGACAATGTATACGTCGAGCATAAATTGAACATGTTGAGGTTCCGACAGCGAGCGCAAACGATCGCTCCTTCTCAGGGAGCGAACGCATGCCGCGGCGAGTTTTATGGCAATGTCCTCGCAGCGATCCTCGCAGAGTATTTTCAGCCTCATCGTCAAGAGTTCACCTTTCTCCGAACAACAGAATTCTGAAATATATCGTAATTTCATATGTTATTTATAACTCTTCAAGGGATGCAATCAAATGAAAAAAAAAAAAAATAAAAAAAAAAAATCGGCATTACTATCGATATGTAAACTAGAAATTTTTTTTTTTTTTTTCAAATCTGTGATATTTTTTAGGTATCGTCAAGAATTCACCTTTCTCTGAACAACAGAATTCTGAAATATATCGTAATTTCATATGTTATTTATAACTCTTCAAGGGATGCAATCAAATGAAAAAAAATAAAAAAATAAAAAAAAAAAAAAAAAAATCGGCATTACTATCGATATGTAAACTATAAATTTTTTTTTTTTTTTTCAAAACTCTGATATTTCTCAGGTATAAAATTTAAAAAATTTTTTTTAAAAATTGTATCACTACAATTTCTCATACTGAAGCGGTTTATCGATCGACGAGGCAATGTAATTATTTTTTAAAAATTCGAGAACACAGTAAGTTACTTTATTAAATATAAAAAGAGCGCAAAGAATCTTTGATACATCGGTAATATGATATTGAAACTCGTCGTTACATTGCTGCAAGACGACAATATCGAAATCATTAATGATACGAAGTTCACGTTGCTAAACGGTTTGTAAGTAAATTGGAGAATTAAGTTGCGGCGATCTATTGTCGAGACAAATCGAGGCGAATACGAGACGAAAGATCGCGGAGAACGAAATTGGTAATTTGAGTGATAAGATTCGCTTACCCTCTTCATGTTCAGAATCCGGTTGGCCGTTAAGTATGCTGTCGAGTGCCGGAATAGACCACGGATCGTGTACCAGAGCTATCAGAGCGGTACACCTCGGTGCAGCCTGGTGGTGCACCAGGTGACTCGCGCACCTCTGCAACGTTACGCTGAGATGCGTCTTCGTGGCAGGTGACAGCGTCGGCCATTCCCCGCGCAATACTAGTTTCAACGTGTGTCTGAAAAAAAAAAAAAAAAAAAAAAAAACGAAAAATGTTATTTCTCACGAAATTGGTATAAGTTAATCGTAATCTCAAAATTTCTTCGGCGGCGCGAAAAACACCGATTTGTTAAAAAAAAAATTGCTAAAAATGAGTGGATATCTGGGAAATTTTATTTTATTTTGAAAATTGCGGCTGCAAAATGATTTCTAAACGTTTAACAGCATTAAATTATCATATGAGATTAATGTTAATTGAAATTTCAAGATTTCGTTCGATGCGCGAAATGCACAGAAATGAGTTATAAAAAAAATAGCGAAAAACGAGTAGATGTTTAGGAAATCATTTCATTTTGAAAATTGCGGCTGCAAAACGACTTCGGATAATTGCTAACTATTTAAAAGCATTAAATTATCATGTGATATTAATGGTAATTGAAATTTCAAGATCCTTTTCGCTGCGCGAAATGCACAGAAATTAGTTATAAAAAAATAGCTAAAAGTTAGTAGATATTTAGGAAAACATTTTATTTTGAAAATTCCGGCGACAAAAACGATTGCAGAAAATTTCTAAAAATTTAACAGCATTAAATTATCATATGAGATAATTATTAATTGAAATTTCAAGATCCCTCTCGATGCGCGAAGTGCACAGAAATTAGTTATAAAAAAAATAGCGAAAAACGAGTAGATATTTAGGAAAACATTTTATTTTGAAAATTGCGGCTGCAAAACGATTACGGAAAATTTCTAAACATTTAACAGCATTAAATTATCATATGAGATAATTATTAATTGAAATTTCAAGACCCCTTTCGATGCGCGTAATGCCGACAAATTAGCTATAAAAAAATAGCTAAAAGCTATTTAGACATTTCGGAAGATACGTAATTTCGAAAATTGTCACTCGGAAACGGATAGCGGATAATTGCCATCAGGTTGATAGCATTAAATTCCAAAATACTTCATAAATTCACCCTTTCCGCAAAAAAAAAAAGTCAAGTTAAAAAAAAAAAAAACGTCCCGGAGAGCGTAAGACGGAATGAATGAGAAGCTCTATTTCAAGACACATCAAGAGTTAATACTCGAAATAACACGTAACGTAGCTGCTCTCTTATTGCGCAAATTCCTCGTAGGGAAGAGTAAGTACGCGTGGGTGTAGATCTCCTTGCCGCGTGTACCCGAGGAAACATTTTTACGGATGGTAAATTTCGTGAAGCGCTCAAGAGGCGCAAAGGGTGCAAGTGGACGAGTGAATCTTTCGCCCGGTCATGAAAAACCGAAAAAAAAAAAAAAAAAAAAACCCCGAAATCTTTATTCAGAGATTAAAAAAAAGTAGGAATTGCAGTTTATTTTATAAAATGCACTGTTCATTCCAGCCGCGTAATCTCGCATTTTCCTCCCCCGAAATGTAGGTGTACACCGGGAGTTAAACGAGAAACTCTCTCTTCTGGATTCCTCTCGGTATTTTGCATAATTTAATTGGATTCGTTGAAAATTAGCATATCAAATGTAACAATGATTCTTTCTTTTATCTTCTCGTTTCTTTTTCCCGCTTCCCTTACCTGTGTCCGTATTTTTATTTATTTTTTTTTTTAACTGTTTTCCTTATTTTTTTCTCCGTTTCTATATTTCATTTTTCTTCTAAAGATATAACGCCATCAGGAAAGTTTGATGGGTGTCTAACGGATAAAATTTACCAATTGCTCATCGGTTGCGATTTGTTTATCGGGTTTAATCTTTCGCGCGCGATGCCTTGCAGTTACGCGTATCCGTGTCTCCGTATTTTAATTTTTTTAATTTTGCTTTTCTTATTTTTTCTCCGTTTCTATATTTCATTTTTCTTCTAAAGATTAAACGCCATCAGGAAAGTTTGATGGATGTCCAACGGAAAAAAATTACCAATTGCTCGTCGGTTGCGATCTGTTCATCGGGATTAATCTTTCGCGCGCGATGCCTTGCAGTTACGCGTATCCGTGTCTCCGTATTTTAATTTTTTTAATTTTGTTTTTCTTATTTTTTCTCCGTTTCTATATTTCTTTTTTCTTCTAAAGCTAAAACGCCATCGGGAAAGTTTGATGGGTGTCCAACGGAAAAAAATTACCAATTGCTCGTCGGTTGCGATCTGTTCATCGGGATTAATCTTACGCGCGCGATGCCTTGCGGCTTCCGCGTATATGTATTATTCTTGTTTCGAGTTTATAATGTATTTACGCGATGTTTACCGGCGGGTAGGTGTGTATCATAGGTGGGCGGACAAGCGTGTTGCGTTGTACAATAGAAAATCAGGTTGAATGGGTATGAAATTTATATGGCGCGTAGAGAAATGAACGATGAACAGTTCGATTGGAATGGTTTCAATCGTCGTATACTCTACTCACATGTAGACCCATTCTATGAGAGACTGGGTGACCTCCGGGGTTGCTGCAGGAATGAAATTGGCGACATGCTCCCAGGCGGACAGAAGTGTATTCACCTTGTCCCCGTACTTCTTTTTGCTGTCACTCAATGTCGCTTCAAGCCCCTGAAACAGATAAAAGTATAATTCATTTATCGCGAACGCAATCGCTAGTAGTAAAAAATCCTGTAAACTTTATTGTATATAATTGTATTATGTACATTAAATAATAATATAATAATAATAATAATAATATAATGTTATATATATAATATATTATTATTATTATTATATTATATATTATTAAAAATATAATATTTTTTTAATTCATTTTTTAACAAATTTTTTTTTTTCGCATTATATTATATTAAAAAAAATATTATTAAAATAATAATAATAATAATATAATGTTATATATATAATATATTATATTTATTATTATTATTATATTATATATTATTAAAAGTATAATATTATTTTTTTAATTCTTTTTTTAACAACTTTTTTCTGTTGCTGTAAAATTCGACTATAATTTTCGACGTTGTCGACTTTTTTCTGTAACGAATTTTTTTTTTCGGATAATCGTTATGCATTGTCGATTATTCCGTCGAGTGGTTATATCAAGGATTAGGCCTCTTCAAGCTGTGAATAGAAACTGCATACCGGTAATTTCTGCAAATGCAAATTAGACGGGAAACGCTTCTGACTCGAGGCGTTCTCGACATTAGCATCCACTCTACCGATTAGATTCGCGGCGGGAGAACACGTGATACCAGAGCGACTCAAACTCCGAAAATACGTTTAGATACCCAAGCAAATGAGAGCGGATTGCCGTAATTTGGTCAAATTTATTGCAAACATCGCGATTGCAATATTTATGGGAATTCGAGGATTCAAATTTTTTTATATGTTTACGATAATCTGTAAACGATAATAATAAAAAGAGGAAAACTGAGATTTCTGTGATTTTTTTCGTAATTCCGTTGATTTTATCTTTGTATTTTTATCGGCGATTTGATTTATTTTATTTTTCATTAAAATTTAAAAAAACGGCATTTACGCAAAAATTCGATGTTTTCGTGATAATGTAAAAAATAAACACAAACATATATCATAATATACGTTTCGTAACACCATCAGTAATATCAAAAAAAATGATTAATTAATTTGCTGACATTTCAACAACGAAATAAATTTTAATTTCGTATTTCCGCGTTTTCACGATTTTGCAAAATAATATATTTTGCATTAAGTTTACTGACGATAAAAAAAAAAAAAACTAAACTCGTTGAAAAGCGAATATATAATAATGAATAAAATGTTTCGACACTATATAAATTTTTTGCGCATTTTGTAACTTTGAAGTTTCTTAAAGTTTTGCATTGGAACTTTTGTAACACACAATAGGGATTTACTTCGTGAAAATTCGTAATTGCAGAAGTACGTTATTCTTGGTGTTTCGCGAAATATTACGGGAATTGAAGAAAAATTTTCTGAAAGATTGTAAACTTTTTATGAAGACCTTTGTCGAGCTGTGATTTAGCACGAGCGTAAAACTATTTCTTAAGTGGTCGCATTACAAGACTTCGAAATATAGCGAAGAAAAAAGATGGGAAAGACGGTAAAAGCCCTCGAATGAGCCGGCAGCTGGTCAGCAAGTCGAGTAACCGCTTTGTAACATTCAACGTTAATATCAAAGTGCCCGCGAAATATCTCGTAAGAAAGTTTTCTCCAATTCCGACGTCCCAGTAATTAATTGGTGGGACCCCCGAGCGCCACGAGGGACAGAGGAGGGTGAAAGTTACCACTTCGGGTGACTCTTCTCAGCGACTCTCCTCCCCACGAGATTCTCTATTTATAGTAACAATTCCCTCGCCACGTTTTTTCCCCGAGAATATAAACGTTAAATAAAGAAAAAAAAAAAAAAAAGAGGAGAAATTTTATCGCATTGAATTTAGTTATTCCACGGAATTAATTGCGTGAGAAGAAAACTTTTTAACTTTGATAAATTCATATTGTGAGTAAAATACGAGGATTAAAAAAATTCGGAAAAATCGTATTCGTAATTTGGTATCACTGTGGTAAATTTTACGAAAAGATATTTATTTACGTAATTTTTAAAGTTTCGGCAGTGACGATGAGTTTTTGATTTTTTTTTTACGTTTTGATATTTATTTACGTTTGAGAATTTTTTTGATCGCGTTAACTACATCGCGAAGTTAATATTGCAAAAGTGCATTTCTTCAGGTTGAATAAATTGTACACTAAAAAAAATTGCTTCTTTAAAAAAAAAACTTTTATGTTTGGAACGTGTAGAAAATTTCAGAAAAATGTGTGTTGAAATTTTAAATAACTTTTTTCAATATAACGACAGATTTGGTAACTTTCACATAATTTTTTTTTTTTTTTTTTTAAGAATGTTTCGTAAATTTATAGGCCATTTATAAGGGATTTTTATTTTTTTTTATTTTTACGTTCTTTTAATTTGCGATTAATATAAAATGGTTTCCACTTTTTTATTTCCGGAAACATTAAATTTACCATTATTTTTTTACGGTGTATACGACAAGACCTTTCAGAGGTAAAATAATTGAATATGTAGTCTTTTATTTACGAAGCTTTCGTTATTTTTCATAAAATTGCTATTGAAAAACTCCGCAGCCGACCGCAAGCTTTACGAAATGCTTTGACGCAAACTGAAGCAAATGCAACGGTAATAATTGATACATTTAACGTAATTATAGCTGAATATTACGTGAAATTCCTTCATTTTCAGAAAGTGTATTTTCTGCTCGGACGGACGTAGTCGACAGATGAAATACGTAAAAAAGCGTTTCTCTCGCAGTTAACTGACGAGAAGCGAAAATAGGTATTCGCGAAAATTCGCTTCATGGAGGTAAAAAAGTTTAACAAATTTTAAAGTTAATTAGCGCAATTTGCAAATCCGATTTAATACCAGAGATGGATTTCAAAACAATGTCCATTGTTTCGTATGATCGTCGAGATTAAAATTAGGAAGAGACAAAAGTTCCGAGTATTTCGTATTCATACTAAAAAAAAAAATTGTTAGTTTTTTTGCGTTAACTTGAATTATTAAAAAATAATTACTCACATATGAATTTTCAAAAAAATTTTACATGTTAAATTTTTCTTTTTATATTAAATATTATTTTCATAATTCCATATAACAAATTTTTAAAAAATCAACAAAACATTTTGAGTAATTCGTGAAAATAAATATTTTTTAATATTTTCACAACGCACATAATAAATTTCCAATTTCAAAAAAATCTATCGACAGCTTTTGGAATTTTTTCAATTTCATTTTGACTTTTCTTTCGCGATGTATTATTTTTTTTTTCTTTTTTTTCCACTGCTTTTTCCGGTCACGAATTCTCGTGTCTTTTCGTCGTCCGCGTAGGCGGGAGCGAGAATTCGATAAGCCACTTTCGGAGAATCTTGTGTAATCTCGTTTCGAGAGCTACGAAGTCTCGGAGACGAATGTTATACGGGTATAAGTCAGGAAGAGCTTTTTGATATTGCGAAAATGTTATTGAGCTCTCGCGAGTAGTATTGCGCGGAGGAAACGTTGGATGTGGGTAAACGAGACGAGGAAAACGCGTGTTTGCCTCGTCTCGGCTCGCGCATTCTCTCGCCGACTTTACGGACGAAGAATCGTTGTATTTTCTATTTTTTTTTTTTTCTTTTTTTTTTTTTCGTCGTGTCGCGTCGCCTGCAGATAAAAACTGCTAGTTTTGTCATTCTCTCGTTGAAAAGCGATGCGAGGAAAAAAAGAATACGACCGAAATATTTCTGGAACGAGAGAAGTGGAGTAATGCACTGAGGGATGAAAACTTCTGGTAGTTCGCGAGAGGCGGTGGAAAATATACATCGCGGGTATTAAAACGACCAGAGAGATACGACATTTCTCGTTATTTTTCGCATTTGCACTCTCGCGTTCGCGTGAACGAAAGAGAGAGAGACGAAAGAGAGACTTCTATTTTTTTGTTCATATTAATTTCCCCACCGGCGGGGTAATGCGTAACTCTCGTTCTTCTCTCCAAAACGACTGTAACTCGTTCGCAATTTTCCGCGGACCGCGGAAGCTTCAGCGAACGGCTGAATAAGCCATCTTTCTCTCGGCGCTTTGGTTAAACTCGTAACGAACAAACGGAGAGCTATTAAATTGTAAGTGCAAAAACAAAAAGCGTAGAAATACGAAACGGCTGTCAGGTAAAATTATCCGGTAATCAACGGCAGGTACGCGCAACCAGCGCAGAGAATTCAATATCGTTTGCAGCGGAAAGAGAAACGTCCTTCCGCACTAACGATGATTTGAAGCCCTTTGAAGCACCGGTTACAATACCACTGTTACAGCTATTTTTTAATTAGTTTTTTCAAACTACAAAGGCACTCCGTAACGTGATACCGTCAAAATACGATTCGCATGAAATGTAAATTGAAAAAAAATGTATTTCGACGAGTAAAAAGCGCATTTCGATTACGTAAAAAATCAGTGTATATTAAAATTTTTTAAATATTTTTTTTTAATTTTTTTTTTTAATTTTATAGAAGTGAAAATTATTTGCGCGCATATAGATACTTTTTTGTTCATAATTATGCAGAGGTAATTGCATGAGAAACCTTTTAATAATAAAATATTATTCCCGACAGTAACCCAATTCCATATCGAATGGATATCGAAAAAAACGCGAATGAAAATAAATCGCATCGCGTACTTTCAGTTTTTTAATACGATTATAATTTTCAATATTTTTCGTTATTAAAGAAAAAATTCTTTAATCGCTATCCACAAATATTAACAACATTTTTTCTGTTAATAATACGCAGAAACGAATTTTTGTTACTAATGTTCCCTCACTAAGTCGCGTCAACCCTTCGCGCGAGGGTTAGAAAATTCCACGAAAAAAAATTACTGGTGATATTGCGAAGTATAATTTTTTTAATAGCAAAAAAAAAAAAAAGATGCGCGCTTTTCCGTGTCATGTGCGATTCGCTCTCAAAAAATTCCTCGTGAGTTCAACAATTATCTATACATTAGTATGTTATACTTTCAGCTCCGGAAAATAGTATCAATTCAGAATATTTTTTATATATTTTTTTTTTTTTTTTTTTTTTTTTAGTGTCAATTCTGAATATTTTTATTCAGAATTTTTTTTTTTTTTTTTCCCTCTAAGAAAAGCACATTTCATCGGATGCTCGTCTACCCATTGTGCCATCGGATCCCCGCATCAGCTTCTTCTTCATCCCTCACTTCCGTAACTCGACGCGAGTCGTGGGACACTGATATATATATTTATTTTCATTGTATGTATACCCTTTCGGCCTTCGAGAGTCCCGACTATGGTAGCGGTATTATATACGCCATCCGAGCTCTGCGCAGACCGGTGGTGAAGTTATTTCAACGAGTTATTTTCCTTGTATGCAAGCGGATAGCGCGCCAACGCAGTAGGTATTTGGTCCACGAATCCCCCAACGAATTTGTGGCGAGAGTTGCACACACGGGGGTTTGCGGTTAGATTATACGGCGACGCGGCTTTATTGCGATTCGCTGTACGCCGTGACCTCCTCCCCGTCTTCCACAATGCAAGAGAATCTTTTTTTTTTTTTTTTCCTTTTTTTTTACGCGGTTAAACAAACTTACTGATTGGAGTTACAATAGAAGTATTTACGAAAAAAAACTCAAATCCAATTATTTTACTTCGATAAATACGAAAATTCGCCCGATGTTTGGTGGGATTCATTGCTTCTTGCAACTGGCGAGAGAATTCCGAACGCGCGGGGGGCAAAATGGATTATTGGGGTAAAATGGACCAAAACGTGACGTCGGAAGTCTCGATGGAGGCAAATGGGGTATTTTTGCGATTTTATCGTAAAAAGATCGAAAATTTTGAAAATTGCGGCATAATTTTTGGTAAAACCAAAGTTAGTCGTTAAATGACAAAATTCCATAAATATATTTTAAAAAATTAAAATATGGAAGTTAAGAGGCGTTTTTGTAAGTTTACCGACATTTTATTTATTTGTTTCGTTTTATTTACGAGATTTAGCTGATTAACTCGATATTTGTTAAGCAAATAATAAATTTGGTAAAATTCGAATCGCTGCATACCGCATACATAATTTTAAGTTGATACTTCGAAAAGCCGCGATAATGGAATTTTTTTATTTCGCGAAATGTATTTTTTTTTTTTTTTTTCGGAAATCCGGAAATGTTTGTTACGAATTTAATTTGTTAATAAACATCCAATTCGTGGATCTCAAATAATAACAACAGTCTGTATTTTTTCACCGGACTGTTTTGCCCCGTTTTCCGTAAAATCTGTATTCCGGAGATAAACAGAATATTATTTTCCAACGTGTATTGAATGGATGTATAATTGTGTAAATTCAACTCTCCATTACGCGGCTTTCGTATCTTCGCAACGAATAAAACAAATGGAAATACAGTAGTAATGCAGAAGGGTTTGGATGTTACATATAAAACGGCGAACTAACAGAGAGCTCTTGTTCCGTATGCCGCTGGTTGCAGCCCTACAGCGGAGAATTTATGAGAGTTTCGCGGCGGAGATCGCACACGTGGATAATTCGACTGCGCGCGCGCGCGCGCGCTTCAGTAACGTTAATTTCTCGCTGCCTGATAATCTAAACACGACGGAGATACCCGCCGCGCGTCCGTACTAATCGATATTCGATACTATCCGTCGGCCAAATCGTCACGATTCACTCGGCAAATGCGAATAAACGAACGAAAAGAAGATACTCTCAACGGGAGGGTTGCAAAGAGCCAAAGATCGATATTACCGCGATGAGAATATTATCCCTGGAAAATCGTCAATCGTCGAAACATTCCGTTGGATAATTTATACGCTTATATTCAACTTTTTATTCATCCGCTCACCGCTGAATTAATTGTTAGAGTGAAGGAAAAAAAATTTGAAAAGGTACGTCTGAGGATTTTTTTGTAACAAAAAAAAAAAAAACATCGCGATTGGTAAATTTTTTTTTCATGGAAAATTAATTCATCACGAATGATATCTGATGTCGAGAGAAATAAATGCAAATTAACGCAGTAACGGTGAAATATATATTTTTATCGTTGCATATTTTTCAACGTTTCTATATTCGTTAAAAAAAAAAGTAAGATGGGGCAAAATGGACCAATGAGGCAAAATGGATCAGTCGCGTAATTCGAATTTTGGAATAAAATGGACGAATCCTAAAATTCATGAAATAAAAAAAAAATTATTTTCAAAACGTTTAATGAAATTATGTATATTATTTGAGCCAAAAAATGGCCCGATACCAAAAATAGAAATTCGGTAAAATAAAACTGTAATTCATCAATAGTCCTTTAAAAAGTATTCCATTTGGAAAAAAACGTATTTATCATCGTACAGAAAGCATAAAGGTGATGCGAAACTGTGAATACGTATCGCAATTGCTTAAACAAATGCCTCTTGTAAAGGCGTTTTAAAAAGTAAGAATATCACTAAATTCCCTTTATTATATTTCATATATGCAAATTTATATTTTCCGGCGAAAATAGTTTACATATCGTTCATTAGTAGTAAATGATTCAAAATTTTTATTTTTAAATTTTCGTAATTTTTGAATTGCGGTCCATTTTGCCCCAATTTTTTTTTTCATGTAACGACGCGCCTCAAATTTATTTTTAAATTCAAAACTAAAGGAAAAGTGTACACAAGTATTGTGTATATCGATTAAACTCCACGAATTCCTTAAGCCGCAATTATCGCTATAATTTGCGTGATTTTTTTTTTTTTTTTTTCGAAAAAAAAAAAAAAAATAGTGAAAATTCGACTAAAAACTCAAAATTTATAATTGAAAATCTATAAAACTCTAATTATTAGTTCATAGTGAATACTCGATAAGATAAGATTGTTACTGAATGTGAAGCTGAAGATTAACGAGTTTGGAGTTTTTCGCTCTCGAGAGCTTTCGCGATGAGCTCCGGTTCTGTGGGCTCGAGATTGAGACTCAATAAAGTTTCGTGAACAACAAGCAACAGCAGGAATCTTATATTACTCTATTTTCTTTCTTGAATTCTCCGGAAAATTCAACTCTGTATCCGTATATACCGTATATATATATATCTATATATTTATTTTTCTCAGTTCCGTTCAACTGTGCACTTCGTTCAAGAAAAAATTTCTTCTTATTCTCCTTTATCCCAGGCGCGCCGCCTTCTCTTATTATCCCATGCGCTGTCGCTCCTCGTATTTCCATTCAAAAAATGAAAGTATACACAGCCACCGAGGCGAAGGAGATAGTTGGGTACAGAGAGTGAGAGACTCTGCGAAGATAAGCCGACAGAGAAATTGAATTTATTATTCCCTTCCGTCCTCCCGGAGACCCCGAGAGGCTCCACGATCGTTAAGACTCGCGGTAACTCGTACCCCGAACCCCCGACCCGTAAAGCAACGCGCTTCTTCCCTTCTCGCAGAAGCTAAAACTATCCCACAGGCTACCGACGAGAATTCTCGCGTCAGCGTCTTTCCGGAAGGTCCGAGAATCGCCTAAGAAGCTAAGGATACTCCGGGAAAACCGCCTCCGCACACATCCTTCCGACGTTAACTTTTCCCATTCGACGACCAACTTGATGCGCGAACTGTGCGAATCGACGTTCTTCACAACGACACGTCCAACAAGCAATCGTGAAAACGCAATTCTATTCGGAAATAAATTCACGTATTCTGCGGTTCGAGTGTAAAATCGTCTTGTGAAGAAACGAAATTGTCGACGCGGAACCAAAAACTTCGATAACAATTTCGCAACACGATTTTTTTTTTTTTTTTTTTTTTTTCAAAAATTGTATAAGTGAATTCGCTGAATGCGAAAGCTGTTTTGTGAAAATTTTGAATTTGAAAAAAATTCGCTGTTTTATGTCTCATTAAAAAACGCGTACCATTTATAATTTTTAATTCCCGAATGCCAGCGAAGTCACAATGACGAGAGTTACGCGTTTCGCGGAGATAAGCGATTTAAATTTTTTTTTTTTTTTTTCGTTATAAGGGATGAAAAGTAAAAAAAGTTTTACGAAAATGAAAAAAACTGCCGACTGAAAGAGGAGCGTAATAATGAAATGTTAATGATAAAAAAGAGTGAAATAACAATTAATTATTCGCATATTATAGTCGGGAAATTTCTATACGCGATGACGAAGAAACTTTTGCCGTGCGGAGGACTTTTTGCCGATAAAACAATGAATCAACTATAAACATTCATATCGCTGTTAACTGCTGAGAGGAATGCGAACACGATGACCTAATTTTACCCGCAAAAACGATGTGCATATTTGTAATTTATATTTTACACGCGCTATCGAAGAAATTGTGTTTTACGGTAACTTTATGCATTTAAACATTTTTTTTTTTTACACTTTCCGTTAATATTCCAAATCCTCGAAGTTTCGTGACCTGAAGTTCCAGATTTTCGTTAGATACACGAATTTTATACGCAAAAGATTGGATTCGACAGTAAAAAAAAAAAAAAAAGTTGGTTTCTCGTATTGTCGTTGTAATTAATATTTTATACGCGCTATCGAAGAAATTGTGTTTTACGGTAACTCTATACATTTTTTAGATTTTTTTTTTACACTTTCCGTTAATATTTCGAATGCCCGAAGTTTTTTGACCCGAAGTTCCAGGTTTTCGTTAGACACGAGAATTTTATACTCAAAAGATTGGATTTGACTGTAAAAAAAAAAAAAAAAGTAAAATTGGTTTCTCGTATTGTCGTTGCAATTTATATTTTAAACGCGCTATCGAGGAAATTGTATTTTACGGAAACTCTATACATTTAAAAAAAAAATTTTTACACTTTCCGTTAATATTGCGTTTCGTTCCGTTTTTTTATTTTTTTAGTTTTTACGGAAACTCTATACATGTTTAGATTTTTTTTAGACTTTCCGTTAATATTTCGAATGCCCGAAGTTTCATGATCCGAAGTTCCCGATTTTCGTTAGACACAAGAATTTCATACGCCAAAAATTGGATTCGACAGTAAAAAAAAAAAAAAAAGGTTGGTTTCTCGTATTGTCGTTGGTTCGCCGCCAAAAGAGGTCGTAGAATCGCCTCAAAGCTGCAACGCCCTTGTGGCATCGAAAAATCCATACAACGAAAGATTTATACCAAAAAATCGGATCATCGTATCTCCAAATTTGAATCGCTTGCCTCGAGTTCCCAAAGCTTTTCGGAAGTGAGATACGAAATGAAAAATTTCGATAAAATTAATTGAAAACCCTAAAAAAAAAAAAAAAAAAAACGTGACGATCGTAAAGACGGTAACTGTCCTGAAAGCTGCTATTAGAAACGTCCGCTATAAAGTTCATGCCAATTCGGCGTATGGCGAGAATCGTTCGCTGTCGCGAAACGACTCTGCAGTCCGAAAACGTTACGAACGGAATTGTCCCAAAATCGTTCGATTTCGAATGATAGCGCGTTACGTATCCTCGTGTGCGCGGCGTTTGCACGTGTGTCGGAGTCGAACGACCCGGAGAAACGATACCGCGAGCTTTCGTCGTTGCGGAACGTCAGAAATACGTTAAAATGTGAGAGAGTCGTCTTTGGTTACAGGATAACTTCCAACTGTAGATATTGGAGACACAGCGGGAGTACGACGATTAAAACTATAGCTCTTCGGGACAAAGTTTCCGAAGCTCGTTAGCACCAGAACGACATCTGCAAGTGTACCTAATACTCCGTTCTGTCGTCGTCGTCGTCGTCGTCGTCGGATACCAAGTATTCCGCGCGTAGCGTAGCTATTTCGTGGATATCGAGATGACAAAAGCCCACCGGCTGTAGTAAGAAAATGAGAACTGAAGGAATAAACTTTTCGACAACCTTTTCTCGATGGGTGTATAACTACGAGGTTTCCATTGTAACGCTGTTAACTTTCGCTTTGCATCGTTTCTATTTGAGAAAATACAACGGCGGTCTATCGATACCTATTGAAGGAACTTTGCGATGAAACAACTTAAAAGGGTTACTTTGCGAATCCGAAAGCCAATCAAATTTTTTATGCATTTTTTTTCTCGCAAACTGTTGAAGGAAATAAGACGAATTTTTTCGTAATGATAAATAGATATGTTAAGAGTATTGTGAAAAAAAATTGGTGAAATATATTGAGAAATACAAAAGATACGGCCGCCGGAAGAGAGACTTTTTTTTTTTGAGAAATTTGGTAGCGAAAGGTGCAATTTTTCCGTAATTATGAAAAAAAAATTAAAAGTGGTTTAAAAAAGGAATATCGTCGACGTTTCGTAATTGTTTATCGTTTCGATTGAGAAGTATCCATCGACAAACGTCCCGAAAAAAAAAAAGAGTTACTCTTCCGGTGACGATGTCTTTTTTATTTTCCAGTATATTTCGGCAATTTTTTTGAATACTCAATATATGTAATTTTCAGTAATAACAATTCATTTTATTTCCTCCAATAGTTAGAGAAATAAAATAAAAAATAGATGTTCTATGTACTCCTCTAAGACACGAATTGTACCAAAAAGATAAAATTTCGGAAAAATTTGGTGATTTTCTAAAATAGAAGTATTATTAATATAAATCTCGTTGAAAGAATGTATTTTCATGTATTCTGAAGTTTAATCCCTAAAATTGGTGTCCATACAACCCGATGCTTTTGTATTTCGAAAAATACCCGACGAATAGACGAAATGCAAATTTACGAAAATATTTTTCATTCCAAAATTAGTGCTATTTTTCTGCGTCGAGAAATTAATTTATAAAATTTATATACAAAAAACAAGAAACTCAATTCTCCAGCAAAAAAAAAAGTATAAAAATCCTATAAATTTCATAGACTTCGCAATAGACGACAAGAAAGTACCTAATTTCCAAATAATTCCATCAAAACTGCTTTTTACGTCTCTCGACTATATTTTTCATACGGAAAATATTGTCCGCAGCAATATTGCGCGATTCAGTGCGATTCTATGCGATTCTATGCCGTGAAGCAGATATTATAATCATTGAACTCTATGCTGCCATCGGCTAGTGCAGCGTATGGCAAAGAGATATTTCTCGGCATCACGCCGTCGCTTCGTTCAATCGGATCGTCTATATTTCCATGAGACTCGGTATCGGAGGGTTTTAGGCCGTTGGGTACCGAGATAACTTGGAAAATCGTTTTGGACCTCAAATATACGTTTCCTCGATCGGCATGAATCGTATGCGCGGCTAAACTCGATCCATGCATTCGCCTATCCCAATCCCTGTGACCGACCCTCGGATGCTTGGCAACAGACTCGTCGAAGCGATCACAGGTCTCGTATAGTGTACAGCGTACCTATAGAGAGTAACCCATCGGTCCTCTCCTACTGATACGATTAGGGAGATCAAACACCTCGAGTTATCTATCTCTCTCTCTCTCTCTCTCTCTCTGGCGAACGTCTATGTTCCGTTCCGAAGTACCGCCGACGATGTAGATCGCCTCTCTCCGACCGTTGCCAGCATATTTGCATACGCTCAGCGTCTATGCACGCGTTCGCGGGACTATATCCCGAGGAGAGACGAGGAGATCTCTGGTTATGCTACGCGTAACCGTAGCGAAAGCAAATAGTTCTCGCAAGCGATGGGCATCCATCGCGTTAAGCGAAGTCTCGAGATAATGTCGATGGGAAATCGACGAGTATAATTCACGATAAAATTTCTGAAAATTAATAAATCGTGAAATTGAAAAACGAAAAAAAAAAAAAAAAAAAAAAAAGATTTTTTTTTTTTTTTATTTTTAAATCGAATTCATCGAATTTTACATCGAATTTCTTACCACGCACGACTTTTGGATGTGCGAAGACATTCAGAGGAGTGTCTTACGCAATAGTGATAGTGGTTTATGATGAAAGTCAGCCGATTGTCGTTGTCGTACGATCTGTAAAGTGCAGTTGTCCTCCTCGCGCTCGTCGAGGATCTCTTTGGACTACGAATCCTCGGTCCCGGCGACGACGGCGACGTCGACGGCACCACTTTCGGCTCCGTCACGACGCCGATTGAGATAACAGCCGGAGGACGACGCGACGTGTCTCGACGTAGTCGCGAGCACCGTCCAGGAGCAGCAAGGGCAGTGCTCGTGGCGGACATCAGCAACTTCGCCCAGTCGTCAACGCGGGGCGATGTCCTTTCTCCGACACTGAGACCGCCGCCTTCGGCCTCTCCTTCCTTCCGCCACCCCTTTTAATCCTCCGCCGCCCCCATCAACTCTCCGAGAAATTCCACCCGCTATTAAACAATTTTTTTTCTCTCTCCCTCTCTCTCTCCTTCTCTTTTTTATTTATATTTTTTTCTTTACTTATTCCCTCTCCTCTCGCCGACTATTTTTTATTTCCCGGCATTAAAGCACAAATGCACCTTTTCACTGCACAGTTCACTGCGAAATCCTTTCCGTGAATGGCGTCCACTTCAGCATCTATAAATAAAAAAAAAAAAAACAAAAAAAAAATTCATTAGTATTAAATTCGTTGAGAGTTTCGCAGATTTTTTTTTTTTTTATATTTGATAATTAATTTTGATAATTTTATTAGTTTTTTATGGAAATAAAAAAAGGGGATGTAATCAAATTTTATCTATATATCTATCATTTTTATTTAAAAAAAAATAGCGCAATAACGAATTTTTTATTTTAAGAAATATTGAAATCGAACGATTCAACATTTTTTTTTAAATATTATATGATACTATAAATATTATAAAAATATTTGAAAAGAAAATTTCAATGTTTCGGTTGAAATGAAAAATACGTTTTTCCGCTCATTATTTTAAATGAAAATTACATTCATTTAAAAAAAAGAGCGCAATAACGAATTTTTTATTTTAAGAAATATTGAAATCGAACGATTCAACATTTTTTAAAAATATTATATGATACTATAAATATTATAAAAATATTTGAAAAGAAAATTTCAATGTTTCAGTTGAAATGAAAAATACGTTTTTCCGCTCATTTTTTTTAAATGAAAATTACATTAATTTAAAAAAAAGAGTGCAATAACGAATTTTTTATTTTAAGAAATATTTAAATCGAACGATTCAACATTTTTTAAAAATATTCATATTAAATGATACTATAAATATTATAAAAATATTTAAAAAGAAAATTACACTTTTTCGGTTGCAGCATTTCTTGAAATGAAAAATCCGTTTTTCCGTTCATTTTTTAAAATGAAATTTACAAATAAATTTCAAATTTCTCGTATGAAAGAGAAAATAAAAGGTTCAATTATCGAACGTATTACGATTCCGCAACAAGTGAATTTCGGATATCGAACCGATAGAATCGATACTCAGAGCGATTCGTTTATCAACGAATTAAAGAATTAAAATTCAATCTCTGGCTGATGCGAAGCGGGGACTTTGGGCTCATGAATTGTTGAGGACGCGTAGTACTGTACTACATGCACGCGATTGCAATGAAGCTGCGATGTGTGGGCGCGCGGAAAATTAACGAGTTCCTCTTTCGTCATTCGGCAACATCGAGTGGCAGAAAAGGTTTCAAATTTCTCGACTAAAAGTACACGACGACCCCTTTGTGTAGGTATAACGGCAATATATACGATAGATCGCTACGTTGATTGGGTTCCGTTGTCGCCGTTCCACGAACTTTGAAATTCTCTACCCGCCCACGTAGCTACGTTCACGCGTAGTTACCTTCGCATATGCGTTACACCGCTGCCTGCGATTCCGATAATCAATAATACAATAAACCGCTACCGGTGATGTGTTCGGTACGTAGGTACGCGCGCGTGTGTCCGCGTGTACACGAGGACACCGGTGGTTTCGTAAAGACACATCAAAATTCACTACCATTTGCTCCTTTGTATAACCGGAGAATTCGTCGGAAAATTGCGCGAAGCAATTTACTCGAATATGATAAAAGGTAAAAATTGCCGTAGAAAGATCGAGAGAACATTTTTCCATCGTATTTTCTGAGTGGATGAAAGAAAAAGAAAAAAAAAAAAAAAAAAAAAAAACAAAATCTGACTGAACACGTAAAACTTTTTATTGGAATCAATTCAATATTGTATTTTTTTTTATTTTTGTTTTCTTTATACGATCGAATGACAACGGTGTATGAACACTTGTTGTATCGTAGAAATGTATAAAAATAGCGCTACCATTCGATGCTCGCGTATAGACGGAAAATTTGTCGAAAAATCGCGGAAGCCAATTTTCTCGAATATGGTAAGAGGAGAAAATTGCTTAACTTCGATGAAAGAGAGTACAGTTTTGAATTTTTTTTTTTTTTTTTTTTTTATAGTGATGAAAAAAAAAATTATTCGAGCGGAAAAACTTTTGATTGGAAGCAATTTCGTGTTTCCTTTTTTTCGAATGCGTCTATCTATGACCTCCGAAGGGCGTTCGATGGAAAATGTTTTTTAATACTCGCAAACTCGACCTCGATAGACGATGCAACAGAGTTTCAGGTCATTTTAATCGAACAAATTGAAATGATTATTTTTTTTTTTTTTAATTTTTTTTTCGTTTTGGCAAAATCGATAAAAATAAAAAAAAGAGAATACAGCGCCATAGGTAATCGTGTGTTCGAGAAGCTTCGGTAAACAAATCGTCGATAATTTTCCTCTTCGAATTAATAATTTCAATATTTTACGGAGTGTACGGAGGTGCATATTTTTTGAAAATCGATAGCGCGCGTTTCATGAGTGCGAATATTAATTAATAATTTTATTGGAATAAATTATCCTTTCGGGTATTCAAATTTAATCAAGAATCATCAATAATCTTCATAATTAGAGGGAATAATTCATTGGCTCGAGATACATGTGTTCAGAATACTAAAAAATAAATAAAGATAACCGTCGCGATTATTCCGCAATGTGAGAAGCGATAAGCATTAGTATTTTAGCAAAACGATTATAAGAAAAAAAAAGTAAAAAAATGAGAATTTTTTAAAAATCCTATCGAATAAATCGATGAACGTTTGAATAATTACTAAAAATCAAATTCAATATTTAACATCCAAAAAAAAAAAAAAAAAAAAAATCTCAACAATTTTCGCGATAAAAAAACATTTCCATTGATAATTTCACGATAAAATGAATGATAAAATTTCCTTCCATACATTGTATGCGATAAAAAAAAAAAAAAAATCTCAACAATTTTCGCGATAAAAAAACATTTCCATTGATAATTTCACGATAAAATGAATGATAAAATGTCCCTCCATACATTATATGCGATTTCATCGCGTGTATCGATGGAAAATACGGATAACCTTTTTTTTTTCTCGTAAATCCATCGCTATCGAGACGTTAATTGTTTTAACGAATTGTCGGAAAGCCATAAAAAAACAAATTGTATCACTCCGATCCGTTTGCAAAGTGTGGATTCTCGTCGTCGAGTGAAGGGGTTAACGTTAAGGGTTCAACGCCGCAAATGTGTACACGAATCAGTGAATGCCACACAGACGCGATTGCGGATCAAAAGGATTTGCGTGGTAAACACAATCAGAGGCGATGTAACAGCGGAAAAAAATGAATTGCAAAAGTTACGAAATTGCAATTAACCAACAATCGAACAGTTAAATCGATTAGTGTCATCTGTACGCGTAGCAAACGACGATCGCCCATTAGTTAACGCACAGTTGCCAGTTACGCGGAGCATGTAACGGGCATCGCTCGCGGCCCTCGAGTCCAGCGAAATGCGATTACGTCGAATCATTGGACGCAAACGCGGATAGAAGAAAAGAGAGGAATAGTTTCGGAAGCAGAGACAACAGTCGCGATATTGCAACGTATATATAGCGAAATAGAAACAATGAGTTCGTAGACCGAGCGGTGGAAATGTTCGCCGCTGGAAAAGCAACGAACGGCAGAGAAGAAACTTCTGATGGCGTTTAAGATAGATATATATACGTCTCTCAGCTACGTGGTGGTTACTGCACGTACGCTGTGAAACGTTCGCGTTTGTGTACACTGTAGCGACGTCATTGCGAGGGTTCTCAACAACGTGACGTGAACACGGAGCAACGAGAGAGAAAGAGAAAGAGAGAGTGACGGGGATGAAGTTTAGTCACCCCTCGTGAACTCCTAGGCGCTTTCGCACACTTCGCGCTTACGAGGATAGAGAGCGGTCACGTAAAGAGCCGGCAGCAGCAGCCACCGAGAGAAAATATACTATAAAGAGGATAAACAGGATTCCGCGAAAATACTATTTTCATATTTTAGTCAAATGTATTTTTTTCTTTTTTTTTCGTAAATTTTAGTTACCGCGTTCGCGAGATTCGGAATTTTATTAAATGTTAGAAAAGGAAAATAAATTCAAATGGTTTTTTTTCGATAATTATTGATGACAATTCGCTGTTAGAGGTAAAAGTCCACTTATTATTTATTACCTTTTTTAATTGTTTCATCTTTTTTTTTTTTTTTTTTTTTTTAAGAAAAAATTATTTATTTAATTAATAATAAAAATGTTATCTATTTATTATTGAAACATTTTTTTATTTTTATATCTAAGAAGAATACTTTGTTTTGAATTTAGTTACTGATTTGGAGTGAATAGCGATTTGAAATTCATCAAATATCGAAAAACGAAAACAAAAACACGTTTTTTTTTGGTAACTAGTGATAAAAATTCGCTGAAAAGGGAAGAAAAATGATTCGATTCATTGACAATTTAATGATTTAATTATTAATATTTAAAAATTATTTTTTACTGTTTATTTTTTATTTTTATTGTATCGTAATTCTTTCTTTAAAAATAAATTATTTGATAAATCATAAATTCCATAATTTTATTGATATTATTTGATAATGATTTTTAAAATTTATTTCTCGTTTTAATTATTTTATGAATTAAGGTCGTTCTATTATTAACGTTCGAAAAGCGCCCGAAGCGCGCTGATACTGACAACTCGACGATAGAAGGATGAAAAACGAAGACACGCAACGAATAACTACACATAATTTTCAAATTCATAACGCACTCTACAAATCGCGAGTTATATACTACGAATGATATCATAGAACTATATGCATGCAAATATAACGTAAAAAAAAAAAAAAAAAAAAAAAAAAAAAAACAAGGCGACTCCGCGAATATCATCGTTCCTCCAACAAATTCAGTGTTTTTCCCTTTCGCCATTTTTTTTCTATCTCTCTTTGCAATTTTTAGAGTGTTACCCCCAATGGATCTGCATATTCACCGCGTTCGCTGCGAATTTTACCGTATTCGTCGCCGGAAGCGTTGGATTCGACGAAGAGCTGTATTATTCGGAGGATCATTTTTCGGTGAAAGGTTTTGCCGCATCAAATTTCTCTCGTATGTCGAACGAACGTAAAAAAAAAAACAAAAAAAAAATCGTCTTTTATTTTTGCACATCATACATTGATAATTAAATGCAAATATTTTTTTACGGTATCGTTTTTTCCTTTCGTTCGATACCCTACTATCAGTTAATCATTTCGTTTCACCGCGAAACTTTGTTGTATTAAAAAAAAAAAAAAAAAAAAAAAAAAAAAATGTACAAAAAAAAAAATCGACAAATTTCAATTCACATTGCGTGATAACCGCACGGACCTCGTAGTCTGCGAGTTTCAACAATCTTTACAACCATTCGGTGTGCTTTAGTTGTTGCCGCTGTAGCCGGATTTTTCGTGAAATGCACCAGAAGTTCCGGTTGCTGCGCGTCAAGCTTGACGAAGCGAATAGACGGTCCCTTCATCTCTATCTCTCGGTTCACTTCAATTCAAGCGTGTTTACAAGAAGAGGAGATCTCGACGTACATCGCGTGGGAGAGGAGACGCGGAGAAGAGAAGAAGAAGTACCGGAACTTCAGAAAACTGTTCGCAAACCCCAATGCGAATCTTTTCTTTCCTTTTTCACGGAGCGCTCGTGTCGTCTATACAGGACAGTGGTAGCATTATGTATGCCACACAGTGTAGACGAGTGAAAGCTCTCACCGCGCTCATGAGGGCGAAGCACGAGCGGAAAACGAAAAGAGACGACGACACGGAAGAAGAAGAAGAAGCAGAAGAAAAGTTTTGAGATGTAGCGCTCCGCTAGGCGAGAGAACGAAGAGAGATGCTGCAGAATCATCCGCGAAGAAGCGAGAAGGAGAGAAAAAGGGAGGAGAGAGAGAGAGAGGGAGGAAAAGGGAGGAGAGAGCGAGAGAGGGAGGAAAAGGGAGGAGAGAGAGAGAGAGCGCAGCGAAGCAGAGTTCGTCTGGGAACGCCAGCAGTCGAGGGAATAGCGCAGCCTCTCCGCGCTCTCTCCGCTTCTGTTGCTCGCCGTCTGTTCGAGAGAAATTCTCTTACCCCTCAGGAGAGGGAAAAAGTCTACGAAGACAAGTATACAGATACCACTTCACGTTATTATATCTTCCTTCGTCTACGACTGAAAAATTACCGAAGAAAATTTCTCTCATTCGACTCTCTTCGCTTTACGCGGAAACTCGATGAAAAATATATTACGTAATCCGCTTGAAGCTCAAAGGGGGAAGAGTCACATCACGAGAATTTATAGTGTTTTATTTTTTTTTTTTTCCGTATTAGAGGGTTGAATTTTAATGCAATTCTCTTGTTGCGTTCAATTTCTCAATGTTCGCGTTCAACCGCCATGTTTCGCGTATTTTCATTTCCAATTTATTTCAATTGAAAGGATCTTTAGTGGTTTTCTTTCGGTTCGGAGATAAAAAATGAAATTGTATTTTTTTTTTTTTTTTTTTTTTTTTTCGAGGGAATTAACGACCGGACGAAATGTGAAAGGCGCATCTTCGCTCGGGGGTTAGAACGCTCACGCGGGCGGACACGAGATCGCCGTAATTTTGGGAAACGCTCGGTAATTGCCAATTACCGTTCGCGTACAGTATGTACATATCAAACTTGTCTGTTTCGCTCTTTTTTTCATCGTTCATTCGCGCTCATGGCGAACAGAACGGGAACGACATCATCCCTCTACCTCCGCCCCCTCCCGCGCGCGCGCGCGCATACATCGGACACACCAACGAGATTTTCTCTCGCGGCAATGGCGGTTTCATTTTAATTGTTTCTCCACCACTTGAAATACAGAATATCACGATTGTTTGTTTTCCGCGGCTCTTTTTATGCGTCCGACCAGACGAGGGGAAGGAAAAAAAAAATAAAATTAAACAAACAAAACGAAACGTTTTGAGAAAAAAAATAGATCGCGACGCGAGAAACGGTTGAAATGTACGTGAATCACGCGGATGACACGGGGACACAGCTTTTTGTTGTTTTTTTTTTTTTTTTTTTCGTTCGTATTATTTCGCGACTCTCGATAAATTGCTTTTTCGTGAAAAGTTTAAAATACATCGTATTTTCTAAACGACGAAATGAGCAAATTGGGGGCTTTGATAAGTTAAAAATGTTATTTTATGCGACTAAATGCCTAAAATGAAATTAAATTAGTGGAATGTTATTTATTCATAAAGTTCCCTAATTTTAACCCTTTAGCTTCCAGAGCTCCGCATCGGAAGAATATTGAGTTATTTTTTATACAAAAGCGCTATCAGCAGAATTCTAAACTTACGCAACGACAAGTCGTTTCTACAAGAAGTTCATTTTTTATTTATTACGAGAATAACTAAAATAGAAATTTAGTAATAACGCTATTCTTCGAGAATCGAGGAAAATAGCGACGGATTCGTAAGGGATGATATTTTTGGTTGAAGGAATCGCCCGATAGAATTAATTACTCTGCGGAGAGAGACGACAGACGAAAGACCGCATGAAACGGAAAGAGGTATAGAGGTCTCTATTACCGCGCGATCTTTTTCGTCTTTTTCCGTTAGTGATAAACGTCGCGAGGGGTTGAAAAGGGTGAGAAAGAAGGACAAAGTGACGAGTGAAAAACAAATAATAGTGGGTGGCGAGCGAAGGAAAGAAGAATTATCAGCCTTCCAGTGAGTTCGAGGTCTGCACCGAGAGAGACCCCTGAAGCTCTCGATCTCTCGATCTTTTTTCAATTTAACCCTTTGACTTCTGACCTTTACGACTACAGTCGCAGGGGGTCCCTCTGTTGCTCGTATAACCGAAGCTTTTCCTGTTAAGCTTCTCACTCGCGAATCCCACTCTTTTTCACTACTGTGAGCGCCCGGTGGAGGAGAGTTACGAAAGTACGAGAAGCAGAAGACAGGGAGGCAAGCAGAGCAAAGCTTTGCTCGGCATAGTGTGCATGTACCGCGCAAGCTTCGACGGACATCACGAGGGGGTACTTAATCCCATAATGGCCGTACAATGAGGAAGGGGGAGGGAAAGGGAGGGGGAGGAGGTGACAGAGGCGACGAAGAGAGAACCACAGAGGGAGAGAGGGCTGCGAAAGAGGGAAGAAAGACTTAGCGCTGCGGACTCGAGATAGCAAACTAACGAATTCAAAGTGGATTTCGTCGGACCCTTTTCGCAAAATGCTCCGGTAGCTGCGCAGCAGATCAAAAAAGGACGAAGGGCCGTTTCGAATTTGTTTCGTGGGCTTTAATCGCATGAGCGAAAAACTGTTCGGTTGAATTTTCAACTACTCCTCTCTCTTGAGACTCGCGGCGCGGGTTGTAGCGGAAAAAAAAAAAGTTCAATCTCAAGGGGATAAGATATTGATATTTATTGATAAAGATTCGTATTGCCAAAAAAATGCTATAGGATATCGTTGTTTTCACTCTATTGCTATATTATACCTTCTGTCGGAATTTCTATGAAGCGATATATTGCGTTATCCTTTGTTTTTTTATTATTATTATTTTTTTTACGACTTATTTACGGTTTTATTGATAGAATTCAAGAATATCATTCAATTGCTATAGTTTTCAATAGACGCACTTCCCTCGATCTTTATATTATGTCTTCTATCGAATTTTAAACAAAACGATATTTCGTGTTATTCGTTATTTTTTCTTTTTATGGTTATATATTATTTTACGATTTATTTCCATTTTTTATTGATACAATTTACAAATATAATTTAATTGGTATAAAAAAAAAAAAAAAAAAAAAAAAAAAACCAAATTTAAAAAATGTTAGAAAAATGCTACATATATTGCCGCCTCTAGAAAAAACGACGCCTTACGTAATTCCAATACCATTATTTTTTCCGCAGCGCAAAGAACGCGATTACATCGGATTTTTGTACAAAAAGCTCTGACCAACGAGAGGGGATGGGGGTGGGATACATGTAAATAACAAGAGACTTACGAAATGGTGGTATGTAAGTGAGAATTGTCGAATACGAGAAGTAAGCCGGGTATTCGTTTAGGGAGACGAGAGAAGAACACCTATATTACGGTACATAGAGGGTTGATGTTTGGGGGGCGGTTTGCTGCGCTGCCACTGTACAGGGAGAGAATCGGGTAGGCTGCGCGGGTCGCGTGCCGCACGCGAGACTACTAGAACTACTGGTACCTTCGTTATACATATAGAAACTCCGGCTATACAAAATTTATCCACCATCCCTTTCTCTCTACCAGTGTCGGTTCGCACGACACCGTTCCGCTGCGGGAATTAAAGTCCACACGACGTGAAGTCCGCGCAGAACCCGAGAGGCAAACCTCACCGCACCGAGTGCGAGAGCTCGACGCTAATTAGTCCGACGGTCATTCAAGAATCTGGAATTATTGTTCTCCTCTCCCTCTCCGACCTCAGGGGCTAAATTTCATCGAGGATTTCATTGTTCGTTCATTTGAACACTGACTGAGGGGGAGGGGGAGGGGGGGGGGGGCTATAGAATTTAAAAACAAAACTGTTGACAATTAATTTTTGGAGCGGATTATATATATATATGTATTCGTATACGCAATTAAAAAGAATTTCACTTGCCTTTAATTTTTTTTATACAAATTATAGTCGCATACAGTTTATTTTATAGCGCAAAGTGCAGATGGAAGTGAAAAGTATTCTTAAAAAAAAAAAAAAAAAATTGTGATGAAGTTATAAAAATTTGAAAAATCTTTTTGATTTTTTTTTTATGGTTGAAGAAACGTTTAATAAAATGTTATGTTGATAAATTGAAGAAAACTGTTGACAATTAATTTTTGGAGCGGATTATATATATATGTATTCGTATGCGCAATTAAAAAGACTTTCACTTCACTTTAATTTTTTTTTTCGTATACAAATTATATTCGCATACAGTTTATTTTATAGCGAAAAGTGCAGATGGAAATGAAAAATACTCTTTAAAAAAAAAAAAAAAAAAAGTTTGTGACGAAATTATAAAAATTTAAAAAATTTTTTTTAATTTTTTTTTTTCATCGTTGAAGAAACGTTTAATGAAACATCATGTTGATAAATTGAACGAAAAGTCGAAATGCTACCGCGTCTCTTGATATTCGCATTTGCGCAATTGAAGAGAAATTCGTTTGCCTTTAATTTTTTATTAATATCGAAATTATATACTTATAAAGTTTGTTTTATAGCGCAAAGTTCACACGGAAGTGAAAAAGTATGATTCATAAAGAAAGAAAAAGTTTTTAATGAAATTTGCAAAAATCTTCGAAGTATCGCGCGAATTTACGCGACTGCAGAATTTCCTACTTTTTGCGCTTTTGCCATACAAATAACTACTGCAAACTAACTAAAAAGGTACCATTAGTCTCATTCATTTGTTTTTGACGTAAGCAACAAGATAATTCAAGATTTATCATGATATCATCGCTCAATCCTTAAAAATCATCCGACACTGTATTACCGACTGCGCGGTATTCGCTCATCGCCCCTAATAATAATTCATTATTTTTTAATCCACCGAACTTTTCACCAACGAAAACTGACGTTTAAACATTTATTAGTACGAGAAAATCACAATTTTACTCGAAACTACGCGAATCAATGATGAAAAACAGCATTAAAATGAATTTTTTTTCCTTTTAATACATTTTTACCGATCGTAGTTAAGAAAATGTTCAGATTTAAAAAATCGTCAATAATGTCGCGTCGAGTAGTTTTAAAAAAATCTGTGGAACATTATTTGGGTTACAGAAGTCTTAAAATTTAATTGTACTCGACGAGTTTAGCCGCTGAATGAGAAAAAAAAATGAGAGTCTTCACCTTCACCTTTCCGCGGGATACGATTAATTTGGCGCATGTAGAGGCACACGAAATTCTTCTCGCATGTCCAACGCGATCACCAAGATTCTCCGGGAGCCTTCGAGTTTTAGTCTCGAACACGAAAACGCCCACTACCACTGTGTTTACTCGGCGAATATAGAACATAGAGGTACTCCGGTGTACATACACAGCGGCGGTACGACGCGCGCCTTGGCCATCGGATCGCGGGACCAGCATGCAAGCGCTGACCCCGCGGTTAACCCTGAAGTGCCTGAAGTACTTGTCTCGCTCTGCGAGATTATGCGATCACAGGACTGCCTGCATAACGAGCTTTCGCAGACACCTAATCGCATTACTCGATGTATCGCATATGCAAACAGAAATCCTCTCTCTCGCGCTTCTTCTCTGCGCCGCTTCTCTGCTATACGCTACCCGTTCGCCGCCCTTCAGTTCTTTTCTCCGCGAAACTCGTGGATCCGAAAAAAGTTCAACGATTTTCCTGTTGTTCTACTCTTTGCATATCTAAAATTGCTATCTACTCTCGTTGTTTCCTCAACGTAACTTTTTTTTTATAGTTTATCTTTACTTTCTTTACTATATCTCGCGATGTCGGCGCGGATAAGCGCTGATGATCGGAATAAATTTCTATTATCAACTGAATCATGAAAAATGATAGTTAGTTATCGAGAAAAGGGTTATTAGGATTTTTAAATCATTTTTTGTCAGAATTTGAGTTTTTGATTTTTGTTTTTATATTTTTGCGCTTCGGATTTGAAAAATCGTGATATTTGTATGATTTTTTTTTTTTTGTAAATATACGATTTTTTGATTACTGAATGAAAATGTTAATAATATTAAACAATAATGGAATATTATCATCATATGATGGTTTTTTTTTATGTCGCTATGCATTACAGCAGTTTTTTCGATTTTTTTTTTATAGTCGAAAACATCGATATAAAAAACCAATCGGACCTCAAGGCGTCTCATTGGGGACCGACTTTATGTACTTTGCTCCGAGTTGAAATCCAACGGTATTATTGAGAGTTTAATGAGCGCAAACGATGAAAAAAAATTGGTCGATCTTATAAATTTTCGAAAAATTGGCAAAACGCCGATTCGACGAGTTTCGAAGTTCGAAAAAAATTTCTATGCATATTTTCAGCTGCAAACTAAGATTTGCCGCGAAAGGTGGAACTGAAATGCGATCGGTGAATATATAAACGCAAAAAAAAAGGGGCCAAGTCGTTCGCTCACTTTGACATTTTCTCGTTCCACTTTACGCGTAAAAAAAAAAAAAAAAAAAAAATTCTATTTCCAAAGCGAAGCTCGCGCGAAGTAGTGTGGACGTTTATTCTGGCGGGAAACACAGAATTCGACTTCTTTGATGAGGCAAACGGGGAAAGAGCTCGAAGAAAGCGGTTTCTAAGTGCACCACGTGACCAGTGGTATATTTTGCGCAGAGAGAGAGAGAACTGAGAGAAAAAGATCGCCAAAGTGTGGACCCCATTGTTGTTATCATTATTCGGCATCGTCTTGCAAAGTTTCCACCGTGAAAAACAAGAGGAATTCCCGAAACTCGGACAACAGGGGTGCTTCGCTACCCTCACAATTTCTCTATGACGTCGAAGCCATTGGTATGAAAGCAAAAGCTCCGATTAAAGTACGCAGTTTTTTATTGATATTTTTTCCCCATTTAGTTGAAGTCTGTGAGAATCGCGTTCTAAATTAATATACTATGTAAAAAAAAAAAAAAAAAAAAAATTAAATTCTCATATTTCGAGAATTCATACAGTTCTCCAATTTTCCGAGAATATCGCTTGATGCGTGTGAAATACAGAAAAAAATTGTTACGATGAACAATATCGTGACCCACTTGATAATAACTACAGCACAGTTGTACAGTTTTCTACCAGTTTTCTCCCTTAAATTGCTTTCCTCTCTCTCTATTTTTTTTTTCTTTTTCTACGAAGGCAAAAATTTAATTATCGGTGCCGGTTGACCTCCGAACAGAAAAAAAAAAAAAAAAAAAAGTAACCGGACGAGTTGGAAGGCACGTGCGGTAAAAGCGGGAAAAATGAGCACCGGGCATCGAGTTTTTTTTATTTACGAAAAAAAAAAAAAAAAAAAAAAAATCCGTTACGATAGAACGTTAATATTTCGCGATGAAAATTTGAACTACGCGTAGTATGCACTCAATTTCATAGCCACCGGTCTATAGAGAAATATAAATTGAAAAGTTGAAATAGTTGAAAAAGAAGATGAACCGGTAGCGTCATTCAATGCGCCGCTTGAAATTCCGAACGAGTTTTATTTTCTTCGCCGGTCAAATAGCAGAGAAGTGGAACAGAGGGTTGCGCGGGGGTTGGTATTGCGTGCGTGTGACCGATGATTTATCGAAAAATATTTTTGCCGTCATACACGTCGCGATCTATATATATATAGTTGTTCCGCGCGCCATAGGCGAAACGTGTCATAGATGAATAGCACGATATACAACGTTCGAATATCGTTGTACCGTCGAATACGTATAACTAAACTAAAGCTTCAACTTTTCTGCGAACTCCCGTAACAGCTTTTCCGACCGTCGCCAGTAATATCGTACGGCAAACACAGCAGTGAGTTTATTTACTGATTTGCAGACGACGTGAAATATTGATGAATAATCGTTCGACAAATTTTCAAAAAAATTTCGCGCATTAGCTTTCGTAATGAGGTTAATTTCGATACTTTTTTTTTTTTTCGATAAAAAAAAAATTTTATTCGGGAAAAAAAAAATTCGAGACATAAAAATGATTGGCGTCCTAAAAAAATCGCAGATCGCGTTTTTTTTTTTTTTTTATTCGTCACCGGGGTTCGCGAAATCCTTAATCATTCGAGTTTCGTAATGACGAATAATGGTTTTTTTTAATCCCTCGATGAGAGTTTTTATGATGCAGTAAATGTAATATAGCAGATTCGTCATCAGTAGTAATGCCCTCGAGCGACAAATATATATTTTTGTTAACCCATTTTTTGAAATATTGTAAATCCTCGTATTGCAAAATGCCGTATTCTCAAATAAATTTGTTTCCGCATGAAATCCCGGAAAAACATTTGAATGGATATCGCGTTGAAAAGTAAAATAAATAAAAAGTACAAAATATTTGACGAAGCTTCGTGTTCGTTATTTCGTTATGGTAACGCGCGGTGAAAAACATCGAGAAAACATGACAAATTCTCACATTTTTTCGCGTCATAACAAAGACCCAAAAAAAAAAAAAAAAAAAAAATGGTAACCTCCATATTTCGATTTATTATTTCGCGTTTTAAAAAAACGCATCCAACATCTGCTTTGCCGCAAAATCAAATAATTGAATAAGTCGCGAAATTTTTTTTTTTTGCTCCGTTTTTTCATCGCAAATGATTTTTTTCATAAATATTTTTCAACTTCGCTCAACATACGAATAAATCATCAAAACCCCAATATTTCGAAATTATTAACATTTTTATACATAAAAAAAAAAAAAAAAAAAAGTTTCCTTGTTGTCCCTAATTACCTCGATCTCCCGAAAACTGCGTCGAAACTATTAAAACAGTAAATATACATAGTACGAGAGCTTTTGCGTCGCAACGGGAGGGTTGTCGTCCGTGTAAACTGTAATCGTGCGCCAGAATGTTCCAAGAGCAATACAGCGACCCCCTTTCCACCCCACAAGCATTCACGTTGTATCCACGTAAAGCTATCTCTGCCCAGCAGAACATCGCGCGTATTCCCTCGTCCAACGTTTATTCATGTACACCTCCTCAGCGCGCTGCTACCCTTAACGATATCCCCTTTAAATCTCGCGTTCGCGGACCGGGAGTGGTGAATACGGGAAAACTAGCAACCAGCATCAGCACTGGCAGAAGCTACGCGACTCGAAACTCAAGGCTGTGACGTCGTTGAATATCACACCGCGTCGTCGTCGTCGTCGTCGTCGTCGTCGTCGTCGTCGTCGTCGACGTCGACAGCAACGGAGAAATGATTTCATCAGGGACTTTAAAAGACAATGGCGAAACGACGCGAGCCGCGGCCTGGATGGATATCGGGCCAAGTGGAGAGACGAAGAGAAGCGAATAGAAGAGAAGAGAGAAGAGTAAGAGAGGCATATAAAGTGAGTCTCGCGCAGTATTCAGGGTTTGATATTTCGCTGGCGTTGTTCAGCTCAGCTGCTAAGAATAAAAGGGCGAAACAGAGAAATGGCCGATGTACAACGAGCGGAAAGTCGAAGAATCGAAGGTATCCTTCACTCCGACGATTTCACAATTTTCCCGGATATTAGGATACAACGATTAGACTTTTTTTTTTTTTTTTTTTTTTTTTTTTTTTTTTTTTCCGATAGCCAAACGTTCACCGATAGTTGGGTTTCCGATGTTCCGAGTAAATCGTTTCGCGATTCGATCGCAAAGACATTGGGATGCGAGAAATCGATTATCGTAAATTTTCGTTTATACGACTGAATCTTCTCTCGTTCTCGGGGATGTCGTGAATTCTGTTCTCAATCGCTATAACTCTTTATCTCGTGAACGACGTATAACGAGGGAAGGAAACAGAAGGGGTCAGTAGTTGTCCATCGCGAATTCGCGATCGTTTTTCACCTATACGTATATATATATATATATATATATTGTATATATATGTATAATATGTATACATATGTATATGCCGATAGCATTCCAATTTCAGGCAAATTGAACATCGAAACTATATCGATAGATAGCCGTTTGGAGTGGACTCTTGAAAATGAGAACCGGTCGCTTAAATTTTTACGGATATTTTCGCTGAAAAAATACTTTGATACTCAATGGCATTTTTTTTTTTTTTTTTTTTTTCCCGCTTTGTTTTTTAATGCACGCAGTAGATGGATAGAGAGCTTCGGAAAAAATATCGTTGGATACTACGCTGTGTGATGCATTTGCCGGAGGGATTTTGTACGCCGTAGAGAAATTCGGAGCAGAATTTTCTATTCGGGAAGCTACCCGTGACGAATCGCGTTTCGATGCTGGGAGGGGCTGAAGCATGCGAGGGACAGTCGGGTGGATTATATACGCGTGCGTGTGGTAGTCGCATGTGTGTGTTATAGACGAGGATACAGGGATAAAAAGGGAGATGCGGAGCTCGGGGTGAGAAGGGCGAAGCGCTCCAATTGAACGAACACTGGCGCTGTTGCCCCGGATGAAAAATCCAGGCACACATCCCCTTTAAGAGGAGCACATCGCACATCGCACATCGGGGCGCGGAGAGAAAAAGAGAGAGAGAAAGACGATAATAAGCCTCGCAGTAGAATCCTATACGTACGGCAATGAAAGAGGCGACACCGACAGAGGAAAGAGCAAAGTACAGTACATAGAGTTCTAGAACTACGTACGCTTTCCAGGCGAGAAACACCCACGGGATATTCGACGCTGCGCGCGGATATAATATCTGTTTCATATAACTCTGTGAAAAGTATAACGTTGATACCTACGGTTGTCGCGAGAATTTATTACGGGATTCGATGACGTAGGATACTCTTTTCTTTTTTTTTTTTTTTATATATTGCAAGGGATGTTGGATATGTTTTTTAAAAAAATTAATAAAAAAAATAATAAAATACGGGATTTAAAAAAAAAAAAAAATTTGGTTGGAATTTTTTTTTTTTATTTGCTTGGGCGTTGGTATCACTCAATTCGCGCGAAAGAATTCGTGACTTCGATGGTTTTAGATATTATTGTTTAATTTTTTTCGATTCGGTGACAATTCGATGACAATATCTGACGATATTTTTTTTTTTTAGTTTTATATATTGCAAGGGATGTTGGATCTGTTTTTTTTTTTATTAATAAAAAATAATAAAATACGGGATTTAAAAAAAAAAATTTTTAATTTGGCTTTGAATTTTTTTTTTTAATTTGCTTGGGCGTCGGTATCACTCAATTCCCGCGAAAGAATTCGTGACTTCGATAGTTTCGGATATTATTATTCCATTTTTTTTTTTCAACCCCTTAACGGTCATTTATGCGCGACAGCTGCAATTCTGATTCGAAGGGATTAAAGTCTGCCGTTTTTTATGACGCAGATATTCACCTTCCATAAAAAATATATCTTGAAAAAAAATGTCTTCGTATTAAAAAAAAAAAAAAATCCATCAAATTTCCTCAGATTCGTGTTTACTATAAAATTTTAATTCGCAAAAACAAAATCTTGCGTCTTGTGAAAAAAAAACAATTTTTTTTATTTTCATATTGCGCGAAAAAAAGACTAAAGCATAGTAACTGCAAACTCGCCGCAACATCAAAGCTCAATATTAGCAATTAATTATCGGCTTTCAATTTTCTCCGCGTCCAATGAAACATTTTTCTTTCCCCCGAATGTTCGCAACTCGAATAAAAAAGATTTCATTAAAAGTTGTAAAATTTCTATCGACGAATCGTCTTGAAAAAAAAAAAAAAAAAAAAAAAAAAAAAAAAAATCTCGCGACCCCCGAAGTGTTTTTTGAAGTACGAGTACTTCGAAGCGGACAATATCGTCGTCGAAAGAGTAAAAGTAAACGTTATATAGCGTTCCGTAAATCACGATGCAGTGTGCGCCGCGACCCCCGGTCCGCCCAAAGTACGACGATAGAGAGCGCCGGTTCGTTCGCCAGTTTGCTTTCCCCTTCGAAAAACTTTCCGTGTGTTCGGTGTACAACTGCCCTTACTGCTGGCAAAGCTTACAGTAGACATAGTGGAAGAAGAGAAACACAGAGGATAGTCGACGAGCGAACGAACGAACGAACGAACGAACAAGCAAAAGCAAAGCACAGCAGCAGAGTTTCGTTCTCTCGTCACGAGGAACCACCACCTCGCCAGTTACGTTGCCACCGCCGCAAGTCTGTTGCGGAGCGGTGCGCATGGCGCCCTCCGCAACCCTCAAGAGTGTCTGTTCTCCCTTCCTATTCCTCCCCTCCATTCTGGCGAACTCTCCATTCGTTCGCTTTCTATTGCGAGAGCCTTCATTCCCTACCGGTTTGGAATGCTTTCCCGGTCGCCCGGCATATCGCGCGTAAATGTATGTGTTTTTTTGGGGCGCATTTCCGCGTCCGTGTGCGTCGGTACACACAACAGATACGACGGCGCATGGGGATGAATTGGTTCGTACGTATATACCGAACGCCCGGCAACCCCCTGCGTCCAGCTGGAAACACATGGCGTCATCGGGCGTTCAGGGATCCTCGTCGTGTCGTTCGTATACATCGGAACATATGCAATGGACTCTTTGATGCGTGGTGGTGGTGGGAACGCGTCACTGCGTGCCATCGTGGCCCGTGACGTTTACCAGGACTACTTACTAAAAGTTTTACGTGTATTTCCCTATTCCTGAAGTCGCAACTACGATACTATGTTTTTCAGGATATAGGAAATCGTGGAAAATAATGAGAATAATAATAATAATAATAATAATGATGATGATAAATATTATAATAACAGAAATAGGGTTCGTAGAGTCGCAACACCCACCGGAAACTATGAGCGATGGGAATGTATTGTAAAGTTTTTTTGTGAGTTTCGTTAATATCGGGAAATATTTTATGATTATTAGGAATTCGATAAGTTTTTTTTTTTTTTTTTTTTTTTTTTTTTTTGAGGGAATTTAATTTAGAAATGTATTTCTTCGCATCGTGAATCCATTGAGGCCGGAAAAAAAGCCAAAAAGGATTAATCCTGTTATATATTTTGATTGAAATAAATGGCTGAAAAGAGAGCATAAGAATTGTACGGATTAGCCGATTTTTTTTTTTTTCTTTTTTTTTCGCATTCGTGCGTTTAATTATTCAGCATTAGTAGCGACGCGTGAAAATATTGGAAGATTAATGGATATTTGAAAGATTTTTTTATACTTTTTTTTTTTTTTTCTTTTTAAGGTAAAAAGATTTGCAAATTTTATTAGTTCAGAACCGCCACACAAATTTTTGAGATTTTAACGAATGACTCGAAGTGTTTGTTGTTGCGATGCTTTGCCAAAAAATATTGTATATATTTTTGGTTTATTATTAGCGAAATATTTTTTTTACAAATTTTATAAAACTTTACATGGGACAATAAATCAATTAATCAATAAATATTTAAATAAAAAAAGATTTTCTCAAAACAGCTAAAAATAATTTCTTTTTTTTCTCTCCTTGCATTCGTAATAATTTTAAACAATTTATTAAAAAAGAACTGTACAATCGCAGAGCCAAAAAAAAACGATTCAATTTTACTTAAAAAAAAAAAAAAAAAAAAAAAAAAAATGTACCCAATTATTCAAAGATTTATCCGCGATACATCGCGATCGTACGTTCGTTAAGTCCAATCTGTCGACAAAATGACTTTAATAAAGCGCTGCGATAGAATCGAAAGGGAAGAATCACAAGTGTCGAAGAAGCTGAAGGGGTTGGAGTTCGAAGAGAATCGAGAAAGTTTACACAGGAGGAGTCGAATAAAGTGGCGAGCGAACGAGAATTGCGAAGAGTGCGAGAGTCAGTTTTCTGGTGAATAGCCCTCGTTATTTTATTGACTTCACAATGCGCGCATTCATCGATCGAACGCCACTATACATCGAACAAAGACACAGCTGTGTTGTATATCTAAGATCCTCTCCCGTTCTCTCTCATTCTCTTACGTTATCCTCTTATTATTTTCTTTCATTATTGTCTCTCCTAAACCTTTCCACGAATTCTTTCGTAAATACCTCCCCTCCCCCTCCCTGCCGCCGCGAGGCCCGCAGTCGCGAGACTCTAAAGTTGTCTTATCAGTGATATCATTTTCTCAGAATTTTTTTTATTTATGAAACTCCTCGCCGTTCGCTCGGCGAGATAGAGAGAGAATAGCGAGAGAACAGAGCCAATCTTGGCGCGCGCGCGACGCCCGCACATCGGGGGAGGATGAGATACGTAGATTGGTGCCGAAGCGACCGCGAGCGAACGTTACTCCGAACATAAACTGCAATGCCAATTGTTCGCGATCGCCAATATTTTTTTATTACCGCGAAAAAAAAAAAAAAAAAAATTGCATTAAGCATATCGTCGGCTAATTAAAAATTCGAATGATTCGTAAAAAAAAAATAAAAAAAAATAAACATTTTGTCGACTACAGCGTTTCGTTTTTTTCGCGCGTATTTTTTTTATTATTTCAGCATTCGTGACGATTACTCGTGCGCATTAATATTTCGCGGGTATTCGACGTCGAGAAAATAAAAATAAGCAATACGCGTAAAAGAAAAATATCTCATTGCGCACGTAGCGAAAAAGAGAGAATACGAGTATTATTTATATTATATATATGTATATATGTATAAAAATGAGCAGCGGACTCCGCTGCTGCGGTGAGGCTGCTTTCACGTCGTGGGCACGTAGAAACCTCGAGGACCCTCCTCTCGCGATAGGATTACAACGGCAGGAACTCCGCGCACTGCGCTTGATTATGGGCACTCGTCGTATGCTTGAAAAACTACCACACGTGCGCTCTTGGAGCGAAAGAGCGCGAGTGAGAAGAGAAAAGTCGAGTAAAAGCAGCGGCAGGCCGACTGCAGAAACATCGTCAAGGGTCGCGGGGGCGCAGATGTACAAAAAGAAAGAATAAGCGAGACACCGCGAAGAACGGACGCGTAGAGAGGCAAAAATGAAAAAAAAAAAAAAAAAAAAAAAAAAAAAAAAATTACGAAAGAAAACTGTGCAAATGAAAGTAGCAAAAGGCATTAAAGAGACAACAACTAAAAATATGAGAGCGAAACGAGAAGTAAACGAGTTATAAAAAAAAAAAAAAAAAATTCTGTTTCCAAGTTCTCCAGTTATCAGGCTGTTATTACACAACACGGAAAACAATGTAATTTTTTTTTCGTAAAATTTCATAATTTTTTTTTTTTTTTTTTTAAACAAAGTCGATGTGTATAACATTTTTGGAAAAGATAGAAAATTGTTTTTTACTCACTTAAGATTGCGCAGGCATTTGGTAATTATTAATTCTGCCGAATTTAAGGGTTTGTTAAGGGAATTTTACAATTTGGAGAAATTTTTATTGAATTTGGAATTTTTTTTTTTTTTTTTACCATTCGGTGGTAATAAGTCGATTTATCGTATAGTCTCTTTTTAATACGCGATAAATTATTTTTTTATGATAATTAATTGTTTGATATTAATTTAAAAAAAAACATCGACGTAATTACAAAGATTGCGAGAGCAGAGAGCGACTACGACATCGTCATTAGGAGTGGGGAAGGTTAAGAGAAAACGAACGAACTAACGGACAAAGAAGAGAGGCGGAGCGAAAAAATAGTAAAAGAAAGCGAACAGGAAGATGGAGGCAAGAAAAAAAAAAAAAAAAAATTAAGGCGAAGAGGAAAGTAAATGAGTTGTAAAAAAAATATCGTATAATGAAGTGAGTGACCCAGATAGCCGTTCGAGACCAATTAATATGGCATTATTTCCGCGGCGTCTCGTATTTCCAAATCTCCGAATGTATCACGAACTCGTTACACGTTTCCAATTATATTCGCGAAGTTTTCGAAAGAAAATTTAACGAAAAACGAATTTTTGTAATTTTCCGCGATAACCTCAATTTTTCGATAAATTCGGCGTTACAAATAATAGTTTTCATTTTTTTAATCATTGTATCAATAGAATATCGTCGACTATTAATAGATAGCCGCGGTAATCACGAATTTTTTAGGTCAGCGTAATACATCGCGGAACGGCGAACATTTTTCCAATATATTTTCGCAATCGTTGTTTTTCGTAGACTAATATTTATTTTATCACAGCATACAAACTCTATCCGAAACAGCTTTCGTAGATTCTTTTTTTTTTTTTTTCTCTTTTTATTTATTCAGCCGATTTCCATTTCTACATCGTCGATATTTTAGACCGCATTTTACGATAGTTTTTTCCGCCCGAAACACGAGCCGAACAACTATTTTCCCGTAAGCTACAGCACCGCATTGTCAACAGCATTTTTTTTTTACCGCGAAGTATTTTCTCAAAATAACGAAAATCACGTAATTCTTGAAAAAAATGTATTATTATTATTTTTTTTTCCGAAATATTCGTTTTTTTTCGGAATATATATCGATGTTGAAGCCATTGTGCAAAAACTATTAAATCGAAATTTTCAATTAAACGATTTCGATCTTTTTTTTTACAACTCCGATTCATTGAATTTTCTCCGCCCGGAACACGAGATCAACAGCTATTTTGCCGTAAGCTAAAGCGCTGCATTATCAACAAAAAATTTTTTACCGCGAAGTATTTTCCCAAATTAACGAAAATCCCGTAATTCTTGAAAAAATGTATTATTATTATTTTTTTATATTTTTTTTTCCGAAACATTAGTTTTTTCCTCGTAATATATATCGATGTTGAAGCCGTTGTGAAAAAACTATTAAATCGAATTTTTCAATTAAACGATTTCGATCTTTTTTTTTACGGCTCCGATTCGTGGAATTCTCCGTAAAACCCGTAATAATCCATCTCACGGAGACGGGAATATTCTTAACTATCATTGGAAGCCGAGAGCACGTTGCCAAAATTTCTATTTACTACTGCCACGAGATCCGCGGCTATCTCGCCGGCGCGATTGATGACCGTTACGTCAACTCGGCTGCACGAGACGAGATAGCGTTTTTTTTTTTTCTCACTCTCTTCTCTTCGTCTCTCGCGACTCCCCTATCTTTTCAATGAATAAGCAACACTCTCATCACAGAACCGACAGTACGAGTACTCCAAACGGCTGATAAGAAGCAGAAGGGCATAAGAACCATTATTTCGCGCGTAAAGTACCGCGAAATACGCCTTTCTGTTTCTCAGCAGACGATGTATTCTTAGTACAACAGTAGTGAAAAAAAAGTCGAAAAAAAGGGATCACCGACGGAGGAGAGAGGAGAGAGAGAGAGTATTACCGCAGCGAGTCTCGTGATTGGATCGAATCTTTCGTCCCGGTAATCCACGTAACGTAAGGGTTTTGTCGACGACTTCGAGGGATGCTGCGGGATCGTGTGGCGAAGCAGTTCTGGTTTCTCTATCACCAGCGCTCTCGTACACACGTAACTTCGCGGCGTGTCTTCTTACGCGAAAATCCATCGCCGCAATGGCAACGAATGAAAGGGACAAACGAAAAAAAAAAAAAAAAAAAAAAAAAAGAGATACGAAGGTACGAAAGATAAGGTCGCGTCGCTAGTATCGGATTTCTTTCGTCGTCGACGAATACGAGAAAGAAAGAGAGAAGAAAAGAACTCGAGATATGGTCCCCGCGGAACGAAATTTCGTCATTGCTGTACCACCAACACATCGATACAGCGGTTGGGTCCCCGAGAATCAACGCTATACGTGTGCAACGCGTGGTTCCGGTTGCCGGCTTAAACGGTGCGCGGCACGTACCTCGTCAGCACTCGGAGTAATTCAATTCGCGAACGAAAACAAAAAAAGAAACAATATTGTCTCCGATGAAAGTTGAGATTCGCGATTACGGAGACATATATTTTTTTTTTATCCGTATCGCGAAGAATTCGATTTAAAATCGATTTAAGGGGGTGAAGTAAAAAATGGAGTATTTGCGGAGCGGAGTTTTAGGGACGATAGCTAAAGTCGTAAAATAGAAAAAGTCGATAAAAATAAAGAGAAAAAATTGATTTGAATTGATATTTTTGATATTTTCATATTTCGACTAATCTCTATTTTTTTTTTTTTTTTTTTTTTTTTTTTTTTTTTTTTTTCGATGAAAATGTATTTATTACCGGTTCCACTTTCACTCACAATTCACCTTCGTTTGAATTGCCGAATTTAAAAAATGAAATAAAAAAAAAATATATATGTATATATGAGAGAAGATAAAAAAATTGATGGGAGAAAGAAAGGGGATGGCGAGAAGGGGCTGAAAATGCCATTGAGAGATGATTTATAGCGGCCATCGCCGCTTGAAATAGTGGAGGCATTCAACTCCCGTAGTGAATCGCATTTTGAAGCGTCGTGACTCGAAAAAAAATTGAGAATAAGAATAAATATTAGGGTTCCGTGAAACGACAACGAGTTTCGGAAAATTCAAACTTTTCTTTCGGACTGTAAAAATAAACTCGGACTCATCGTTCAGTCGTCATCGCCTCGATGTTAGTGCGGAATTTACCTTATTTTTCAATAAATATTATTCTTCTCTTTTTCGGGACGAAATATACAAAAAGGGGTTTTAGTATCGCGTAAAAATGTTGACTCGACGATTACGCTGAGTGTTACGTTAAATTGGCTTACGAGATCCAACGATTTTTATGCAATATATTTTACAGGGTGACGACTAAAAAAAGGGAAAAAAATTTCGGGACATTTTCGTGACTAATATTCAAATTTCTCGTATAAATACGAGTAATTAATTAATTAAGTTTTTAATCAATCGGTAGTCAAAAAATGTTTGTAAGTTATGGTGATGGGAAATAATATAATACAATTAACGTATAGAAATTACTTGTTGAATTTTTTTTTTTTTTTTTTTTTTTTTTTTTTTCAAATATTTCGAGTGAATATTTGGCAATTTTTTTATTTGAATTTTTTAAAATTTAAATTCATCTATAAAAATCGGTATTACGAAAACGAATTTTTGATATAAAAATGTCGCGTGTGTATAGTAAGCAATTTTTCTACGTAAATTATTTCAATTTTCAACCCTTTATTTCGATTAATTTAGAATGCCTAACGTGTGAAAAAAAAATTATACTTAATTTTTTTTCTCGTTCCGCACTGTGCCTCATTTTTCCTGACCAATAAAAAAAATTCCCTAACAATTCCCTTATTTCCCTGACAATTTTTTTGTTCCCCGACTTTTCCCACATTTCCAGGTTTTCCCTGATCAGCGGCCCTCACGTTTTACCCTTTAAAAAAACCCTTAAGTACTCGAAAAACGCGAGAAAAATAAATGTAATAATTCCCGTATAAAAATGCATATAAAAAAAAATCCTTAAATGCTTTAAATATCGTCTAACAAATTAATATAATAAATCGAATTAACCAAAAGACACAATAAAAAAAAAAACATTCGCTTTTTAAATTAATTTTTATCCTATCCACTGCCGGATTTTTTCAAAATTCGACGAAATTTTCATTTATACATTACATTTTATCGATCGTATATAACTAATCAATTCTCGAGTTTTGATGTCCATACAGATCGCGTTTAACGACAGTGTAAACTTTGCTTCGGATCAAAAGTTTGCGCAGACATTCAAAGTCTCAAAGCGAAGGCTGAATGAGACTCGTCGCTATAGTTATGTGACATTGAAGTGTTCGACGAATAGCCGAACATTAAATTGCCATTGTGACCATCCGATGACCTTGAGAAATTATCGTCAACTTTGATAAAATATATCATAAATAGCCGCTGAATCACTTTTATCTCTCCGCTGGATAATGATATTAGAATTTTTCTACGTGACGGAGAAAAAAAAAAAAAAAAATTTAAACTCATTCACAGCCGACGCTACTTAATCATCTCGTTATAAATTTGTATCCACGGCGCCGTTGACTACTGACAATATGTTTATAGCGCTCTGAACTCTGTGAACAATATTATCGCAACGTACGCTTCTGTCGTCGCCGCGTCGACGAAAATTTATGTTTGAAACTTCGTTCGCAAAGTCAATTATTTAATTCGCTGAATAATTTATTCTGCGATTTTCAGTTTTTCGCAGCGTTATTATTATTAAAATTAATCGAAATGAAACGGAGCGAAATTTTCAACAGAAACGATTTTTAGGTTAACTTTTATCAGCGAAACATCATTCGTCACTCGCAACGCAGTTTGCTACTTTATAATTTGTTGCGAACAATGCTTTCGCTACGAGTTCCACATTCGCTGTCTACGGAAGTGCGTAGCGTTGGAAACTTCTAATTTGGTGGTTAGCGACATACTATTGCACTTTGGCGTTCTAAACCTATTTTTGCGCTTTCTTGTTGCGTCGAAATAATCATCGGAGATAACTGCGATGACACATTTTTTTATCTTTGCGAAACTTCTTTGAAGTTTCTCTGCGGCAGTCGCAATTTTTTGGTTAAGTTTTGCTACTATTTCGAGATTTCCGCTGCACTGTTTTTACTTTCTGTTTCATGACTTATCTATGCGGTGGCAACTTTTCCACAGAGAACATTTCAGATAACCAAAAAATCAAAAATTTACGAAAGAAAATTGAAGAAACGGCGATGTATTTTTTACGCGAAAAAAAACAAAAAAACTATCGAAGTGCTTGAGAGACAATACGGAAAAACGAATTCCGGCGTATCTCGTACTCGCAAATATCCGTCGAGCAAAGTACAGTCGTTAATCTTCCGCGTATCATCTCTCACGCATGCAATCGCGAAATATGGTATCGTTAATCGAGGATATTTATGTTTGTTCTTATTTGTGAAACATCGTTGTCTCGAAAGCAAAGTTACTCACTCGGTTATTTCACAGTTGTCCCGCACCGGTTAACATCGGCCGTGAAGAAATTGACAGCGCGTAACTTAACGTGCCGAGTGCGCGTTGCAGCAGCAGCACGAACGAATGACACAAGACCCGAAATTCTCGAAAACAACAAACTACACCTTCGCACACGTTACGACTTCCGGTTCGTCGAATTTTTCGCGTTCGTTCGTAATGTGAATGAGGAAAAAAACAAAAAAAAAAGAAAATAACGTAGAAAACAAAAAAAAGCACAATAATCTATCGAAAAAACACACGCACCGTCATCCGTGTATCTTATAGGGGGCGGGGGGAGAAGGGGCTCGCAGGCGTCCCGATAGCTCCGACGTTAAAGACCTCCGACTCCTGGTGGTGCCCTTTCGACAGTCCACTCAGTTCCACCATCTCCCATCGCGCACCCGTGACAAAACGTAAAAATCATCCCCCCACAACGAAGAAAAAAAAACTCGAACGCAAAACTTTGATCCTCTCCGCACACACGCACGCACACGCGATAACTACGATTGTCGTGTTGAAAAAAAAAGGCTTTTTTTTCTACCCACTATATACTTGGGGGGATTAATATGGCCGTCCGTTGACACGAAGTTTCGTGGGCTCCGCTCGCGGAGCCTCGTTACGTCGTTCCCGGAGGCGCTGGAGGCGTAAGTCTCTCGCACCCCCACGTACATATATACCCCACCCACCCCTTTCCCGTAAACTCCAACAAACGCGCACTTCTCACCCTCGCGATAGTTCCAACTCCGCGACTCTAAAGCTTCCTACTTTCATAGACATAGCCTCTATCTAACAATCCTCCGTAATTCATATATTTTTTCGACGGACGATACAAATTTTACAAGTTCGCACTCGTCTGGCACGCACACAAATATCTACACATCTATTATGATTATTATTGGTATAATAAAAAAAAAAATTGGGGTACGAATATTTACTTTTTTTTGTTTGTTGTGTCTCGTTTCTACTGTAAGCACACGTCATAGGAACACTGTTAACACTCACCTATCCCCGTAAATCCGTCGTTAGAATCCTTCGTGTTTTATTTTTTTTTTGTTTTTCTTTTGGCTTTCGCTACGATTCCGTAGCGCGGAAATGTGTTTTTTTCTCGCGGTTTCTTCGCTTTGCCACCGTACGGGGGCTGGCGGCTGGCGCGAAGGTCACGCGATACACGCGCGTCCTCACGTCGTCCGTAGGCCGACGTATCTCCGTCGTCTCAGCGACTTATAATCCTCCCGTGTATTCACCGAAAGCGAAAAAAAATCTTCTCCGCTTTCCGGCTAAGCTTAGGGGCCCCGTTGACTTCTCGTTCGTTCATGTATAATAAGCCCCTGTGATGAATTTTTGCGCTGTTGTTATAAATCCTGTAGATGCTCTCGTCTAACTTCGGCACCTCCCCGACACACGAATTGGCCCAATACGTTATTGAGGTATATATATATATATTTTTTTTTTATTCTTTTTTTTTTCCGCTTCTTAGTTTCTTGTTCCTCGCCGTAGGCACAAACGTCACTCACGCACTGTCGCGTGTTTGCAACGACGAAAGAAAAAGCAACAAAAAAACCTGATATTTGTTTTGAAATGATTTTTTTGAGTTTTTAACAAGTGAAAAGCAAACCACACAGCCGCGCGATGTGTGACGGCTCTCACGCTGACACACTGGACGCGGCTACTCGCACGACGACGTCAACATCACCACCGTACGCTCTCGTGGCGGCCATCTTTTTTCAGAGGAACAGATGAAACGCGAAACGCCGCCGTTCGGCACGGAACGTTTTAACCGTATGCCTGTGTGTGCGTGTACATAAAAAAAACTACGGCCATATACATAGATATGTATATCTGTCTTGTTCTCTTTCGCGTATCCCTTCCTCTTCGCAATTGCGTTCCTAGAGCCTCATACACCATCAAATATAGGTTTCGTACTGCACGCGTACGTGTGCGCATACATCGCGGGGACCTTTCACGCTCGAGTATGTATTCTAAATTGTGCGCTCGCGCAACTCAGGCTGCGCTTGGGTTTCTTACGCATACATAGAACACACGCGCGTTTGAAGCTATTCTCACTCGAAACGTGCGTGTGTATGCGAACATCTGTGTTTATTATGTGGGTGTACGGTGGGGCCATTGAAAGACTCACACATGGGTAAAGAGCGTTTGGAGAAGCGGAGCGGGAGAGAATTAAAGCCGACAGGCACGGGAAACGACAGAGCGAGAGAAACGCCGTGAACAGCGAGAAGAAACGCAGCGGCGCTCAAACACGCGGATAACTATGTTCCCCGTTCCGCGCGTTCCGCTGTTTGATAATCGGTGTACCTCGGTAGACTTCGTGAAACTTCGGTTGCTCTCTGGCGGAGCTTCACGCCGGAGAAGTCAAACCCCCCTTCACTCCTCGATGTACGAGGTATGATTACCACCTTTGCCATCCTCAGAAAACGACGACAGCGCCCCAACTGGACAAACGTCGCGATGAATACTGGACGCTTATCAGACAGCGAGGAACACGCGGGATTCATTATCAGCGCGTAAGGATAGACACGATATCCTATAAACTTCGCGACTCTATGAAAGTACTTTCGAATTTGAACCAAAAAAGCGATAAATAATATAAACTTTGCAAACTCTTTGATTGAAAAAACTTCAGGGCCTTTTTTTTGCTCAAATCGTCTTTAAAAAAAAAAAGTACGCTAATAATAATAATATACAACATTCAACCGGTAGTATGCGATTCAACACGAAATAAAAAAACTACGATATTCGTCCGAATTTAAATCTGTTTTTTCTTTTTTCTAAAAAACTTTACCCACTTGCGGTTAATATATATATTTTTTTTCCGTTGAATTTTTTCCGCGCGATTTATCGCAGATGATAAAAACTGTTATTAAAAAAATGTTGAGATTCGAAATTTCATCGCGGCGCGCGTAATCCCGCGTAATTATTATTGTACCCGTGAAGGTGTTGCGTGAAACGACGAATTTACGATACACATATACACACGTACACGTAGTTGATAAGGTGCTAAATTGTGATAATAGAGAGAGAGAGAGAGAGAGAGAGAGAGACGATGAACTACGACAGCGCGGCGGTGCGATGGGCAGTGAGATCGAGAATAATCAAAATCTAATTTTCCAAATAACTTTTCACCCCAAAAAACACTTTTAAACAATCAATTTTCGATTTTTATTAAATAAAAAACGAAAAAAAAAATAAAAATTAGATTTTGATAATTTTCCATTGGATTTGCGACACAATAGAATAACAACATCGACAGTATAGTTTCGTAAACAATTGTATTCGAAGAAAAAAATCTTTTTCGATATTCTCATAACGAATATCTGAGCGAAAAACGTGACGAAAAAAAAAAAAAAAAAATGAGTTTTAACGAAACTCCGTACAATTTTTTTTCCATTGTTTTGATTCTCGTATACGCGATGGTAACGTCGCAACAATGATACCTCATCGTTTTTTTTTTTTTTTTTTTTTTTTTTTTTCTTTTCCTCAGTCAATAAATCCGTTGTATCAAAGTCGTTTACAAAAAATATATATGTACCACAATTTCCTGTTTATCTTTTTCACACATCAATGTTTACTATTTGTAATAATATAAATGCTCGATGTTATCGTAAAGTTTCGTATAAACTTTGTACTCCTGTATAGTAGTTAAGTTTCGTTTTTCGTAAAACGTAAACTCGGTATCCCGGAGGCCGATAAGATTTTTTACGCGGAAGACTCGACGTACTCTCGAAGAGAAAACAAATGAATTCTATACGCATTCGACAGGACCAGCCTACGACTCCGCGAAGCCTCGTAATATTTTCGTTTTTAATTTTCCTTTTTTTTTCAATTTTTTCAAATTTTTTCAAATTTTTTCAAATTTTTTTTTTTTTTTTTTTTTTTTTCCTTTTCAAAGTTTATGTATAGAAAAACCAAAGCTTATATAGAAACACACACCCTTCCGAGTAATAGCGAGCTTACGTGTGTGTCGTGTAGATCTCGCGGCGTTCGCGCGAAATATCGCTGATACTCGTTTCTCATTCGCGTGTGCGATTCCTTCGTTTAGATCTTCAGAACTTCCTGAACGGCGGCGACGATCGCACGAGAATTGATGCCGAAGACATCGAGAAGTACGGTCGGCGGTCCGGAGCGCGGAACTGCGGGTACAGCGAGTTTTTTAACGACGATATTGCGTTCCAATGCCACCGCTGTAGCGACCGCTTCGCCGATACCGCCTTCCGGATAGTGATCTTCAACGGTAACGATACGTCCGCCGGTTGCTTTCGCGTTGCTGATTATCGCCGCCGCGTCGATTGGCTTCACGGTGAACGGATCGAGAACTCTAATGTTTACGCCAACTTTTGCCAATTCGTCGGCCGCTTTGATTGCCTCGTGAAGCGTAATTCCCGCACCGATAACCAAAACTTGATCCTTGTCTGAGGATCTCACGATCTTCGCTTTGCCGATTGCGAACGCCTCGTCGTTCTTGTAAAGCACCGCGGTGTTCGGACGCGACGTACGAATGAAACAGATACCCTTCGTGTTTGCGGCTAATTCCACCGCTCTTTCCGTTGAGACTCCGTCACTTGGATAGAAAACCGTCGATCCGGGAATTGTGCGGAACATCGCTATGTCCTCGAGACCCATCTGCGATGGTCCGTCCTCACCGATCGAGACGCCGCAGTGAGAACCAACGAAATTTACGTTCGACTGCGATATCGCACCCATGCGAATCTGCAAATTTACGAGACGACCAATCAATTTTATGTTTATTTTTCATTATTTAAAAAAAAAGTTTGACGATTATAGTAAATAATGCAAAAAGATTGTTATAATGATTGCGAAGCGTTCAAAATTATATTCAATTATTTATATAATGGAATTTTTAATTTTGGGGGATTTTTTATATCGAATTGTTGTATTTTTTATGTTGAACTCAAAAATAACTGAAATCGAGAATTATCAATCCGATAGATTTTTTTTCAATATCGTTTTGTTTTTATGTTTTTCTTATTTTTTTTCGAAATTTTTTTTTTTTTTTTTTTTTTTTAAGATTGCAATCGAACTATTTGACGGTATTTCGGTATTTTGTAATGGATTTTCATGGATAAATTATTGAAAAAAAGAGTTTAAAGTTTACCTGATCGAAGGCGCGAGTAAAGAAAGTCGCGAAAGCCGAAACGAAGGCAACGGTACGATCTCTGCACGCAGCGCCGGTTGCGACACCGACGAGATTTTGCTCGGCGATGAATCCCTCGACGAATCTCGTTGGATCGACGGTTTTAATTTTGTCGGCGAAAGTAGAATTCTTCGTGTCGCCGTCGAATGCGATAACGCGATTGTTGTTCTTCGCGATCTTAGCGAGCGCCGTGCCGTAAGCGAGACGCGTCGCGACTTGTTCGCCGAGTTTGTAATTCGGCGGCGTGTCGAGCTTCACGTTGGTGATATTCACCGCCGGCGCATCCTCCACCAATGGCTTTTGCGGATGAAGTCCCAACGGACCGGTATTTTTAATCAACGATGTCAAATGTTTAATGACCTCGTCGCTCTTATCTCCGAGCGCCTTGCCGTGCCAATTCTCCAGATCTTCGATTTTCGGGAAATTCTTTCCTTTGAAAGTTTTCGCGAGAATCGCTGTAGGACGTCCCTTCGTCGTTTGCGCCTCGTGGAGAGCCTAAAAATTTTTTTAATAAATTAATTATTGTAATCCAATCAATTGGTCGGATATATTGATAATTTATACCATTAAAAAAAATACATTATCAATTTTTTAAAATGTATTACGAGTCGTGAGAAATTTTTTTTTTTTTTTTTTTTTTTTTTTTTCGGTCAAAATTTTTTTTTTATTTACTGCTCGTCGCTACTATCAAAGAGATCGATTTTCTTGGGACATCGATTAAGAAAAAAAAAAATATTTTGGACTTCAACGATTTTCACGTAATAAGAGATTTTTTTTTAATTTACTTTGACGAGTTCTTCGACGTCGTGACCGTCGACGACGAGAGCATTGAAGCCAAAAGCTTCGAGACGCTTTCGGTAAACTTCCATATTGTGTTGTAGCGACGTCGGTTCACTCTGCCCGAGACGATTGATGTCGAAGAGGACGCAAAGATTGTCGAGTTTGTAGTAAGAAGCGAAATGGAGAGCTTCCCATATCGATCCTTCGGCGGACTCGCCGTCGCCGACCAAGCAGTAGGTACTAAAAAAAAAAAAAAACATTGCGCAATAGAAATAGTTGAATAATTTTTCATAGCCTCGAGTTATAATGGTCGAGTAATTGGTAGAGATGTGGAATACGAGTTTATGACGATATTGTGGGTCGCGAAACGAGAGATCTGGAATACGAGGAGTTTATGACGATATTGTGGGTCGCGAAACGAAAAATCTGGAATACGAGTAGTTTATGACGATATTGAGGGTCGCGAAACGAAAGGAAACTTACCGATAACTCGCTTTGTCGAAGAATTTGCCGACGTACGCCATACCGGCGGCGACGGAGAGTCCCTGACCCAGCGAACCGGTACCGACGTCTATGAAGTTCAGTCTTGGAGTCGGATGCCCCTCGAGATCGCTGTCGATCTTTCGCAAGTTCAACAATTCGGTGGTCGGGAAAAGACCGGCTTCGGCCCATGCTGCGCCGCAAAAAAAAGTCATTATAATAATTAGTAAATTCGAAAATGGAATGCGATACTTCGAGAACGGAAAAAAAAAATTATAAATATTTTACAGCGAATTTTTGGACAATTTTTGAAATCAATAATTTAATGGTAATTCTTTGCTTCGCAATGGATTTGCGAAAAAAAAAAAAAAATTTCGAAAATTTTGATAAATTTCATTCAATTTTTTTTTTTTTTATTTCGTTAAATATTTAATAGGATTTTGCAATTTTTTTTTTGTACTGTCGAAATAATCGAAAAAATTCTGTTGCCAATATATTTCAATATATTTTTTTTCTTTTTACTTTTTTTTCAAATTTTTTTTTTTTTTTTTTTTTTTTTTTTTCGATTAAAGAAATAATTACCTGCGTAAAGAATCGGAGCAGCGTGACCCTTGCTGAGGACGAAGCGATCGCTGTTCACATCGCGCGGTGCCGAAACTTTGTAACGCATCGTGTGGAAGAAAAGAACGGACATCATCTCTGCCATTGAAGCACATGATGTCGGATGTCTGATAAAAAAAAAAAAAAAACAAAAAAAATTGATAATTAAAATCAATTTACATAATTGATTATCGATCGATTATTTCTCAAGCCGATTAATTACGAGGGATAGAAATCAATCCAATAAGATAATTGAATTGTTGTATTCCCGCATAATATACGCGGAGTACAAGTCGACTATACGCCGCACTATCGATTTTCCTTAGTGTCGCAAATGGATAAATAAAAATATAATAGCATGCAAAACGTAACATTTCTTTACTCTACAAAATTTTAATAAATAAGAAAAAAACGACGATAACAGGTAAAAAAAAATATTAATTAACTTTCCAAACCAAATAAATCGATAAATTACCCTTTCGACGAATATAATAAATTGCAATAAACATAAACCGCAAAATTAAAAAAAAAAAAAAAAAAAACTAAATTTTGAATTTTAAAATAGTGATATCCAAAAGCATTGAATTTATCGAATTTTATCGAAATCACAAATTTTTTTTCATTTAAAAATTTATTTCTCCGATCGCATTTACCGTTTCGAAAAATCGATGAAAATCAAACGAAACTCATCGTAGAATTTCTCGTTCTCTACTGTTCTATTATTTATTATGTATACAGCGCTCGGCGCGGCTTAACGTTCGATTGTGTTTACGCGAAAGACTTTCGTCAGTTTGAAACGACTTAATGAGATTTACGGCGTTCGATAATACGACGAGTCATCGTGAATTTTCAGTCGCCACTATTTTTGTTGTTTCTTCTAAATTCGCAGTAAATTCAAAGCTGTTATTATCGGCTAAAGGTACCGTTCACGATGACAATGAGATTATAAAGAGTATCGAGTGTTATGGTGAGACTAAGAAACCCGCGGGCCGTTGAACGGTAAGACTATTGATCCGTTCGTCGTGTGACCTTATAGAAAAAACTGAAAGGCACCCCCCGTCGAGCCTAAAGTCGTCTCTCGTGTCCCCCTGTGTCGCCAAATCAAATTCGCCGTTTCGCTAAATCCATTTTTCAGTGCCGATAAAGATTCTCCGAACTTTACAACTTTCCCGAGAAAGATTTCATTTTTTTTCCATTCCGTATCGATGTATTGCCGGCGGCGGCGACGATGGAAAAATTCAATTGATAACGCGCGATCTTTCCTCGCAATATATAAATTGCATCACCTTGAAAACGGATCGAATAACATTTGCGATAAGAAATTAATGTTATCCGAGAGACGAAAAGAAATTTTGCAATTTTTTTTTTTTTTTTTTTTTCCGCAGAATTCACGTCGATACTGCGTTTGCGAAAGATATATAATTTATTCGCGAAACGTTGTCGCGCGATTTATGAACGTTTTGCGATTATTCTCGAGCGTTTTTCCGAGGGAACAATGCGCCCGTCTTTCGCCGACCGGGAAGGTCACGGTCGGTTCCGGTAACGTAAAGCAAAGTTTATACGCAACGCATCGTCCGCAGAATTCGAAAAAATTTTATTCTCGCGAATCAAATAATACGAACGAATTATTATTAATGAAATATTGAAAAAAAAATGAAAAAAAATTAAATGAGTTTCAAAATGGAGCGAAAAAAAATGTATTAAATTTACGAAAATTTGGGAAATTTTGTTGACGAAATAAAAAAAAATTCGCACCCGCTTTTGGATGCGTCGGTCGCTTGGATCGATAAGATCCTTAAGCGGTTCGCCATATCTTGCAATTTACTGATTTCCGTGTCGCGCACCATTGTCACTTATTACGTAGTAAAATCAATTGTGTGCAGTACAGCGGAAAGAAAAAAAACCGGAGCTCTCGGCGGTGTTCGAGGTAAACGCGTCAGGAGGACCTCGTCGTTCGAGGATTCGATGCAAACTAACGAGACGGACTATCGTCAGAGTCGGCGAGTACTGCGCGCGAATCACCGCGTGTACGCTATAGTATAGCATCGCGTGGGAAAGACAGAGATAGAGAATTACATATCGAACGAAATTCGTCGACGAATTCCGGGGGAAGTTGCTCAGTCGCGTGTAAAGCCGAATCCTAAAGATTCGGGTCCTCGAGGACTCGAAAATTACGTTTTTTTCGCGCATTGAACTTTCGGAAAATTTAGACGATATGAATTTCTTTCGAATTCATTCGCAGCCAATAAATTTTCTTCGAAAAACTATTATTAAAAAAAAAAAGTGTGTTGAAGGAAATATATACGTTTTTTTTTTAACCCTTTCGAAAATTTCCGAATGACGATTCGAAAAAAAAAAAAATGTTTGTAAAATTTTCAAATATTGATAAATCCTTTAATAAAATTGTAAAAATGTTGTAATTTTTTTATTCGCTTTTTTAAAAAATACGTTGCGGCAATTTTTCAAAAAATAAATAAATTAATTTTGAAATATTAATTAAATTTTTTTTTGTTTGCTTTTTGAAGGCGAAAAACGCGAACATTCCGTAATAAAATGTAAAGGGTAAAAATTATGGAATTGGATCTCAGATTTAATTTCAAACAGAAGTGAATGGAAATGGCCTCCAAGAGAAGATCGAACGCTCATTATCTATTATTGGAGATTCGCATTTTTTTATGGAGGACATCGTAATGATAATGAAGGAATTTCTTCGTATAAAAAAAACATATTTTCACTAACTTTATTTTTTTTTATTAATATCAATTTCGCAAAAAAAAATAAATAAATAAAAAAATCGTCTCAATGTCGTCAAATTTTTTTTTTTAATACGAAACGCAATGTTTTTTTTTTTCGAATCCTCGCAAATTCTGAGCTTAAAAACGGTGAAATTCGCTCCAAGAATATACGGCACTGCGGGAGTTTTACGTAATCGTCCGGTGCGGCTTTAGTATCGCGAGAGCACGTGGTCGATCGTCTCATGTACCAGTAGTACACAATAATGTTGCAAATCGTCGCAAGGCGCTTCGATAATTTGCCACATTTGTCGAAATTTCCGTTAATCTCATTACGAAACTATTTACATATGAATTATAATGATGATAAGTCGGTGGAGCGCGTTGAGTGCCGTTCGTCGTGTTAAAAAAACTATACAAAACGATGGACTTTGCGCGCGTCCCACGGAGACTCGAATAGTCGCGAGAATTTCATCGCTATTGGCTGAAAAACCGCGTGAGCCGACATCGCGATGTATCGCATACGTGCGAAACTCTTGTCGGACGATGCCGACGAGCGGCCAATGACGAGACACTCTCAAGAAACACGCTGCATTCATATTTCCAGCTTTAGTCTCGTTGTCTTTGCGCCTTTTTCGCACTAAGTATTCGCGTGGCCTTCGAATCTGCAGCTCTCGCTACACTTGCAATATGCTATATCGTCAAGAGTTTGCGGAGCTCGCGGATATTTCGCCGAAGGCGCTCGTTAGAGCGGAATACGCCCGGCATTCGCGACAAAATAAATGTTGCAATCAAAATACATCGAGAAAAAAAAAAAAAAAATTGTAAAATTCGAAAAAATTAGGTTTCAGCATTTTTTTTCAAATTTTTTCTATTTCGAATAACTATGACTTGCATGAGAGTTGCATAATAATGGTATTGAAACGAAACATACATAAAGATGAACCTTCGGTCGTTCGCATAGTCAACCTTGAACCACGTGATCTCAGCGGTGGGCCGAGGCAATGGGATTTTTTTTCATTGTTACGACTATCATATCGATCGATAATAAGCAAATCGATTTTTTTTAATCGTAAATAGTTAATCATCAGAGAAATTCACGTAAATTCACTAAATTTCTAATTCATTCGCTTTTTTCTAATTCTCTCGTGCGATTTGATACAGAAAACCACGTGTTCGGAAAAAATATATTTGGCCGATACGAGTTCTTTTAATAGACGCGCGCCGTGGCTGAGGGGACATCGTACGCAGACGAAGATTTTTTTTTTTTTTTAGATAAATTGCATGTTAACTTTTTTTCTGTTACACGTCCCCGTAGAAAAAAATGGCGACGTGTCGCAATGAAGTCGAGAATTCAATTAGTAATGCGCTTACACACACATCGCGATTGGTAGATAATGAAAATAACGCATTTTTCGGTGAGTCACGTTTTTTTATCGAAGTCTTTTAAGCATAAAATTGACTGTAGTTTTTAACTGTTCGAATAATGTGTTGAGCGAAGTTTTGTTGTCGACGAAGATAATTAGATAGTAAGATCGATAATGCAATGTTTTTACGAAAAAAAAAAGTTCGCTTTTTCGTAAACTTACGAAAAACTATAGATTCACACAAAATAGTGATGAATACAATTATAAATGCAAATGCAATAATATCACGTTACGAAAAAATATTCTCTTTAGTTTATTCTTGTAGCTCATTTTTTTCTTATCAACCGCATGAACTCGATAACGCGCTACAGTAGTTTCGAAACCGGTGACCCGGCGTACGGCATATTTATCATACACTCCACCGAGAGAATCGGCTTGTTCGCTGATTTGCAACATAAATGTTCTCTGTTCGTGGCACGTGTGTGCGAACCGGCATTTCTTATTCGTCGAAAGCGGACGAGTGAAAAAATTTGCAAGATCCCAAAAAGATTTATTGATATTAGGTATATCGCTGATTGCGTCTACCGGCGAAACGCGCGACAGTGAATGCACGCAACATGAATCGATTTTAACGAACAAAGACGCCACGAAGCAGACGTACACACATACACCGTAACGATAGCAAATATTGACGATTGCGTAATTTTGCGATAAACTTTCGAGTTCGATTGATTGAATTAGCATCATTAATATGTCAACGAATCGTTTCGCGATGCATAGATGATATTAGGATTGAGGAAAAATTGATTTTTTTTTCGTGTGGATAAGAATACACATGCGCATTGATAAACCGCTTACCCAGATTTGCTCGCCTGCGTGGCCTGAATCGAATGAATTCTCAGCTTGTTGGCGATATCCTTGAGCTCCTGAATCGTCTTCGACTCTGGTTTATGGTAGTTTGCCATTTTTTGTTCTTTTTTTTAACACTTAACGATAATTGACAATACGAACGTAACAGGGGTTATGTTTTTTTTCGTAGTATTTCAGTTTGTTCTAATGACGAACAAAGATACGACCCGGCGGCTCAGCAACAAGTAGCCGACGCTGCGAACACGATCGAATGAATGGCTATCGTACGCTCCACGCGGTATCCGCGGAATCACGCTACGCTAAGAAGCCCCGCCACCAGATCGCGTGAAAACTCGACTCGCGATTCGCGTCTACGACCTCCACCTCGCGCGAAGAATTTGATATTTTACCCATCAAAAAAGATTGATGATGCGGAACACAATAATACGATCGATCGGCTTTTGTTGTTTTCTATCACAATAATATTTTGCAGGAGTGGATACTATTGTGAAAATACTGTTTATTATACTGATACATTGATAAATTTAATCAAAAAGTTATTGTATTCAATGTTCAAAACACATCGAATAAAGGTTTGAAAAATGTGTTCTTCTAGACTGTCGTACCGACTGAAATACCGCGTATATATTTTTCGCTTTTCTTTGGCGTAATACTCGCGTTCAAAACAGGAATTACATATAACATGAAGAGGTTAAAATAGTTAAGACGGTTGATCGTATCGCAATCTTCCATGCCGGCATAATTTCAATTCAACGTTGTTATCAGATCGAACTACAATTTTTTTATGTTTACGTCGAGATATCGTATAATAACACACATCATAAATAATAAGCTTCGACGTGCGCAGTATGAATTGTAAAAATTATGCGCTTCAGTTTCAATCTCCTTCCTGATTCATCGATCTAATGTACTTTGGACGTCGAATGAAGACGTTGATCGTCAGCTGTGCAAGTAATGCGACATCGAGCTGTCAAACGGAGCGTCACGAGTTTGGTAAACCACCCAAAATTTTCATTGTTTAACACACGAAACCTCATTAATCCTCCTTCGATTCTTTAATTGTCAACGTCAAACAAATTTATTCCATTGATATCCATTTTTATCGTGAACAGAACAAAATAAAACATCGAAAAACAAAAAAACGTGTCGAGTTTTTTGCATCGTTAGAAAAATCGTTTATAATTGTTATTGCAGTGCAGTTTCGCTTAAGTCGCGGAACAAAAAAAAACCTCGAATTCCGCTTGTCGTTATAATTATTTTCGTTTAACTTTGTTATCAATAAAAACCGTTAAAAAGCATTCCAAAATCGTATTTTGGTGCTTAAACAGCTAACGAGATCTCTGGTACTCATGAGACCTTCGAACGATGGAATTCGTCAGAGAGATTCCTGCGGAATGTTTGACTGCGGGAGAAGCGTCTCGCGTGTGGTCAGGTTGGAGTACTTATGGAGATCGTGAGGTGGTGAGAGAGGCGTCCGCTAAAGGTACGCATATATTTTTGGCCCAAAAATGTTTGGCGTATCGAAGACACTGCGCCATAGCGGAGGCGCAGAAGTATTTTCACGAAGAGGTGGAAATATGGGTCGACGAATTGCTAAAGAAACAACAGATTCACAGGGCGTCGCACATCTTGGGAAATACGGTAAAAAATTCAATAAATCGTCGCCAAAGGCGGTTCAACGCTTTGCGTTATTTTCTCATGAAATTTTTCATTGTTTGCTTCAAATTTCAGGGAAAAAATCCTCTCGAATTCGTAAAAGATAAGTGCGTCACATGTAAGGAACCAAAGTTGAGAAATTATCTCGCGCAATATATAATGGCCAACAAAGGTTTCGAGGGAAAACACGAGGAGTCGTGGAATCTTATAAACAGTATTACTTTATTCGAAGAAAAAAATAAGTAAGTTTTGTTTTTTTTTTTTTTAATAAATTAAATTATTTAATTTTTTACTACAAAAATTTTGATGAAAAAATGATTTTTTTTTTTACGAAATTTTCAATGAAAAAATGAATTTTTATTTTACCAAATTTTCAATGAAAAAATGATTTTTTTTAAACCAAATTTTCAATAAAAAAATAATTTTCTTTTACCAAATCTTCGATGAAAAAATGATTTTTTTTTACCAAATCTTCAATATAAAAATGATTTTTTTTTTACCAAATCTTCAATGAAAAAATGAGTTTTTTTTTTACCAAATCTTCAGTGAAAAGATGAATTTTTTCAATACAAAATGAATCAATTAAAAAGTTAATTCATTTTAATTAATTTTTTTAAATCAATTTTTTAATAAAAAAAAATGTACCGTGCGTCTGTTATTTTTTTTTCTAGAATGGAGCAAAGTTTGATAGACGATTGTTGCATACAGGAAATTTCCCTCATTTCGGATCGCGTCAAGTCCGCTTTAATAACGGATCTATATTTTTATACAAAAGAGACGTATCTCTCGAAGAAACTAAATAATTCAGTACTCTGGGATTATCTTTTATCGTGTAACAAAATCGATTTACTGGGCGCTTGGATCGAGTCAAATTATAGTTCTGTACCCGAAGTTGCGATTCAAGAAAATAACGAGACAAACTTGACGAAAGTATTTCGGGAACTCGAAATTACCGAGGATATGATTGAGTCCGTCGCATCATCGAATGCCGCGAATCCAATTAAGGAATTAGTATTAAATCATTTTTCTCGGTAAGTCACAGAAAAGATTTAGCGAAATGCGATTATCAACGGAAACGTAATGTTTACGAGAAATTTCCATCGTGTTTACGTAACAATAAACCACTGAAATTCTTTCAGATACGGAGTATTGTCAAAAAAGGAGAAATCAGATGTAAAAATGACGCTATCGAGATTATTCAGTGACTGCAAATGTCCGTCGGAATTTCCGTCGATATTATCTCACGATCGGAGTAACGTCGATCGCGACGTCTTTGATCAGAAATTATTTTCTATTCTGTACTATCGCAGCGTCGTAGATGACGCTGACTGTGGGGACAAAAAATTACAGGATCGAAAAATCTTCGATACTCTGACGGAAATATGCGAATGTACAAAGGAAAATGAAGATCTACTGCAACGAGGGATCGTGGAAACGGTTCGCAAGCTTTCCAACGATTTCGACAAATTTCTCATGGAAAATCCGTTGATCGTCTTGTCTCTGGGATATCTGGAATATCTGAAAGGTTCTCGCGAACAAAACGATGCGGACGAATCGACGAGAGGAAAAGAAATCGTATTGAAAGATATTTTTAACAGCGAACGAGGATTCGAAACAAATTTTTTCAAGATATCGCCGGAAATTATTCGCGAAACTTTAGTGAAACTTCCGTATCTCGGTAAATCGTTAACGGAAGAAACGCGAGAGAGCGACATAACGATGTATCAACTTTTGAACGGTTACGCAAATTTAGACGTTCAACGATTGTTCAAGTGGCGCTTACGAAAGGATCCGATGCCGAATTTCACGAGTGATAATCTCATTAAAAAATACGGCAGGAGAGAAAAATTGACTTACATTTATTATCTAAAGGAAGCGCGACCGAGTATGGCGGCTCACGTTTTGCAACAGCAACACAGTAATCTGCGCGACGGCACTTCTTCGAAAATGTACATTTTTTTACGATTTTTTTTTTTTTTTTTTTTTCGCAATGGAAAAACAAATATTGTGTCGAGGGATTAAAATGAATTTTTTTTTGTCGTTCAGGAAATATCAGGCCGCGTCTTACGCTCACGTTTTCGGACTAAAGCACGCGGACGATGCAGAAATCATGTGCAGCTGCATCGCTTTCATCGAGATGCTCGGTGTCGATTCCGAATGTTTGCGGCTTCACGCTACCGCCGCGGATTACGTTAAAAATGCGATCAACGTTTCAATATGTAATTATTAATTGCCGTTTCTCTTTCTCCGAATTACCAACGACGGCAAATTCTCAATAACATTGAGTTTTACTTTGAATTTCCATAAATTCCGTTTTTATAGATTTTTTCTTCTGATTTTCACAGACGACCTGCTGGAATCCGTTTCATCGCAAAATCCAAAAGATTTAACAACGATATTGAATCATTTGGAAAACAGTTTTCAATTCCGTCTCACGATAGAATCAACGAAAGACACCAAAGCGTTCATCGAGGCGTTGAAACTCTGGGATTTCATCGTTAGATTCGCAAAAGCGCACAATTCATTGGCGCCGTGTAATTTTCTCAAATTCTTGGCGATCAACAATTTGTGGTTCGAATTTGTTCTCATTGGACATATATTCGAATATCCTCTCGAGCAGGTAAAACGGTCGATAATAATCGACAATATTTTTCATTAATTTTTTTCTCGATTTTTCGTTTCGACTTTTTATTAATTTTCAATATTTTTTTTTTCCCGCAGATTATGGAGAGTGCGAGACAATTCGAAAATCCCAGTATGCGAGAACACTTGCTGTCGGCGCTGAGCAATACTCACATTCTTACCACGAATTCTCATCACAATAATGTGCCGAAAGTCAAAGCGAGAGAATCATTTTCCAGTTCGCCGCGGCAATCGTCGGGGGATCAGAGTACAAATTTGGATGAAAGCGATTTATGGCTCACAATATTGAAATGCCATCAAAGTCAAGATCCGCCGGGCGCGTTATTGAACGCCGCGCAATCGACGAAATCTCCGGTTCTCATCGTTCTCGCTGCTTGCTACGAGGTTCGTTGGCATTTAGAATTTAATATGTCGCCGTAAATCACCGAAAAGTACTCGCAAAGCGAGTTAAGGTAGCTGCAGCGCGTGGTGTCCATTTCGCCGAAATTCGAGGAAATTGAGAGGAAATTCCAAACACTTCTCGATAATATAAAAATTTGAAAAAATTCAGGCATTTTAAAGATAATGAAAAGATTAATTTTTCACAATAATAATTGCAAAATGTTATGAACAAATTGATGAAAAAAAAATTGTTCAACAAATTTATGGTAACTTAACTTTTTTTTAATGAAAATGATCCGTTCATTTTTCTGAATACGGATCAATTTTTTCAGATTTTTATCTTTGGTTTGAATTTATTTTTTTTATATGGAAAAAATGTGTAGAAAAAGACACAATTCAAACCAAAGATAAAAATCTGAAAAAATTCACGCGTATTCAAAAAAATGAACGAATCATTTTAATAAAAAAAAAAAGTTAAATTACCATAAATTTGTTGAACATCTTTTTTTTCATCAATTTGTTAATAACATTTTGCAATTATTATTATGCAAAATTAATCTTTTCGGTATCTTTAATATGCATGAATTTTTTCAGATTTTTATATTATCGAAAAGTGTTTGGAATTTTCTCTCAATTACCTCGAATTTCGGCGAAATGGACACCACGCGCTGTAGATACCTTAAAGATCGTTTATTTCATTGGAATTCATTGGTTGAAAGTTTTACTAAAAAGAAAAACTAATTATTGATGTTTAGCCCTCCGCTACCCCTGCGTACTGCTACTCGTGGCTCGTCGTTTCCGTCAACGTAGAGGAATTGGTATCCGATTATGCAACGTGTCTGAGACATCAACTGTGGCCGGCGAAGCGAGTATCCGATCTCTTCCGCAATATGCTCGCCTTGGAGTACGTCGACACTCTCAGCAGAGGATTTCAAATATTTATGCCGGTAGAATTTTCATATTAATCCGAATTTTTAAAAAAAGATTCAGGAATATTAAGTAATTATATTCTTTGCACGCAGCCTGTCGGAAGCAATTTTTTTAAATGACTTCATTATGCGTTCTGCCGATTTTCTCAAATTCGGCAACTCATCTTTTTTTCTTTTTATATCTCTACGACGATACGTTTTTTTCAGAATAATCCTCTGAATGCATTTTTCGAGTTTTTGGTGCAATGCATCAATTTCGGGAATTTCGAACAGAGTCAGGAAAAATTTCGTGAATTCGTGATCGGCTGTTCGACTCTGAAAAGTAATGTGAGCGTTAAGTTTTTTTTTTACTATTTTTTTTTTTTTTTTTTTTTTTTTTAGTATTCACTATAATTAAAAATTAATAATCGTCTTAATTTTTTAGAAAATTATCGATTGGGAGAGCACTGAGGTTGACTATTTGCAAAATTCATATTGGATAATTACCGTTGCCATTGAGTGCACAATGACTGTACTGGGAAAGTGCTTCAGGAGTACACATTTGCAAATGAAATTTCTCGACGTTCTCGTGAAGTGTAACATCAACGCGGATCTTGACGGTAATTAATAATAAATTTACGTCGTTATTAACAATAATAATTAAAAAATCGCACGGTAATTACCAATAAAAAAAAAAAAAATTGACTCTCATTCCCTTTTATTTACAAAGTTGCATTTTCTTACAGTTGAGACTCCGGACTTCCGCACTCTCTGGGAAATCATTATGATTCTTTCAAATACGAAAACCAATTTCGATTTCTCATCGATTCACGTAACGGACGAAGGATCGAACGTTAACACGGAGATAAAACGATGCATACGAGATTTGGCGGAAGTCGAAGATTTCAATAGTGCCTTACAGTTGTCCAAAGTCGCCGGTTTCCACTGTTCAAAGATCATAATTGCGCAGGTATTACGCATATTCCTTGCAAGAGAAAACCTTTGCAAATGCCGAGAATTAGAATTCCCGTAATTGCTATTATTTCGCTCTTTAAAAAATTAAAATGAGTAACGATATCCCGAATCTATAATAGTATCGCTGTGAATTCGATAAAAACACCGACGAGGATGGAAAACTCGACGCTTCCTTCTGGAAAAGATGCGCTCAAGATTTGAAAAAGTACAAAGTTAGCTTCGAGGACGCGGCAGCGTTTTTCGTCGAACACGCGGAAAAAGTTTCATCCCACAAAGAACGGTAAATCGTTTATATGTTTAATGTGCGAAAAAAATTCTTGTTATCAATATGCAACTCTTGATAATTATGGAAAAAATATCCGAAGTCTAATTTCTCGAAATTTTCAGATACGAGATACTGAAACTCGCGTTGCAAACTCTCAAGCCGATCGTCACCGACAAGCAAACGATCGATACTGTGGAAATGGCGATGTGGAAATCTTGTATACTCGCCGGTCCCGAATCCATTGAGATCGAGAATTCGCCGGGAGTTTTTAATAAGTTAAAAAGAGAATTGTTATCCGCTGTTAACGATCTGCAAGTGAGTTGTACATTGAACGACGCGGTGGAGGAATCCGCGGTGGAAGTACTGATCAACAGATTTATATCTGCCGGAGAGTTAGAAATTGCTTTGCGAATCAGTACGATATTCAACTATAAACATCGGGTAATGTATTAAAAAATTAAAATTTTTTGTAAATTTCCGCATTTAATAATTTATCAAAATTTTTAAAAACGGCGAGTGGAGTTTCAATAATAATTAAAGTGCATTTTTCGTTGTTGAAAAGAAAAGAAATGGTATTTCAAAAATTTGCTGTGATTATTTATTGATTGTTGATTTTGAATTTTAATACTTATCGATCGATCTTTTTTGTCGCTGGAATAATTAATATTTAATTAATAACTTGAAGGATCTGCAAATTCTGATGCTGTGTCTGAGTCTCGCGGAGGGCGAAATTTCGCCGTATCAGTTGACTTCGCAGCAGAAAAGTTTGCTATCCGAAAGCGGCAAAGTTAAACAGCAGAAATACACGACACTGCGTAATCGAGGTTTTCCGAGAAGATCGTCGTCATCGTCGCGTAAGTACTTAATTCACAAAAAATCTTCGAAAATTAGTGAAAAATCTAAAAATCAAAATAAATCTAAAAAAAAATCTTCGAAAATTAGTGAAAAATCTAAATAAATCTAAAAAAAAATCTTCGAAAATTAGTGAAAAATCGAAAAATCTAAATAAATCTAAAAAAAAAATCTTCGAAAATTAGTGAAAAATCGAAAAATCTAAATAAATCTAAAAAAAAAATCTTCGAAAATTAGTGAAAAATCGAAAAATCTAAATAAATCTAAAAAAAAAAAATCTTCAAAAATTAGTGAAAAATCTCAAAAAATCTAAAAAAAATCTTTGAATTTCAGTGAATTTATCATCGCCGCACTCGATCAACAGCCCGTCAAGCGACGTTGCCGACGCTTCGTCGAACGTGATGATCGAACAAATTCCATTGGAATCTCTTGCGCTGATTGAGAAATTGGTAAAAAGCCTTCAAAATGGATTTACAATAGCGACAAGAGTATTGTTGTGCATAAAGATCGCAACTTATCTCGGAAGAAGTTACCAATGGCTTCTCACACTGAACGATCCTATGAAATTGTTGTACGAAGTCGTCGGCAGCAATTGCGACAGAAAATTAGAAATGGTCGCCGATATTATCGCAGCTTATCGCATAAAAAATGATATGGTTGCCAAATTCTTCGCCGAAGAAATCGTCGCAAACACTCCGCGTCTTGTCGAAGGTATTGAAAGGACGGATCGGCGAAAAAAAAAAAAAAAAAAATAGAAAAAATGGAAAAAATCGGAATTTTATCATTCAGTTGATTTCGATGTATTTAATTCAATTGGTTTTTTCAGAGGGACTTGAAGATTCTATCGTGATGTGGGGAAACTCGTTGGGCGTCAGTATCCAAGCGATAATCGATATCTGCAGCGATGCATCGTTGTTAGGATGGGAACTTCTGAAAACGGCGAATCTCAGTTTGGGACAATCGCACGGAGAAAGACGAAACGGTTGGGACTCATATATCGATATTATACTCGCGAAATACTCGAATACTTGTCTCGCAGAGTTATAACGCGCGAATTACACTCGTGAAATTGAAATTACGTTAAAAATGCACTTACGCACGTTATTTTCTTGCTGCAGTTTTGACGTTAAAAGTTGTAGTGGAACTTCTCATTCGTTCTCACGACTGTTTCACCGCGTCTTGCAGTATGGAGGGCATCGCTTCTGTACTGAGAAAATCTCAACATCTCGCGTACACTTTACAACAACTGAAACATTGGAGTCTTTTGGTACGTCTCCGATAAATAAATAAAAAGAAAAAAAGTATTACCGATTGCAGCCGAAAAAAATTTATTTGATTCGATGAAAATTTCTTCGAGTCGAAGAAAAATTTCTTCATCCCTCATACATTTTTATTGAATAAATTAATTGTTTTTCTGGGGTACCGATCGATGTTTTGAATATTTTCGATTTTTTTTTTTTTTTTTTTCACAAAATATGAATTAGAAATATTGTTGAAATGATTATTTTATTTACAGGTGCGACTTGTAACGGGTCTCGGACGCTTCACCGAGATGAATTACGTCTTCCAAATATTGAAGGAAAACGATCAGTTTGAGTTTTTGTTGGGAAAAGGTTTGGATAAGGTGAGTTTTTCCGAAAATGCATAAATCGCAAAAAAATCGATCGAAAATTCTATCGAAACTTAAAATGAGATTATTATTTCGCAGATTCACGGATTAAAGACGGCGCTGTTAGAATTTTCTAAGCGTCAGTGTCCCGGAGACAAGGAGCTCTTTACTCTCATCGCTTTGCACTTCGGCCTCTACAACGAGATCGCATTTATGTGGGAAACGGAGGCGAAGAACGTGATAAACGAACTCGTCATCGATGCGCGAAAAATTCTTCCAAAAGTTTCGGGTATTCAGCAAATACCACTGAAATTGACGAGAAACGAAAACGCCGAACAAAAGTTGCAAGTTGCGGTGGAAAATTTTACTCACGCGACGGAATATTATTTGCAGGTATTTTTTTATCTGAAGGAATATAATTTTTTTTTTTTTTTTTCTTAAGAAATAAAATCGTTGACCGAATTTTACGATTGCAGGACAATAAATTGAATTTGGCGAATCGATGCTGTCATCAGGCGCAATTGGCGGCTTTGCAAATATCGCTGCTCAGCGGAGTCGCAAATAATCAACAAGTCACTTGTCTCTTCAATTTGACTCCCGACGACATTAACAAAACGATGTGCCAAGCGCTGACCCTCTCGCAGACGCTGATACTCGTTCAGGCGTACAATCATCACGGCGATTGGTCGTCAGCGGTTTATAATCACGTCGTCATTAACGGCGAATCGCGATATCTGAAAGAATTTACGGCGTGCAATCGGCTCACGTCTGCGATCGTTCAAGACTGCGTTTGCAGGTAAGAAACTTTTTGGGAGTCCAAAACATCATTTTTCTGCCATTTATCGATTCATTAGCCGCTTCGATCATTTTATTTTTTCAATTTTTTATTTTTCAAGAATATTTGTATTAAATCAAAGAATTTTTTTCTTTTAATGGTATCGTTGTTTTTGAGATTTGAAATGAAATACTAACACCGAAAAAAAAAAAAAAAAAAAAAGTGACGATCTATGATTTATCGATACGATCAATAAATCGCCGGATATAGCATTGTGGGATTTTTTTTCATTAAGATTATCGGTGCTTTTGAGTGAAAAAAAGATTTGCATGAGAAATTTTTGAAAATATAATAAGAAAAAAAAATGGGTCGAGATGCGATTTATCGAAGCGGTCAATCGATTTTTCTCGCACGCGACACGATTCCGATTTTTTGCTGTTTTTCCCGCATCAGTGCGGGAAAATGGTCAGAAAACGTTTTTCCGCCGAGTATCATAAACGATTTTACTTCACAAGGTGTGGAAAGGGAGTTTTCCGTATCGCAGTGAAGTAAAAACTTTAACAATCAGTTTATTAACAATTCCGCGTGTTTTATACAATTATCTCAACAGGTATCGATCGGAAAAGACAATAACTAAACAAATGACGGAAAACATGCAAATGCTTGTCTCCGATCTCAGCGATGTTGAATGCAAATATGTTCTTGCGAGTCAACTTGGTTTCAAAAAGATAATCGAAAGCATATTATCGAACTCCGCGACCGGTTCTTATCTGAAAGACACGGTCTGGAAACAAGGATTCAACGTCAAGGAATTAATGGGTGAAAATTATTAAAAATGGCGATTCCGAGGCCAACGTCAGTTCCTTCCGAAAATGGTGCCGAATCGTCAAGTGCGAAGTATACGAATCCATATTGTCTATTTTATCGTTATAAATGAATGAATTACATCGTATTTTTATTTTAATTAAATTTATTTTTAATAAACATCATTTTAAAAGAAAGAATTTCGTATTTTTAATATTCTATAATACATCGCTGCGTATTCAAATGTGAGGCTGAAATTTTAAGAAAAAATTGGGATTCTCTATATTCTTCGATTACCGACTGTCGATAAAGCTTATCGTCATTCGGCGTTTTACCGTTTGCAAATTTTTTTCAACGCTACGAAAATTAATCGCGCATTCGTTTTCCCGACGAAACATCGTCGAAGCGCAACGACGCAATTCCGATCTATTTTTGCCGAAAAAAATAACGATCGCGGGACGCATGCGTGACCGTTTAACATTGCCACGGGAGGGAGACGAATTCGACATGTAGCTGTATCGAATGCCGCTCGCGGGTTTGGCTCAGTTCTCTTGTGGCCGGTTTCAGAAGGACTGCCACTTCAAAGAGAGAAAAAAACATCTTTAAACGAGTAAATCCTCTAAGCGCCTGCGCCGCCCCCGAGAGAAAAAAATTCGTGTTACGACGTCACCGAGGATCCCAATTCCGCAACAATGTCGTACTGCGCTCGAATTTTACGGGCTCAGGTAGGCCTCATTACGAAAAAAATAAATAAAGCGAAAAAAAACACTGTAGTTTATCTTTTCATTTGCATATCCGTGTATTAAAATGCCTTCGTATCGCGACGAAAGAGCGGCATAAGTCGCGTGCGAATCATATGACTATTTCTCGTTGACTTGTCGTGTTCGTTAATCCGTCGCGCGTACAGATTATTACTTCACCTGCCGGACGAGAGTTATATCTCCGCCGACCTCGTTCGGGGATCAAACGAGTTCATCGAATCAAGATATCGAAAAGGAAAAAATTCCTCCAGATTATCGAACACTTTTGCTCCAATTCTCTCGTTACTCAATCCTCCGCGGCGCTCTATTTTTGCATTCGGAACGTGTGAATCTCCGATAGGATTTTCGAATCATGTCTTTTCTCGCGTTCGCGTGATCTCGAACTTGAAAAATACACGCGCATCGAGATTTGACGACTCGAACTTTACGAATTGTCGATCTAAATTCTCGAGTACAATGTATAGCTTGTGGAACAAGTTTTGCGTCTCGTTACATTCATATTTAAATAGATTTTGGCAACAGTATTGAGGGATACAATTTTGTCAAGTTACGTAACGAGGCGGGAGAGGAATACATATGTTGAATATGCACTTTGGCCGCTTGTTAGGTTAGGATACGATTTGATCTTTTATTTTTTCTCTATCTATCTCGATGCGCTCTTGTGCCGTCGCGTGATTGAAACTTTCGCGAATGCTCTGTCGTCTTCGAGAGAATTTAATTTTGCAAAGGTTGAACTACTTGCGAAACTGTTGAACGCGTTGATAATGTCAGTCAGCGTGATTCCTGGTCGGAATTCGTCGACCGATCGATGATGCCAGGCGGACATCTTGAAATTCGCACGCCAAGTCACGTTCGATTGGTCAACCGCGTGGAATCGTTCGTCGGACCGCCAAAATTTAAACTTTCAATGTCATCGCTCATCGTTTTGTTTGTTTCACTTTGACTCTATTCGATTCGACTCGACGCTTTTGCGAGGCTATTAATAAAACCACTTGCGTTCATTGTTGCGTAATCTTTGTTTGTATTTCGTATCGCATGTCATATCGCTTCGTATAAAACTACGAAGTGATACATTTTTACAGATAATTAATGCGCGTCACAGATATTCGTTTTGCCGATATATATAATTTTTTTATTTCTACGTAAAAATATGTGAATGTGAATGATGTTCCATGAATGAACGGGGAAAGTAATGATGAAATTAATTTTTTTTAAATATTTAACCATCAAGATAGCGAGTACGCAATTTGATTAGATTCGCGATAACGAATACGATATCTCGATGGGATGATATATATATATCTGTGCTGATAGTACAGTTTCATCAGCAGCCGATTACGAGTCAATGAAATGTCGATAATTCGTTGAGTAATTAATGATATCGTTTCCAGAAGCTGACCGGCTTCGCCGGCGACATCCAGCAGAGATGCTTCAGCGTAAGTCCCCTCAGCTTCGCGGCCGCCAAGGTCGCCATGTCGAAATTCGATCAATCGACTTATCTTCCATACGACAAATTGGAGAACAACATCAAGATTGTGAAGAAGAGGTAAACGAAATGACGATTTGCATAGCGAAAGAACATAAAAACGCGAATATCTTCTTTTTTTTCGCCTTATCTTCTTTTTCATTTTTCACTATAAAAAAAAAATAATACGAAGCAACAAAATTCGTAATACAATTTTTTTCGATAATATTCAAACATTTTTAAAATGAATATCCATATTCTTCAATATTCATACATATCATTGAAATCATATTAATATCACGAAAGATATGCACGCAAAAAAAAATTTCTTTTTTTTTCGAGATAAAAAAATAATACGAAAAAACAACATTTTTAATATAATGTTTTTTTTAATTATGTAAAATATTATGCAATCAATTTTTACTCGTTTTCTTAATCTTAACTTAATCGTCAAATATTAATCTCAATATTAATGAATTTTTTAACATCATTTTTCAGACTCGGACGACCGCTGACGTTGTCGGAAAAAGTTTTGTACTCTCATCTCGATGAGCCCAACAAGCAAGACATCGAGCGCGGAACTAGCTATCTTCGCCTCCGACCCGATCGTGTAGCTATGCAGGACGCCACGGCGCAGATGGCGATGCTTCAGTTCATAAGTTCCGGTAATTCAGCAAATATCCCGTTGATTATCCTTCGACTTTCATCACGAAAAAGATTTGTTTCATTGAAATTAATAAAGAATAAAAAAAAATCATTAATCAAAAATCAAAAATAAAAAAAAACATTAATCAAAAATCAAAAAAAATCATTAATCAAAAATCATTAATTGTCTTAATGGACCTCTTTTAAGCCGATCGAGAATCAAATTAATCGATCTGATATCGAAAAAAAATTTTTTTTTCCATAACTCCATTTTAACGATATTTTTCACTAACCATTTGCATCGTTTCTTTTTTTTCCGAAGGACTACCGAAAGTCGCCGTCCCCTCGACGATCCACTGCGACCATTTGATCGAAGCGCAGATCGAGGGAAAGAAGGATCTCCAACGTGCCAAAGACACAAACAAAGAAGTCTACAACTTCCTGCAGACCGCCGGAGCGAAATACGGCGTCGGTTTCTGGAATCCCGGATCAGGAATCATCCATCAGATTATTCTAGAAAATTACGCCTTTCCGGGTCTTCTGATGATCGGTACCGACTCTCACACACCCAATGGCGGAGGTCTCGGCGGTCTCTGCATCGGTGTCGGTGGTGCCGACGCCGTCGACGTAATGGCCAATATTCCTTGGGAGTTAAAATGCCCCAAAGTCATCGGCGTAAAGCTGACGGGACAATTGAAAGGCTGGACGAGTCCCAAGGATATCATTCTTAAGGTCGCTGGTATCCTCACCGTCAAAGGCGGTACCGGCGCCATCGTCGAGTACTTCGGTCCGGGAGTCGACAGCATAAGCTGCACGGGAATGGCTACGATCTGCAATATGGGCGCCGAAATCGGCGCCACAACATCCGTTTTTCCTTACAATCATCGTATGCAGGATTACCTAAAATCAACCGGTCGCGCCGACATTGCTGCGGCCGCCGATCAGTACAAACAGAGTCTTCTAACCGCCGATGCCAATGCCAAATACGATCAAATAATCGAACTCGATCTCTCGACTCTCGAACCTCATGTAAACGGACCCTTTACTCCCGATCTCGCGCATCCGATCTCGAAACTCGGTAAGTATCGCCCGTTTGTCATAAAATAGTATATTATGCTACAAGAGAGGAAAATGCGTGATTTTCGCCGATTGGGAAGTGTGATGCTAATTTCCTGTGGAAATTACGCTTTCTCCCGAGTAACATACGCTATTTTTTTCCCGACTATGCTAAAAATTACCATTTTTTTATGACTGCAACGATGCAATGGCTTTTTGGTAACTTTTCTTCCATAGGGACGAAAAGTAGCACTTTTCCTTCCGCTCACCTACACGGAGAGAAGGATCCGATACAATTTACCATATATCTAGTAAAAAATATCGTAAATTTCTGGTAGCGCGGAGTCAATGACGCCACCTGTTGGAAATAACGGGAACTATACGAATTTTTACCGCAGGATATGGTAAAAATCCCTATAAATTTGGTAAAAATTCTAGTAATATCGAGTATTTTCGTCATAGGTGGCGCCACCGTCGACGTAAAAATCGTCGATGGTAAAAATCCCCATAAATTTGGTAAAAATTCTCGTAATATCGAGTATTTTCGTCATAGGTGGCGCCACCGTCGACGTAGAAATCGTCGATGGTAAAAATCCCCATAAATTTGGTAAAAATTCTCATAATATCGAGTATTATCGTCATAGGTGGCGCCACCGTCGAATTTTTACCAGATGACATAGTAATTTCTAGTAAATCCTTCTCTCCGTGTATTCTTCCTTCCGCTCGGCTACTTTTCCTCCCGCTGGTCAAGAATTCCTAACTTTCCACTCGCGTTGCGTTCATTGAAGACATAGAATTTAGTAACTTCAGCGCAATCGGGAAAAAGCTTTTTTTTTTTTTTAATGAGTTACTTAGCGACTTTCGTGTAAAATACATCGGTCACAGTGGTCCGGTTCGTTATCTTTTGTGAAATCAGGCGAAGCCGCGAAGAACGGCGGATGGCCAAACGAAATTAAGGTCGGATTGATCGGCTCCTGTACCAACAGCTCTTACGAAGATATGGGAAGATGCGCCAACATCGCGAAACAGGCGCTGAAACACGGATTGAAGTCGAAGTCTGTCTTCAACGTCACTCCGGGATCCGAACAGATTCGCGCGACAATCGAACGCGACGGAATCGTAAGTTTGCCATTTATTCTTCAATGGTATATATATGTATAGAAGAAAAAGTAGAGAGATCCGCGTGTATTTACGAGAATTTGATGTAAAAATATCTTCAGTCGTTTTGCTTCAGCATCTCAATTGAATTTTTTTTTTTTTTTATAATTTACAGACATTTTATAATTGGTTTTTTGAGGCAAAAATAAGACACAGATTTATAATTACAGTTTAATTATTTTAAGTTCTTTCAGAAGAAGTGTAATGCTTTTTCAGGACGCTTTTCATTTTTTTACTTTTTCTCCGAAAGGACTGCAAAACTTTTTCAGGAGACTTTAAATTTTTTGGCTTCACTAAAGCTGTTTTTAGGCCAAAAACTGATGATAATATAACGAAAACTGTTATCATGAATCTCTAAAAAAAAAAAAAAAAAAATACGGAGCACAAAATATTTAATTTTTTGATTTTCTACGCTGACGCTTTGGAAGGACTTTACATTATTTTTCTTTTCGTTTTACATTTCTATTTCGACATCAGAATTAGATTTTTGTATAATGATTACGCTATATGTTCCAAAGTAATATTTTTTTCATTAATTTTTATTATCATCAATTCTTTGCTCCTTTTTTATTTTTATACCTTTCTTTTCCACATCAATATGTTTTTCCTTCTTTTTTCCCGTATTGTGAAATTATTACAAAGACAACAAAAATTCTGAAGAGAATCTCAATCGCCGTTTCAAAATCGCAGCTTAGAAAATCAAAAAATTGAAGCATCGCTCACAGCATCGAAACACAGAAAATAGTTACTTCACATTTAACATTTCCTTGATATTTGTGATAATTATCTCGATGTTTCGTTCACAGGCCGGAACTCTCCGTGAATTCGGAGGCGTAGTTCTCGCGAACGCATGCGGTCCCTGCATCGGTCAGTGGGATCGTCAGGACATCAAGAAAGGCGACAAAAATACGATCGTTACGTCTTACAACAGAAATTTCACGGGTCGTAACGATGCTAATCCGTCGACTCACGCTTTCGTGACGAGTCCGGAACTCGTAACTGCGCTTTCGATCGCCGGTCGTCTGGACTTCAATCCCGTAACTGACAAACTAAAAGGCAAAGACGGCAAAGAATTTTTGCTCGACGATCCGTTCGGCGATGAGCTCCCGACCCGCGGCTTCGACGCCGGACAGGAAACGTACGATCCTCCGCCAGCGGACGGCAGCAAAGTCAGAGTCGACGTTGACCCCAAATCTCAGAGACTTCAGCTTCTCGAACCCTTCGATAAGTGGGACGGCAAGGATCTTACCGATCTCACTGTGTTGATAAAAGTAAAAGGAAAATGCACAACTGACCACATCTCGGCCGCTGGTCCGTGGCTGAAATATCGCGGACATCTCGACAATATCTCCAACAACATGTTTATCGGGTAATTACAGCGCTTCGAATTACAATCGTTTGTAGAATTAATTAAAATCGGGAATTCTTTTCGATTGCCGATTTCCAATGGTTTGACGAGTTTCTTGCTGTTTCTTTTTGTTTAATTATTATTAAATGATAACGATTATTATTAATTAATTAATTATAATGTATAAAAATATTATATGTTATATATATTATATATTTATAAATTATATTATATATAAATATTATTAATTAATTAATAGATAATGGTTTTTGGATTTTTTGCAAACTGATTGATAAGCGAATATTTATTGTTTATTGATAATTCATTTGTTTTAGAGCGGTGAATGCTGAAAACAGCGAAGTGAACAAAATAAAGAATCAACTGAACGGCGAATGGGGCGGTGTACCCGATGTCGCTCGTCACTACAAGAAAAACGGCGTTAGATGGGTCGCCGTCGGCGATGAAAACTACGGCGAAGGTTCGTCTCGGGAACACGCCGCCCTCGAACCCCGTCATCTCGGTGGTCGTGCAATTATCGTCAAGAGCTTCGCGCGTATTCACGAAACCAATCTGAAGAAACAGGGAATGCTGCCGCTTACTTTCGCTAATGCCAGTGACTACGACAAGATTCAGCCGACTGACAAGATTAGTATTTTGGGACTTAAGGATCTCGCGCCCGGCAAGGTACTAAATTTTTTTTTTTTTTTTCAACTTCAGTTTGTAAGAAATCACAAAATTTGGTTTTTGAAATCGTAACTTAAAAAAAAAACCGAACATATTACGATCAAATTTAATATTTGCCATAATATCGCCATAATTGCTCGGGAAAAATTGGAAAATTCTTTTTTCAACTTAAATTTGTAAAAATCACAAAATTTGGCTTTTTAAAATCGAAACATAAAAAAAAAGTACGTATTACGATAAAATTTAATATTTGCAATTTATCTTCGATGTAATGATCTATTTCGCCATAATCGCTCGGGAAAAATTAAAAAATTATTTTTTCAACTTAAATTTGTAAAAAATCACAAAATTTGGCTTTTTAAAATCGAAACATAAAAAAAGTACGTATTACGATAAAATTTAATATTTGCAATTTATCTTCGATGTAATGATCTATTTCGCCATAATCGTCCGGAAAAAATTAGAAAATTCATTTTTCAACTTACATTTGTAAAAAATCACAAAATTCGGGTTTTTTAAATCAAAACTTAAAAAAAGTACAAGAGATTGAATTATGTACTCAATGTATTATGTTACATAATTTCATTTAAGATAATGTTATGTAATTAAAAAAAAAAAAAAATTGTTTTCAGCCGGTCAAAGCGGAGATAAAGCACAAAGATGGAAAGGTCGACACGATAAGCCTGAATCACACATTGAACGAGCAACAGATTGGTTGGTTCAAAGCCGGTTCGGCGTTGAATCGCATGAAGGAGATCGCTTCCGGTCATTAAAGATCAAAAAGCATTCAGCGATCGTTTCCCGTAGCGCGTGAACTTATATCACCTCCGATGCCTGAACAACGGTTCGTCGGTACGACGAGCGCAATGGACAGCATGAGAAATTTGGGTCGTAGTTGCGCAGCAATTCTTGAACGGCTCGACGAGCTTCTCTATTCGCTCGTGGAATTACCATAAAAAAAAAAAAAAATAAAAAATAAAAAAAAAATAAACACCACAATGAAATAGTTGACAATATTATGATATTGCGATTAGATTGTAGCTGAGAAAACTTAATGATGGGCAGCAATTTTTTGCGCAGTTATTCAACGAGACAAAAACGAGGATATTAATAGAAAAAAAAAAAAAAAAAAAAAAAAATGAAGTATGTAACAAAATATCCCTCAGTACGGTGAATCCTTTTTGGGTGAAACGAAAATGTGTTTTATAGGAAAAAAAAAATAAAATAAAAAATCAACAGCTTGTTATTTTCGGGAGCCGCCGGTCCCATTCACGTCGGACGAGTCGTTTTTAGCTTCGAATTCGAGAAAAATTGTCAAGCGCACCGATATCCCTTTTTTTTTTCATCATCGATCTTTGAAAATGATCGGAAAATCGTTATCGGTGCGCATAATGCGAGATTTAATTTTTTTTCTTTTCGTATTTGAGTTCAAAACGACTTATGATTTCTGATCTCGTAAATCGTGTATATAAATAAATTATGGCGACGATAAAGATTACGATGATGAGGAATATGTTATATCGTGTTATTCGCGTTTAAGCTGATTATTCTGTATTAATTCGTAGATCCTCGTCGCGCGATTACGTGATGAATTTGTATAAATTCTAAAATTTTAATTATTACAATTATAATGAATTTTTTTCTTCTTTTTCTCCGATCCCGTTATCGTCGACGACTGATAAATATCTTTATTGTACTATGTGGGACGGTGCTTCGCGGCTCGAGATTTCGTGTCCGAGTCTCGCATCCCTATAAGATTCGAAGAAAAGCGATAAATAAAAAAAATTGTACAAAATAAAAATCGAAAAATATTTCATAATTTTTTTTACCCAATAAATAAACCTTTGCAACTTTTTTTTAATCCGTAAGTATGTTATTCACTAAAAACGAGCAAAAAATGTGAAATCAAAAAATTTCGCGTACGAAAAAAAAAAAAAAAAAAAAAAAGATTTTTGTATTGAATTTCTCGATGAAACGACAGAAGTCTCTCGCATGAATATTTTCGAGTGACTTTGATTTATGAATACTCGTTGAAAAATGGATTCGAAAAAAAAAAAAAAAAAAAAAAAAAAAAAAAAAAAAAAAAAAAATGTTTTATCGAAGAAAATCGCTCATGCGAAATTTTTCTTCATATATCTTCGTCGAAATCCCCCACTACGTTAATCCCCTTTGACTACAATCCCCCGGCATGTACAGCTGGTCGTAATAATGGTTGTGCCGATCCCGGCGTTACCATGGAAACGGTCCGTAAACAAACACGGGAAACCCTCGTGGGCAGTGCGACTGGTCTAACATTTGATGTTTGCAGCCGTTGGACAATTTACTGCGACACACGATGTTCATCGGATTGCAATTGGACGGAGAAATAGACGTACCGAGTTTATAGTACTCCGGTGACATTTACGCGGGGAATATGTCGATAGACGGTGAATTTTTCTTAAGTGCAACGGGTTCGATAGAGTGCGCGGAGTTTTACGAGATTGATAACGCGTACTGCAAGTACGGCTATCACTTCGGAGAAGATTGGAGCGTTGTTGCGGTGAGATTGATAAAGCAATAAAATAACAAAATCAATTCTTTGTTAATTTTTTCTTTTTTTTTAATTATTTTTATAGGAAATCAGTAGTAAATTATTAAAAATAAAGAAAGCGTGAAATATTTTGGTTTTCGCGTAATTATTAATCGAAATAAGAACGAGGATATCGATAGAGAAAAATGCCGTATGTAAGAAAGTATTCCGCAGTACGATGAAACAATATAATAACAAAATCAATTGTTTATTAATCTTTTATTTTTTTTAAATTAAATTATAGGAAATCAGTAGTAATTTATTAAAAATAAAGAAAGCGTGAAATATTTTGGATTTCGCGTAATTATTGAACGAAATAAGGACGAGGATATCGATAGAGAAAAATGCCGTATGTAAGAAAGTATTCCGCAGTACGGTGAATTTTTTTTCGGCAAAATAAAAATGTGTGATGAAATAATAAAATAACAAAATCAATTGTTTATTAATCTTTTATTTTTTAATTAAATTATAGGAAATCAGTAGTAAATTATTAACAATAAAGAAAGCGTGAAATATTTTGGATTTCGCGTAATTATTGAACGAAATAAGGACGAGGATATCGATAGAGAAAAATGCCGTATGTAATAAAGTATTCCACAGTACGGTGAATTTTTTTTCGGCAAAATAAAAATGTGTGATGAAATAATAAAATAACAAAATCAATTGTTTATTAATCTTTTATTTTTTAATTAAATTATAGGAAATCAGTAGTAAATTATTAAAAATAAAGAAAGCGTGAAATATTTTGGATTTCGCGTAATTATTGAACGAAATAAGGACGAGGATATCGATAGAGAAAAATGCCGTATGTAAGAAAGTATCCCGCAGTACGGTAAACGGTTTTATTTTTTTTCGATAAAATAAAAATATGTGATGAAACAATAAAATAACAAAATCAATTATTTATTAATTTTTTATTTGTTTTTCATTCAGTTTCACGAAATCAGTCCGAAATTATTTATTTTTTACTCATTTTTACGAATTTCCTTTGGCGATTGAAATCACGAGGATTTCTCGTATATTTAACGTCTATACGTTAAAATGCATTTAAAACAGAAATGAAACAGAATCGATGCGTTTAAACGTTAAAAACGCGATATAGATGTTCGTATGTATCGTTTACAATGAAATTTTATAGGAAAATAATGAAAGAATTGAAACTATTCAGGGAATCGAAGAAGGACTCACGCAGATGAGTAAATGCAGCAACGATGTGAGACGTCTCGCAGTTTGGAACTTTCCGTTGGATATCACTTACAGATCGACGAATCCCCACGGATGTAAGCTTTGGAATCGTAAATTTTAATTATTCTGAGTGGAAAAATCCTTTTCTATTCGGTATGACGAAAAAAATTGAATCCCTTAACATCCATCCGACTGTATGCGTCTTTTTCAATTTTGTAAAATATCGATTACGCGCATTGATAGAAATACAGGAAAGTGTGCGGTTTTTCTTTTTCGCAAATAGAAATTCGAATGAAACGTTATACACGTAAAAGGATTACAGAGTTGCGACGTATAAAGTAAACCCGCGGAGACAGAAATCCATTAATTTGGCTTTGTCGTCGGATTACGGCGTTATGAACGTTCAAATCGGAAAATAGATTTGTGAAAAAAGTACGACGTATACGAGGTTCAGCGACGCATTAAAAATATTACATTTTACACGTGCCATCGCTATAGGGATAGTTGCGGCACAATGGAAGAGTCGCGCAACGCTAACTTTGGGGCAAAATGAACCAAAACGGTAAAATTCAGAGATATTCACAGAAATTCAGATATATTTAGAGATATTTTTTTAAATATTCGATTGTGAGTTTTGATGCCAATTATTTACGCTAAAGATCGCTATTTCTCTAAAAAAAGATCGGAAACACCGTTTAACGAAATTCTGCGGAACATTTATTGTTTGCGTTAAAAAAAATCGAAAAAAATACGAAAAATCGTAACGTATTTTGATAAAACTGTAATTCGATGATTTTTTTTCAAAAAAGTGTTTCTTTTTTTTATTACGGGAAAAATGTATATAGTCTTCTTTTCGGCTATTGGGTGTATATCGTCGGCGTGCAGTGACTATAGGCGATATATATATATTCGCTCCATTATACATACGCACTTTCGGACATAACGCAGAAAATTGGTCCATTCGTCGAGTACTCGTCAACGTCCCTTGATTGTTAATTAAACAGCGCGTAGATCGGGTCTCCGAGAGTCCGTCTGTAATTTGGAGCGGTGAATTGAATCGTAAATACAGTAATTTCGCGCGTCTATTTCAGGGCCTCAACTGGTACTCTCTGTATACGGATTGGATTTTTTTGGTCACGACGTTATCCGTGGTTACGGGGTGTGTCATTTGCCATTAACAACTGGACGTCATGAAAAAAGGTACTATAAAAAAAAAAAAAAAAAATTCGTGATATAAAATAGTTTGGCATTAAAAAAATTTAGTAATTTCACAATGTAAAATAGTATGAAATTCGAAAAAAATTGCATGATATAAAATAGTTTGGCATTAAAAAAAAATTAATTAATTTAAAAAATAATATGAAATAAAAAAAATAAGAATAATTTAACCATATAAAATAGTTTGGCTGTCAAAAAAAATTGATTAATTCCAAATATAATATGAAATTAAAGAAAAAAAGAATAATTTCACCATATAAAATAGTTTGGCATTCAAAAAAAATAAATTAATTTCAAAAATAATATGAAATTAAAAAAAAAGAATAATTTCACCAGATAAAATAGTTTGGCATTCAAAAAAATGAAATTAATTTAAAAAATAATATGAATTAAAAAAAAACGAATAATTTCACCATATAAAATAGTTTGGCATTAAAAAAAAATTATTTAATTTAAAAAATAATATGGAATTAAAAAAATAAGAATAATTTCACCATATAAAATAGTTTGTCATTAAAAAAAAATTAATTAATTTCAAAAATAATATGAATAAAAAAAAAACGAATAATTCCACCATATAAAATAGTTTGGCATTAAAAAAAAATTATTTAATTTAAAAAATAATATGAAATTAAAAAAATAAGAAAAATTTCACCATATAAAATAGTTTGGCATGAAAAAAAAATTAATTAAAATTTCATAATGTAAATTAGTATAAAATAAAAAATAAAAAAAACGAAATTATGTTTGTAGGATCACCGTATACGCTTTGGAATCCTCGTCCTCGATGCAAAAATTTGCAGCTTGGCTTACGGGCAGAAGGCCGGAATTAATTGAACCGTCCATTCTTGCGTCGGCTGCTGGCAGAGAATGTAATGTAGACGATAGAGGAATAATCTCACTCTCGTTATTTCCCTTTAATATAATCGCTTACGTGTCTCGCGGATTATTAATTTATATTCCAGTTATGAGACAATGGTTCACCGCTTCGCCGCCGATATATAGACATATGTATGCGAGTCTAATGTATAATAATTGTTCTTTCAGTGACGCGGATGAGGGTGCAGGGCGCAGTCACCGTCACGTTCAACGTCGTGCTAAAGGATTTTTTTAAAATCGGTTACGACAACGGCGAGAAAAGATCAAAATAAATAACAATTAAAAGAGATTTATATTAAAAAAATATTAAAAATATTAAAAAAAAAAACGATAATACGATTTTTATGCTTTTTATTTAATCGAAATACATTATCGGGATGATGCGGAAGAGAAATGAAAACGTTGAGGATAAATGGAAAAATATTTAATTATACGTTTTAATATTTAATTGGAAAAATTTCTTCATTAATAGGTAATAATTTAAACCAATTTATTAAATTTTTCTCCATTTTATTCCACTTTTCTCGTTCTTTCGACTCGTCGCTTACGAAACCCGCGCATCGCGTTACGGAAAAAATAAATAACGCTATTTGTTCAATGATCAAAAAGCTGAGTGCTTTTTTTTCCTTTGATTATTTCTCGTATTTTTTTTTTTTTAATTAATCATTTCCTCAATTATATACATTTATATTATTGACGATGGAATACCAATATTTTTTATATTTGTGACTAAACACAGTATAGTCAGTTTAAATAATAATGCATTACGCATCATTGTCTTTGCCGTCGAAAAAAAAAAAATTTAACATATTAAATTTTTATTTTTTAACAAATTCACGTGCTGATTGGGTATTCTACACAATTGTTTCTAAAAATACAATAAAATCTCATTTTTTCCTTTTCGTTGTCAATTTCGCTCATCGATGTATATAAGAATAGTAGATACGGCTTTTTTCCATCAGACACGCGATAACAATGTATTAACTATAAATAGCTGTTTATAAAGATTACAGAACGATTCTGTCCCCTTAACGGCAACTTTTTCGTTAAAACTCACGGATTGTCGTGGATTTTCTTCCGCTCCGAGGGCTGCGAAGAGGATTTTTCGTTCGTTCGTCATCGTGTTGAAAATTTCGCTATCTAAAGACCGGACGGTGCGCTGAACGAAGACTCTTCGTACGCTATCCGTATCCAGCGGAGTTTTTTTTTCTGCGATACAATATATAATATGAGAGACACGCTGAGAAAAATAGGCAATTAGTTAGTGAAATTCGCGAGTTATATCGGCTCTTTCGCTGAGACGGCAATTTCGCAGACGAACAATGACTTGTTATCGAAGTTCTCGTAATGAATGCCTTCCAATTGAGTTGTATAGATCTATAACAGTCCGTATCAGCGACTAAGATGCACTCGGCAAGTTTCTCGCAACGGTGACGAGCCAATTTTAGAGATTTACGTGACTACGAGAAAAATCGCATTACCGAAAATACCACGAAAATTGGGTAATAACGACGGAGCGAATAGGAGACGACTGATGAATCGAATTTGATTGTAAATTCTCGACAACTAAATCACTTTTGCGGACGTGGAAATGTACCGAGAAACCATAATACGAACGGAAATTTATTCTCAACGAGTTTATCTATCACGTGATTCGTAATAATTCAATTGCAGTAAAATACGGAAAATTTTTACGTGCTGTGAGCTCATCACTGATAGTATACTTCGTAAGGTCCATTTAATCCTCGAGAATACACTCGAGAAATCCGCCATTGAAAGCTTCGAAACGAAGGGCACAGCGTTTCCGGTGAACGAATAAACTCTTTAAAATTAAATTCAACTCGTTTTCTTCGTCACTCTCCTTCTCTTGAAAGAGCGTATCGTCCCGTTTACGAGAATCTCTCGGCCGCGAAAGATACTCTGGCGAAAGATACGTAACGAATCGTCTTTTTTTTTTTTTTTTTTTTTTTTTTTTTTTTTTTTTTAACTCTTTTGCCGACTCGTTTCCCCTTCCGGCGTTCTCGCGTAGGTCGACACTACTTTTCCGCGATCTCGTTAGTGAATCAACAAAAAATTTACGGTCACTTAATAAAGTTTACGAGGTAAATATGTCGCGATGGCGTAAGGCGCGGGCGGAGGGCTTTTTTTCACTCTGTTTATTCGAATGTTCGCGAAACCCCCGATATATCTTTTTCTTAATCCGTTCGTAATTTAACTCCGATAAAGTTTCATCTGCGTGGGTTGTTGTATAGCTATATATATATATATGATAAACTCGGAGTAAATACGCCGCTCTTCCGAACGGCTTTTCCCGAGTGGGCGATGAGAAACAAATATTCTTTTTTTTCCCGAAAAAGGGTTGTTGTGCAAAGAGAATACGCGGCAATTGGTATTTCGTTGGAAAAATTACTCACCATTCGTAATATTCGTCGCTGTCGCTGTCGCTGTTTTCGAAATCGCTGTTGTAATCGTCGTTGCAAGAAGCATTGGGATATGTGTTCAAAAATTCCAGAACTACACCGTTCGACCAGCCGAAACCTTTCTGGACAACGTACTCTCCGCCTCCGCCGAATTTTCCGGGATGTTCAGAGTCGTACTGAAAAACGTGAAAAACGTAAATGTAGAAAATGGGAAAAGTGAACGGAGAAAAGGGTATCCGAGCGTTTCGTGCCGCAATTTTTTTCCACGTTTATTCGTCCGCCTCCGCTGGTAAAAAAAAAAGAAGAGAAAAATTTCTCGACGTATAGAAATTTTTTTTTTCAGTGAGAAATCGTTTTAGATAAAAGCGCTATATAGTCGAAACTCGTTAAGGTAGTTGAAGCGCGTGGTTCTCATTTCGCCTAAATTCGACGAAATTGAGAGGGAATTACCAACGCTTCTCGATTGTGTAAAAATTTGAAAAAATTTCATGCATATTAAGGGTACTGAAAAGATTAATTTTGCGTAATAATAATTGCTGAATGTTATTAATAAATTGATGAAAAAAAAAATTGTTAAACAAATTTACCGTAACTTCACTTTTTTTTTTTATGAAAATGATTCGTTTTTTTTTTCTGAATACTTGCATTTTTTCAGATTTTTATGTTTGGTTTGAATTTTTTTTTTTTATATGGAAAAAATGTGTAGAAAAAGAAAAAATTTAAACCAAAGATAAAAATTTGAAAAAATTCATACGTTTTCATAAAAGGAACGAATCATTTTTCAACGAATTTTTTTTCATCAATTTGTTAATTACATTTTGAAATTATTATTATGCAAAATTAATCTTTTCAATATTTTTAATATGCATGAATTTATTCAGATTTTTATACTATCGAGAAGTGTTTGCAATTCCCTCTCCATTTCGTCAAATTTAGGCGAAATGAACACCAAGCGCTCCAACCTCCTTAAATCCTTCATATCCGCCATTCCGAGTGTTATAAAAAAAATAATTAATAAGTGACTTTGCCAAAAAAAAAAATCTATTCGAAAGTAATTTTTTAAATTTCGTACGAATAGTTGTTCTTTTTTTTTAATGAAAAATAATGCAAAAGTTACTTTGAATTGAACAATCGAAGTTTTACTGTAAATGGTTCCGTTCAATTTATTTGCGTCTTTTTTATTTATTTTTTAGACTATATACGACACGAAGAGACGCAGCAAAACAAAATACTATATATTGTAAAAAATTTCTCGGTTCGCGCATAAATCTGTATATTCAATAATTTAATATTCAAGCGAAATTTATTCGAGTTCGAAGCTTCTCACTCAAGATGTAGTTAAATCTTTGATCCATTCCCCAAACTCTGTCTCACGGTCCATCATCCTCGTGAATTTTTCCTCTGGCTAAGCCCTTCGATCCACACTTTGAATTAATCAAATCGCGATTTAAGGCGCTTTAAACGTGAGGGGAGGAGTGGCCAGAGATGTGCTCACGAGGATCGAAACACTTCGGAGAAAAGTGAAACGAGAAATTGGAGAATGGCGAGAAGCCGAACGAACACCAATTCGATGTCTACGATGGAGAGCGCGTTTCGTCGAAGTAACTTTTTCCACAAAGCTTAACTTTTTACTCGGCTTCTCGCGATTGTTCTTTTTTCGTTCTCTCTTTTCTCTCAGCGCTCTTGCGAGTTACTTGAATTTCCATCGATATACCTCCCGCCGACGACTATGCAAAATTCAGAAGAGGGATCGTGCCTAATGGGGATAGGTACCTCGTATACCAGATAGTCCCGACCGAAGGGCAACTGAAATGGTAGTCACGACGGTCTCTTGAGAATAAAGTCAAAGCGAAGGGTTCGGTATCCATTCGAGATTCGATTATTCGATACCTACGAATGCGCCATAGATGCGAAGAGAATTGCGAGAAAACGATAAATTTAGAAACGATATGATTGCCTTTTATTTCCCTTTACGCAGTTCTGTGTCAATTTGAGTGAAATAAACTCAACGGAGGATTTCTGCGATGGGAATTTTTTTTATTAATTCTATTTATAGAAAAAATGATAAACAGAGAAGCATTGCGTTTTTTAACTACTAAACGAATTAATGTCGGGAAAGGTGAGGAAAAATGCGATAGTCGTGCTATTTGAATTTTAGGGTAAAATGGATCGATATAAAAATCATGAAATTTTCGGAAAAATCGATTTTCATATTTCGTGGACATTATTTATGCTGTAAATCGATGTTTATATATAAAAAAAAAAAGATCGGGAACGACGTTCGGCATATATTGATTACTTGAATTCAAAATTAAAAAAAAATCGATAGTACAATGAAAAATGAGTTGAACTTTAATTTCTACAATTCAAGATACGCATTAACCCTCCGATTTCGTCAGTAGCAGTTAATTGTATTGCCATACAAATTTAGCGATGATTTACCGAATCGTTTAACCATTTCGCTTCGCCCTTTATTTACGGCCAATCGTAAAATATTCCCATCTGTTACCGACTGTTTGAAACTGAATGAACTGAATGAATGTTATATACCCAATAAAAACAGAATTCGAAAATCCAAAGTGCGATAAATTAACAATATAATTTCTATATATTTTCAACTTGGGACATCGGCGGTGGAAAATTTTTTTAAAAATTGTGCAGATCGACGTTTTTTCATAGAAAAATTAATCATTTAGTTAAATGTTTATTGTGATGGCGTTTTTCTCGCCCGCGAAATCGTTCGTATGCGCGAAGTTCCGTCCTCTCGAGAAAATGAGGGAAAATACGTTTTTTTATCATTTTTTAATTTCACTGCGACGCAATTTGGTTAGAAAAATAAAGATGATTCCCACGAAGGAAATTTATACCGAGGAAAAAAAAATACGAAGTTTGTTTTCAGGACATTCGTTGAAATCTCGCAATTGTCGAAAGCACCAGTCGCGTCCACGAATCGCAATGAAATTCGAGATTTTCAATTTTCCTTAAACGTTACACCGTTCTTTTTCGAATTGGAAACACGTTCCTCACTCTCTCGTTTAAAAGTCTATTAAGCCACGAAATAGTGAGTGGGAGAGACACGAGAGAGGGTCGGAGGTTTAAACCTCATAAAAATGTAAACGACGCGAGCAATTCCCGCTTCCGCAAGCCGGACACCGGACATTTCGGTCGGAATATTCCGAAATTCATTAGGATTCAGTTAACTCGATTGGGTTTATCGAAACGTTTATCAAATTCGTGGATCGTCGTTATATATCGGCGAAATTTCGATAGCGCATTATAATCACCATTTCCGGCAACAGAATTTATATAAAATTATAGTTAACAACGAAAAGATGATTGACCGCAAAATTGGTGATTAATGTCCATCGATTTTACGATAAATTGCCATAAAGTCCCGAGTGACCGTATATTTACGGACCATTTTTCAAAATTACTTTCGCGATACCGCAAACTTTCCCTATGTATGTTTTCATTCGCTATGCAAGGATTGTCTTCATCGGTAAACTTACGTATCAAAATCGTTTATAAACAGTCGAGCGGACGTGAAGGCAAAGATAGTGTCGTCGAGGATTCACTGAGAATTGAAAATGTCTAACAGCGTAGAAAAAGGTTCTTCGGCAGACGAGATAAAAAAGAAACGCAATTCAAGCTGATAGTGGAATCGCGAAAATCTCGTTTTGTATTCGTTCAGCGTAAAGTGCAACGCAGCCGAGATGATTCCTGGTAAAGTAAAAGGGATAAAATAAAAAAGGTTTTGTTTCAAATACTTCGCTCATTCGCTGGCGGAACAAACAAATCTTGATAAGCGCGCAATATTGGCTCTCATTTTCCGTTAAATATTTTCATAATCGTACGTATGCTGCGAAGTTTCTAGAATTGATTGAAATTGCATTTAATGCTTTGTCGGTATGGTATGCTACGCATACACTCGACTACCGTTGAATAAATGAATCGGTCACAGACTTCAAAGAAAAATTAATCGCTATCGTGGAATTTTTCGCGGTGCATTTGACGTCCAAATGCAGCATTCCGCGAATGTTAAAATTATAATAGTACCGATTTTGGCCACTTTTGGCCGCTAACATCGAAATTACAGAGCTCTCAATACAATTAAACAAAATAAACGACAGATTGATGATTCTATACATACATATATGAATAATTTCAAAGCATTCATACACATTTAGGCAAATAACAATCCGATGGTAATTTTGAGTGGAAATGACCACAACCGATGTAATTACCCTAATATTCGCGTTTTGGAAATGATAAAGGTAATTTCACGTCAATTTTCGAAAGTATAAAAATCTAAAAAAATTCATGCATATTAAAGGTCCTGAAAAGATTAATTTTGCATAATAATAATTGCAAAATGTTATTAACAAATTGATGAAAAAAAAATTGTTACACAAATTTACGGCAACTCAACTTTTTTTTTTATGAAAATGATTTGTTCATTTTTCTGAATATCTATGCATTTTTTTAGATTTTCATCTTTGGTTTGAATTTTTTTTTTTATATGGAAAAAATGTGTAGAAAAAGAAACAATTCAAACCGAAGACAAAAATCGGAAAAAATTCATACGTGTTCAAAAAAATGAACGAATCATTTTCATTAAAAAAAAAAGTTGAGTTGCCGTAAATTTGTTTAACAATTTTTTTTTCATCAATTTGTTAATAACATTTTGCAATTTTTATTATGCAAAATTAATCTTTTCAGTACCTTTAACATGCATTAATTTTTTCAGATTTTTATACTATCGAGAAGTGTTTGCAATTTCCTCTCTATTTCGTCGAATTTAGGCGAAATCAACACCAAGCGCTCCAACCTCTTTAAGGTACTTGGCGTCGAGGCGTTACCGCGTCTCTTGATACAGTCTACGATGGCGTTTGTCGGCAGCAATAAGGTATATAATGCAACATGTATACGCAATTGCATGTCAATTTCGCAAGATCTCGTTAGATTTGAACTATTCATGCGGTGTGCATAAAGGATCCAACAGCAAGAAAGCAGATTTTATGTACGCGCTGGAAACGTGACTCTCTTGGCATCACGTACGAGAAAATCTCTGCCACTGAGACACATCAAAGTTTCTACAAACTTCGCTCATAAGACCGACGAAAGAGATACGAAGGATGCAGCAGAGGAATCCTAGATGTTGCATAAGTATGAACTTTAAGAAAGGAGAACGCGAGAGTTGTCCATATAAGAGCAATTCTTCAGTTATCACGGTACATGTAAGCGCGGACTTAGTATTCCAGGAGTTTCGTCCACTTTTAAGCAAAAAGGAAAAACCCTGTAGCGGAAATCCTGTCCCATAAATTGACTTGAAAAAAAAAAAAAAAAAAAAATCGTTCTAATGCCATAAAAAAAATCCGCAAAAAGATCGGATATATGTTTAAAATACCTGCGAATCGTCATTGCCGGATAAATAAAAATCGTATTCAAATAATCGTTGACATGGAAAAAATTAAAATACACTTTTTTGCTTCCGTCAATTATTATTCCAACACAACTTTGATTTTTATAGAGAATTCTGTATGTTATTAAATTTTTTTTTTTTTTTCATTTGCAAACTCGATAATTGTACAAAAATGACGATTGTCTTTATCGCGATTATGATGACATTTTTGCGATTATTATATCGTTCTTCTTGGTTCACCGTATTGCGAAATCTGATCGATCGTATATCCTACAGGCATCCATTCATGGACAACCAATCGTGTTTGGAGGACATGTTGTGTTCCGAACACATCGCATTGATCCCTCCGGGTCTCCGGTGGCGACGTAGCCGCATTGCCGTTGTATTTGCATAAGCGGCAATTACTACCGGTAGAGTTATGTGTAAATACATTCAACGCGCGTAAACAAATTGTTTGATTCGACTACAATTTTTATACGCAAATAAAAATTTTTTGTCTCGTTGCATAACAGCGGATTTATTGTAAACTGGAAGACGAAATGTAGGTGAATTCAATAAATCTTTTCTACGGACAAAAGTTTCGAGTTGAACGTCATATTTTTGCCATTCGTCGAATGTGCGTTGTGCAACATTTCTCGTGAAAAAGTTTCGCTACAACCCATAATTCACAGAAAGTATTTTTTTATGTGAAATTTCCTTAGGGAGGTCCGCATTTGCGTCTTTAGGGACGTTTTGCGTTTTGCGTATTGCGTATCGCATTACGCCTGACGCCTTACATTCCGCTACTTTGCAGAAAAGTAAGTCAGACGGATTGCCAAGTTACAATGTAATGCGTAAAGCATTACATTCTGCAATTTCATATAAAAAGGTATCACTTCAACAGCGCGTAAAGGTAACGCGCATTATTTTTTTCAGGTTGAAACGAATTTTCCAAATTCACCTAAAAGGTCGGTAGCGCTTATGCAAATCCCTATCGACTTGCCTCGAATTTAGTTAATTTGCACAAAGCCCTTCTCTCGGCGTTACCGTCGTTCCTGTACACGTATCGAACGAAAAAAAAGCTGTGTACAGTAGTTAGAAATAACTGGAGTCGCAGTAGAGCCAAATGCTGCGAGAATAGTAACAAGGTATTCGGTCCCAATGCATCCCAAGTACATTGCAAATTAGTTCGCGCAAAGACACGGTACAGCGTTACACATTGGGTATCGATTTAGGGGTATGTGAGCTCTTCTGGCACCTTCCAGCGCTTGAAAATCATGGCATTTCACGCTGAGGGCCGAAAGAATATCGATGTTTTCCCCAATGGAACTCTCTACTCTCTCTCTCCGCCATTTTCCATTACCCATTTTTTTTCTTCTTCTTTTCGTTACACACTCGCCGAGGCAAGGGTACGTAATGCCTCCTATTGCGTATTGCGCCGTAGAGACCCGATGAAAGCCACTCTGATGTGCTGTAGCTTCACAATTAAATTCCTCACCGGTACCTTTTTCCAATGCACTTTGGCTATCGTTCTCCAGGCGACGAAGACTAAATTTAATAGACTGTTTTATTCGGTTCTTTTTCGCGCAGGCTGTTCATTTTCCACTGAGGCTTTGTCACGAGTTCATTAAGTATCGTTAGACTATAAAAAAGGCTCTTCTCGAAAATGGTACTTTTCGCTAAATTGAAATTTCAAGTTATTAATTCGCAAAAAAAGATGTTTCGATGTATGTAATCAGCTTTAAACCTGCTGTATGCTCTTGAGGGGGTTGAATGGGGTGCAGACAAGTCTTAGGAGTCGTATATAGCGATAATGGCACGTAGTAGAGTTCATTAAGTATCGTTAAACTATAAAAAAGGCTCTTCTCGAAAATGGTACTTTTCGCTAAATTGAAATTTCAAGTTGTTAATTCGCAAAAAAAAAGATGTTTCGATGTATGTATTCAGCTTTAAACCTGCTGTATGCTCTTGAGGGGGTTGAATGGGGTTAGACAAGTGTTAGGAGTCGTATATAGCGATAATAGCACGTAGTAGAGTTCATTAAGTATCGTTAAACTGTAAAAAAAAGCTCTTCTCGAAAATGGTACTTTTCGCTAAATTGAAATTTCAAGTTATTAATTCGCAAAAAAAGATGTTTCGATGTATGTAATCAGCTTTAATCCTGCTGTATGCTCTTGAAGGGGTTGAATGGGGTTTAGACAAGTCTTAGGAGTCGTATATAGCGATAATAGCACGTAGTAGAGTTCATCAAGTATCGTTAAACTGTAAAAAACGGCTTTTCTCGAAAATGGTACTTTTCGCTACATTGAAGTTTCAAGTTGTTAATTCGCAAAAAAAGATGTTTCGATGTATGTAATCAGCTTTAATCCTGCTGTATGCTCTTGAAGGGGTTGGATGGGGTTCAGACAAGTGTTAGGAGTCGTATATAGCGATAATAGCACGTAGAAGAGTTCATTAAGTATCGATAAACTGTAAAAAAGGCTCTTCTCGAAAATGGTACTTTTCGCTAAATTGAAGTTTCAAGTTGTTAATTCGCAAAAAAAAAGATGTTTCGATGTATGTATTCAGCTTTAAACCTGCTGTATGCTCTTGAGAGGCTTGAATAGGGTTCAGACAAGTGTTAGGAGTCGTATATAGCGATAATGGCACGTAGTATAGCGCACGCCAGCATCAGTCACAGCACAGCGCAGTAGAGCAGCATTAGTAGCAGGCGAGAAACAGAACCAGTAGAGCAAACCTGCATGGTCAGCCCTCAGCTCTATCAATTACCAGTCGGTCGATGTAGGCTGAGATCTACTACTACCCTTGGACTTGTCACTACAATGCTATAGACCAAAGTCCTGGGTAATCACCCGTTCGATCGTTGACGTCCTAACGGGGTTCACAAAGCTTTGCAAATGAGAGTTTGGTGGCAAAGACAGGAACTGTTGGTGGCAGTGGTTAATGCTTGGAATTTGCGACAATGCAAGAGGCCGATAATGCACGCGGAAGTGGACACGATTTATACACTTGCGACGATAGGTACAAAATAGAGAATTCGCTTCGTATTACTAATTGCAGTAACTATTATAGGCAAATTACCATTTTTTCCCAATTTAACTATTTAAACGAAACATCTCCTGCCGGAACAATAAGGTCTTTTTTTTTTTCTCCCGCAAAGAGGCTCTCGTGTTTATATCAGCGGCATTTCATATTCAGCATCCCATCACATTCACCCGGTAAAAGTTTGCGGAATGCTATGAAGAAATAACGAGGCATAAACTTGCGGTCCAAATGTTAAATAAAAGAATAAGGGAGATGAGTTTCAAGGCGGCAGAACGAGAGGCAACCACAGCGAAATATATCGCGCTATATGCGCCATGTACCGTACTAAAATGTAGCGCAGCGAAGTAGCATCGTTTTTTTTTTCTTCCGGTCGTCAACGTGAATCACCGAAGGTGAAATTTTCGCGTGTGTCTGCTTCATCCTTTTTCATCTACCGCTACCACTTGGTATCGTGTTTCTTCTTCTTCTTCTTCTTCTTCTTCTTTCTACTTTCTCCTACAACGACGAGGAGTCGAGTCGATCGAAGAGGATTTATTTATGTCATCATCGTCGCTACTCAAATGCCTGACAGACCCTTTCCATTCCGGAAAGTTTCTCTTTCCGTCTATTCTGCTTTCGCTTCCGAATGAAACGCGTGTTGCTTCTGGAGTTCGCGTCTGTTGGGATCTCTATCCGCCTTTCTTTTTTTTTTTTTTTTTTCGTCATCGGCTGTACCACAACAACGCGGACCCTCATCGTTCGATTCATTGTTATATACTTCTTTTCCGGCGAGTCGTCGCGTCAACCAACTCTATGGGGGCGGTGACAGAAAATGTTGGAAGGGTGGATATGCCACACGATTTCTTTCGATCTCTCGACTCGGAGAAATGAATGAGACTCAACCGTATTTTCACACGCACCGCGCCGTGACATCACAATTTCCACCTTCTATCGCACGAATTTCCTTTAACTCTACTCTTCGCTCTCGATGTTCGATCATCTTCCGGGAATCATTCTCTCGTCGTTTCTCTCAATTATTCCAGTTTCGTTCCCTCGATAAATTCACTTCGCAGTCTATATGTCTGCGGATATTATACGTGTGGGTGCGCGAGTTTTTGAAGGGCGGAAATATCTTGTGCGCAAATTACATACGACAGTTTAATTAGTGGAAATTCAATTATGGAAGTTATTAAAATGGCACTTTGCAGAGCATATTATGTACGTTTTGTATATCTTGCAGTCATTAATAAAAATACATTACGATAGTACTGCGATTAAACTTTTTTTGAGGAATGCGAGTTTGCAGCACATGCCGAAGGCGCGCAATCTATGCATCAAGCGAAATAAAATCTATTCCTAGTTTTCCCAGCTGATTTATACCATAATAAAGGGAATAAAGGAATAATATGAAAAATGGCAAACCGGAACTTCAATTATTGTTTTCTCACAGTCGATGCTTCGTGAACGGTAAAAAATATTCAGGAAGTAATGTGAAAGGTTCTAATTTGAAATATTAATTATGGATGAAAAAATGGGGCAAAATGAACCACTTTAGTTCTGCTATTTCAAGGAATTTTGCCGAATTGCACAACACTGTTCCACTACTTTCGAACCAAATAATAGATTTGTCAGACACTTAGAGCATTAAAACGAAAAACAAATGGGGCAAAATGGACCGGTTATGCAATAGCATAAAAAAAATTAAAAATTTGTATTGTAAATAATTTACTACCTATAAGCGATATGTAAACTATTCTCGGCGGAATATATAAATTTCTCCATATTAAAAATAATGGAAGACTTTTAAGAGACAATTACCGAATTATAGTTTTATTCATCTGCATTTCTTTTTTTTTGTATCGGTGTATTTTAGACAAATAAATGTTCTGTAGAATCTTATGATACCCCGTTGATAATTTTTTTTTTTTCGGTAAACTGCGATCCGCAGATAAATAGTAACCATGTATTTTGGATATCGAACTTTTCTAAAATTTCATGAATTTTAGGATTGGTCCATTTTGCCCCAAAATTTGAGTTGGTCATCTGTCTCATTTTGCCCCATATGCTCTATATAATCTCTCAATCTCTCTTTTCTATACAATTTGTATAGAAAATTTAAGCCCATTATCTCGAAATTTGTGCGAATTAAACCGGAAATCAATATTTCCAAAAAACATTCAATATTCCGTAAAATTTGAAATTCTCGACAGATATTATTTAACAAAAGAGTACTTATGCTTTAAATTTGATCCTACAGAAATATAGACATGTTGTTCAATGTTTTACACGTCGCCGCATGAAAATCTCGAAATTTTTTTTTTTACGAAAACAAAGCTTTCTATAGAGAAAGGAAGAAAGGAAGCAAACATCGGCTCAACTATTAATTCCAGCAAAATATGCGTTGTTTATTATAAAAGGAAATTGAAAATTCAGACGTCAATCCCTTAAGACTGAAGGGTTGTACAACGCTTTGTCATGATTCCACCGCTCGTCAATTTCACCCCATAATAAGGGCGAATTTTACGGCAGATATCAAGACGAGAAGTGTCCGATTTAAAATTCGAGTCTCAATTTTTTTTTTTTTCCTTTTTCACTCGACTACCCGTCAGTCGCAAGTAAATGAACTGTTCGCAATATCCACCCCGCGATATCTCGCAACAGTGTGTATTTTTATTCAGCGCGTACGTCCGCGGAGTCCCACGACTCTCGGAAGTCAAAGGTTGTCAAAGCGGCGACACGCAATCCCGAAAGTGTCAGTCCGGGTTTCCTATACGTTGGAATAAGTAAGCGGATACAGTGTCCGACACACTGCCGCAACCGCAGACCCGCTGCTGTAGAAACTTTTTCCCGAACCTGACGTGATTGGCCGCGCAAACGCCGACAGAGTCAGATTCGATTTTGTTTTGTCGGGCGTTTCTTTGTCCACACCGATCTCGGAATACCCATACATATTATATCGTGACCACTTAGGAGTGGTCGACCCTCTTTGACGGTGTCTCCGACCTTCTCGATCTTTCGGCACACACCCCTTATACGTATATACGCAAAAATCCTCTCCTACGCTGCTTTCCGTCGGCATATTGCCCGCCACCACCACTTTAGGATCGCTCTCTACTCTGTCAGCACGAAATGGATGGATGGTAGTAGTCGTTTCGTCCAAAATGGATCGTTCGAAAAAAAAAAAAAAACACTTCGATACCTTTGCTGGCCTATCGAATGATATCTTCAACCCTTATGGATACACAGGCGAAGTATGCGCGATGTAGATATGTGGTATACAAAAAAAAAGTGTAACAAAAGGGGAGTGTCGCATTTCGGTACAAAATGTATATTTCGTATACACTATATATGCGATACATCATCATATAATACATTTACATATATATATATGCATGTATGACGGGTTTTTTTTTTCTTTTAGACCGGAAGAAGTGATAACAAACGGTGAATAAATAAACGGAAAAGATGCGCATGAACAATTCGGGGCGCTTATTTATTCCGCCATCTATTATTTCAGTTCGTTTCCTCCCCCAACGGAAATAGTGGAGGATAATTTTCCGAGGTATGTATGTATATATATATATATATATATAGTACCGCTAAAAATAGGGGTGTGTTTTTTTATTATGCATTATTGCGCCAAGCAACTTTTTCGCTGTATATCTATATACTCGAGGAGACGAGTTACTTCGCGTTCGTTTCTACGCAAATTAGCTACTATTTTTTTTCCTCCCTTCAGACGCCCCCTTTTTTTTTATAGAGTTCATTCATTTTTTCGGAGGGGGTGGATTCTCAAGCAGGTAGACACCTTAAATTATGTTCGCGATTTCGCGAAAAAAATTCGTAGACATTTTAAGATTAAAAAGCTTTGAGATGAAAAAAAAAAAAAAATACGTTGATTGATTAATCTGCGTAATTTTTTTTTTGATTTGATAAAAATCGACGATTTTTTTTTTTTTTCAAAAAATGTATCGGAAAAATACTCATATCAAAGGGTGTAAATCCTCTCGTCTTACCTTAGATACCTTAAATTATGTTCGCGATTGTGCGAAAAAAATTCGTAGACATTCTAAGATTCAAAAAGCTTTGAGTTGAAAAAAAAAAAAATACGTTGATTGATTAATCCGCGTAAAAAAAATTTTTGATTTGATAAAAATCGATGATTGCCACGTAGTGCTATAAGAATTTTTTTTATTTTTTTGCAAAATATGAATCGGAAAAATACTCATATCAAAGGGTGTAAATTCTCTCGTCTTTCCGCCTGAATTGCCGCTCGCATACTTCCGATTGTATTGAAGCGTTACTATTTCAATCTTTGCCGTTTCTTTATTCGCCGATAAAGAATCCTCGTAATAGGAATGTGTGATACACGCTCTCTGCGAAAAATATTGAAGAATTCTCGGATCGCGAGTCTAAGCGATAAATTTCATTGGAATTTTTCGAACGATCGTAAAAATATTTCGAAAAGAATTTTACTATTATAATAGGAGAACTTATTGCGATAAACGGGACTTTCTATTGATAAGTTTGGATCGCGCGGTATCAGTTCGACGAATAGGCCGTCTGTAAGATTTTACGAATGTCTGCCATCAGAAGAGAACGCGATTCGTGACCTTTTCAACCGTACAGAACGCGACTACACATTACTATCTTAACTCTGTGTTACGCGGAGGTCTCTGATCTGATTTACGTTCATCGCAGTTCGGGATGAACAATTCGAAAAGTTTTCCCATTTCGACTGGTCGTTGGAGTTGACTACATCGGCGAAATCGGAGGTAAAACCCAAGAAACCCCGTTGCGGTTCATCCAATTTCGATAATAGATAACCGGCGGCAACTAACCATTCGAAAATTTTCGAATTCTCGTATATTTTCATCCGAAATTCCCGCCAAAATCGTTTTCGCTTCGGACGATATATATCGTTCGCATCAATGACGTCGAGAACGACGAACGATCGCGGAAATGTTTTTCCACAAACGAAAATTGCTTCGACAGAATGGCCGTTTTACGATCATCTTTGCGGCCGAATGTCACGGATGAGATTTTTCGCCGTTGGTAAAAAATCCCACCGCGCAACAACCGAAATATTATACTGAAAAGAATTTTATATATATCGGTGAATCGACATCGAAATCACCGCGGAGTTCGTTGCTTTGTATGAGAACAACAGCAAAACTTTTCCGCTATTGCCTTTCGCAGCTTTTATATCGAACTTTTATGGGAAAACCAATGCAGAAAGCATCCATTTGAAGATACTTTGCCGGTGGAGCGTTTTCGTCTCTCGGGACTTGCGAACCGTTCGCTGACGTCTCCTATCCCCACCCCTTTCTCCTCGACGAGTTAAAATCATCGAGAATACCACGAAAGAGCCATTTTTCCCTTTTTTTTCTCCGTCTCCGACTCCCGAACGATATTTTTCGAGGGTTGAAATGGAGAAGCAAAAATTTCTAGAGATACACGAATCACCCCTCGGCGCGGTGTGCGCACTATTGCCCCATCCGTAGATTCCCGACGCCGAGACTACGTGATCGCGAGAAAAATGTGCAAAGCAAGTTTTGGCGAACATTCGTTTGGCAGAGTTTACCGCGAAAGCCGAAACGATAGGATTTATTATCCTTCGACGAAGTCTCAGATGGTAGAAATTGCCGAAGGGTGGGTGATACACAAATTATACGCTCTCGAGTTTTATCGGCGTTCAGAGATGCTGCACTCGATAGCGGAGCGAATGAGTACATTTTTCGAGCACCGAATGGCACTAAATACATCGAAACTTACAGACATCTGGAGCCATTTAGGGGATGCGAAGATTATTACGCACACGTTTTTCAAGCTGATAAAATAGCTGCATTTGTAGTATCTTTTCAGATTTATCTGCCGACTTTCATCGAACGGTTGGTTAAGATAAAAAAAAAAATTAATATTTTGCTGAATCGTTAGAAAAATTTTTACGACGAGTTTAAAACGCGTGAAAAGCGAAAAAACCGATAATATCGAAAGTTCGCGTTTGTCGTAAATTTCGAATTTTGTAAAAAAATGTCGAAATTTAAATTGTTATATATTCTGAAAAAATAAGATTTTTGACGATTTCATTCAATTGCCGAATACCTGACATTCTTCATATTTCTGTAACAGTTTTTTTTTTTTATTCGACTTTTTTGAAATTTTTGTCGTCAATACGGAATTCCAAATTACGAACGGATAATTTTTTTTTTTTTTAGGACGAAATTTTTTTTTCCACCAAAATTGACACGTAGTCGCTGATAATATAATTCTGGTACAGCAGATAACTGTTTTGTCCCTCGGAGGCTTTTCACATCGCCTTAAAGTCGAAATTCCTCGGTAAGAACACGTGTGGCGAAGCGAATTTCGTCCCAAATTGCGTTACAAGATAAAAAAAAAAGGGAAAGAGAAATGAGCGGAGAAGTTCCAAAGATAGAAGAACGGCTTTCTCTCCCGTAACGCAGGTGAGGGGAGATTTATAACTATATTATACCTCCGACGTGACAACCCTCTCTCTTCCTCTGTCCCTTGTCATGTCCCTTCGTCCGCCACCTCGGCAGCCGCAAACCTCCGTGAGGGATGGCATACAAGAAGTAAGACTTAGTAAGAAAAATCCATATAGGCGCGACTTTGCCCTCAAAACAAACTCGCGACGTCGAGCGACGCGCACCAACCCCTCCTAACCACCCCTTCGTAAATTTCGGCCCAAAAAATACCGCGATTTCTCGTTGAATTTAGTATCCTACGGATTTTGCTTTATCTTAACAAAAAATTCTCACGATTTCCTCCCTCCACTCGCGTCCTATACGATGGAACTACTCAATGCAATGAGTCCGATAAAGAAGGGCGTATCTTTTATATCTTTGTACAGAGAGCAAATATCCCCACTGTCGGTTGTTAGTCAAGCGATATATGGACGACGGATTTCCGGGAGATTTATTGCAATCCCGAAAAATCCGATAAGCTCTCCTCCTTCGCCGCCGGATTTATTCGGCGCGATAAGAAATATGGATGTAACTATATATAGTATATATATATATATATCTTTTTTTTTTTTTTTTTTTTTTTTTTTTACGGCTTTAAGTTGACGAATGTTTCGATAAAGTTTGCGATTGAGAAATAGTGTCGCTGCGTTTTCATTCTTTATTTTTTTCATTTCGCGATATTGCGGATATATATAAATTTCAATTACCTTCTCGAACATCTGTCCGTATTCGACGAATCCGGCGTAACACGCGCGCAACCAACGGACCGCCAGTTCCTCCGCGAGCTTCATAGCCGGCTGCTTACCCGTGTTGCGAAGACCCTGAACGACGAAGGATTGGAGAGGTGCCCACGCGTACGGCAAGTCCCATTGCTCACCGGTGCGACTCAACGAGGCCGGTATGCCGCCTGTATCGATCAAAGAGCCATACATATGGCACGTGGGTTCAGAGGTGTGGCGAGGAATTCAATAACGACGTTATATATACAGCTAAATCATTTATAAACGACATCGGGCTCAGCATTTTTTTTTTCAGTCTACGAAACTTTTTTACGAAAAAAAAAAAAAAAAAAAAAAAAAAAAAAAAAAAAAAAAAATGACAGATCCCTGTAATATTTATTTTCGAAAATAATGTTACGCGAAAGAATTTAAAAGGTAATTTGAGATAATTCGGCGGTAAAATTCATCGAAATGTGGTTATGTATCACGAATTAGCGATATAACTTCGTTTTGGAAAATATTATTTATATTGTTGTCGGAAGGAATGGAAAATTAAGAACGCAATTATGTTCTTTTTTCATACTTCATATTGTTTAAATAATGCAGCGAATAATTTTTAAATATTCGGATTTTTTTTTGTTTGAATATTAATTTTTTAAAATTAAATGCGAAATTCATTGAATTTTGCCATTTGAGATATAAACATTTTCGTGGGAAGTCTATATAACAATTTTCGTTATTTTCATTGTAAATATCTTGGAAAAGTGGCGGTAAATCGTTTCGAAATTTGAAACGCGCAAAAAGTATTTAAATTTCAAAATAACACGAAAATTATGAACCAGCAATGTTTTCATTTCATTGCTGATTCTCCTTAAAAAAATACTCGAAGAGATTGAAATTTCGGTTTTTTTCAATGCATTTCACGTTTTCGGTAATTTTAATATCGATGTATGAAAAAAAAAAAAAAAAAAAATGGTCCACTCACCCATATAGCTGCCGATTTCCGTTTTCTTCAAATAAGCGACAACCCTATTGGCGTAAATCTGCGACTTCGCGGGATCGAAACTTTTGGTGTACAGCGGCGAGAGATTAGTCGGATAGAAATAATTTCTATGGCGTTCATTTTTCATATCGTAATCCAACCAAATGCCTTCGTTCTCATTCCACAGCACGTTGTCTATTCCCCGCTGATACTGGTCAGCGATGTCCCTGTAGTATTTAACTTTCTGCGGAAACGCGTAACAGAAAAATCGTCAAATTTTATCCCAAAACTTTGACTCTACTAAGCGATATAAATTTCGCAAAAACCGGCATACAAATGCGAGACAATTTGTCTCGGAAATTCGGGACCGCAAACCGGAAAAAAACAAATCGTTCATTCAAGAACAGTGACCATTGGGGACCGCCATTGGCATAAGTTACCAGTAAAACTGTATTTTCATTGTACGAATTACATATGAAATCGAATCATTAATTTTTTAAAAATTTTTTTTAGAAATTATTTTTTTTTCGTATATAATTATTGGAATAAAAATAAAGATGTGCTAATAACTTATGTCAATCCGCAGTCCGCAATGATCGCTGTTCTTGAATCAACGATTTTTTTTTTTCATAGCACTTTAAAGCCGAAGAAAAAAAATGTTTTCTTTTTATGCTCTTTAGATGTTTATTTATTTATTTATTTATTTATTTATTTATTTATTTATTTATTTATTTATTTATTTATTTATTTATTTATTTATTTATTTATAGTCGTTTCAACAGCAATGGTCATTAGCGACTGTCTTTAGATATTATTATTCGTATTACGCGACTACAAAGTTCGCTTTCGGCATAAACGGCGATATCGTGAATCGTTGGAATGCACAACTCTTCAGAACTCAACATTTTCCTGTGAATCTTGAAGTTCTCGAGAGTTTCTGCGAAGCCGGGAGCGACATCTTCAGTTTTCTACAGATTTAATCATAGCAACGTACTTGTACCGTACCGTACCGTAAAGGTACGCAGGATGAGAACGATGACGTGCGTTTTACGAAGTTTTATCAGTTGAAAGAACACGGATCGCCCGCGCGCGATAAAGCGAACGCACGAAGGAAAATGGCAAATGAGAACGGCGCGTTACGAGTTGCAGATATTCAGCTAAAGTTCATGCAAAAAGTATAAAACAACGATATCGAAACCGCAAAGCTGAATAAACTTTTCCTTCAAAATTTTTATTTCACGCGGAGTATATTTTACGAGTAATGATAATGTAAAGTTTCTCGCCGATGAGATGCGCGACGTCACCAACGCGATCTCATTAGCTAATGCATGAACGATCGTAACTCAAAGTCAAACTCTTTCAGCGTTCGCTTTGCCGGAAGTTGTGAATGAGAGGGGCGTAGGAAGAGTTTTGCTGTGCGCGGAGCGTTAAATTAGCCAAAGGTCGCATTTTCCGGAAGCTTCGCAGCGAACGCTCTCCGGTTGCTACTTGTCCGACGAAATGACTCGATAAATCATAACAACTCATCTCACGATGTTGCGAAGGTACGGAGATTTTAACCCGGCAAAAGCCGCCCACCCTGCGAAACGACGCGCGTGTCTGACCATAACGCGGCTGCACTACTGTCTCGCATTACCAACTCTATGTGCACAAGAGACGCGCTATTACGAGACCCCGAGCTCTTTGGCAACGAACTTGAAACAAAAGTTACGCGTGAAAGCCCATCCGATGGGTACTCAAAAATTATGACTTTGACCTCTAAAAGATTATATGGACGTAAAATGGTGTATGGAACATATTTTATTTTTTTTATACATGTTTTGTGGCGAATTTATTTGTACGATCGATTGTTTGCACGGTTTTCAGTGTCGACTATTATTACGCGAAATCGGCCCATTAGGGTTGTTAAAAAAATGTTTTTTTTTTTTTTTTTTTTTTTTTTTTTTAAGTGGTTTTTTGAGATTTTTGTAGTCTTTAAAAATATTTACTACCGTCTCATTGATGTTGAAAAAAAAAAGAAAATCAGTTTTCGATTTACTAAAAAGGCAGATATCCAGCTGCTCTTCGAAATTTATATTGCTGTTGCTTTCGGTAACGAAAATATTGTGCAAAAGCGAAGGTCCGTACGATTTTTTTTTACTTCGTCTCATCGATATTGAAGTTTTCAAAAACGCGAAAATTCATTCTTAAAAATGTTTTAATATCGTTATAGTATAAAAAATGTTATTGTGTATACAAAAATATTGTGCAAAAGCGAAGATCCGTACGATTTTTTTTTACTTCGTCTCATCGATATTGAAGTTTTCAAAAATGCGAAAATTCATTCTTCAAAATTTTTTAATATCGTTACTCATCAAATATTTACCTTCGCAAAGCTTATTTTTTTAAGGGACATCTGTTATTATATCAGTAAGCGGCAATCTGCTTACATAATGAGTTGCTGCGGTTCTCGAACGGCAAGATATTCGGGATCGATGAGAAATTCAATATTATCTCATAGCGTTTGGATTTTGCAGTACGTTATTTCAAGCAAAAAGGAAAATAGATTTTGACGACCAGCGGTATATTTCAATTTTTCAGAATCAGAGTTGAGCATTTCAAAGAATTCGTATAGAAACAAATCCTACAGACCTCCGATTTTACAAAATCGTTTTTTTGTCACCGGAAGCTACAAAAATCTCGATAAACATCCGGACATCGACATTTTAAAAACCTCTCGAAATTCTTTTTTGTTTATTTACACATCGATGAAGCAGTAGCAACTATTTACGTATCGGTTTCCGTTTGTGGAAAAAGTTCAATAATCTCGATGACCAATCGAATGGCAAAATAAAACGTTTTTTTGACCGATTCTACTGCCGTATCAAGTGCTCGTCACTCGCTATACTTCATAATTCAATATTTGTTGTTTCGAATTAAAAAAATCGTTTGAAATCGTTTGAGATTACTTACCGCGGGAGTGCCAACGAAAGAGTTGAATTCCGCTAGAAGACGAGCGTTTCTTTGTAGTATTGCATTCAGTTCCACGGGTATCACAGTTCTCGTGGCGATTTGCGACAGATTGCCGATTCCTCCATCTTCTCCGACGAACCAACGAGAGCTGAAGTCCCAACCGCTTTCAGCACCGGCTTTCAGATCCTCGTAAAAGGTTTTCTTATCTTGCGTCGTCGGGAGCTTTTCCGCCAAATCGTAATCCTCGCTGAGTGAATACGTTATCAATAAATTATTCATGATAATAATACCCGTTACGTGACTGATTTCGTTTCAATGGGGGGATCTGACGTACAGAAATCTACAGCCGTGGATTGGAAAGTGTAAATATTCAATGCGATGAATGTTATTAGATCGTTTCTGTCGCGCGGCAGTCGACCTCGACGAGCGACGAGAGAGCATTGCGAATGCGCATTGCGAATGCGCAGATTGATTTTCCGCTCTGATATGTTAACTTGGATAACGTGCGATATAATTGGCAAACTTTCTTACGTTGACGTTAATTGCACTTGGCAAACGGGAAAATTGGCAATGAATTCCCTACGCGACGACGCGAAGCTTATCGAACTCTAAGATCCGCCTTCAGACACCGGATGGGCTTCTTTACGAAAGAATTGCCATCGGTATCAATTTTTATCCTCTTTCCGAAAAAGTTTATTCTTTCATCGAGTATTTGCCAATTCCATTGCCAATTTTTCACGGAAGTGAAGCTTTCGGAGATAAAGATAAAGCTTTGGAAATATGGTAACGACGCATTCGGCAAGCAGATTATATTCCGCGTTTATTCGATACTGCGGAATTGTACTTTTCGACGAATTTCTGTATTCTGCAGTATGTGTTGCGCGCGAAATGGAGCGAATCGGAAGGCTTTGAAACATCCAAGGATTTGGCGTTTCCTTTTATTTTCGCTGTCATAGAGTGAATGTGTTATCAATTTTTGTTTGCTGCGACATCAAAGCGATTTTTGAAGTTACGTTTTTCCGAGAGCTTTGAAGGGTTTGTAGCTATAATCAACGTGTTAAAGTTGTAACGTGACAAAGGTCTGGAAAGACGTGACACTCGATTCTTCAAAGAAGATGAAATATCAGAGATATTTTTTAGATGAAATATAAATTTTAGATAAATATAAAAAAATATATTTAGATTAAAAAAAAAGTTTTATTTTTTTTTTATTAAAATGCTCATCTAGAATATTGGTACTCTTTCACGGAAAAGTCATTTTTGCACAAGCAGAAATTTTTACGAAAGTATTTACGACTTTTTTTATAAAAAAAAAATATTTTTTTGAGTTTTTCAAAAATTGAAATACGAACTTCTCGCCAAAGGCTATTTTTGTCTTCACTCGAAATTTTGCAATGATTAGTTAATAACATTTTGAAATTATTATTACGCAAAATCGATAATTTCATCACCTCCAATATGCTTGATTTTTTTTTTTCAGATTTTCAGACAATTGAGAAGTGTTTGCAATTCCCTCTCCATTTCGTCGAATTTCTCTGAAACTTATGTGAAGTCAGACTATTCGCACGATAACTACCTTAATACATCGAAAATTGCATTCTTCGTAAATTTCAAATATTTTCCGATGAATATTGCCCTCTTCTGCAACAATTAGTTTTTCATCGAAGAGTACACTAATCTCGATGAGCCATTTAACGATATATTGCTCCGAATTATTTCGCGCTTCAAACGATGCGCGCAATATACCAATAACGTCAACTTCCTGGAACGCTACTTCACCATGGAATTTATATCAATACTATATTAATAATTGACGGCATGCCTTAAGCTATGAAACAAATTTCACTAAATTACAAATTTCGCAAGTAAAGTTTGCCGATGATCATCATACGGGGAAAGCGCGTACGCGTTATCGATTTCGTGACTCGTATAGACATAATTCGAACTCGACGTTCGCTACATAACCGAATAAACTTCCATCCCGTCAAATTCAGATACTCACCAATTTACCGTCGAAAAAAAAAAAAAAAAAAAAAAAAAAACTTCGATATGTTTCGAATTAATTGAACGATACATTTCAGCGCGTCATTTTATCGATCTAATACCGGAAGCGTTATCGACAAGCGTTATAAATATCATCCGTACTGTCGATATTAAGAAATATATTTCGCACGATTTCCCCAACATTTCCGCGTTTTCTCGATATCTCACATCGTTCTCTCTGCGTTGATATCATCTCTGCTTTCTGATGTAGAGAAACGTGCGCGTTCCCTCGCTTTTCCCTTTTCCCGTTTTCTCCGGTTTCTCTATTACCCGATCTCGCGAGGCTCGATTTTCTGCGGAGCAGGGCGATCGGATAAATATTCCATCAACCGAAGTGCAGCCAACTAACAAAAGGGAGGGATGGAAACGGCTGAAAGGCCGGCGGAGGAGTACGGCAACGATACTATAAACGATATAGGTGGACACCATCGTTTATCGAAGATACGATGTCCGCATATAATAACATCGCCGAGGGTTACCGGCGAAAATCGATGTTACTATCAAAACGCGGATTATACTATATTCGGAAGGTGAATTTCGTACCCCTGTTTTCCCGTTGAACGATATCAGCCGCAAAGTGGCCGCGTGCGATAAAATTTAATGCGGAAGGAATTATGCATTAGAAATATCGCTCGTCGCGATTACGGTCGGTAAATCATTCTCAGATTTCTGGGGGGTGTAAAACTACCCCCGCGCTATGGTTGTTCATTGTATGTATACGGAAGTGGTACAGTTTGTAATATACGCGTGTTTCGCAACCCTCAATTATTACGCTTTGCGTGATTCGTTGGAATTCATGCACTCCGCGGTTCTCGGGTTTATGTCGCGATATCATATTGCAACCCGTACAGCCCTTCGTTTTCTCTGTTAGTATAACCTCTCGGATCCTCTATACCCGAGAGTATAGTTTTACCAACATTTCATGAACGTTATCCTACCAAAATTTATGAAGATTGTATCCACTTAGGAATATTACTCCATTGTTGCGTTTGAAATCGTGCAGTTTAATTGGTTATTCATTTTGTCAAATGGAACATATACACGGAGAGAAGGATTTACTAGGAATTACTATGGTATCTGGTGAAATTCGACGGTGGCGCCACCTATGACAAAAATACTCGATATTATGAGCATTTTTACCACATTTATGGGGATTTGAAATCATGAAGTTTAGTTGATTATTAATTTTATCAAATGGGACATATACACGGAGAGAAGGATTTACTAGAAATTACTATGTTGTCTGGTAACATTCGACGGTGGCGCCACCTATGACAAAAATACTCGATATTATGAGCATTTTTACCACATTTATGGGGATTTGAAATCATGAAGTTTAGTTGATTATGAATTTTATCAAATGGGACGTATACACGAGGAGAAGGATTTACTAGAAATTACTATGTTGTCTGGTAACATTCAACGGTGGCGCCACCTATGACGAAAATACTCGATATTATGAGCATTTTTACCACATTTATGGGGATTTGAAATTATGAAGTTTAGTTGATTATTCATTTTATCAAATGGGACATATACACGGAGAGAAGAATTTACTAGAAATTACTATGTTGTCTGGTAACATTCGACGGTGGCGCCACCTATGACAAAAATACTCGATATTATGAGCATTTTTACCACATTTATGGGGATTTGAAATCATGAAGTTTAGTTGATTATTCATTTTATCAAGTGAGACATATACACGGCGAGACGGATTTACTAGAAATTACTATGTTGTCTGGTAACATTCGACGGTGGCGCCACCTATGACAAAAATACTCGATGTTATGAGCATTTTTACCACATTTATGGGGATTTGAAATCATGAAGTTTAGTTGATTATGCACGAGTTTCCAAAGAATTTTCGATAGTTTGCGTTGCAAAAATCGAGTTTTTGGTGGAATTGTACGACGAAGAAATAAATGTCAAATCGGAGATATGAAAAACTTACAAGTAACTTTCCGGTCGCGGTCCATCGCTGCTCACCACGTAGCGTGCCATTTTATAAGTTTGACCATTTTTCACGACGTCAATGGTTTTCTCTCGTTGAAAGTACGCGAACTCTTTTTCCATCGTTCGCAGATTGTCCGCTAAAAATTTGATGTCACCTGTAGCCACGAGGTAACGTTCGACCTGTTGGAAAATATAATTTCACGAGTGAAAGAAATCGAATAAATATAACGTACGTTCGCTGGAAGCGTTGCGAAAGCAATCCGAGTTTTTAGTAATTTTCATTGCGCGTTGTTTTCACTATTTTCCATTATTTTTTGCGTCTAAACGTAAGGAACAGAATGCATAAAGCTTAATAAAAAATCTCCATCGCATTGTAATAAAACTAAATAAAATAAAAAAATAATTCCGATAAAATTATTTTTTAATTTAATAATCGTACATTACGATACTATAAATACGTATAAAACGAGATAAACATTTTTTTCTCACGAGTATCGTGCAAAATTTTACTTCACGAAATGTAAAATAGGGTTTTGTATTTTACGCATTGAAAGAAACAAAATTAAATTAAATAAAAAATAATTTCTGCAAAATCGCTTGTATTTCAATCGTTTCAGTTAAAGTGGAAATCCCACCGCACGTGCCGACAAATGTGATTATGCAATCGGTTATATAGCGCTCTGGCATCACTCTCCGGCTGTTTTGACTCTATCTACTCGTTCGCAATAAATTCAATAGTAATAAAATCTGAAAAAAGACACGAGTCGTGGCGCTACACTAATTTTTGTCGACATTTTTTATGTCGTTTCAGAGAACAACGTATACGATGAAACGCGTAACTTCCGGCTTTTGCTCGGCGGGCAGCTAGGAGTTAAAAATATGTGCGCTATAAAATATATTTTAAAAAAGAAATACGAAGAAAAAAAAACGCAAATTTTAAAACTTTTACAAACGCCGCGGTATAAAGTGCGGTGAACGATTTTTCACATAATCCTTTGAACTAAAAGTTTATCATAAACTTTTTTTTTTTAACGGGGAAAAAAATGGAAATTCTCGACTCGATTCAACGGAGTGCGCAGTTTCACGATATGCCGCAACAGCGCGCCGCAAGTAGTTCGGGAAAATATGAAAAGCGAAGAACTAACCAACTTCCTCGCGCGCAACTGCAGTTGCCATTCCAATTGCAGTTGCGCGGGATGCTGCAGCAACACTCGAAAGTGCAATATTCTCCGTCTTGGTGAATAAATACGAGCAGACAACTCTGTTTTAGCAGTATTAGTAGAGAGAACGACGTAGAAGGCTATTGCTGCCGTTTGCTTACAGTGCGGTCGGTCGTATACTACAGCGAAACGACAAGGTTTTCCAGCGCGCATCCTACCTAAAGAGGATTATCAAAGTTTCGCGTGTTGCCCGACCAACTTGATCCCATCCTCGTCCCTCTCGCATCTGCTGACTCTACGAATTCGCGAGTTTTCGGATGTGACGAAGCAGAATTCAATAGGAACGACGTATTTTCTCACTTTTACGCCTCGAAAGAGTTGTAAAATTTCGTTAGTTTCGCATGGATAACGGCAAACAAAAGAGATATTCCGAACGTTGAAATTTTCGCGATAAAAAAAAAATTCAACATGTGTTCGTATTTTTTTTTCGTTAAATATTGAAATTTTATCGTGCGAAATAAAAAAGGATTTTTTTCACAAACATCCCTTCGCTTTTTTTACATTGTTATTCCATTCTTCAAATATCGTATTTTTTGAAACGGTTTGATGGATTATTTCTCATTTTTATGTTTCTTTAAAAAGAATTAATCGACGGATGAGTTACAATGAAAATTTGTTAAACTGTTTATTCGGATAAAAAGGGTTTCGAAGAATTTCCTTTAATCCGAATTTTGCGGCAGTAGTTCTATCGGGAAGAATGTTAGAATTCCCTTAATATATCTTGTTTCCGCGTGAAAAAGAAATCGTTTTGCGGTTATTTTCACGATTTTTCCGGTTACGCTGAGAACTCGAAGAGGGATGACGAGGGAAAGAGGAAAATATCGTTACAGGTTTGTCGCACGCGACGTAAGATACGAGAATGAAGAAAATAAATAAAATAAAAAAAAAAGAAGACGCAAGAGGAATGAGGGTACAAAGTTAAAGAAGAAGTATCGTAGAAAGTTTTGAATCGACCCGAATTTATCCACATCCTTCCCCCGAAAGAGGGATTTTACTTTTTTCCTCTCCATCGCGTTTATCCAAATTTATTTATAGGCCTCGATTTTTTCTTCGCTAGAATCGCAAGAATCGAAGTCAGTAGAAAAGTTCAGTGATTGGCCTCTCAAGGGGTGTGCGCAGGTGTGGACTTTTTTTAAATTTATTTACTACCGCTACTGTTGGAATTCCCAATAATTCGATTAGTAAGGAACATTTGACGCTAAGAGATAAATTACACATCACCTTAATGGAGTTTCTGAAAGTTGAGAAGCCGAAAAGGTATTCAAACTTCGTACTTTTTTTTTCGTATTTTTGTACTTTTTTTCGTATTTTCGTTCGTACGCTCGTACCTTTTTTTTTTTTTAATAACTGACGAAGCTACACGAGAATTAAATAACAATGGTTCACCAATTCTTTTCTCTACGCGAAGCGGCCAATCGCTGATAAACGATTAACGACTATAGAACTCGTCGTTTCCCAAATAAATCGCTAAAAGTTTCGGTATTTTTTTTTTTTTTTTTCAGTCCGATATTTACACGCGCGAAATGAAAAACGAGGTTGGTACGTAAATAAGGGTCGGAACGAGTGATTAAAAAGTTCTCCGGCGTTTGCGAAATGACATTTTTTTTTATGCCTCAAGCTGCGTATAGGACTACTGGGAGCGAGAAATTCGTTATTAATACTTTCTGCAGTTTCAACAACTATATGCATATAGGGAGAGGAAAAAAAAAAAAGGTTAGCCGAGTGTGCAGAGGTGCGTGCGCCCGAGTTTCGGGTGAATGCCAAGTAAATATCGTTGTGCGGCTTGTCGGCTCGTTGCTCCGGTACCTTCGGTGGTTATAACTGTACGTTCTGTTAAGTTTAACGAGAGAAAAAAATCTCGCGGATGCAAGAGAACGGCGAAGCGTTGAAAAAAAAAGACTATCCGCCCGGGAAAAGGAGAAATATACGAGTTTCGGAGGCTCCGGTTGGCAAGCATTAGGTAAAGGAGAGACTTTCACAATGGTTCATGTGTTACGTTTGTTGGAACTTTCAGAGGGGAAACGACGACCCTACTTTTGCCCGAGGGACTCATAAATATAAGCTTTATAACAGGAGTTTCTTCTGCATGGACCGATCCCGTGATACACGAGACTATTTCCCTTTTCCATCTTCGGCGAGCGCCGGATAGCTACTTAATCGTCGAAGATCGCAGCGCGTGACTCTGATAGACTCGAAATACTTAGTTTCCAGAGACTGTAATTGGTAGACTATTTGCTAAATCGACATATGGGGGTGTCGCAGGGTAGAAATGGCGAACAGGAGCAGCGAAGCAGTATAAAGAAGACCGCTACGTGACGATAAAGATGCGTAAACGAAAAATATTAAAAATTCTCCAATTCTACTTGCGTTCTGACAAAATGTAAGTTATTCCAAAGTTAGACTTCGTTCCGATTGTAATTACGAATTATAGAGGAGTTTATTGCTTCCATAAGAACCAATAGTTCGCGAGACTATCGCGTAAAGATTTTTTTTTAATTTTTAAAAATATTTCGATTCCATAGCGTAATTAAGTCGATTTTTTTAAAGAAATTGTTCTGAACTCTGTGCGATTTTTATTTCAAAAGCGGAAGTTGCAGACCGATATGTTTTTTTAGCCCATATTCGCCCGTTTCATCGTATCGATTTTACCGCCGCGAAACTAAAAAACCCTTATAGCTGACAAAGTAAACCCCTCGCGGAAGACACGACTGCAAATACCCGACTGATTCTTCGATAATGGAATTCGCGCGAAACACATTGTTGCGTATCGTTGGTATTTTAGATACGGAAACAGAGGAAGTTGCGTGTTCGCGGAGGAAAACACGCGACGACAAAGGAATTACTGGAGGTGATGGTGCGCATAAAACTCATATAGAGCGTATAGAGGCTTTAAAAAGCGCGACACGCACATCTCTCGAGAGTAATGAAGTAGAAATGTTTAATTTATTACAGAGAATAGTATACCGAAAAAAATTAATGGCACCGGAAGTAGTCGCGACATAACAAAATGGATTATCTTACGCGGAAGTATCACATTTTTAGTACTTTGTTTCGTTTTATGTGCGCTTTAGAAAATTGTCGTACGTACCATGGGAATCAAAAGAGGGGGTTGACTCCTCATGAGATAGTAGATTCTCGCGCCGTTTGGAATAAATCCGAAACGCTCGACCATCGAAAGAAAGTTTTCCAAAATTCCTTTAGTTGTGTTTGTCATTCCCGTCAACAGAAGACCTTCGATAACCCAATAAGTGTCCCAATAGTAGGTTTCTGCAATAAAAAAAATTAAAAAATGTTACAATTTTTTTACATTTTGGTAGTGGAATTTTTTTTTTACCCAAAAAAGAGTTAAAAATAATTGGTGACAAATTTTGTACAATTTTTTTTTAGTCACAAAAAAATGGAATAAATAAGACACTCGTTTTGTCAAAGTTTTCTCCTAAAGCTTAATGTGTTTTTTCACACATTTTTTCCATATAAAAAAAAATTCAAAGCAAATTGAAAATTTTTTAAAAATTCATATGTATTCAGAAAAATGAACGAATCATTAAAAAAAAAAAAAGTTGGTTTTCGGAAAAATTGTTGACCAATTAATTTTTTCATCAATTTGTTAATAACATTTTAAAATTATTATTATGCAAAATTAATCTTTTCATTTCCTTTAATATGCATTAACTTTTTCAGATTTTTATATCATCGAGAAGTATTTGCAAATTTTCTCTCATTTCATTATTGAACAATGCGTTTTCAATGCAATATTTATTGAACACAATGCATCAGAAAAAACGAAATATCTTTATGATTTCAGTTATTTCCCATAAATTCCGTGTGAATTTATACCATTATTTGGTTGAACAGGAAAACGCGGATTTTCGTCGGGTCTCTCAGACCAAAGTGTGTATTTTCACGTTTAATTAATTTTCTCGAAAAGCTTTTCTCTATTCAATGTTAAGTTGAAATGCTGGAAACTTTTATGCAGTTTCCAGCGGCGCTGTACGTTAATTAGAGAATTCTTCATCATACGCAACACGTTGCGTTTAATATAACGTAAAGTAACATGTAACGTACATAGCGTTACATATAATAACCTATTTTACTGACCCTGGAATCTTCCGCCGGGTATAATGAATCCATTCTTCAGAGGAATGAGACTGTGGCGTTCAGGATGTTCAACGGCTTTCGGACCGATTTTTTTCGAGAGTATCTTCCATATGTCGTTGAGTTGCTTAGCGAATTCCCTGAAGTTTGAATCCTCAATGCGTTTAAGAATCGCGGGATTCTCTTGCCAATCGGATGGCGACCAGTCGGACAATTCGTTTTCTTGGGAGAAATTTTCAGTCACGAATTGCGTCAATTGATCTTTAGTCGGCTTGCGATCCGTCTGATTCATCAACTTTTCGAAACTGAAAAAACGGGACGCAAAAATTTGATACTCTTGAATCGCTAACCGCAACCGCAAGAAAGTTTTTTTTATTTTTTTTTAAATCAAATTCCAGAAATTTATCGGATTGTAAAGATCTAATGATCGTAGATATTAATGATTAATAGAAAGTTCTGCGTATGATAGGGAGGAAGTCTTACATAAATTTCAACAAAGTTTGATGAAATTATAGCCTTCATCCCGGCGACCCAATTCCGGAGACGAATGAAGGAGATTTTCTCACAACCATCCAATTTTCGTTTCGCGATGACGCGAATGGATGTTAATTTTCATATTTATCAACGTCAACTCCTTCTTGAGGCATATATACTTATATATAGTATATACGTAATTGAGAGCGAAGAATAAATGAGAAAACTAGACAATTGCCGGAAATTGCGTGCGTTGATAGGGGGATGAAAACGAAAATATTGCTTACTTGGCCAGAGTAACGTCCGGGTCGTTCAACTGATAGTGATCAACGAAGGTCTTGCTGTCGTTGAATAGTTTAGCCAACTGGACGGTCTTCAGCAATTCTCCTTGACAATAGATTTGGCTGAAAAAAAAAAAAAATGGCGGTCGATAAGACAAATCATTAATATTTTGTGCAGAAAAAAAAAAAAAAAAAAAAAACCTCTCGATATTGATATTCGTCTCATTTCTTTGCCGATAGATACATCACAACCCCTATTTTCTTAACGAGACGGAACCGGACGCATTCGCTATTCTGTATTTCCCCTACAGTGCCCACTTCCGGTCAATTGCTGCCGTTAGGGGTAACGAGGGGTATACGCGTCCGTAGATACAAAGCCGCAGCGTCCGTCTGCGCGTGCGCAGTTGACATTTTTCGCTTATAGTGAGGCGAGCGAATTCAGGGGAAATACAGTTAAGCGAAATCGTTGCCATGGTAACGAGTTAAAATAAGTGGGGGGTTGAGTTAAGTGAAGTTACGAAAAGAGGGGTTCCACTGTAGCTGTACATTGCGAGTTTTCACGTACAGTCCAAGTTCCGTATTCTTAACTCGATGGGATCGTCCCTACTGGCGGTCAGTTGCTGCGAATAGGGGTAACGAGGGGTAAGGAGGGGTTCTTAACTCGACGGGACCAGATGCGTTCCCTTTTCTGTATTTCCCCTATCGTTCCTACTTCCGGTCAGTTGCTGCGAATAGGGGTAACGAGGGGTATACGCGTCCGTAGGTACGAAGCCACCTTACACCTGCTGCGCATGCGCAGTTTACATTTTACGAAATAGACTCCCCTTGGAAAGGGGGCAAATGTACTCAGGGGAAATACAGTTAAGGGAACTCGTTGTCATGGTAACGAGTTAAAATAAAGGATCGGTTAAGTTAAGGAGAGTTAAGAATTCGGATCTTCGACTGTACCTAAAATGCAGCTTTTTAATATCGAAGGTTAGCACGTTCGCGACGGCAGGTGCATCGAGCGACTCTTATTTTTCAATGGTATCGCTTCAAAATTGTAACGTACTGGAATCATTTTTCAAATTTTATATTAAATTTGAGAAAAAAATACGGAAGATTTTGTCGTTTTACACATTTTTTTTAGATGAGATGATCTCTAGAGAAATTATAAAAATTGTTAAGTAATTCTGGAGCCCTTTATTCGTAAGCTTTACGTCTAAATTGCTGGTAGATTGACGACGCGTTCGATGATAATGATTTCCATGATTATGGGTAACTGATTCATGAAGAATTCATTGATCACATTTACTGTGTCGGGAGTTCGAATTATTCGCTTTCGTAGCGTTAGTTCATTTGCCAAATGTATATACATGACGAGCCTTTCCTTTCATCACTATCGATATTACATAATTTCTCTCGGGACTTCGAAACAGCGCCGCGGCTCTGATAAATGATAATACTCGTTGACGCGTACCGATGCACGCTGTTGGTGAGAGATTGTAGAGAGGCGTGAGCTGTGCGATATCGCAATTAATTACCGTGCAAAAGAGTTCCGCGAGTTGCAGCGCTTTTTTCCAGTTTTTTTCCCCTCGGATAGAACAGCGGCTTTACGGAAATCGGAGGATGAAAGAGAAAAAACGAAAGAGAGAAAAAAAAAAAACAAAATACTACACTTTGAAAGAAACGTTCTGTTCCGGGAAAAAAAATGCGTTTCAAAGACTCCAGAATGGGGAATGATAAAAACGCTGCACAAGAAGAGAAATGCTCTCAAAAGAGCCTCGGAATTTTATGGAATTTTCAGTTCCATTGCACAAAAGACAAAAAAAAAAGAGTCCATCAATATTTTAGTAAATAGAATAAATAAAAAAATCATATTTGCCGAAATGGTTACTTGCAAATTTAGACGAATCTTTTGTTTTATAGAAATACTTTAAAACTGAATATAAAAATAATAAAATGATCCCAAAAAAAAAAATTCCGTCCATATATTTCGATCTATTTTCACGCTTAAAAAAAAAAAAATTTACGGATATATTGGTAAAATATTATCTTGTACTTCGCCAGTTTGCCAGAAAGCAACAACAGATCGATAATAAAAAATAAAAAAAATGACATCCGTAGCTATTAAAAAAATGTCTGAAGTTGCGTATCAAAGTTTTGCACAAGTATTGTTCCGGATTATCGTCTCTATATTTTTTCTTGATAAACGACATATATCCTTGACACTGATTTTATAATGGAGGGGCAGTCGATACGCACACGAAACGGTACATCAAAAGAGGGTTTTGCGACAGCTGATCGGTTGAATCGAAGGTCACGGGGAGAAGGTCGGTGAGGTGCCGGCAGTTTCATCGATAAAACGATAAAACGATAAACGTTTCCAGATGAAAAAAAAAAAAAAAAAAAAAATAGACTCACCGTTGCCGTATTGCTGCGAACGCATTCCCAGTATATACTATCTATACGCATCGCCACTTCAACGACAGTAAATGGAAAATGAGTTTCGAATCGATATACGGTGCTCCGGGGTGATAACGAAAGTGATAGCGAGATTGTCACGAAAAGCTACGCGATAATACAGGGTTCGCCAGGATCGCAACACATCTCGACTGTTATTTCTCGTGGGATTCTTTCCAAGGATTTCCTCGAAAGCCGATATTGCATAACGGATGAGTCGTATGAAGAGAAAGCGATAAAAACCAATTTCCTCGAATCTTCATCACTCGAAAGGTTGTCTTTGACAAGCTTCGGCGAACGCGGAAAGAAATGGAGAGCTCAGTCACCGCCTGAGGCTCAGCAAACTTCATAGCGGTGAAGTTTGAAACGTTGCAAAGTTGCAACTGTTTTCCGAACTCTCGCCTCCGGCGTGTTATTGGCGCCAAGATTTTACATATCTTAACATACATTCTGCTTTTTCTAATTCATTGAAACAACCCTGACGTACCGAGAAGCATCAGGGATGTTTTTTTATTCAAGAAACCCTTCTTCAGGTATCAAAGAACAGTATAGAGAAGATTCCAAGCTTCGCGTTCATTTTCGACAAAAATCGAAACCTCGTAAATCACCGTTTTTTTTATTAATTTCCGTGAAACAACCCTTATGTACCGTGAAATCGGAATTTTTTTTTTCACCATACCTTTCCACAGGTATCAAAGATCAGTATCAAGGAGGTTCCAAGCTCCGCGTTCATTTTTTTGCATCACAAAAGCAAAAAAATAAACGCTGGTGGTTTTCCGTGTATAAGCACTTCATGTGCTTCCAGAGCTTGAAACCTCCGCGATCTTTTCTTTGATGCCTAAGAAAGGGTTTCGTGGAGAGAAAAACTTCCTGTTTGCAGCGTACATCAGCTTCGTTTCAAGGAATAAAAAAAGTAGTATGTAACTGACGCACACAACGTCTTGGCGCTGAGTGCTGAGAGCTGAGAAAACGTTGCAACTTTGCACAGTTGCAGACTTTACGGCTATCAAAAATAAAGCTTGAAAAAGCGAGCGACCGAATAACATTTTTTTAAATTGCTTAAAAACGATAAAACGAAAAATAACGCGGCAAACATTCTGCGGTTGAATCGTCGGAGCGAAAATCGAGAGATCGTTCGCTCGGAAAACAGTAGTTGGTGAAGCGGGACTGGTAATAGTTGCGCGAACTAAGAACTCTTTGGGGACGAAACAAACAACAGTGGCAAACAGCGGTGGAGCTTCAAGACTGTATCGGGAAATCATTAAGCTTCGGTTTTCATTAGTCCCGAGAGTATCTTGGGCTGCAGAGAGGGAAAGCGCGGAAGTAACAGCTAGTCGAAGCTCGAGGATCATCCACACGACCCTTCGTGGGATTCCAGATTCGCTCGACGGTGTTGTATACACAGGGTGGTCGAGATATTTGCACTTGTCACAGAAACAAAAGTTACAAACACTCGAGCGACGATTTTTTCATGTTAAATCGGATCGTCGTAAAAATCAGACGAATATTCAGAAAATTTAAATACATTTGTATCTAAGATTTCCGAATTATCATCGACTAAGAGAAATGTAAGTTTTTTTTTCTATTACATAGTTTAAACATTTTTTTTTTATACATTTTTGAATTTTTTTTTTGTTATATATTTTTAAAATATGGCAGATGAATAAAAATTGTATTTTAAGCGCCGCTGGTAATGCCGGAGGAAAAAAATGAATCATTACCTCCTATTGATGATTTTTTTAATTTTTTCAAATAACTTTCAATGGACTTAATATTTTTTTTTCGGTATTAAAGTATGTTACGTTAATTTCAAAGGGTCGAAGAATTAGTTTCACAAAAGATCGTGAAAATGCGAATAAAAATACGACCCATTGATCCTTTGATCATTTTTTCAATTTTTAAAAATTTTTTAAATAACTTTCAATGAACTTAATTTTTTTTTTTCGTTATTAAAATATGTTACGTTAATTTTAAAGGGTCGAAGAATTAGTTTAATAAAAAATCGTGCGAATGCGAATAAAAATGCGAAACGAAACGAAATAAAATCGCGAAGATTTGATATTTTTCGGCCACCCTGTGTACAACAAGTCTCATATAGTCTGAGAGATGGCCAGCGGTGGCAGAAGACGAGATTGCATCGGGATTGAAGAAGGTGAGAACCGAAGCATTCTGGCAGACAGTCTACTCGGAGCCCCGTCCGTGGCAATTGCCACAATATTGTACGCGAGTGTTAATAGCTGTCAGCTGTATCCGTATATATATATATCCCTACAACACACGTCTTCCAAAGGATGTGGGTGGAGACAGCGTTGAACGATTCCGCTACGATACCAATCGACCTCTTCCTTCTCGTCCCTCCGTTCTTTCGCACACCAACGAATTAAAATAAAACACGATAACGAAGGGGAGTAAAAGAAACGATCGCCGGTCAGACTTGTTGATGTCTGTTGTTTCTACGAAACTTTTCCTTCTCGGAAGATCGAAAAAAAAAAAAAAAAAAATACGACGCCCACGGTAGCGATATTAAAATTGCGATAATGGCTTCGCGAATTCTCGATTTTTTTTCACTTTACGTCGATTATAATTATTCGAAGAAATGGAGAAATTTCTGATTAAATTCGCGGTTCGCGGCGGCAAAGATTATAGTCGGTTCTCGCGGTCGAGAGGTATGTATTGAAGGTAACGTTGAGCTCAGATCGCTTTTTGTTTCTTTCCTTTTTTGCGTGTAAAGAGGAAAAATACAAAAATGAAATGAATGGGAGCTTTCTGCGTGATCATATTTTTCATCGGACCATAAAGCATACGGTACAGTGGGATGCTGCGAGGCTGACGACGGGCACTCCGTGGTCGCGGTTCGGCCCGGAGGGGCTCGTCAAATCGCCTCGTAAAGCTCGTAAAGCCCCGATGCAGCTGCAGGGAGCGCACATTCTATACTGTGTGCTGTGGTGCACTTTGGGTTGTCGTTGCGGCAATATATATAGTCACTTTACCGTCAGGTACTTTAGTTCTCGAGCTCTCTGGGCATTCACCGCGCCCTCGTAGCTCCCCACACCCCTCGGCAGTCGAGTAACCGCCAATTCTACCGATACGCTGCTGAGAGTCTACCGACCACGTTTCGTAGAAAAATTTACAATTTTTTGCACGAATTTAATTTTTTTTTTTTAATACGAAACATCTTTGCTCTCGCCGCGTATTATTCTCGTTTGTTAAAATTTCAATTCGAAGGCAAAATTTATCTCGCGGTAACCTACGCGCTTTAGTATCCTTATTATTTCACATCCCTTCGTTAGTATATTTCTTTACGTAAGGGTTGTATCTGCCATTTTATTTATTTACCGAAAAAAATGGCGAAAGGAAAGTCATGGTTTTCGCCGCACAATGATACGCGTCGTAATTACCTCGAAGTCGATAATGAATGCAATAAACGACTTTTTGGGAACTAAAGGAATGCGATTGACAAGGGATGTTTCTATCGAAAAGCACGAATAAAAATTGATCGGGGATAGTGCAATTGAAACAGAGGAATTTATTATTTTTTTTTTTTTTCGGACAGCGTGAATCGAAATTCTACGCGCTTTGATCGAAGCACCTCGTTCGTCATCCCCTTTCTCATCGTATTCAGTGATTTCAGTACGCAGATGAAATTCTAGCGGTTCAATCGACAATGCGAGAGAATCCACTCAATCTGGAGTGAGACTCATAGTCAAACTTGGAATTGATGCCAACCAAGAGAATCGAGTTTCCGATTGATGTGCTCAGTGATAGTCCGCGTCGGTACGGTTTCCTATTTCTACTGTCACTATCGCTGAATACGTGTCTACGTGTCCGGGACACTCTTGCTGTATGCACTGCGACAAGAGCGTTTCGATTTCGTTTCAAGCGAAATTTCAATATCTGCCGAGCCACCAGAAGATTCAATCTACTTGCCTATACTGCTTACAAATCTAGTAGCGTCCGCATAGAGGTTTGCATTCCTGTTTCGATTTACTATTACCGTCTCCTATTGTTTCGATCGAAATTGGCTAATATTAACTTTCGAAGGATTGTGAAAAACTTTTCGTCATTAAAAAAAAAAAAAAAAAAAAATGCATAGAAAATCTTAATATCTGTGAAATTAGATTTTTTACGATCCATTTTTTTTTTTTTATTATATGTTATTCCCGAATAATATTCTGCTTACAAATCTAGTAGCGTCCGTATAGAGGTTTCTATTTCTGTTTCGATTTGCTATAACTGTCGCCTATTGTTTCGATCGAAATTGGCTAATATTAACTTTCGAAGGATTGTGAAAAAAAATTTGTCATTAAAAAAAAAAAAAAAAAAAAAATGCATAGAAAATCTTAATATCTGTGAAATTAGATTTTTTACGATCCATTTTTTTTTTATTATACTTTATTCCCGAATAATATTCTGCTTACAAATCTAGTAGCGTCCGTATAGAGGTTTCTATTCCTGTTTCGATTTACTATTACCGTCTCCTATTGTTCCGATCGAAATTGGCTAATATTAACTTTCGAAGGATAGTGAAAAAAAATTTGTCATAAAAAAAAAAAAAAAAAAATGCATAGAAAATCTTAATATCTGTGAAATTAGATTTTTTACGATCCATTTTTTTTTAAATTTTTTATTATACTTTATTCTTGAATAATATTCTCGGTTTAATCCTTTATAAGTTACACCAACCCCAACTTTACTGCGATTAGACTGCAGAAGCAGAGCGCGAGTAGCACGACTTCATTGTAATGCTGAAAAGCGAGAATATTACGCTGACTTATAAAGGATTAAGAATTGCGAAATAATCAATGATTATCTAAAAGCAGATTGCATTTTTTACGCTAAGAATGCATCGGAGTCTTGTGTATTTAAATTTTTGATACGATTTTTGTAATTTTTATTGTTAAAGTAGATAGTAGCGAATTTTTAGTTTCCATCGTGTTGAGTAATAACGCTTTTCGTATTTATATTTTTCTTGAAGACAAATTTTTTATTTATTTTTAGTTTTGCATTCATTGCCATTTCTCTCGAGTTTGCGCTGTATTTGCGCGCCAAGTTGTATAACAAGAAGTAGATGAGTAGTCAAATTAAAAGTGAACAGGAGAATGAAAAGTAAGCATGCAACTCCTTGTGACGCTGTGTACTTCAAGAGCGTCTGCACAGGTATATTGTAACTGTAGAGTAACAGTGAAGCGAGAGAGAGAGAGAGAGAGAGAGTAAAGCGCACTCATACCGTGGACGACGGAACCGGAAATGGCACGTGTAAGTAACGGTCAGAGGAGGTTAGGTGTACTGGAAGAGACTGTAGAAAAGAGTTTCCCCCTCGTTAGGGGCCCTCAGGCAGTTCGCCGTTCTCATTAAGAATTCGCCGGCTGTTTCGCCAAAAGCTTCGACAATCCCAGCGACCTCTGGTCATGTAAATTCCGCGAATGCAACTTTTTTAATTTACAATTTAAACGACTATGCGTACGGGAAGAGCTTATGCAGAGCGGTTATAATCCTCCTGCCATTTTTTTTCACCCTTCTGGTAAAGTAGGGAATAACGCTTTAATCTTGTTACCCTTTAAATTGGCTGAGGAATTTGTAACTTTTTTAAATACGTAAATTCGTAATCTCTATTTGCGAAGCAACTACTTTACAATTGTATCCGTTCGTTTAGCCAATGTCAACATTTAATTTTATTCCGACGACATTCGCGTCCTTTAACTTTTATTTCCGACGAAAGTGACCCATTTTCTCCTAATTAATTGTTTCGTGGCGCTTTTTTTTTAATCACAAATTTTTTTTATAGTTAAAAAAAGTATATTCCGCGGCATCGTCTGATTGTCGCGTCGCGAGTAATCAGTAAAAAAAAAAAAGAAAACATAACGAGAACTCCGATATGTTTGCTGAATACGAAAAAAAAAAATGATCTCTCGTAATCGCGGATATTTTTGCACATATTTCACGGATGAGTAGTTTCGCGATGACGTTACCAATAGCGGGAAAAAAAAAATGTTTCGTGTTATCGCGATAAGCGCTAACCTCGACCGTACGATCGGATGGTCTTTCACGTTTTTTCTTTTATCTCGCCGCTGTTACTCAGTCCCACCCTCCGGCTAAACAGTCATCATCACCTGCATCATTATCGTAGTCTCAAGAAAATCGTACGATAAAATTGCGAGAAAGGAAAAAAAATTGTGGCAAAAATTGATTTTTGTTCCGTGAGAATTTATTTCTGGGAATATCGATTTAGAAAGATCGTATCGGTTGACGATTTTTATTGAAAATTGATTTTGGATCGTTGTTTGGACATTGCAATTTTGCGGGATAGTGAGGCGTGAAGTTCACGAAGGCTTTTTCAAGGTCTATTTTACTGAACATTGGATGCCCGCGCGAGCTTAACGATTGATGAGAAATCTTCGCTCGAACAATTTCAGTGTCGCGATAGTCGCCGTTCTCGTATCACGAGCTCAATGTATCTCGCCAGACGCAGCGTGCAACTCGCGCAAACTTCGAACGCCGACACGATAACGCGCTCTCTTGTCTGCTCGATAAACTTGAATGAATTTATGGCCGGTGCAATGACTGTAATTGAAACGCGAGGTACGTTTATGTCCGGTTATTGATGACATCGGAAGAGCACTGACGATGCGAAAGAGACGCGATCGAGAGTATTGATTTTAAATGACTTCGATGAATAAATGTCTCGAAATGACAAATTTTAACCCTTCGTCTGCATCGATTTTTTTAGATTTACCGTTGGCACGCTGAGGGTTGGATTACTGGTCACGTTTTTGAAGAATTTCGGACATCAAAAAAAATTATTTTATTTTTTTGTATTTTCGTATTTTTTTTTTTTCTTTTTTTTATAAGTTTTTATAGGTTTACTTTAGTACATCTCAAGGAAATTGTTCTATAGTTGGTGAAATTGAATACTCAAAATATTTATGAATAAAAATTAAAATTTGTTGATAAATTTTTTAAATTACAGTTGTAATTGTGTTTCAAATTCACAGTGTGCTGACGAAGGGTTAATAAACCGCATTTATCGGTGATTACCGTACGGAAATAGAAAGCACTGATGAAAAATTATATCACTGTGTTAATTTAATTTGTAGGAAATTTAGTTTCCCGCGATCGATTTATTTTTTAATTTATTTTACTTTTTTTTCGTAAGGGAGAAAAAAAATTATTTCTGACGATTATCAATTTGACACGTGCCGCTAATTATTGCGAAGATACATTCGCCGATATTTGTGATCTCAGGCGGCAATAGCAAACTTACTATCGCTGCGAAACTGCGTTGTTATAAGTTGTAAGACGGGGGTGTTAATTCGCTATTACTTTACGACTCTCGGCTGCTGTAAGCGTCTCAAGAGTTTCTACTATCACCCACGATCTTCATCGCGCTGCGTTAATGATTGGTTTAACAAGACCGGAATTGCAATATTTGTACAATTAGTTCGTTTTCGAATTTCCGACATTTAATCCGCTAATAACGCCCACACGTACACGCGCGCGTGCAGTGATCTATGGCGATATCGAGTTGCGGAAAATTGCAGAAACCTCCGCGAAGCTTTCCGTGGTAATGAAGCGCCGAGGCGAGTCGCGACATTTACGCAGTTTCCGTCGGGTTCACTGCCGCTTCTCTGTTTCCATACTATCTGTGATCCTTCAATTTCTATATAGTCGCTTGTTAAAATTTGTTTCTCATCAATGTCAACGACTTAACCATTTTTTTTATCGTTTTTTTTTGTTAATTCGTTCGTATCTCAGTATCGCGATGACGTAAAAAAAACAACGATGAAAAATAATGAAGAATGCGTAACATGCTAATGGAGAACAAATTTTAACGAGAAGCTAAATAACGACGGTGATATAGGATAACGTCGGAGCGGAAAAGCAGCAGTCAACAGGACGCCATCGGAATAACAATCGATCATCGTTAAAGCGGCACGACAAGCTGCAAACTCTACTACTTATTTTTTTCTCTTCCTGTATTCATCGATGGAATAAATTTTTATTTTTTTTTATCATTGAATACCTTTTGTTTAAATAATTTTTTGCGGTATTCAATACACGAAAAAGGTGACAATTTTATGAATTAAGTAAACGAAGATCTATTTTATTGAATATCTTATTAAATAGAAATTCTATGAATAATTGAAGCTTCAGAAAGTAAGCAATTTTTCATTCTCGTCTCGATAATTTAATTCGTTCATTTATAAATTTTTTTTAACACTTTTATCGTATATAATATTATTTCCGGATTTGGACACTTGCAGTCGCGTTGTGCGCAAAGTCCCATTGCATTTGATATTTCAATACCGAGGTGACAACTCATATCCTGCGGATGCCGAACATCAACAATAGTCGGCATTTCTCTGCCATCTGCGAGCTCTTTGCAACCGATGGAACCAATCGGAAGTTTCGAATCAGCGATGAGATTTACTTGTCGGCACATAATAAAAAGGAATCCAGTCGAAGCAATGCGTTGTGTGGAAAATGTTTTGAAAGTGAAAAATAATATATTTCGATGAAAGAGAGGTATCAAAAGATCGAAAAAAAAAAAAAAAAAAAAAAAAAAAAAAAAAATCGACTTTCCGTTCGAAATACAAAAAAATAATAATATTTTATCGAGCTTTCCAAAAAATGAATAACTAATAAAATGTCAATGTCAATTGCAATTTCGCATTGACGGTCCTCCGCCGATAATTGGGAAATCAAGCGTCAGCAGTGTACGTCGTTGTTTTCGCATTGAAACAAAATGTCCTGAAGCTATTGTCGAATGGGGTCGAGACGAAAGCATGCGCTCACCCTGGTATAGTTTAGCCCTCGCGGGTAGACGCGAAGTACCTTTTTCCCGGTTTACATATACCGGATCTATTGTTTTCGTACCGCGGTTCTCGGAGTCTCTCGCCCTCGACCGACGTCCGGGTACTTTACACTTTTCATTTGTCTACAATACGACGACGAACGAGTAGAGTACTTTTATTAGCATCATCACGACTGCTCCTTGTACCGATTCTAATGCGGATGCACATTGCTACACGGAGAGAAGGATCTGATAAACATTACCATGGCGTTTGGAAAAAATTACTATATAGTGTAACGCGGTGCTATACGCCACCTATGGGAGAAAGTCCGAGACTTTTAAGAATTTTTACCATAAGTTCTGACAAAAAGTCCCTATAGTTATAGGAAAAATTCTTATAAGTTTCGTACTTTCTGCGATAGGTGGCGCTGCAGCGCCGTGTTACAGGGCATTCTAGTAATTTTTTCTTCCAGACGACATGGTAATTTTTATCAGATCCTTCTCTCCGTGTACAGTAAATATATTGACCGACATGATAGGTGGCGCTGCAGCGCCGTGTTACAAGGACTATAGTAATTTTTTCCAGACCCCATGGTAATTTTTATCAGATCCTTCTCTCCGTGTACAGTAAATATATTGACCGACATGATAGGTGGCGCTGCAGTGCCGTGTTACAAGGACTATAGTAATTTTTTCCAGACGACATGGTAATTTTTATCAGATCCTTCTCTCCGTGTACAGTAAATATATGGACCGACATGATAGATGGCGCTGCAGCGCCGTGTTACAAGGACTATAGTAATTTTTTCCAGACGACATGGTAATTTTTATCAGATCCTTCTCTCCGTGTACGGTAAATATATTGACCGACAATTTTGCATTGCTACGTAGTATTGCGCGAATCTCCGTTATAGCAAATAGACGAGTATTGACGGAATCAAACCGCATTTATTGATTTGAATCCCCTTGACGATGACTTATATATTCGATGAAAACACGTAATCTCTTGTCGATTTTTTATTTATTTATTGTGAATGTTACACTTGAGGTCAGTATTGTTTTCCAGAATTCTTTTTTTTCTTTATTATGAATTTGGTTCATTCTCGAGAACGGTAATCTGAGAGTTTATGATAAGAAAGCGAGATTACCTATCGCATGTATCGGTACCCTTATCGTACGATCAAATATCCGTTTCGTGATTTCATCGCAGTCTAACGCAATATTGTCACAATTTTAACAAGGCGCTGGTCAGTTTTTTGCCATAGTATTTTTTTTCCTTATCGTAACTAACGGAAACGCGGCACTTTCGCGCAATCAAAAAGAATTTCGGTTGGTGTAATCAATACATTTTTTTTTTATCAAATATCAAATATCGTGATGGCAGCAATAAAAATCGATAGAAATTTTTAAGTGGTATAAGAAATGTATCGACTTTCATTATTTTCAAAAACTTTAAAAAAATTTTATTGACGTTAATCGGACGTTGTGCAATAAAAAAAACTCTTCAGGATACGTTGACGTGTATATGGAACATTTAATAGATTTTTAAAAAAAGCAAAAATATCACGTTTTTTTCAATATTTTATTTAATTAAAAAAAAAATAGAAAATTAGGTATCAACTGGTTGGTCTCCGTCGGCCAAAATTATCGAATGATCAATTGTTTTTTTAACTTCGTATAGTATATTTAAAGTACTCGGACTCCGTGTTCGTGTGTATACATAGATTATTAGACATTAAACATGCAATAACGGATTTCGTGTTCGTGTGCATCCATAGATTATTGGATATTAAACATCCAATAAATATGAAAAAAATGATAAGCCATTGCGTCTTCTTTTTTTAAAAAACTAAAAAAATCGCGAGCACCGCGGCGTCTGTGTCGGCTGAAGCAACCACGTGCTATTACAATGCAGTAAAGTACGACGAACCCGACTGGAGGTTAGAATGAATATAACATTACCGGATAAATCTTATCGCTTGTTTCCTTTTTCCGTTGATCAAGCTATCGGAGCTTTGTGACGATGTAAATATTGAATTGGCGAATTTAATTAAATGCTTATATTCTCTTACCTGTCACAAAGATCCGATCGATAAACAGCTTTTCCGATACTAGCTGCGTTTCCGAGACTTCCGGTCAACAGACAGGCAATCAACAGATTCGAAAATATCAGACCCTTCGCGAGGATCGATGGAAAATAATTGTCTGCCATGGCGAATGATTTTTTTTTTTTGTTGCTGTTTGATTCGCCGCCGAAAAAACGAGAGAGGATTCCCGGGTTTATTTTTAACGCGTAGAAGAGCCGAGCCGGGCAGCGCTTCGAACACCCGCCGCGAAGTGACATACCGAACCTTGTACTCGCGGTTAGTTATATACCGGTCGAAAACTGATAAGGGCCGTGGCGCTCCGCGACGATTGGTGGAATCTCGTCGCGGATACACATAAACATTTTTTTCATCACCGATTAGATGTCAGACTCTCAGGTCATACGTGGGAAATTCGAATTATAAATGATTTTATTTGATTTTTTATTTTTTCACGCAACATTCAATATTTGTATTGTTGACGGATAAAAAAACCGACGAATCTCGTTACGTCGTTCGAAGGTAATATTCATCTCAAATCTCTCCCGAAGCATTTTATTTTCACAACTGTATATACAAATGTTGGTGACGTTGGAATTGACGATAAAGCAATTAAATTTGACTGCAATTATTGCAAAATCATCAGTTGTAGCGATTTTGATACTCAAGATTTTGTTTTGCCATTTTTAATGCAATGTCGATTAAAAATTACCAAGTATTTTCGAATTCTGAAATTGGGGTAAGAAAATAATTCATTTTTTAATTTGGCAGAATCGCTTCTGTAACAGAGTCATGAACTGAATGGATTTTTGCAGTTCTTAAATTTTGTGTATAAAAGATTCAATAAAATTATATAAAAATCAGTTTTTTACAATATTTTTAATTCGTGATTTTTACAATGTTCCGGAGCATTTGCAATACTGCGGGAAAATTTGGATGCGGGCACTTTGATTTTGCTTTCGAACAGAGGAAACTCTGTTTTCGTGCAAAATTTTTTTTTCGAGATTTACATGTCAGAACACTCAAAATTGTCAAAAATGTCGAGAAAAGTGGTTTAGAAGAAAAGTATAAACGTCAGCACGCTAGCGTCTGCAATTTTTGAGACATCAAACTCAATGTTTAACTATAAGTATTATTGAATATGGTTTGGGATTGATTTTGCCGCGAATCCGTGAAACTTATAACATTTTGAGTTTTTTGAAAAATGTCTTTTTGTGCTCTCACTCGCACAATTTCGAAGATATTGGACTCAAATTTAAACTACAAGTAGACTGTTGCTAAATATGGCTTCAGATTGCGATTGGCGGAAATCCTTTAAAGCGTTCGAAATTTATGGAATTTTTTTGAAAATTTTTTTTTTGCTTTTTCTAACTCGCAGATTTTATAAGATATCGGACTCAAATTTAATCTACAAGTAGATTGTTGTTAAATATGGGTTCGGATTGAATTTGCCGTGAATCCGTAAAAAAATACCTAATTCATCGAATAATGGGCTTTTTTTGAAAATCTTTGACTGCGTTTTGGTTTGCAAATTTGAATTTGAAGTTAAGTGAAAGTTGGAGAGAATGATCGTTGATAAAAAGAAACCAAGTATATTTTAAAACAGTATATTCTCATAAAAATAGAGTAGTGTTGGAAAGACCATCTGCGCGAGCGGATGTTGTAACACGACGGCGCTACGTGATCACATTTAGGAGGTCTGATTTACCTCTTCTTCAATAATTCTAATTGTATAAATAAATATAATTGTCTACGAATATATAAATGAACAGAAAAAAATGATGAAAATAAATTTGCATATCGCTTCCTCATTTTGTTTTTAACTTTGTTTACAAAATTGGTTAAGTAATTTTCTCATGGAGGAGCTTTATAAACAATGTTAAAAAAAAATGTGGAAGCGATGTACAAATTTACTAGCATAATTTTTATATTATTCTTTTGAATCATTTATAAAAAAAATCATTAAACACCGACAATTCTGCAAAGTAGCTATTAAAAATATTATACTGCGAAAAATGGCGAAATCAGTTAAAATTGTGAATCTTCCGAATATTGGAAAATCGTGTGATCACAATGAAATTTTCTCAAAAACTATCTGATCAGCATATCAAAAACATTTAATTTAAAAAAATCTCTATAGGCTAAAAGCGATTGTATTACAGAAATCGAGAAAACAGTGCAAATGGCGGAGCTGCAATACCTATGTATTTTAGCAGAATTCAAATTCGTAGCGCAATCAAACGATCCAAACGATTTTTTAATGAAGTATTACTGCCAATCAAAATACCTAATTAATCTGCTTTTTGCACTCCATCGTTGAATATTATTTGAATTATACCAATAGACGTGTCAATCTGGAAATGTCAATTTCCCAACTCCGCTATAATGACTCTTTTTTCATCTTTCATTTGTTCCGCGACATATGAACATTGCGAGCTGAATATGATTCCAAAAACTACTTGAAAGTACAAAAGAAACCTTGAAAAACCACGAAACCTTAGCGTAAAAAGTGCTCCGGTAGGACGGAAAAAAATTGCCCTTAAGGCTTCTGCCAATTAATTGCTTTCTTGATAAGAAATAGATGGAAAAAGCGTAAACTTTCTCTACGAGAAAATCGAATTAAACTTATGAGTTGTCCATCACAAGCATATCTAATAGACGTGTATGCAATCAAATGAATGATTTCTTGGAAAATACGCCGCATTAGCACACGCAATAGAAAAACATTATGCAAATCAACTATATTGGTTGCACTGTTTTTCAGGGATCACTGCCCCGCGCCCGGCGTAATTATTACATCTTATTCTACAGAATAAAATAAATCATTTGAGAAATTAGTGAAAATTACAATTTATGATCAACATTAGTAAATTCGATAAGAAACAAAAGCAGATTTTTATCAGTTTCGTCACGCGAGAAAGGCGAATAAATAAGGGGGCTGTGAGTTCACAAGTTTGCGTATAATTGAGTGCTACGAGAGTCTCAAGAGTAAATTCACTTCTCCGCACTCCGAAGTCTCAGCACATAATAAGCGGGCTGAGGTACTTTAAAAAAAGAAGCAGACCTTGAGAGAGTCGTAGGGGTATAGATATATTTCCGAGATTCAGAACGCCGGAACTTGCAGTTGACCTGCACTTACCCACAGCTATTACGTAACCCGTGATTACGCGGCAGGCAAGCTGAGTTCGATTTTTTTTTCTTATCCCGTGTAGCAGGTGGGTGAATGTATAGCTTCTACACGTTGCATCAAAATTTAGAATTATTAACTACTAAATTGATTTCCTCACAATCAAAAGTAAAAAAAAATCAATAAAATCAATTGCGGATTTGAGGGATAAAATAGTTACTTTTCCCGTTTTATTTTCTTGGGGAGGGGGGGGGGGGGGGGGGGGGTGGTGTCGTATATGTGCGATAGATTTTTCTTCCGTTGATATTTGAGAGCGTTTGACTTGAAGTCATTATGTTTCTAATAAATCGATTGCTTTTTTTATATTTTTTATTCATGAATTTTTATTGACGCAAAGAAATTTTGATGCGCTCTATAGACCGCGATACTACTACTGCGAGACAAGTGCGACATTCAACTGCTGCCATGTGAATTTCGCCATGAAACGAATGAGGTTTTTTTTTTTTTTAATTAAATGAGTCAAAGTTTTATTGCTGTGGAAGTAATGAATGAAAATAATCATAAACATTGGTTGATCATTTTATGATTTTTAATAATATTTACAACATATCAATGAAAACGTATATTTTTTAAAACGTCGGTACCGAAAATTCACATTTTATCAAATTTGAAAATGTATTACCATCGATTTATTACGAAAGGAAACTTCGTCTTCTTCGTTTGAATTTTGGCAAGTAATCAGCAATATCACCTGCACGATCGACTATCGTGACTAATAGTGCAATATTTGTATATACTGTACATAGTCTGTCGTGCGACACGATTAATATTTATACAATGCCAATAAAGCATTTATTCGGATACGTCTGTATCCATCGTATATCAATATAATCAGCTGCCGCTATGATACTTAGTTGTTGAAATAGAAGTGTATTACGCAATAGCTTTACTATTTTCGTATACATATACCGGCGGAACATTTATTACATCTCGTCAGAAGTACATCAATATAAGCAGTTGTGTTAAGATACTCAATCGGAAGTGCCGTTAAAAGCAGAAACTGTGATCAGCCTTTTTCGCGCGTGTGGGCATTTACGGCTTAAAAGAAAAAGTCTCATCGAATGCTGACATAATATCCGCTTTCGATGACTTTTTTTTACGCCATAAATATCCACACGCGTGAAAAAAAATTAATTACAGTTTTTATTACCGACCGCGATAATTCACAAATTCTTAAAAATATTTGTTTCAAAACAACTAGTTTTGTGCCGTTTGTCTTTTATAGAAGATCAGCCAACCCTATCGGACGTATAGTGGTAAAAATGAACTATAGTAACAAAATAAATATTGATATTTGATGACATTACCATAGAAGATCATAGACGAAAAAAATGAAGACATGACGTAGATGCGAATCAAGAATCAATAACAAACGGGCGCTTTTGAAGGTTTTTCAAATTATGCAATATTTTTGCAATTTTCTATTGAGAAGAAAATCTATCGAACACAAAACATCATTGAGATAAAAAAGAATAAAAAAATGTTTCGGGAGGAGCGAAAAGGGTTCAATGCTTCTGCGTTTGAATGGCGCTCGCCGTTAATGCACAAGCGCCACGTATGGCTAAATTTTATCGGAGCTTTTTTCAAATATTTGAAAATCAATGCCATCAGATATTGTCTATCAAGTATTTCATCTCTTAAGATATGAAAGATTCGATCAAAATATAATTGTATAACTAAAAAAGCAATGATAGTAATCTGTAATTCTCTGATCTGACATGGACTTCGCGATATTATCGACGATAGTTAAATCTTGAAAAAAAAAAAAAAAAAAACGTTATCACGGGGGTTCGCATACGTGGTACGTTTCCGTTGAATAAAATCATTGATCGATTCCGATTTAGTGAGAGTGATAACGAAACAAAACGGCTAAACTACATACCGAACTACTGACCCGATAACATAAGATGATGTCGTTATCTAGATACAGGGGAGATGGGGACAAAATGGGGACATCCAACATGATGTAAAAACCAGAAAGAATGTCGTACAGTCCAAGCTCCGTATTCTTAACTCGACAGGAATGGACCCGTTCCCTTTCCTGTATTTCCCCTATCATCCCTACTCTCGGTCAGTTGCTGCGAATAAAGGTAACGAGGGGTATACGCGTTTGTAGGTACGAAGCCATCTTACACCTGCTGCGCATGCGCAGTATACATTTTACGAAATAGGCTCCGCTTGGAGTGGGGAAAACGGACTCAGGGGAAATACAGTTAAGGGAACTCGTTGTCATGGTAACGAGTTACAGTAAAGGATCGGTTAAGTTAAGGAGAATTAAGAATACGGAGCTTGGACTGTACCTCTTAAACCTTTGGATACGCGATCTTTGTCTAAAGGGGATGCAGAGTTTGGGAATTGCCCAATCTTCGGATGCGTGTATTTTTATTTTTATTTTTTTTTATCGACAGTCGGTACAGAATTTAAAAATCTTTACGACAGCGGTTTATTCGTTAGCATCCGTATTGTGCTTCGTTCTCATGATTTTCCTGAGAGCGTATGCATGGATGAATGTAACTTGAATGCAGAAATCTGTAGACGGCAGATATATACAAGACTTTTGAATGTCGATATCGTCACGTCTGCGAGTTCCTCGAGGGAGCTTCCGGCTTACTATTCTTATAGACTTACAGCTCGGCACACGCAAACGGGATTGCGAATCGTGCTAAATGGGAAGAAGGGATGAGATGACGTAGAAGGGCAGTGAAGCAGCGCAAGAAAACCGGGAAGGATGCAATTGCTGCAAAGTTGAATGAGAAGCTGTGGGTATATATGTCGGTATGAAAGGGTCGCACATCCACAGTGAAGAGAGCGGATAACGGAAGCGAACAAAGAATTCATGCAGTAGCAAGTCAGGTGGAATATATTGATGGCCCAAGGGCTTTCAAATGACGACCGAAGAATACAGGAAACTATTATATATATGAGTCATATTCGCAGACTACATTAACTCGAAGTCTAATAATCATTTTTCATAATTCGACGTGCGCATATAATTTATGATATAAAATTTTAATAGTACTCTGGAATACTATAGATTTTTTTTTTTTTTTTTCGTAAAAATGAATAAAATCCTAATAATTTTATCTCGCCGTGTCTTTCCGCTCAAAAATATTGGTTGTATTTATTTTATTTTATTTCGTTTATTTAGTTTTTTTTTTTCGTAAAAATGAATAAAATCCTAATAATTTTATCTCGCCGTGTCTTTCCGCTCAGGAATATTGGTTTCATTTATTTTATTTTTATTTCGTCCGGATACTGCTTTGAGTAGTATCCACGTACAGCCTTCGATGCTTTCTTGTACGAAGGCTTTCATTCTCCTTCTTATTTCGAACGTTTCTCCTTTCTTCTGTCGCGCCGGGAACTATTTATTGCCGACACGTTCGTACGTAGGGTGTCTCCCCGCGGCGCTTCGATTAAGCCAACCGTGTCCTATTATTTTCCGAGTGACTTAACTTCGAACCGATGAGAATTTCCGGTCAATAGAAGGAACTATAGTAAGCCCTCTAAGTCACTTTGCTATCGACAAAACTTCTCGGACCGCATAATAAGGGTAGTTATAGACTATAGAAAAGCAGTATGCAATACGGAAATATATATATTCACCTGTAGAAACGAACGACTCGAATGTATGGACGCAAATGTATTCCAATACATCGCGACGCGCCCTTTCGTGTGTTTGAAATTAAACAATTAAAATTACGATTGCCACTTTTTTCGAGGCAACGAATTTTCCAAAAAAATGTATGCGAATGTATGCAACAATTTATGATTTCTACTTATTTGAGATTAATTTTCTGGGCAAAAACAGAATTTATTAGGATAAAATTAGGAGGGAATTTAGGGAAAGGGAATGGAACTTAGGGTACTAGGCTCTCGCCTAAGTTTCATTCCTTTTCAGAGTTAATTGGGGGTGATTGATGAACTCTATACGCTATTTTCCCCGTATATTTCGGAGTTTTTTTTATTACATTACGCAGCGCAGTGAATTTTTTTTTAATTTCTTTTTATTGAATTTAATTGAGTCGTAGATACCGTGATTATCGCCTAATTTAAATTTCATATACTTATCGTGTTAATTGACGTAATCTATAGTCACCACTTCTACCTTAACACGAGTATATTTTTTTTAAGTTTAACTTGTCGAAAAATTAAATGGACGACTTCTACTTGTGTAAATCAAAATAAATGATATTCCATTCTGTTTCGAGTGAAATTTATGAGCTGAAGTGCCGTCCCAGTGGCCATCGAGGCGGGCGAAGAGGAGCGCCCGTTATCGCGGAAGCGCAACTGATAAAGTTCACAATATGGAGCGGGAAAGTCTCAAAGCGAATACATTTATTCCTAATTCGCTTACGAATAGGTCATGACTTCCGCTCGTTTACCTACCGGACGATTCAACACACGTGCGCACTTACGATATCGCATACGAACAGTTTATACGCATTTATACGAAAGTTCCAAGAATGTTATGGCTATCTATTTAGACCTCCGTGCGAGTTAAACATTCCAACACTAATGCGAAGAAGACAAATGTTCGCGTTAAAAAAGATTGCATAAATTATTTCTACAATAGCCAGAAACGTTGCAATTTTCGCGGGATCACCCGCATCGCTTGGAATATTCAATATTTGCAAAAATTGCGCGTTCACTCACAATGTGTTTATGTACATTCGCGTAAAGTGTTTACCTGCACTTTTTTTCCTTTTTGTGTCATTTTCACCACCATTATTCGCTGATCCGATTAGATACGTATGAGGGTCAAGTGCGTCGGTTTGTAGATATCAAAGATCGGATCAACCATTGCGTCGATAAGCATCATATGCCTTCGCAGCTCCTTCAATTTTTTTTTTTTTTTCTATGTCTCCCTACAGATTTACGAAAAACATGTACCACGTGGTCCATCCGAAAAAATGTTTCGTTGCCCCAAAGATTAATAAATTTTTTTATATTTATTCCCAATTCGTGTATTAATTTTTTTTTTTATTAAATAAAAAAATAAAAAAATATTAATAGAAATATTTTCTTTTTTTTATTTAAATTTTTTTGACACAGTAGAATACTTCTAAATTGCCATATCCTTTTGACTCGATAAAAAAATAATAAATACGTTCGTAAAGTAACGTATGCACTTTGCCTTTATATTCGTTTGAAGTCACGTACTTCTCTACGAATTTGTAAATCCACAAGTTTGTGATTATCTTTCATCCCTTTGCATGAAAGTTTACGAATGCAAGAGATACATTGCCTATTCGCGCGCCGGAAGCCACGTAGTTCGGTATGAATTTGTAAATCCACAAGTTTGTGATTATCTTTCATCCCTTTGCCCTTTCATCCCTTTGGAAATTTACGAATGCAAGAGTAATCAGGATTCCCTATCATCGATAATATCGAAATCACGTGCCAAACGGGACTTCCAGTCACGCGAGTGACGATGGGAATGCGAGATAGTATTTCCCGCGATATCATCAATGCGGTTGATTTTATAGATGATTTGTGATACACAGCCTAAACGCACGTGACTGATACCGAACACCGCGACGTACTATCAATATTAATGCGTATTATATTATTATTATTATTATTTTGGACCAAAATGGAGTGTACAGTAGTACGAGTCGACGATAATCAGTCAGATGTACTTTGCAGTGCTCTTGCTTCTCGAACATCATTAATGGGCATATAGGTCTATCTATATCGATGTACATGTTATATATACAACGTACATACGATACGATTGGCAAGAAACGAGCGAGTGAAAGGCAGAGAAAAACACGAAGCGAAAGCGATAATAAAAGCGAACGAAACGAGGAGGAATGGTTGAGTGGGGAAAAGCGCCGGATTCTATGGCAAGATAAACGTGAATCCCGTGGAAACGATGTGCTCGTTACTAAAATCACCAGGCCGGACATCCCCCTGTTTTTTTTTTTTTTTTTTTTTTTTTTCGCTACTGACCTCACTCCCCTTTCCTTTTGCCCTCCAACGATTTTCCCTTTTTTTCGTATAACCCGTGGCGCAATTTTGTTGGGATTAAGGGCGTTTCATCTTTTTTTTTTCACGTGTAACACATATTTCGCAGGAAGCCTATATTAGCCTCGTCAATTTGTCAATACTTTTACCGCCTCGTGAAGAAGGCTTTCGATATAGCATGTTTATACGGGCGCGTAATTTGGGGAAACCTGTAGCCGAAGATGATACCGAAGTATCGTGTGTTCTTGACATTCTACACAAACTTTTATTGAAGATGTCGCTGTACTCGATTTTTTTCAAATTACTAAGCATACATGGTTTCCCTAAATTTGGCTTCTCGGCAAATGGTCTTAAAGTACCGAATCTTTCAAGAGGACACTTACGCCTCGGCATGTTTTTTTTTTTTTTAATAATTTACAAATTTGGAAAATGTCACGCGTCTACTTTCTGATGTCAGAAAACATATCCAAGCATTCATGTAGTAATCCATTTGACTGATAGATTTTCGGAAAATTTCAAAAAAAATTTTTGTAAAAAAAAAAAAAAAAAAAATGGATACTTGAAAAAAATTTCAGATTTTTAAATCGTCAACCAATAAAGTTTTTTTTTTAAGGGTAAGTCTCCCTTTGAATGTATCGAAAAACGATACAAGTAAAAAATTTTGAGACTTATTAAAATGATTAATAAATATATTAAATATATATTATTATCATTATAATGACAATTATTTTTCAATTTTTTACCGATGACACGAGATTTCTGTATAATGCCATTTTCTTGCTGCTTACAAATGTAAATTAGGATCTCTTCAAGACTTGAAAAACTCTTATACTTTTCTGATTTATAGCCGAAAAAAAATGAAAATCGGTTCTAAACAGAAAAATGATAGAAACGAAATCATATAGACATGAAAATAGATATATAATCGTTGAACTGAAAAGCTTATATGTGATTTATATCGATTGCATGATGTTTATGTGGAATTTGAGATCAACGCGAAATTCGAACGAAATGTGTGAGGGGTGCAAGTGGATTCGCAGTGTGATAAATGTGCACCGATCTCGTCGATCAAACGGTAATGCCGTGAAACGTTATCCATCGAATGACGCGCGGGGTTATTTCCACCCCATGCTGACGAGAACAGCCATTGAAGATATGGGACGGAGATCGTTCTTCCGATCGACATACCTATCCGCTACTCCCCATTTCGATATATTTTACGATTCAAAAGGAATTCGATAATTGGATTGCAAAAGCACGTCTCTCGTAGTGGCAGTAGCGTGTCGAGTCGACGCTGTAGAAAAATATTATCAAATGCGCATAAAAACTTTCGCATGTGTTTGCATGCATTTGAAAGATTATCCGTTTAACTTGATATTCAAAATTTATCGGAATCGAACGAGTTAACGATGAAAATATTAAATTTTTCTGCCGCGAGTGAAACTGCCGATATTTAATAATTCTAATATAATATGTTATTTAAAAAATGTTTGTCGCAAAATTTTTTTTTTTTTCAAAACAAAATTTTTTTTTTTTTTTTTTCAAAACAAAAATTTTTGATTAACATATATCATATCATAATAGTTTAACGTATGAATAATATTCATACGTTAAACTAATGTACGAACGTCAGAATTCACAGTTTGTACCTTCGGTTACCTTTTTTCGTTTATATTGGATTTTTTTTCACGTGTAAATGATACATCCGACGCAATACTATTGACGTGGTACGATCGTTACTCGCAATCCGATAATTGTTGAAATAAAAATATAGCGCGGTGTCTGCGCGGTGTCTGCTTTTTAAACGGACATAAATGTGTAGAAAAAATAATTGAGCCATTTACTTTTTTTTCACGTGTAAATGATACATCCGACGCAATACTATTGACGTGGTACGATCGTTACTCGCAATCCGATAATTGTTGAAATAAAAATATATCGCGATGTCTGCTTTTTAAACGGACATAAAAGTACAGAAAAAAAAAAAAATTGAGCCATTTATTGACTTTTCCACCATTTATTGATTCGTTAATTTTTTTTTCTGTAATCGGGTCGATGCCGTGACTGGTAACTAAGCAATCCTGATGAACCGCAATCCCCGACGCAATCTCAAGTCAATGCGTCATGTTGACTTCGCCGTCGTGTTCCACTCCTCTCTCCCTCGGGATCCCCGACACCCCAAGTACTCGCACTACCGGGACAACTGAGTCTGATGCACGCATTTGCATATCGCATGAATTAATTATGACTTTCATTAACGTACCAGAGACGGGGATACGCTGAGATTTGCATAAGTTTTTCGCAGCGCAGAATTGCGCAGAGACGAAATACTAACGACCGCGCAGAACTGTATGCAGAGACAGTTTTATGGTTTCGCGCAAAGTTCGTTCGCAGTAAGAATCGCCTTATAAATTATAATAAACAGTTTTAAAATTCCACACCTCCGCCTCCACCCCCTCAATTCTCTACGGACGATTTATCACAATTTAAGGTGATGCGGTATACACTTTTACACGAACAAGAAGTAAAAAATGAACTCCGTCATTGGAAGAAAAAAAAAAATTCATTAAATAAAATATGTAATAAAAAATCCTTGGTAATCGAATAATAACATTTCTTTCCTTTGAAAACTGTAGCGTCGAATCACTGCGATGGAAACACAATGTATTTTTATTTTCTTTTGTTATGCAAAGAATTTAATTTCAATTGAAATGTCATTTTTTTTTTTTCTTCTTGAATATTGTCTCGTAATAAAATTAATTCCCTCGTTTTTCACCTTTAATTTATGTCGCGTTATTTCTGAACATCAATAGGAATTATGGAAAAAATTATAATTACTGCTATTATAAGACTTTGTAAAGCAGAAGAAGCGGAAAATGTGCAGTTCGCGCCATTGTGAGGTACGATTTTATTCATTATCCAAGTCGCTTCAAAGAAACTTACCTTTTGGTATTCTTTTTTTTTTTTTTTACCTGCGGTGAAGTCGTCTGAAAAAACTGTGTGAGAAGAAAAGCTCTGTAGACTCTCACGTATTCTTATTTATAACGTCGAAGTGTCCGACGGATTCGCCTCGGAGCGAAGACCGCTCGAGGTAAAACTTTTCTCACCAAAAATCGCTCAGACAGACAAAAAACCTAATAGAGCGGTCAATGATTTATAAGAACCGAAGAGATAGACTTAGAGAGAGTTTTCCTCGGTTCGGGTCTTTATTTATTATTAAAGAACATTTCTATATACTTTCAGACGCAATTACCGTTTCGTTTACCGGAAATCGATTACTATATATTTGTACTCTTAAGGTAGTTGGAGCGCGTGGTGTTCATTTCGCCTAAATTCGACGAAATGGAGAGGGAATTGCAAACATTTCTCGATAGTATAAAAATCTGAAAAAATGCATGCATATTAAAGGTACTGAAAAGATTAATTTTGCATAATAATAATTGCAAAATGTTATTAAAAAATTGATGAAAAAAAAAATTGTTAAACGAATTTACGGTAACTCAACTTTTTTTTTTATGAAAATGATTCGTTCATTTTTCTGAATGCCTATGAATTTTTTCAGATTTTTATTTTTGCTTTGAATGTCTTTTTTTTTATATGGAAAAAATGCGTACAAAAAAAAAATTTCAAACCAAAGATAAAAATCTGAAAAAAAAAAAAAAAAAAAAAAAAAAAAAAAAAAAAATCCGTAGAAAAAGAAAAATTCAAACCAAAGATAAAAATCTGAAAAAATTCATACGTGTTCAGAAAAAGTGAACGAATCATTTTCATAAAAAAAAAAAAAAAAAAAGTTGAGTTACCGTAAATTTGTTTAACAAATTTTTTTTTTCGTCAATTTGTTAATAACATTTTGCAATTATTATTATGCAAAATTAATTTTTTCGGTACCTTTAATATGTATGAATTTTTTCAGATTTTTATACTATCGAGAAGTGTTTGTCTTCTCCATTTCGTCGAATTTAGACGAAATGAACACCACGCGCTTCAACCTCCTTAATTTCGATAACGCAATCACACTGATCGATCCATCCATTTCGTCAGTGTTATTATACATATACATATATAAATGTATATTATATGTATATTTTATTTATTAGTGTACCTTCAACGACTCTATAGGAAAGAAGAATCAATTTATTCGTAATAATGGCGATGGAGTCAATATCCATAACACAATATCGAGACTGTAATAGCTTATCCCGATACTATGTCCTACATACTGCCATAGGTAGAGAGAGCTGTGATTCTCTGGGGAATTTCTCGAGCGCGCGCACCCCTCCCGCACCCCTGAAATCTTGGTTCGCATCCTGCGAGCCCAGCAAGCTGCGAGTAATAGACCCGGGAGAGGCGTCAATTTATTTTTCCTCCATCGCAGCGGCACAGATCCCGATATCTTGTAGGTACATATAGATTTTTTCCAATAGCTCTAAGGAACACACTGCTGAGATTGGATTAGCGTTAAAGTACGTCGTAAGTCGCCGTAGGCAAGAATTCTCAGTGTCGCGAGTTCCATTTCTCAAGAAAAGAATGGCTCTGCTTTCTCTCGCGTTCGTGCAAAAGTTTGTTTTTTTTCCACCCAAAGCGTGTCTTTTCCTTTCTTTCGTTTCTTTTTTTTTTCGTCTTTTTTTCACTCTCCCGTATATCTGACAAGGTTCCGGCTCTTTGTACTTAATCCACTATAGTGCGGCTTTATTTTTATTTTATTTCACCTTGTGGTTTCTCTTCTTCTCCTTTTTTCTTAAGGTTTTTTTTTTTTTTTTTTTTTTATAAACCGTCTTACGTTTATGCGAGTTATGTTAACTTCTGATACACGAAACCACGGAGACGGCCTATTCGGGGCTTTTTTTTTTCTTTTTTATATGTTTCATTGTTCTGCGAAGAACAACGGATTCATTCTTAACAGCGCATCTCATCTCGTCGCTCGACAAAGCTTTCTCGTCAAGGAGTCGAGATATCTTCCAAATTTCAAGACTTCTCTCATCGCTATCTTCAATGTCTCTCCCCTCATTTTTCGCACAATAGGCATCGGAATGCCGGATAATGATCGGAGCATCGTGCTTCTTCATCGTTGAAACCAATGGGAGCATTGTACCGAATGATCCGACATCGATGAAATGGGTATAAATAGAACATATTTAAGGATGTATGGGGGGTGAAATTCGAACACTTCTCGATGGGATAAAAATTTGAAAAAAATCAAACATGTAGAAGGCGCTGAAAAGTTTGACTTTGCATAATAATTATTCCAAAATGTTATTAACAAGTTAATGAAAAAAAAAATTGTTCAAAATTGTTTAACTTTTTTTTAAATGAAAATAATTCGTTTTTTTTTTTCTGAGTCCATATGCATTTTTTCAGAATTTTGTCGAATTATTTAAAATTGCGTTTTCATTCGTTCATTTCGTCTAAAAAAACGCAATTTTAAATAATTAAACAAAATTCTGAAAAAGTTCATATGTATTAAAAAAAAAAAAAAAACGAATTATTTTCATTTAAAAAAGGTTAAGTTGTCGGGTGATTTGTTGAACAATTTTTTTTTTTCATTAATTTGTTAATAACATTTTGTAATTGTTATTATGCAACATCAATATTTTCAGCATATGTTTGATTTTTCTCAGATTTTTATCGTATCGTGAAGTATTCAAAATTTTCGCCGAAACTCACGTTCGGCGGGACTGTACCTCACGTACATCCTTAGTAATTCGCGGCATTGTCGGCAAAAAATGATTAATTTTGTTATTAAAATATTTTCCATTATTATTTTTTGTTTTTATCATTTTTTTCTAACCAACAAAACATCTTTATCGACATTTATTCCCGACTCTTCTACGTTTTCGAGACCCGTATAGCGAAAAAGTGTGACTATTGACAGAAAATATTTTTTTTATATCAAAAGATTAATTCAAATTTCAAAAAAATTAATAAAAAAAAAACATCGAATACTTTCGTCCATTAACACGATATGATCGGCGAAAGACTATTTCAATGTCATTCCTTTTGGTTTTTTATTTGCGTACGAAGAACGTATATAGTTAACTTAGGTAATTTCTCTAGTTAAACTAATTTCAGGAACGTTCATTGCGTTGATTAAGACTGATTCTTGGTGTGTTCTCGCATATAATAATCCAATTACCAATACAAAGCCCGCGCACATTCGATATCGCGCTCAACAGGTAGGTGTGCAAATCAGTGCCGCGGCTAAAGTGATTAGCTGTCCGAGAGCCGAGAACCGAAAAGCCACACGCCGACCTCGCATTCACTGCTTTGGTGTTCCACGCACCGTTCTCGTGTTATCAGATTAAATATTAGTATAGCGCCAAAGCGAATTAACGTTTTCTTTATGAATCCTATAAGAACGCGTTGTGAAATTATGAACAAACATCGTCTAGTTTTACGAGGCGTGGAACTTCATTTCTGAAAGTCTAATGGTCTTACAAACGCTGATCTTTTATCGTTAAGTGCGCTTTCCAGTCCTCTAACTCTTGAAAAGTACTCACATTTCGTCAAATAAGAACTTTTTTCGCACCATTGGCATTTCGAACGGCGAATATTCGAATTCTCGGATGATTTCGATATTCTCCTTTACGTTCGCGGGACTTTTTCGGGGACAATAAACGATACGGCATCCCGGCGATTTCGTTTAGCCAGAAGGCAAGACAGGAATTTTATCGGATTTCAGTTTGTTAACTGCTTTACGACCGTTGCGCCTTAGGCGTGCGATCTTTTTTGCGTAGGTAGGTTGGTACGCGAAACGTTTCATCACATAGAAAAACGAGAGGAAAGAGCTTAAGCTTAATCTCCATCGGGAGAATTCCCTTCTTTTTTTCAGTTATTCACGCGGGAGGAAGTCGACTCTACTATATACCAATTTCTCTCGTATTTTTCACGGAATAGACCGTAAATGTGATATCGGAATTTCACACGTTCGTAAATTGAAAAATACTTGAAATTATTCGTAATGTTCTGGAAACGAAAAAACACGCGTAGCGTAAATAATATAATAGGGTATATAATGTAATTTTCGTAAAGTTCAATACGCTCGTGTGGTTTCCATATTATTATCAAAATCCGACGCTGAGATCACTGACTTTGTAACAATAATTTATTTTCACTTTTTTTCGTAGCAAAAAATAAATAAATATTTTTATCATATTTTTCGAAAAATGTTCGCAATCATATAAATTTTTTTTTTACATTACAGATAAAATATCGGACAATTTTTAATTATAGAACAATGTAATCTGAGCGTTGAATTTGTTTGCGATTACTTTGCTTTTTCTCCTTACGTCCCTCGTATGTGATGCCAAAATAAAAATACTTCGAAAATACGAACTTCATAATATTTAATAGAGCTGATTAATAAATATTATCCCGGAATATTGTTGGGGTAATCATGGATTTTACTCTGTTAAAAAGGATTGAGACACCGATCTATATCTGAAAGGCAAGTTGTACACGACGTCCAATCTATTCGTTTCCGTTACTTTCCCCTTTTCAAAAAAATACATAAAAAATACAATGTCACCGGGATTCCTTCCTCAAGAGTATATGCTTGTTTCTCGGGAATATTAAAGCATCCATTAAAATTTATTTCAATCCCCCGAGGCTTACACCGGAGAGCTATTATATTTTTTTTGTCATTCTCGTTCGTTCCCATTGTGCACCCGAAAAACTAACGAGAGGTAGAAAATGATGCCAACAAAAGGTCACTTGGCTCGTTGCCTTGAAAAAGAGAAAAAGATTTTATATCCGTTATCTATGCATTCGCAAAGTAGGTTCGATTTTAATCTCTAAGATTCCACGATCAGAGATATAGATATGGAGATAAAGATTCCACAATCCTTATGTGTCTTTGGCAAACGAATATGAATCGTATACAGAAAAGTGGATGCTGTAACGGTGAAAAACGTCAGAAGAATACTGGACTAAGTGTTCCGGAAATTGCTTTGGATTCTTGAAAGGAGCGATTATATTAAAATTCACTTCAATATCCGGTTCGTGTTTCAGAGTTCTCTATTATCTCGGTGACATCGATTTCCTTTGTTATCGCAATATAAAAGGGGACAACGTATAGCAATTATATGCCGCCGATTGCCTGCTATCATAATTATGCTTCACGTTGACAAAACCGAACAGAAATCTATCCTTTCGTAAGAACATAATTTTCCTTTTTCTTGAAATTCTGTTAAAAATGTTTATTCCACTCGCTAACCGTTGCGTAATTAGGGAATTCGTAGTAAGATGTTGTAAGGGAGAGATCATCAGTAAGCTTAATTACCCTTCATGTAGGGTTCGCTTCACGTTTGATTGGCATTCAGTTTCTACCTTCAGACATCAGATGCCATAGACGTAGCCGCTAATCGCATTATACTGAATTTCCGTAATCCCGTTGATGGTTTCGGGATATCGATGCATGTTGTCGGCTCTTGGGAATCACTCGTACGAATTACTGAAAAGCAGTCGCTATCGCTGGAGCTTAATTACTGCATGTCGTGAATAAGGGCTGAAGATAGAAGATCAATTAATGAAACGCTAACGAGCAGCAACAAAGCATTTCTAATAGATTTTTCCTTCATCATTATGCCAATAAGATACAAATCCTTATTGCAAATTATAGGCCTCCCTGAATGTAAGCATTGATAGAAGTGGGCAGGTAGCATGAAGCATCAATGGTGTCATTGCCGTTTTTTTTTTTTTTTTTTTTCGAATTCCGTTTTATTTCAATACTGTTTTAGATTCGTTGTTTCTATTTAATGTACTTCACGGTATCATATACCCAAGAATTACAATTTTCAGTAAAACGAGGCTGTCGTTCGTTGTTAAGGATTAAGCTGCTTAGATTACCCAATATCTTTACGGTTCCATTTGTGTATTGAACCAAAAAGCGCCCAAAACTGCGCATCACGCGTAGCCTTCGTGTTGTTTAATTCTATACTAAACACCAAACAGCGAGTTAAGCCTCTTCAAGTCCATTAATTCAGTTTCGTTCAACCGGCATTTTCTCGAATCATCTACCAAACTTTGTTCTTCAACGTGGTTTTCAAGCTGACGCGTTGCTTATCCGGAGCCTGACGACCCGTAAAAGAGCTCTCAAACCCGCTTGAAGGCTCATAGTATTTAAACGATTCAAAGACTTTACGGTCTCTTGCGATCGTCGTCATAGTCGTTGTCATCGTCGGCCTCTCGTTAAGGACCGACTGACTATAAACGAATAATTTACGATCGTTTGATAACCGGTCACGGCAGGAGGGAAGGCTTCATGGAACTCGTAGTCTCATCGAAATGTCGAGCGGAGCAGCCTGCTTTGTCATTGGTTTATCTTTTGTTATCCACGTTGGATGAACGATGTCGTGACTGGCGCTTTGCGTAAGTAATTATTGGGACATGCTTCAGGTTCCCATAATATAATTCAAGCTTTGAATCGCGTTGAATTGGACTACACATTGCTTGTGCTTCGGCATAATATGACTCAATACGATAAACGGATTAGAGAACTTCACATAATTGTTATTGAATGATTGAATCGGAAACTACCGAACCAACTTAGTAATACTACTGAAGAAGCTTCATTCAGACTGCGCATTCATCATTCACGTCTTCGCTTCTTAGGTCCACTGTACGAAGACGATTCAATAATTGGCATGTCATCACGTGTCCGCACATCACTGGTTTATCTCGAATCATAGCATAAACTGTTTATGATTGTTCTGATTGCCGTTTATCCTGTGATCAACGCCAACGGAATAGCTGAAGTAGCCTCAAGGATTGGCTGACCTTAGCAAATATTGCCTTAAAAGGCGCCTCTATGCTTCTGTTAAACAATGATCAACGAATAGCCCAAGAGAACTTGTGTTCCACCCAAACCGCCAGTGGAATCAGTTGGGTATACAACGTTTCGTTACGAATGTCATTTTTTCTATCACAAGAATGTTTAGAATTCTTTAAAAATCGAGATTGCACCATTGACATCGATATACGAGGATGCAACGTAAGGGGATGAGACAGGAAATGATGCATTCATCGCCGTTCATCTCTTCACCTTTAACCACTATTCGATCTACTCATGCTGTTGTTTCATGCCGTTAGGATTCAATTATCTGGATAATCAACCGGTATATTCACTGCTACGTAATTCCATTGGCCTTTTCTACTATTCCGCGAAGTGCACTGTCCCCTACCACTATGACCGACACTAGTCCTTTCGGCGATGATTCGAGTCAATCTATTGGGATAATCTAATCGAAGTCAGTGGAAATTAATAATGGCAGATTTCAATGCGCTGCTATGACATTGACTATGTCATAGAGAGCCGCAAACACGGACCCTTCCTTGCGGAATGGCAAATTACGGGAAATCAAATGGAAATTACGAGTTCTATGATCAATCCTTTTAGAGTGGCTCTCGACGTACAATACGTCTGAATGTTGAAATGGCACTTAAGGGTTCTGGTGGAAACGTGAAAGGCTCCAAGTTCTAAGCTCTCGACCACCACCAGGTTTGTGGCTTAGGATTATACGATACGTGATCTTGCATACATTTGGCTTACTCAACGGAGGAACGTCTGTTCCTTCGAACAGACCATCACTGAACATCACTGTTCTGATCAAAATGAAACCCGACGTAAACATTACGTTGCTGACCTGCCGTATATAGTTTGGTCGACAGCAGATTTCCCTAGAAATTCATGCAGGGATCAACGATCATAAACATTTTCTTTGCATCACGGAGAAACCAATTTGGTTTTGTTTACGTTTAATATGCGATCAAGAATAGTTATCAAAACAGTTCACTATTCTGAATGATAATATAACTTTGCAGGATAAACATTAATTCACCAGCTAGCGAGCGAGCGAATGTCCGTGGTGTTGCAAAGGTTACATCGACATGTTACGTATGGTTAGTCACAGATTAAAAATCAATACATGGACCATAATATGATGCTAAACATAGGTACAGTCCAAGCTCCGTATTCTTAACTCGACGGGACCGGACCCGTTCCCTTTTCTGGATTTTCCCTACCGTCCCTACTTCCGGTCAGTTGCTGCGAATAGGGGTAATGAGGGGTATACGCGTCTGTAGGTACGAAGCTACCTTGTACATGCCGCGCGTGCGCAGTTTACATTTTACGAAATAGACTCCTCTTGGCGTCGGGCAAACGGATTCAGGGGAAATACAGTTAAGGGAACTCGTTGTCATGGTAACGAATTAAAATAAAGGATCGGTTAAGTCAAGGGGAGTTAAGAATATGGAGCTTGGACTGTATGCACATACCCGGTATACGTTTATGTCGGTTTCACTGGGCATTCACTGTTACGACTTGTTTGCCAAACATGAAACCCTACCAACCACACATAAATCCGACGGACGCGGAGAACGCTACAGAAGCACGGCAATAGTCATATTCCTTAACCCGCTCCTTAACTCTCCCTTAGGGATTTCACTACAACCAATCCAGAAAAAAATGACTTATCGCAAAAGCGTCAGGGAACACAGCAGCCTCAGAAATGAGGACCAATGAAACGTTAAAACGGAAGAAATAGAAAGCTAAATTACAACAATTGGCATTTAGCGTGCTTGGAATTCCTTTTAAAACAGAAAAGCACTCGAATGCTGTAAGTCAGTTCAATGCCCTGATTCGCATTGCCCGAGAAGCACGTTCTACATATCCATCTGCATTCGATACGAGAGTCTCGGTATACCAAGAAAAGTCGACGCATACAAACGAGAATTTGCTGCTGCTGCCGTTGCCAACGGTTACACCTATAGACGCTACTTAATTGAACTACTTGCGTCAGTCCAACCGAGTAGATAAATCACGAATAATCGTGCGCAGCCAGTGCCGGTGCTTCGGCTGTTGGCGTAGAAGGTCGAGGTCGTCGTGCGAAAAGAAACTATCGACTAAGGGTCTGAGACTGTAAAGTTTACTGGCCGATATAAATTGCGTAAGGAGCGTCTACTGTTTCGTAGACGACACATACAGCCATTGTCTCGGGACAGGGATGTTCCTAGCAATGAAAATTTACAGCACAGGGCCGTTGGGAAAACTTTGAGCAGACTAATTGCCGCGACCAGTGATGCTGTTTGTTGTCTCCTTCTAGCATTCCGTTCTGGTAGTAGGTGTGTTTTTAATCCCAATACGGATCCTGCGAACTTCCTACAGTAGATTTTTGCAACTTTTATCCAAACACTCTTACTAATTCAATAACTAATCGAATGAACTTAAGGTTTTTAAAATACTCCCGAATCAGGGCTATCATCTCGTTTGACCAATAACAATACAGAAACACATTTTTATAATTTAATTCGAATTTGAAAAGAGAAAAAATAAGGTTACTTGTTATTGCTTCGACAAGTAATACTCCAGAGTATCTCTATTGAGTTAAAGTCGAGATATTCGTTCCAAAAGAAAATGTTACAAATAAATCTTATAAGATCGTTCGACCGTATTTCAGCTCACACTTGACACAAAAGCGAGAGACTCGGATAAAGAAAAAGGACTTCAACATATCGCACGAATTGCGGTTTATCTGTCTACACGTGACAAGAGATTCAATCCACATCTATCGGAATATCTATCAATCAACTCTCGTTTGTCCCTTGTGCGTTACTTTCTTTTCATCCCCTTATTCCCAACGATTCGTGAATTGAATTTAGATTGAACTCGAGGGTCCCGGATATCCCTCAAATCTACGAGACAGTCGAGAGAAAGAAAGCATCGAGGATTATATGCCCACACTGTTGATACCGCATTGTAGGAAAAAACAAAGAACGATCGGATAAGTCGGGCAATCTCGCGGTCTAATCGAGCGGACAATTTAATCATCGAACGTATCTCCAGTAACGAAATTTATTCCCCCTTAAAGATTCCGAAGACTCCAAAGTTCTACAGTCAAAGCAGCTGTCGATATAGAGCACCGAGAGAAATTCCATTCGCTGCAGTGGAGACTCATCGCCTTCATCGGCTCAAGCGACTGGAAGCGATGGAGCGCTCGACTAGTTTATAGAAGATTGCAGGTTCGCGGAGTGAACTCTCGGGATATATTTTCGTGTCATCGATTATCGAAAATACTTTCAAGCGATTCGAGGATACAGACTGACGGATTATGAAATATAATGATTTTTTTTGTCTCCTGTTTGGCAAAAAGAAACTCACGTTGGGAAAAATCTCGACATATCGAAGGGGCTTTACTCGTATTATTCGTATGCCGATTGATCACCTGACGAAACTGAAGACAAAGCGGAGACCTAAAAGTCAATCACCCCGAAAAAAAAAATGAAAACATTTTTTTTTTTTCACGATTACAAAGTATCTAACATTTTTTCACGACTTTATTTATGATTCTCAATGACAATTATCCGTTGAAAAATTAAAACGAATAGATATCAATATTTTGAAAAATCCGCCGAATTGCAATTGTAATGATTGTATTTTCATTCAATTTAAAATCTGTTCAATAAAAATGGAACTAAACCGGTTCGTGGATATGAATGATGTAAAGATTCAAACTTCAGTCATCTGACAAAGTACTTTGCGCTCGAAGCGATCCAAAATTTAGTGCCCTAATTTTTTAAAATATTCAATTAATAGCAAATGGGTTTACTGATTTCGGGATAACAAATGCAGAACTTTCCGGGTTAATCTGACAATTTCCATAAATCATAACATTTAAGAACTTTCATGACTTCTAAAGTCATTCGAAACTCTGGATGCCGAATATGCCACTTGACTTTACGTCAAATCAGCTATTACGAGTCTCAATTACTGGCGATTGTGAGATGTGCGCTGAAGCTGATGACGAATAAATTTCAAAGATTTCCAAGAAGATGTCTTACAAGAAGAAAATTGATCCTCTTATCGTAGAGTTTTATCATACAACATACAACAGTACTTTCGTAGGAAGATGGCGCACGTAGGAGGAGAATGACATCGAGAAGCACTCGAATAATGGGAAGACAGCAAATATGAAGAATAACAGAATCGGAAGACATTGATCCAAACCATTCCGCCGTTAAATCAACCTGTTGTTTCCTTCGAACGCTCCAATCCTACAAAACAACAAGGGGACCTCTGGTTCTTCCGATAAATCTATTGGTTTTATTGTTATTTATTATTATAGGATTATATGATATTCGTTCCGTATTTCTTCTCATCGTAGCGAATTTCCTCAAATGATATTTTAATAAGAATTTATTCCGTCAACAGGTTTTCCGACAGCTTCTTCTTTAGTGTATTAATGGTACTTAGTTTACCGGGATTAATTTTTTTCCTCTATTTCCCGGTTCCCTTGAATAATTGCAGTCGCCGTCGTTCGCGGTGGCAGAGTTTCCGCGTTTATTCCACCCCCGTCGCTTCCTCACCGGTCGGAGACCCTTCCCATTAGGGGATTGAATTCACCAACAGATTATGTTCACGAAAATTGCTGCTGCGTTTCAAGAAATGTGGCAATATTGGCTTTCAATGAATCGGTGAATCGTCACAAGTGCTATTGCGCGATTTTAGCTTTTGACGCACCAACGAGAGTTTGTTGTGCCCAAGCAGTGTACGTGGAACTCGTTTTATCGTTAAGAAAGCAAACATTAGAGTTTCGCCTCAAACCTTCCAACTTTACCGTAGACACGGAGCTTTTTTTTTGTTCTCCGGATCGCGTTGAGTGAGAGAGTTGGGCGGTCAAAGATGAGGACGAAGATGACGATTTAAGCGTTACGACTACGAGCGGCGGCTACGAGAGGGCTGAGGCTTGAAGGTCTTAATGCAAATGAGGTCTGTAATTCGGAACTCGGTAACTCCCGCAACCCTCTCGCAGTAGATTTTCGTGATTATTTTCCTGCGGTTTGCTTTTAGTACTTTGCGCGTTCAACAGACCCTATTTCACGCGAATTACAGTCCACTCGGTAGTAACCACTTGGGTTCTTCTCTTTTAGCATCTATACTCCATCTCGGTAACCCGAACAATTTTATATGTTAATCGCGACACTTTAAATTCCAAAATGTGCGCATATATACATAAAATACTTTCATCCTACGACTTGGATTTTTCCTTCAACTCATTAAATTTCTTTTCTTTACTTCTTTTTTCAGGACACGATTTTTCTTTTTTTTTTGGTATATCCATTGAAAATGATAATAGTGTTTTACTGCAAATCGTAGATTTTTTTCTTTTTTTTTTAATATATATTTTGATGTTCTAAACATCGTAACTCATCAAATAGAGTTCTTCAGACAATTGTCTTCGAGATAAAAATCATTTCGTATATTTCTTCATAAAAATCGTCGGATCATTTCACGAATTGAGAATAAAGACGCGCATCCGTGAGATTGTTGCGTAAGTTTCGAATAATTCAGCAATACGCGTAATATGCAACGCAATTGCAATTTTACATTATATATTTTGCATGCAGCGCAATTGTCCGTTTGATTTGAATCGCTAATGTTACGCAGCGACATGGAGAAGAGCGCCTGCGAAATTTCCCACGAAAACCAACCGCAATGTGGCTTTTCAACTGAGAATTTGTAAACTGTACAGATGCAGACGAAAGAAGATGCTATTCTCTCGACGAGATTATTCACGCCGTTTGTGCTAAAATACTTCGCGGCTTTGCCGAGCGCTCGCGGCAACAAGAGAAATAAACTGAAACGGATGACGAGTAGCAACTGCGTATCGTTACTAATATACATTCGCATAGGTGTCTGTGGAGTATTTGGATCGAACAACACATTTCAACCGGAAAAGCGCTTTCGGTTTTCAATCTTAAGGAAAAAGAAAAAGCAATAGCGCCGGCAATACCAAATATTCCTCAATTAGTTGACTACTTCTCTATAATTTCGTGTTGTTAATTGTTGTGTTACACTTAAGCGGATTTCATTATGCAGATAACTTTTACGGTTTTCGGTTCGGAAAATTTCGAACGAAAGTTTCCAAAAAGATGTCATTTTCGTTTGAAATTTTCCGAAATCAATTTCGGAAAAATCTCAGAAAAAAAATTTTCCGAAATCAATTTCGGAAAAATCTCCGAAAAAAAAATTTTCCGAAATCAATTTCGGAAAAATCTCCGAAAAAAAATGTCGGACTTTCGTTCGAAATTTTCTTCGTTTGAAAATAACGAATATTCGCAAATTTTGTTCAAAGTGCCAAAAACGAGTTACAAAAAACTTGAAAACGTATTTAAACGGTGAAACTTGTCGGAGTTTTCTGAAACTGTTTTTTATTAACTCTCTTCCGTGGAATTCGTTTTGTTTCGTATGTATATCGAGTTTTTCCTGATGCGTCTGAGTGCCGAATCCCATCGGAAAATTAAGCGAAACCCCCAGTGAGCACAGGAAGTTAAGTTTTTCTTTCTACTTAAAAAACACCTCTTGTGAAAGTACTTAGCGTTCGAGAAAACTTGAAATCTGGCGCCTCGTCTCTTTGGAATTAATTTCCAAAGTTTTTTCAGGTTAAATTTTTTTTTAAGATTTCAAACTTCATTCGCCCACTTAATTTGTGTCTCGTCGGTAATAAAACCGAAACGATTTTTTTTTAAATCGCTATATCCGTCCGATAAACGAAATAACTTAATACATTTTTCCTACGGAGCATCAATCTCACGATATGCAACTTTTTGAAAAAAAAAAAAAAAAAAAAATTGGACTTCTTTTTTTATGACTATCGACTGCGATATTTTCTGTCACTGAAAATGTATATTTCGCTAAAATTTTGAAGATTTCAACTACAGTAATTATTTCGCACAATGAAAAAAAAAAACAAAATATCAATAAAAACTTCGAAAAAACGAATAGAATGTTAAATATGAATTCCTAAATTACTGCCACAGTCTCCAGAGTCCACCAAAGTCTCTTTCGTACGGCGATTTTATTTTATCACATTTTTTTTTCCCCGCTGTCGCTGAGAAACGACTCGCGACAGAGTAGCGGCAGCGCGTACGGCCCGAAGGGACTATCGCCCCGTGAGAGTTATCCGAAACAAATTTCACCGTCACTCGAAAAACTCGGTGTGGGTTTTGCTAAAACAATCGTTCTGACAATTTCATCGCGAGAAATCTATTTACGAAGAAGAATAAATATTGTATGGACCGTAAAATGTGTTGCGTATTCTTCCGGGAGTACTTTTTCCGTCCATTTCTCGGCGATTCTTATCCCATTCCCTCGGTAAACGCAGTCTACTCTGACAATATTTCTTTGTCAACGACAGTCGCGCGGTTTTCTTCGCGAAGCCGCAAAAACGAAAGATAACAGTGAAGGATCTTTGAAATTCAAAGAGAAAATCCGCGTTAGAAAGAGAAAATAACTGAATAAGTCTGCGAATGCGTTTAGACGAGTAGGTAGATAGGTAAGTAAGACATTTCTTTGAAGACGCAGTCTCTCCAAATGCTTTAAAGAATATGTCCTCAAAGTCCTACGCAGGAATGAGACGATTTCACATCGCCGTAATTTCGTATTAGAAACTTTTCTTTTAAACCTCCGGATGTTCCGCGAACATTGATATTTCTTTTCTTTGTTCAGCGAGAAACGAGAACCTTAAAATACCGTAATGCAGTTGATAAGAATTTCTCTAACATTCCGTTTCTTTCTCTTGTTCTTCATCATCAATGGACGGAATAAGACGATTTCACATCGCCGTAATTTCATATTAGAAACTTTTCTTTTATACCTCCGGATGTTCCGCGAACATTGATATTTCTTTTCTTTGTTCAGCGAGAAACGAGAACCTTAAAATACCGTAATGCAGTTGATAAGAATTTCTCTAACATTCCGTTTCTTTCTCTTGTTCTTCATCATCAATGGACGGAATAAGACGATTTCACATCGCCGTAATTTCATATTAGAAGCTTTTCTTTTATACCTCCGGATGTTCCGCGAACATTGATATTTCTTTTCTTTGTTCAGCGAGAAACGAGAACCTTAAAATACCGTAATGCAGTTGATAAGAATTTCTCTAACATTCCGTTTCTTTCTCTTGTTCTTCATCATCAATGGACGGAATAAGACGATTTCACAGCGCCGTAATTTCATATTAGAAACTTTTCTTTTATACCTCCGGATGTTCCGCGAACATTGATATTTCTTTTCTTTCTTCAGCGAGAAACGAGAACCTTAAAATACCGTAATGCAGTTGATAAGAATTTCTCTAACATTCCGTTTCTTTCTCTTGTTCTTCATCATCAATGGACGGAATAAGACGATTTCACATCGCCGTAATTTCATATTAGAAACTTTTCTTTTATACCTCCGGATGTCCCGCGAACATTGATATTTCTTTTCTTTGTTCAGCGAGAAACGAGAACCTTAAAATACCGTAATGCAGTTGATAAGAATTTCTCTAACATTCCGTTTCTTTCTCTTGTTCTTCATCATCAATGGACGGAATAAGACGATTTCACATCGCCGTAATTTCATATTAGAAACTTTTCTTTTATACCTCCGGATGTTCCGCGAACATTGATATTTCTTTTCTTTCTTCAGCGAGAAACGAGAACCTTAAAATACCGTAATGCAGTTGATAAGAATTTCTCTAACATTCCGTTTCTTTCTCTTGTTCTTCATCATCAATGGACGGAATAAGACGATTTCACATCGCCGTAATTTCATATTAGAAACTTTTCTTTTATACCTCCGGATGTTCCGCGAACATTGATATTTCTTTTCTTTGTTCAGCGAGAAACGAGAACCTTAAAATACCGTAATGCAGTTGATAAGAATTTCTCTAACATTCCGTTTCTTTCTCTTGTTCTTCATCATCAATGGACGGAATAAGACGATTTCACATCGCCGTAATTTCATATTAGAAACTTTTCTTTTATACCTCCGGATGTTCCGCGAACATTGATATTTCTTTTCTTTGTTCAGCGAGAAACGAGAACCTTAAAATACCGTAATGCAGTTGATAAGAATTTCTCTAACATTCCGTTTCTTTCTCTTGTTCTTCGTCATCAAGAAAATAGAAGTTTTTCGTCTTTTTTTTAAGTTCATTAAGTACGACTGCGGAAATCTCGTTACACTGCGTTCGGAATTGCGTACCATGAGGAACGAGAAAAGCGGAGAAATGAAAATGATCCTCCGAAATGGCAGTGGTATGAAAATAAAGAGAAAAAAGTATCGGACGGAGAATATACGACGAGTTGGGATAACAAGAGACCTCGGAATTGCTGCAGGCAAATAGGAGGGTAGAAAGTCACTCTCGGTAACAAACTTTGAGAGTCTCAACGACACGGAATCTTAATATACTTCGAGATGCTATAATTGCATACTGGAGACGCAAGCTGAATGTCTAAATCAACGTAAAAGATATGATAATTCACGGAGATTTTTCATTAATTAAAGATGAGATGTGGAATACATGCGGAAAAGACTTACGATTGTCATTCACAAGATTTCTTCTCGTATTTCGATTCTCCGGTGTGACTGTGTTTACGGGTCGAATCCCTTGGAATGTTTGCTCCGTCATCCCGGCGAACACGACACGTTCCGTTTTGCCTGCAGCGCCTCAACGCCAATATCTGTTTCTACGCAGAAAATAAACGATAATTTTTTGCCGAATTTTTTGATAGCGCCGATTTCCATTTCAGCACTGCGACGGCGATTATGTAAAGCGATTGTCGCTGCATACATTAAATTAAAAAAATGTACAAAAATTTTAAAACTTCCGATTGAAAAAAATAGTGAAATAAAATTTTTTTACATGTTATTGGCGGGAGATTTCCATCGTTAATGACGGAGAAATCGCACCACTATAAGATGCGAATAATTCATTTTTATTTCACTCTTTTTTTCCGAAAATGTACGAATGTTTGTGAGTTTTGTGGAAAAAGTTGGAAAAATAAAAAAATACAAATAAAAATCTGGAAAACTTAATCCATAAAACATGTCGCAGTTTTCTGAAAGATTTTTTTTTACTCGATTCTCTTGCGTCGGATTGGTTTTTGTACGCATCTGTGTCGAGTTTACAACGGATATACTTCTGAGCGCCGAATCCCATCGGAGTATAAAAAAAAACCGCAGTGAGAATAATATAAGTATTTTTTTGTGTATATAATGCATCTCTTGATTAAGTATTTAGTCTTAAAAAAAACCTAAAAATCAGCGTCATTCCTATTAATTTCGGAAGTACTTTAAGACTGAAATTTTATAGAAGCATTTAGAATTGCGACGATTATTATGTAAATAGTAGAGTGACGCAGGAAATGTTCTTTAAAAACTTTTTTTAAGAAAAAAAAATTTCTTAAAAAAAGTTTTTTTAAAAAATCTTTAAAAACCTTTTTTTAAGAAAATTTTTTTTTCTTAAATAAACTTTTTTTTTCTTTTTTAAGTTACGAAAAGTTAACTTTTATGAGTTAACTTTTTTTTCTTTTTTTTTAATGAAAACATCGAATCAAACTGTATTTCGAAATTTTAACTACGAAATTCTGCGCGTGTGTCGCGAAGGCAAAAACTAAAATAAAATGATTTTATCAACGTCGATACCTGAAGGGCGTACCTTGTTTTTCCAGTAGATATGCCGTGCGATGCCGTACGGAAACACAACATTGATTTTATTGGATTCCAGTATCGTCGTGTGTTATAAAATCCGTTTTGAGAAGAGTCGTCTGATTGAATAAATTCCATGGTGCATATCCACTACAATGCCCCATGATATCGGACAGAGGAAAAAAAATTGGTTTCACAGATCGCATTCCCATAGAATGAGTGATCCGTACGGACATAGGAAGGAATTTTTCCCGGAAAATTTATAACCAAAGAAAATGCAGATGAAACGAATCTAAACACGATATTTCGAAACGAATAAAATCTTCACAGCGGAAACTAAAATGAGAGTTGCAAAAGGAAAAAAGAGGGACTGCGGGGGTTTTTATCGAGAAAAAGAAAAAAAAAATGTCCCTTTTCTCCGATATCATAGTTCGGACGAAAATTGTTGAAAATTTGTATCGATAAAAAATGCAGATGTGTTCGGAAAATAATTATTTCGCGAATGTTATAATACTTGAAAAAATGAATGCCGAAAACGATACAACAGAAAAATCAAATACAAAATTTCGGGAAATTATCGCGGCGATACCGTAAAATATTGATTTACAATAACGTGATTATTATTGTTAGTAAAGATGTAAGAAAAACGACGAAATTAAAACGTATCGAAATTTTTCTCTACTTCGCGTTTATATATTACGTAATCGGTGGTTAATGCAATTTTTCTATTATTTCTATTATTATTATTATTTCTATATTTCTATTATTATTGTTATTAAAGGCGTAAGAAAAACGACGGAATTGAAACGTATCGAAATTTTTCTCTACTTCGCGTTTATACATTACGTAATCGGTGGTTAATGCAATTTTTCTAAGAGATTCGAATTACGCGATGCTGACGAGTTCGCGACCGTCCGCCATTTTCTTTTATTCGCTTGACGAGTCGTAATTGATAAAATCTACAGAAAGGAGATTCTCGTTACCGTTCGTTTACTTCCTCCGGTTTAATTTCCCTCAACACGACGATGAGCCGCGAGATAATTGACTTTACTAACGCTATATCCGAATGCGATTGTCTGAAATCAGTTGCGATATTCTATATGCAAGTGCCGCAAGTTTACTTCTATATCTCGCGCCAAGTTATCTTCGCGCGATAGAGTAAATTAATCTTGGATTCTGTCGACTCTCAAAGTTTTGTCAGTTCAAAACTCAATTTTCAACGTGAGGAAACCGTTCGAATATCACAGACGGAAACACACATAAATTCATTTAACTACGCGTACTCTTCTCTTTGAATGGTATCCGATTTCACGCTGAGAATACAATTAATAATCCTACATTCGTATTAAAGTTATCGGATTAATGTTCATAACGTTGACGGTGTTTCAATGGCGGATTTTGTATTCGGCTATAAGCGCGATTTGCGACGAATTATTTTTTCACGATAACCCTCCGCGCCCCCCCCCCCCCTTCGCGTGGCTTCGCGTGGCTTCGCGTGGTTTTTGCGTGGTATTGCAATTGAAATTTTTTATCAATGATAACTCGATTTATTGTAAATTATTATTATTTTATTTTGAAAGTCGTCATTGTTACGAAGAATATTATAAATTATAACTATTGGTCATCGCATAAAACATTACAATTGAGTTTAAAAAAAAAATTCGTTCAATTTATCATTCATTTAATCCCGATAATCGAATGAAATTACGCAAGAAAGTAATTACGATTGACGGGGCACGAGGCATGAGAAAAGAAAAACGAATGTTACTTACTGAAAATATTGTGAAGCTGACGATACTTCGTGATATATCGCTTAGAGGTACTCGAGCTTCGTAACGCAAAAGAAAGTGCATTGTGCGCGTGTTTACATTTGACGAGGCCGCGTCCCTTGGCGCACTGAACTTAACACATCGCGGAACGAGAACAATACAGCGTTACCGAATACAATTAATCGCGAGAGACGTTGAATATATTCTTCGAGTTTAATTGACAGACACCGAAGAAGTGACAGTTGGGCCGCGTGCGACCGGCTAAGATGGCGGCGAAACGCTGCCTCACGGATCTTACGGTAAACGCTCGCGAACGTTGGTACGATTGCAGTGACGCCATGCAGCGAGTACGCAAACTACGGCTCCGTCGTTGGGTCAGTGGATCATGTCGGGGAGACGAACGGTTACGGACCCCGGTGTTCACGCGCTACGTCTTCGCAACGTGCTTTCGTCGATAAAATATTCATACGTCCAGTACTTAGTGCCATGTCATTTGTTTCCTCTCGAGTTTAATATCCGCACAAAATGCGAGAGTGCTTCGGTAATGTGAATGTTCGTGAAATATTCTTGTCGCCCGGCAACATTCGCGATGCAATCGCCATTATTTAAACGCGTCGGGGATGAGACTCTCGTGTGTTAATTAATTATCGACATACATCGATTCCACTTCCGCTTCGTTCCTAACTAATACTAATACCCCGCTTCGCAATTGATAAAGTCAGTGTAGTTCAGTGTATACAAATAGTGCAGTGACGGACTATGGAGAAGTTTCGACGGTTTGGAGTAGCAGGGGTTCGGGTTTTCTCTGGGCATCGCATGGAAGCTGTAAGTCTTTAATACACTTCGTAACATAAACAAGGTACATCGCGTAAATATGTTTCGAGTTTCGAATAACTTTTTCTTCAAGCATGAGAAAAAAAACTTGTGTATCATACGAAATATAGAATAACATCGTGTTTATTCTACTGCAAGAGCTCGAAAAAAAAACAAAATGGCGTCCATTTATTTTGACGATCATTTTTTTTCCACAATAATATTAACAGTCGGCCATTTTGATAATTTTTATTCTATCACGACGGCCCGTAAAAAACATTTAAACGGCCCAATTATAATTTCTCAGAAATCCCTATCGCGTCTTAATATTCGTTTATTTTTTATCGCTATCCTCATAATGCTCATTTTCCTCGGAAATAAAATAACGAGAGATCGTGAAATTTGACATAGACGCACATGCAATTTTCGGCGAATTGAATTTTCGCGTTCGAATGAATTCACGTAATGTTTGCTTGCGTCTCCCGTACGTTACATCTCCATCATGCATACGATACATCAACCTAAACGCGCATCGCGCATCAACTCGAGTGCCAAGAGGCAAAACATTGCATACGAGAGATGAAACTATCGTTGGCTTGCATGTGTGCGACGGAGTTTCGTGTTCTCGCAACGCGTTATCTCGGCGACCCTACAGTGTATATATAGGACTCATGCCGTCGTTACTGAATTGTTACACAATATGTGTTTCGTGTAACTATCGAGTTACGCGAAACACAACACCGTTGCACTGTTGCTACGGCAATTGACAACATTCGCGATGTATTTCTCGTATCACAGTTACAGTCGGTACTGTTTCGAGTTGTTCCCAAATTAGCAAACATTTTGCTTTCCTTGACAATTGCGCTGAATGCATATTCTCGAAATGTATTGAGTGCGTTCTGCGCTATTCGCTATTCATTACATCAATTTGAATACTACGACCGCGGAATTATATACAGAATTAACTCTTCAATTATCGATCTCTACCATTTTGCGATATCGGTAAACGTATTACGATAATTTGCATTAAAACATCGAATCGATTGTTCTCCAATATCCTATTTACCAAATGCTATCGTACCGCTTCTATCGATCATAAAGTTATTATCATATTTACATTTACATTTTTATTAATAATATAAATATACATTTTTATGTATATATATCTCATTACAACAGTCAAATACGTAATAAATTTTTTTATTAACAATCCTTAAATTGTTACGTAACACGAAATTTAAACATTTAACATTAACATTTTTATTTATTTATTAAAAAAAACCTTTTTTTGTTTTTTTATTTATTTTTAAAAAATTTTAAAAATTCTTCGACTTTATTTTTTTTTTTACATTTTTTTTACAATTCAGTTTTACAGCTATTGCGCCACTCATTGTTGCCTTGCAATAAAAATAATATCACTTTTTATAACTGACGCGAAAAACATCGAGAGTAGCTGCGAAAAATAGGAAAAATATCGCGACATTTTTTTAGATTTTAATTAATTTCCGGCGTTTTTTCGGAGATTAGGGAAAGCAATCTTCGTGGATTAATTTTGATGAATAAAAAAAGCTTTCAGCTGTCTTGACGTTAATTTAACGTAAATCAGAATTCTGGGAGAATTCGTCTTCGATATCCTTTGGCAATAGTTGCCGTAGAGAACGTGATGCGTTACGGGGGCTGCGAAGCCGCAGTGAAGCGTCGCACCGGGAGTAGTGAGGTCCATGTATGATCAGCCCTCTCACACATTCGTATAAAACTTTCCAGTTTGCTTGCAACATCACAGAAGTGGACCGTTGGTCACGTAGGAAATTTCAATTCCCAATGCGACGAACGTGCGCTTCGGCGAAACTGTCCCGTCAGACGAAAGTAACATAAGTATACATCCCGAACTTTTCATACGTACATAGAACTTTGTATCGTGCAAAAAAACGGAGACGGAAGGCATGTGCGTCATCTTCTATCTTCATTCCCGTTTACTTTCAGAAATAAAGCGAACGAATTCTCTTGAAACGCATTAATGTATTAGTTATGACGCTTCGCCTTCATTTCGCATAAGTTCGAGAAAAATGAGAAAAATTTGCAAATATTTTTCGATGATATAAATTTCAAAAAAAATTCATACGTGTTCGGAAAAATGAACGAATCATTTTTATATAAAAAAAAAAAAAAAAATTGGATTTCCGGAAAATTTTTTGACCTTTTTTTTTTCGTCAATTTGTTAATAACATTTTCGAATTTTTATTGCGCAAAATGAATTTTTTCGGTACCTTTAATATGTTTGCATTTTTTCAGATTTTTTTTTTATTTTATTTTATGATTTAAAAAATCATTTTTTTAATAATTTTTTTCTTGCCGTGCAATTTGTTTAAAAAAAATTATAGAAAAATGTAATAAATTTTTCGATAATTTTTTTTATGTATTACTTTCCACAGCTCCACATATTAAATTGATTTTTTCATTCGAAAAGCAATCAACGCTAAGATTCAACATCGACATTGATTCGATTTTATCCTTAAGCCGCCAATAACTGTGTTAAAACACAAAATACAAAAGACATCAAAATAACTGTCTTTCCTGCGATTCGGCGTTTAAATTCCCAACAGAAAAAAATGAAAAAAAAAAAATAATAATAAAAAAAACCCGCGATATATGGTCTGTAGCCATTTTTCCGGATCCCTTTGAGACACAACTTCCCGAGTATCTCATAGAGTGAACCCATTGTATACCCGCGTATTATCCTCCCTCCGCCTCGACCGTTGACTGCACCATATCCGACTGCAGAGAAAAATCCGCGTTAACCCAGCGAAAGGGATGAAAAATAAAGGGTGAAAAACGTAAAAAAAGAAACAACGAACGAAAGGAAAACATAAAGAAGAGCAAAAGATGTGTACATGCCGCGGTGTGGGGGAGGAGCGATATAAAAACTTGTAAAGTGGTTAAAGGGCGGCGGACGCGGTTTTGCGAGAGACATTAACCGTCCGTCCGTCCGTCGCTCCTCTGGAGAATATCGGAAGGTTAACGGTTTGGATCCGCACGGCGATCTTCGCACCGTTCGTCACACTTTACTTTTACCGTTGAGAATGTCTGGGCGCTCGCCACGTTTACTCGAGTGTTTGTACTGTAAGAAAGCCTATAGATAGGATATAGTATACTATATATATTGTAGTGGGTAACACTCACGATCGAACGTGAGAGGGTGAAATGGCGGAGGTTTCTCACGCGATCCTTCGCGAAAACGTAATACCCCTCTGCGTTTCGTTTTTATGGCGAGAGATATATTCCTCGTTATGGGGTTGAATGGCGGTGAGGAGGCAACACAATATCCACCGACGTCTCGCTCGATGCATCAGGCAGCTGCATCAGTTAAGTTTCTCGCTTGACATCTGGAAGATCGAGCGAAAAGTACAAAAAAAAAAAAAAAAAGTAAATATAAAAAACCGCAGTAAGGAAAAATAAAAAGGAAACGATAAACGAAAGTGCTGAAAGCAAAAAAAAAAAAAATCAGGGCGACTCATGATGAAAGGAGTAATCGGAGATACTTTTTTACGAACGAAAAAAAAAAAAAAAAAAAAAAATTGAAATGTGAAAAGGAAACGGAATTTTAAGAGAAGGAGGGAAAGAAAAAAGAGAAAAATGTTGAAAAAAATGAGCGGTAAAGCAACAGAATGATGAAAAGAGTAATCTGAGATACTTTTTTACGAAAGAAAAAAAAAAAAAAGTTTGGAATGTGAAAAGGAAACGGAATTTTAAGAGAAGGAGGGAAGGAAAAAAGAGAAAAATGTTGAAAAAAGTGAGCAGTAAACGAACAGAAAGCTGCTGGCAAAGAACGCAGTGACGGTATAGCGAGCAGATGGCGATTTGCTTCGCTATTCATGACTCGATATTCGAAGCTCTGCTTCGACGTCCGGCTTGACCTTTCGACCCTTTCGTCAACGGGAAAATCGGTGATTTTTTTTTCTTCGACACTCCGAAAGGTCGGTTAGTCCGACAACCGCAATCATGTTCGTTCGGAGCCAATGAAATAAAAAGAACAACGTGATACCGATTTTTTTCTCCCCTTTCAACGGGGTAAATACGAAGGGAGGAAAAAATGCCGCACCGGATCAATATTTGCGGAGATTTAATTATAATAATTATACATCGTAATTGCGATCGTAAGCGTGAAGCTAATTTATTCACGATGATAAATGGATAAGCGTAATGGCAAATAAAATATAAGGAGAGGCAAACATAAATCACAAAATGTAATCAGAATATGCAATTAAAATATTATTTTTTGAAACGACGCTTTCCGTACATCACGAATAGCTATTTAAAAGGAAAAGAAAAATATATTGATTACCTTTTAAAAAAAAATTTATAAAATTCTTAATTCACCTCGAAATCTACGATATTCCGAACTTTTTTGAAGCTTTTTTTTGTTTCAAATCGAAATCATTAGGACGGAAGCATCGAAAAAAAAAAAAAAGTTACACCGATTAAGACGCGAGTTTAGCGCGTCTATGCGGACCGGCGTTTGAAATCTTAATCCGTTCGTAAATAGCAGTGAAAAGTTTTTTCTCGGATCAAAGACGTCCACGAGGATCAGGAGGAGAGCTAATAGCGAGAGTTCATAAAAGATGTAGCGTCTGTTTTAATGCCTGTGCTATTCAGAGACTATACCGGAAGGGCTCTCTCATCCCGTCCGCAAGGATGTATCCGGCTAAATGCCTCATTCGCGATAACGGAGCTAAATCCTCAGTAATAGTAAAGGTACCCTCCGCCGGTAGTTACCGAGACACGATCTTCACGGAACTACTTTATTTTACGGTTATTTTTCTCACGATCCGTGTCATCGTTTTTTTCATTCTTCTTTCACCTCGGAAACCCCATAATTTATTGAAGCATCGATTTTATTTTTTTTTTTTTTTTTTTTTTTTTAGTTTCGTTTTAAAATTTAGACGGATATTTCATTCAGAATTTTTTTTTACTCCGAAATTTTTATCGTGCTGTAGGGCCTCTCCTCTTACCCCGGAAACCCCTTCATTAATTGAAACGCCGATTCTTTTTTATCGGTTTTTTTGTTACGCTTTATAATTTATATTTCGCTTTTTTATTCTTCGTATTTCGATACGAATTTTTTTTTTTTTTTTTTTTACAATACATTTTTCATCCCCTTGAAGGGCTGTTCGCGGTATCAAAATTGTTTGTGTGTCGAGTATCGTTCGAACGATAATTTAATTAAATTCCACCGATGAAATGTGCGAAGTTCCTTTTTGTCTCGTCTAACGCCTTTCTTCGATGGGAATTTCCGCTATGGCACTTGACCTTTCCCCTTAATGACAACCAGGGGCAACCAGTTACCCCTCACGGCAGCAAAGGTTTTTCTTGGTCCTTCTAATCCCATCGAGGTTTTCTCATCTGGAATCGTACATTGCCGCCAAAGAACGGAGAAATAAAAAAAGAAAACGTCGGAAAAAGGAAGAAAATGCACGGGGGCCGGCGTCACGTGCTGCCAGCTTAATCGATGACTTCCTGGCGAATCGACTAGCCGTCGTTGCCGTTCGGCAATTCCGCCGCTGAGTTTTCCATTTGAACGAATGCGAAGCTCGTCGCGTTCGATATTATTAGCCTAGCGTCGCAGCATCACGAGCGACGGAAATCCTTGAGAAATCAACCCTCGGAAAAGTAACCCCGGATGCTATCCCGACTCTATAATTGCCATAGCGACAGCGGGGTCGCCATTGCTCTCATCTATAGTTAGTGGAACATATCCGACCGAAACTCAACCAACTGTGTTTTATTTTAAGAGCGTAAGTAACGAGTCATTGATTTTTTATTCATTTACTTAACGGGATTTTTTTGAGAAGTTTCGATAGTCAGTTTCACGGAAATGTATTGGTGTATTGCGAAATAAACAATGTAAAGCTATTCTGGCAAATATTTTTGGAAGAGTGTGAACACAATTTTTTTTTTTTAATTTTCGTATCTTAAATTTCGTCAATATAAAAAAAATTTGAATTTTGTGTTTTTTCACACATTTTTGTCACATAAAAAAAAAAAATCAAAGTAAATTGAAAAATCTTAAAAAATGTATACGTATTCAGAAAATCTAACGAAACATTTTCATTAAAAAAAAAGTTGGCCTCCCGGGAAATTTGTTGAGCAATTAATTTCTTCATCAATTTGTTGATAACATTTTGGAATTATTATTATGCAAAATTAATTTTTTCAGCACCTTTAATATGCATGAATTTTTTCAGAATTTTATATTATCGAGAAGTATTTGTAATTTTCTCTCCTTTTTCTCGAACTTATGCGTCGAATGAACGCGAAGCGACATAATTACTTTAAATAATTTTACACCCGTGACTTCGATTTGCGCTCATCGCCGACCCTTCCTTCTCTGACGAAAATTTGACAGTAAAATTCCTGAAATTTTTGTAGTCACTTTTTTTGAAAACTCGCTGAAGCTTCCTGAATGGCAAAGTCGATGCATGCATTCATCGCTTGACCGACATTGATGCATTCGCGGCTCGATCGCCATGAGCTCTGGAATTCGTCCGTCGCTCAGGGGATTACATCGACAGCATAAACGGCTTTCGTTAATGAATCTCATTAAAAATATATAAGAAAAGTGCACAGCTGATTATATTGAATATTCCCACAGAGGATCCGCTTTCGATTTAATTTATAAATAATTCATTCCAACTAATTGCCGGATTACAAATAAAGATAAAAATTTTCCAATTAGTTGATGTTGAAATTTCACACCGGCGTTTGTTCCGCTACATTTCCCAATTATTCGCCAGAACACTAAACCCCAACGGCTATACTTTATTTTCCCTCGAAAAAATCTCCAATATATATATATATATATATATATATATATCCGCGATTAAATTTTCCCGCTCTAATTTGTATTCATGTCATGATTTTTCGAAACTGCTATATTCGAATTTTACTTTTTTTTCTCTCTTCGGCGACACGGAAGGTCGCGAAAGACATCAACAAAGCAATTCCACGGGGGAGAAAATTTTAGGGGTGCGGCGCGTTACGTTCGGGTTGACGGAAGCGAGTGAGTGATGAGTAAAACGGATAAGCGGAACTTGAATGAATATCTTGAGTAGAGGGTATACTTTGGGTTGAGATGAAGACGTTAGCCAATTGGTGGATCGGAGTTCGGAATATCGAGAATTAAGAATTAAAGTCTTAAACGGCGCATCGCGCGATTGCGATGGAACGGAAGTAAAGATCGAGTTAATCTTTTATAATCCTTAGGGCTGCGAAAGCTCTGCAACTTTTGATGTCGGTATCTAATAACGGAGAACCATTAGAAAGCAACCAATCATCCATTTTGCAACTGTTCTGCTTTCGTCTGTTGCATATTGTTGCGGGTTATCATATGTCTAGAATGCAATATTCTCCGGTCGGGTATTGTGCTTTGTAAATATATAAAGTACCTATATGCATAGATATAGTAAGTATATAAGGGCACATCGCGCGGAAGTGGCAAGTAAGTTGGAAACTCTTCCACGTGTTTTCACGAGAAGAGCTCTTGTAAAAGTATTGCGTTACTCTCATTCGCTCGCACCGTTGGTACTTTCCAACCAATTTGCGAATCGATATAAGCGAAACTCCACCCGACAATCTGACATCTAAACGGGGCACTTAAATTCCCGTTTGCTTAAACGACCCGAGTAAAACGGGTAGTACAAGGGAAAAAAAAAGAGTAAAGTGGCGCGGGAAGGAAAAAGAAAAGATTGAAGTTTTCAAGTTCGAAGGAGAGACCTAAGACGCTCTTCCGAAGTACCGGACGAAGTTCCAACGCTCGCTGCCGCTACGAGAAGTCGCTACGAGAAAATTTAATCTAATTGTGAAAAAAAAAAAAAAAAAATCGAAAACACGAATCTAATAATCGGCGAATTGTACCGACGACGGCCGGCGTTCGATTTTACGGAAACGGGAATAAATTTATTTGAGGTAACAGAATTAACATTGTTTTTGCTTTTGTTTTGCAATCATTTTTGATACCAACTATATCGACAAATTACTATAGAATTGATTATATCGCGTACTTATATCTGATATAAATGATCAAAAATGGGTTATTTTTAATTCAATATCCATTCAATCAAATTTAATGAATGTTTTTCGTAACTAACAAACGCCGGAGCAGCATCAGTAACGAGTACGGCTATCGTACCCTCGTTGATTTTATGAATAAAACAGGAACCGTCATTATAGAGTCTGAATACTCGAATAACCGATTTCGATAAAGCGTATAACTAAATATTGATTTGTGGCGATCGATCTTTTGGTCGGAACTTCAATTTTATCAATAATTTGGCTCCGTTCCAAAGGGTGGAAAAAATAATGGAACACATTCCGCGAAATATCAAGCACTAGTATTCCCGGAAGCTATTTGCAGTGATTGGCGAATCGCTGGTCGTCATACCGAATAGAACTGATGCCATTCCGGTACACTGCGTTGAGTCAAGTGAACAAAGAAAAAGAATCGTTGGAATATAAAGATAATTCCGTTTGTATGACAAGAAACTGGATTTTTTTTTTCGATACTGCGAATCCGTTTATAGATTTATCGGCGCAAAATTTACTTTTCGTATCTTGTGCATGAAAAGCGACGCTTTTCGTGGCAATTTCGCGGGACGAAAATGGCCCTTTGCGTAGCAGTATCCAAAGTAAGATTTGCGCATGCGCATTAGCTTACTTTTCGTCCCGAGAGTTAAAAAGTTAACTTTTTTGCCCGCTAGATAACTTTTCTGCCTTTGGGGCGAAAAATTATAACCTCACTTTGCACTGTCCGTCCCGCAAAACTGCTGTAAAACGCGCCGCTTTCCCTGCACTCGTTACAAAAAGTATAATATGCATCTCGGGCCGAATTGGCGATTGCAGCTCGTGGGATTGCATGAAAAGCGACGCTTTTCGTGGCAATTTTGCGGGACGAAAGTGGCTCTTTGCGTAGCAGTATCGAAAGTAAGAATAGCGCATGCGCATTACCTTACGTTTCGTCATTTGGGCAAAAAAGTTTAAAAAGTTAACTTTTATGCTTTTTAAAAAAGTTTAAAAAGTTAACTTTTATGCTTTTTAAAAAAGTTTAAAAAGTTAACTTTTATGCTTTTTAAAAAAGTTTAAAAAGTTAACTTTTTTGCCCTAAAGCCGAAAAATTCTAACCTCAATCGTCACCGTTCGTTCCGCAAATACTGCCCCTCAAAGCGTCTCTATTCCGGTACTTGTTACAAAAAGTATCGTGTGCAACTCGTGCCGACGTGGCGATCGCAACTTCTGTGATTGCAGCCCTCGCTTCGCACTGACCGCAAATATCACACACGTGGCAATCGCCGACTTTCGGCTCTTGTTGCACAGTATGCTATTGCGGAAACGTGTACACTGTATAGCCATTTTTTTTTTTTTCGTTATATTTTGCGGAACCGTTTTTTTCTCCAGAATATCACTCGATACGAGACTAATATTTTTCTACGCGATATAACGATTTTATATTTTCTGATTATCGTCAAATTCGGGTTAAAGCGTAAAGATCGATTTTCAGATCAGACTGTTACAGATCAGCGGCTACGCTTTTTACGGTGGTAAAGTTAAATGATGAAGAATCTCTTTTTTTTTTATCTCGTACGACAAGCGTCAATGTGGAAGTGGGGCACTCTGTTATTTTTTAATCAATTTATCGATGGAAATGTAATCGAATTTCGCTGCCCGTATATGAAGAACGTCAATCTCCGGCGTTTACGTTGCAGCTATCCGTGTATCACGATAGTTTTTTTTTTTTTTTTTTTTCACCGAAAAATACATACAAAACTTTGCCGACTAACTGTAACATAAAAAGAATAAAAACTAAATGTTGAAAAATTTAAGCGTTTGCCATGGTAAAACGGGTTGAAACTATGACGACAGCACGGAGAGGGTAATGTGTTATCATGAAAGAGCCGTAGAGCAATTTTTTTTTTTATACACCGTTAAAAAAATATTGAAAAAACCGATCGGACCTCATGGGAAATTTCGGCGAAACTTCGTTATATATCCTTCCCTTTTAGTAAAATGTAAATTATCCAACGCTCACGTGAGCCGACAACATTCTATTCGAATTTTTTTATTTTTTTTTTCGACACGATTCATCCGCCCCTCTGTCGCAGCTGCGAGACGTATTTTTCAAGCGCTCTGTCGATTTGAACTTTCGACGACCATTTAGTTTGCTTCACGTAGCTGTGCGTCACTTTTCCCATCCGCGCGACTCCCGTCTCGGCTAGTAATATGGAGACATCAATATTTACGGCATCGTAAAACGTCAAGTCTATTTAATTTTACGTCCTGCACCGTAAACGATCTCGACGTGACTGACCACTCCTCGCGCGACTGCTGTATGTCCCTTCGTGGGTTTCGTCGGCGCGAACAACTCTAAAAAAACGGAGACGACGATGACGACGGCGGCATTCGAGATTTATCGAAAAAAAATGAGGTAACTTATGGAAGTCGTGAAACGAAACGTGTCCGGACTACGTAAAGATTTCACTCTTTTTGGACGAAAAAAAAATCAAAAACAAATAAATAGACCAAAAGATTTCGAAATAAAAAAAATGGCGCTATTAAAAAAAAATGTAGAATACTATTTTTTTTATGACGTTCCGCGACCTTATAGCAAAAATGAAACACAAATTTTATTAAGAAAAAAAAATGTATTATATTCTAAAGTGTAAACCGGAAATCAAGACAGAGGATAGGTAAAAAATATTTTTCTTTTTTTCGTCAGAACTACGTAAAGATTTCACCGTTTTTGGACGAAAAAAAAAATCAAAAATAAAAAAATGGACCAAAAGATTTTTAAATAAAAAAAAATGGCGCTATTAAAAAAAAACGTAGAATACGATTTTTTTATGACGATTTGCGATCTTATTGCAAAAATGAAACACAAAGTTTATTATGGAGTTTATTAAAAAAAAATGTATTATATTCTAGAGTTCAAAACGAAAATCACGACAGAGGATAGGTAAATAAATATTTTAATTTTTTTCGTCAGAACTATGTACATTAAATATTTTTTATTGACAGCTTTACATACATCTGATATACATAACAACTGATTTTTTTCTTCATAATTTATCACGTTTACGAGCGCAAGAAACGCCTCCATGCATTTATGAGTCAATAATAAATTAATACAATTTATATCGACATCAATAATATTTGATATATCTACAAATACATACAATTCGAGATCGAAAGTGTACATATCAATATATGCGTATACATTTATAATAATCGACGTCAAACTTTCCCGGAAAATCTGTAAAACTAAATTATATTTACGTATTTATTATATATTTATATATAATATATATAACATAATTAACATATACATATATATATATATCATTAATAAACATATTTTCTTTCTTTCGCAAATTCATTCGCTCGTCTCGCGAAGAGAATTTTCTAGTAAAAATAAGAATAATCCATGAGAAAAATTGACAATTGTTCTTTTGGTAGGTGACGACAATCTCGTCGCTGTTTAACAAGTATGAGATTCAAAAGAAATGTTTACCATAGTTATGTGGATTTTTAACCTTATTGAAAAATTCACGTAGATACGGTCGAAATTTCCAATCATCTCACACTTGTTTACGGATGACGATATAGCTGCGCATCCAGCATACGAATAGCAATATTTCGCAGGTGCATTATCATTTTTTCTAGATCCTCCTCGCATCATTATCGTCGATAATCGTGCGGAAGAGGCAGGGGGCTCATGTGCCACGATCCGTCCGATTGTCGTACGGATAATCCCAATACATTTATCTCGCGCATAACACATAGAAGTATAATACTCGCTACTGCTATTCCGATGAGTATCTTATCGCCTGATTTACCATATAAATATATACTATACGGACGTGGTCCACACAATACTCGCATTTGCGAGTCGGAAATCGGCATTTATTTGCCATCATATCAACCGGAAATATCGAATTGGACAGTAATTAATAAATATCTTCTATACATTCTACACATATAAATATCATGTATAGACACTTTATTTATATATAACAATTCGTAAAATAATACCGAGAGGCTTTAATTTTATTTTAATTACATTTTTTTTTATTACGCTGCGATCCTTAAGTCTATTTACAATACATAAATGTATTTCTTTTTTTTTTTAATTATATCACACAATTTTTTTTATTTACACATTTACCATCCAGAAATGAGGATTTTTTTTTGTTTGTTTGTAAATTTATATCGGATAAATGTTGTAGAAGACGATCCGGTAGTGACATTGATTTGGGGGCCTAATCGATATACCACGTTTCGGAGGGTTGTGAATAGTCTGATTTATATCTGAATCGATTTATAGCTAAATATGGTTATGAGACATCTACTGATGACGGTCGGTTGCGGGACGAGATTTTTCATTTTTTTATTCTTTATTTTACTCGTGAACCGGCCGTCTTCCGCGTTCTTAAAGTATAAGCCGCGCGTACCCGACTTCCGGGGCTTTTATAACATTCGCATAACACACGTGGGACGGCAGAAAAGCACCCTCTGGACATACTTTGACGTTTTCAAAAGCTGACTTACGCCATAATCGCACGAAAATAAACCGTTCGATCTTCGAAACGCTCGAGTCTCAATTTTTTTTCGTTTTTTTTGTCCGCTCCCTCTTTCCCATCATAAAGCGCCTCGATCTTTAGGATACTTTTGCATATTTTTCAACGCAGCAAATACCGAAGTTACCGAAGCCGGTAGTATTATTAAAATGATTAATGAGGTCAGGAAAGTTGGTTGCACTGATTATATCTGTATCTATATAAATATCATCTGTTCGACGTTAATAACACAGCGGCTACACTTTTCTGACTTTTAGTAGTTTATATATATGTATATACGGCTCAGTCTAGTAAACTGATGAGACTCCAGATTACGAAAGATTCATGAATTGCTTAAAAAATTCCCGGATACAATGCTTCCGTGTGCTTTAGGTAAATAAAATTCGAACAATGATAAAAAAAAACAAATTCCAGGATCTCGAAAGGGCCGGATGTTTATTTTTGTTACCATAGTACTATCATAATATAATAAATTTTCGGCCCTTCGGAGATATTACCTTTTTTTTTAACATTGCTGAATGTTTTTCGCCGCAAAACACAGAGAAGAATTATTACATTCAAGAATATTTTTAATTATTTGATGAACCTTTGATGCGCATTTGATAGTAGACGATCGGATAGAGGGTACATGTATTTTTTTAACGTCAATAGGGGTACTGCTATTTAAAGAATGAATGCCTCGCTGATGTGATTTTAGAGTGTAATAAATGCGAAATCGCTTTAATTTAACTTTCAAAAATTTTTTAAAACAGCTTTTTTATGTTATTAAAATGAAAATACAAAGGTACACGGAGAGAAGGATCTGATACAATTCACCATATATCTAGTAAAAAATATCGTAAATTTCTGGTAGTGCGGAGTCAATAACGCCACCTGTTGAAAATTACTAGAACTATGCGAATTTTTACCATAGAATATGATAAAAATCCCCGTAAATGTGGGAAAAATTCTTATAATATTGAGAATTTTCGTCATAGGTGGCGCCACCGTCGAATTTTACCAGATGACATAGTAATTTTTAATAGATCTTTCTCTCCGTATACTGATTAAAAAAAAAGGAGAAAATCAAATATTGTATTTTCAACTTTCAAATTATATTTAGTCGTCTTTACCGTTATAGCTCTTTGTCCGAAAATATTTTCTATTTTTCGGAACGCGTTAGAAACTTTTCAGCGGGAGAGCAGACGAAAATACCTCACAATGGAGCACCGTCTTCGGAGGGGTTGAATGTCGCCGTATTGGTGCAGAATTCCGGTAGAGATTCGTTGGGATTCTAAGAAAGAAACCGCGAAGAATACTTTAAGATATACTCGACGACGATATCATTCGATTCGAAGAGCCGGGGGAGTTGTGTGGTGCACCAGCTGAGCTCTCGCGCTTGGAAAATAGTGAAGCGTAACTATCTCTCCGCATTTCGTAGTGTACATAGGGAAGGATATGTACTCGCGTTCTATCTTGTCTGCTGAGTATATCTATATATGGATCAGTTGAAACAGACCTTGTGGCCCGAAGAAAGGTTGTGTACCGTAACCGACCCGACACTCCCACAATCGCGGTTCCCTGCTTGTACCTTTTAAAGAACACGCATTCACCGTTCTATATCGCTCACAGGATGCACCAGTGTGGCATAGTGCAAATGTATTTACCACATGATGCACCGGTGTACCGGGCTTCTCAAAATTTGCATCTAAACCCTCAATTATAACATTTATGCATTTAAAAAAATCAGGGAAACTTTATTCGCGGTCTTTTTTTTTCTTTTTCATTTTCTGGCAAATATCGTTTCAAAATGCGTAATTTCAAGATCATCGAAACGTTCTTATCGTAATTAAAGGTGATTCAAAAAAACAATCTGAAAAATGCACAAAACGGTTTTAGAGATTGTATTCTGTGAGGTAATACGGAATTAAAACATTGAATGCAACGGCCTATACGGTTATTGAAGCATAAAAGTGAGGTCAAGTTTCGCAAATTTCGTATCGACCGAAATTTCAAGATCATCGAATCGTTCTTATTGTAATTAACGGTGATTAAAAAAAAACAACCTAAAAAATGCACAAAACGGTCTTAAAGATTGTATTCTGTGAGATAATACGGAATTAAAAAATTGAATGCAAAGGCCTATACGGTTATTGAAGCATAGAAGTGAGGTTAAGTTTCGCAAATTTCGTATCGATCGAAATTTCATGATCATCGAATCGTTCTTATTGTAATTAACGGTGATTCAAAAAAACAACCTAAAAAATGCACAAAACGGTCTTAAAGATTGTATTCTGTGAGATAATACGGACTTAAAAAATTGAATGCAACGCCCTATACGGTTATTGAAGCATAAAAGTGAGGTTAAGTTTCGCAAATTTCGTATCGACCGAAATTTCAAGATCAACGAATCGTTCTTATTGTGATTAAAGGTGATTCAAAAAAACAATCTAAAAAATGCACAAAATGGTCTGAGAGATTGTATTCTGTGAGATAATACGGAATTAAAAAATTGAATGCAAAGGCCTATACGGTTATTGAAGCATAAAAGTGAGGTTAAGTTTCGCAAATTTCGTATCGATCGAAATTTCATGATCATCGAATCGTTCTTATTGTGATTAAAGGTGATGCATAAAAAAAATCTAAAAAATGCACAAAATGGTCTGAGAGATTGTATTCTGTGAGATAGTATGGAATTCAAAAATTGAATGCAACGGACTATACGGTTTTTAAAGCGTAAAAGTGAGGTTAAGTTTTGCAAAGTTCGTATCGACCTGTATAAAGAAGAGTAATCGATGAAACTCTCCGAGCGCGCGACCTGTGTGCAATGTGTTGGGAAACTGTGACTTCCACAACGACAATGTGGTTAAAACACACATATCGAAGCTTACGGTACAGCCGAGAAACCAATGCGACACTGAGCTCCCTCCGTACTACTTGAAACTGGTTCAGACCGCACAGATGTTCAAGGAGGTATTCTCTACCTTCCGCCGGCTTCTCGACAGTGATTACGCCGTTTCTCGGGCGAAATAATCATCCCCTCTAACGCAGGGCTTCGGAAACTACGTATTCTCTGTTCTCGTGAGGAGGAGGAGGAGTGAGGATTTGCACAATCGACAATAATGCACCTTCTTCCTTAAGGTTAACCGAAAAAAAATCGAAAACAAATGACGGTGATAACAAACATGAATGAAGCCTTATGAACTTCAACCCTCTCTTCACCTACTTTCTTCGATTCTCAGGGGAGATCTTTTTTTTTTTTTTGGAAACTTTGTTTTCGGAAAATTTTTTTTTTTTGAAATTTCATGTCAGAACACTCGAAATCGTCTAAAAAATCGAAAAAAGTGGTTTAGAGAAACATTTATAGACGGATTTTGTTAGCACTCCAGCGACTGAAATTTTTGAGAATTTTATAAAATTTTAAAAAATTCGCGCGCTCCCATATTTCAGTTTCTGATTAACGTACGATGGTTGTTAATTTTTCATTTGCGAGTACAACACGTTTATCATCATTTTTACACCGACTTCACCGAAGACATCTTTAGAAATTTGTTGTATTAAGTTTTCTGCTCTTTGCTCGTTTTTAGCGTTTTTCTTGATGCTTTTTATTCACTCGTCTTTCTTTATATTGAGGGATTGTTAGAGAACTTTATGTACGGTGGGCAGCAGAACATCGAAGTTTGAATTTTGTTTTCGTCAACAGAAAGCATCCGAACAAACAATCAAAGTCGACCAATTCGCAAATAGATTTGTTTACTTGTTTACGCCATCGAACGATGCATTTGCCGAAAAAAAAAAAAAAAAAAAAAAAACTTACGCGATCTTGTTAGATTGGTCGAAGTCTGTGAAATACAACAAAGTTAACATCGGCAATCTTGAGAAAACTTGCAGAGAAAAGTGTACGATTCGCGTAAAAGACACGTACGTCGGTTCCATGAGAATTGGAACGTCGTGTCGTTGGTAAAGTGCACAACGACCCGGAACTGCTCGGTACTACCGGTCGTATGAAACAGGAAACTCCCTCATGGATATATCTCATATACACTTTGAAACGAAGTGCATACATCCACTGCATCGGGATAACATATTCTCGAGCAAACAACTTAAGATGTATGAGAGAACAGAGTAGAATACCGAAAGGTAGAACAACAATAAATTGGAAAGGCAATGGTATAGATGTACAGCAGAGGAAGGTGACTCCTGAATAATTTTTTTTAAATGCCGAGACGTATAGAACGTTCAAAATGGAGGAAATCTTTGCTTTAGAATCCGCTTCATCGACGCCATTTTTAAATTAACAGTACCCGAAGCTTCAACAACGGCCGCGATGCAGCCAACGTATCATCGCGAACTGTTGCGTCAATTTTTTGACTGAAATTTTGCCTCTTCGCAATCGAAAAACATTTTTTTTTAAAGGGAAACATTGAGAATGAGACATTTTTAAAGACAAAGTTTGTGCAGTTTTTAAGGCAAACGCGATGCTACAACAATTTCCATTCACGAAATTTGTGACTTGTTTTTCACATCCATATATCTGTTTGATTATACAATTTTTTGTCATATTGCTTTTCTTTTTTATTTTTTTCTTTTTTTTTATGAAATACGTTTACAATGTCAAACAGCGAAGATATATCTTTTATTTTCGGGATAATGAATTTTTTAATGCTTCTTTGTGGGAATATGGCATCACAGCCGAACGACGAGACTTTGTGAACCTTTAACGTTACGTTGCCTTGGTGAATTTTATTTTCAATATTGAATTGACGTCGACGAGTTTTACGTGGAACGCCTTTCTGTATGCTTCGTCGGCGAATATGAGGAAGTCGAGTCTTTTACTCTCCGCAGCGCAAGAAGGCACTTTAACTGACAAGAGGGAAAGTCACGAGCTTCGCAGTCCTCCACGGTACTCTCAAGAAACCCCTCGAGCCTTTTCTTTGACCAGTATGTTCCGTCCTTTTTTTTTTTACTCCTCTCGATAGCTCAACCTTTGCGTCTTATCTTTTCAGTTCTATAGCACACGCGCATTTGCATACTTGTGCAAAATACGAAACACGAAATTTTAAAACGGCTAATATCGACGATAGTCATATTTAGGCGATACCGTGATACGTTTATAATGTGCAATCAGATTTTCGCAAAATTTAAAAAAAAAAAAATCCCGACCTTCTAAAGCGAACTTTCGATGAATTTTTTTTTTTTTTTTTTTGCGGACAAAAATGTTTTCACATTGCGCAGAAATTTGTGAAAACAACTCGTGCAAAGCAAAGCAATGGACGATTATATGCGAAATAGTGCGTCCAAAGTTCCGAGAGAAGCGAAGCATCCCACGAAATTTGTTGATGCGCAATAACGCACATTCCACGTTCAGTGGTAACGGAATGGAGAACGATAAACGTAAAGTTTCCGTAAGTTTTCTCGGTAATGTGAAAGTTATTTGTCGAATCAAAGTAAACCATATGAAGCGTTTCGTTCCCCTAACTTCGCCATTTATTCACGAGGAAACCTTATGTTTCGTGGGTATCGTACAGTGAGCTTTCGCTAAGCTCTCTGTTCCGAGAAATAGTTAATAATTAGTAGAATGCTTTGCCAAACAATTAAAAAAGATTAAACCGGATGTTAGGTCTGCTTTTGCCGTCCCACGCTTAGCTGTCCAGCTGACGACAGTGTCTCTAAATACGACTCATACTTTGCAACATTGATACTCGTCTATTTGATTAAATTTCGCGTTTAGTTGGTACATGAAATTCATTACAGTCTATAAGTTACTTTAGTTTACTTTAGTCGACATAAGCGATATACGTACTGATGAACGCTCGTGTTTCATATGATTCTTCTCTTCAATGTTGTTATCCTCGACTTCTGGACGCGTCACACCGTTGAAATTCGTTCCCACAATTGGTTGATCTATTTTTTTTCCTATAACTTCGTCCTCCTGCAACAGACCGTAGCGTCGCAAAAGAAAATGTCAGGTTAATCATTTTTTTTTTTTTTTTTTCTTACGTCGCCGCGCGTCTGAGTTTTCGCCCCACGAAATTGTTCGAGAATTTTATCTATCCCCGTCAACGATTCTTTTTTTTTTTATCGTTCTTCTCAGCTTGACGAAGGAAACGAGCGCTCCCCTTCCTTCGCGGATTTCGACGCTGTGGGCGTGTTATCAAGACCCTTCAAGATGACTCTCTGGGGCGCATTCGTAAAGCTTTTTGATGCGTCTCTCGTGAATTTTGACGAGCTAAAAACCATCCACGCATTGTTCTTCCCGCATTGACTTTCAAACGACGAACCGTGTCGAGATTCAGCAGCGAAACCCGTTCGTTCGCGGGGCTTATACGATAGGGGTGTAAAGGGTCTTTGTTCGCGAAACCGTGAATATCCGAAATCTCTACAATTTCAAAGAGGGAAAAGCAGAGACAAAGAGTCAACGATTTATTCATCGTGTCCATCGGCAGTAATGAAAACGGATATTCGTGTAGCCTTAACGAGTCGGGAAAACACGATTTTTCACAACGAACGTTTCGCACTCGTTGATGCATCGTTTTTCCGTTGTTTGCGAAAATAATTATGACTAATGAACACTGTGATCAATAGATTGTTAATACATTCGGCAAATTTCGTCCGCAAACAAATCCTCGATGTTTCGATTTATCCAACGAATATTTTACACTTTTTTGAAGAGCTTTCAAACGAAAGAAAAACAACAATCGTGCAATAGTTGTTGTAAAAGAAATCTTGAATTTAAAAAATATTAAAAATTATTTAGTTAGTTATTAGTCTATATTTGTATCGAAAAGATTTTTTAAAATGAAAAATTGCTAATGAATTCCGCCAGCAGATCATCAACGAAAAAATGTAACAGTAATTGAAATTCGATATTTTTCGAAATATCGGCAATTTCTCGAAATACCATTGTTTGATATATACTGAAATCTGCCAATCAGTATTTACAAATAAAATGGGAAATTCGAGTAAAAGAACAAATAAAAAAAGTTGTACATTTCAAACGAAGGAATAAAAGGCTGCAGTCTGTCTGCACAATGTAGCAGTAGGTATTTTAGTTCGTTGTCCATGTCATTTTTTTTTTTTTTTTTTTTTTTTTTTTTTTTTTTTTTTTCGAGAGCGCGATTTGTGGAATCCATCAGTACAACGGAAATACTACACGTAACACTTCGCGGAAAAAGTTGGAATAGTGAGGAGAGTGTTGCAATTTTTTCTTTACTGCGCCTGCGTGATGGTGACAAAAAGTTTTCAATGAAACTGCGTTAACGTGGAAATTGCATTGTGTGGATGGTAACCGGAATCTGCACATCGCGGGTTTCGATAACTACATCGAGAATCATCGTGCTGAATAAATACCGGGGGTACGCAGGTGTGAATACAATTGATTGAATATTCAATTTAAAAAGAACCGAAATGCAAAAACAGTTCTAGTAATTCAGATTATGTACGTCTGTTGTACGGGTGTAGAAAGCATAACCGACAATTTTGACATTCACCTGTGGTGTTTCATTGAATTTACACGTTTGCAAATGAAATTCAGATGCGCAGCGATGCGATCGCAATACTTCCCTCGTACATTGAAAATGCAATCAACAATCAGCAATCAGAATACCTTATACGGCAACGTGCAATCGGTTTTTTAATCAACATTCATATCCGAGAATATATCCAACAATTTAATTGTATTAAGTAAAAAATCCACAAATATCCATCGATTAATGCTTTTTAATTTATTTTCAATCATAAAGTAATGCGGTTTTTGTAATTTTGATTACTTTCACTTTTATGATATTTTTTGAATTATTTTTTATCGACAATTTGATTTTGTTTTTGTAAAAAAAAAAAAAAATCGCAAGATATGATTTTTAACAAAAAAAATTTTGAATTCGCATCAAATTGGACGAATTCACTTGAATTCAAGTTTTTTTTTTTATAAAATTTGTAACATCGAAGTGAAACAGATATAATAATCAGGTAAAATAAATAAAATGAAAAAAAAAAAAAAATCTTAAAACATTAACATTTCAAGGAAACATAAAAAAAAAATTATCGTGCATAGAAAGTGTCTAATTTTGGTAGAATTTTTCTCCCCCCTCTTTAGCCATTTTGCGATAAATACATCCATGTGAAAAGGTCTCATTGAATATTCCACGAAGATATAGTAGTCGCTCGGGAAATGTGGAAAAGTCGTTTGTCCCGCGCGCTCTCATCGGTTGAAAGGAACGTCAGAAGAGATAGTTATATATAGCTTATAGGCAGCACTACATCTGTGCGTCTAGCGTTCTCTCCCACGCGAAGAGAAACACGATTACATTGAAACGCTGCCGACCCCGGGAAAAGGCGAGAAGAAGAAGCGTCACGAAACGAGGAAAGCGAAAGATTAAGAACCACCCGTCGTGTCGACGAATCCAATTTTCATTACTGAGTTTTCTACTCTCACGATTTTCTGCTCACTGTCGTACTCTCGCGGTTATTCGCGACGGCCGGCGTTGAAATATCCACTTCGTCGTGCAATCTTGACGATTTGCCGTCCTCTCGTTGCGGCTACGAGGGACGACGACGCGATCGAATTGTAGGTAAACCAGACGATTGAGTGCGGAAACGGAGAAGAAGGATGAATGCGAGAGATAGAAGAGAGAATGGAAGGAATGCGGAATGCGGAATGCGAAATGCAGCGGCGCGTGCTTCGGCGAAATGCGAATATATGCAATCAAAATAGATGCAACAAATGAAAAGAGGGAAATGAAGTTCGCAAAGCGAAAGTAAAAAAGTACCTCGAGAATCTTGAAATGAAGAATTAGATTTCAAAGGATTTCTCGTATTACTTTTTACCTTCATTCGCGCGACGATAAATAGAGAAATTTCCATCTTGTCGATAATGGAATAATTTCTTTGAATTTGTAAAATCAATTACGGCGTACAGATGAAACATAACAGAGTATACTTGTCGTTTCATAATCGGCACAATTTCTCATTTTGAATAATAGTTTTAAATAGATTTTTTTCTTTAAAAAAATATTTAAAGAAAACAAAAATTTGACTACACGCCGCTTAAGTGCTTTTTTTTTTTTTTTTAATTTTCAAAATTGCCAATCCTAACCCTCCGTCAGCAGACACATTTTTCGAACCCTCTGCACTCCGGGGATTTAAAGTCTTCCTTAGGGATTCAAAGGATTCCGAGCACTCAACTTTTTTTTATCATGGATACTTTTCAAGGTGTCTATTACACAACCCAATAGTTGGTTCAGTCGGCCATTAAATATATTTTTTTACAAATTGACAATTTAAAAAATTTTTTTACAAATTAAATTTTTTTCCATTTTCACAAATTCATTTTTTCACAAATTGAAAAATATGCCATTGACATCATTAAGATGGCCGCGTTGATGAATCAATTCGTTTTTTTTCCGTGTATCACTGTCGAGTGACGCAAAAGTTAAATAGCATCATTGCTGCTTGCAAAACGCAAAAATGATCGTCAGTAAGAAAAATCTCCTATACGAAATAATAATAACAACTCTTAATACGAAAATCATCGCGGCATCTTCTAACATTGAAGTAATCACTGAATTTTACAGATATCTGTAGATAACTCATTGCAAATGGTTTCACTTCGGTAGTTTTATTGAGATATACGATGAAAAGGGTTGCGGCACTCACGAAATTAGCGACCCTATTTATCTTTTGTTCTCACTTCCTATGCATCGTTCTGAATCTCGTATCGTTACGCCTCGTCGATTTCACCGTTGCACCCCAACCCTTCCAGTATTCGTTCTGTGTTATGCCCCATACTATCACACGAATCGTGAAAGAGCCTCCGAAGGGAGGGGGAGAGGGATGTGCACTCACCAAATTACCGATAAAAGTCAGCACGGTCGTATAACTACGTTCATTCTTTTCCATCGAGGTTCACCGGAGTCGCTTCGGGGCGAAGAGCGTTTATTGTTTTTCACCGGCGCGTCATTTACATCACCCCAGTAATTCCTTGCTATCAAACTGTTCCGCTTCCACCCCCTCCCCTACCGCGTGCCTCTACCGCTTTCCGCTATAACCACGAAATAGCGTTCGATGCATAGGTGGAACGTTTATAATATTTTTATACGACCGAAATAAATGGCTATTCTCTCCAAAACAAATGCAGGTGTGCAATTTAAGGGGATGTAAATATAGGTGCACCAGCAGACGCGTGTATTCAAAATTTACCTCTCACATCAATTTTCGGAAATGAAACGAACCGTCTTTTCCCGGAATAAAGGGAAGAGAACATATTGATTAAATTTGTCATTTGTCCAGAAATTTTCCGAGAAAATTATAGGACCCGCCAAACGGAAACGCAAAAGAATAACGATTTTCGGAGAATAACGGAAATGGGGATGTAATAATCTCGGTTTCCAGAAACCGAATATTGTCAACGATATGTGTGTTTCAGAATATATCGAATCCATTTTTGTTTTTTCGAAACGTTTTTTTCCGTTTCATCAAAATTTCATTTTATTATTATTAAACTCTAAAACTGAAAAAAAAAAAAACCACATAATAAGATTTCAATGAATTCTTGTTGAATTAATTAATATATTAATTTATCATTATTATTATCAAATTTAAAAAAAATTACTAAATCTCGCGTTCAATTATTTTTTCGTATTTCTTAAAATTGTATTATTCTACGAAAATTGTAACGAGAAACAGAATTTCCGTGTGTTATTTCACTATTATTTATTGTTTGCCAACTGGTGCATCGGACGTATCGTTACCAGAGTTTTGACGCGAAACGGAGCTTTTGTATTGTGTCAACACGTATTACGAGGCCGGAGGTATGGAGTGAGAAACGGTGAATTTCAGAGGCCGTCGCGCTCGATTCTATAACGACGAGGGGTGGGCGCGCGCACGTACAACATAGTTATCGGCTACTGGAGCTTTTAGTGTGCAGTAATACACGTAGACGTGTGCATTCGATGTTCGTCTACCGGCATCATAGTCACGGAGCGTTATCCAGGGAAACCTCGAGAGCCCAGAAATTTGTGATTAATTAGTGAGACAAAGTCGGTGGGCGGCGCAAAACCCTTTGCCTTTCCGTCGAGGAGAAAATCGCGGTGGTACCGTTATCCTGATCCTTCGGGTCCCACAACCACACGTGACAATGAGCTTTGGCCGAACCTCGAATAATACTCTCCGTGTCTAAGACCAATTTTCTCCGACACACGGAGAGAATTTATGCGCGGCTGCGAAATTCGTTCGCTAAACTCGAATGTGCCAAGTTTACGCGAAAGATCGATACAATGTTCGAGAAGCGAATGAACGAAAGAGCCTAAAGGATACAAACACTAACACACGACTCCGTGGCGACATTACTCGGAAAGGAAACTAAATTCTGTCGGCAATGTAATTTGCACATTGCCGGTTCGTTGCTTCGTTCACCGAATCCCGATTCGCATGAGAAATGATGTTTATTTGTGGTTTTTTTCATGTTTGCGTTAAAAAAAAAAATTATGCAGCGAGGCGCAAATTTTATTTACGGAAGGGAAATATTCTCTTTCGTAATATAGCGATGTATAGAATATACATTTCGTTTTTTTTTATTTTTTTTTCGAGTGAACAGTGGTTTCATTTTTTTACTTTTTTTTTTTCTTTTTCGATTATTTTACGAGATGGAATTAAAAAAAAAAAATTGGCTTCGCTATCTCAGACTTTTTGATATTAAGGGGAATAAACGAGGAAATTATTTAGTCCAATTTTCGCATAACGAGAACGTACGGTGGTCGCGTCTGGACATTTTATCTTTTTCTCATCCCCGCAACCCTTTCTATATCGTTGTTTTGTTCGCCAAAGTCGAGACACTAATAGCAGTTTACGCACGTGCCGTATCTACGCGGCGGTAATAAGTAAGTCACGTTATATATAAATTATCCCCGCAATTGTTGGCTACTGATTAAAAGGAGTGAGAAACTGCGCGGAGATAGCGAAAGGGCGAACTTTCATTTACGGTATATATTCAACTCTTTCGGATATTTTTAATCTTCCGCAGGATATATTCCTGCATGAACGCCGCTGTGTTACATCATACGGTTCGATGTTTTTTTTTTTTGCAAATTTCACTATAAATAAGAAAATATGTTCTTTGAAAAAGTGATGAAGAGGGCAAAGGATATGAAGCCGAAGAGCTCTTACTTCGCGTTTACACAACAACCCTTAAATTTTTTCACGCTTTCGACAGTTTTATTTTTATTTCCCTCCTTCGCGTTGTCAGAAATTTAGTTCCGTCTTAAAAAATGCACAACTCTTTTTTCTCCTTCGATTTATGGTGATTTTTTAGTACTTTTTTTTAGTACTGTTGTTACAAAAATTAAGCAAAATTTGCAACGTCATCCTTCAACTGTTAGCGTAAAGAAAATCGACCGCCATTTATTTTCAGCGCTGAAGCAAACGGTAAATGTAATGAAAAAAGTTGGAAATTCGCGGCAAGTTTTCCGGCCGAACGAATGGAAAAAAGATGATTGAAGAAAATAAAAATCTTCAACTGCAATCGACTCTTTGCATCGCTTTCTGAATTCTATGCTTCGGTCGTTCGAGTCGCGACGGACGGACGGTCACAGAGAAAAGAGTCGTGCAAAGGTCATTTTATTCGAGATTTTCTCATTTCTTTCCGATTTGAAATCTCAGCTATTAACTTTCGCAATCCTCTCAAAGGACTTACGACCACTGGATAGTTATAACAGGCGAATATTTTCTGATACAAACTTTGTACTCGAGACTCCGCGAGTCTATTTACCACTTTTATTCAACGCTCGGTGTTCGCTTCGGCATTCAATGGCCGCGGAAAGTAATTTTCAAGTTTCGCGGTTTTACCATTTTTTTCCTTTTTCTTTTTTTTTGTTTATAACTTTATATTAACGCCGCTGGGCAGTCGTGCGCGCGCGGAAAACATTCGCAAAGAGTCGGATAAAAGCGAGAATCGTGGATGGAGGCGGGAGGTTCGAGAAGATTGCTTTTTATTTCACGCCAAACGGTGTTTCGTCGTTCTTCTTCCGGTTTCGGTCTTCGATTATTAAAGCGGCGATAAAATTAACAAAGAACGCGGCAATGCTGCCAAAAGACCTTTTTTTTTTTTCACGTTTTTCTTCTTTCCGTTTTTATTCTGTACAACGAACACGAGAATAAAATTAAAAAAGGGGTGAGAACGGCTGTTGCGCCATAACCACGAGATCATCTTTTCATGCTAAATTTTTTTATTTTTCTCTTATCGTTCCGCTTTCACGTAAAGTGATGCACGAGCGAATTAAATTCGCTCGGAGTTATATAGCATTGGTAACGGATCGTTAATAAAAAAAATGCCGGAATAAGTCAGATGAAGTGCTTTGTTCTGCCTGTCGCGCTTTCTTCTGCCTGTTTTCATCTTCGCTGATTCATGAGCGCGTAAAATTTACAAAGAATCCGATGCGATTGGTCGAAGACCTCGTTTTCCGGAGCAGAATCTGTATTTCATTTTTTTCATTTTCTTTCGCTTCCGTCTTTCGTTCTGAAAACGATAATAAAAGCTCGTGCAAGAATGCCATTATGGTCAAGAACCATTTTTTTTCTTTCGCTTCGAATTTTTTTTTTTTATTCTTTTTTTTTCACCCTCTTGACTCACAAAAGCAGAATGAAATTAACACGTCACTGTGAACCAAAGACCTGTTTTTTACGTCTGAATGAGTTTTCTTTCGTCCTTTACATCGCGCTATTCTTCAATCCTTCGTTGCGAAGCTTTCTCGTGTAGAATTCTCTTTCACGTCTTTCCACTCTGACACTTCACCTCATTTTTTTCCTTCACCTGTTTCGCTTCTTTGCTAACCCTTCCAAGTATCTTCGCTCTCCTGGATTATTCATTACAACGCTAATGCCAAGCATCTCCCGCAGCCTCTTCACCACCTGATATCGCAACGCTGTGTCTCCTAATACCTAAAGGGCTGAACATGATATGATGTTGAAAAAAAAAGAAAAAAAGCTTTCTAACGCCGAGAAACCCCGACTAACTTGTCCTTCATGCGATGAAGCGATTTTCGCAGACCAATGTCTGGAGCACAGGAGCCGCAATGGCTGATCCGAAGCGTAGAAGTCGCAGGAGAAATATCGAAACCCTTTCCACTGTTCATTCTTTCATATTCATTCGTATTCATTCATATTCGCTTCATGCATAAGCAGTTCCGTTCTTTCGACGCACGATATAGTCTTTCATCTTACCAATTCGCCCGTCGCGTGTCGCTCACCGTCTATTCGCTTAATATACTTTTTTATTTGGAATCTCTCGTCAACGCAAATCTTCATTTGCATCCATGTCAAGGGGACTGTTTGATTCGAGTGCGAAAGACACACTCTCCAATCTCACTTTTATTTCCTCTCTGACACCGGTTCTACCATCGTAGACGGCGAATACGTCTCCTCTGTGTACTCCAATGCTCTGCATGTACTTTCGAGATTTTCAACGATGTCAGATGAATTTTATCTCACGTTTTTCCTTCGCTCTCAAATCCAACACGCCGGTCCGAGCTCTCGAAAAATTTCATATTCGTAATGACGAACCTCTTTCGCGGGGGATGAAACGCCTGGAGTTGTTTCCGCGTTACGGAATCCATCCTCCACGACCCCCTTTTGTGATACTGCGTCAGGAAGGATGGGTTTAAAATCTCCGGGGCTCGTTATGCAGTTCATCGCTATCATCCGCGGTGAGAAGCCAATTTCACGGATTAAAATAATTAGAGAGCGAAAAAAGTGAGAAAAAGGAGGCAATAAGAGCCTTTAGCCTCATTATAAACTTTATTTTCACTGCTTTAAAATGAAATTGTTTTTTTACTTTGTCAACGACGCAAGGCAACAATTTAAAAATAGTTCATGGTGAAACGTGCCTTGAACTAGACTCTGGAAAATAATAATATTTTTGAAGTCGAATTTATAATCGCGAGTAAAAATATACGGGTTTTCCCGACTGCGTTTTAAAAAGACCATATTTCATGCTTACAACGCGGGTGGAAAGCATAAGTGGAAGCATAAGTAAAAATAAAATAAATAATTACATTTTTTATTTCTAATTAATTTTTTTTAAATTTATTTATTAATAAATAAATAAAAAATACGCGCCAACCGACCGCTTCTGAGTCGCGGCCCCAGTTCCGCTTATTGCTAATTTGTGCCGCTACACCGTTCTAGGTATGCAAATATGGTCGATTTTTAGCAGAGTCGGAAAAAAAGTATCGCATGCCACACGGGTGAAACGGATTTTCATGTTACGCACTTTCCTCCCTTGCAGCATCATGTACTATTTTTCCTGAGTACGCTAAAACGGCAATACTTCATGTCTGCAACGCGGGTGGAAAGTTACCGATTCTTGACCAGTGGGAGGAAAAGTAGCACTTTTCATCCTTAGGGAAGAAAAATAGTACTTTTCGTCCTTAGGGATGAAAAATAGTACTTTTCGTCCTTAGGGATGAAAAATAGTACTTTTCCTCCTTAGGGATGAAAAATAGTACTTTTCCTTCTTAGGGAAGAAAAATAGTACTTTTCCTCCATAGGGAAGAAAAATAGTACTTTTCCTCCTTAGGGATGAAAAATAGTACTTTTCCTTCTTAGGGAAGAAAAATAGTACTTTTCCTCCTTAGGGATGAAAAATAGTACTTTTCCTTCTTAGGGAAGAAAAATAGTACTTTTCCTCCTTAGGGATGAAAAATAGTACTGTTCCTCCTTAGGGAAGAAAAGAACCTGCCAAGTCGGTGGGCCATTGCAGGCATAAAAAAATGATCAACTTTAGCATAGTCGGGAAAAAAAAATGGCGTATGCCACTCGGGAGGAAGTGCATTTTCATCTCGTATGAATTTCTCTTCACACTGTCAAATTTCACAGTGAAAATTTCTTCGGTGAAAAGACGCACTTTCCTCCCTTATGGCATAATATACTACTTTTTTTCATTCTGAGACTTTGAAAAGACTTATTTAGTCCATAAATTTGGCGTTTTTTTTTCTCGCGATTACTCTCTTTTCCAAATCTATATTCACATTATCTTTTTCCATACTTCGTATGAGATGAGAAAGTAAAAAAATGGATTGTCCCAATTAACAATTAGTACTCCAAAATGATACATTTTGCAGTGTACTAATACTCCGATAGATGTGCCATATTCGGTCGTTCCCTTTCTCTCCGTCACTCGAAATCTCCACTATTGTGGAGATTTCCATTGTCTACTACAGCTTCTATCACATCTATACAGCACTATGCAACAGCTACACGGCATTCCTAGTTGTGCTTTATGATTTGTATCGTCTGTTCTCTGAATCTAGAGCTTTGCTGGTGCGGCGCAATGCCCCGGCATTACCACACCGTTCGCTTAGCCACAACAATGCTACAGTAATCGTCAACAAGTTGCATCTCTCCATTATATCTATACAAGTTGCCTTAACATTTAACGCCAAAACAAATGCCTCACAATTTTTTCTTCTAACGGTAAAGTCCATCTAACTTTTTCTTTGGCGAAAGTCTGCATGACGCGCGATGCTTCAGTTACGAGACAGAGAACTTGAGACGCTCGTCTCCCGAGAGCCGTTATCCATTTTTGAACAGAAAAAAGAAAATAAATGTTTCTTCATCTCTGAATCCTTCGCGAAAACTTGAATTTTTTTTATCCCCTTTTTGCGACACCCTCACTATAGAGACGGGAAAGAAATAATGGCGGAGAAACCTACGAGAACACCGCTGAAGCACGACATCACGCGTAACAAAACGGATGATACTTCTAGAAGAGAAATAAAGTAAGACTCACACGGTACGATGATCGCTCTATTTCCAGCTTATCGAAGCACCCAACAACCCGAACAAGATATAGCATAGGGATGTGAAATTGGACGTTACCCAACGAGAAGCGTAGTTTACAAACAGAGTGGGGTGCGGATCGATAATCCGCGCCGAATGAATGCCAGAAAAATACCAAAGAAATGGACATTTTATCCCATTTTTGCCGCAATTCAGCTTTTCCAAAATTTGCTATTCCGCGTGAAGATCCCATCAAACGCGAAGATTTATTTCGTATTGGTTTAGTAAGTAAACTTTCGGTTCATCAACTCCGGAATCTACGAACTCCGAAGGGAGTTCGTTTAATTAAACTGAAAGCCTCATCGCATACCGATGTTCACGCCGATTTTCTCGTATCCCTGTCTACATGGTTTCTACATTTTCCACCAAATTACTTTTGTTTAACCGGAGAAAATTCCGGAAATTTTTTTAGTAATTAATTATTCTTATTGCCATTTATGTCGAAAAGATCTTTATGGAAGTTCCGTTATATTCGTATATTTCATGCGCTTGAGAGTTAACTGCTTCCGGTTTTGCCGGCAATAATTGCAAGATAACGGGGAACGAATAAAAACACCTTAAGGGATGCGGAAAGTAATATTCTACTCATTATTTTGACATTAATACTCAACGCGTGCAAGAAAATCATCATCGACGCGCACGAAAACACATATATATTATTTTTTTTTACGATTATATGGGAGCATTAGTACAATTCTACGTTATCAAGGGGTGATTAGTGCACATTGTTAGGTTATTCGATGCACACAAAAGAAAGTCTGCAGGGAATAAAGAAAATTATCTCCCGGAGTTCGGTAAGAATATAGAGACGGAGCAGCGTAGGCGACATGATTAATAGACGTTTCCAGTCATTCTTTCGATCGTAACGGCGAATTAATGCTATTTCTTTGTAAGGGTGGTTTTCCTCACTGATGATCCATTCTTCTGGTTATTTTTTTGTATCGCATACTCCCATTTCTCGCTGTTGGCACGAGATGATAGAAAATTGTCGTCGGATGGTACAAAGGGATGAGGGTGAAGGTACTACAATATAGAGAGTATAATACAGTGAACCCCCTCAGTAGTCTCGACCCCTTAATAAGTCCACTCTCTTCAAAGTTACTTTATTACTCAATTTTCCTATTCCCCATTTCTCCTTTGAACTCTAAAATGGAAAGTAGTCCGCGAATCAGAACTTTTCGACTGCAAAAAATGAATGAAAATTTGCCTCAGTCAGCCGAAGTTGCAATTGCAGGTGACGATGAAAGAAAATTTCTCGATCTCTTGGAAGACTTGATTGATCAAAGGAACAATTAGTTTAATTGAGTTCTCATTTTTATTTTCGTAATAGAATGTTCGACTGACCCGTGTAATTTACTTTTCTGTGCCTATCATTGGTCCAATTTGTGAAATTCGGCTACCGAAGGGTCGATTGGTGTCACTTCTTGGACTTCTGAAGGGTTTCACTGTATAGTAGACACTGTACAGCGCCTGTATTCGTCTACAGTACACATCGATTTTTTCGTTGGTTGTCTTCTAATGACTGTGTCGCGAGGAAAAAAAAATCAGCTGAGAAACCGGAGAACAGAACAAAGCAAAATCTGAAGAGGGTGGTTGCCGGCTTTATGCGCCGTTTTTCATTTTCACGGTTGAGATTTTTCTGGCAAAGTTCTGCTGCTTGAGGAGAGAGAAAGAGAGAGAATCTCGAAGCTTTACTCGAGACACTAAAAACCAATGGTGAATAATAAACGTTCGGGTGGAGGAGCGTTGCTCTTCGAGGTGTGAGCCGTTGGGAGTAGTTGAGGTTCTGAACCGAGTTATGTTATATAAATATTCAGCACAGTGGAAAACAATGTTGTCCCGTAGCACTACACAGGGGGTTGCTACCCCCCGCGTTCTCCTTTTTTTTCTTCCATTCTTCTCATCGCTTATACAGGAGCTTTTTAATAAGGGGAGGAAAATCACCGAGCGGAATTACGATCACAATCCTCGTTTTTTGCTTCTCGCCGGGAGATTTTTTTATATGACCTCTTAGCCAGGTGAGTGGATGAAATTACAAATGTAAGCTACAAATTCGATTTTTTTTTCAAGATAAAAAAAAATTATCAAGAAATTGTTACTAATTTTTTAATATCGGGGTTGGTGAATTTTTTTCGTCTTTTTTTTTAATTTCGGGTCTACAGATAGTTAAGCTTTTCAAAATAAAAAATTACGACGTGTCGAGTGTTCATAACTGTGCAATTAACGATAACAGTTTATAAACGATGAGACGGTAATTTTTTTAAATCCCCGAATTTTTATTAACTTTCAGTAATTAAGGAATGAAAAATCATCGAATGAAACTGCGAATTTTCTTGCTTTTTCGCGTCACTCGTAAAAACGAGTTTATTTTTCCGACGATAACACAACTCTCTCTCAGCGTACTCGACGTACTCGCGCTTGTTATTTTTTATTATCAGCGGATGCAACGTACCATTGCAGAATGTGGCAAAGCAGAGCATTGCGTTTTACAGGAAATTGTTGGTTACTGCGTATGCAACAGATTATTCGGATGAGAATAATTCTCTTACCCTTCGCGCGAGTGAAATGAAAATAAAAAATTCAACAACCCCAATGTGCCTTTTTGCTCTTCTTTAATATCAAAAGGTGATGAAAACTGCTCTACGATTTAACATGCAAATGTTAAGTGAAAAAACGATACTTCATAATTCGTTACTTTTATTTTTACGGAATCCGGTCCTTTCACGGTCCCTTTTTGCATAATCTCATCGCGCTGTACGCCATGGATACTCGCGAATGTTTGCTTTGACGTTTCGAAAAAAAAAAAAAAAAAAAAAAAAAGATAGACGGCAGCACAGTAATAAAAGCTTTTTTGCGAAATGAGAGAAAAAAACAGTTTTACATCGACAGTGGTCCACTGAGCTTTTAAGGTGTATATTTCAGCGACTGAACATACGAGATAAATGCATACGCTGTATACTCGCGACTACCGTATTGGGGGATGCGTTGCGGAAGATAAACCAGAGGAGGGCACATATAAAGCCGCAAAAGCGAGAGATTTATGTACTGAAGGACATTACTTTCTCGCGTATTTTACGTAATGTGTAAAGTTAGTAATTTAAATATTTTACGAAGATTTAGATACGAACCTAAAGTACATTTCCGCTGCTAGCAGCCCTCGTAGTTCTCGTCTGCGGTCCAAGCCGATTTTGAGTTTCGTTTCTCGGCTTGCAATACATTATCTTGCGAAACGCCCGTCGAAACTTTTCGCACAGAAAAGCGTAGAGAATCGGATTGACGCAGCTGTTGGTATACGCCAACACATGGCTCGCTATCTGTATCATTATCGTCGTTGACGTCAACGGATATAAATCCAGCGACTTGGTCACTAGTATTACCTGTTGAATAAAAAAATAAAATAAAAAAAAATGATTATTAAATGCATAGAATTACGAATTTTATGATTGGCTTCGGGAAATATTGGGATCGGTGTATTTATGCGCGAACTGCACTCGAAAAAAAAAAATGATTAGTTGAAGCAGTAAGTGCACTCATTCCTGTGCACTCAAAATTCGCGGTGTCCAAACTAATATTTTTTTTTTTTAGTATGTAAAATTCGACGCAGCGATGGACAAAATATGCTTAATATGCCTTTTTTTTTAACTCCCGACTGCTCGCGGTGCAAAAAAAACAGGAGATTTATTGATCATTGAGTGTAGAAAGCTCCCGACTATAAAATACGAATAATTATTTCTTATTCGACGCTTTTTTGTTAATACAATTTTTTAATAATAAATTTTCTATCCCGAATTGTTTAATTTTTGCAAAATTTTACAAAAAAATTAAATATTATTATTAATATTTTATTTTTTTTAATTTATTTATTTTTTTTTGTTTTTTTATACATATTGAGATCGTTAATCTGTCGCTTTCACTTCCGATCGCACTAAATAAGCGATAATGAAAAATTCTCAAGCGTATAAATCCGAAGAAAGACGATAACTGAGCCCTTTGCGTCGTTTCCAATGCGCCAATAATCCTCAGGGGATAAATATCTGCCATTGGAAACTTAATACGACTGTGAAACGTCCGAACGAAAATGTGATATCAGTTACGCGCTGTATTCTCGGCGAAGATACTACGTAATAGACGTAAGTATCGCAATACGATGCCAAGAGAAACGTTGAAAAAACGAACGTTGCGTTAAGGAACAACTAATAGTGAGTCGATCAGCAAAACAGATATAAAAATGCTCGTCGATGCAATACTTCGCGATGATGGGATCGCGAAGGCATGCAGAGGATCAAAGGAGGAATGTAAATCCAATAAAGTTCTTTTGTCTCACCTGAAGGGGACACCAGCAAATGGCGAATACCGCCACGACGACAATGACCAATCTGGTTGCTCTTCTCTTGCCTCGTCTGCTCTCGGCGCTGCATCGTGTACCTCGCCACAATCTGACCAACATGCAGATGTAGAGGCCACATATGAGGCCCAACGGCACGATGTAGCTGACGAGGAAGAACGATATTTGGAAGAGCGGCCAATTGTAATCCGGCAGTATTCGACAAGCCGTTAAATTCGCCGGCGCCGAACTATCCACGATCTGATACACAAAATTAATCTGCGTATATAAACACACGTGGAATTTTAACATTTTTGCACATTCGATTATACACATTTTTTTGTAACCCGACGCTGTTTTCCACCGTTTCTTTGCCAATATCTTGAGCTTTTTTTCCCTTCGCGGATAAATTATTATCGCGTTTAATTCTACAAGATCGCAACAATTTTACGTGCGAGATCGACGGTGTCGAACGACGGACGACGGAGTGTCCTATTTTTTTTGGAGAGAACTCGCAATAAAACGGAATGTGTTCTCGCGATAGAGCTGCGAATCGAATCGATTGATCGCTCATTGATTGATGTGTTATCAATTATCTCCGATGCAGTTTGCGATTTTTATGTCGACAATACGATTTCGAGACAAAATTGGATTTTCTTTAAAAAAAAATCTATCGAACGGATTGATAAAAAGCGTAGAAACGCGATTTCAAAAAGTTTCGATCTATTTGACATCCCTTATTTCCTTCCATATTCATTTTTTTAGCATTGATGTTATCTCAGTACCGATATTAAATTTAAAAAAAAATCGAAAAAATCGAATCGATAAAAATAAAGATCGATTTTTTTTCCTGCATTTTTCGTATTAATTTCAACAAATGACATTGGCTGCGATTGTACTGAAAGTTTGCACGATTGTGTATGAAAAAATATAAAAAATGTGTCAACTTCTACAACGGGATTGTTAAGCGCGAAGTATACGCGTATACGGGGGACAACAGAAAAGTCGCACGACACTCTTTTCCGGTAGCACCTGCGCGTATTTTAAGGCCGCAGACTCTCGCGTGTTACGTAAAGCTCCCGCAAAGCTTTCATCCAACTTCGCGTGTTCGCCCCTACGTGTCGTATCGTAGTTGCGCTCCATAATGCTCAGCGTTACGCGAAATCCGTACGTATGAAAGAGATTTCAAATGGTATAATATAAAACGGTAGAAATAAGCGCCGGGCACAACGAAAAAAGAATAAAAAAATCTTTAGAAACTTACCTCTCCGTGAATTATTAGCGTCGGCACTGACGCAGTGAGTATTACGCCCCATGCGATGCATATAGCGAGAAACGCGTGAAAATCCGTTCTCACGGATCTCGAGGCTATAGGATGAACCACCGCCAGGCACCTGTCGAGTACAAAGAGCGAACCGTGAGTACGGTGTTGCTGGAGCAATCGATAAAATGCTCGTATCGACAACAAGGACCGTTGGATGGAATAAAAAAAAAGGGAAGATGATTTCATCGTTGAAGTTAACTGAAATGTGAATTTCCACGAATCTCCGGGAACTATTTGTTGTTATCCAATATTAGATTTGTAAAGATACATTTTTTAATCAATTCAAATACAATTTTTCGAAAAAAAAAAAAAAAAAAAAAAAAAATGATATACATCGACTGCGTTATCGTAAAAAAAATGATTAAAAAAGAATTATCAATTAATTCAAATTTGAAAAAATCTAAACGGTGAAAATACTTTCTTTTTTTAATTTTTCGATATACATCGATGTCCTATCGTAAAAAAATATTTATTAAAATTGATTAGTAATTTATTTGAATTTGCAAAAATAAAATGCAGAATTTTTTATTTTTTTTTGCCATCCCGCGGATAAATGAAGTTCTACTGTAATAAAAATGATATTTGATACGCGAACACATACGTCAGAGTGAAAGGGTTAAGAAGTGATTCAAGTAGAAAACCGTATCATCCTCCGTAAATAATATCGCTGTTATTCGTAAAAACGGCTCTTTAAGAATTAAGCAATTCTATTGTTATCTATCAACAGAGTCAAAGGCTATTGTTAACTTTTCTCTTTTAACGACGCTTTGTTTTTTCTGGTAGTATCGAAAGATAATAAAATTAATCCATCTCCGTCTCGGAGGATACTTCAGACAGTCAATCCCGTTAAGGGAGAGAAGGAGAGGGCGCTTCCCGCCGTCTTCTTCACCCATTCCTTCTGTCGTTTCATCCCTTCGAGCTTTTATAACTCCCCAACTTTCCCCAGTTCAATAAAGCGAAGCGACCGTTGAAACAGCGTCGAAGATAAAGCGTTCGTTCGCTCCGAGTCTTCAGTAGGTAACACCCTCCGACCCCAACTGGAGCATTAGACTCGTTGATAAAAACCCCCGAGTGAGAACAACAAACGCAGGGAGGAGAAGCCGAGTCTCTTGACAAAATCCACTCATAAAATTTTTTAATCATAAAAAAAAAAAAAAAAAAAAAAAAAAAAAACACAAACAAAACGAAGAGAAATTCTAAGTTTATTTCCAAGGTGCAAAGTACCGAAGTCCGCGTCTCGAGGATTCCGTCTTTGTGTTTCTTCCTCAATCTCCATTCGTAACGAGAGTGGGGGGGGGGGGGGGGGGGGGGGGGGGGGGGTATGGATGCAAACGAAGGAATTTAGTTCGAGGCTACGGCGAAGGAAGCGAATGCAAGGTGAGGAGGAAGTGAAGAGAAATGGAATAGGACGGTTTATTGAAGTGTTACGTATTATCCACGCTGCGCTCGCTCTGGTTTACGTCCCGTGTATAACGCGAAAACACTGTTCCCATTACACAGTTGAGATACACGGTAAATACAGAGGGTTGTACATGGATATAGATGTATATATTGATTAAGGGGAAAAAGCTTGACACCCGCGAAGCATCAATAACTTCGTCACACCTATCAATTTGTCTCGCGGCAACGTTAATTGATCGATGTAATCAACGTGTTGGTTAAATGAATATGCGTCGCGGATGCGTGTATATTAAAATTTGTTGCTCGTTTCGGAGTTTTCGAACTATCGATCTCGGAGATGTGAGTGCGTGTAGCGTGCTTCGGGAAGTACAAGATAATTATAATACATCGCGCGGTCTCGCGGCGGGAATAATTAATAGATATTTATTAAAAAAAGAAGCAAAATTAACGGTCGGAAATAATTTAAGGTTAATTACATTTTGCGTTTATGATTGATAAATATATCAATTAGTTTGAAAAATGTTCAGAGAAAATATCGTTTTGAAATGTGAAATTACGCATTCGTACGTAAAATTATTTCTTACGGATGATTAACGGTAACAATTAGAGATAAAAATGATATATATGTATATTCGCTCATAAATATTTAATAAAATCGGCAGAATATGAAATACGCCGATTTTTCACTGTTTATTCTTTTCACTCTGTCGTATCGATTTCACGAAAGACAATCTATATAAACCTTTTTTTTTTTTTTTTTACGGCGATGACGATAATAACGTCGAAACACAAAATGGGAAAAATCGGGTTTTGAGTCTAAAAAATAATGGACGGACGTTAAAAGTAATGAAAGTATGTACTCACCTGTCGAGACTCATGAGAACGAGAGTCCAAACGCTTGCGCAAGCGGTGACGATGATGAGATACTGAACAATTTTACACCAAACGTTGCCGAACGGCCAGTACGGCAATACGAAATCCGTCGCGGTGAACGGTATGCAAAATAAAACGAATAGAAGATCGGCGACCGCGAGATTTGTTATTAGAATATTCGTCGGCGATCGCATACCCGGGTTCGCGAGTACCACAATAACCACCAACGAGTTACCGACTAAACCGAGAATACCGATAGCGCCGAAGAATAACGGAACTACGATATTAACAACGCGCTCCACCAGTTCCCGATCGTAACTCGGTACGAGTTCCTCGCAATCCGGTTGATACGAGTTGTTTGTCGAACCGCACAAGAGAGTCATGTTCAACGTCGCCGATTCGGCGAACTCACCGTGAGTCATATTCCAAGTCAGATGAGACTCCATTTTTTTTTTTTTTTTTTTTTTTTTTTTTTTTTTTTTAATTACCCTAATCCTCGAGAAGAAATCACTTTTTCCGGATATTTAACGATCCTCGGTGCAACGTCGCCGTCGAGTTTTGGCGTTGAATGTTCGACGGCCGGATTCGTGGATGATGAATTTCCAGAACGCGAGGAAGCATCTCGCTTCGGTGATTGCATCACCGTTGATCTGTGGCTTCCCTCGCATGTTCCTTGGCTCCTTCCTCTCGCAATCGCATCGAACCGCAGACGCTAAACATATATACATATATCGAATTTAATTACATCATTACATGTAGCAATTTTAATTAGTGGAGTGGAAAACGTTGAATTTGGATGAAAGTGCGAAAAAAATGCAGAAATCACACGAATTTTTATACAAATTCGGCCACTTTTTTTTACAAGAAATAAGTATATCAACTAATGTTCATCACTTCTGAAACCCTTTTTTTTCAATATTTAATTAATTTTTTTTATATAAATTACCGAATTACCGGAGTTAAATGTTTGCGTAATAAAAAAAAAATGTTCGATAGAAATTCTCTAATTTCGATTTTACTGTTGAGTGCTTTTGGCTCACGAAAAATGTTACCGACCATTTTTTATAGACATTTCGATATATTAAACTGTCACCGTGTTCGGTGTCGAAGAGTAAAACCAATCAATCCCTCGGGTGACAAAAACACCTGAAAAAAGTGGCTAATTCTCACGCACCAACGCTCGTCGGTACCGCCCGGAGGGATGTTAATGCCCGAAGGGGTTAATCAGCTTGAGCGGCACTCACGCGTTGTCATTCGCGATCCATCGCTTCGCATCCCGAAATTCACCCCTCGTAGCCGTTTACTCGCTATTCGATTAACGGCGAAAACAAAATCGAAGTATCGACGATGAAACCCTATGATTGTCGAGCGATTGGAAATCGAGGCGAACAGTTGTGCGAAAAGCATCAGTTGTACGGTGAAATTAAATGAGTTTCAGGTTTCGATTTGCCTGCGATTTCCATAGAGGGGCTATAATAAAATTTTCTCTTTTACAGAACCGAATTGTTTGTTCGGCGGTTTGGCAAAAAACGTTCAGAAACGTTTAAAAAAACTTTCGATCGACATATAGCACAATACTCGGGAATTTCCTGCATTCATTATTTTAAAAAAAATTTGTCAAAAATTTTTTAATTTTCTTCAAAATTGTCTAATAGCATAATAATCCTAAACATTTTTAAAAATAGTATTGGTGATTAAATAAACAAACGATAAACGTTAAATTTACACATCGCTTTCTCATTTTTTAAATTGGTGTTTATAATGGTTCTTTCATGAAAAAATCAATAATTGTTTACTGACTTCATCATCGAGAGACTTTATAAACGCCGATATAAAAACTGAGGAATCGATGTGCAAATTTAATTAACATAATTTTTTAAATAATTTTTCGGTGAAAAAAAAGTAATGCAGCGATTGTCGGACAAATTTTGAATAATTAAAAAAATGGTAACGACGAAAGTATTATTAACATTTACCGCGACCATCTATAGTCGCGTGAATCTATTGTTTTCACGGTTGCGAACTCAGCTAATAGTTTCCACGAGTGAAACAATATTCCATTTCCGTTCGTGAAACGATCCGTTTTTTTTCGCGAATGAAATTGAATGGTTTCCTGTCGCAAAGTTCAGCCTCTAGCAGCTACCCAAATGGATGTCGCCATTCATTGCTTCCAATACGAAAATTTTGACAATAGAACCGAAATAGTGAAAAGCGTCGATGAAAGACAGGCAATAAAAACCATTGAGGAGGAACTCCTCATCTTCGGGATTTAATGATCGATGACAGGCAATAATGGATTTTCCTTCGATTTCTCGTTGGCCAGAGACTCAGCTGTTCACGACGTTGACAGATTACACACGATGAATTCAGCTGGAAGATCCTTCAGAATATATATTGTTGGCCCGCGGATGGACAATAACGGTGCTACACTGGCGCTATCGTTAGTTCGACTACAGTAGAAAGAGCCAATGGAAAGCGCCAGTAGAAAAAGCTTTTTGCAACGTCCACGGGGAACTATTAATCAATCCGTCCAGTCGCTCCTATCTTTCGTCGAGAATGCCGAGAGATAGAAAGAGCGAAGTGATGTAAAGATCACTGAGTGTTTAATGAGGCAATTAATTAACCGGGAAACGATGCTAATCTTTCTTCATTGCCTTTACTTAGTCGGCAGCTTTTTTTTATCTCCCAAGTAGACTCCACACATAAAAAGTTTATTGTGCGGTTGAGGCAACGATAAATAAACGGTCAACGGCGAGCAAAGACTTGTGCGTTGAAGTGCATTTGTTTTTTAGGGTTTCAATTGCGATTTCATGGGTATAAATCGTTGAAGTACGCTGTTCTATACATCCGCAACATCTGTTCAAAACCCGTAAAAAAAAAAATCTCGTCATGGTGAATAATATTCAAATAAATTCGCAAGCCGTAGTTCATTGGATCGACCATCGCTCCTCCGAAAATAGCATACGAATTTTGTAACAGAATTGTTACAAAGTTCGCCTATCAAAAGGACAAAAGTCCTTTAAGTAGCTATTAAAATGATAAGCCGCTTGAAGGATTTTTTTTGCCCTTAATAAGGTATTATTAGAAATTCACTAGTGCGCTGTAAATTCATAGGGTTTCAACTACAAAGCTTTTGAAAAAATATGCTATATCGGTAAAATTTTAAAAACACTAAGTTACGATCGTAAAAAAAAAATGACGAAAAGTACGAAAACAGTATTTTAAATCGGGTTTTTTATCCCTTGAATTCAGAAGCGAAATAAACAGACTGTATGCTGCACATCTGTAGAACAAACAGTCGCTAATCGTTCGAAGATTAATCGTTATGAAAAAAAAATAAAAATATAGAAATGGTTCTCTAATAGTCCCGTGTATGAGAGGTAAAGTTCTCGCAAATATTTATTCATGGAGAGAAGTATCTGGTAGACCGCACGGAGAGTCACAAACGACATTGATAAATTGCACCCGGGAGCCCATAGGGGTCTATCGCTAACGAGCCAACACTTTAAACATCCCTCACTGCCGCTATTCCTCTTACTGACGTTAGTGTTTTCAATGCAACTCGTCATCTCGACGATGCATTGATGCGCGCGCGGCGTTAATGGTGGTATTTGGTCGCTGTGCAAATATTGTCAAAGAAACTTCAGCAACTTCTTCGATAAGCCTGCAAATGAGGACGAAATGCTTCTAAAGAGGGAAAATAGGGCCATTAGCGTTCACCCTCACTGCGCGAAATCTAAAAACAATTTTCGAAAAAAATGGAACTTGATTGACATCGACAAATTGGCAAAGTAATAAAGGACTTAATAAATATCAGCGTTTGATAACATTTTTATAATGAACTCTATCATCGAAACTAATTGGATTGTAAAAAAAAAAAAAAAAAAAAAGCTAAAACGAGTAGAATTCATCATTAATCCAATTGCAGTTAAAAATGATTCAAATTGTTCGCAATGAACATTCATATATATAATTTTTTTTATTAACAAAAGCGAGTTTAGTTATTTCTGAATTTTGTTTTATTTGGCTTATGTGCAAATAAGGGAATATTATTTTTTAGGATATAAAAACATTGGCAATGCACTTCTATCTTTCTGGATATCCGGGGATCCCAAGTCTCTTGCGGTTTATTGTTGTTAGTTGTGTCCACTCGTAGACGTGTTTGTATTTCATTTTACCCTCTGTTCGCCTTGGGCTCTCATGCCTGCCAAGAGACACAGATAATTCTCAGCTTTCACACCCGAGAGAGCAGCTTCGCAGCTCATACATTCGGGGGATACTGCCACCGGTGGCGAAACCCTTGTGCGCACCATTTCGTAAAACTAGAGTAACATACTCGGCAGCTTTTATCTATGTCTCCTCTCTCGCTTGTCGCTATTATTACCGCCGACAAATTTCGGAGTCACAGCTGTATCCACTCACCCCTGTTATCTAGTTACTTGCGGGACGGTTGGATATTATCTCATTCTCGTTTGGAAGTTACGAGACGCAAGGGGTTGAGAGGCTTCGAGTGTAAAGGTGTCAAATGGCTTTTCGTAACACGGAGAGGAGAATACTTATCGCGATTATATCGCCAGCGCTCGATTTCACCCAATCCACCCCCTCTGTCTACATTAGCTTATCCTCGTTCCACTTATACAAGGTCTACGGCATTTCTTTTTTTTTTTCAACGATGAACGTAAGATTGATTACTAAAACGATGAAATACAAATTCCGAACGCTATATCAGGACTTTGCAATGAAAAATTGGAAACTCGAAAAAAAAATAATAACGAGATATCGAAAATTCGTAATTGATGAGAACTCAGCTTCAATTTGTTTCGGCAAATCTTTGATTGGTTTAAAAATATATTATTAATCGAATATATGTTTAAATCGAAGTCTGATCGAAGTCTGACTGAAGGAGACCGTCTGACCGCAGTCGGTTCAAATTTCAGACTGCTGCAGATAGAAACATATCACGAACAGTTGTACATTAGAAACGAACATCGTTTGTATATTATTCATCTTTATTCGCGTGTCTCCTGTTGCTTCAATTATTCACCCTTCCGCAAGGTATTCCACGGGTTTTGAATACTAATTGTTAGAGGCGAAGATTAATTACCTTGTAAGCGGCAACGGTTCTTCGAAGTACCGCCGAACACGGTACCCTAACTCTTCATCCCTCCGAAGAGATGCCGCGCATTCACACCAAAAGTTTCGTCAGTATCGTCTAATTTGCAAATCTGATTTCTGACCAATTAGCACACCGGTGTCATCACCGCTGTTCGTTTTCACTGGTTAAACACTCGTTAAAGTTTATCCACTCGATTTCGCAGGGTTCCGATTAAAATCCAATTTTTATTCCCCGCTTTCACCTCATCGCGCAAAGTGTTTCCTCGATGCCTTGATGATTAACGCTGAATTATCATAGAGAGTAACGAGAAACTTGCGTTGCATTATAAGTATCAGTCACTAATTGCTCTCCTTTTCTTCTCGAGATTATTCCACCGTGAACGTTCGCAGCCTTCAGCATCGTTAGTTATTCCAGTTGCAAACTCCACGGCATAACATGATAGACGCACTGTGAACGCACGAACATTTTTACCTCAGTTTCATCCCGTTAAACGGATAGTGTTTAAAAATTTTACAAAAATTTTGGCGCTCCCAACGACGTTGAAAAAAAATATGGTGAATAATAACGTTAAAAATTTTGAATCATAAAGTATAAACAGCCGATTGGATAAAAGTATAAAATCCAACTTCTTTTCTTTATTATTATTTTTTTTTAGTAATTCAATTGTAAATTCCTTTCGTCGAAAGATTTCCCAGTAGTACATTTAAATCATTTTTGTTGTTGGTTTTAGTTCGTTGTTTTTCTTACGCGAACTCACGTGTTCTCTCCCCAACGAGGGTGAGAATATGAGTCTCGAGGGTTAGTTCCGACGGGGACGGTCGTCGAAACGTTTCTGAAGGGTAGACTGCTGAGGTCCGATAGTTGAGGCGCGACTGCCAGAGTACTTTGAAGAAGTCGTGCGGAGGCGCGGTTTACGCGCTTGGCGTCGGCGGCGAATATCGTCCACGCGGTTCCTAGTCAACGAACGATTCATTGGTGGACCGATCCCCCAATGCTTATCCGTTGAGATGAAACGAAATATTTTGCCTTGCAGCGGACCCTATTTGCGGCGTTGCGAATTAACTGGAGAACTTGGCCGATGTCTTATCATAAAAGGTACAAAGATCTCATTGAGCAGACGAAAGCGGCGTAAGGTTAGACTCGAAACTACCTTATCGACGATCGATAAAAAAAACTTTACTCTTAACCGACGGAACGTTCAAAAGAAATTCGTATACGGACTCGAAGGCACCAAATGTACCTGAGTTTCTGATATAAGTTACCCCCAGGAAGAGCAACCCTACATTACCGACAGTCGATATTGCAGAAATTCTTTTAATAAAATCAAGCAGTTAAATTGCATGAACAAAGTGTTTGCTCCAGTTACAATAATTATCGTTCCGCTATCGCAAAGATTTCAGCAACAGGTTTTCTACTTTTTTTTCACGATAGGTAGTAACGCAAATTAGATAGTGCGTTATCAGTGTGAGAGAATAGAGCAGGTGAAGGCACTCGTTGCGTTTCTCCATTGCAAATAGGGGTCTTTGAACTCTGGTTCGATAATTTGTCACATGTAAAATACGTGTTGAAGTCCGAGCGTCACTGAACTACTCAAGGATCGTGCATTCACCTCTATCAATTAGCTCTTAAAGGCAGAGCAGACGCCGGGTAATTAATTTAATAATAATCGCTATGCAAAAGGCACTTGTTCGCCAAACTATATTCATGAAAATAATTTAATTAAATATGTATTGCGTGATAAAGGCAAAGGAGCAACCGGAGCATGTCTATCAATATAGCCATTCATATTCTGACTTCATATTTTCAAACCCACCTGGCGCCCTTTCTGCTTTTTCTTCTGTGTCCTCCCGTCGTCGTAGTCTCGACTTCGTTGTGTCCTTGCCGTATTTTCGCCCTCAGCCCCAGAGTCTCTCGCTTTCTCTCTCTGTGTGTGCTCACCAATCGATTGCGAAAAGTCGGTGGTACCAATGGTGGGGTAATACTGACTCGGTTACCCGAGAAAACTGTGGTGAGAGAGAGAGGGAGAAAGAAGGGAGAAAGAAGGGAGAAAAAAGCACAACCATTGCAAATTCTTGGATTTCTTTCATCCCTTGCTACTTCGTTTATACTTCTATAACGAACCTGATAAGTGTCTATGAATAGTATTCATCTAGAACTTCACCAGTTTCTTATTTGCACGCAGCCTGTGGCATTAAAGTTATTCGTATTCACGGCAGAAATAAATTAATAAATTCTTTTTATTGCAATTATCAACTATCTTTTAAGCATAAATCAATAGATAATACAAGCGAAAGCTGTATTTACACGTAAAATACGTCAAAACGTATTTGATCGAAGAATTTATTTGAATCTATTAATCTATTTTAATATTAACATTATTCACAACCCTGCATCATTGATTGCGCGTCGAAGATATGATTATGTCGATATCAATTCATTTTATACATTTAAATGTTCAATTACGCCCGGATACTTTATCAATGATTGTCTGGGTTAGCACTTTCTGTGCCAGATTTTTCGCGTAATTCGTTATTTGGTCTGTGATGCTTGGCTTTTTGGGCTGTTGGGGTGGATAAGCGCCGCCCGGATTCGACGGATATCCGTTGGGGTAGCGTTGATTGTTGTAGTATCCAGGTCCCGAGGGCTGCTGATACGAGCCCGGATACGGCTGCTGTCCACCGTTGTTGTATTGTCCGTATTGACCTGGGTATCCGCCTGGAGCCGGGTAACCGTTAGATTGACTGGGATAATTGTTTCGTACCGATTGGCCTTGATTCTGTGTGGGATAACCACCACCGGGATAACCAGAACTACCCGAATTGGGATATCCACCACTCGAACTACTAGGATAACCACCACCTGAACTGGGATAACCTGCATTTACCGAAGTTGCGCTTGATCTTCTCAAAGTATCTTCAGAATTTCCATACGCAGGATAACCGGTGTTACTGGGATAACCTGAACCTGAAGACGGATACCTACTTGACCCAGACGCACTGGAGGGATATCCCGAATTACTTGGATAAGAACTGCCAGAGCTACCGGAGGTCGGGTATCCAGAGTTTACAGAAGTAGCACTCGTTCGTCTGACCGTATCGTCTGACGACGACGGATATCCCGAGGACGCGGGATATCCAGTTCCGCTAGATGAAGGATATCCTGAACCGCTTGGATAACTAGGAAAAGCACCGCCACCATTGGAACTTCTAGAGGGATAGCCTGAAGAGGAACTGGAAGGATAACCTGAGCCTGAAGAGGAACTGGAAGGATAACCTGAGCCTGAAGAGGAACTGGAAGGATAACCTGAGCCTGAAGAGGAACTGGATGGGTAACCAGAACCAGAGGGGTATCCCGAATTTAAGCCTGTAGAACTTGTTTTTGTTGCCGAATCGCTACCTGAGGGATATCCCGAACCGCCAGGATACCCGCTAGAACCACTTGATGGATATCCACCTGAAGAACTGCTAGATGGATACCCGGAACTGGTACCGCTCAATGAAGATTGATAACCGGATCCAGCTGGATAGCCTGAACTTCCAGTCCCCGAAGAAGATGGATAACCAGATCCTGCTGGATAACCGGAACTTGCACCACCCGAAGAAGACGGATAACCCGATCCTGCAGGATACCCTGAACTGCCAGACGTCTTGGTTCCTCCAGATGCAGACTCGGTGTCAACACCGGTGTTCTGACGTCTGAACGTCTCTTTAAACTCACCTCCGTTGTTTTCTGCGAAAATGTCCAACACTGGAGGGTATTGATCAACTGAAAGAAATAGTAGGAGAGAATGCATAGAATGTTCGAACGGTCATTCCTTTCCCAGATAAGATACATGCGAGGCCAGCATTCGGAGTCCAACGGTAAATGAGATTTGTTGATCAGATGACGGCAGTGAAACGCCAATCGCGTATTCCAGATTTTATCATGCTGGTGGCAACCGCGAGCGATGAAACTGATGATGATAGACGGCACCCATGAATATATTTTGTTTATCTGTGTTACATTCAGTCCCTGCAGATTTGATGATACTTCTGGGTAATTATATTTACAATAATAACTACGTAAAGCTAAGAATCTGCTGATCGGAGAATCCTGAATATCCTACAAGGTGTTTATTGATCACCGAAGACCGCGCGTGTTGTTGGAACTTTTTAACATGAGTTTGGCTGCCCCGGCGTTCTCGACCTTGTGCTACTCTGCCGTAAATCGATATTTTTTGGTTTTGTAATGAAATCAATACGACCGCAGGTAAGCAAGGTGTTGGTTCAAGTGCCGTGCCGAATAATATCGACATTTTTTACTTTCGAGTAGTCGAAAAAGGCGAGTGTCGACTTCTAGAGTTAATAAAAAAAGCTGCATGCAATCAAATAATGTTTTGAATATTCACAAATGTTGTAGGCTTTTCATGAATTAAATATACAATATTATATATTTGTTTATTAAGATCATTGGTGCTTTGGCAATAGTCTTAAGCACCGGCTGTGCTGTAAGTACAGTAAGTTACAGTTTAAAGTACATAATGTTATAACCCTGAAATGCCATTAATGCTTAAATGTTACTACTCTCCTATCCAAGGAAGTACACATTTTGGGTATTTGTTGTAACTTCTAAGGCACTACGATATATTGAGTTTCGTTCAGTTATAAAAAAAATATATAGTTTATACGCGATGTTCAAAACTGGCATCAAATAATTGTCGGATCCATTTCGTATACAGAACTGAGTAAACTTTCCATCGGGCAAAAGCCTTTACAGCACAGAGTTTCCGAGTTACAAGCAGTTAAACTTACCAGCCAATGGGATTATCGTGCTAGACGAAGCACGTGATCGCCGAATGATGTCATTGGCAGAAAGCTTTACCAGCTGGTATCTCAAAAACTATAGACCGCACGAGTTTATTCCAAAGGAAAAATATGCTCAGTTTTTAATTCTGAATCACATCCAACATTTTTGGCGCTTATTTTTGAACATCTTGTATATTAATGATGAGACCATTTTTTTTAATCTGCGTATACATTATAATAAATGGCACTGGCACATGGTACGATTTTGGTTCTTTTATCAACAGCTTTTCCAGACCTTGAACCGCAATCGTACCAATAGTTTACGATTATAATTTTTTTTAAATCGTACGACCTTAATTAAGTAATCTGTACGAATGAATAGATGTTAGAATATTTGGTCGTCAAAGTTTCCGCTCGGTTTATCAACGGTGCTAAGAACATCGGTTGGTTCCGGCGAAGTCAGGTGACGGGAAGTTCTCGTCTAACCGGAAAACGTCCAAACACGGTTACCCTGAGCGTCGGACGATGTGTGAGTCTTATAATGATTCCTTCCACCGTTGTACGTATTGATGGGCTGCCCGCGATAATCCGAACGGCCTTTATCGTCACGAGAGCCTGAGCCTGAGGATCCCCGGTTCCAAATGTTGCCAAAACTACCACCAGAGTAACGACCACCCTGACCGTAGGATGAGGATCTTGGCGGTGGAGCGGGCATCGCTGGTCTCGGTGCAACCGGACGGCGACCACCTCCTGGTCTTCGGGCTGCTGGCCCTGTCGATATCGATTTTACGATTTTTCTTTGTTTCATTTTCGTTACAATTTAGAATAATGCAAAGCTGATTTTTGTTAAACATAAAGCTGCGCGATCGATCTAATTTTTAAAAATCTACCAATCAACACGATCAACATTTTTCAAAATCTAAAATTCTTTGTAATCGAAACCGACATCGATAACAGATCTTTCGAAATTTTATCGCCGTTTCTTCATCGTTTCGATTGTGAAATGGAAAACGAATTAAGTATCTCATCGTTGCGGCACTTTATATAAATAACGGCAGTACTTTGATATTTATACTATTGACATATCGGAGAAAAACAAATGTTTTTTGCAATTCCATATTCAGCGATCTGTTCAACGGGAAAAAAATAAAATTCTTGACTGAACGCACGTGTGTTTACGATTTTCATTACTGATGTCGAGTCTTCTTATGTTATTCGAAACCGTGAAGTACAAAATTTCCTATTTTTTTTTCAAAATCTAAAATTCCATGAATCAAAACCGACATTGATAACAGATCTTTCGAAATTCTATCGGCGTTTCTTCGTCGTTTCGATTGGGAAATGGAAAACGAAATAAGTATCTCATCATTGCGGTACTTTTATATAAATAACATTTTGTCGATTGGCGTTTGGATATTGAGTTCATGAATGCGACGATACTTTGGTATTTATACTATTCGACATATCGGAGAAAAGCAATTTGTTTTTGCAATTCCTTCTTCAGCAATCTGGTTAACGGGAAAAAACAAAATTCTTGACTGAACGACACGTGTTTACGATTTTCATCACTGATGTCGTCGAATCTTCTTATGTTATTCGACACCGTGACGTACAAAATTTCCTACTTTTTTTCAACGAAACTGTCAAACATCGCTGACTCGACTGTAGAGTTCAAAGTGGAACGGCGCTTCAAGCATTGAAGAGTGATTCGACCGAATCGAAGCGTCAAGCTTTGACACACGAGCGATAACGCCGACTCGAAGCTTCTATGAGATAACGTACGAACGTTTCTCGATGTCCCATAACAGCGTGTAATATAGCAAGAAAAAAAAAGGTCAGAGGGTCGCGTTGCGTTTCAGCGGAGTCTCGATGACGCCGTTTGTATGAGACAAACATTCGACATCGGGACGAGACGCGTACAGAACAGGCGATTGCGAAAGAAAATGAAATTCTACAAACTCGACAGCCTCTCCGTCGTTTAATTCCAACGGAAAACTCATCCTAACGGTCTATCATTTTATTCTCATCGTAACCATATTTATCGATACTGCAGTCAGGTGGAAATAGCTCCGTTCGAGAAGAAAAAAAATAAGAGACGACGGTGCGATGGAGTTATTAAAAACCAATAGTGCCGAAACTCGACGTTTGTTGAACAGTAATTGTAAAAGATTTTTTTTTTTTTTTTTTTTTTTTTTTTTTTTAACTATGACGTTGAAGTGTTCAACGCGCCTTTTCATTTATTTGTATAGGTACACGTATATAATAGTCATGTATTCATTGTTGATACTATTTATATAACTTGCGATATTTTTTTTTCACGAATTAACTTTAGATATACAAAAATAAATAAACGTACACACAGCATAATATTTTATACGTACGATATATATAACTTTTTAATAATGTCTCCGGGGGCCAAAGAGAGCAATTGTATGTCTATATATATTTTTTTTCTTTTTTTTTTATCCGGAGAAAATAACCAACAAGGACGGAAATTTTTAAGTGTAACGTGAGGATAACTATAACTTATTGAATATCTTCTGTTTATACTTTTCGGCACAGGTACGTTGTTACAATAAAGGGAAGCAAATTATTTATCTATTATGAATTCTACAATCGTACATCGTGCGTATCAATCCCTCACGCGCGAGAAAATTTTCGATCCAACAGAGAGAATTTTTGTATCAAATTTTTTCTTTTTTTTTTTTTTCGACATTGAAAAAATTGCCTTGCGGCCGGTTACTCTACGAATTTATTCCGTCCGACGCTTTTCAATCAAACGGACAGCTCGACGTTTTTTACTGGCGAAATTTCAGCACGTCGCGGTCAATTTTGATTTCCGCACATGAAGGATTAATCGGAAGAGATATTCGAGTTTCGTAGCATTGACTAACTTGTACATATTTTCGATCGACTTGTTAAACAAAACAACTTAACACCTTCATTTCTATGTTCCGATTTTAAAATCCCCTTTAAGAATTACACATTTTTAGGTTACATATCATTTTTAAAAAGCTACCAATCGAAGTCTTTAGTTTTCCAATGGACCCATTCGATTTTTAAAACGAATGAACAAAGAATAAAAATTTAAACCAATTATTTGCGATAATGTAATTTGTGCCCAAAGTCTCGCGAATAAGACACTAACGTAACAAAATCCCGCACCCGTAAACGTTACGAGAAAATAATGTGAACCGCAAAAACGAATGGGTTGAACAAGAATTCTGACGGAAGATAAAAAGAAAACATCGTCGGTCAGTCATGGTCGACGTACTTCGTGACCAAAGCTGCGCGATCTATCTACACATAACCGTTCGTAATATTTCGATATAAAAATATGAGAGAATAAACGAGGTGAGGGATGATGTACCCCGTTTGTGTGTTCAACATTTCATGGAACGTTAAACGAATAATTGCTTCTCGTTATATCTCTCGTTCTCGTTGAATAATTATTTTGTCTGCACCATCGTTCCCCGTACGCTGCGTTCCAACATTTTTCATTTTTTTTCCCTCTCATTCGCGCGAAGCCACGGCGTCACGAGTGTATCTCTCGACGCGTACATTTTTTTCCATAAAAGATTCGACCGCGTTACAAAGCTGGATGTTCGCCAGTTCGCGAATTCTCGCACGTTCTATCAACACGCAACGTACTACCGACTACCGTACTATAACGAAACATCATAGACGCCTTCGATTCAAAATAAAAATGTAATCTCTTTAAATACATCCCTGTAAAAGCAATATTTTACGATTTCGCGGATTTACGGGTTGAAATATCCCTGACAAAACTATGACTATTCCAAAATGATCACCTAAATGTAGTCGAATCATATTTGCGACACAAAACTGAACAAATTTTCTCTTTGAAACTTTTTCGTAAAGTTCATAGTTTCCAAGATACAAGCGGTTTTCTAAAATACGCGCGCGCGCCATCTACCGGGCCGCTGTCATGGACTGAAAACTTCAATCTCTCGTATCTCGAAAACTACGCACCGTACGAAATATCGCCAAAGACAAAATCTGCTCAGTTTAATCTCTGGAATAAGGCTCGACGTTTTTTTTTTTTTTTTTTTTTTTTTTTTTTTTTTTTTTTTTTTCCGTCGAAATTTTGGAAAATTGAATTAGCGTGCCGCATAATTACAAAGTGCACGATTCGCTGGGTGAAAAATACGCGTTCGTGTGGTATCCACGTCACGACAGATAATTGGTCGCAATCGTTACAACGATTCCGAGGAAAGCAACGATCGTCGCATGAGCGGTGCTTGACCTCGTCGCTTTTGAACCCTTGAATCTTGGATATTGGGAATTCGAGTTGTAATTTCGTGATTGATAGGGATAAATAACGTGTCCCGGAATCTGCTGGTTTGGGGGATATGGCGGATATCCGGGTGCGTTGCTGCCGGGATAATATCCACCAGCTTGTGGCGGAGGTTGTTGATAAACGCCGGGCATCGGCATGCGATTTTGCGTAGGATACGGTGGATAGCCAAGATTCGTTCCTGAAGACGACGGCGAACCGGAACCCGAGTTTGAAGGGTACGGTGGGTATCCAGAATTGCCGTTATTGTTGTTCGTATTGGTGGGATAAGGCGGATAGCCAAGATTGGTGCCAGACGAGACGGGATAATTTCTGCCAGGTTCTTCGACCGGTGGAGCATTCGCGTTTGCGTAAGGATTCGTGTTGGTCGAGACGCGATCCGGACTGTAGTTGTTGTTCTCGTTGTTGGGCGTTCGCTGACCGTTCACCGACGATACACCCGCGGAATCGTATCCTAGAAAAGGTCGCGGTGTCAAGAGATCCAGATTTCCCAACGGGATCCATGCGGTTTCGCGTCGAATATGGTTTTTCTACGTTCATTCTACGTTCTACTACGCGTTTGATTCTCAAGGTCTCCAATTCGTTACTCGGGAAAATAAAGAATCTCCGTTTACGAAGTTGGAGATCGCATTACCCGCGCGTTTCCTGTGATTACGCGATTCAGAAATGGCGAAAACGGAGGGCCTTCTACGCGTGGCAGTGCAGGGGCGTTGATTTACATACGTTCTAACGGATACGCTGCTTGTGCAAACGGGTGTCTCGTATGAACGATGCACACTTAACAGGGTAAATTGAACGGTGTATAGGTCTCGAGGGGAAATTATTGAAAACTGTGCCTCCTGTGCTTGAATCTCAATTGACGATCATGCATCCCTTCCCCGACACCAATTTTACGATAACACCAAATACGGATGTAACGTTTTATTGTTAATCATAGCAACGGATCAGCGTAGAAACAAACACCCGGATACATGCGTTAAACATTTTTATACAGCATCCATATCCCATATGAACAACGAGTTCGACACGTGGAAAAAAAAATCAGTTAAATCAATTAAATTCGGTTGAAGAAGCCGAATCTGTTTTCGGACGAAATAATGATCATAGTAAGAAAACAAATAATCGATTCAACTGTAAAAATAAGTACGATAAGCTGGAAATTTCTTTCAATGAACGAAATACTTGTTTTGACGTTTATTGTTTTTAAGATAATTGAACAAAACAAATTTTAACGATAAAAATGAAAATTCTCGAAAATGTTATGCGAATGCAGTGAGAGACGATAACTGCTGAATATTATTTTCCGTTTGCGTTTTATTAATGCTGTGAGAAATTGATTTTAAATATGAATAATGAATTTGAATAAATTTTCAAAAATTTACAGTGAAATTTCGAAATGTTATTTCTTCGATAGTGCAGAAAAAAAAGTCCTAAGACAGTACAGTAATTTGGTTTCGGGACAAAGACCTCGTTACGTAAAGGGTTAACGATTGTTTCGTGGAGATGAATTTTTTAAAAAATTTTTTCATAATTTTTTCATAACAAAAATGGCAAATATTTTCAATAACCTGACGCGGGGTGATGGAACAGTGACTTTGGGTAAATAATAAAAGTACTGAAAAATATTATTCCATACGAATCGGAGTCGACGCGCATACCGCGAGACAAGATAAATGTTGAATTTTTTTATCCCCGTCGCGTTTCACCGACGCAACGCGAAATGAATTTGGAGCGAAAAAAAATTTCAAAAATATTTTCATCGCTCAGCTTTATAGAGGATTTTTTTTTTATCAAACAAGTTGAAACACAGCAAAGTGCTATGCGTCGTACAGGTCGCAAAATGTTTTGGTCCGCAATATCCACTTTCAACCTGTACACTCCACTGATACTTGTTTTCTACCCTTTTCGCACAACCGATCCATACTTCCGTTGATAAAAAAAAATCGTATAAAAAAAAACATTCACCCCGAAGCGATAAAAACTCTGAAAAATCATTTTTCGCCTTTTTGGAGTCGTATACCCTTCGGCCGGGAAAAAAAAAAAAAAAACATATGCACCGTTATTTTTTTGACTCATTACAGGTTAAAAAAAAAATTACCAAAACAAGTGAAGAACGTTCAGCAATTTATAAATTTCATAACCAAGCAACTCGCGAGACCGCGGGCAGTAGAAATAATAAAATGCCCGTTATATATCTTATACACTCGGTACAGCAACGTCGGGGTGGTTAATCGCGGGATTTAAAAGAATTCGAGAAAAAATTTGTGAAAAATAAAAAGCTAAATCTTCGAGCAAAGTGAATTCAGAACGAGAAATAAGGGGGGAAACGGGGAGCTTTGAAAGTTTGTATGTAGGCATAGAGCCGGAAGAAACTGGATTTGAAAAGTAGGTAAGTAGATGGATGTTGAAAGGCGAAGGTGGCGTTGAATTTGCACGAGTAGCTTCGTAGTGCGCCGAGAGGGGGGGGGGGAAGGGAAGGGGATGATAGAGAGGAACTCTAAGTGGCTAAGTATATTGTAGAGAAGAGAAGAGTTTCGTTGGTACTCTGTGAGAATGAAAGTGTGGAGAGACGGTAGCGCGAGTAACGGAGAGATATTCGGGAAGTGAAAGAAAGATATACCCTTAAAAAAAAAAAAAAAAAAAAAAAAAAAAAATGAAAAAGGTTTCTAACGTAACATATACCGATATCAATGGGGTCCGAGAAATGCAGAGATGCACGGGGATAGCAGCACATGTTCTCGTTGGATAGGATAGCGACGGGGTATGTGTGCCAAAGAGCTCGGGGAACCCGCCGGGGGACTTGGAATAAAGCCACAAAGGAACTGTTGAAAGATCCGAGGGCGAAGTTACAGTTAATATAATGTGTACAACGTTTCGCAGCTCCGTGCACCTGGAGACTCCGACTGAACTCAGGTGCTACGGATGCACGAGAGAAAACGAGACTGTTGCTGTACTCAAAGGTATACGATAATAGCAAAAGGGACGCGACGAAACAACCCTTAGAAACACTCGTACATACATACGACACATCTTCGAGGCGTATTCGCGAACCTTTCAAAACCGTTACACAACATCTACCATCGAGTTTGCAATATCCAACAAAACGTAACATGATATTATAGACGCATTGAAATTACCAACTAAAGTACGATCCCCAACTCGGCATTGTTATGATATTCGAAATAAGATGAAAGTTTTAATTTAGAGACGATATTATCGATTTTAATTTAAAAAATTATTAATTCAAAATTATATAAATAATTTAAAAAAAAAAAAATAATAATCTAATAAAATAATAAAAAAAAAAAATTTAATTATTTTAGTAAAATTTTTTTTTAAATTCATTTTATTTCTTTTTCAAATGATTGAACGAAATGTTTACTATACGAAAAGTACTACGAGAGAATCGATCGATTTTCGTTTATGCGTTTTTTTCGCACTACCCTTTCGCGTTCCGTTATCCATCCCATATATTACTGTATATATTTTTGTTATTTTTTTTTATTTACGATGTTTATGCTATGAAGTGCGCGAGGGTATACGGGGTGTGACCTCCATGCTTCTCGGCACTGCAATGAGTCGAGTTGAGAGAAAGAAGCAACGAAAGGGAGGGCTGCAATGTGTACGCGGAGAAAAAGGCGTGGGGTCCATTGCCGTGGAAAAGGTGCGCCGGGCGAATTGCTCGTGCAAGTGCTCGGGCGTAAAAAACCAACGCGTATAGGTGCCATACACGTAGTAACTATGGGCTTCGAGTGCGAGGCGAGAGAGCTCTGTTGAAAAGGTCCAGCGCGTCGCCAACGCTGGCGAACCCGAAGCAGTTTGCTCGGTGTTCGCGTGAACGACCGTTCATAAGCTTTTACAGTAATAGACTGCGGTATATTCCAACGTTCATCGCGCGCGAGAAACACGATATTTTTTTTCGCCGTAACTTTTATGAAATATAAACTAATAAAAAAAAATTAAAAAAAAAAAAGACGAAAAGTGCGGAAACGATTAACAAAAAAGCACGTGTAACGGCACAGCAAGTACGGGACGAGAATGTCGCGCGATCTTTTTTTTTTTTTTTTTTTTTTTCATTGGATGCAAAAATTTGTTTTGAAAAAATTGCATTCGACACTCACCGAGATTCAGATTTGTGTTGACACAGGTCGGCTGTCCGTTCTCTGTTTTGCAGTATTGACCAGCCGGACATATCTTGTTTGTGCAGCTTAGTCCTGCAATATCGAATTACATATCTATTCAGTATAATACGTAATGAGAGTCATTAATACCTGTAGAAATTTACTGACTTCTCGACAATTATCTTTGGCTTCATTTTTTTTTTTTTTTTTTTTTAATATTTTCATCGAGATTAATATCGCAGTCGTTGGAAAAATATTGGAAATAAAAAAAAATTGGAAAAAAGTTTGCGTTCGGTTTCTTTTTCAACTTTGATTGGAAAAACTTTTATTGGATGGGATTTTCGAAGTTAAATAAAAAAATCGGGAATTTTTCTTATAACGAAATTTTTCTTTGAGTCTTAAGCATTTTTTATAATTTTTATAATTTAAGAGATTAAATGGGTTTTTTTTTTTTAAATTTTTTAATCGAAAAAACACATAATTAGTTAAGAAAAAGCGTTAATGTTCGATTTTTACTTCTAAACAAAATATCGTTTTTCGACAGAGTCGTGAAAAAATGAAGACGTACTCGCGAAAGCCTGTGTAATCTTTCAGAGTTTAATGAATTTATATCGGCATCTGTGTCAAGTATCGGAACATGTTAAATTACCGGCGCGTTCACCTTAACCACGACAAGTCTTGGTATCCCTCGGGGCCGTGGCGACTCTCGATCTCGTAAGTAAGCCGACGGTTTTTGCCCATTACGCCACGACCGCGATAGATCACGTTCGCTATTACGATAAGCCCCGCGATGTAGTAAAACGATTCTCTTTAACGAAGGAATGGAATCTCACGAGAGTTTACAACGACGAAAGGGAAAGAAAAAAAAAAAAAAAAAAAAACAACGAATAACGTAATCACCAATGGGAGTCAAAGCCCTTATAAGATTATTAGCATTGTCGGTCTTAAAATTTTAAACAACAATCGTCACGCGCAACGATTGCGTCTGACTCACCGCTACTTCCACTCTTTGCGCACGTTGGATAGCGTCCACATTCATTACGCGAATAAAGGGTACAGGGATCCTCTGCCATTACGCAAACCTCGTTAGATCTGCAGCCGATATCCTTGCATGACCTTCCGTACTCTGTAACACGTTTGAAAACATTCGAAATTTCGTTAATACAACATTTACGGGGGATGAAAAGCGGTATCGCGAGATTTCTGGTTATTGGGTCTTTCGAAACTTTGCCTACCGAGATTTTCCTCAAAATTTCGTTCCAAAAATTTGCAATTTTTTTTTTCTCTTCACTATAAAGTTACAAAGGGTTTTATCATCTTTATTTATCATTATTATTATTATTATATCGAAATAATAATAATTGTTGTTATTATCTGCAAATTGCAACAAGGAATCCCAATCATCCGCGAAATCATCTGCTATCCGTGATAAAATGTCCAAATTTAACATCGCAAATTTTAACCCCTATCCATCGTTTAATATTCATTCTATTCAACAACAAATGACAATTAAATTGGTGCCAACATTTATTATCAATGATGATAATAGCGTAATAGGCCGTGCGGCACGAGTGGCTCGCATTCCTTTGTAAAGAGGGTCGTATGTCATAATACGCGTTTGTAACCGCAGCGTTGGAGGGACACAAAGTGGGATTAAAGGATTTCCATGAATGGTTAATTCCGCGAACAATTAATCGCAACTTTATAATCCTCAATTCGTAAATAATGATATAAACGTTTATAACGAATGTAGCTGCGTGACTCATGATACCTCTTTTCAGATTAGAGAATTAACGTGTGTTCGAGGTAAACGTTTGTTTTTTTTTTTTTTTTTTTTTTTTTGTAGCCAAAGATGTAAATTGTGAAAAAGCGAGAGAACAATGAGCGTTTGGCCGGAGGCGTGTAAAATTTTTAAAACGTGGCGCACTACCATAGCAATGCTCCGGCAACGAGATGGGTCCGAGTGCGCTACTCTCTGGTTCACGTTATAAAGAAACCCCTTCCCCCTCCCCTTCTCTCCCTCTTTCGCTCAAATGCAGCTTTGCCACGACATAGAGGATCACTCGGAGAAGGCTCATTACGTACTTCAAACGCTTACCGTGTAGAGCGTCAGTCGCGAACAGCGAACGCGGAAAATCCAACCAACCGGTTAGGTGTCTCTTGCCATTTTATCGTCGGCCTTTTATCTCTTTCGCTTGTCTTCCCTCCCATGTTCGTTCGCTCCAAAAATACTATAGCCGCGTTGTTCCCATCGCCATATCGATCTCAACTTCCCTCATAATTATCGATATTTTTATTACTATTAATATTATCGATGCTATTAATACCCTCTGTATGAAAAATTTTCAGAAAAAAATCAGATTTTTTTTTTTCACGTTTCATAATTAATTTTCATATTTAAAAGATCGCGGAATGGCGAATTTCGGTATCTTTCCTTTATCAAGAGTACGCGAAGGGTCTTGAAATTTTCTATGAAATTTCTACTGTGACGAGACGTCTGCTTACACGCCGATGATGGGATGAACTAAATTAATAAACTAATAGCAGAAAAATCGTTTGAATTTCATCACGACGTAACCCCATCGCGAGTTAACTCATTTGGGAAATAGAAAAAAGAAAATCCGCGAGTCTCAAGGTGATGGTGGGACGGTGAGCACTAGAGTAGGTATCTCTTGGAGTGGATGACTCCCTAGAGTCGCGAGTCGCGAATGAAGAGAAGAGCGGAACGTAGCGCAGGATGAGAAGGCTCATTATATATACTTCGGAAAGAGAAGCCGAGCAACTTCTGGATGTCAAAAGAAGGGTGGGAGAGAGACAGGGGGAGGGGGAGGGGGTTGGGGGGAGTGAGGGGATGGAGTTATAAAGGGGGTTGAGTTCACCGAGGTATAAATGCGTCGACACCGTATGCCCGCCGCCACCTCTTGCCATTTTATCATCGGCGCCCCGACGTCGTCGGTGACGCTGGCCTTTTCTCTTTCCCGTCTACGGACCATCTAAAAATATCGTTACTATATATTTTCCATGCATCGATCGCGAATTGTCGTCTACGTCAGTTTTATTGTCCATTTAACCGTATTCCGATAGCGCTTTTCAGCGCCCACGTACACTCCGCGTTCGACGCTTTCTCCATTTTTTTTTTTTTTTTTTTTTTTTTTTTTTTTTTTTTTTTTCTTGCGAATAAATATATATGGAAAAATATATCACATCGGAATATAAGGGATACTTTTTATTCTTTTGTCGTTAACCCGTTGCCTCTCTCTGGGAATATCTATCCCTCCCGCTTCCGTCGCCCCCTCCACCGCGACCCCTTACGCCGGCCGGCTCTCTGCCTTTTCCCAAAGTCCCACAGTAACTCGACAATGACCTTTTTATTATTCAAGCATTGCCCGGGAATAGTTATCTCGCGGTACAAATATCTTGGCTACGAATCGATAACCTCTTCAATCTCCTATCGTAAAAATGATAATAAATAATATAGATGCCGCGGGAGAGAAAAAGGTGTTTCAAGGTTTGTTTCTCTTGTTATAGCGGAGAAAATCATTATTTTTTTACGATATCTGAAGAATTATATAGGTCATGCCTAGCGATACCGTTGCTATTTATTTAATAATATTTGTTACTATGAGAAAACGCGTATAGAATTTTCTTTGTTTTTTTTCCGCCTTCGTATACTCGAAGATTCCACGTAATTTAGTAGCTCTTCATTTTATTAAATCACCGAAGAAAATTGATTGAAAAATATTTTATACCAAACAAAATTTATCTTGTAACTCGACTTCATTTTATTAAATAACCGAAGAAAATTTATTGGAAAATATTTTATACCAAAGAAAATTTATTTTGTAACTCGACTTCATTTTATTAAATAACCGGTGAAAATTTATTGAAAAATATTTTATACCAAAGAAAATATATTGATTATTTTTTTTTAATTTCAAATACTTGAAGATTCTAATTTTGTCTACCGGCCGGACTTCATTTTATTGAATAACCGAAGGAAAAAATTCGAATAAACTTCGCGACTTAGCCAACAGGAGCGGAACTGATGCCCGTAAGATCTCTTGACTTCGTAATCTCGTAATGTGACTAACAGTAATTCTGTTTCCATTCCGGTACGGATAGACTTGGTCGCTCTTGGGGAGGGTTACTGCCGCATTGGCCATTAATCGATTCTCGATATAATTATTGGAAGCCACGAGTTTACCCGGCGACGTTGCCTGTGTGCACGAAGCCGAGACGTCGCCAAGGCGTCGGGGCGACGCACCTTCTCTTATCCAATGCAACGGTGTGTTATTCCTGATTGGAAAGAAAAATAAAAAAAAAACCTATACGAGGAAGAAGGGGCCTGTCGCGTTTAATCGCCGTCGTTTTAAAGACGACCCTGAATACAGAAAGAACTTCCAACGTTCGTGTGTAATCGACGCTATCTATAGTAAACCCGCGACTGCAGACCGGATAATTGCGTGGGACTGTAAAGTTGTCTATTCGCGTTTGTAGCAGAGCCGCGAAACCTGAAAAGTGGGAAGTGGGAAGCGCTAATTGTCCCGTCAGATTGATACGTTGCAGTCGGAGAACAAACGCTTAGAAACTACAAGATTGCATCGAAAGAAAAAAAAAAATACCAAAGTTGACTGAGGATAATATATATCACGCTTCGTAATTTAAAAAATGAATTTTTTTCACCTGTTTCGTTTTTTTTTTTTTCGAGATTAAATTTTATTTAATATAACTATTAATTTTTTTCTAATTAATAGAGAAACTATTTAAACAAAATTTCTTCGAAATTAGAAAGCCGCATTTTCTGTGTCTCAAACCTTCGTAGTTATTTTTTTTAATACGTGACTTAGCGTTACTAATAATTTTTTATTCTCCGGGAGAATGAAATTTAACAAAATTGTTTTTATTTATCAAAACTTTCCTAAGTATGGCTAACTGCTATTATTTCATGCATTGTCAGCAGAACGAGAATAATCGCGGAAAAAAACGAAGTAGAAATGGATGTCTGTTGCCTACCAACCATTTCTACTTATTCTCTTTTTCTAATAAGTTGTGTGCCGATCGTCAACAAGTCGGTGTGGCGATGCGCGCAAATCGCCAATTTATTCTAAAGGAGGATCACGGGCTCTGTGCCACAGTACAGCCGAAACAGAGTCGCCCAGTCAGGCGCATTCGATTTGCGGAAATGAAGCACTGGTCTGCTGTACAGAGCGGACGAAACTATTCGCACACCGAGAGAGCAACACAGTTAACCAAAAGAGCTCCTCGGTACGCGCGTTCTATTGTAGGGATAGAATTGCACATGTATTTTCCGGACTGAAGGGGATGCTAAGGTTTCGAAGGGATGGGCCAACGAAAGAATCGACGCTAGGGGGCCACTTTACTCGAGAGCATTGTACTGAAATAAGGTACTTACTGGAATATCCGTCCACCTGTACGACGCACAGTAGAAAAAGCCCGAGCAGTGCAGCCCGTGAAATTCTCTCCATTATCTGCAACAAAAGAGATCGGATATACATGAGACACCGAAGAATACAGTAGATACAGATACAGATACAGAAAAAGAGTAATGAATCCATGAGATAGTGGTGGTTAACATCTTGACTTCGCGAGATGAATAATGAGACAAATTCTCGTATTTTTTTTTCCGTCTTTTTTTGAGTCTTCCGGACCTTTAACTCGGAACAAAACAGAATCGCAAGACTCCCATTTAAATACTAATAACTGAGAAGTAAAAAAATTCCTGAGATACAACTTTATTTTCCGGATGTCAAACGCAAACTTCTGGCATTTTATCGAATTGTATATTGGAGTAAAATAATGGAATGATTAATACCTAAATGAATAAACGGTCAATTCTCATTATAAAAAAACGGTAATTGTACCTTTCAATATGATTTAAACTTTTCTGTTTTAAAACAATTTTATTAAAAGATTATCGTACTTTTATAGACAAATACTGAAAAGTTATCTATTATGGATGATTAACATGTAAAGAAAATGGCCGTTTTTTTTTTTTTTTTAATTAGAAATTATTATTTTGCTTTGTTAAAAGATTTCTGCGATGTTATAGTATTTTACAAGGAATATTTTGAATTATTTCCAACAAATTAAATAATCCATTTTTTTTTCTATCAAAAAGTTTATAATACGAAAAATAGTGTAACTATTTTCTGTGAATAATTTGCATTCCTGTGCCATTTTTTTCGTCAACAATACGACGTAAAATTTATTTGTTTTTGCGTCGACGTAAAAAAGGAAAAGGACGCGACGAATGTTTTTCCATTCGGGTCAAAGTTGTTTATTTCCGAACTTTCCGTAGACGATATGAGGGAAAAAAAAATAATTGGATTGAGAAACGAACGCCTTGAAATTTTGTCTCGCAAATTTAACTCGCGTCCTTGAATGTCGTCTTTCGTGTATAGCTGCGGCCTTCCAGCCGGCGCTGAACGTTATACCAGTCGGTTACCTCGACTCATTCGCGAGTTATGTTCGCCGACGTCTTTCCGTACGAATGAGAGAGAGGAACATTACTCGACACGGCGCTCTCGCTGACAATGAGGTGAATTCGAATGCGCAAGCGTTCAATTCGAATGAAGATCGAGAACGCGATCAATTAAATCAAGAAACTCGATTGTACTTCGCACTCAAGTGATGAATTTCCGTAAACGCCTTCGCGAAACTTCTCGAGACTTCCGACAATTCTCTCCGAAGCGCCAAAGCCGCGATGAGTGTCCGGAGCAACGCATACTTCGCCACTGGCGCTGTTATTACGATAAATTCGTGACGACGTTATCGTCGAATATTCACGGAATAAAATTGTTGTTTCACATTATGATTATTATTTTCGGTTTTTCTATTTTTTTAACATCGAAGATTCGAATGCATTCGATGAAACGGAAAAACAAACAAACTTTCGATGATATCATTATTATTTTGCGAGCAGCTCTGCAGGCGTTGAATAACGGAAAGTGTTTCGGAATTGATAAGACGGATAGGTGATTCATTTTTTTAGACGGATGCGTACATCCGGAAGATCCGGTTTTTTTTAGTTATTTGATTAACTTTACGAATTCATTCGAAGACGAAAATAACTTTGTTACTTTTTTCGTTTAGTAACTATCGACTCAGTTAGATAACAATAAAATAAATAACACTAAATGAAAAAAAAAAAAAAACTTTTGCTGAAACTAAACCTAAGAATTCCTAAATATCGAAATATCTGTATATATCATTTTTTTACTCAAATTTGGGACGCGTGCAATAAATGAAAAAATTATATGATTTATTGAGAAATTTTAACGAATTTTCAAGTTACATATTGACAACTATCTCAATGTAAATTTAGTGTAATCATCTCGTTTACTCGCGAATTACTAATCGGCTTATGATGCAAACTGATCAAATCAGTGATCGCAATCCAGAGCAATCCCTTCAAATTCGTGAAAAAATTATATCATTTATTAATGAATTTTAACGAATTTTCAAGTTACACATTGACAACCATCTCAATGTAAATTTTACTTGCGAATTACTAATCGGCTTATGATACAAACTGATCAAATCAGTGATCGCAATCCAGAGCAATCCCTTCAAATTCGTGAAAAAATTATATCATTTATTAACAAATTTTAACGAATTCTCAAGTTACATATTGACAACCATCTCAACGTAAATTTACTGTAATCATCTCCTTTACTCGCGAATTACTAATCGGTTTATGATGCAAACTGATCTAATCAGTGATCGCAATCCCTTTAAATTCGTGAAAAAATTATATGATTTATTACTGAATTTTAACGAATTTTCAAGTTACATATTGACAACCATCTCAACGTAAATTTACTGTAATCATCTCGTTTACTCGCGAATTACTAATCGGCTTATGATGCAAACTGATCAAATCAGTGATCGCAATCGAAAGCAATCCCTTCAAATCCGTGAAAAAATTAACGAATTTTCAAGTTACATATTGACAACTATCTCAATATAAATTTAGTGTAATCATCTCGTTTACTCGCGAATTACTAATCGGTTTATCATGCAAACTGATCTAATCAGTCGTCGCAATCGAGAGCAATAGCTTCAAATTCGTCGTACCAATCGGGAATCTAAACATAGATCAAATAACTGCGTCCATATATAGGCTACACGGAGGCTGAACGAGAAACATAGTTTAATATTCAACGATGTGCATGTGGATGTCACTCGTTCGAGGATATCCCGGTATCCGCGGCTCTCGTCTATATCCCAATAGACCGACGTCACACCTTCTCTGTGACGTGGTTAAAACTTTATATGTGCGCTATTACCGGCGTGCTTTCCGCTTTGGAACATTATATCGGAAACTCCGAGATACAGAGTTCTATTTCGCGTTTATGGTTTTTCTCGAGTGCGCAGTCTCGCCCTTTGAAATCTTATAGATCGTCGTCTGTACGATAACTTCGAAATAACGTTGACAAATCGAACGTAAAAAAAAAAAAAAAAATCCCACGTAATAAAGAGATAAGGAACGTCAATGTGTCATCAAATATCTCATTCGTTTTGTCAATAGCGTGTTATTGATACGTCACAACTCGTTGCTGCATCAGGCAATTAGTCATTGAATAATTCTCGTTAATTGATTAAATTGAGTCAAAAGATTGTCGTAGATAAAAAAAAACGAATGCGCCATTAAAAACACAATGAAAATTAAAAGGAAACTCAATTCTTTACCTCCTAAACGAATTTTTTTTCTCGTGAAAAAATTTTTTTTTGCATCCTTAAAACTTTGTCTACAAATTTGCAAATTTATATGTAATAATATTTCTCTCGGTAATTTTTTTTTTATTTCGCAATAATTGTAATAATATACAATTATTGCATTGCTATTAAATTAAGGAGTTAATTAAATGGGTTTTTGCTTTAAGTTAATTAAATTAACCAAATGACATCAAAATTTTTGCCTTTTCACTAATTTTCATGGAAAAATATCGCGTGTTTTCGTAATAAAAAAATAACGAACAGTGAGATATTTCCAGTGATCGTAAAAAAAAAAAGCATCAAAGTCCCAAATGTAATCGATAAACGAACTAATAATTTTCAAAAATTTTAAATAATCCATATTAAGTGTAACGGATTGTGAAAAATGATTAAAGTACATGCGATAAGCGTTGATACATCGAAGCACGTGAAGAGGCACTTGCGCGGCGGTCTAAGCGTTTGATGCGAATTACATTGCAATGTATAGATATATCGAAGAAGGTAAGAGACCACATTTTCAATCGAGAAAGGCGACTCGACGAGGGTCCCTGACCAACGGAGCGGCATCTTTGCCGCGGTAATATAACGAGAACCAGCAAACTGCGAAGTAGCCACTAGTTGGGTGTTTCGCAGGTTTCACTTCTCGGACTTTCCGATTCAACGTGCTTCGACATGCCGTAACGTTAGTAAATTCTCCACAAAACGTTAATGATACCAATACGAAATGAAAATAAGAAATGGCTTTGGAAGCTGTAGGATACCGCGTAGAAAAAAAAAAAAAAAAAAAAAAAAAAACGGAATTAAATGAAAAAAAAGATCGAAAACAATGGATTAAACAAGTATACGAAGTGCGTACGTACCAAGCCGTTCTGTTGAATAACGCGAGAGCTACGATCCATTCCACAGCGAAGTTACTGCGACACTGATGCCCGCGAGCCGAAGAAGTGTGGTGGTAAAATTCAGTATGGCTACCCGGATGGCTAAGCGGGAGCAGCGTCACACGTATAGACACACATATAGAGAACACAGTGGCCGAGAGTTCGCCGAGCAGTAGCATTTGCCGGGATGCCGGGACAGGGGAAATATATATATAGAATATGGAAGGGAGCGAGAAAGAGACCGTGTCGAAGGTCGCCTGTTAGCCGTGAGCGAGAGAAACGAGGATAGACGTATAGAAACGTTTCTTGTAGTAGTAACATAACGTCATGGGTAAGACATGTAGGTAGTAGCGAACGCGAGCCAGAAACGCTCGGAGTAGTGGAAGATGTTGGTGACGCTGTCTCGCGGGATATGGAAGGGGAATAATGCCGAGTGAGATGCGGAAAAAAAATACGTCACGGATTGAGAAAGAAGAGAAAAATATTGTACCGGGTGATGACAAAAATTTTAGCGACTGTCGATGAAATGCCAGATATCGGTATCGAAATTTAAACGATTGATTGATAGGTTTTTTTTTATTTATTGATTTAAAACGCATTGTTTTTTTTTTTTTTTTTTTTTTTTTTTTCGTAGACGAGGGGTCATTTGTTATCAATTTCAAATTATCGGTTCTTTATTTCGACTTTAGTTGTAAGTGGGAAAATTTTTGTTAATATATTTTCAATACAATTTTTTTAATTTTTTTTTTTTTTATGAATTTTTTATTATACTTTCCAATTTTTTAGTAAAATAAAAGAAACCGTATATTTTTTGTTGGATAGTGTATTTAAAATGAGATACTAAAGAATGCAAAAAATTTGGTTTCCAAATTAGAAGTCTTCGAAGAGCTAAAAAAAGCTCCAACCGGTTTCATATTTGGTTCACCGTAAACTCTCCCATATGTTGAATATAAAATGGTATTGAATGTAATTAGTGCCATTTTTTTTACTGATTTTGATCTTCGATTTTATTAATTAATTTTATATTTGAAAATACAAGTCTAACAATGTCAAATAATTCGACGAAGTATTTTTTTTTTTTTCGATACGCGAAATTAAAGCCGATGAATTTGCATCAATTTTGCGCGAATGCAGCAACTTCCGCTACTGTCAGAATAAAATCCGCGACTGTATCGACAATTCGAGTGAAAGTGATTTTGATATTTTCGTAATTTAACAAAAATAATTCTGCGACGCAGAAGGATAATATTATAAATGAGAGAATGTGTCATTTAATGAGAAATTCTTTAGTGAAAACCACATTTTTTCCTCCTTTCATGAAATTCTTATCAGTCTTCGCTAGGGATGTGCAGAAGCTCGACTGCAATCGAGCGGCTCGGTGTTCGACTCGGCTCGTTGCTGATCGAGCCTGTTCGAGTCAGCTCGATGTAGGCTCGGTGCTCGAGCTTCGAGCTAAGCTCGAGTCGCTCGGGTTGTTCGAGCTTCGAGCTAAGCTCGAGTCGCTCGGGCTGTTCGAGTCGTTCGAGTCGCTCGATCGCTCGAGTTGTTCGAGTCGTTCGAGTCGCTTGATCGCTCGAGTCGTTCGGGTCGTTCGACCCCTCTGATCGCTCGAGTCGTTCGGGTTGCTTGTGCCTCTTGTTTATTTTTTGTTTTTTTGCTCTTTCTTATTGTTGTTCCTTTCACTTGTTTCTTATTATTTCCTGGTTTCTCGACTGGTCATTTTTAATTCGTTTAAAAATGCAAAGCTAACGTTTAATTTGGTTTCAAAATCTAAATTTGGAGATGCACTTTTAGATTATAAAAAAATAAAATTGACGTTTTCTTTGCTTAAAAAATCGAGATTCAAGTTTTAATTGTTCATAAAACCAGAAAAATGCATGTAAATTGTTTCAAAAATCGTAATTCGCGTCAAAATTGTTTAAAAAATAGAAAATTGTGTTTAAATTTTTTGACAAATCGAAATTTATGTTTTAATTGTTTAAAGAACAGAAAAATGCGTTCAAATTGTTCAATAAATCGAACCTCACGTTTTAATTTGTTTCAAAGTTTACAGTTAATATTAAATTTATTTAACAATTTAAAATTCGTGCTTAAATTGTTAGTAAATAAAAATTCACGTTTAATTTGATAAAGAATTTAAAATTGCCGTTTAATTTGTTTAAAATCTCAAAGTCAACGTCTAATGTGTTTAAGGGATAAAAAAAATATTAAAAAAATTCAAAACACTATAAATTTTGAACGCTTCGACGGATTCGCGCCAAAATCAATACCAAAGTGTATTAACAATAGTTTGCATGTTAACATTGATTTTTACATTCTCATCCCACACGGAGTTTAGAAAAATAGAAAGTATTGGCATCGCAAGAAAAAATAACGTGAAATTTGTGGACTAAATAACTCTTTTGAACACGACAAAAAGAAAAAAAAATCATTTCTCACTTTTGCCCTTATAATTGTGACTCAATCACGGCTCGGCTCAATCTCGGCTTTTCATGAGCCGAATAGTTTTCTTTGCTCAAAAATAGTAAAAAAAAAGGGATTTTTCTCAAATGTTTGTCCGTCAGTACGTACGTATCAAATTTCCTAGCGTAGTCATAATAACTATCAGCAGACATTTTCCGTCGCGACGAAACTTTCAACATAACTTCTATATGTGGAGTATGAGTTTCGGATTGAAATTCAGAATTTTTCCTCCACATTTACTAGTTATTTACCTGCAATGTGACAAATTGAAAATAAAAGAAATTTACAAAACGCCAAAACTTATTATAAAATAACTAGTAAATGTGGAGGAAAAACTCTGAATTTCAATGCCAAACTCATAACCGCACATGTAGAAGGTAAGTTGAAAGTGTCGTAGCGATAGAGAATGTCTGCGTAAAGTTATTGTGTCTACCCAAAAAATTGTTTGTCTGTCTACATACATATCAAGTTTCCTGGCGTAGACACAATAACTTTACTCAGACATTTGTAAAAGTTATGAAAATTTGTACACATGTTCTACATATAAAATCTGAGTTTGGCATTGAAAATCAGATTTTTTTATCAATATTTTCTATCAGTTTATCTGAAACGTAAAAAAAATGGAAAAAACTCCAAATAATATTTTTAAAACTACAAATAACTTTTTAAAAATATTCACAATACTTGAATTAAATTCACGAATAAAGTTGTACTAATATAAGCCACAGAAATTTACTTTTTCTGTTTACCAGGTTTTACTCCACCTCGGAGAACACAATATAAAAGAAAATGTTTGAAGTTATACACACATATAAAGTTTTTATCACATACACCATGTTTCATTGCGATCAAAATCATTCATCTCATTCCACATTAAAAAATTAGATTGTGAACTAAAAATATGCACGCTACATTTGTCAATAACATTGATGAAAAAAAATATCGTCACCTATGATTTATAACATAATATTCAAACATTTCAGCGGTAAACGTAGATTGCAAGTGATCAACAAAATTTTAACAAAATTTAATTTACAATCATGAGGACAAAAATCGATGCTGTCGAAAAGCCGCATTGGCATTATCGGATATCGACATTTTTCAAATCCCCGCCCAAAAACATACATATTAACAAAATACTAACCATCAACAATTCGGATGATAAAATCACGAGTTGCAAAACACCAATCGCAACTGCTTCTTATCCAATTATTTTTATTTTCAAACAAAATAAACGTCAATTTTGATTTTTTTTGCATATGATGCGAAGTTCAAATTATTAAACGAATTCAATGTTAACTTAAAATTTTGAAACACTAGCAGCAGGCGGGCGGTTCGCGTGCGTACCCTTATCTCTCTATTAAATTTTTTTTCCACTCGACTTTATTTACTGGAACTGTCAAAGTTTATCAAACAACTATCAACTATCAAAATGACTGACTGACTGATAACTGAGTTGCTTGTCCAATAGCATTAGCTTCAGCCCCTTCCGTCAGCCAATCAGGCAACGAATAAAGCGACAACAATACCTGTATCGAAATTTCGATATATTTTAGCCACGGATTTTTTGAAGAGGGAAAATGAAGTTTGACTTTGAGATTTTAAACAAATTGAACTGCAATTTTAAAGTCGTAATCAAATTAAACGGGAATTTTTATTTTTTAACAATTTAAGCCCGAATTTTGAACTACTAAACAAATTAAATATTAACTTGACAATTTAAAACAAATTAAAATGCAGGGTTCGATTTGTTGAACAATTAAACACATTTTTCCATTCTTTATAAAATTTAAATAGGATTTTCTGTTTTTTAGACAATTTAAACACGATTTTCGATTTGTTAAACAATTTTAACGCAGATTACGATTTTTTAAAGCATTTAAACGGGAATTATAATTTTGCGAACAATTTCAAGGCGATTTTCTATTTTTAAACAATTAAAATGTGAATCTCGATTGTTGAAACAATCGAAACCTAAATTAATATTTTTTAAACACATTAAACCTCAATTTATATTATCCAAACAAGTTAAAAGTTAATGCATTTTTTTTAACAAATGAAACGTCAATTTATAGTTTTTAAACAAATTGGACGTTGTTTTTTCGAGCCCGGCTGTCTGGCAGTACTGGGCCTGAACGAATCGAGTATTTTAAGTAGCTCGAGCAGAGTGGCGGGCTCGAGTAGCTCGAACGGCTCGTCAGCTCGAGCGGCTCGGCGAGCTCGAGCGGCTCGAACCGCTTGGGAATATCGGACGGCTTGGATGGCTCGAGCGGCTCGGGTAGCTCGATGTAACGCCGTTGCTCGATGCAAAGCTCGAACCAGTGCCGAGCTTCACGGGCATGCCTCGAGCGGGCTCGAGCGAGCTCGTGCACATCTCTAGTCTTCGCAGTCCGCAGTATCCGTCGATTCTTTCCACGTGTCCAATTACGTCGCATTCGCGGCCACCGGCTTTTGATACGTCGAGCAGAATAGTCGCAAAGTCTGACAATCGTTGCATTTAATATTCCGCCATCTCTATGGCGGAATATTATATGTTGAATTTAATGAAATCAATTAAAAGAGTGCGCGCGTCGGTGATTCTCAAAGCTCGAAAAACCGACCCGCCGGTCGCTCAGTATAGTAGGGAATGATGATCATTAATAGGATTCAAAAGCTTTTCATTCCTATTTCGTTTCGAAATCGCGAGCCGCTTGGAACCACTTTGCACACTACCAATGGTTTAACTATGTTACCATCGTAAACTATTTAAAATGCATAAACCGATTACCTCACCTGTTAAAAATTTATTAAACTTTGTAGCGAAAGAAAAAAAAAATAAAAATTGATCATCAAGCGAAAGATAATAATTAATTGGGGGCTATGAATAAAATTTCCGCTGCCATTTCGGTAACTGATGTAACTAAGTGTTACATCTGTAGACTGTTGAAAATGCATAACCGCATTTAATTTAGCCGTGAAAAATTGTTTAAACTTTGTAGAGCAAAAAAATGATACCCTTCAAACGAAAGAAATTAATTAATTCGACAGAATAAACACATTTTTCGCCCCATCCCGGTAAACGCTTCTCAGCAACAAATTTAATAATTCTCGGAGAGAGGGTGTTGCATATATGGAACGCATTTTCAAAGGGAAAAAAATATAACCTTAAAAAAAAAAGTTGAAACTAAAATTCGTAACGATTCTCGCAAACGCGCAATATCTCCTCGAGGATATCACACAAATTTCGTCCGATCGTCTTTACCCATTGAAAAAATGTAACTTTATCCCTCAAAGTTAAACCTTTTAAAATTCCTCCGTCAAAATTCTGTTTTTTTCAATCGGCTTAATGAACAATTAGAATTTTTAATTAATGCTAATATTTAACGTCAATAATTTTACATCTATATACATATTTATATCATTTCTTTAAATTACATTCGTACTTCGATTTGTTTTTTACGATTTTTTTTCACTTTAATTTATCGCCAAAGCATTAGGTTAGGAAGTCAGAAATTTTGAGGAGCTCTTTGTAGCGCAGGACACTCGACGAACTGCTGCACAGTTAGCGAAATTAACACGAATCAAAAATTAAAGAAACAGTTCACTATCAAAAATCCCAAAAAAAAAAAAAAATTGAATGAAAAAATCTTTTTTATCCTCCAATGTAAAACATATGCTTAATCTTTAAAAAGTTTCGTGAATATATGCAACATCGTGTATCAAGGAGTCTTAACGAGTTACCGCGCAGATGCCCTCTATCATCGGTTTAAAACCCTTTACCATCGAGTGTCAAAACTTTTAAACCGGTGATCCCCGTTCTCGAGTGTCCGTACATTAGTTCTCTCGACCCTTGAAACTCTATCTCGCGCGACTTGACTGATTAAAAAACTTTTTATTCGACACAAATATATTACGCTCTTTCGCAGATGACTCGCAATATCTTGTTTCCTTTTTTTTCTCGAGCGCTACCAGGTGTTGCGACGCTTTTAAGATATACCTATATATATAGTATACATATATACGCAACAAAACATAATAATATTGCTTCCCATGAGTTCAGAGCCGCCCTCGTGGTTAACGTTATTGCATAAGCTGCGAATAACGCAACGCTTCTTACACATCCCCTTTGCTTAACTTTGCCGCGCCTCTATATGCATCCGCGATGTTTTCTTGCGTGAAAACTTAGGTGTCGGAAAGGTAAACGCAATGCGAAAACACGATAGCTAACTATCGTTATAATGGCATGTAACCACGTAAGGATATAGAGCTCTATTCGCTCTGCGACGCGTTATGCCAGTAGAAAGAGGCAAAAGGGACGATAGGGCGCAGGTGGCGCCTCGATACACTCGGCGTGTAAAGGAGAGTAAGAGTGAGAGAGGGATTCTTCCTGTATTGGCTTGTGAGACTACAAGAGAGATGAGACTATTGGCGCGCGCGCGGGCGCGTGCGGATCCAGCGCCGAGTGCGGCTAAGGGTAGTAAAAGGGGGTTGGCGTTTGGAGGGTTGCGCGGGCGTTGCGACGACCGGGCGTCGACCGGCAGTCGAATTCACTACCTCGCACCGGCAACTTCCACGCGCTCGATCGCGCTCTACAAATAATAACAGTACACATACTCGGACATCTCGTAACCGTTCCTACCCTCTTCATCCCGCAAACGAACGCGCAAAAACTTTCAACGGACCGCGATTTTCTTTCGCGACTATTTACGCCGAATATTTTTAATTTTTTTTTTTTTTTGTTATCAAAGACTCAAACTTTTACGAGTATTTCAAAGATTTCTTCTTTTGGAAGTCGCGGTAAATTTGAAAAAAAAAAAAAAAAAAAATTGTTTATAAAGAATTACAAATTTTTTGGGATGAAAATTAATTTTTAATCGATGAATTCGGCGTTTCCCAACCGACATTCATTTACGGGTGGAGGTTCGTGCTTTCGCCTCGTGTGCAGTACGTGTCGTTGAACTCGAGATCTACCGGTCGATCGATCGATCGATCGATCCACGGAGTCGGTGTTAATATACTCGACAGTTTGTAGATATACGCGAACGAAGCGCCAACAACAAGAGTGCCGACAACGATCGCTTTGTGTTGTTGTTGTTGTTGTTGTCATATATTTATTATTATTTGTTCTTAATTTTTCTTCATTCTTGAAGATTATTTTTTTCGGCTATACGGTGAACGCATTGCACTGCCCGTGGGAACGAAGATAATTCCGGTGAGAAATATATTAAATGTTCGATGTTTTATCTTAAGGTACTATTTGAAAGAGCAGAATTAGTTAAGATAAAAAATTACTAAATTTTTTTTTTTTTTTTTTTTCGTAAGAATTTTTTGACAGTACTTTGGTTTGCTGTTTAATGTCTTTGAAATATTTCGTTTTTCATTGGATTCAACTTGTCGCAAAACTATTTCCGAAATACAGTTTCCGCACGTAACTCAGCATTTTTTTTTTTTTTTTTTTCTTTCAAATGTACAAACAATATTTCCGGAGAAAGTATATACTTATTCGCGAAGGAAACTTTACTCGCTTTTTCGTTCATCTCTTACATCTACCGGCATAAGCTCTTTGGAAGATAAAAGTTGTAACTTCCGCAAAGTTGTGCGGAGTATGGACCATTTTATTGCTTGCTGCAACCCTTCTATGAAATCCTTCGATATTACGCCCGTAACCACAATATTTCGGCTTTCAATAGACGGTCAAACAATTTTTCTCTATATATGTCCGCATTTTTTTTTTTTTTTTTTTTTTTTCGCAAACTTTGCCGAAAACCGCGAACCTTACCACTGCAGGTATCTCCTTAAAGAACAAATACATCGATACAGCGGTCAGATATTGCTTCGATAAATAATGAAAAAGGCAATATAAGGGGGGTGACGAAATATATTGGCCGGCTGCGTTCGATCGAATGGTTTCCGTTAGAAATTGCGTACGTGAGACCTTTGATCTGCGTCCGCAGCGATACACGTATACATATATACGTATATATAACTACTATCCGTGATTCTGCGAACTCGGGCGCAGATGAATCGAGTGCGATAACCTGCAGGCAGAGAAAGAGACGAAACTTCACCTCTATCTCGATGTATAGATACAAACCGCCGGTTACTACAATTTTCTCGCTCACTCTCTCCCTGTAGTCACGTCACGTGCGCGATTCGATGAAAATTCTCTATGATATATTGTGGGCGCATCGTTATTTCGTACTTTCAACCGACAAACCGCGCGCGTCCATCAATTCTTCTATATTATATTTCGCGCTCGATTTCCGTGATTGAGGGAAAAAATTTAACGATATATAAACACAATACATTAATAAGGCGAACCAATTATAAAATCGTCCGAAAATTTTATTAACATCTAAAGGGTGCGATATATGTACTTTTGATTGCAATCAGTCATATATCCGATAAATTTTATCACGCTTTTCATGTTTTGAAATTGATTTTCAAACACAAGAAATTCTCTTTTGTACCTCTAACGAGTTTTTCAACGGCGTTGCGTGTATTTTTTCCCATAGATCGCGATAGTCGCGGCGTTTTTTTTTTTTTTTCAATTTCATTGAAAAGCCGGAATTTCGATGTTTGAAAAGTCCCGAAATTCCGGACATTTGACGAAATGGGACTTGAAAAAAAAAAAAAAAAAAAAAAAAAAAAAAAAAAAAAAAAAAAACTTTTATCCATCGACGTTTCGAACCTTTATACGACGCGAAAAACTTCCACCATCGGCCGGTGCCGCGTTAAATTTTTATCCGATATATTTTATTCCGCTTATAATAAGTCGCTTATTCTATTCAATGTTTTTTTTTTTTTTTTTTTTTTTCGTGAAAAGCGGCGTCAGAAGCGATAAAAAATGGTTATATTTTTTTACGTTTGCCATATACAAAGCATTCTGAAACGCGGAAATTTCGCTGAGGTTCATAGTTCGTAGCCGCGGATAGTCCGATAGCGATGTCGGAATCAATTTAATCCGATTTCTCTCGTCGGAACAGCACAAAATTTTGGCTCGAAATAGTTACAGAATTTTTCACGGTTCGAAGCACTTTCATCGGTAGTCGAAATTCCTCGAATCGTTTACTACCGCTCCGGGTTTTCTGCGGCATTTGCGGGAGAATTCCCTGAAGCAATACGCGTGGCTACACAGGACTCCCGATCGAGTCTCTCCGGCCATCCCATCTCGATTATTTCTATCGTTGGTCCTTCTGTCGTAAATCCACTTGTGGGTTATCGAAATCGTCGGAGGATCGAACAATGGATACAATTCGAAACGAAATAAGAAATATCGTTGTTCGATCTCATTCCGCCGAAGTCTCCATTCTCCTTGCCGTTTCAATGTTTCGATGTTTCGATGTTTAGCGGAAAACCGTTTTATACTGTTGTAAACAAGAAAACAAAAGGGAACACCAAGAATTGGATAAAGAATCGTGCAAATTGCGTCGCGGATAGATAAAAAAAAAAATTGCTATCATATTTACGAAAACAAAAAAAAAATGAAAAATTTCACAACATTTCAGTAAACGAAAATTTTATCGTTTGTTTCTGATATCCATCCATCTTGAAAATAATGGAAAAATTCTTCGTTATTTATTGTTTTGTAGACGCAATTTTCTTTTTTTTTGTAATTTTTTTTTAAACCGCCAAAAGTAAAGAATTACAAAAATAGCCGACACGCTGTTAATTCTTCACTTTAATTACACATGTAAGTTAAAAAACAGAAGAACATTCGAAGAAGTATATCGTCAGAATTTGTCTTTCTATTTTCGACTCGAGATATACTGAGACGCGAGAATGGAAGGTACGAATCGATATCAGGTATATTCGGGAAAACTTCGAATGAAACTTTAAATTTGAAAGCTTTTCCATTCGCTGTTTGTCCCATTCGCGATCGAAATACTGCATAAGTACAATTCGGACCGCGCTATTGAATATGCTATGATGTCTATTTACGGTCAAAACTTTTTTCGCGACGGATTATAATCGTTCGAAAACACGCGAGAAATGTTTCCATAAAGTAATAATCACTTTGAACGATATAAACCGCACAGCGAAACTGCGGTATCTTAACTCCGCGTCTAAATCGGGTCTATTGATTGATTCGTTGTCGAACAGCCAATATTGTAGTGACCCATTTAAAAATCATTGCATCCGCGGTACATTCGCATTTGTCGACAAATTTCCGGCAATCGAATAGATGAGTTTATCCAAACATACCGATACGCGGGCAGCTTGCGACGATTAATTAACAATGATTAATCGACATACTGTGCAACAACTGTTGATTGTGAATTCAGGTAACTGTGTCATTAATCGACTAAAGTAGTTGCATATGTATCCGCGAATTGTCAAAATTGCCACAACATTGTCGAAAATTTACGAATAAATTTAATCAAACAGTATTAACATAATAATAATAATTTCAGAAAGGGATAATGCAAAATTTTTTGCAGTATTTTTTAGTTTTTAAAAAATTTTGTCAAATTAAATTTAATTCAAAATTTTGTCAAATTAAATTTTATTCAAAATTCTGGCAAATTAAATTTTACTCAACATTTTGTCAAATTAAACTTTACTCAAAATTTTGGCAAATTAAATTTTATTCAAAATTTTGGCAAATTAAATTTTATTCGAAATTTTGGCAAATTAAATTTTATTCAAAATTTTGTCAAATTAAATTTTATTCAAAATTTTGTCAAATTAAATTTTATTCAAAATTTTGTCAAATTAAATTTTATTCAAAATTTTGGCAAATTAAATTTTACTCAAAATTTTGCCAAATTCAATTTTACTGAACATTTTTCCGAAAAACCTCGAAGTGATAACGAGAAGCCGAAAGAGCGACAAAAAAAAACGCTCTTTTCCCTTTTGTGTATCGTATATTTTTCATACCCTTAAACTTTTGCGAGATTTCTCCGGTATCGGACACACTCGGTGTTTCGTTTTGAGAATGCCGAGAGGATTTTCGTCGGACGAGAATCTTTGAATATAAACGGTGGCACTTTGCAATTCATGGAGGACGGAGGAAGTCGTAATCCCACACGCTTCGCACGATCCGGACACTACTTCCGTCCCTTCTCGTCCTTCGCCCATTTCCCCACGACCGCGCTTCGGGAAGCATATACGACGTGAATTCGTACGAACTTTAGCCTCAACACTCCCTTTCTTTCGGTCGTTGTGTAGACCCACCGGCAGACAACGACGAGACAGCAAAACTCGGAAGTTGATGCACGCCGCTACCTACTGTACCTTATCGTGTGGGATTTTCGAGGCGTTATTCAATGTTTGAACGCGGTGCAGATGCACGCGTTATATAAACTGTACGGAAAACACACAAACCCACCGTCGACTTTCCGTCTGCTCCACACGAGAGAGCGCTTGAATTTTTTCAACCGTAAGAGAGGAGAGCGCCTCGGTGCGCGGAGCCTCGTGAAGCTTTCGTTGGATTTTCCCGAGAGAAATGATATATACATATCACACATTCCATTGAGCAATATTTTATCGAGGAAGAATGCTGCTTCTCTCCCATAGATCTTCAGCATCGCATACTTGATGCAAAAAGAAAGGTATCGATGGAGATTTAATTTTCCGCGATGTCTCAATATCGCGGAATAATACTGCGGGCAAAACAAATTAGTTTCGTCAATGAATCGATAAACCAAAAAAATTAAATCAGACATCGATTACGGACAGAATTCTCGAGTACTTCTTTATTATTTCGAGGATATCAGGCGGGTAAAATTTATGGATACATAAATTATTATATAAATATGAATTTTAAAAAAATTAATATAAATTTTTAATAAATATTAATATTCCGTATTTTAATATAAAATATAAAATAATAAAAATAGATTTTATTTTTAATTTATTTGACAAAAAGTGTTATATTATATAAATATTTACATGTTTTGATTCCGTGAGATAACGAGCGGTACAGCCGAAGGTTTTTATATATATATTTAGCAGCTCCGCGGAATATCTATATTTTTCGTTTGAAAAATGTATTTTTCCTTTGATATCTAAAAAAAAGGTAATTTCCCGATTCGCCAACTTTGTTAACTTGCACCGAAAAATATGAACTCGGAAACGTCGAAAAAAAAAAAAAAAAAAAAAAAACCCATCTCTTCAACTCGTATGCGTTTAAAGCTCTCTATCCAACGAATTTTAACGATTCACCGTTATTATTTCACAAGCGTCCATAATTTACGAAGTTTACACGAAATTTTTATACACGAAGTCTCTTCTAAACCTTCATAGTTAAAAAAAATCCTTTGAAAACAGTCCGGAGGAACTTTAGAAAAAAAAAAAAAAAAATCTCACGGACACGTATCACCCCTTTTAGGGTGCAATAAAATTTGATGTTTCGCAGAGCCATTGAATAACTATATATCAACATTCACGTACCTGCATATTATGTTAGCAAAAAAAAAGTCACCGCCATATTTCGCCATATATCGAAGGGTTAAAATGGTCACTGATTGGCATATATCGCCGAATCGATATGTCGGTAAAATCGCTAAAATGGATACGAATATTCACGCGCATGCAGGTAAAATCTCGTATGAAATAATGTTGACTTCAGAATTCTCATTAAAACATGTCGGCAAAGATCGTGTGGACAACGTGTAGAGTCGTAACTTTCGGAAACCATTATGGTGCGAATGTCCGTGAGATGACTGCGATGTTTTCTCGCAATTTTTATGAAAAAGTTGCGAGCTCCGTTATACTTCATTATACGAAAGATAGACTGTGCGCGATGTATTCCGTAATATACATCTATAGCCGGGCTGTGGTTATACAAAAGAGGGGCAGATGGGTCGCGATGAAACGCAAGAGAAGCACAGAAAAGCTCGTCATCAGACACAGTCTCTGATATAACTCAACCGCCGTGCCGCGCGCGACTCGCATACCTCGCACTGCCTGCAACTACTACTAATACTACTACTACTACTACTACTACTACTACTACTACTACTACTACTACTACTACTACTACTACTACTACTACTACATACTGCGCCTCGTGTAAATTCCATTCGTCGGTTTCGCTACGAGCACCGAGATATACCACTGAGACGACTATATGACAAGACGGTTTCGCTAATTTACTCGGCTCAAGCGATACGGGAGAGCGCACTCCAAACTGTGCTGCAACCCCGCAATGCAGTGAGTGCAATGCGAAGACTAAGACTCAAAAATAACGAAAAGATAAAAAAAAGTATGAGAACGAAGCGAATGAGGGAAACGATCAAGAGACACGGAAGCGTCTCGACGCCAAGTGATTAAAAAAAAAGGCGTAAAAAAAAAAAAAAAAAAGAAATAAAAAAAAGTCTATACGCCACGGACTGTGGTAAGAAAAGCGATATAAAGTTTATAGCCCGAGGTGCGAGGGGGTTTCGTTCGAGTCTCGAAGTCAAATCGATTCGAAGCTATGGGAGAGATTCACGGAACTCCCTTTCTGCGCCGCCCTATTCTCACCCTTCCGTCGCTGTGCACTTTTTTTTTTCTCAGTGATTCTCTGTTATATCAATACTATTGACAATGTTCGAGAGTCGAAAGTTTGAAGTGACAAATCTTTAAAGTTCGATTAGCAACGCAATGCCGTAAAAAAAAAAAAAAAAAAAAAAAAATAGATCGATAGAAAACACGGTGCGCTTTTGCAAATTTGTCTCTACATAGCGATCGAAAAATTTTACAAAATCTTTGGCGATAAATCTTCGTTACATAGATACGAACGAATTTTAGGTCGCATTTTCTGCATCATAAATTACGTTCATGTTAACCCAAAACTGTCGGTCTGTCAGTACGGGTAGACCGCCTACTTCAGTTTTTTTTTTTTTTTTTTTTTTAACGCGACACTTGGCAATGTACGCGACATTTTAACCTTTTTTCACTACGAAAACACGATATAAAAAGTATTAACTGAATTTATCTAAATGTATTTATTTTGCGTTGTTCATTCGGATAGAATTATATTCGGACGTATCTCAGGGATGTCCAAGTCTGTTAGAGTGGTCACTCCTCGTTCGGACGTCAAGTCAACGCGGAGAATTAATTATTTAGTTGAAACTTCATATGCAGCATATGTTTGTGATTTGTCTGATCATTAATTAAAAGTTCGATAAAGTTATCATCATTATAATATTATTATTATTAAATAATAGTAATAGTGATAATAACTTTATCGAAATTTTGATATCTATCATGCAGATAATTATTATCGTAACATTCCGACGTCCGAATTTATCTAATTTTTTATCTGAGATAATCTGCGATAATAATTTCGTAATAATAATAACAAATCCATTAAATTCTGACGTTCAAATGTTACGAAAATAATTATTCTCGCGATATAATATGTAGGATGATAGAGGAATTCTACGATAACGCGTGATCACCTCCGGCGCGTGCGCGCCTCGGGCATAATTTTCATCAGCAACCCTTGTATTAACTATGCGTACGAATGCCGAGAAAATTTTTCATCTGCCGGTGGCTTTGCAGCTACGGATTACGCAGGAGAGTTAATTCCGCACTCAGCCGCTCTATTGCTCCTACGGTCTTCTAATTATTCGGGTATTGCACCGGTACCTATACGTCAAATTAATATACCCGAGTAACTGTAATAACGGTGCAACGTTGGCAAGCATTTTACAATGACCCGAACGTATGCAATTTTTTTTAAATCTTACAAATAACGCAAATGAATTATAGCAAATTATTTACGAACGGTATATATCTGACGAAGTTTTCAAAATTCCGCAGAGCGGCAAAAACAAAAATATATACTATATCGTGATTTTTTTTAATAATGAAATTTCAATAAATTCATCGAAAAAAATATATTACAGTCAATTCCATTGGTATAAATAAAAAATTAAGGTTATTTATTCAATATATTTTTTAAAATAAACCATTGGAAAAAATTTAGATATAAAAGAATTCCCACATAATAATATAGTAATTTTTTTCCAAATTTCATTTTTCGACGTTTTGGAACATTTTGAAAACGTTTACATGAAAATCTAAAAAAAAAAAAAATTACGAAAACAAAGTTTCCCGAGGAAGCGAAATAATGAAAAAACGTTCTAAATATCGATATATTAAATAAAATTATACTAATATATCGTATATTGTGGTTTCCTAACATATTATCAATAATTATAAATAATTACCTCTTATTATGAATGAACGAAGTTATTTGTACCAAAAACTACGAGTGGATATTCGAAGATTTGTCCCAACATCTTGAAATCACCGACGCTTTGGCACGTGAATGCATTTGATACATTATACGTAAATGACTAACCAGAAAGTGCAGCATTAGCAGCCACGCGAACAAAGGAGCAGTAGCTTGAGCCTTTATTCCGTAATTTAATATCTCTGGAATCCCCTTAGTTCCGTCGCCGTAGGAGTTAACGAGCGTCTCTAGGATTGATTGCAATTAGGGTAGAATAGTGGCAGCAGGGATGCATACGGAGTTAGGTGCGATGTTGTAGCGTCAGGACGCCTTGTCGTCGCTCATTCCCTTCTTCGAATCAGCAAACGCTCCATCGTTCGCGACGTCATGGAGAAACAGGGGGAACCGCTGCTTCATTTTCGTATGCGCATATTACATTCAACTGATGCAGCTGTTCGTACCAAATCCGTTACAATAATCACACCCTCTTCGTGGCAATGAATTCGTAACGCCGAAAGCTGCTTAACCGATTAGCGCAGCCTCGATGCCTAATTGATAATCTCATCGTAAACTAAAAGTTCCTTTTATCTCCGTAACTTCGGAAGATTATCGAATCTCAAGCGCTCTTGGAAACTTTGTGAATTTAAATCTATAAAAAAATAATTTATTTCCAGCGAGTAAAAAAATAGTTGATATTTAATTGGAGGTTAAAGCTTGAAATTCATATTAAATTTAACAGTAATTGGTAATTAAATAAAATATAGTTCACAATCGTAGCTTTAATTTTTGAAGAATAAAACAAATATTTTACTTAAGAAAAATTCAATTGATTAAAAAATATTTTTATACATTGTTTTTCGAGTAAATATTTTATGTTGAATATCGTACGACGCCTGAGCGCCATCATCAAATATTTTTCGCTCGTATCAGTTGCGTATTTAAAAAAAAATCGAATCCCAATGATACGTGGAAATTTTGAAAAATTGAAAATATAAATTATTTATTTTTCTCGAAAATGGAAAAAAATTGTTAATTAATTGAAGTTTCAGATAAAAAAATCTTTAAATATAATATATCATGTAGCAGTGGTTTATTAAAAATCAGCTCTCTTAGCATTTTTTTTTAAAAAACTCCGCATCCAATTTTTGAGAAATTTTGGTTTTTGTTGGTTTTTTTTTTAATTTTTTATTAAAAATTTTAGACTAAAAAAAATATATTCCATTTTTGTTTCGCGAGTTAATACTTCGAGCCGAATATTGTACGAAATCGGATCGTCATCATCAAATTTTCATTCGCACGTGGTATTCGCGTCTCGTGCTTCGTTATCCAAATTACGGAAGCTTCTCGCAGGAATTCATTAACGAAGGGGTTCGCATGATTTTCTCGGAGAACCCGTAGCTTCTCGAGTTTGATTTCACACCCCGAAGCCTATTTCACACCCTTGCATGCCAAATCCTTCCGCAAGTAATTAAGGGCGAAAGCCCTTAACAAGCGCAAAACTTCCATTCTTTTTAGACTGAAAGTTTCGCACTTGTATATGACTGAACCAATTACATGCATTCCCTTTAGTTCGTTCTTCAACAAAAAAAAAAAAAAAAAGTATAATCGTATTACAGAACAGAAAACTCGACCAGTTCTTTCCTTTCGAAAACTTATTTCGAGTACAGAGCTTTCGTAATAATACAACCAATTAAAATTGCTCCCGTGAGACAGCTGCTCACGGAGCGCTCATATATCTTTCCGAGAACGTCTTTGTAGGGTTAATATTTGTGTTTGTTATTTAAAATATATGTATAGTGAAAACTTTTTTATTTTTTTTTTATAAAAAAAAAAAAATTACTATTTTACTGTTAATATTTTTTTAAATAATGTTTACAACCCCTCGAGTGCATTATAATTAGATTTGACTACAAATACGATTGTTCGAAGCTTATATAAATTCATCGAGGCATAAATCGATTGTATGCACAGCGCTAATATTGACGTTAAAACATATTGACATATCGGATCCTTTTCGTGTCGGTGAACGAGCGATCGCAATCATATGACACGAATTGAGTTTCCGTATGCTGTACTGAATGATACATCGCGCTATGTATGCATACTTCAGACAGTGTGGACGAAATTGAGTCGCATAACGTCGAGTGCATCGAGCATGCAGTCGAAGTTCCTGTGAACGTTTCAATATAACATCGCGGGAAGGGCGCGCTTGAGGGGGTGCGGGAGGGTGGAGGAGAGAGTTGTATACCTCAATGCTGACTCGAGTAGCTTGAGATATATTTACCGATACTACTGGAGGTGCATCCCTCCTTCTCGTCCGCCCCGTCGACGTAGTTCGACAGGAAGGAAGGAAGGATACACGTGCGAGCATTGCTTGCACATTGAGAAGGGTGCGAGAGAGTTGGTGGGTTGTACACAGCCTCCGGCATGTTTGCCGAACTCTCCTTGCTTCAAATCGATCACTATTATCGAATGTGAACAGAATCTCGTCTACGACGGAATTGATACGTCGTGCAATCGGCCTGACATGTGCTATTATTAGATCGCCGCGGGGCCTCTACTGTTCAAAGCGAACGCAAGTTACGAAGTTCGTGAGAAGATTCGAATACAGATACTGAGTACAATATTCACATAAACATCCGACATATCCGGTGTTCCGAACAAATTTTCGAATTTTTCGTTAAAAAGCTAATATTTGCGTAAAGGAGGAGACAGAATATTGACTTCCGCTACTACTTATAGTTCCCCTTTCGATCGATGTAATAAAAAAAAAAAGAAAATATTTCGCAGAAAAAATATCGTCGGTCGATAAATTTTGACAATTCGTGACTCGAAAATATTGCAAACAGAATTTTTTTTTTTTTTTTTTTCGAAATATATTTTATCAAATTTCAAGTTATTATTAAAACTTTCGAACTTTTGGCGCGATTTTTAAAAAATATTTTGTATATCTTCAATTTTGTGGGTAAATGATATTCTATCATTTCTTTGGAAATTTTTGCCGATCTGCAATTTGATCGGATGAATGGCTCCTAATTACAGGGTGATGAATCGCCATTTTTCAAGGGGGTGAAGTTATCTTCAAAATTAATTTTCCTTCCACTCGTAGTAAATTTAAAAATCACTGATCCAAACGCCTACGCGGCCGACCGGCAAATCCCCGTGTCAATCATTGCATCTTATCTTCTTAACTTGACTATACAAATTTTTTTTATTACGACGTATTCTCGATGCGATCGGTAGCCGGGTGTGTAATCTCGAAGATCCAATGAGAGTTATAACGTGGCGGCTCTGTGGCATAGGATACTTACAGTCGATATAGAGATACACGAAAGCCAGAAGCGCACACATCTATGGTGAGTTTCAAAGGTGGAATCGATATCTTCGGTTCAGAGTTCAAGTCTCGATAATCCGGTGGAATACGAGTCGCTCGACTTGGGTATAAAAGGCGAGCGGCGCGGATGGTAGCAGTTGCTGTAGCAGGGAGCATGGAATACGTCTATAGTATTTCGCATCCCATACATATATCTATCTATAGCAAAGATAAATTCGAGCGCAGAACCATTGGGGTCCCTTGCGAAGGGGTAGATGCGGTTTTGCGATGAGCTTCTGTACTTTTAATGCCGGATGAAAGAGTCGAGAGAAAAAAAAAAAAAATGAAACCGCGAAGAAAGAGTACGAGTGCGGAGAGCAGCCTCTTCCAGCCGTAGCGTGATCTCTCGTTTTAGATAACTCTTCGTCTCCTGGCGCAGAGGAAGTCTCTTGTGGAAAGCTGAAAAATGATTAACGCTTTTTGTATACACGCACAAGCGTTGGAAAAGAGCCAAAGTCGCGCGAAGACCGAACCTTCATTTAGATCACAGTTAGGTGTTTTTTTCTTCTTGTCCCTCCTTACCAGAGAGAGAGAGTTACAATTTCCGGAGTTGTAATTTCGTAATTTTAGATCTGATTTATTGACGACACGGTACACACGAAGAGACCAAGTAGGAGAGTAAACTTTGGGCGACGATTGATCGTTGAACTTTCTAATGAATTTGTAACGCAGAATTTCTAAACCCGAAAGCTTGGATCGAGTTTCCGCGATCTTTTGAAGATTCTTATGCATCGAGTGTGCATCGTGTGTATCCGTCTGCAAACAAAGCGCTCGAAAAACCGACCCGCCCTCGTTTTGTAAAATCGTCGAGTCTGAAGTGTAATGTCAGTTTCTACTTAACCTTCTCCCCTTTAACCTTTAATTCATTGTAGAGATCCCATTTTTCGAAAAACGAAATGTGTATAACGATTTTTCTAAGATATCCATCAGGTTTGCTGGTTTATTTGAAACCGATAAACCGATTTCCATAAATCGGGATAAAAGGAAACAAAAATGTCGACTACATCGTTTGAAATACGATTTCACTATAAAGATGATATTTTTCATATTTTCGCGTATAAAGAAAAACGCAAAGTGTATAAGAAGAAGATATCATCCAATGGGGTTTTTTTTTTTATTTAAAATCGACATATCGATTTTAATAACCGGAAAAGGGGAGAAAAATGTAAACTTTCTCGTTTAATGCCGCGTTTGGCGGAAAACTTCTCGCAGTCGGTAAAGAGACACGGCAAATACCAGTTGGATGCTTCTGTATTCTTATTCGCTTCCGAAACGAGGCAACACGGGGTAAATAGCTTGAGATCGACGAGAAAGCGAAGTAAGGGAAGGATAGAAGGGAGGAGACTGGGTACATATCGAACCGGGTAACTCGTGACCCGCATCCAAGTACACATGCACGTAGCACGTGAATCTTCTTTTCTTCCTTCATCCCTACGATTCGACGTTTTCTCGTGAAAATATCCCGGACTCTCGGATCGACACGAACAAGAGAACGGAAGCGGCCGCAATGTCAGAAGGGAAAAGTCGTCTCTTCTAACGATTTTTTTTTTCCGATATCCGTTGCACCACTTGCGTTTCGCAATGTACAAAAGACAAACTTGTTCGACGGTCGTCCACAGCGCAAACATCGACGGAATGCCCTCGAAGTTTTCTCGAAAATTTTTGCGAACCTAAGATTCTTCGTATTACGAATTACATCGACGACATTTTATTCATGAATTTAGCAAAGTTTGTTCGTGATATGTGGAACGTAATTTATAGATTTTGTTTACAATGCTTTTTTTTTTCAAACAGAAAAAAAAAGGTTTGATAGGACTAAAGATCGTCAGCTTTTTTTTTTATTGAAATCTTTTTATAATGATATCCCGTACGAAACCTGCAGGATTGACGATTAAATGAATCGTTCATATGACTAAAGATCGTTTGCTTTTTTTTTTATTGAAATCGAATGAATTTCCATATGATTATTACATTTTTATTACATTTTTTTATAATGATATCCCGTAAGAAACCTGCAGGATTGACGATTAAATGAATCGTTCATATGACTAAAGATCGTTTGCTTTTTTTTTATTGAAACCGAATGAATGAATGTTTATTATTTATTAAATTTTGTATAATGATATCTCGTATGAAACCTACAGGATTAACGATTAAATGAATCGTTCATATGACTAAAGATCGTTTGCTTTTTTTATTGAAATCGAATGAATTTCCATATTTTTATTGTTTATTAAATTTTTTTATCATGATATCCCATATGAAACCTGCAGGATTAACGATTAAATGAATCGTTCATATGACTAAAGATCGTTTGCTTTTTTTTATTGAAACCGAATGAATGAATGTTTATTATTTATTAAATTTTGTATAATGATATCTCGTATGAAACCTGCAGTATTGACGATTAAATGAATCATCCATACGACTAAAGATCGTTTGCTTTTTTTATTGAAATCGAATGAATTTCCATATTTTTATTTAATTTTTTTTATAGTGATATCCCGTATGAAATCTGCAGGATTGACGATTAAATGAATCGTTCATATGACTAAAGATCGTTTGCTTTTTTTTATTGAAACCGAATGAATGAATGTTTATTATTTATTAAATTTTGTATAATGATATCTCGTATGAAACCTGCAGTATTGACGATTAAATGAATCGTTCATACGACTAAAGATCGTTTGCTTTTTTTATTGAAATCGAATGAATTTCCATATTTTCATTTAATTTTTTTTATAATGATATCCCGTATGAAATCTGCAGGATTGCCGATTAAAAAAATCGGTCATACGACTAAAGATCGTTTGCTTTTTTTTTATTGAAATCGAACGAATTTCCATATTTTTCAAGGGATGCTCCGGCGACAAAGCGAGACCCGTTACTCGTGATGTCTTGCTATTACTGTTGTTGCTGTTGCTACGAGGACGAAGACGACCAAGTGATCGGTGGACCGATCGGCTCCGTTGATTACGGAAGGGCCACCGTCTCGGGTGGTAGCGAAAGCTTGACAGACGGTAGTGGAGGTAACAACGGAAACGGTCTGTGCATAGCTTCCGGCATATCAGCCCTCCTATCTCTCGTCATCGTATCCGTTGCGATTGGAACGGGTCAGTGGCTACTTACCGAGGAGAAACTACCCAAAGCTTATTCCGCTAATGCGTCTGCAGAGCCCGACAGCAAAGTGACGTACAGCGGACTTTGGAGAGTCTGCGTTGCGACAAGTGAGTTATCTCGACATCTTCTTCGTTTCATCGATATACAGTGTAATCGAATTATACCGCTATTAGTCAAATTCCCATCCATAATTCAATACACTAACATTTTGCATCGTCAGGTTCTTCATAAATTACCGCCCTTTTAATTCATCCCTTACAAACTTTAGTTATTAAAAGTGCAGATTAAAAAAAAACGCCTTTATTTCACTCAGTGTGCAAAAAGGCAGTTTTACGCACCTTTCGCGCGCGTATAACTCCCATTCGCCTTGTAAATTAAATTTTTTTAGGATTCTCGTGCAAAAAAGATTTTTCGCACTCGTATCGTAATGTACTATTTTTATCAAATTTTTTCAACATTAAAATTTTTTTTTTTTTTTTCAAATATTGAAAAAAAATCCATCAAATCTCAGATTGGATAGGAATCACTGTGATTATTTTCACTATAAATTTCTGTCAAATATTTTGCCAATACTTCGATGCTAATACTTTAAAACCATTTATAAAAATGTAAAAAATTACCCACTGTCATTTTAATTCGATTTTATTCGAAGTTTTATCCTTTGAAACACAGAGGTTACAGATCTTCCAAAAGTTACTAAAGCCGATGCTTAACCCCCATTTTTAATTTATTTTTCAATATACTTCCGGTTGCGGAAATATTAACTGTAACAACGCAACTATCGTACTTTTAAGATTCTTTGTCTCCATCCATCCCCGTCATCTCAGGGGGTAGTACGGCGGTTGGGGGGTGGGGGGCGGGGGAGGGGGTGAATAGTTTCGTTCATTAAATCAGTGTATGCGTGTGTCATGCGCATGTAGCTAATAAATCCGCCTGTATGGCAGACACGAATAGTCGCAAGAGTAAAGTTTCGCTTCCCTCGCTTGACCGATAAATTTCACTTGGATGGTGTTGGTAGCTACTCTCGGTGGACCAGCGCAATGTAACATTGCCGTTATATAACACGGCAAGGGTAGTTACAGCACGTGGAACCCGTTGCAAGCCATGCGAAGATGCAAGCGGCGATAGGGGGTGAAAAGGATGGGGTAGCGTTGAGTTGCTCGCGCGTAATATTCGCCGAGAGTGTTCAGGGTTGGTTCCGGTGGCGAGTCTCGCTCGTGACCGCGCGCGCCACCGCGAGAATCGTGGAAAGGGTGATGCGAAAAGTGGTGAGAAAAGAGAGGGTGAAGGGGGAAGGGGGGGAGGGGGTGGGAGAGAAGAGAAACGGAGTGAAGCGAGAGAACGTGAGGAGCGAAAGCCAACGTCTCCAAGGGGGTTACGGGGTCCGACGCAAAGGGGTTGGTTGGCTATGCCAACGTCGAGCGACGACTCGTCGACTCGAGAGAACGAGGGATAGCAAGCCCTCTGGTACCAACCGACGACGGGAGAATGAGGAAATGACTCGTTACTCGGCGCACCGGAAACTACTCTCCTTCTTCTTCCGCCCCCTCCCCCCTCCCCCTACCCCTCCGGGATCGTTCCCGACGTAGAACACGATGCTTCACGTCCAATGCTCACTCCTTCGGGCATTCGTGATCGAAAAATCTCCGAGCTTAAAAATTTTCCTCGTCTAATACCACTCGAGACCCGAGCGCTTTCAATCCTATTTTACTTTTTTCTACCATTTTTTTTTTTTTTTCTTTCTTTTATTATTTTATTTTTAGCGAACTCTTCGTATTTCTACCTTAACGTTTTCCGCTCTTCAATTTTTGGATCTAACGAGAGTCAAACAAGCGGATGAAATAAAAATTACTGCGATTGAAGACCGCCGCTTCACGGAGATCGAATATCTTGATTCTCAGGTTGATAGAACGATTGTTGAACGTTAAAAGATCATCCAATGATCGCGCGGCGTTACGTTGAGAGCCAAAATTAACCTTTAAACCGGAAAAGCAAGGAAACTGCAAAATTATCGAGAGAAAAATGTAATTCGCTTGAAACGCTTCATCAATTAATGAAAACGCTTTTATCAATGAATCAATTTGTCCTTTTAAAATCACTATACTTTTTGCAAATTTCATTTAATCCGCCGATGAAATAAAAACCATTCAATGTCGTCTCGTTGCAGTAAATTTACGAACGTTCAATTAAATTACCAAATTTATAGATCGAAGAATTTGCGGAATGCTTTGAAAATACCATTGGAATCTCATTTTTTTTTTTAAATACATCGTTCCAATTGTTGAAAGTTCGAAAATTGTATGCTACAGAGTAATATATTAAATTTGGGAAATTTTACGTGTATATATTTTAATGTTAAATGTTTCGAAAATTCCGCGCGAAATTGACAAATGCGAAGAATTCGGGTTGCAGAATTTTACACATGTAGCAATGTCGGGTTTTCCGTATGTAGAGAAATCGATGTCACGAACGATCGAATGCGGCAGAGAATTATCGATGTCAGAATTACGGTAACCGTTGTACGGACGGACGGTGGCTGCTGTACAAAGGGGCAGCGGTAGTACATTGGTATTACTGTGTCGAGAACACGGACGACCGACGAGAGTACTCGGGGCTCTCGTGTACAGTACATACACTACAGCGCCACCCCCCATGTAGAGTACTACTCTCACCCTCTCCGCGCCATTCGATTCTCGATTATTGAAGAGAGGCAATACGGCATACTTCCGGCCCGCGCCGGAAATGAGCATTCCGCTCTTGCCAACCCGATTCCTCCGTTCCATCGGTGTACGAGAGACGAAATGGCGAGATTCGAACGATGGGGGAGAGAACCCGGCGACTATCCTTATTGCTTCTCACACATGAACGATTATTGGCTGTAGCATACAAATGCGTAAATTGGACATTTGACACCTTGTTGAATTACGGCGAAATGAACAAAAATTCAAAAATAGAATAATATTATCGCAATATTTCAATATTTGTCGATACCAAATACGATAATTTTAATCGCATAAATGGAGACCGCCTTTCGCATTCAGGCGATTTGGGGGTTTATTGATCAATCACTTTCATCTTCACGATGATTTATCGCACTTTTTTTTATTAATGATTTATTTTTATAAAAAAAAATAAAGACACTGTGAAATTATGCCCGATTGTTGGAAAAATTATTTTTAATAATAATAATAATAATAATAATAATAATAATAATTATTATTATTATTATTATTATTATTAAAAATAATTTTGTGTAAAAATTGTGTAAAAAAATAATAATAATAATAATAATAATAATTATTATTATTATTATTTAATTTTTAGTTATTGCTTAATTAATCTATATTTATACAAAATCGAAATAATAATTCTGGAATTACATGAAAAAAAAAAAAAAAAAATGTATATAGTTTTCTTCGCCTGTGGACACAATTTGTTTTACAATTTTTGATTGTCCCAAGTGATTAATTAGCACAGTGTTATTAATCAGTGTCGGCAAAGTTTTTCTTCGTTTGTAAAAAATAAACGCAGTTTCTTGTCATTTCGTATGTACTGCAGTCAGATGAGCAGAGACTCGCTTTAACCTTATTTTTCAAACTGTCGCGCTGCTACCTGGTGCCGTTTTTTTTTTTTTTTTTTTTTTTTTTTCATCACGTGCCGCAATAATAGTACACAAGTTTCCGGAATTCGCATCACGAGCTTGCGACAGACCCTCGAAACTTCACACGAGCGTTGTCGAAATATACCCAACATAGCCGGAGGACGCGTCGCGTTATAATTTCCAGACTTCGCAAGCTTTCGTGTAACTACAACGTGGAAGCTTCCGGCGTGATGTCGCGTTATAACGAGATGTGTCGTACACGCTAAACCGTTTTGCCATCGAGCAAAAGACAGTCCGACAAGCTTTTCACAATCCTTCCACCTGCGATTCAAAACTTTTGTTCAACACGACGAAAGCGCGAAAAAAGCAAAAGACAAAAATTAATGATGAACATTTTTCGATTCATTAAAATTTCGAAACTAAAGAAAATACTAAAAAAAAAAAAATCGACGATCCTCATAAAGATATTTTCACGCTTATCGAAATTACAAATTATTCGTCTTTTTTGAAAAAAAAAAAAAAAAAAATTGAGATTTGGCAGATTTTTTGAAAAATTTCGATTTATTACGATTATCGATCTGCAACATCCCCGACTGCGAATATTCGCCGAAAATATTGTTAATTGTATATATCTCTCTATATACATATATAGCAATCGCAATCGCAGCGTTCGCGGCAATTCATTGTACATTAATCAGGTTGCTTCAGCGTTTCATCGGTCATCCAGAGCAACATTTGTTGCGATTACGACGTTTCGATGTATTTCGACTACTCGATATCAAAATCGAAAATATTGTCAAACACGCGCAATATTACTTTCGAACAGTACGTGCCGCGAGGCAAACATTATCCACCGTTGCGTTGATGAAGCAACCCCCTTCCCTTACACACTTCGGAATACATAGTACCGGAGCATTATACACCCAATGAATCCACGTTGCGGGAATCACGTTGCTATCCGCATCAGTAAGCATCGCAACAACAGTAAATTCGCGTTTACTGTACATGCGTTTCCATTCCGGTTAATTAAACACACACGCTGCCTGCAACTATCGAATATCTCGAAATAATCTCACGTTTCGATATTGCGATCGCTTTGTACGGTGGTGACGTGTTGGTGGTCACGATAGGCGCAGAAAGAGACCCTCAGGCGGTTCTCCCGGGGATTCACCCTCCGAGTACCACTCACGATATCGTATGTCATTCGCACAGCCCGCGGGCATAAATCTTTCACGAGGATTCAGATATCTGTACGGAGAACTTACCATCGAATATATTACTACTCACGCATATCGGCAGAGGTGTTATAAAGAATTCATTCATTCCGCCTGAGAGCAGCGAGAGCGCGCAGCGGAGTCCCAATTCGCAACCCTTGGAGTCGCGCACTCGATGCATACATATCGTAACCAGAAATTCTGATAAGTTTTGACGCAATATTGAGAGAACGGAGGATAAAAATTTCGTAAAAAAAAATAGTGAAGTGACGAAAATTTACATATCACGTGTATTAACGTGGAGAAGGGAAATCGTATAACAGAATCTTAAAAATCGATTTTCGTGTTTTTTTTTTTTTTTTTTTTTTTTTTTTTTTTTTTTTTCATAAAGCTGCAATGCGATGCTCCTGCGATGTGGATATTTTTAAAATAATTTAATTAATGTAAAATTTAATGTTATTTGATACAATGTAAACTCTTACGGTATTACGGCAAAAATATAGGTATTCATAATGAATAAATTCATAGAATTTCGATTCTATTAATTTTAATAACTCGCATTTTAATAAAAAATTTATTTTAAAGAGGAACAACTCGAAACAGTGAAAAATACAGTTTTCAAGAGGCGATTTTATACGAAATAATTTTAAAAGGTAAACGTGTTTTTTGGTTTTTTATTGGTTATTTCGAAGTGAGTGTATTAAAAAAAAAACTCCCGAAGAAAACAAGATGGCTGATTTTATGTTTAATAAATTTTAGGTAATTGAAATTTTAATTACAATTTTTTATTTCTTTCTTTCACTTTACTTTTTTGTTTGCGATTCATGTCTTTTAATTGATTTTTCCGACAGTTCCGTTTCATCACATCGAAAATTCAAATCATCTCTTTTGCGTTACGAAAATCGATTTCTGCACATACGATATTACGATTTTTTAGGGTCTCGCATGCAGTACGAGTGTTCAAGTATCGACTATTTTCCGAAAGAGGAGTACAGTCCGGACCCCAACGACTCTACGATGGCAATACCATGTGAGTAATTAATGAACGCGTATATGCAACGAACAAAAACAAAAATAATAACGTATAACAATTTTTTTCGGCAATTACGAGAGAACTATTTACTTTTTTTTTAAAGTTCTCGTAAATTATGGAACTCGAGAAACACTCGAAAAAAGTTTTTATTCTTCGGACTAAAATTTTTTTTTTTTTTTTTTCGTAATCCCTTAGATGCCGTTACCAAGTCGGCAATATTCTTCTTCGTGGCAACGTTTCTACTCGTAGTCGCCGAAGTTTGTTATTTCACGGCTCACGTTACTAAACCACGATATCAGCTTTGCATCTTCGTTTCCGGTGTTGTTTTCACCGTTTGCGGTGAGTCTTTTTCCATTGCAAGACGAGATTTCCATTGTAAAATAGGAAAAAATAATAATTTAAAAAAAAATTGTTATCGAACGGAACTTTTTTTGTTGCGTCAACAGGTCTTCTGATGCTCGTGGGGATAGTTATGTATATATCCGTTTTTAAGGCGGAAGTCGGAAGCAAATTGAGACCAAAATCTTCCTTTCAGGTCAGTGGAGTAAAAGTTACAATATTTGTTAAAAAAAAAAAAAAAAAAAAAAAAAAAAATCTTCGTGGCTCTCAGCTTCGATCGTTTAACTTTGCCGATTTTTCGTATTAAAAAAATATACACCTATATATACTATATATGTATATAAAAAATATAGAAAATACGATAAGAAATGGTATCAGGAGAAAATTTCTCGAGTGATTGGATTCGTCGAGCGAAAAGGGAGAAAAGTTGTAAACCGCGTTGCGCAGTGCAAAACGAACTTTTGGTTATTTTTTTTTTCTCTCTTTCCGCTTCACGTTTACTGAGCCACGAAGCTTTATACCGAATACAAAGCAGTAAAATGTCCGTATATAATATAATGTAATATATCGTGCAGTATTTTCCGGAGCACACGTGCTGTTCGCATTTCAAGATGTCATTCGATTTTTCATTTTCAGCCCCCGCCGTTCACTTACAAATATGGATTTTCTTTTTTGCTCTACGTGAGCGGTTTCATCACGACTGAGGTCGCCGGAACTTCAGCGATTTTTCTGTACATATCGTGGCATCAGCGGGGTCTCGAGCAACGCGACAACCGGCGTAAAAGTTGTGGGGTTAGTAAAACAAAAATTAAATCGTTAGTAAAACACAAATAAAAACGTTAGAAAAACAAAAATAAAATCGTTAGAAAAACAAAAATAAAATCGTTAGTAAAATAAAAATAAAATCGTTAGTAAAACAATAATAAAATCGTTAGTAAAACAAAAATAAAATCGTTAGTAAAACAAAAATGAAATCGTTAGTAAAATAAAATTGAAATCTTTAGTAAAATAAAAGTAAAATCGTTAGTGAAACAAAAATGAAATCGTTAGTAAAATAAAAGTAAAATCGTTAGTAAAACAAAAATAAAATCGTTAGTAAAATAAAAATAAAATCGTTAGTAAAACAAAAATAAAATCGTTAGTAAAACAAAAATAAAATCGTTAGTAAAACACAAATAAAATCGTTAGTAAAACACAAATAAAATCGTTAGTAAAACAAAAATGAAGTGGTTAGCAAAACAAATAAAAAATCGTTAATAAAACAAAAATAAAATCGTTAGCAAAACAAATAAAAAATCGTTAATAAAACAAAAATAAAATCGTTAGTAAAACAAATAAAAAATCATTAGTAAAAAAATGTTTTTAAATCATTGTAATTTTTTTAGTTTTGCAAGATTTTTGTCCCTCGCGAATTTCGTGTTTCGAAATAAAATCGGTAACAGTTACAATTTGAAAAATAACAGCGTAAACCGTTTATCCTTTTAAAAAAAATTACGAAAATTTCGATATTCGCCCAAACATATTATTTCCCCAACGAATCCTACATAATTATCGTATAATTCATTTCCCGGCGTACTAATGATCTTTTCGAAAAAAAATATACAAACAATAAGTTTCAAAAGCCATTGTCGAGCTGAACGAGAGGCTTCGGGTATATCGGAAACGATGGTGCTGCAAGTCGATAAGTGGTTACGGTCGGCACTCACGGTCGAGTGATCTCCGTTGAACAGCGAGCGACGAGACGGCACAGTGGTTACGGCCAGTAACGGGTCCGGCGCGCATGAAATCGCTTCGCATTGCGAGAGTAACAAGCGCACGTACCCGAAAATTCATCTCTTGTTCACGCCGCCGTCCTATAATCTGTCACACGCTTGGAAATCGGAAAATTTCACAATTCCGTTCGCCGCTCCAACAATTCGATTTCCCTTAATTTTTTTTTTTTTTTTTTTTTTAATATAATTATTATTTTTGCAGAATGTGCAGAATGTGCAGAAATTATCAGCTCGACAATAGTTCGCGTCATAGAAATCTTCACGCCGCTCCAACAATTCGATTTCCCTTAATCTTTTTTTTTTTTTTTTGTTTTTTAATATAATTATTATTTTTTCAGAATGTTTATCACCTCGACAATAGTTCGCGTCATAGAAATCTTCACGCCGCTAATCACGCCAGTCAGGCCGGTAGTTTTATCTGCGAAAGGCATCAGAAGCGTTACTTCTTTGGCAGAGATTCCATCGATCACGTGGATTTTGACGAATTTTTACCGCCCCCACCGAGTCTCGATTACCAAGAGTATCCGAGACAATTTCCGCGCGACCTGACCGCCCAAACGGTGAGCAACGAGAATCGAATAATTTAACACCACTCAATGGAAAACTTGTTAACTCTCCACCCTCCACCCTCTCCACCCCCTCCTCCTCCCTTTCTTCTTCGACTTTCAGAGTCATGAATAAGATTTATCGGATATAAATTGCATGAATATTTACAAAAGATTCGAATCGAAGTGCAGAGTCGCTGAAAGTTTTCCGAACGATTCTTGACTTTCGATATTTAACGATGAAAAAAGCTTCGAACTTTTTTTTTTTTTTTTTTTTTTTTTTTTTTTTTTTTTTTTTTTTTTCATCGTTACTTTGTTTTCACAGGTCAGCACCACTGCCGATGTTCTACAGGACGAGAGCAGTACGAGTAGTCATCACGAGTTCGTAACGTTCGATCTCGAGGCTCCTTTTCCACCCCCCGCGCCGCCTATGAGAGGAAACGAATGGCCTCTCGAAGCGTATAGACGCACCACTCCCGTCTGATACACCGTCAGGTCAGTAAATATTATTGGGAAAACGCTGTCCGACTTTTTTGTTTTTTTTTTTTTCTTCGACTCCAACTACCGACGCTATTATACATCTGCGGAATTTAATTTCCGGTCGACGATACCGAATAAAAGCGCAAAAATTAAGTTACGCAATCAATCAAAAAAAGTACTGTAGCGTTTAAATGGTTTGGCGAAAGAGTATCACATTTGTGTGGAGCGTTCGATAGATCGTTACGTTTCGGAAATGATATTTCTTTTTTTTTTTTTTTTCTTAATTACATTTGTCTTTTTTTTTTCTCATTGAGAAAATTTCTTTTGGTTTCATCCAAAGTCGTACCTCAAGAATTTAATCGAATTGATCCGTTTAATCTCGGAAAATGGGGTAAAATGGACCATTTTAGTAATTCACGGAATTTTGCCGATATACGCGAAACTTTTTCACTATTTTTTTGCAGCTAAAAATAGATTCGTCAGAACACTTTCGAGTGGTAAAATGAAAAAAAAAAAAAGAAAAATCGAATTTCTTTAAAATATGATGAATTTTATCGATGGTCCATTTTCCCTCAAAATGCGAGTCGCGCGACTTTCCCATTATGCGCCGTTGGCCCGTTTTGCCGCACCTTCTCCTACAATATAAATATAATCCATCATTTTTATTTAAAAAAAAAAAAAAAAATCGTATAAACGGCTGCCGATAAAATTCATATTGCCCCTCACAACGGAAGTCAACGGAAGTTTTCACGATGCAATAAAAATTTACTTTTTTTCTAAATAAAAACTGCAATCGGTTGACTTCAAAGAATATAGCGGCGGCTGTGTATCGTTATTGAAAATTCAATTTTCCAATATCCCAATGAAAACATCGCGTATGACACGATGTGAATGAAAAATTGCAAAAGTTCCCGATTTTTTTTTTTTTTTTTTTTTTTTTCTCTACTAATACATTACTTTCCACTTTGATGCTAAGGTACGCCAAGCTGGTGGAGTATGCTGCGTGTGACACGAGTGACGATCAATCAGAAGACAGCGACGAGGAAAGAGTTAATCCAAAGATAGCGAAAAAGAAGAATATCGTGACATCGTGTATTATCGAGCCGAGTTGGAATATCGAAGACGGAAAAGTTCGTTTAATCGAATCGCCGGAACTAATGGACGAACTTGAAGAATCGACTGTCGAAGAAATACCGTCCGAGAATTCGTCGAGAGGACAATGACGATTGCTTCGTTGTGAGAAACTATAAAAAAAAAAAACAAAAACAAAAAAAAAAGATGATGATAAATGCAACAATGTTTTTAATCACTGCCATGAACAATATAAATAACTCGAAGAGTTAAAAAAAAAAAAAAAGAAAAAAAAAAAAAAAAAAAAAAAAAACGTAATTCTCGCTGTGAGCGATGAATTAAAGACTTTTTAGTGTATATACACCATAGAATAATTTATCGTAAACTAAACTCATTATTGAGAGCGTCGCGACTCTCGGGATTAAAGATCGTTAAACAAAACCGATGTAAAACAATAAAAAAAAAAAAAAATTCTTTTGACTTTACATCGACGAGTCTACGAAGCGAAGCGAATAACGCCGAACGCTATTCTTTCTCTTCGATCTTTTTATCCGAACGTTGAGAGATAAAAAGAAATTGAATTTCTCTGTGGAAAGTAACTTTGCCAATTCTGGTCAATAATTAAGATATAATCTATTGATTGCCCTCGTAATTGTGAACGAATAAACATATGTATATTGTATGCTATTAGTTATTATATTATATTATATATATATATATTGTATCTTTGTTTTTTATATCGTGACGATAAAGAAGGCTGACAATTTGATCGACGAAAAAGTTTACTTTTTTGTTGTTGTGGTATACAACTTGGTATACAGTTTGTTACACATTTACAGTACATTATCATTGCGAGCGGATTGTCATCGAGAAGAAATAGAGAAATCAATAATTAGTGTCTCTATTTTTTATTTTTTATAATTACTAAACGTAAAGCCGAACGTAAAAGAAAAAGATTTTTCCTAAACTCACAGTAACTTCCGATTTTCCATTTTTTTTCATATTTAATTACCTTTAATTTTCTCAAAAAAAAAAAAAAATGGATAAAAAAGAAAAAAACCCAAAAATCAGAAATAACATTTGAAAAAATTGGAAAAATTATTGATCGGTATTTTAACGCGACTCGATGCAATCCTCTCGCGTATACAATCAGATTTCATTATACAGCCTTTGAATTTCCAAGTACGGAGGAGGTAAAAGAGTAGCCGACAATTTTTCGTGTGTATATATATAGTTTGAAGAAAAATATATATGATATATTATATTATAGTTATAGTATATATATATATATATTATACATATTGTATAGTAATGCTTTCGAAGAAACAAACTTTCCGGAACGTCCGCGCGCCAGAAGAAAAAAAAAAAACAACATCCGCGCCCATTTTTTATAGAAATATACCACCGGACGTTCGCTCGCTGTTCACGGCGCTTACGCAGATCCGTAATAACTTTGTACTTTGTAAGAATATGAAGCGTTTCGCCCAAATACCCAATAACCGTATTGAGTTTATCACATTGTTTGTCATTCATTCGTCGGTAATCGATAGAATAATCCGGCAACAGCTCCGCAGCCACACAGATAAACATTCGTAGAAGAATATCGACTAAACCTTCACGTATGCTGAATTTTTTTCAGAGAGCAAACAGTGCAGAAAAATTTCCTCATTATAACTTAAAAAAAAAAAAAAAAAAAAAAAAAAAAAAAAAAAAAAAAAAAACGATTTACATTTTTACCAACTTTTTTGCGTCTAAGCAAAATAATTACAACCTTAATTATCTCTGAGATTCGTTCGTTCAGAATTTCTGCTCTATTTACGTTACGATTTTATTTTATTTTTTTCTCTCTAATTTGCATTATTATTAAAATTTCTTCGCTCGTCGTTAAATTATTATTAAAATTTCTTCGCTCGACGCTGCATTACTATTTGACTCCTTTAAAGATTCAGCACTCACAACATTCGAGTTCTCGTTTAATGAGAATTTTTTGCGTGAAGGATTTTTAAGATACGATTGTCACTTTTAGAAGGAAATACATCGTAATCGTTTTTTTTTTTTTTTTTTTTTTTTTTTTTTTTTCGATTCAACTCATTCACACTGACATTTTCCCAAAGCAGCGAAGATAGTTTTTACATTTATTTACATTTATGTCTTTTGTATTTTTTCTTTTTTTTTTTTATAGTTTCGATTGTATTTTTTTTTTTTTTTTTTTTTTTTCGGGTAGTTGTCGTTGCATGCGAGATCTCGCGGTGGATCTGGAAATCCGTAATCTTTGGCGAGTGACGGAATAAATAACGATTATTCGAATACGGATATAATAGAAGAATTATAAAAAAAAGAGAAAAATTGTCGATGAAAATTGAACGGATGGCGAAATGTTTAGCGACCGATTATCGTCGGCTCGTCGGCCATAGCGATCTCTTCGGTCGGCGCTTTGTCGCGCTTACGCTTCTTCGAGAAAAGTATAAAGGAACAAGCGGCCAATAGATTTCCGAGGCAAACGAACCATCCGAGAATTAAGGAATAATTGTATTTTAGTATCGCGTTCTTTGGAAAAGTCTCGAAGACGTTTTTGCTCTCGTATTCCGCTGAGGAGAGTACCACTTGAATTACGACCATCGAACAGGCAGCTGGAAAAAGTCGATAATTAAGAACTATTAATAGTTTTTCAACGATTTCGTACATTGAATGAAAAAAAAAAAAAAAATGGGAAAAGCATTTAATAATCTTTACCGCTGATGAAGTGAATTCCGCCGGCTAATCGTTTAAACATGTATCGCGGGTTGCGAAACGTGTAGATCGAGAAACTAAAACCCATCAGCATGACGAACATACTTATCAGAGCGAATGATACTTCGGTTCTCGCGTAACCTGTCGACAAAAATTATACGATTAGTTTACATTTTATTAAGCAAATTAAACGAAAACAGATCGATACGGGTGAAGGGGTTGAAATTTCCTTTCAGCGTATAGTAGAACGTCGATTATCCGGAGTAATTTGGCACCGGATATCGTTCGGATAATCGGAAATTCGGATAAACGAACCGCAATATTTCATGAGGGAAAAAACTTTTTAAGGGGTACATTATCCCCTCAGCGCTTCGAAAATCGACGCGAATCTCTCATTTTTTTTTTTTTTTCATTAAAAACTATAAAAATGACGAAACTTTTTTTTTTACTGCAAATTTCGAATGTTGAGAATCTTACGAGAAAATTTTTCGAAAAATGGCAAAAAATGGCCGCTGGCAAAGTCATTTATTTTTTCTTTTAGCTTTTCAGTAGAAAAAAAAAATGTTTTTTTATTACGTTTTCTAAATTTTGAAAACATTTGAATAGTAATTACCACTATATTTCGAATCGCCAGGAAACCCTTAAAATTGGTATCTCATCAATGTTACGTTTTTATCAATTTTTTCGGGGGAAAAAAAAATTTGCGATATTCGTCCGCATTACAACGGAAATACGGTGTTTCGCTGCTAAATCTTGAAATTAATTTAGTAAAGAAAAGAAGTTGCGTCGAGAAAATACAGGAGAAATCGGAGGGAGAAAAGAGAATTTAATGATTTCAGCTTTTTACGGCGCGCAACGATGTATCGCCAAAATTGTTCGTATTCTCATTCGACGGACAATCGACGTTCTCCGACACCAACAGACTTTGTTAAAAATTTATCTCTTTGTTAACTTTGTGAAATTAAATTTACTCCGATCGCGAAATTTCGGAGAAAAGTTTCTTTTTCCATAAATCCACGTAAATCCTGTGATTAAAATCGAAAAAAAAAAAAAAAACGAATATGAAATGCGCCCATGCGGCTCCGTCAATCAGAGAAAATCCCTGTCGACTGATCCTATTTTTAAGTGAGAGAATTAACGGCTTCATAATAAGCTCGCGATAAGATGGGGGTAACTATTGACTGAAATACTGGGGTCGCGTATTTAAAATGATTAATTAAATTCAATAATTCCGATATTATTTCATCGCGTTCGATATATTGTTAAAATTCTATGGAAAGCTCACTCTGCACGGTTTCGTCGACGCCGCGTCCAAACATATTAATCGGATCGCACGAGGCTGAAAAAAAAAAAATTAACGATGAAAATCGGTAAAAAAAAAAAAAAAAAAAAAAAAATTAGTCTGCTCACTCGAGACTCGATTAGCAGTGTACATTATTCGACGGTATAATACTCACACTTCTCTACCATCGCTTTTTTCTCCCCCACACTGCCATTCGCGGGCTTAAGCCATGTGATACAACTGTGCCACAGTCCCTGATGCCTAAAGACAAACATCCGCTCCGGACTGTCCGCATTGCCGTACGGCAAACCGACTTCGGGATTCGGCGCTTCCACGGTGAACCACCAATTAGTCCCGATAGCCGTCGCCCATATGCACACCGAGAGACCAACGAGAATGGTACATCCCAGCAAAACGCGTCGTTCAAAGACGATCTATTAATCACGAAGATATTGGCTAAAACAATTGTCGGGTTAAGGTGGTTATCGCGCGGGAGGAAAATTCGACTGGAGGGATGGAAAGGCGACGCGGGATTGCGACTGACGGCATGAAACGATCTTTAGGATTTTTTAACTCCGGAACTTAATGGTGAATCGCCTCAAAATTTTTGGAGATCCATCATCAAACATCTGACTTCCGTACAAAAAAAAGTCATTGAAATTCTAAGAAAGAATTAATTACTGCGATTGAAAAAGTAATTAAATTTGCACGATAGATAGAGATCGCCGTGTAGAAGGACTTTTTTTCGAAATTTATTTCCTCGAGTTCCGGATGGTCAATAATTTCCAAAAATTTTGCATGTGTTTTCAGAGCATTGAGTAAAAAACAGGCAAAGTTTCATTGATTTTGTAAGAAAATCGGTAACTCGCGGGGGGAAAATTCGACTGGAGGGATAGGCGACACGGGTCGCGCGTGGTAAAAATTAAATGGGTGTTTTTAGCCTTCCAAACTTCAGCTCGATGAAGTTTGATGCAAAGGAAAAGATCAAAAAGACCGTAAAAAGCTTTTTTTTTAATTACTACTTTAATTAACTTATAACTGCTTTGAGATTTTTTAAAATTGCGGTATAATTATTTTAAGGGGAAAGTAAATGTCTGAAGAAAAACCTTCAAAAGGCTGTAACTTTTTTTATAAACGAATCTAAAAAAAAAACTGTTTTTACGTCTTAAGGGTGGAAAACCTTTTTTTTTGTAATCCTTTATTTCTGCTCTGCGATAAAAAAAATTGCAGACGAAAAAAAAATTGAACGATTTTACGAAAAAAAATTCTTTGCGCGAATACAAACGAATTTACGAACAGCTGAATTAACCTTTGAAACAAACGTTGTCTTTAGTATTTTCAGCGTATTATCAAAGTTACCCGCGACATATTATCTGTGACGAAAAATGCCGCGCAGACGTATTAATTCTCCGAGGATGGATCGCGCAAACTTGGCAAACTTTCACAGAGTCCGTTGAATGATATAACGGAGTTTAAATGAGATAGTAAAAATTTAGCGGTGCGCTTCAAAGGGTTAACCCGCTGAGCAACCATAAAATCTTCGTAATGTTTCATTGAGCTGTTTGAAAGATACAATACTTTAACGAGATAGAGATTTACTACTTTGCTCCGTCGTGTTAAAGATTCATGTGATGTACGCGTTTTACGCGACGACATTTCCAATATATCTATCATCCAGAAACGAAGATAAATATTGCTCTGTTTTACAAATATTTGAATGTTTGGAAAAAAAAAAAAAAAAAAAAAAAAAAAAAAACAGCCGCAGCATTCACGCGATCTCGAGAATAATTTAAGGGGGGTAATGGTGAAAGATAGTTTTTTTTTTTTTGTTTACGCCAGACGCGAGATTTCCGAAGTTATTTTTAACTAAAATTTTTTTTAGACTGCAGACGATACGAAAACGTTATGATTTCGATTTATTTCCGGGATTAAAAGAGCGCAAATGTCGATAGAAAGCAGTCAATTTTTGCGCTATTAATATCGTAATTTTTTTTACCGTTTACCGAGTATTCAGTGATTATTATAATCGTACGATATCTATAGGCGTATGCAACCATCGAAAAAAAAAAAAAAAAAAAAATCAATTCTTTTCCCATTTAAAAAATGCATCTGTTTCAACGAAAATGACAAATAGCAAAGTATATGACAATAATAATTCATTTGTAAATTTTCCCTCGTCAATGTATTTTGTTCGAAAATTTCAAATTTCTAATTATTATCGATATAACGAAAATTACGATTGCTTTAAAAAAAAAAATTAAAAAAAATTAAATAGTTTAAATTTTTTCAAAAATCTCACGTAATATAAAAATCAATTTTTTCTTAAATAAAATAAAAAATATATAAATACGTTTTTATTTTCATAAAATAAAAATTGATGTTAGAAAATATTTCATCGATGATTTACGTTCTTTTATAAAACGTAAATTCACAGGGGCGATGGCATGCGCGGCCCAAGAGTTCTCATAGGTATCTCTGAACCGTGAAGCTTTGTGCCTCAAGGGAATAGTCGGGGGTTACGCGGTATAAAAGCTCCCGCGGGAAATCGAATAACCGTGAGGATCCCGTAAGAGTTTACGTATCGAAAGATCGTATTCTCGTTCTCGTACTCCTTTTCTCACGCCACCCACCTGATTGTACAATGCTTTCATGCGGCTCGCCATTTTGTCTCGAGGATCTCCTTTCGCCTCGTGGAATCCCCGTGAAAATCTCCTTATTATTTCGATACCTTCGAAATTTTTTTTTATATTTTTTTAATTATTATTCCTTCGTATTTTTTACGATTTTTATATCGATTAATCACCTCACACGCGAGAGAAACTCTTCTCCACCGGTTATCACACAAATTTTCACGTTTTGTTTAATACTACAATGCTATCTATCGAATTTCACGCCGAATTAAATTCAATTAATATTTTTTTAATTCGTATTCCGCTATAATATCGTTCGATCTCACTGATTATCGAACGAAGCGCGTAGTTTATAAATTGCCAATATTTCGCATTTTATTCGCAAGCGTTTTAAATGCACACCGACCGAAAAATTAACGCGTGAAACGAACGAATCGCGAAACACTTTACGAAACGATCGGCGGTTTGATGAAACTCCGGCACACCATTCGAATTCACGCCGGTGATTCGCGCGATTTAATCACATTTTTGTGCCGCTGCTCTCGCGCGTTCATCCGACGCGTTCACGGAATTCACCAGACAAATACGTCTTATAAGTTTTCGTTTGTTTTTTGTTTGTTTTTTGTTTATTTTTCGTTTGTTTTTTGTTTGTTTGTTTATCTTCAAACTTTACGATGAATTTGCGTTAAAATTTCGGAGTCCGACGAATCGGAGACAAAGAGATAACGAATGAGAAGAGGCGAAGTGGACGCGAGGACCGAAACGGGAGACGAGAAATCCGCGAGTGTTAGCTGTGAAATGTCTCGTAGTATCCGCGCGCGAGACACGAGAAGATCGCGGGGGAGTCGAACACGACAGACGTTCTTCCGTCTCTTTCGCGCACTCCGCGAAGTTATATATTTCTCGCTTCTTTGATCTCCGGGGTCTCGCGGACTCGGGGCAAATATAAATCTTGAGTTACGGGTCTCTTGGACTATCGAGGATTTCGCCAGACTCGGGGTGCGAAGAAGAACTAAGAAGATGTGCTCCGATACGCACGTACACGCTGTCCTACGCCTCTCATAACCGCCGAAGAGGCGCACGAGAGAAACGAGCTCTTCACTCCATTAGCTCGATCTCAGTTACGATTTGATCTGAAATGTGAAAAGAAATACATATATAAAGTCTCTACATATATATAAAAAAAAAACACGAAAAAAAAAAAAAAAAAAAACTTGTGATCTGATTTTTCTTCAGTAGTTTCTCCTTTCGTCCGATAGTTTCGAGATGAATCAATATTCTTTATTGATATTGAAGCGTCGAGTGACACGCGACTTTACAGTTCCGAGTAAAAGCTTCGCGGTTCGTTTTATATGTAAAAAAAAAAAAAAAAAAAAATACTGGACACTTTTTTTTTATTGCCGAAACTTCGGAATGGAATCTTAAACATTGTAAACGACCCGACTTTTTTTTACACGCCTTTGCGGTTACGCGTTGGCCGAGAGTTTCGATAACTATATACTCGGGCAATTAATCATTGAGAGGAGTCGGCATAGCGATACGCAAGACTTCTCATTCGAAGATCATAATGTAGAACAGCTTATAAATAAATATGTAATACCGCGACTGTGCAATTTCACGGTGAATACATTTTTCAGGTTGTTTTTTCAGGTCGGCATTCACGAAAAAAAATAAATTCGTAGTTTTCTATTTAATTCGAATCAATACATTGAGATTAAATGAGGTTAGAGATTTTTTTCTTATTTTTTATATGAAAAAAAAACAGAATTTCGAAAAAATAGTAAAAAAAAAAAAATTACTTCGATTTTCATATTTTTTCGAAAATAATTATGGTATTATGAAATCAAAAATAAAATAAAATGTTTAAATGTTTTTTTTATTGCAAATAATCACACGAATAATTATTAAAAATTTATTTTCAAAACAAATACGTTATCGGATACTCCGAATCGATCGTTAAAAAAAAACGTTTTCACTGTAATTTGTGGATAAACAAGTCTCGTAGTATTTCCTCACTGACCGCGAAAGGGTTGAATGATGATTAACAGTCTGTTGAAACGACGAAGAAGTTAAACAAAAAACAAAACTCACAGATACATAGTTTCGGCATATGCTACACTAATCCTACTGACTGCAATGAAAGAAATGCGTTTCAGCGCGTTCGCAATTTCATATATATAGATGTCATGTTTGGTCACTCGAAAGTAGAATAAGACTGGGCGCTGGCAGCGCGTAGTCCGGGATTTAATAGTACAATTGTAGTGCCACCACTCGCGACTGCGAGCTTTGCGACTGCTGCATTCCGTTTAAGATACATCGAGAAGACACGAGGAACAATGTGCATCTTTAACGACGTTAGTAACGATGACGGGAATATATATCTCTCAACCTATACATAGGTGAACGATGTTGATGAGTCCCATACTCTTGACCAGAATTTCTCGTCTGCCGGGACGAGCCCAGCTTGCGCCTGTGCCAGACCCGCATTTTCTCGTGCATATATACATATAATACCGAAATGCTGCGAGAAATAACGAGTTTCGACACTTTCTTCGGAAATATCGGATACATCGATAGAAAAAAATATATATATTGACGATTATCGATCCGTATGATTTTTCTGATGCGTATCGATCTTTCGGTGCTAAATATATGTCTCGGACTTTTATCGAATTATCGAAAAATCGAATTATCGAATTATCGAATTAAATTAAACAATTTTTGAATTTTATTACAAAAAAAAAGTTTATTCAATTTTTATTTAATTTTTCTTTCATTTTTTTATTTACACGGATTACGATATTTTTTAATAATTTCTATTAGATATATTGATAACGTTATCATCAATTACATTTTTTTAAATACTATAAAATTAATTAACTTGTTTAATAATCTTGTAAAACAACCCATTTACCGCTCATAAGTCTGCGGGTTAATTTGAGTAGATTTTTCATAAAACGTGTCGCGACGTTTGCCAAGAAAGTGAAGAAAAACGAGGAAAGGCGAGAAGACAATTTGAAAGAAAGTATCCACAGATGGGTGATTTTCCACGTGTTCAATTACCGCAGAGAGGGTCGCAGACGATACACGTTTTCCTCGATCCGGAGCCAATATCGGCCACTTTACTCCGTAAAAGAAAAAAACTGCAGAAAACTGGGCTACAGAACGTGACACGCAGTGACCGCAATGTGATTCACACAGTCGAAAAAGTCTGTTTAACTACGCGCGGTCCGTACAATCCTCGCAAAAATACTCGAATTACCGATCTTTTTTTCTACGTCTTTAGAGAAATTTTCTAAGAAATGCTGCAATGATTAAAAGAACGCGAAGATAATTTATCAATAATAATAATAATAATAATTATGAGTTATTATTATTATTATATATTATTAAATATAACAATAATAATAATAATAATTATTATTATTATTATTTATGAAAATTGATGATAATTTTTTCACGAAAAGTCTTTCTTCACCATAGAATAAGGGAATGAAGATAATTTCGTATTTCCGTGCATTAGATCCTTAAGGGTCTACGGAAAGGCGATCTTTCTCGTGTTCAATTATCGCAAAGAGGGTCGCAGACGATAAACAGATACGACCAAAAGGACCGTTGGTTAGTTTGCGACGCAAAAGAAAAAGAAAAACTATGCGAGGGAACGTGACACCGAGTGGCCGCAATATGGTCGCACAACGAGGAAGTCTCTTTAAGGAGTGTTGTTACGAAGCTTTCGACGGACGAAGCTTCGCAATGAACGTGTGGGTTGTTGTTGCTTTGGCACTTCGACTGGGAAGCTTCTTTGCGTCTACGACTTCCGATGATGTCGGCTATAGGGCCGAACGAGACGGAACGAGAGAACAGGGTCTTGTCGTACGCCCCAACGTGACCGGTAAACTATTCCTCCCGTTACCGATCTAAGTATAGACAGCCAATCGCCATTTTTTTTTCGTATTTTTTCTTCCCCTTTCCATACCGTTCGTTAAATTCTCGTCGTAAGTTTGTCAAGCGACGTATGGCAACGAAAAAAAGCAACAATATTTTTCTTTCATCGATCGAAAATGTCGAAACTCCGTTATGCGATATGACGATTAATTTTTTATCGCAGTGCCGTAAAAAAAAAATAAAAATAAAAATTATAAATAAATTTGAGTATTTTAGTCGAATCAAATCCCCGGCGCCCTCGTCCTTTCGTCATCACAAATTTGAACGACAGACCCGCGAAATGAAAGCAGTCAAAATTTTTTTATTTCTCGGTCGGTAATTTACCCTCCGGGTATCGAACGTTTGTTTACCAAATTTAAATTAGCGCGATAATTTGTATCGGAAGAACTTTCGCGCGGTAAAAAAAATGTCTTCAACGTCACGAATGCGTTTCGACACGCGCACGCAACTCGGTGATCACGGGAGTGACCTTGCGGAACATGGCTTCTGTGATGACTACTCGGAAGCTTCCAGTCCGTCGCGGAACGAGCGTCTTTTTTTTTTCTTTTTCCTCGTTACTTACTTTACAGCGTCCCAAACACCCACGCAACGTGTTTCTAACGGGATGCCTGTGTGTTCTCGTTAAGCGACCCCGTAAGCTCGCCCGAGGGCCATGCAACGAGAACGCAATCTGTGACGTCAATCGTGTGTTTCTCATGCTGACCATTCTGCGGCTGACAGCCGTATGAATCGACCGATTTGACGCGGCCATAGGAAACGCACATTTCTACCTTGACATTTCGAATGAAATGCGCCATTGTTTCACCTGCAGATCGCGCATTACCTATCAACGTTCCTCTGCCATTATCCGACGTTTCGCTCGATTTTCAACGCTCCGATTTCTATTTCGTCTCTTCTTCGTTTCTCCTCCATAGCGCTCTTTATCTTAGTCGGCAGGCAACCAGTGACATTTTGTTTATTTGATCGCATTCGCTTTACAGCGCGGCTAGTGTTAGACGCGTCAAACTCCAAAAAACTGTTTGAGATTCTACGCGAGAGATCATTCCTATCTTCGTGCGCAATTTCGCGGAATTCGATAAATGGTATCGGTATCAGAAATGTGCGGAGAGATTCCCTTAATTTTTTGTTCTGTTGGCATGACATTTTTTTTTTCTCTTTCGATTAACTTTTTGAAACAATGAACGAAGTTTTTAGTCTTCGAAAAAAAATCGATCGACTATACCGATAAATCGTATCGGGAGCCGAAATGGCGGAGAGATTCCCTTTATTTTTTATTCTGTTGGTAAGACATTTTTTTTCTCTTTTGATTGACTTTTTGAAACGATGAACGAAGTTTTTAGTCTTCGAAAAAAAATCGATCGACTATACCGATAAATTGTATCGGTAGCCGAAATGTGCGGAGAGATTCCCTTAATTTTTTATTCTGTTGGTGTGACATTTTTTTTCTCTTTTGATTAACTTTTTGAAAGGATAAACGAAGTTTTTAGACATCGAAAAAATCGGTCGACTATACCGATAAATGGTATCGGTATCCGAAATGGCGGAGAGATTCCCTTAATTTTTTATTCTGTTGGTATGACATTTTTTTTTCTCTTTTGATTAACTTTTTGAAAGGATAAACGAAGTTTGGAGTCATAGAAAAAATCGCCCGTCTGATATGCCAATTTATGAGATTCGAACTATTTTTAGGTACCGATTGAGACTTTGAAAAAATCGAAAAGAGAGGAATACACAGCTTTATCTTCCGTTTTTGGGTCATTTGTCACCCTGAAATTATCCAATAATTCTCTCAAGCGTCAGTGATGACGGTGTATAAAAAATATCACTATTGTCATTTCTTCGATAATTGTTTTGAAACAAATTTGTGCCATTGATTCGTTCCCCGCCGATCGCGTATTTGTCACTCGTCTTTATTTTCAGTTAAATATTTTATCTGAAAATCGACGTCAGAAGTGAAAAAAAAAAAATATTTCACATATTTACGGTTTCGCAAGAATTACGAAATTACGATGAAAAAAAAACATAATTCGTCTCTTAAATTTTATTACGAAATTTGATTATATTAATATTTGATCGGAAAATCAATAGCAGAAATGGAAAAAAAATTACTTCTCGTCTTTATCATTTCGAAAAATTACGAAAAAAAAAAGAAAAAAACCGATTAAGAGGGTAAAATTTTATTATGGTGCTGCATATGGTTCACAAAGGAACGAGATGACGCGGATGAAGTCGTGAGAATAATGAAAAGAAAGCTAAAAAGATTGTGGCATTCGTCGGGGGATCGCGAGACTCGTACTCTTCGGCACTCTATTTCGGTATAGCAACCAACCGGCTTTTTTCCCACCACTAGTTTTTCCTCCTCCTCCTCCTCCGCCTTAATGATATTTTGGTTCTCGTTGTTTAGGCACTGCGCGGAATCAGCTTCCACGCGCCTTTACACCATTATAGCGTTTACTCGCTGCAGGGAGTTTATACTATATAACTACTTTTTCTTCGCTCCGTCCTATGGGGACCAATAAACTAATGAAGCAAAAAAGTTTCTATATAAACCCGTAATTAGTCGATGTCACGGCGCGGGAGAGGTTAACGATATCACGCAATAGCAACGCCCTTGACATCGTTATCGTCTTATATATTGTTAAAATGAAAAACAAGACTCCGATAAGTAAAAAAAAAAAAATTAATTGACTCTAAGGGAAGGATTTTCACGAAAAATCAAGTAGAATAGACTATAAATAGAGTAAAATCTCTTGAAAATAAAAAAAATAATAAAAAAATACGAAAATCCTCGAAGATGAAAAATTGCTATCTATTCAGAAGGGAAGAAAGGAGGATCATTGTTGTACGTAATATGACGATGAAAGGTCGGATTGAGTTTCATCCGATTTAGTCAAAAGAAGCGAACGATTTATTATCCGATGTCAGTAACGAGTTGTTTTGTTGGGAACAACCGACGTTGACGTATAGAATTGTTGAGATCTTTGTAGTAATTGTTCACTCGGTGTATAAACTTGAAATAGCAAAGGGAAAAGCAAATAATTTTTTTGTAGAATAGTGTAGAAACGATGAGATTCAACGTACGCGTCTGTGACGCGCCAAGGAATCTCTGGAGGTTCCATCAACGTCACTCCTGACAAAGCGGAGTGAGGAATAAATACAGCGAAAAAGTGGTCGAACTACAGAAATCTTCTCGTATATCTTCGCTATTCTATATGCAGTCGTTGCCAACAAAGAATCGAAGGAAAATACGATATTTCGACGATATTTCGGCAAACAGAATTATACGAAGAATTTTTTTTGTTTCTTAGACAACAGAAGTCTACAAAATAGTAAACACGGTAACATTTTTTTTTTTTTTTAAATAAATTTCGGACTTTTTTTTAAGAATGAATCGTTTTTAAAATGTAAATCATTTGTACGATGCAAATTTGTAGCACTGATTTTAATATTAATGAACAAATTGGCAAACCGTAATGTGAAAATACTGGAATTCTAATGTCGTGTTTATTGATTTTAATTTTATTATTTGCAAATTTACAGTCGAAAGTACCATTTTTTTGTCTAATTTATGGAGATATAATGACACTAATGTATGGCACTATTATTATTATTTAACCTAATTTTCCCTTCGCTAATCGAAAATTTATTTGGTTAAACTAAATTTGCGTTATGATTGCACCGGTCGTATTTCCGCAAATTAAAAAAATATTTTCAATATCAAAAGTGTGTTTCGACAGACGCGTATTCTTCATGATGAGTTATAATTATGAATTTTGCATCATAATAACACTTCTGTACCTGTCGCGTTGCGTTTAAAACACAAAAATAAATAAAATTTGATAACTTTAGTCGAACGAAACCCGCGGCAACCTCGACCTTTCGTCATTGCAAATTTGAACAACAGATCGACGAAGTGTAAGCAGTCGAAATGTTATAATTCCTCGCCTGACAATTTTTCCTCCGGGCACATCGAAAGTTTGTTTGGGAAAATTTAATTAGCGTTATGTTTTTGAATTGAAGAAATTCAAATATTGATATATAGATATATACGTTATATATTTTTTTAAAAATCAAAAAATGATTCTATAAGACAGAAACTATTGTTTTTTTAAATCGCTGGTAACAAATTGGCGTTTCAGTGTTTGCAACGTCACAATAAACCGTTAGCATTGGAACGCTAATTTTTACAGCAATTTTTTTGCATAAAAAAAAAACAATAGTTTTTGTCATATAAAATAATTTTTCTTCTGTTACATTTGGCGTATAAAATTTTGTGGACATAAAAAAAATAAAAAAAATTGTCAACTGAATTTTTAAGTACTTCGCGTACCTTTTTTTTTTGAAAGAATTATTTTGGAAATTATATATACTACATAATAATAATAATAAAAAATAATAATATTACTATTATCATTATTACGCGATAAATACCGCAAACGCAATAATTAGGGGCATTCGCGGCTACGTATCGGTATCAATTTAATTCAATTTAAGTGAATATCGATCGCTTCGCAGGTCTTTCATGTCCGGTGGACCAAAGGTCTGTCACGTTTTTTCTCGCGCTCGTGTTTTCTGACGAGATATAACATAAAGTGGATACAGTGTATACAAGCGCGGATAATGTTTCTTGCGAACCTTTTCCGCGGGGATCGTGTCACGCGTCAGAGAGGGTTTGAGATCGAGGAAGTGGGACGACAGGGTTATTGAGTTGTCGTTGAAGAAAAAAAAAAAATACCTTCTCCGTATCTTCCTCAGCGATTAGTCAATTTTTTATTATTATTATCATTTTTTTTTTTTTTTTTTTTTTTTTCAACACCTCGATTTATCACCATCAGCTTTTCACATCGCTCCCACATACATTCACGTTCTTGACTGACATGTCTCGTAAGAAATCGATTAACTCGCGAAAGCCCTCATTCTATTATCGCGGCACGTTCGCATCCAAGTTTCATTTTACCGCCACAATGGCTTATCGAAAATACACATCGTTCGCGTTTGTTTCACTTTGCTTTTTATCATATTTTGAAGAAAAAACAAATGAATAGAAAATTGCAAAGTCGATCTTCGTGATTTTGTAACGATTGGTAGCCATTTTTTTTTTAATAAAACGACACGATTCTGCAAACTTTTGCGGCAAAAATCGGAAGAGAGAATTTTGGTACTGCAAAGTGACGATAAATTTTAAACGTTTCCGAAGTATTTCTCATAATTTATATTGACGTTCGTCAATAAATAGATTATTGAAGAGCTGACGAAACTCACGTATGAACCGAGTATTTCGTTAATTCCTGCATCATAATAATAATAATAAAGTACATGTCGAATGGACAATCCGAACACTGACAACGTCTCGCAAATATCAAAACACAAATCGTAATATTTTGAATAACTATTCAATTCCAAGTGAATTTCGTTCGAATTTTATTGAATATTGTAATTTTTCCGAAATATTTAACTAATTTTTTAATGCTTTTTTATATTATTATTATTTTAAAACTGTTTTTTTTTTTTTCGGCAAATGTTGCGATGTTCTCGATCTTTCATTTCTCAATTTAAAATCCGATTATTGGGGAATTATTGGTCTATACGAGATGAAACTTAATTGGCAGGCGGTCTATCGGCGGTTCTCAAGGTCAGACACGAGTGCCGTTTGAAACTATAATCGATATTGCAACTAGCAAATTAATAGCTCATTCTCGCATATCTATAGTTTCGCCGACGTGCGTTGCCTTTAACTGATGCATATAATCGGTTCTGCTACTCCGTCTCGACTGCTGGAAACTATTGCCATTTGCCTCAAAGGGATTCCCGCGTCAAGCGCCCTTGCAGGAGAGAGGTCCTCAAGCCAGCAGACGACGAACTCAAACACGGCACGTGTTGCCATCGTCGGGGCATTCGCGAGTCGGTTTAATGATGCATTTACGCGTTTAGATGCTTAGACCAAAGTACGTAGTGTGCTTCCTGCTTCATTCACTCGGGAATCAGTTTTAGTAGACTTCATTAAAACATCGCGCGGCGTCTCCAACTCAATTCGAACGAAAATGTATTTAAGTATATTTCACGTGTATTTGTCGAAAGCCAATTTCTGCATTATCGATCGAGAAATTATCAAAAAGGCTGCAAATCGATTGATTTCTTAAAAAAAATGCGCCGGATGAACGAAAATATTGAAATATCTGAAATACATATGAATTCTTAACGACTACTTATGCCTAATTTTTTCGCATTTCATTTTTATATTAAAAAAAAATTCGCTATTTCCCGACGCTTACCAAAATCCTCCATTTTATAAATAAAAATATATAATACAAAAAAAACAAATAAAATATAACGTAAAAAAATTTAGTATAATTATTATAAATATAATAGAAAAAAACTTTTTATTATAACACCGAAAAAAAAAAAATGATCACCGAATTCCTTTAAAATTTTGTGCATCATACTTAAAACATCGTGGAAAAAATTCTGTTCTATTTTCCTGAATATTTATTAATTATTTTTCATGTACAATAATTAGTATTTTTTTATTTTTTTTTTCTCAAAACCAAAATCCCGATTTTTGTATGGAAGAGTGAAAACCATAATGAGCGAGAAGAGCTCTGTGTACCGTCGTATTTGCCCAGACTTTTGGTTCGTCGCCAAAATTCCTTTCGAAATTATGAGCTGCTGCTCGCGCAGCCTTATGCACGGCTTCAGTGCTTTCGGAGTCTCAGCGTATGTGTGCACATAGAAACCACTGTTTACTCTATGCTGTCTTCGATGGGTCTTTGATTTTTGGCCCCAACTATACGTGTATAATACACGTATACATCGCGGCGTAACTATATCTGTATAGTTAGATAGTTAAATATATAGTTAGTTTCGTTTGCCGCGTCTATAATACGCTTACTACACTCGCGAGCGACAACGAGGTGTCTGAAAATTTCGTGATCTCGCGAAGGTACATCGAATATTTCGAGGATACTTATCGCGTCGATCCGTCGTCGGTCCATGTCGTCGTGACACGGCTCATAAAATGCTCGAGATGAGATCGTAAATAATGTCAGCCGTATATCGGTCTCTCAATAGTCACGTGTGTATCTATATCCCGAACGCGAGTTCCAATTCACTCAGAGACGTATTACCTGTACATAGATGGCGTACGCGCACGATGGATCATCCGTCAATACATCGATAAAAATGTTACATTTCTATGACATTCGTATATTAATACAGTGGAATCCCTCTTTTCTTAACTTCACTTAACTCAATCGCCCGTTTATTTTAACTCGTTAGCATGGCAACGATTTCGCTTAACTGTATTTCCCGTGAGTCCGTTCGCCGTGCTATGAGCGCTGCGCATGCGCAGACTCACGCCGTGGCTTCGTATCTACGGACACGTATCCACGGAGAGAAGAATCTGATACAATTTACCATATATCTAGTAAAAAACATCGTAAATTTCTGGTAGTGCGGAGTTAATGATGCCATCTGTTGAAAATTACGAGAACTATGCGAATTTTTACCATAAAATATGGTAAAAATCCCCATAAATCTGGTTAAAAATCTCATAATATCGAGTATTTTCGTCATAGGTGGCGCCACCGTCGAATTTTACCAGATGACATAGTAATTTCTAGTAAATCCTTCTCTCCATGTACCCCTCTCTTTACCTTTGTCGGCAGCAATTAACCGGAAGTCGGGACTGTAGGGGAAATACAGAATTACGAATGCGTACGGTCCCGTCGAGTTAAGAAAAGAGGAGTTCTACTGTAGAGTAATTCGTTGTTTCGGGATTCGAAAGATGTTTCTACATTACGCGCTTTACGATCTTTCGAAAATAATGAAATCGCGAGAGATCCGCGAGACGACTGACGCGACCTTGTCTCGCTATAAAATATATAACGCAAATACATATACCTGCGTATGGTACATATTTCGCTGCTCTCTCGTAGCGGGATTTCGTATATATAAGCCGCACGCGGATCCGCCGAAGCGAGAAACAAGCGCCCGACAGTTGTGCGTATCGCACGTGAAAACTTTATGTCAGTTTCGTAGGCGGAACTTGATGTGCGTCGAATTCAAAGTTTAAGCGAGGAAATTACGCTCGCTGCACTGCCCGAAGCATACGCCTTCATACTATTAATTGGCAGGAGTTTGATTCCAGAGAAGGATGGTAATGTCAAGGTATCAATTATAGAGTTTTAATCCAATTAATTAACGGAGCACGTGTACCGCAAACATTTCAGCGGCAATGCAGCAATCTCTTGAATTTTTCAGCGCGTGCATGTGAAATGAAAATAAAATCGTAAAATAGAAGAAAAAAAAAAAAAAAAGAGAGATAAAAATTTTTTTCTCGGAGTAAAATGTCGACTAATGTTAATGCAATGAATGAGAATGATGTATGATAAATGAATATCGGGAACTTCGAAAACATCGAAATCAGCATCAATTACCGAACTGAGAAAAGGATCGCGGGGATTTATCGGAGCATTAAGAATTTTGGCTCGTATTCGATTTAGCGATACCGGATGCGTGGTAAAGACGTTATGAAGCCGTACCGTCGCTAAATTGCGGGAAACCTTCCGAAAAATAATTTAGTGTAGAATTTCTTTTTTTTTTTTTTTTCGGAAAAATGACGAACGAAATTTTAAACAATGATTGCAAAACTTCAATAAAATTATTTCATTATAGTAATTTTTTTTATAATAATTTTTTTTTTTTTACGAAATTATTTGTCCGCCAGTTCTCTCGCTTTTGCCAACGCGAATTGTTGTTCAGGAAGATATCATCTCGCAAGAAATCTTCCTGTATGACATTTCAGCTTACCATGTATCACTGCATGTCACGTGAAATCCCTCTCAATGTCCGTCGTGCGATTCGTCTTATAAAATATTGCTTTTGACAAAAACTATATGCCTTCGCTTTCTGGCAAGAAACTCGGAAACAAAAGGATCATTCAGAAGCTAACGCCGAATGAATGTACTCGCGGGACGATTAGCCACGAGCAAAGAATCGCGGAGATCGCGTGATCGTTATCACTGACGATAATTCAAACGGCGTATTCTCATTGTTCGTTATCGCGTAGTTTTGATGCAATTTGCGACTGAATAAAATTACGAGGTTACAAGCTTCGAGAGTTCGCGTCGCGAGAGATATCGATCTTGATACGTCTAGACGCCGAGGACTGTGCGAAACGATGGGAAACACCAGCGATTCCGTAAAAATCACAACCGGAAGGGAAATTCCGTAAGATTTTTTTTTTTTTTTTAATCGACTGCAAAATCTGTTATTTTTTCGCAATTTTTCAAGAGGGTAAAAAAAATTATTAAAAAATAATTTGTCTCACGCATTTAAAATAGAAAATGAGGTTAAGACTTTTTCGATTGTTTGCATTTTTTTAAGATTTTTTTTTCGGTAGAATAATTGGATTTTTTTTTGCCTCTGGCGACTACAACGACCTTCAGCGTCGTCATTCAAGTATATATGTACGTAACATTGGGGGATGCGCGACACCTACGCGTCACAGGTGGTCCTTACGAGCGCTCCGAACCCATTACAGTGTCTGTGCGCCACGTGTCCAGATATATGACCGGATAAAATGAACATCGGGAACTCAAAGACGACTCCGAGACTCGTCCAAATATTTGGCGTCCCCGCAAAATTCATAGCGTCTAGTCTAACCTTCCGATTTCTAACTGGAGCACAAGGAAATTGACGCTGAAATATTTACGCGTTCGTCACATTGTATACGGATGTCGGGCTTTATAAATACGCGTTTACAATGATCTGAATATTATAAGGAAAACCATCGCGTGGGTTTTCATGTATACGAGACGAGAGTTCACACGATCCGTGACGGACGACGCGCGATCTCGCGATAGGTCTGGAAATTGGTATTATACGATATAAAGTATGCGAGAGATTTCATAGAAAAGGAACACCACTTTTCCATTAGCATTTTTTTGGGTGCTAATGTACTTCACCTTTTGAAGGAGTAGATAAAATATCACGAATTTTTTTTCCAACACTTAAAGATTGAATACGTCTGTCCGAAATATTTTTTTTTTTTTCGACATAATGTATCATTTTCAAAAATTACATATACGAGAAATTCCATATTATATAAACAGAGAATTCTCCGAAATACGATTTTTTTTCGGATATGTTTTACAGAAAATTTGATAAAAATTGTGAATTTTAAGAATTCGTATTTTGAATTTTGAAAATTCGATTTTTATTTTTTGAAAATTGATGAAGGTATGGAGAAAATAAAAAAATGTTTTCTACAGAGAAATCATATCGCGATTATCGCGATTTAAATTGAATTAACAGCGTTGATACAACTATTAAAAAAATCCATTCAAAGTCTTCAATTTTATGAATTTACGTTATTTTATGTGTTTTTTATTAAAAATTCGGTAATATTTTCTTGAAATCGTCTATATGAAGATCGGTATTAATTCTAAAAATATAATACGACATCGCTTAGCCGTGAATGCGGGATGACTTATTTGACGCGGAATGCCGCATAAGTTGCGCTTGAGAGATGCGATTATTACAGTCATCGAGGATCCGTTACGCATTCGTGTTTTAGTGGGTCGTATAATGTTCAAAATATTTGAAATTTCCACGCGTGTGGATATTCATCGTCTATTATATCGTGCAAAGGAATTTGTATGTCTTACGCGACGCTAAGTAAATTCGAGAGTCTGACCGGCACGTGCAGTTTCTACTGTATACCGTTTATATTAGGTGCGTACATATAGCACTTATAAACTCCCGCGGCGCGATCTGCCGTATGATTTAATTATTTTTGGAGTTCCATAACAGTTCGGTACCAAGCTGAATGTTTTCTTTCAATGATATAAATACAATGGACATCGGGAATAGACGAGATCGACTGTTATCTCAACAATGCAATTACAGTTGGTCGATTCTTCGCGCAATACCCGCGGTAAACTGTGGTTCCGATAACTTAAATTCTTCTTTTAATTTACGAGATTACGGCTACCGAAATCCTATTTTAAATATGAAAAAAAAAAAAAAAAAAAAAAAAAAAAAAATCCACTTTTACATTACGCATAATTCACGAAGAATAAAAACGATTTAAAAAATTTTCAAAAAATGGTTATCATTCGTCTTCAATCGTAGAAGAAAGTTTGCGGTTAACATTAGTGATAAAAAAAAAGTTTCCGTCTGTTTGGACTCCTTTCGTCGGTTCACTTTTTCTGCATCTACTCGACACGATTTTAAAACCGGTGAGTTAAATTTTGTTTTTCTCAGGTTTTCTCAACGCGCATTTAAACGTCAATACAAGAAAGATAAATACTCGAAAACACAGCGGACACTCAATTTTATTCTCGTATATCCATGTAGCATCATCGCCCCTATTTCTTTCGTATTCCTCGCGCGACAAACCTCTCTTGGCGAACCTCTCGAATTATTGGAATTACTCTTGGCGATTCTCTCAGGCGCCGTTCTCGCTAAGCAAAAAGCACCTCAGCGTTGTTCTTCGCCGCTATTATATACCATTTCACTTTACTCCCCTCGAGCTTTTCATCCACTGTACTTTATGCCTCTGGCTTACCGTTCACCCGCCGAACAGACGCATTATCCTATCCCGAGAGGCATTTTGTTTTCCCATTCGAAAACCGCCTCTCAAGCACGTTTCTGCATTGTTCGCCAATCCAAAGCGAAAAAACATCACGCTTTCGAAGAGGCGAACAAATTCACGAATATTTATCTTTCGTACAGTCGACCCGATTATATCGGTGGCGATCAGACGGATGCGTAGGCCCCTCTGGCAACAGCAATGATTTTTTTTTCACTCGACCGCTTCTCACCGTGAAATAAATTTTGGCTCTAATACACTACTTCAACATATATATACACATATATACGCATATCCGTGTTTGTACGCAGATATAACACGAAGAATATTACATTGTATAAAATCTTTGAATAGATCAATTTATCATTTTGTCGGCAATGCATATTTAATGTCGGAAAATTCCTCATGTCACGCACTACGCTTGCAAGGACATCATTGTTCTCGGAAAATTCGTCGGGAATCAGAAGAGGCACAGTCGGGACACAGTCTCTCGCGCCAAAAAAAAAAAAAAAAAAAAAAAAAAAAAAAAAAAAATTGGGAGTGAGTAATAACGTTACGAGAGTGAGAAATACGCTGTTCTCGGGAAGACCGGGCGATGGTACGACTATTGCACAAAGATTCGAGGCCGGCGGCAGTGCACACGTGTTTGTTCATTTATCGTGAGGATAGTGCCAATCCGTTGAAACCTCTGGTCGTTTGTCTCTTCTTCACGAAAATTGTCTTGTTAACAAAGAAGCTTTTGTATGTCAAAGATTTTGAGATGAGAGAAAGAGAAGGAAAAGATAATTAGTTGCGAGAGTCGTATTTGTTAACTATCTGCGAGTTGAATTTAAATATTTTTATGAGAGATACATTGTGAATTTCATCGAATTTATTTCGCGGATTCCGCACGACAAAGTTCCATCTTTTATGTAATAATTATTTGAACAATTCGGAATAATAACTTTTGCGTAGAAAATCATTGAAAAATCAAACGGTGGATTTTTCATTGAAAAAAAATGCCCGTCATATGCATAAAAAAATATCTATGTGAATATTTTTTATTTCAATTTTTTTTTTTTTCGTGGAAAATTCCGGTATATCATACCGCGTCAAGCGTAAAATTTTAATCTCTAACTTTTTTTTTTTCGAAAAACTATTTCCACGAAACCAATTTAAGTAATTGTTGAAAAATTTTCTCTATCAATCCATCAAATGCTAACGCATTTTCTTTCTTTGAATTTATAAATGAAAAAAAAATGTAATTCCAAATATGACGATCTGATATAAATGCCACGAATACCTAAATTTTTTTAAATTAACGAACGTAAAAATTTTTTTTTTGATATTCGTTAATTATTATTTAAATCAATAGCATCGAAATAAATGGACGAATTGCGTGATACCATCATTAAAAATATTAATAGAAACGTAATTATTAATAAATAGCAGCGAGAACAACGCTAAAAATATTTTCAGGAATAAAGATGAAATTATTGCCGAACAATTTCCTCCATCAATGCAACGATATCGATACGTAATCAAATTAAAGACCGCAGCGGAAGCTCTCAGCTTTTACCGATACATATATACATACATATATATATATAAATCGACTATACAGCGAGCTTATGTGGTCAGCGTCCTCGTCGGGATCAACAAGTCTCCGTTTGGAAAACAGCTGAAACCGCGACGCATTTACGTATACATATATCTGTAGCGTCATCAAACATTCTATTTCTCCATTTTTTTTTTTTTTTTTTTTTTTTTCTTCCGAACTTCAATCAGCAGACATAACACATCGTCAAGTGCACTTTTATCCAAAATAGTAGCGGTTGTAAGACGAAACGTGAATGCAAATACGCAAGCGCGTATCGCAAATAGAAGCCGAGAGAACGGCTCAGTGCGTACCTCGCTATTTATCGCCTTTAGCATGTTACCTGCTCGGGTGTCGTTCTCGTTTCATGACACAGAATTGCTCACCTACCCGACCCCTCGATAGTTTTCACCTCGATAAAAAAAAAAAAAAATCCGTCCTTTAACCGCGTATTATAGACAATTCGATTTAACCCTATATATTCATCGTACATGAGTGATTTATTCGAGTTTAAAATGAGATTAAAAACGCTTGAGATTGGAAGTGCTTCGGTCCATTGGCCTCTGAAAAGGCGCGCGCGAGTCTTTTATCTCTTACACCTCTCATACATATAGTATATTTAGTATGTAGTATATATGTACATAAACATACATATATCTATATATCAACAAAATATAGACCTCATCTGACGCTCAGTCAAAGCTCTATGCCCGGCCTTGGCGTACAGTCCGACGCCACGCATCGTCACGCAGCGAGAAACTAATTAAGTAGAAATTTCCTTAGTGGTCAGACGCCTACAGATTCCTCGCTTCTCGTCCTCTTACCCTATCTACTATTTTTGTTCTGCGATATAATTTTTGTTTTTGCACCACAGTATAGTCGTTATTATATATAGGCTATTAAATATTTTTTTAATTAAATGTAACATCGAAAAAAAAAATTATTAAGGAAAATTGAAATTGAACATACATTTCGAAGGACATCCGCGGATGAAGAGATCTCTGGTAGATTTCTAGCAGCAAGAATTTAAGTAGCAACAAAACCGCGACGGGAATCCAGGGTCTGATCACGAACCCACCGCACAGACGTATCACTTAGGGTCAACGCTCGGTTGCTCACTGGCAACGAAGCTAGAGACTGCGAGCCGCGAACGTGCGAGGGTGGTGCTGCTGCTGGTGGTGGTCGCGTAGGTTGTGTTAGAGCAAACGAAGCTCTCTCGGTGGCTTGTGGAGGTGGACGGGCGGAGAGAGTTGCTGATGTGACGGCGATACGCAAACTCGAAATTCCCACCGGATCTACGCGATGCGTGATGGTGACGTTATAACGGAATTATGGGGTTATATTCGCAATGGGGAACAAAAAGGGATGGTAATGTGATTATCGTTGGGGGATTTACAGAACATTTTTTTTCGTCGCCCTTTCATCTCGAGATGAAAAGTTTTTTTTTTTTTATTGGTTTTGGTTTGTTATAGACGCGCGGAGCATTTTCGAGAAAATTAACGGCAAACATTTTATTATTGAATTTTAATTATTTTTTTATTCTTATTTATTTATCGGATAGAAAAAAATGCAATGATAAGACGGTGGAAGATTTTCTCGTAGATTTTCGTAGATTGTTTGGAAAAACTGTTTATATTGGATCTTATTTTCGTCGCCCTCCGGCGATACCGAGCAAAATATTATCCGAGATGGGAATTTTTATTTTTTGGTTTGGGTTTGTCATAGACGCGTTGCTTATTTTCGACGTACGCGACGGTAACTATTTTATTATTAAATTTCTATTGTTATTTTTTTATTTGTTTATTTAATGGGTAGAAAAAAAACCAATAAGACGATCGGATATCACCGGAGATTTTCGTAAATTTTTTTAAAAAACAATTTGTTTTGGATATTTACAGTACATTTATTTTCCGTCGCCCTGCGGCGATGCCGAGATATTTTATCCGAAACGAGATTTTTTTTTATTGGCTTTGGTTTGTCATAGTTATGGTTGTTATTTTCGACAAAACGGCGAACAAACATTTCGTTAATATATTTTAAATATTTATGATTTATTTATTTAATAAATAGAAAAAAAAGCAGATCTCTGCAGATCTTCATAAATCGTTTGCGAAAAAAATTGCGAAAAATTGTCGGCAATGTAGGGGAGAATGTAGGGGTTAGTCGAACACGGGGCAAGTCGAAACACGAGCAGTAAAAAAAATCGAGAACTCCACCTAACGCGTATGGCACTCTATGGAATTACATACCATGGTAAGTAATTCCCTAGAGTGCCATATTCACTGCGCGAAGTTTCCGATTTTTTTTTGCAGCGTGTGTTCCGTCTAACCCCGGGGTTTACTTACAAACAACCAGAGAGAAAAAAGAACATAGAATTAAACAAATATGAGACGACTAGAAAATTTGCACAGCAGAAAAAAGCATATTACCGCATGTTAATTAGCTTCATTGTTGTTGAATGTGATTATTAGAAAAATTAAGACGAAATATAAATACCATTTTTTTAAATTTATCTTTTGTCAATTATGTAATTTTGTTTTTTTTTTTTCTAAACAAAAAGTTTCGCGACACGTATATATATTTTTGTGGCTTCGGCTTTCCTTACGCCGAATCTCGGGACATAACCTCAAATAGCTTTTACCGCTAAAAAGATCGTGATGCCGATTCCATAAAATTTTAATCTCGTTACCGATTTTCAGTAACTTTCGATACCATAAATTGATTAAATTCTCGAAATCATACGAATCAAGAAATAAAAAAAAGTCTACAAATTGCAACAAATTAAAAAAAATTACAATACATCGATAATCAACAATAAAAAAAATAAAAAATCGATAAATCGAAAGAAAAACGTAAAAAAAAATTTTTTTTCGATGATCGAGTGCGAAAAAAGTCCGTTTTTATATCGTAGAACATTTTATGCCGGTCAAAGAACCCATCGATTAAAAAATGTCGAAACCAGACGGCGTTGAGCAAACATAGACATAGAGAGTACGAACCTTCTCCTCACTTCCGGCGTGTTTGATCCTGGCGATGGTCAGCACGCCACGTCCTGGAGCATCGGATAGACCGTATGACCGTGACAAACGTGACGCCGGGTACCGCGGAGGTCATTATCCCTCTGCGTGGGGGGATGCTTGTTGCTGGCAGTGCATCCCCTGGTATGCGGTGTGCGTCCATTGTGCTTATACGTTCGATAATATCGACCCTGAAAGCGTTTGTGGACGCGAAGATAGAACGCGAAGAGAAAGGGAAAGACCGGCGTCCCGCTACTTGCACGAGGCCCCCGAGGTTGATTCACGATTGTTCCTATGGAAACCCAGTGGATCGAAGCCTCGTCGGCCAAGGGTTCCCTTTCGACTCGTACGGGACGCAGAACGTTATAGATCGAAGCCGCGCGCGTTCCCCCAAAACCTCGAGCGATCGTCGAGCGCTACCCGACGGCTCGAAAAATTCGTCGCGGGGATTCGCCGCAGTATAAATTATTTCTACGGACCGAACTGTATCCGAAACTTGTGTTTTGTCGGTCCAACAAATCCATCCCTCCGCTACCCTTCCCCTCTTCCTTACCGAACCCTCAGTGGTCTCCAACAACTGCCGCAATCATGTCCGACCCTTCCGCATAGTCGTCACGTAGCGGCAGTGTAGGTAATATCGCATATCGAAGTGGATTTACCGAGTCATTGACACGTTGAACGCGGAAACGAAAATCTCAAAATTCTTTAAGTACAGTAACGTAAAGTTGTTTTAGAGATTTTTCTTTACGGACTCTATTTCGACAAGAGTTGCCGGGTAAACGGAAATTGAGTAACTTTTACGGTAATCGGGTTGATAAAATGGTAAAATACGAAAAAAATCATTTAAAATTATTTTTTTTTACTGTATATGAAACTGAAAAGTTGTTAAAAAAAAATAAGATACTCTTTTTTTTATGTTGAGTGAAAGTTTTTAACCAGTGAACAGGTGACGAGTCCCGAGTTTTCAAAGTTTCGGAACGGTTCGTTTAGTAAGGAAATGTGCATGAAAAATTCTTCAAAACAAAGGAAAAAACATCGAAGTATCTTGATACATACTTTTTTGTTAATAAAACGATAAAAAAAATTGTTATAAATATTCGTGACGTAATGAAGCAAAATAAGACGAAACGTACGCCAACGCCAACGTACTCCGTACTTTTGCTGAAAAAATGTAATGGTGTTTTACACTCGGAGTTTCTCGGCTTTACAGCCGTAAAAAATAATTACGAAATTTTTTTTTTTTTTTTTTTCAAAATTACACAGAAATGTTGATTATCGAAAAACTTCGTTAAGTGATTTGCAGCATAATTACGAAAAAGTTAATATTTCGTCAATAGTGGGACCATTGACCTCACATTGCGTGACACGCGCGCACACTTACACAACACAATACACAACGAAACACACAACGCAACTTTCTTACACAATATTCCGAAATTAGAACAATGAAACGTGGAGAGGCAAGAATAAAATTTTACGTTCCTGCCTTTCCGTAATTTCCTTTATCTTCGCTGATCCAATTAGACGGAGGAGAGCGGCGGTTACTAAAAGCGTTTGGTAGTCGAGTGAACCTTCATTGCGAAATGCAGAATCACTGTTTCCCACTTCCCGTTTCTACAACGGTTTATCGAATTACCCTGAGGCGACACATAATCGAATTTTTTCCACCCGCTACGACTTCAGCGGATAAACTCACACAGACCCCTTTTCCCTTCATTCACATCGGACTCATAATTAAGTTCGTCTAATTAAGGCCCCCGGAGCCTCTAATGGCTCTTGACGTTGGTCACAATTTCGCTGAGGGTCGGTCACACGCTTTCCACGTAGTCAAATATTAAAGCTTTTTTTTTCCAATTATTTCTTTATTTTCAAAATTAACGTGTCGAATTCGCGTTTCGTTAAAATGATATTTTTCAATCCCTCATGTCTCACAGTTTAAATTTTTTTTCAACTCCGATGTCAAAAAAAAATGCATTATTATTATCACTATAATAATATTGAATTTTTATAACGACGATATTTTACGAAAAAAAAAAATATATATTCTCAATATTATTATAGTGAGAATAATAATGAATTTTTATAACGACGATATTTTACTAAAAAAAAAAAATATATATATATTCTCGTTAAAATTTTATTAATAATTATTGATTTTATAAGCTCGTTGATACTTTGCAATAATTTGCCCGATGTTCGCTGTTCAATGACTCGTCACAGATTTTTTTTTTATAAATCCTCTCGAGTGCCAAGCGTCTCAACGATAAAAAAAAAAAAAAACAACGTAAAGCCCATTTCTTCGCAATTCGCTTCGACTAATTTTTTTAAACGTAATTGTTGTATTGAAAAAACGAAGTAAATTATACGGAGAAGCGGCGCAAATGTTCGAGAGACATGACGTCAAAAATATCGCTGGTGGAACAAAAGAAGCTTCAGTGGGCCAAGGAAAGAGGTATAGTGCAGTGCTTTGCACCCCCTGACGCCGTAAATGTATGGCCCATTTTTCCCTTCTCCTCACGCGGCATAACTCCGGTACATTAAATGCAATATACGTATACGCGTTATGAACTCAGACACGTCAGACGGGAAATTCAATTTAAATTCTTTACGTACCAACGCCCCCATTCATTCGAAACTCTATTCTCTCACTGACTGTTCTATTTAATGGTTCCTCGTGAATCGTATGTTCTTTTTACCAAAGGAATCTGTAATTGAATAGTTCAATAGATTTTTTTTACGCGTCTCAAATACCGTTCGAGTGGCTTTCGACACGGGATTAACGCAGTCGAATCGAACTATTGCCGAATTTCCCGAAAAAGTTCTGCAATTTCTAAAAATCTTTTATCGCGTTAAAAAGCTTTAAAAGTTAAAAAAAAATGACAAATATTTAATGAATTTCGATGTGATGTTGTCATAGAGGAAATGGCACGTTTAAACGGAAATTGGGATCCACCTAAACATCATTCGCAAAACGTCGTCCACACAAATATTCGGTAAGTAACTAAGCGACTCGAAAAAAACACATTAAATTTCACGATTTCGTGAAATAAATTACGAGTCGCATGCGACTATTGTTTGATGAAAAAAAAATACATGAAAAAGGTAACAAATAAAGTATGAAAACAAAAATAGGACGTATCCGTCCGGCACGAGATTGTCGTCGAGGGAGGCGAGTGGCACGGGAAAGAATAAACCTTTTCGTGCTGTCGGACATTACGGCAGCACGACGAGTCTACAAAGTCTCGTCGATCATAATAATTCAGCCAACACAACGACGAGTCTACGCGCTCTCGACTTTTCCACCGGTAGTTTGGTGAATCTAATCGAAGAAAACGATTTTTCTGGTACCGCGAGACGCCGAAGCCCGAGCCTACCGCCGATATACACGAAGGATAATCGTCAGACAAATTGCCACGTTCAGGTAACTTTTTATATATCGATCTTCGTTAATGCGAGCGATCAAAGCACAGTAACAGTCACCCAGTTTTACGTTTTTATGAGTAACTCGATCGCTTTTAAAAATCTCGTCGCAACCTTTCGTCGCCATTTTCTTTTTAAATTGCCACGAAAAGGAAGAAAATAACAGTATAAAAATGGTGCACACCATTTTTACGTTTTCTTAAATTAATACCGAATTTTTTGAAAATTTGATAAAGTAAAATAAAAAATACGAATTAAACGAGAATATCGATGCGTATTTTACATTATCATAAACTCGAGTTAATTTCGATTGATTACGGAGAGAGAATTGCAAACACTTCTCGATGGTATAACAATCAGAAAAAATCAATGCATATTAAAGGTAATTTTTAATTGTAAAAGGTAATTGTAAAAAGTGCATTTTTTTTTATATGAAAAAAATGTGTAGAAAAAGAAAAAATTCAAATCAAAGATAAAAATCTAAAAAAATTCATACGTGTTCAGAAAAATGAACGAATCATTTTCATAAAAAAAAAAAGTTGAATTACCGTAAATCTGTTTAACAATTTTTTTTTTCATCAATTGGTTTATAACATTTTGCAATTATTATTATGCAAAATTAATCTTTTCGGTACCTTTGATATGCATAAATTTTTTCAGATTTTTATACTATCGAGAAGTGTTTGCAATTCCCTCTCAATTTCGTCGAATTTAGGCGAAATGAACACCACGCGGCTCCAACCTCCTTAAACCGAAGATTTACATGAAATGTCCCTTATTTTGAATCTGTATAGTTGCGCGTTTCATTGTAAACTCTGTTACTTTTTGTTGGTTAAAGTTTCTCGGTGGCTGTTGGTATTCAGCTCTATATTCATTATTTCTAATGGCATTAGCTTAAGCCAACCGGTATTAACACCCGCGTCAGGATGACAACAGTGGCATAATAATCAAGTAGACAGCGCCTAGCCGTTTACTAAACGAAATTCGATATCGTGTATAATAGTTCCCGCAGCGGATTATACGATTCTAAAAGCCGCATCAAAGTCTCGTAGATAAACCGCGAAGCAAGTAGAGAATACGATACGACACAGTTTCTCGATCGATTCGTATTATACGGTTACGGTTCGTCGACCCTACAACTCTTCGTGAAACTTCTTACGGGCACAAGGGTGGTTTATGCCTTATCTATTATACTATCGCCGAGATATAGAGCCTTATAATGGTTCCACCATTCTACTGCTCATATGTAGTATATATATACATATATACAAAAGTTGCTGAAAAGTCTGAAATTGACTGAAATTGCTCGGCACGCACGCTGGTACCTTTCCGGGTTCCGTAGTTCCGAGAAGCGGCGGGCGAAGAATTAGTATTTTAGTCACGGGATGTAAATTGCAGCCGACAGAACATACCGGGGAACGGAACTTTGCGATTTCATTCATCCGGGAAATTAAATAAAAATTGATTATTCCAATTATCGATCTTTCTTCGATCAATGGAAGCACTGGAATTATCCGCGTTCGAGTTTATCAATTTTTTCACGCTTCTAGGAAACCGGAAGCAGACGCTGTTAATTTACCGTACGAAATCGATAGAAACTTGGAGTCTTTTTTTTTTCCTCTCGGAAAACTTCACCCTCTTAAGGGTGGCAAATACGAAATAATATACTCGAGAAAAAAGTCAAAGGGTGCGAATGTTCGTAGGGTCCGAGACACAGATGAGATGCGTCGGACTTGCGATACACACGCGTAAGAAAGGGAAGTGGCGAAAGGGGTAATTTCATGAGAGGGTTAATTGGCTTTATCGAGGAAAAAGTGATAAAAAAACATTTTTCTGCGGAAAACAACAACTTATACTGCGATACTCTTATCAAATCGATTTTTTGTTACACTTTATGTTTATTTTTATATTTCAATCCCATTTTTCGTGATTTTTAAATGTTTTTCAACCCTCGATGTCGTGGATAAATATCGGTTACTAAAAAAAAAAAAAAAAAAAATGTCGCGATACGCGACGAATCTGTTCCACTAATCTTTTTTCTCCTTTTTTTTTTCCTCCCTCTCCCGGTTTGCCAGTTGGTACATAATAACGCTAATCGGTAGACGAATAACGAAATCGCGTCAAGGAAAAGAGGGTAGCGGCGCTGTGTAGAAGTAGACTAACGGAAAAGTTTTTCGCAGTCACGCCAATCCGGCGGTTGACTCGTACTACTTTTTTTTTTCTTCTCTCCTACTTTGCTTCGTATCACGAAAGGAGAATACAAGCGAACTCGGCGTGGAGGGCTCGCGATACAGCAATCAAGTCCGTCCGCAGAAGCATCACTACCGTCAAGCGGAAAGGAACCTCGGAGGTGGACACAGTGTCAAGCACCCTTACGAGGAACGCGAGGGCGAAACTTCCGGTTACGCGAGCGACTCTGTCGAGGCTCCGGTACCCACAGGTATTGTAACACCTCAAGTATTCAATTTACAGTGTAACCGGATGCTCTCGTTTCTTCCCGAATAAAGAATATCTGCATTAACTCTTAAACTGTAACTGCGAAGTATTTTTGGAAATTTTACTTTTTTTTTAAATTATATAAATTATTTAATAATCACATTTTGATAAACAGCAATTTTTGTACTGAGCGTTTAAGGGTTAATAACAGCATATCTTTTTTCGAAAATTTTTTTATTTTTTTTATTTTTTTTTTCGGAGTAAATTTTTTTTATTTTTTTAGTTTTTTATGTAAAAAACATCGTAGTGTGATAAAGCAGACCAAGCGAACCGCTGTATATGAAAAATGATCAGTAATTCTATAGCCTGATAAAAAATTAAGATCGATCTATCCAATTGACCGGCAATTTTTTTGCTTGTATCGAAATATATGAATTATTAATGAAACAGTAAAAAAATTGCTACAGGTCCATTGGAAGATCGAAAACGTGTGGATAGTGAAATGTCCGAGAGAACGTGGCAAAACCCTTACTGCGAGACGCCGGAAACTTCGTTGCCACCATCGAGAAGACTATCGATAACGCGGCTCGGTGAGCTCAACAGGCCCCGCTGGGGTAGCATTTGGGGTCAGGAGAGCGGAAGGGCTGATCCACCACCGCCCTCTTGGCTCGAGAGGGGTCTCTCGCGGTTGGGTAATTCCAGTCAGGTTCGTCAAACTTATTTAATAATGAAAACGCGTCGTTTGCGCAATGAAGCGCGTCCTCGTGAAAATATATTATTTCGCGATGTTCCAGAAAGGGTTGAAACTAAATTTTCGTAAATTTTACAAATTCTCAGGTTTTTTTCGTACCTTACAAAGAACAGCGTTAAAAACTGGAAAATCTCTCCAATTTTTTTTTTTTATTTTTTTTTTTCGTAATCGATATTTTTCGATAATCGTCACCAATCAATAATAATTATTATCATAATTACGATTATTATTTGGAGATATTTATCGAAAAAAATCGATTAAAAAAATCGGAAGGATTTATTAGTTTTTAACACCATTTTTCGCTATGATAATTATGATTATAATTATAATTATATCGATAAAAAAAAAATCAATCCGAATCTATCAGGTTCTCGTGATAAATCACGACAGTGCGAGCAGTCCGGACAGTTCGACAACGGGTTCGACGGGTTCGGATTCGAAGACCTATATACGCGGACAAAATATCCCAATGGACGCGCAGGTCTTGCAGGAGCGCGAAGTGAGACGTCAGAGAGCGCTAGAGCTACAGAACGCGATAAAGCAGCAACTCGAGGAAAAGGACCGTCAGAGAAAGGCGGAGAGAGAACGGAAACTACGAGAGGAACTGGAGGAAGAGGAGAGAATCAAAAGAGAACGCGACAAAGAGAAAGAGAGGTGACTTATTGTTTAAGTTTTGATAAAAACAAACTAAACTAATCGAAACTAAACAAAACTAAACTAAACTAAACTAAACTTCGAAAAAGTTTCAATTCAATTACCGCCACCAACTGCATGTGGTTTTATTTTCGCCGCAGAACACGCGTAAAAGAATTTTTACTGAAGCGAAACAAAAAGAAGAAAGAATTTTAAAACTTTTTTTTAAACCATCAGATTCGACGCGGAGTGTCGCAAAGCTCGCGAAAAGGAGATCGCGAAACTCAAGAAGGAAGAAGCTATGCGAGAGATTCTCGAGAACGCGGAAAGAGAAGCCAAAGAGGAGAAGAAAAAGCGTAGACAGAGGGAAGAGCCAAAGGAAACGCCGAGAGATCGTATTGCTACGGATTCGAACTGTTGGGATTCCCCTATCAGCGATCGATCCCGCAAATGCGCTTATCAATCCACTTCCGCTTCCGCTGTTCCAGCAATCGTTCAAATATCCGAAAATCTTCCCTGTGCTAACAATAACGAGAGAATAGCCGACTGTTCGAGCGTTGAACGCTTCGATGATATCTCCGAAGCCATTGAAGAGGAGACGAAGACTGTGAGAGAAGACTGCCGTCGGGAGGTACCGAAGGAAGAAAATACGGTGAATCTTCCGGTGGGAAAGGAAGTGGCGATCGTTTTGAGCGGAAGATTGGAAGATCCGGAATTCTTGAACAGAGCTAATCTCCAATTGGTTAATCTCGTTGTGACGCAAAGTCCGCGAAAGAACGCGAGTTCGTCGACAAACGCGTTCAGCAGCGGTCTCAACGCGTTCATGAAGAGTCTCGCGAACCCTGTGATTCTTCGGAAATCACCGATACCGCCGATCTCTCCGAGACTCGCGGAGAACAGACTTTTGACGCCAAGCAAATACCGACAAAACTGCGCCTACGCGGGCGGTCGAGATTTCGGCACTCAGACTGACGGTGAGAGTGAAATTCAAGAAAACGGAGGCAAAGAGCGAAAAGACGTCGCCAACAACAATAGAAGAGAAGTAGAAAAGTAAGAATATCATTGTTACGAAAAAAAAAAATTAACAAAAAAAAATCGAACAAATAATTTAAATTTATTTACAACGATTAATTAATTAAAATAAAAAAAATGCAGAAGCCAAAAATTCGGGAGCCGAAAGATAACCGACAATTCCGAAAGATTTTTTTTTTTTTTTTAGTTTATTTATCGCCCTTTAGTTCCGAAAAAAAAAAAAAATTTCGTCAAATCCCAATATTTTCGGAGAATTAATTCGTCTCTTCAATATTTCTATTTTTTATTTGTTTTGCATTTTTTTAAATTTTTTTTATTTCATTTCGAAAGGTTTATTGCATACATCGCGACATCGCGATTCAAAATTTCGGACGTTCGTTGTCAATTTTTTATTTGCAATATAATAATAATAATAATAATAATAATAATAGTTAATTGTGATAATAGTTTATCTTTCGATGATCAGATCGACGAATACAGGACCCATTGAAGAATCATCGATGAAAGTGCTCGTGAGATCGAAATCGCAACCCCGCGCAACCCTGGAGACGAGACCCCGATGGAACGCGAATCGGTAATGAATCCACGAATCTTTGACTATTGATCGTAAAACTTGTGGCATTATCGCTCTGAACGGATAATCGGAGTTTCAAAGTGATGGAAAGATCTCCTTAGGCCGGGAACGCGTTATCGGACTCAAAGCGAAAAGGATCCGCACTATCAGAGACGAATGAGACTCCGAAGAAGACGCGTCGAGTCCAGTGACGAGCGATCGAGGTAATTACTCGTTCAATTAAATTCATTTGAATTATTTCGACTGGACGATGTAATTTTTTTTTTTTTTTTTTTTTTTTAATTACGACGATAGATCTCCTTCGCCCGATCGGCGAAAAACGACCAATCAAAAGTCAAAGACACGAAATTCGAATAGACGAAAAGTCAAGTTGGACAGTTACGACGCCGATCTTTCAATGGATAGTCTCAATTCCGTGGTACCGCTTAGAATCGACGAAAATGGGCGTATAAATATTTTGCACGGTGATAATAAACAGAGAAAGAAAACTGGAAGGAGCGACAATGCGAAAACGAGAAACGGCGAAAAATTGGATGTGTGGTGCGGACAAGAAATTCTTTCGCAACTCGCTTCGCTCAGAAATGTGAGACTTTCTACGTAATTAATTATCTTTAATTTAATCCGCCGAATGAATTTAAAAAAAAAAAAAATTTAAGAATTTCTATTTTTTTTTATGAATATAAAAAAAAAAAAAATTAATTTCACGAAATTTTTTGGAGGTGATATTCCGATGATTTTTTTTTTTCAGGGTCTCTTGACGAAGCAGAGAGAGTGGGATCCCGAGCGATGTCTCGTCTCGCCAAGCGCCGATTTCTTCTAATAATTGAACTAAATTATCCGCGAACGCGCGGGACTCGAATTTTTTTTTTTTTTTTTTTTTTGTTCGTTTCTACTTTCTTGAAGTCTGTAGTGAAATTGACATTTTTTTTTTTTTTTTAATTTTTCAATTCGAAAGCGAGAGAAGATGTGGGCAAAGAAGTTGACAAAAAGCGACCCTCGAGAGGATACGACGATATCTACTATTCATACTCTTCCATTCGCGAATTGTGAGAGGGAATTATGAGAAAAATGAGACGCGAAATTTCTCGAATTACAGAACTGTCTCGTTGAATAAAATGGCCTTCCAGCTGGACGATCTACTCAAAGACGACAAGAAAGATGGTAATCTTATACCGGATCTCAGCAAAGCGACTTGCAACTCGCAGGAAGAATATCGTCGCTTGCATGAACGATGTCCCGATTACAAAATCAAAGCGGAAAAGGTTGCGATTCTCTAATTATTTTTTTTTGGTCATTAAAAAAAAAAAAAAAAAAAAAAAAACATGAACGATATTTGAATTTTCCAATAATAATTTTGACGAATGCCGATAATTATCGAAAGGATCGATAAATATAAAATTTGTAGTTTTAAGATCGAAAATTTGAAAAAAAAAATGGTATTAATTCGTAACACAAAAATAGAGAAAAAAAAATGAAATGACAAAATAAAAAAAATTCAAATTTCGTTGATTTCGAATGATAAGAAAAATTTTTTTGCCGGTTAACTTAATGGCACAACTATTATTTAATTTCCATATTTGAAATTACATTTTGCATTTTGCTTTTGCGCGATCGCAGGTGAAGAGAGAAGATATAAAGGTGAGAGACAAAGATTTTTCGTGGAGAACGACGAAGAAAGAGTTGAAAGCAATGGATCGCGAATGGCTTTACGGTGATCCAATACCACCGGATATGAGAAGTCTTAATCTTCAGGAATTGCAACAAGTGCCGATCGACTGGAGAATGCTGACGCCTCTGAGACCGAAACTTCGCAACGACGAAGATATGTTTTCGAGACTCGTAAGTATCGTAAAAAAATCGAAGTAATTCGTGCGATCGATCGAAGAAAATTCACCAAATCGCAGGTGGAAATGGGAAAACTTGAAGTAAGAACGTTGGCAAAGGAGCGTCGAGTGTCGTTGAGTCCGATAAGACGGAGTAAAAATCGTTCCGGAATAATCGAGAGCAGCGTGAAGATATGCGGAGAGTGCGGCGAAGAGTACTGCTTCGGCGAATATTGCGGCGATATAATGTACGAATCCTTCACGAGAGTAACACTGGCGATTCAACAACCCAAAGTGAAAGTTTCGGCGGACACAGCGGCGATAATCGCAGGTATGGGTGGCAAAAGAAAACGAAAGAAAAAAGGAAAACGCGGAAAGATCGGTGTTCCGGCGAAAAAAAGCGCGAGAATGATAGTTCGCGGTAGAAAAAGTAGCAAAGCAACGAAAAGCGAAGGTTCGAAAATCGGCAGAAAGGACGACGCGGAAAATGGCGAGGAAAGTGTTGCGAAAGTAAAAAAATTCAAGCGAAAGTGCAGCAAGTATTCGAAAAAAAGTGGTCACTCGCCGAAGTAAATTTGTTAGAAAAATTTTACGATTTTGGATTTAAAAAAATTGTCGAAATATACGAATTTTAGGTAAAATTAATATAGTTATTCAGAACCTTCTCTTCTGCTGTGCAGAAAAAAAATCCGATCAGCTAATGGAGAATCGACTCGAGGAATTTACCTCGTAATTTTGGAGTCATTAAAAAAAAACTCCCAATAATTCGATTTTTGAAAAGACGTCGATTTTTGCTATTCGGATACTAATATCCAAATCGATTTTTGGAAAAAAAGAAAAGTTTAATGATACAAACTTTTTTTTTAGAAAAAAAAAAAAAAAATTTTGATGTCCTAAACTTCATAAAAAAAAAAACCTGTAAATTTGAAAAAAATATTTTTGGGACGTACAATACGAGGAAATTCATCTAAAAAAATTACTACTACTTTCGTTCGGTAACTGAGATCCTTTACCTTTTATTCCATCAATTCAATGCTTCGTGGTCCCAAAAAAAAAAAACATTATACACCATTATCGAACAACCGAAACAAACAAAAACTGTTCACGTATGACAAACAATCGTCGATTTTTTATGCTCTTTTCTTGTTAAACCTCTGTGTTGTCCTATATCGTAAAAGCTAATTAATTGTATGTAGCAATAATATTAATAATAATAATAATAATAATAATAATAATAATTCGACGCTTATGTACAAATTGCCTATATGCACAATGCGCTGATTAGCAGAGGCGGGCAGAGCGAATGGCCGCACATAAATGCTGGAAAAATATATAGTCTTTATTAATTTATCTCACTCTTATTGTTCTCCCCCTCTGTCTTTTCTCGTCCTCCACAACATGATAATCCTCGATCTTCGCGCACAACCGAAATACACACAAAAATTGTTGTTATTGTTTTTTTTTTTTTCTTTTTTTTTTTTCATCTCGTTGATTCTCGACAGCAATTTTTTTCTGCAAATTTTATATACGTATATTGTTATCGTTTTTTTAATTTGTTTTCATCCCTTTTTTTTTTTTTTTTTTCAATTTCTGTTTTCCGCATAAATAGTGCGGAAATGAGAAGCGCATTAGTGCGCATAGTGCTTTGATACTTCGAGTCTACCCGACGATCCTATATTTACGACTAAGAAACACGCATCGTACACAAATATAATATTTATATATATTCGTTATATACAAATATAATATTTATATTTTGTTACATTTTTTTTTTTTTTTTTTTTTTTTTTTTTTTTTTCATCTTATGATTTTTACTATATCCGAGTTGATGGCTGGCGAGTTTTTCATGAATTAATTAGCGAAGATAGTCGAAACGGAAGTGACACGAGTCGCAATCATCGGTGATCGTGAAAAGTAATTAGCGAAAGTTCAATTAGCGAATCAAATCCCTCCAAAAAATCGAAGAGTTCGGTAGTCACGTTTTTCTCATTTTTGTACTTTGCTTCTTTGATAGAGAAAATTTAAAAAAAATCGCGAATTATAATGCAGAATTAAGTTGGAATATAAACAAAAAAAAACGTTAAATTTAGAAATAAAAATACGTATTACAGACCAACACTCGCGATATACGACAAATCCTCCAAAAAGTTACATTCGAATTTCTTTTTTCCACAATAAATTTCTGTTTTACCGACGAAATTAAATTTTCAGCTCAATTTAACACGACTCTTCGACCGAAAGGTTAATTAACAAAAAAAAACTCCAAACTCGATAGCAAAGATTTACAGAGATTTTTCTGAATAGCCACGACTCAGAAGCCTTCAAACTCGAAAACCCGTTTTTTTTTTTTTTTTTTTTTTTTTTTTCGGTTCATTCTTATTAACTCGGATGGAATTCAATCGTACGAATAATTGCATCAGTATGATTAACACCGTTACAATTTATGTACAAATGTAAGTTATTCAAAATATGCAATTTTTAAATTTTTTCTTTAGTCGATTTTTTTTTCTTTTTTTTTTTCTAACAATGTACAACGCTATACGCTCGGTAGAACGATCAATTTTTCATCGAAACGTGAACCCAATTCTTCGAAATATATTATATTGAATGAATTACAAAAATATTGAACATTCAAAGACGTAAACGAAAAGTAAACGAGTCGTTTCCGTGATTTTCTCACCGAAAAACCGTCGATCGGTATGCATTTTTTTTTGCTCGTTGTGTTTATATTCGTTTTAAGTACAAAGAAAAATCGTCGGAATTATGCATCATCGTGAAGAGTAAACATCGAGAATATATCGATGACTATTTGGCATGTTGTCGTCTATTTAACTCCTTCGTTTCAACTGCTCGCGATGAATAACGCTATATAATTGCATTGCTTCCGATTTTTTAATGTTAAATCAAATTGAAACTTAACTACGGCTGAGAATAATCGAACGACGGATGTGACTGACGATCGGAGAAACAAAAAAAAAATTTCAATTACTTAACCCTTTTAACGATCAGCGGGAATATCGTTGCTGAACAGAAATTTTTCGATAATTCGTCGTTACCGATCTTTTCACATTCCCATTGTATTTACTTTACATATTTTTTTCTGCTACCGACGGATTTGTAGTCATTGGATTTACAAGAATTCATTTTTCTTTTTCATTGCCGATGAAATCATTTTGAGAAAAAATGCTGAACTCTTTTTTCTATTACCGTTTTAAAGGATTAACGATAATTACGTCCGCAATCGCTGATTAATCGCAAAACGACGACGGGATGCGTTAGTCAATTTTTTTTCACAGACTTTTTGGCACAAGAATGATAAACCATCGATTGAATCTCACGAATTCGCGTATAAATTTTTTTTTTTCCATTTCATAAATATTATAAGTTTTTTTTATTTTTTATTTTTTATTGATATCTGCGCGTTCGTGACAACTGACTAATTGCGATTTGTGGCATCCACTCGTCTCGACTGTCGGCACATTCCTCTGTCACGTCAATCATTTCCGTTTTCTCGATTCGTCGTTATCATTGATATTGAAAAAAAAAAAAAAAAAAAAGAAAAAAAAAGAAGAAATTAATCAACGGAATTGTATATCGATTTTCTTCGTTTCCATGACCAGGTCACTTTTTTTTTACTAGCGTATTTATTCGTAATAAAATATAGAAGGCTTATTCGACGACAAAATTTTAATAACTATCCGTAATATTAGGTACACAAAGACCCGCGAGAGAGTGAATTTTTTTGGCCGTTTCCCGCAGCCAGAGATTAATTCGGAACAGCGAATACTAGCGAAACATATCGCGATGAATAAACCGCTTATATCATATCAAAGAAACTGAAATTTGAAAGAAAATGAAAGTTATATCTTTCAAAAAAAAAAAAAATCACTACAATTTTTCTTTTACCATTAATTTTTAATGGCCCTTCAAAAAACCTATTGCAGTGTATCCTTTGAATATCTAAATTAATTTCTAACGTTTCAGTCGCCTTAATGAAGTTATCGGCGGACATTTAAACTCTTCGAGATAAGTAAGTTTCGGGGAAAAAGGTCCATAAGCTCACAGGATCTCGAGAATCATAATTACTCGCAGACCTCGAAGGCTGTTGAAGCAAAGCTTTGCCTACCAAATTTGCTCTCTTTTTCTCTCTCTCTTTGTCCGGCACCTCTGTACATTTTATTCTGTGACCCTCCAGTGATTCAATCAAAATTGTAACAACTCTGGAGGCCTCCGGGATCTGTGAGAAGCCGCGGAAATTGTCTTCTTCTTTTTTTTTAATTAATATAAATTACCACCGAAAAATGCATTGAATACATTTTTCATATTTTTCTCGACGACGTGTGAAGCTTGCAATCGATCCTACGAAGGAATAATTATTATAAGGGGGTCTGTCAGACCCCGTCGACCACCGGAGAGTCAACGCAGAACAATAATTTTATAGACTAAATGAACGATCTTTAAATTTTGAGCGGCGAGCATCGCTCGATTACGCGCAATGCTCCTGTTCTTCGAAACCTTTGCGAAGGTTGAAAAAAAGAAACAAAAAAAATTATCGATTTTCTAATTAATTCGATACTTTTCTGTAAACAACGCTCTCGTTACGGAATCGCGAAAAAATAAAGTTATCTGCTATTGTCTCTCGTATCAGTAGTAACGGCGCGATCTGTTCGGAACGTATTATACTTTAATCGGGCGAAAAATTTAATTTATTCCATTTATCGTGTATCGCCACTCAGATATTCGAATGCCGAGAATTTTAGTCTCGCGAAATCGACGATAATGATCGAGAAAAGTGAAAAAAAAAATAATAAGAAAAGACGAAATAATATTAAATTGTTATTTTTTAACGCTCGTGAATTAACCAGAGGCGTGAACTCTACTCGGTATGAGTTCATGTGAATGAATGTGATGTATCCTACGAGTTTCTATGAGGCCATAGATTTGGCCCAATTGTTATTTTGTTGTTGTTGTTTTCTTTTTATATATATTTACAGGGGAAACGGACTATGATTAGTCGACCAGCGTTAGCGTCAACTGAGACACACACCGCGCACATTATTCTTCTTGTTTTTACTAAAAACGGCTGACGACGAATAAGTGTCTCCTCTCTGTCGTCCAATCGGAGTTTGTCGGCTTCGATTTCCCGTCGCGAGGAACAATTCCTTATTTCTTCTTCTTCGTCAATATTTTCATTCTCGGAGCTTTGTTTACTCTCAATTGTCCTTTCGCGCCTTCTTTTTGCTCTTCTTCTGTGGTTTCGCTTCCGTCCAGACGTCTGAAAAAAATATTCGATGAAAATAATAATATTAATAATCATCGCATAGGTCACCTAATATTTTTTTTTTTTTTTGGGAAAATATATATTGTCGTAAAAATGTTGCAAATCAGTTGAAACTTTGGACTCGTAAAATAATAAGAGTAATAAGAGTCATTTTAGTGTAAAATTTTCAAGAAATCTTTTTGCACTCGGTGTACACAGTTTACACTCTCAAAGGAAGAGTTTTCAAGTTATCCGTCTCAAATTTTGACACAACATTCTTCACACTATTCTTTATCTTGCTACGGAAGCTTTTTTTTTATTTTTTGAAATCTTCATATTTTTTTTTACGAAAATCTATCGAAAAAAAGGCTAAATTCAATACTTTTTTTTTCAATGGCCGCCATTTTGTCAATTTTGATCGAAAAAAAAATCCTCCATAGCGCGGATAGCGGCTTTTCTACTGATTGATAATCTTTTTTCAAATATTGTTTCGGACAATATTTACGATAAGAGGAGTTCACACCGTCAGGAGTCAAATTATTTTACAAGTCGTCTTTAACGACCCAAAAAAAACTATAAACAAATAAAAATAAACGTTTAAAATTTTTTTTTTCTGTTCTTCACGAGTGCTTTGATTTGCCATAAAAAAATCAGACTGATCAGCGAATTTTATCTATCGAAAAAAAATTCATCAATATCAGCAATTTTTTCGCTCGTCACATTGAGATGATCCATTAATAAAGAGCAAAGATAAACTTACCGCCCAATTCATCAAACGCCAGAGGACCTTTGACTTCGGTCTCCTCGGTCTGAATTTTTTCCACAGGTTCCGCCTTCTTCTTGGGTTCCTCAGTTTTTTTCACTGCCGGTTTTTCTGTCGATTTTTTCTCAGCCGCCACGGGAGCTGCTGCCGGTGCTGCTTGGGGTGCAACGTTCTCACCTTCACTCACTTTCTTCGCTTTCTTCGACTTCGATTTCTTCGTCTCCTTTTCGGGAGTTTCAACTTTTTCGGGCTAAAAATGCCAAATTTCGGGGAATAAATTTATGATACGCGATCGCGAAATCTTTCATAACTATAACTTTGTATATATGTGTTATAATTATACTATTTGCCTATTAATTAATTTTTTTTTCGTAATTACCTTAATCACCTCGTCTACCTTCTCAACTTTATTCTCTTCCGGTGCGATAATGTCGGCGACCGGCTCGAGAATCACGTCCTTCTGATTTTTTTCTTTCAATTCCTTGTTCTCAGTTTCCTTGGCAACTTTGTCTTTGATCTCAACTTTCTCGAGATCCTTAGCTTTGGCAATTGTTTCGTTAATCAGTTCAGTCTTCTTGTTCTTCTTGCTTTTCTTGGATGGAGTCTCGTCTTCCTTCTTCTTGTTCTTCTTGTCCTTTCTGGAAGGCGCTTGTTCCCAGTTACCTGCAAATTTTAATTGTTCCATTTAATTAAAAGAAAATTTGATTTCTCGAAAAATTGCTGATTATCATTATCGTTGAAATTTTTAATTATTAAAAAAAAAAAACTTATTAATAGAAAGAATAAAAATGTTGTAAAATAATCTTAAAATTAAAATGAGAGACTCGTGTGATAATAATATAAAAAAAAAATAAAAAAAAGAAATCCGTAAAATAAAAATAAAAAAAAACTTAAAAACTTATAAAATTTATTCACGATAAAATATTTTCTCACCATCGTCAAAGTCAACTGGTTTTTCGAGGACAAGATTTTTCTGATTCTTCTTATTCTTCGTCTGCTCCACTTTATTTTCTTTTCCAGATTTTGCGTTTACTTGATTTTTGTCCTTAACGGCGACCGGCTTATTCTCTTCTTGTTTCCTCTCCTTCAGTTTACCTTCCGCATCCTCCGCAGTTTTCGGAGCGGTTTTCTTGGTCGGTTCGGCCTTCGATGGGGACACCTTCTTCACGGGACTCGCCTTCTCGTTCGTTACCTGAGATATTTACGAATTATCCGCCTATTTTCTACTAAACATCGATCTGCTTTTTCGTGCATAAATTTTCGTAAATTTTTCCTTACTGTCCGCGCGAAATCAAATTGTGAGCAAAAAAACTCAAAAAAGTATCAAACACAGTTGATAAAACTTCGAAAATTTGAATCCAATAATTTTTTCCACACACTTCCAATCTTCCAATATTGTGTTCTTCTGTCGGCGTCAAACTTTGACGAAACTTTGAATACGAATAATCAATAATTTTGTATACGAATAACGAATTATTCCTGAATTTGTCTCTCATTGTTGCAACGCAAAACAAAAGTTATGCAAAACTTGCATAAACGCAAAAAATTTTAAGGTATCCAACAATATGGATTAAAGTATTCAAATCGATAAATTTTTCCCGCACTTTCGATCGTGCAGTCGTCATTAATTTTAACGAGATCACGTTTGCGATTTAATGCATTTTTATTTTATTATTTGTTAAATTAATTTTTTTTTTAATTCAACGAGCGCGCGATCTTTTTTTTCGCTCGAAATAACGGTTATTAATCGATTGTTAATTCGCAAAGTTATTATTATTTTTTCATTAATGCAGCGATAATCGAAATATGTACGGTATTCGTAATTGGCGCAAAAAAGTTCGATTGCAATTTAGAAAAAAAAAAAAAGAATTGACATGTGTCCGTGTGTTACGTCACAGTCGAGAGGGGGTTGGAGGACGCGTTTGTCGCACCCTCCAGAGCTCAGCTGATTATCGACTGTGTGTGGGTGAACCAACGCAATCGGTTCACGGGAGAGAGATTCTCTCCCGAACCATATGGCGTTTGTACGAAAACTTTTGAAGCGTTATTATTACTTTCTTGCGAGTTTTCTCGGCGTTAATCACGCGTGTATTACGAAGGCAATTCTCATTGACGACCGAACGAGCTGCGTCACTCCCGTGACTCTCGCACGCGCGCTCACACATCGAATAAACAAATTTTAACTTTTTTTTTTTCTTTGACGCGAAAACAAGTCGTAAAACACTAACCTTTTCCTTGATCTTGCCGCTTCGCTTCTTGCCAGCTTGCTTCCGGTCCACGTCGGTGACCGTCGATAGTTGAGCGAACGGTGGTTGTTCGGCATTTTTGAAACCAAATGCGAATACGAGCAAAGCGCAAATAAGCACAATACCCACGGGTATCGCGTACTGAAATTGTTGCAGCAACAGGCTCACGTCCATGCTTGACTTTAAAGCGTTTAACGTCGTGTTTGTTTTTGTTTTTTTTTTTTTCTTTCTCTCTCCGAATGTTCCGAGAGATTCGACACTGATTGAGGTGAACTCTCGAGGAGATCGCGGAGCGAAACTTGACGACGGGACGGGGAAAAAGCTACGACTGCTGTGCAAATGCGTATACACACCACTGTCGTACGGGAGAAGGGATACGCGAGCAGTAGGACACAAGTCGAAAGGCTGAGCAGCACACACAGCACCACGGTGACACGGGGCTTGACACACCGACGGTGAAGCGCAAAACACGACACACCTGGCGGAGGGTCCGCGTACTACTGAATGCCAGGCGGGCGCCGACCCCGGCTGACGCGGCTATGACATGCCAACTACGCTGATCGAAACCCGCCGTTTCCGCTTTCGAAATCACGATCTAAGGTAACACTTGTTTTCGCACCGGACTCCGCGAGTCCGAATAATTTTCGTGGGGTTTAAACTTCTCGGAAAGAACAATGTTAGGAATTCGGGAGATGGATATACGATGAGGAATGACATTTGGACGGATTTACGGGGATTACGGACATTTAGACACATTTTGACTTGTTTGCCGCAAGAATCATTGAAATATCACTGAGTTGCGTTTGTTTGAAGATCGAAAAAAATAAGTAAGCGATCGATAAACGATGTTTGACTTACATGACTTCGTGTGTCTCGGGATACCAAACGTACAAATGTGTGCTTTGCACCAATTATTATGACACGGATATTGACGAGGAGAATGTGAAAATGTTGATAAAACAGCTTTATTGGAAATTAAAACAATTGCGAATCGTCGTAATTATTCGTTTCGCATTGTTATTATACGCATAATTTCATAATTTCTGTAATTAAAAAATTGCCGCGCTGTACACGAGATGAAAAAAAAATCGTGACGACAAAAACAAAAATGTTATTAAATCCTTTTGCGGTTTTTTCCCGACAGCGTCTATGCGAAAATAAATCGACGGTCGTCAGTAATTGAAATTGCTTAGTAGTACATGCGGCGCGTTAAGGAAATTTCGAATAATAAAAATTAAATCGAATTCTCCCGCAATGAAAAAATCTATGTGCCGAAATATATCGAAATAATGAACATAAAAATTATTTATGCGGAATTTGCTAAACGAAAATACAAACGAATGGCAACTACACGAGAAACGTAAAAAAAATCAAATTAAAATTTTATTATTAATAATTTACATATGTACAGAGCGAATGGGTTTATACGAAATTATCTCAACTCTTCGCGGCTTTCGCGTATTGAACGACCATAGGCTTATCCTTTAGAATGTATCCGTTTGTGTCCAGCAGCGCTTTTATAGCTTGTCCTTCATTTTCAAAGGTCACGAATGCTTGACCCTTCATACGTCCCTCCTGCATAAGACGCACCGTCAATCTAAAAGTATCTCATCGTTATTACTTATAATTATCCCGAAAAACATTTTTTTTTAATTAAAAAAAATTGAAATAAATAAAATTAAAAATTAAAATAATTAAATTTAATTATTAATATTAATTACAATTAAAATTAATTAAAGTAAAAATAAAAAAAATAAAAAATTGTTAGTTTGCAACTCGTGCTAAAAATTACTAAAAAAAAATCGGCAAATTTGGAACTCGTGCTAAAAATTACAAAAAAAAAAAATTACCCATTTTCCGAACCCTTCGCATCGGTTTTTACAAAGCGGCGATATATGAAGTACAGATCGCTCTCCTCGACTTGCCTGGCAAGATTTTTTATGTACAAACGGCAGGAAGGTTTACCCGCGTGATAATTTTTGTACACCGGAAGTAGTCGTTGATCTGCAAAATGTTCGATTTTTATTACATATTATCAAAAAAACAAAAAAAATTGATTTCATCACGAAATATTTTTTTTTTATTGAAAAAGTTTACTAAAATAATAAAATCTTCAGATCCATTAGTTTTGAAGCGATTATTATAATTTTCAATCGAAACGGTAACATTTAAATTGCCGTTAAAAAAATTTTGTCGCATATCCATGCGAATTACAATTGCAATTGCAAATGAATACTTACCGTGTTCCGATATTTTGTTCTCCTCGAGTTCTTCGGCGGTTATGCAATCTCTCGTTTCTTCGCTTTCCGCTTCCGTAGCCTCTTCATCGTCCTTTTTCGTCGGGAACATGAGACCGAATCCACTTTCCACTTCCGGCGCGGAACTCGGATTTCCCTCCGAAATTCTCGTTTCCGTATCCAATTTTTCAACAGGTCGGAGTTCAATTTTCCGAGTTCTCGTTTCGCCGCGTTCCACAGCTTCGAACATATCTTCCGGTCTTATCGACTTGTGTCCCGAACTCGTCGAGGTAACGTTTTGCTTCGCCGGATTTACGAATTTCGGTATTTTCAAACGCTTCGCCGGCTGCGGTTTGCTGCGTTTCAACGGAATATTCGCGAGAGGATTAGCTTTGTCCTCACCGTCGGATTCCATTTCGGATTCTTCGTCTTCATCTTCGTTCTCCGGAAATATCGTTTCGTCGCTCTCGCCGCCCACTCTCCCGAGTATATCTTTGTATTTTTCGATGTCATAAGCCTCTCGCAACATCGGAAACTCTTCCTCGAGCTCTTCGAACGGCGGTGGTAAATTCATTTTATTCATCAGATGTAAAACCTGCGGTATTCAAATGATTATTCAATTACGTAAAAATGATATACAAATTATTATTATAATTCATAAAAACTAAGAATATTTCACGGATAATCGAATTTATAATTAAATAGTTAGTTTTTTATTTAATTATTTAATTATAGACATTAAAATTTCTATATTTTGGAAGAAAAATCAATATGGTGCACAGTATTTTACCAAATTAAAAAATACGCACCATTTCAATTGAACAAATCGATCGAATTAAATGACAATTTTTTTTTTTTTTTTTTTTTTTAGATAATATTAATAATTTGCAATTTTCAGATACGGAGACTGATAAAAAAAAATCTATTGGCAATTTATCCTAAAAGTGCGATTATTAATAGAATGAAATTTGCTTGTTACCACCTGAGTGTAAAATGCCGGTTCTTTGATCAGTTGTATAGCTATTCTCAACAAAGTATTTCTCGTAGGTACAGAATATTTGTAGAAAATATTAGGAGGCGGCGGTTGCGACAGCAAATCGTTGTTCGCCCAACCGTTGAGTTTCTTCAGAAAAGCTTGAAAATGTCTCGTATCTACGGATTCCCTTTTGGCGTCATCATCGGCCGACTCGGTGCGCGTATATCGACTTTCATCCGTTGCGTCGTCCGCTATTGATTTTTTTGCAAATTCAATGGACAAATGCTGTCCTTTGACTTCCAATTGTTGCAATTGCAGAAATGCTTCTGTGGCTTCTTCTTTGGAGGAAAATTTTACGAATGTAGCGCTATAGGCGTCGGAACGTCTGACGGTTTTCGTTTTTGTCGCTCCGTACTTTTTGAACAATTCTTCGCGCCTCTCGTCCGAGAGATGCGGCGGAAGATGAAGAACTCTCAAAGTATCGGAGGCCTGATAAATCATTTATTTATTTATTTATTTATTTCATTCGCGAATTAACTGAAAAGAAATCGCACGATCGAAAATTTGAGGTTATACACGAATTCGATTACTCACCATCGGAAAATGATTGTCTTTGTCGGACGACAAATAAACAATCTATCTTTCTCCTCCGGTACACTTTTTATCCGATAAAATCAATCGAACGTTCGGCTAGAAATTTTCAAAAACCTTTTAATCCGAAACACTTTGGGATTTTTCGAAAACAAAAACAATCGAACTGGAATTTAACCCGTGTTGCCATCTTTCTGCGTCGTCGATAGATACATTTTTTTTTTCTCTTAGATACAACTTCCAAATATGGATTCTCGTGTAAAATGTACGCGTAATATCACTACGCCGTTGGCATGGTAACAGTTTACCGTGGGCACTACTTTCGGAAGTTCACAATCCCAGCGGACCGAGCTGCCGGCAAATCCGAATACTTTGTTTCGGTGAATCCGGGAAGATTATTATTCGCGAACACAACGACGAGAGTTGTTTTTATTTCATTCCGGGAACGATCACGAGCTGTTGGCAGTCGTTGGTGATTGAACGTTAATCGTGTGATAAACGTTTATTTCATCGTATCAAAAGGCCGTTCAAGCCGTCGTATCGTTATAAGACATTTATTGATTAGTTTTCGATATAAACCGCCTAGCTGCGACGAGCTGCGAAAGCCCGGTCAACCGCAACGGTGCCCCTGAGAGCCTTGCGATATTCGGCGACAATTTCAACATGTAAGTACGCAATGACGACGAAAACGAAAATACGTTACATCCCCGAAAATACTTGTTTTATCTAATTTCTCGCAACATCGTACAATCGTTCGTTTCTTTTTTGCACAATGAAACGGCCATTTTCGACATAGACCTCTCAGACCCCGAGATTACACCGTGTAATCGGACAATCAATAATCGAAACGATTTGTTTTGGCTATTCGTTATTTCACACAAACTTTGATACAAGTTTTTTTCGTTTTTCTTCCCACTGATAATTTTTACAATTTCATTCAGTGTCCTGTCGAAATTCATGGAATCGCGATCTATAAGCCGTCTTACAGTTGGAAGAAATATGTAACTACCGTTTCGTCTTTTTTTTATTATTATAACGTGTCGAAAAAATCGTAAAAAAAAAACATAGAAGATTTCACGATACAAGTAGCTTGAGAAAAATATTAAACAAAGTAAAATATCGTTATTAAATGTGTCTGAGTTCTTGAAAAAAGTTAAATTTCGTTTTTTTTACATCTCAAACTTTTGTATTATTTACGATTTAATTTTTAAATAAACAAAATGGACGTAATCTATAATCTTTTTATTATTACTTATTCACAATGCAGGTACAGTAGGGACAGAGATCAAAGCAGAAGCAGACGCGGCGGTAGTGGAAGAAATGGCCACGGAGGCGGCGGAGATGCTGGTCACGGAAGATTCGGTGGTCGAGACTCGACTAGCGGAAGTCGAAGCGGAGGATCAAAGGGCAAATCTCCTGGTGGTTCATTGAAAAAAATGAATTGGGACACACGTACCTTGGAGCCGATAAGAAAAGATTTTTACGTCGAACATCCAGCCGTGAGAAGCAGGTAAGATTGGCTGTTATCCATTTTTGGTAAAAAAAATTGCGAAATTCCGAAATTTTGTGCGAAAAAAAAAAAAAAAATCCGAAATTTTGTTAAAAAAAAAAAAAAAAAATTCTGTAATTTTGTTCGAAAAAATAAAAAAAGAAATTCCGAAATTTTATTCGAAAACAAAAAAAAAAACCCAAAATTTTGTTAAAAAAAAAAAAAAAAACAAAAAAAAATCCGAAATTTCGTTCGAAAAAAAAAAATAATAATAATAATTTAATTGATACATTTTGTTTCAGAACGGCGGAAGAAATTAGTCAATTTCGTGAAGCTGCAGAGATAACTGTTAAGGGAGATAACGTACCGAATCCCATTCAGTACTTTGAAGAAGGGAATTTTCCGCCGTATGTGATGGACGGCATTCGCAATCAAGGATACTCACAGCCTACGGCTATTCAAGCACAGGGATGGCCTATCGCTCTCAGTGGCAAAGATTTGGTCGCAATCGCGCAAACGGGATCGGGAAAAACGCTCGGCGTAAGTAACTTTTCATTTTACTTATTAAAATCATTTACTTTACTTTATTTTAATTTTTTTTATACCGATTCTGTAATAAACAAAGATGCGGCGGATTACTAACGTTACGTTAAAACGTAATGTGAAAAAAAAAAAAAAGAAAAAAAAGAAGACTCGTGTTTTTTATGCATTTCGTAGAAAATTCTTGCAAATCAATTATTCCGTAAATAAAATTAAAATTACAATTACATTTACGAAAGCGTCACTACTGTTATAAAATTCTTAATAATTATATATTGCATAAAATTCGTAGAGCAGTGCACAGTACTTTTGTATGTTCTCATAAAAATTCAAATACATATTCTCTAAAGTTCCGAATTGAATCAATTCACTATTTCGTTCTTAAATAACACATTAATCGAATTTGCGGCATGAAGTAAGTCAATCGAACTCGTCATTTTGAAACCGACATTATTCGATTACTCTTAAGCCCTCCGATCGGCGGATAAATCGTTCGTCTATTTCTTTGTCGAGCGCATCGTAGACAATGTGTATTACAAAGTAAACCAAATATTTTTATCGTTTATCATTTATAACAATATAAAAACGATAAAAATTGTTCTTAAATTCAAATTGCGTATTTCGCGCAAATAAAACTTCTAAATAAATATTTACCAAATTTTTTACGATTTATTTACAACATTTTTTATCAATTTTATTACTCCGATTGTTATTTCGACACGAAACCGAAATATTTATTCCAAATAGCATTTTCTTTCGATTTATTTCGCTCCTTAAAAGTTTCGAAAAAAAAAAAAAAACAAAATTCCAATTCTTTCAGTACATTTTGCCGGCGATAATGCACATAATTCATCAACCGCGTCTGAACCCCGGAGACGGACCGATCGCACTGATACTCGCGCCGACGCGAGAATTGGCTCAGCAAATCCAAGAAGTCGCAAATTGCTTCGGTGTCTCGACAGTGCGAAACACTTGCATATTCGGTGGCGCGCCGAAGGGTCCGCAAGCGCAGGATCTGGAGCGCGGCGTCGAGATCTGCATTGCTACACCCGGAAGATTAATCGATTTTCTCGAACGCGGAACGACGAATTTGCGAAGATGTACGTATCTCGTTCTCGACGAAGCGGATCGCATGTTAGACATGGGATTCGAACCGCAGATACGTAAGATAATCGAACAGATTCGACCGGATCGTCAAGTGGTCATGTGGTCAGCGACGTGGCCGAAGGAAGTTCGCGCTTTGGCCGAAGATTTTCTCTCGAATTACACGCATCTGAATATCGGCTCGTTGACGCTGTCGGCAAATCACAACATTCTACAGATCGTCGATGTTTGCCAAGAGTCCGAAAAGGACACGAAGCTTCACAGACTGTTGCAGGAAATTGGAACGGAGAAGGAAAACAAAACTATTATATTCGTCGAAACGAAACGAAAAGTCGACGATATAACGAGAAACATAAGACGCGACGGATGGCAAGCATTAAGCATTCACGGAGACAAAAATCAGCAAGAACGCGATCACGTGCTTCAGGAATTTCGGAGCGGAAGAGCTCCCATTCTCGTCGCAACGGACGTAGCGGCAAGAGGATTGGGTAACTATTATTTTGTCGTTCGTTTAGTTAACGAGATGTGTAATTCAGCGGAGAATACTTTTTAACTAACAGGCAAAAAGCTTCTTATTTCGCTATCGTTGGGAATACGAAGCGAATAGACTTAAAAAAATTGCCGAGAAGAGCGCAAAAAATTGATAATACTTTTTTTTTTTGTTTTTTTTTTTTTTTTATTACGATGCTATGAAAATATCGACAGATATGCTACGAGTATTTCGCGAGCGACGAGCCGGTGGTTTTTTTTTTTAATTAATGGGATCGAAAATGGAAAATGCTGATATTTACATGGATTACGCGAACGAAAACGTTTTTTTCGATAGACATCACGAAAATGCGTTTTTTTTTGTTAAATTCAAATTTGGATACCAAATTACCGAAATACTTGAATCTGATCGGTTTGGGACGACCGTAAGATGTGTCTTTTCTGTATTTTCCACGGGAAACTATTGCATTTTATGGCAATTTTGTCAATTCGCAATCACCGTTCAAAAAGTTTTTTTAGGATAATGTAATAAGGTTTTTACTTAATTAATCTTATGGCGTTTGGTAAATGTGTGATGTCACTTTGTCAATGAAGTTACAGAGCTTCGCGTGAATCCACAGATTCCATAGGTAATCGGCGAAAAAAAAAAAAAAAAAAAAAAAAAACGACGACTTCGAAATGCATAAAAAATTGCAAAAATATTCATTTGAAGGCCATGGCGTGTCCTCACAAGTATTTTACAAGGTTCTGCTCATTGTTCGCACACCACTCTCGAGGCATTATTTTCCTCGAATAGCCTGTTAGTTTTACTTAAGGCAGTTATGTCGCTTCGCGTTCATTTCGCATAAATTCGAGAAAAATTGCAAATACTTCTCGATGGTATAAAAATCTGAAAAAATTCATGCATATTAAAGGTACTGAAAAGATTAATTTTGCATAATAATAATTCCAAAATGTTATTAACAAATTGATGAAAAAATAAATTGGTCAAAAAATTTCCCGGTAACCCAACTTTTTATTTTAATGAAAATGATTTGTTCATTTTTCCGAAAACGTATAAATTTTTTCAGATTTTTCAATTTGCTTTGAATTTTGTGTTTTTTCACACATTTTTTTCATAAAAAAAAAAAATCAAAGCAAATTGAAAAATCTGAAAAAATTCATACGTATTCAGAAAAATGAACGAATAATTTTCATTAAAAAAAAATGTTGGGTTCCAGAAAAATTTATTAACCAATTAATTTCTTCATTTTTTAAAATTAATTCTTTCAACAATTTGTTAATAACATTTTGGAATTATTATTATGCAAAATTAATCTTTTCAGTATCTTTAATATGCATTTTCTCTCATTATTCTCGAACTTATGCGAGATGAACGCGAAGCGACAGAATTACGTACCTTAACGTCGTTAAAAAAAAAAAAAAAAAAAAAAAAAAAAAACAAACAAACAAAAATCGCGTAAATTTCATCGTCCACGACTGGGAATCGGCAACACTTATTGGATTAGCCAGTGATGCGTGTTACATTATGACACAATGAGATAAGCCGCAGGCTGTGTACGTAGCATTGCGCGTGCTGAATCGTCAAGATACACACGAAGCTACCCACTAAGTCTGTCTGGTTTTTTCTTTGTTTTCAGAGGCACAGAGGTTCTCCCTAAAACAGCGCGGTGTACTGCCAGTATTGGGCAGACACAGTGACTATTTTATTTTTCATTTTTATTATTTACAATATTTTTTTTTCTTTTTTTTTTTTTTTCAAATTCATTTATCTATACGATTTATCGAATCACGTAAAGATTTTTTAAACGAAATTTTTTCAAGGTAAAAAAAAAAGAAAAACCGTCCGAATCGACAGGTTGATTAATCCGTGAAACTGTATATCGACCTCTATGATTATTTTATCTGATGCCTCTATATTAGAACCAATGCACTCGGGCCTAAACCCTAAAAATGCTGCCTTTATCCCGTCCCAGACACACAACCGCTGTGTCTGTCTAATCCTTAGGCCGGTCACGATTATTCCATATGAAAAATCGATGCGAAACGACAATAATCTCTTCTCGAGGCGAAAGGTGGGTGATACATGAAAATTTCAACAAAACTAAAATCTCTGTAACCCGTTTATTCGCAATTCGCTTCGAAAGATGGGAAGTCGTATTTTTTGTTTTGTTTAATTTGCCAAAAAAAAAATTTCGTTTTTTTTTTTTTTTTTTTTTTTTTCGTAAATTTGATACATCTTTTTCCATTTTTTTTTTTTTTTTTGTTTTTTCTTCGTTCTTCGGTATATAGATTTCGTGGGATGTGACGAACCGTCCGCAACTCATTCGTGTAATGTTACTATTGTTTCTCAGATGTTGACGACGTTAAGTACGTGATAAATTTCGATTATCCATCCTCGTCGGAGGACTACATACACAGGATCGGCCGTACCGGTCGCCGACGACAAACTGGAACTGCTTACGCTTTCTTTACGACTCACAATATGAAACACGCCGGCGATCTCATCGAGGTACTCCGAGAAGCCGGACAAACGATCAATCCGCGACTGAGCGAAATGGCAGAATTGGCTAAATCCGGAAGCTTCGCTGGACGAAGTATGTATCCTTCCGTTGATCATTTTTTTAATTAGGCAATTATTAAAGTTATTATACGGAGAATGTTTTTTTGCGATTATACTTTTCATCGCTTTTTTTTACTTTCAACAATGATCCCAATAATTTTAATGATTTTTTTTTTCTATTAGAAAAAGAATTCGCGAAACTTTAGTGATTTTCTTTCGCATTGTTTTTTTTTTTTTTATGTTTCGGAATAGAAAATAGAAAGTCGAGAATCCAAATTCCAATTTTCCTATTGAAGAAAACTTCGCGGAACTTCAATGATTTTCTTTCGCATTGTCTTTTTTTTTTTCATGTTTCGAAATTTTAAAAATCGAAAGTAGACGATCCCAATAATTATAATCGATTTTTTTCCCCATTAAAAAAAAACTTCGCGGGATTTCAGTGATTTTCTTTCGCATTGTCTTTTTTTCATATTTCGAAATTTTCAAAATCTAAAGTAGACGATCCCAATAATTATAATCGATTTTTTCCCCATTGAAAAAAACTTCGCGAAACTTCAGTGATTTTCTTTCGCGTTGTTTTTTTTTTTTGTATTTCGCAATTTAAAAAATAGAAAGTTGCGCTGATATTGATAATGGAATGAATTTCAAGGTGGAAGGCGTTATGGTTCCTCGGGTGGAGTCTCGGACCGCGGACCCGGTTCACGAGGTTCGAGTGGCGGACGCGGCGGAAATTCCAGCCGTGGAAGAGGCGGCGGTGGCGGCGGACGAGGCGGAAGTTATCATTCCGGTTCCGGTGGTTTCTCGGGTTCCGAGTACAACGGTTACTCGAGCGGCAAACCTTCCGGAAGTTCAAACTACGGCTACGGGAATCAGCGAGGTAGCAGCGGTAACCAAGGTTACGGAGGTGGAGGCGATTCTTACGGAAGTAGCTATCAGTACAGAGGTTCAGCCTATTAAAAAATAATTAATACACAAAAAAAAAGAAACCTATCGCGTGATACCATGTAGACTGACCGTAAAAGACCGTGTATCCGATATACGATGTATAACTTTTATTTCGAGACGCGATCATGTTTCCGATCGAATCGAAATGTGATCGTTATTACGTAAAAAAAAAAAAAAAAAAAAAAAAAACCAAAAAACCAAAAAAAAAAACCAAAAAATGAGTTGACAAGAAAGGAGCTTTGAATTCAGGGATTTTAGGGATTGTTAAACGCTAATTAACGACGAAGATGCAGGACCAACGTTGTTGATGATCTGTTTCCGTTTTTTTTCCAAATTAAAAAAGGTGTCGAGTCTTTGCAAGAATTGATATGAAAAACAAAAAGAAAAAAAAAACGATGTTAAGATAACGAGCTCCGTTTTTTTTTTTTTTATCGCAAGACGCGTATTTACGAAAGTCTAAGAATGATCTCATGCACAATACTTACGTTCCTATTATTCTAGAAATGATACCAAAGTCGTTTTATATTTTTTCGTTGATTCGTGATTTTCGAACGCATGAATATCAACGATTTCTTTGTTTTTTTTTTATTTCTTCCGTTTGCGGCTATGATGAATCTCAAGATCGAAATATCGTTTGAATACTAAAACGAATTACTACTATTATCTGTGATCTCATGACTAATGGAGAATTAACTAAGTATTAGTAGTTAAGTTATCTTGTAATAATTAAAATTCACTAAATAAACATTGCGTTCTCGTTCTCTTGCAATTTAACGAAAATTCTACTATTTTTTTTTATTAATCGATGTTCTTCACTGTAATTTTCAGTTATTTGCTGATTTATTTAACAAAATGCGATGTATGAGTTTCGGTTTTCGCCGCGTTGCATTAAAAAAATATTAAAACGATACTATCGATTGCATCAGATGTGATTTTTTTTTTTATAAGGAAATAGAAGTTTTACGGAGATAAATGAAAAATGGCTGACGATTTATTGTTTGCTAAAATCAATTGAAAAAGAAAGATAATGTATGTCGTTCCGCGATGTTCAATATAATTCTACGGCAATAATTGAATAATTTATCACATCGCTATATGTAGTATTTGAATGCATTTTTGGTCCGCAGCTGCGCGGCGAACGAGTGCGCATCCCCCACCCCTCGATCTGTAACAGCCGCTCGGAAGAGCGCCGGCTGTTATCTGGTAAAGTTGATATTTCAACTTTTAATAATTTTCGCCCTTCGAAAGTCATTGAAATTATTATTATACGTAAAAAAATGGCTTCGTAATTACACGAAAGTGCGGTCGAGAGATCGCGAAATTTTCGTGTCGACGGCACAACGCAATCAGTGGAAGGGGACTATTTTTTCATGGCGGCGTTCCGCCATTGATGCACCGTTCGCAAGGTTCTTACAGCGCCCCACCGAGACGCGTCTCGTACGCATCATTCGTCACTCTGACAACATATTACATCCTGCAAAGTCGAAGAAACGTTTTATTATTTCCAAAGTTCAGCGTCAACGATAATGTGAGTAATACAATTGTTTTCGCGATACATTTGTGAGGAATTTCGCGTGCATCGGACATACGCGAGTTTATCGTCGGTATTACGGGTGCATACGTACGCGGCGCAGTCGAGAGCTTTTTTTCGGATGCACTTGTTGTGACTGAACGACGGTATAGTGTGATACTGCGAAGATCGATCGATCCTTCTTTCGAATTTACTTTGAATTTACCAATTTTAAAAATCTTCCAAAATTTCGGGGATTAACGTCATAAACGCGCTACGATTTATCTTCAATTACGTGCGCAACTTTAGCGCTTCGGGGACGTGTGGGGCTTGTAACGCGAAGAAGTTATATCGAGTATTCGGAACTCGGAACTATGTGCGTAATAGTGGAATTTCCTAAAACAGGCCAAATATCAACAAATTCTTTACTTTCATCGGTGTGCCGCATTTAAACGATGCATCCGACTAATTACATATATATATACGTACATCAGACGTTGCGTTGGGTTTATGTTTTCGAATGCCATATCAGTGAAACAACTCGGATTTTTACATAATAATAATAATAATACGAAGAATTTGTATCCTTCAAAACGACTCGTAATTTCATTTCATTTTCGAATTTCATCGAAGAAATATCGTTTCATTGTATATTACATTCTAAAAATGCATATTACAAAACACCTAACCAAATTTTCAAACGAATTGTTTAAATAAAAAAAAAAAAGTTACGCATGTTTAATGATTTTTATACATCGCTGCTGTTACGCAATATGGATTTTTGATTTTCGTATTCTATACCTTTGTTTTGGTTTTTTTTTTCTTTTTTTTTTGTTGCTAAGCGCTTTGCCTGACTTTTACGTCTGTCGATTGTGTGACGATGCGATGAATTAATCAATTTTTTTGACAACTGTAAAACATTTTTGTGGATAACTAATAACAATTATTGGAAATGTGAAAAATGTGAAAAAAAGCATAAAATAGCAATATTTTTTGAATTTCAAGGATTTTAAATACATGAAATTATATGGTTCCGCATATTTTTTACCCTTCAATTTGACGGAAATAAAAAATTACCAAAAATAATGCCGACACATTTTTTTTTTTTTTTTTTTTCATATTAGTAATACATAAAAAATTTCAAAAATTAATAATTTTTATCGTTTTTGTAAAAAAAAAAAAAAAAAATTACGGCGATTACAGTCGTTCATCAATGAGTTTTCAACTTCCATTTCCGGAAACTTCCGGAACACTGTATTGTGTAAATAGAAGAAAAAAAATAAATAAATATTAACAATTTCACCATTTTTTTTAGTAACACGAGAAACTTGTATATTGTTAATTATAGTATTTAGTGCAGTAATTACACAATTTTCTGTACCAGAATTCCCAACAATAGCATTCTATTGCAATCAAATATGACGAAAATTTTTACAACTCATACAATAGTCGAAACGTAAAAAAAAAAAAAAAAAAAAAAAAAAAGAAAAAAAAACAGTTATATAACAACTATAATTAATCTCAACAGGGCATTCCGTGATCGCGACCGTAACGATCGTCGCGGTGGTGGCGGAAGCGGTGGACGAGGAGGTAGCAGCAGTCGTTTCGGTAGCCGAGACAGCGGCGGTCCCCGTTTCGGCAGTAGCGGCGGCCGCGACAGCGGCGGAGGTTTTGGAAATTCCTCCTTCAAGAATCGTCAGCCAGGCGAACGTCTTCGTAAGCCGCGATGGGACATGAGTACATTGCAGACGATAAGAAAAGATTTTTACGTGCCGCACGCGAACGTTACGGCGCGTGGTCCTCACACGATTGAGGCGTATCGCTCCGACAAGGAAATTACTGTTAAAGGAACAACGATACCGAGTCCAGCGATTTACTTCGACGAGGGCGGCTTCCCGGAGTACGTGTTGAATGAGATACGCCGACAAGGTTTCGGCGAACCGACGGCGATTCAGGCGCAGGGATGGCCAATAGCTTTGTCGGGTCGCGATATGGTAGGAATAGCGCAGACGGGATCCGGCAAAACTCTCGCATATATTTTGCCGGCTATAGTACACATAAATAATCAGCCGCGTTTGAACCGCGGCGACGGGCCGATAGCGCTTGTTCTCGCGCCGACGAGAGAACTCGCTCAGCAGATTCAACAGGTAGCGGCGGACTTCGGTGTTTCGTCTCAAGTGCGAAACACCTGTATATTCGGCGGCGCGCCGAAAGGACCGCAAGCTCGCGATCTCGAGCGCGGCGTCGAGATTTGCATCGCAACTCCCGGACGTTTGATCGATTTTCTCGAACGCGGCACGACGAATCTACGCAGATGCACTTATCTCGTTCTCGACGAAGCCGATCGCATGTTGGATATGGGATTTGAACCGCAAATACGAAAAATCGTCGAACAGATTAGACCCGATAGACAAACTCTCATGTGGTCCGCTACTTGGCCGAAGGAAGTACGAAATTTGGCCGAAGAGTTTCTCACTGATTACATACAAATCAACGTCGGCTCACTGCAACTCGCCGCTAATCATAATATACTGCAAATCGTCGATGTTTGCGAGGAATACGAGAAAGAAGGAAAACTCATGAAATTGTTGGAAGAGATTTCGAACGAACCGGAAAATAAGACGATCATTTTCGTCGAGACGAAGAGAAAAGTCGACGATATTACGAGAGCCATCAATCGATACGGGTGGCAGGCGATTGGTATTCACGGGGACAAGAGTCAGCAGGAACGTGATTACGTTCTCAATCGTGAGTATAAGAAAAAATTTATCCGTATTTCGATGTTATGAAAATCAGTTTATTTTTTAATTAATAACATTTTTTTTATTGCTTGCAGCGCAGTTTATTTTTTTTTTTTTGTAGGAAAAACAAAATGATTGTAGATTTCGTGCATTAATTCCCTGTTTGGGGGAAAGATGATATAAAAAATAGGGTGGCGATTCAATGTCAATCAAAGAAATGACGAAATCGTTTTTTTAGCGACTATCTAATATTTTAATTTTATTGGATCTCTAGAAAGATGTAATTTTTTCCTTTGAATAGCTATTCCATCATCTCAAGCATTGATATTATTTGAAATCGGATAGTTGAAAACATGAATTTTTTCAAATTTTTCAATTTGCTGTGAATTTTTTTTTATATGGAAAAAATATGTGAAAAAACACAAAATCCAAAGCAAATTGAAAAAATTCTTACGTATTCAGAAAAATGAACGAATCATTTTCATTAAAAAAAAAGTTGGGTTTCCGGGAAATTTGTCGATCAATTAATTTTTTCATCAATTTGTTAATAACATTTTGGAATTATTATTATGCAAAATTAATCTTTTCAGTACTTTTAGTATGCATGCATTTTTTCAGACTTTCATACCATCGAAAAGAATTTGCAATTTTCTCTCATTTTTCTCGAATTTATGCGAAATGAACACCAAGCGACCGTCACCATTATTATAACGTCATTAATTATTTTGCCAGTCGATGGATTTTCGATTTTTTTTAATCTGCAAAGTTATTATAAAAATAATAATTAAATTTTTTTGATTTAACGATATATTGTCGAAAGTTTTTACGATGTTGATAACGCAATTGACTAAATTTGCTTCTTTTTTTCCTTTTCTCGCGCAGAATTCCGAAGCAGCAGATCCGCCATTCTCGTGGCGACAGACGTGGCCGCTCGTGGTTTAGGTAAGATTCCGTTTTAGCGCGAAACTCTAACGATGTAAGGGTCAGGCTGCGATGGTTATTTCGCGCTCGTAACAGTCTATGGTATTCAATATGTGGCAACGGACGAGACGGCATATGCCAGACTGATTGACGCTGGTGCTCTTCTTACATTGATCCAATCACAGTCTTAATTAAAGTCTTCCCGATTATCGAAAGAAAAAAAAAAAAAAACATTTCAAACGCATAACCGAAAGAAAAAAAGAAACAACCGATAAATAACACTTTTAAAAAAGTAAAAAAAAAGTCGACTCTCGTTAAATTCCTCCGTTTGTAATTTAAAAAAATCTTTTTCTCACCAAAAACGCAATCATTTCATACTTTTCATACAATTTTTTTGTACTTCCAACTGTTGCATATAAATCTCGAAAAAGCGTTGGCAATTATCGACGGTCGACTGATAAAAAATACATCGCGATACGATCGATTTCTACGTAACAGTGATGATACCCTGCTGCGGCGTGATCTTTCGAATGTTTAAATTCATTTTCTTAATATCTCGGGAAACTAAAGACGATCATTAAATAAATTAGAGAACGCAGCATAAGATATCGTAGGCGAGTGTGTCTAACTTTCGAGTTTCTCCGTCGAAACTAACTGTTTGGCGAACGAAATAATAAAGAGTATCGATAAAAATATCTGATAGATGTAAAAAAAAAAAAAAAAAAAAAAAAAACGTCGATGGGAAACTCGAAAGTGAAGCATCACGTTTCAGGTTTAGAAGATGCCGAAAGGTAAGAGCAGATGTTTAGCGAAGGGTACTTTGTTCGTTCGTACGCTTTTTTTTTTTTTCCTCTCTTTTTCGTTTAATTTTTCTCACATTTTTTCTCTCTTCATCGATCTCGTATTTTTGTTTTTTCTTATTCTTGTAATCCTCAGATCGAGACGAGTCTTGTCAGTCTGGTAGTAACGTGCTGTTCTATGTGTTTTTCAGAGGCACATGCGACGGAGTTTTATCAATGATAAGAACTCTGGAGAGAGCTTGCTTTGGAATAAATAATTCAAATGGGGCGTGACTGCTGGTCTCCGCCCCCTTCGCAACAAGCTAACGTTACGCTGTGCCTCGGCCCACCCGTGCCACTCAAAAAAAAAAAAAAAAAACAAAAAAAAAATCCAAAATACACACTCTCACTCTGTACCTGCGACGGTCCAAAGTATGGAAGCTGTAGAGAGACGTTTTTAGGGCCACGTAGCATGAGACGTCCATCACTCACGGAATAGAAGCAAAAAAAAAAAAAAAAAAAAAAAAAAAAGTGGATTTTGGGTATTGAGCTCTTTGCTCTCTCAGGATTAGGTGCGTTTCAAGAGAAAGCTGCGTAGAGCTATCCACTGCCTGCAATACTCATGAAAAATCCCAAAAAAAAAAATAAAATAAAATAACCACCATATACAACGACTCGATATCTTCGCGAGCGTAAAAATGTTATATATTTTATAGTAAAAGAAAAGGGATCGTTTTTTTTTTTTTTTCACAGTCGTTGGAAAATAATTCATGAGATTGCAGTGTCGCGGTCTGTTTGTTTGTGCCGAGGGTGCGAGACAGTGATCCTGGGGCTTTGGACGGAGAGCGCTCACGTTTATAATGGTGCATCTCCGAAGCTCCGTCAGCATCTCGGCGAAGCAATGGGCAGTGTAGAACAGAAACACACAAAAGAAAAGAAGTGCAGATATGTTTTCGTAAGTCCAGCAATGAATCCATACTTTGGTGCGGGAGAGAAGGGTGTGGAAACGCTATGAAATTGAAAACAAAACAAAAAACCACTCCTAGCGATCGCTAGAGAGACGAGAGTAGCGAGACTTCTATGAGAACCATCTGAGCTCTGATACCTCTACATTTTCGAAAAAAAAAAAAAAAAAAAACAAAATGTATTTGCATTTCCAGCCTTTGAAAAACGACAGGTAATTAAAACGTATACTTGCTCTTTGTGGTCGACTCACTTGCGTTCCGAGCTCCATGTGCAAATTCAATTATCGTTTAATCGAAATTCATTTTTTTTTTTAAATTTTTTTAATTTTTTTTTTATTTACCTTTTTTTAATTTTTTGCGCAATTTTTTTTTTTTTTATGCTTTATCTTGACGTCGCTATTAGATTTTTCGATTTGTCGATCGGGTTTTCCGATAATTTCGTTTGCACATTAAATTCATTCATTCATCACATTAATTAATTAATTAATTAATTAATCACTCATATTTCCGGTTTAAAACGCTTCTGACAAAGTTCGCTTTATAAGTTAGTGGAACCACAAAGAATCAAGTGCTATCGATGATCTTTTTGCACGGGTCTCATGTATTACTTCCCTCAGATGTCGAGGACGTCAAATTTGTGATTAATCTGGACTACCCGTCTAACTCTGAGGACTACGTGCATCGTATCGGACGTACGGGACGATCGCAACGCACCGGTACGGCTTATGCATTCTTCACGCCCGGTAACGCTCACAAGGCCAACGACTTGATTCAAGTACTCGAAGAAGCGAAACAGGTCGTTAATCCAAAGCTCTTCGAACTTTCGAGAAATCCGGGAGTTTTTAAAAGTACGTATATCGCCGCTTTTGCCTCATTTAGTCGCGAAAAGCGAATTATCTTTATTCTTACAGAAGTCGCGACAGCAAATTGCTTTAATTCAATATTTTTTTACTGAGATTTACAAACAAAACATCGACAAAAAATGCATCAACTTCTGATAGAATTGAGTCTAAGAATCAAAGAAAAAAAATTACTACGTGAGAATGAATATTTTCAGTGATTGATTTTCTTTTCACGGAAATTCGTTCGGTTAACAATACACTTAAAAAACGAAATTTTGATGACTGAATCTAATTTTTTCGTCGAAACATCCGGTATGTAACGCACTTCGGGAGATAATAGTCAAAGTTTCGTGGAATTTAAAACATCCTGAGCTTTGCGAGGTTTCAAATTTTTTAATTCACAAAATATGTATTGAAAAGAAAAAAAAAAAATTGAATTACCAATTTTTCGAAAAGATTTTTTATCTCACATGCATACCTTTCAAAGTTCAAATAATTGAAAAATGCTCCCCTACGAATGTGTCTTTTAAAATACTTTTACATTTTTACTTCAGGAGGCCGATACGGAGGACGTAGCGGTGGTGGAGGCGGTGGCGGTGGATCTCGAGGTTTTGGTAGCCGCGGAGGTTCGCGCGGCGGAGGATCGCGCGGGGGTCGAGACATGGGCGATCGCGGAAGATCCGATCGCGGTGGAGATCGCGGAAGCAAATGGGGGAGCAGCAATAGCGGTGAGTTTATTTTATCGCCAAAGAGATCAAAAATAAAAAAAAAAAAAGAATCACTTCTCCGTTAATTCTCGAAACTAATATCCCAAAGTTCGATAATTAGTTGAAATCTATTGAAATTTTGCGAAAGACTTCGATAGCCGTTGAATATAAACTGTACGGCGATGCTGACTATTTGTTTTATCTTCGCAGGCGGTATGAGCGGCAGCGGTGGTTACGGCGGTAGCAGCAAACCATTCCAACAGAGTAGTTACGGCGGAAGCACCGGTACCGGCAGCGGTTACGGTCAGAACGGCAACTCCTACGGAAGCGGCGGAAGTTACGGACAGCGAAACGGCTATTGACCTCGTGGATTCTAAGCGATCTTTATACATATAACAAGTACACCCCGACACTCACACACACATACACACCATGTAAATTAACGACAGAACCTTCGTAAAGCGTTTAACTAAACGAGAGAATATTCGCGTAGCGAACAAATTTTGCATTTGACGAAAGAAAAAAAGAGAAAAAAAAGAATATATAGAAGCGAAGAAAAAAAGAGTAAAGAGAGAACAATCTACAGAATATACGCAACGAACGAATGATTATCGTTTGGGTGCTGAGATTGTAGATTAACAGTGAATATACGCGCGCGCATTGGTTGGACTTCATTCGGATATTTTATTTTATATATACATATCCGTAATCTTCCGTTAGACCTCATCGTTGAGCTTAAGACGAATTTAAAAATCTACAGTGACAAAAGATATTCTAGGAATACAACCAATTGCGCGCGATGATTAATTAGAGATTTTAGACTAAAAACAGCAATGTAGTGATATAAAAAAAAAATATGAATACATGAAAAATTTTAATTCCCAGAGCGCGTATATCAAGATTTACCTTTATATCCTCATTTTTTGTTTCGGTTTAATTTGAATTTTTTGATTATTTACGTAGGTATTGATGGCGAATGGCGACGTGGCGATTCTTTTGTTGATTACGAAAAAATCGTCTCGATAATTGAACGTTTCGGAAGAGAATTTCGTAAAATTTGTAACTTGATAAGCGACAATCGAAATATTGGATTCTTGGTAAGTTTCACTGTGATATACTGTTTTTTTTTTTTTTTCGATACATCGAAGTCGTTGGCAACGTTTGCTTTGTCTGAATAATCTATGCAAATAAGTTGAACGACCCGACGGATTATACACGCGTAACGCATGTGTAACGGCATTTATAAACGTACGATTACAGGTTTGGAGTTTCCGTCGTCGATTGTTCTTCCGCGTGAATAGATTATCTCGCGGAGGGATACGATTCATTGAGCGTTTCGTGATCCACCTGACAACACTGAAATGTTTCTCTCTGGACGCCGGGTAAATTTTCGAAGTCCCTCTCGGCGAATATATCTTAAACAGAGAAACCAACGATACTTATCTTTGTTTTTTATCGATAATTTATTCCCTCAGCTGCGGTTGCCGTTACTTTTATCGGATTCGAAGTATTATTCTGACCGTCGATAGAAAAAAGCGCGACGACGAGAGCTTCGCGGCTGTAATGAATCGAGGTACAGATTTCCTTTTTTTTTTTTTTCGGAAGGATAGTAATAATAATTATTATTCAATGATAATTTCATTAGGAAAATAATAATATTTATTTAATTCGCGTTACATAGATGCGTAATCGTTACGCGTCTTTTTTTTTGGATCGCAGTCTGATTTACAGCGATCATTAGCAGATCATTCGTTGACTCGGTTCAGTAGAGCCATCGATGAGTAGCATTTGCTTATTATCTAAAAAAATTATATTTTCCCGAATTATTCTCATTTAATTGATTATGAAAATTGTTTTTAAAGAGATCTGTCGCTTCCCGTTAATTTCGCATAAGTTCGAGAGAAATGAGAGAAAATTGCAAATATTTTTCTATGATATAAAAATCTGAAAAAATTCATGCATATTAAAGGAACTGAAAAGATTAATTTTGCGTAACAATAATTCCAAAATGCTATTAACAAATTGATGAAAAAATAAATTGGTCAACAAATATCCCGGAAACCCAACTTTTTTTTTTTCATGAAAATGATTCGTTTATTTTTCTGAATACGTATGAAATTTTTCAGATTTTTCAATTTGCTTTGAATTTTATCTTTTTTCACACATTTTTTCCATATAAAAAAAAAAACTATGCATGAATTTTTTCAGATTTTTATACCATCGAAAATTATTTCCAATTTTTTCGCATTTTTCTCGAACTTATGCGAAATTAACGGGAAGCCACAGAACTACGTTAAGTTCGCAAGATCGTAGTTATACATATGGTACGTGCATTCATGAAAGTATCCGACGATAACTCGCAGATTGCACCGACCCTGAATACGATAGGTATCTGACCGCGAAACAAGATAATTTCGACAGTCTTCTTGAACCTCTCGTCGGCAACGTACCATTTCGATTTGTATGCCGACAGGCTAATGGTTTCGCTCTGAAAGCGCGTGAATCACAAGCTTTGCAATTTAATTAATTACGAAATAGTTGATTTTATTTAATATATCGTAAGGACATTTTTCATAGGCGATAGTAAACTCTCCGAAAAACGTCTATTGGTAAAATATTGTTGGACTCATTATTATCGATATAAATGGTTTTTTCTTACCTTCGCAATGATAGTTGTGCCGAACCAACAGTAAAGAAACAGCTGGAACAGGGCGCACATAAGAAAATTCATGATATCGATAAATTCATTCGCGCTTAGCTCGCGGTCCTGAAGAAATCCAACTTATTCAGCGATTTATATATTGCACGTCGGGCGTCAAATTAATTTTAATGATCGCCAAGCCATTGAGACCGTTTATCGTTGATACTTACGCCGAAAATTTGAAAACCGGTCATCGTAATTATTAGAAGACTCGTGACGAACTGCAGTATCAGCGTTATGTTAAATATACTTTGGACAATATTGACATATCTAAATCATTCAATTAATTATGTAATCGTTTCTTATCGCAATTGTACAAATTTTACAAAAAATTCAAGAATTTTACAAAATTTCAAAAATTTTACAAAAAATTAAAAAAAAATCAAATTCGAGACATAAGAGAGATTAATAAATCACCTCAAAATTTTCTGATGATGTTCGATGCACGTGTGCAGCTCCGTCATAGGATTCAACAGTATTTCCTCGTAAGCCGTACGACGCACACTCTCAATTTTTAAATCGAACGATTCGTAGTCTTTCTCGATAAAACGAATGTCTTGCGATTCATCGAATTCGTCGTGACACGTTTCTAAACGTTGTTTCAAAAGATCCAACTGCGCGCCGACGTGCATAAGAAAAACAACGAAAAAACAATCATGACACGCGGTGCATCCCGCGAGATAGGAGATCGTTGCTTTGTCCATCACAAAAAATGTCCAATAATAGGTCGATTGATTCGAACGAAGAAATAATATAGGACTGCAAAGAAACATAGAATTGCAAAACGAAAAATATTATTTAATTATTGAAAAAAGCAATAGTTACCTAATCGACAATTTGTTTACATTTCCTTTATGATAAAGGAGATCTTTTCCATAGCTGAAGGCACAGTACCAGAATACCATAACGATAAAAATCATGCTGAAGAGTCTACCGGCTTTTATTATCGAAGTAATGATTTCGTCCCGATAAAGAGCTTTCAAAAAATTTACGAACATACATTTTTTTTTTTTCGAAATCAGAGAAATTTTATAAACGGTAATCCTTTTTAAAGAATCCTTGATAAGAGTTACCGAACTTTTGGTTGCAAGGCTGTCGTCTTTCCCAATTGAGCAAATCAATCGCGATTTCGATATCGCGCCTACAATGCCACAGGTTGACGATTTTAGCCGCAGTGCTCACCATAGCCGTGAGCAGTGTGAAATGTTGTGTAAACTCAATTATATCGGTTTTGCTTCTCCACGCATGAATTATTTCGCCGCTGCTGGGCGTTAGACCGGCGAAAATGAATAGGGAAACAGCGTAGCAACCATACAATTGTCTTTTTCCATTTGATTCGTTACAGGGATTCCACATTCCTTAATATCGGGGCAAACAACTGTGTTAGGGAAACGTTGGTGATCGTAAAACAACTTCAAACCGCGAAGGAATGAGTTCTAACATAATCGAGACGGTCAGAATAAATTTCTTTTTCAAGATTATATTCTTTCTTTTCTCTCGAATATCACATTTTTGTGATATATTCGATCGCGAATAGGAATATATGCATATAAACTCACCAAACGCCGATAAAAGTCGAAAGTACCACTCCAAACAGGTTCGATCGAGTCTTAACATGTTTTTCGCCTTAAAAACAGTTTCGTACGATTCCCTACTGTTAGAATTTTGTTTTAACGATCGCGATTATGTTAGAACAAGTTGTAAATAAATGTATTCTAACAGTCTCGACTCTGTTAGAATGCGTTCAAACATATTCGGGACTGTCAGACTGAATCTTTTTTTTAGTCATATTCTTTCGTTTGTCTTGAATATCTAATGCTCGTCGATATATTGGACTGGGGATAGGACTCACGAAAACTCACCAAATGGTGCCAATAGTCGAAAATACCAGTCCAAATAGGTTTGATCGAGTCCTACCATGTTTTTCGGCTTAAAAACAGTTATTTATGATCCCTACTCCGCTGAAAGATCGGTCGACTCAGCGTTCCGATTTTCCGCGGCTATACTGTAGACCGCTTATCTAACAACAGGTGAAACTCTAGTTACTATCTCGATCTACTCTCACTTTCTTTTAATAAATAATGCAAAGCGTTTAATGATTCGCGAGTCATAAGTGTTCTGAATAGCAATTCCGTGATAACTGGATGATTATAGGTTAGCAGTATTCCTTACGGATCGGTTATTCTTTTATGTAATAGATTGGGCGGTGGAAAGACTCGATCCATTGATTTTTTTATGAGCCACTTGACCGCCCTGACACGCATATCACTCTCCGAATGTCCGGTAAATTGTTAAAGGCCTCGAGCTGTACGTATTCGAGAGCAAACGGCGGGACTTATCAAATATTTTATCACACATCCATTCTGCAACGGAGTTGCAGCTATTTTCTACTTTGATCCCTGTGGAAAAGTGTTTCCTATTTTTCTTACGTTTCATAGAGTTGCGATATCGTTGCTCTGAGTAGACGATCCAAGTTACCCAGCAATTTTTTTTTCTTTTTTTTTCTCTGCAGATAATTTCTTCGATATCATATATCTTGGAATGAATATTTAATCGGTGAATAAGGAAAATATCATTTATTATCGCAAATAGGTGAGAATACATTTTTTTTAACCTTAAAAACTACGCGTGGATCATTAGATGCATTAAGTTATCTTCATTTACCGGTGTAATAGTTTGCTTTGAGAAACGGCATTTTCGTCACTGTAGCTTTGTAAGTTTTTCCTCGTACCTCGACAAGTACGCCGCCACCATTTTGTGCCAAATCCGGTGGCACGTAACCCATCGCTATTGGACGGCCGAGAGTTGGGCTCGGGCCACCGGAAGTCACGTGACCGACTTTTTCGCCTTCGGGAGTCAGGATGGCGGCGTTTTCACGAGCCGGTGGTCCCTGGCCTAACATCAGGCCTATTCGCTTCTTGCGCACTCCATTCTTTATCTGGGCGAGTATCGTAGAGGCACCTGGAAAGTTTGCCTCGGCTCTTCGTCGTTTTGCTGAAGAAACGATAAATTCAATTAGGTAAAAGAAAAGCAAGAAATTGTCTTACGGTCCAACAAAACAGGTTAATGTGATGTGCAAAGACTCAGTCGGTAACGAAAAATGTAACGAATGCTATCTAAAAAGTGAGGTTATCATTTTGCGTCCCAAGCAATGAAAAGTGAAACAATCGCGAACTGCGCATGCGCGAACCTATATTTTCGCTACTGTCACGAAATGTACCACTTTCGTCCCGCAAAACTGCTATGAAATGCGCCGCTTTCCATGCACGAGTTACAAAAAAGTGGTTTGTTACCGTTCGAGTCTGTACGACATTGTCTTAACCTAAAATTATTCATTGTTCATATCTCACCAACGAGCCATGTTAGCGCAGCCTCAACCGGCGTCGTTTCTTCGTTAATATCGTGTCCATAAAGGCAAAGTCCAGCCTCGAGTCTGAAAGCAACCGAAACTTTTGATAGCTGCGCTGTTCGGTATTCGAAATTTGACAACAGCGCCACTCTGGAACATCGTAACTAACCTCAAACTATCTCGTGCGCCAAGACCGGCCATTTTGACGTCAGGATTCGCTAGAAGCTTATCGACCAAGTTACGAGCGTCTTTGGCTCCAACCGATATCTCGAAACCGTCCTCTCCCGTATATCCACATCGCGATATTCGAGTATTCATACCGGCAATCGTCGTTTCCACGCTGTTCATGAATTTTAGTTTTGTGAGATCGATCGTGACCAACGGCTGAAGCACTTGAGCGGCAGTCGGTCCTTGCAATGCCACGAGACCTTGTTCTAGCGGATCGAGGTATTCGAGACTCAGACTCTTGCCGCTCTTATCAAATTCTTCCTGCGAACAGAACAAGTAGTTTGATTAACGTAATGTGAAACATGTTTCGGAGTAAATGTCGCGGTCGATAATAAAAATTGTAATGCGGGTTTTTCTAGGATGCGTAAACTTTAGCCTTTAAGGGATATAGAATGCCACTGAAGAACTAACAGGCGCAGTGGCATTCTATTTCCGTTAATCGTTAACCTTTTTTTAATCGCTTGGATACGTGATTACGTGCCGTTTAACTTACTTTTCGCTGATTCATCAACTGCGAATCCTCGTTCCTTCTTCCGGCATTGGAAACCACAAAAAACTTGTCATCATCGTCCTTGGTAACGATAAGATCGTCAAGTATTCCTCCATTGTCATTCGTAAAAACGGTCAAACTTGCGGCACCTTTGGCAAGATTTTTCAGATCGCACGTAGTCAGCGATTCCAAAAATTCACCGGCGTACTTTCCCGATACTCTTGTCTGCATCATGTGACCAACGTCGAATAGAGATGCGCAGGTACGCGTATGTTGATGCGAAACAGCAATGGTATCTCTGTATTGAACCGGCAAAAGCCACCCGGCGAAATCCACTATTTTACCTGCGCAAATATTTCAATTGTTGCAAACAAAAAAATCGTATTAAATACAAAAATAATGAATTTTCTAAATGGAAAATAAGATCGATTCAGATTATTTCGTATCATTAAAAAAATCGGAGAAAATCGATTTAAAAAATCGAAGAAAAAACGATTTAAAAAATCGAAGAAAAAACGATTTAAAAAATCGAAGAAAAAACGATTTAAAAAATCGAAGAAAAATCGACGAAAAATCGATTTTTTTAAATCGATCTCAATTCTTACCGTTATTCTCGACATGTACGTCGTACAAACAAGTTTTCCTCGGTGCGGAGGCATCCGTAGCGTATCGCCGCTCTCCATTATCAACGTTTTTCTTCTGAATAATACCGATTGTCGAGGATTTATCCGTACGATTGAGTTGTTGTTGTTCACGTCCACCAGTGGTGCCACTGGCAAGTCGTCGAACTTCCAATGGTTTTTCAATTTGTTCCAACGCCAAGCGCCTAAAACGAGTTCCGACACGCAGCATCCTCGATCTTGTTCGGTTGTTATCCCAACACTGCCAGAAATAATCGATTCGAGGCTCTCGTCTGCCGCGAATAAAAGTTGTTACGCTACTGAAATATGGTTACTCTATGCCAATGCTCGATGCCTTGCGACACGGGGTACAGAGATAATTCATGTTCGTTGTGTGCTTCTCTTGCCACACATTAGGGAATAGCGCGTCGGTTTATCGTGATCGCATTTACGTTGGTGACCGCGGGTCAGCGAGTTCCCGATAACAGACAAATAAGAAATGTTTACATGGATACAAAATTAGAGTCAGGCGACTTTTCGAGTCACGAGACCTTGGAATTTTAACAGAGAGTAAGACAAGAGAAAGGATAAATAATAAAAGAAAAATAAATGATGAAAAAGTAAATAAAGTCTGAATGCAGTAGCAAATGTTATTTTGCTTATTCAATTTTTATTGTACCACGTAATAATAATAATGATCGTAATAATAATCGCAATAATCATTATCATCTCGTATAATAATGACAATAATAAATGTTAATAATAATAATTGATAATAGTAATAGTTTTTTTTTTCTTTTAATCGTTTCATTAATAATTCAATAATAATAGGTAATAGGTTTATAGATCGATCGAACAATCGCCATTTTTACGTTTTTGTTTTACAAATTTTTGTCGCTTTTCGTTTTTTGTTTGTTTGTTTGTTTGTTTTTTTTTTTTTTTTTTCCGACTACGCATTGGCGTTTGTTGAACGATCTATAAAACGAAAAAATGGTCGAAAAAGAGAACGTAATTTTTTTGGAGAACGGATCGAAAGGAATACAGTATCAATGTTCGTTCGTACATTTTGTTTTCGCTTCTGCTCTGTGCGTTCTTCGTGTTTTTTTTTTTTTTTTTTCTTTTTTTCATACTTTGTTTACTTGACTTTTGTGTTTTTCACTTCATACCACGTTCTTATGTTATTATTATTTTTTTTTTTGAAACCTCGCTTCATCTTCCTTCTCGCGTTTTTTGTTTTCGTATTACTGTCAAACGTTCTCGTGTTTTTATATATATAATATATATATGGAGATTTTTTTTTTTCGTGTTTACACAATTAATGCAAAATGTCCCTACAGTCCGACGAATTTATGTGCTTTAGTCGTTCTTCGCTCGATGACGTTGATGTTCGATCTTATTGTTTTTTTTTCTTTTTTTTTTTTAACCTCTTTTACACGTTTTTGTTTTCTCTTTTAATTCTCATCGCTCTCATCTCCTCGCAGTCTCAAACCATTCATTCACACTCGTGAATTAATTGGGATTTATTGGCAGGGATGAGCGGGGAAAGGGAAAGAATGGGATCTGTGGGTCGGAAACTTAAGGTAAATGGAACGAAGAATTTTTTTTTTTTTTCAACTACCGGATTTATTTCATTTTAACGAACGTCCGTCGATTTCAAAGATGCCGAATGCTCGCGAATATATCTCATAAAATAATTTCTTCATTTTTTTTTTCTGCGCGTCGGCCACTTTTTTTGTTTCTTTGTTAACCTTTGTCGTCACTTCGACGCTTCTCTGAATTTTTAAAAATCGCCGGACGTTACACGATTGTCCAAGTTATGAAACATCCTTTTTTTTCCATATGATGATAAACGATTGACCAATAACCGAAAAATTTTATTAATTTTATACTTTTTTGAAGTTTCTTTAAACGATTGTTTCCAATACCGAGGGAATTTAGATGCCGAGGATTCTTTTTCGTCGTTTCATGCGAGAATGAGTGACTCGAGAAAAGCTCACCGTCATTGCCATTCGTTCATTTATTTTTGACTTTCGAAATTCGACATTTTTTTTTTATTCGTGACAACACACACGAGAAGATTAAACGAGGAACATCGACAATTATCGTCTAATTTTTGTTTTTTTTTTTTCTTCTTTTTACAATGATATAGTGTACAAAAGACAAACGAAAAAGGACAATTTTCACGGATGTTAAATGTGTTGATTTTTGTTTTACTCAATTTCTCACATTCTACATATTTCGTTTTAATTCATTTCTGTACGATCGATTTATCTAATATCTTCGTTCGGGAAAGTTTGGTGGTGGGGGAGGGGAAAAAATTGGTGGTTTTATATATATAATTTTTTTTTTTTTTGGGAACGCTCCAGTCAACATACAATGTACAATGATTATCGCGCATGAGAATTCAAAGCTCGTTCTCATTCGCGTTTATTTAAAAGTTATATACCGATAATTCAATTATTAATTTCGCCTATAATTTCTTCATCGTTTATCTCGCTCACGCTGCCTCGCACGTTTCTCTCTCTTTTTTTTCTGTTTTTTTTTATCAATTTCTTATGTACTCGACTTAAGCCTTAACTATACATAATCACGACTCGAATACGTGATATCATCACTTCCGTATTATAGATACAATTTTTATCCTTTTCTTGCCGCCTACAAACCCCCTTCCATCCCCTCCTTTACATTATACTCACAATTAATAATAATAATTATAATATTATCAATAATCGTTTTTTTAGGTCGTCGTCGTCGTCGATATATAATATTAACGCGTATATAATTTATAAAATGAAAATAGGTACAATTTTGGACGCTCTTCTTGGTTTGCTTTTTTTTTTTTGTTAGCTCGCTCAACCTCTCAAAAAGACGCTCCGAAATGTGTGTTCTTTTAGTGTTTTTTTTTTTTTTTCGCCTAGTAATGCCCATCGATTGCGATTCTAGTCCACTTGGTAGTAAAATTTTGCTCTCTTTCTCTCTCATTCACTTTCGACACAATCTTTCGATCGCTCACAGACACAACTTTCACGCACGCACTATGTTTTAGTGTTTTTTTTTCTTTTTGTTTCGTCATTCTAAATATTCACAATCATTCAATTAATTTTATTCTCTGAATCGAATCGCCGCACGCTATAATTAGCGTAATTTTTTTTTTTTTTTTAATTTCTAGGACCTTAATTTTAGACGCTTCGTCGATGCTCCGCCAGGGGCGCTGCGCGCCGCTTTCTAAACTTCCACCTAACCTTATTTTCTAACGATTTATTGAATTAATTTTTTTTTTTTTCGAAATTTATCCATTATAGATAATATTTACAAGTCTCGCGTTAATTTTACGACTATAGATTTAGGTTTTTTTTTTGGGCCTTATCCGATATCTTAAATGTGTTTTTTTTTTGTTTGTTACACGATTCGAGGCGAGAGCCCCTTGCGAAGCTTTTACGAAGCACGCGAAATTTTTTTCTGCTTCCTCACACACCTTTAAGTTTCTCATCGCGTCGTTCCTTAATTAAACTACATAGTTTTAATCTCGTTTATTCAATCACTGCGGCCATTTTCTTTTTTAAATCTCTCACGACCTTTCGCTTTCACACACGTACCCTTATATTCACAAAATCATGTCCTATATCGCTCTCACACAATCTCTCTTTCTTCCTCGATTTATCTTCCATTATTTTTGTTTTTTTAGCCTAAACGTTTTTTTTTTTTGTTTCATTCGTTTTGTTCTCTTGGCTAGCGATTCATCGATCTGTTTTATCAAAATCCTCGTTAAACCGTCTCACAATTTCAGGGAGTACCTATTTACAAAATTCATCATCAATATAGATATATATGTGTGTTGTTTTTTTTCTTCTTTTTTTTTCAATGCATAATATGCGGTCCTGGAACGGTCCGAATTTCGAAAATTCGTGGATGTATCAAATAATATCTCTTTTTCCCTCTTTCTCTCGTTATCTCTCTCTCTCTCTCTCTCTTTCGGTGGCAATGAAAATTCTCCACAAATGGAAACGTGATATTTAATTTATATTTTTTAAATTTCTCATCGATGATGAAAAATTTCAAATTTGGCTCCAACTTCGTACACGTTCGAGAACTCGCTTTTAATTGAAAACAAAAAAATTATCAATGAAATTCAACGTAATTTTTTTTTTTTTTTTCGACTACAAATTGCAACTATAGATCGACGAGTGTTTCTCGAGACGAATAAACATTTTTAACGATTCCTCTCGAGAGACTCGGCACACAATCTCGAAGGGGCTTATATCCTCTCGCTTTTTTTTTATTTGTTCCAATTGAGAATTCGATGCAACTATAGCGCTGATTATAGCATTAATTGCATAAACTAAGAGTAATTAATTATAACTGGGTACAAAGTCGATCGATTCTCGATCGCGATTTAAGAAACACGATTTTCGAGTGTTCATTTTGTTTTTTCGAAATTTTTCTTATCTCGCAACTCGAATCGATCGACGACGAAAAACTAGCAGTAACAATATTCGCATAAATGCACGTGTCCTGAATTTCGTGTGCTTCAATGTATTTTTTAGTTTTTTGTTTTTCGAATTCGATCCAATTTTTCTTTTAACACAATGGCACACGAAACTAGATTTATCACATCACACGAACGAAGAGAAAAAAGAAAATTATCCAACACGGTCATCTACAAATATAATAATAATAATAATAATAATAATAATAACTAATCATTCATTAATGACAGTAATGACAATAAACTAGTTTTTTTTTTGCTTAGCATAAGCAGTAGCGATTTTAATTAATAGTAGAGTTGGTGGGGGGGTTGGTTACCATTACACAATTATCTTCGTAGTAGTTAGTAGCAGCAGTTGGCCGCCATCGTTACGTCATTGAAATTAAAATAATAAAAAAAAAATACAAACGAACTTTTTATCTACGTCACTAGGATCAGTTATAATTTAATTTATCCAGGCATAAACTATAACGCGTGAATAGTAACTAAAGAACCGTGTAGTATTTTTCGTTCTGTAAGAACACGAACTACCATCGCGAAAAAAAAAAACGATAATATACAAATTACAATTGTAATAAAAAAATATTTTAAAGTTTCTAAGCTTGCGTTATTCGTTCGTTCGATTTTTTCATCAATTTATTGTTTTTTTTCGCCTAGTTTTAACCAATTCTGACTAGCAAACATAACCTCGATGGGATTCGTCCATCGATGATCTCGAGTCTCGTTATTTATTTTTTTTATATATATTTTTTTTTCATCGTAGTTACAAATTCGCAATTTTTGTAACCTCAAAAGCGCGATTCACTCAAGGCAGTATGCAGAAACATAAAGGAAAAAAAAAATAAAAAAAATGGACGTCTTAATTAATGACAAGTTGCATCTCCTCAACTTCAACTTCCAACTACTACTATATAGGAATTTTCGAAAATTCCTATGGTTCTTCGCGCTCTCCAACTCTTCTAAAAAGTCGTTTATCCTCAACCGGAACAATAATCTCAGTCGTGTGTGTATCGAGCGCTCGCAGCGCCACTTCGTGTACACTGCGAGGCCGCCATTTTGTTCTTTTTTTTTCACATTGCTTGAAAAGAACACACCTTCAACGTTCAACAATAAGTATTCGGTAAGGCGTGCGTTATACAAAAAAAAGAAAAATTCAAGACGATAGAAATAGTGATAAACTTAAGAGTCTTACAATACTAAAAAAAAGAAACTAACGGGCTAATTATCATGTTTCTTTACGTTCGTTTTACGTACGCGTATATAAATATATGTAATATATATGTTTAAAAATAAAGCAAAGAAATGTAATAATAATAATAATAATAATAATAATAATAATAAGAAAGGAAAATGAAATGAGAAGTGTGGAGAATCTCGAAACGCGACATCTTCGTTCAAAGTTCAAACTCATTTCTATTATGGCTTGTCCGAGGCTCTGCGTGAGCCCCGCTTTATTTGTTTATTTTTATTTTTTTCTTGTCATTTTTCATCGTTCTAACCTCACTTTCTATATTTTGCCAGAAGATACGTCAATCATCTTAAGTATTATTAATCATTGTATATTGTAGTCAACCCCGATATTGAGTGACTACGGACATCGGTATTCGCGGTGGCACGCATTTCGCGACTTATTTTTTCGTAATCTTTTCTCACCTATCAAGACTTTTATCGTAGAATTTCGAATCCGAAAGCTCACGTCCATTTTGTATGTCCGAGGGGGTTATCTAAGATGGCCGTCGAGTGCGAATCACGCGCCACCCGACGCCGAGGCCCGAGCCTGGAAGCGTGCTTTGGGGACGTATAAAAGAACAACCGAAGCTTCACAAGATTCATTCGCACCGTAACATCCATCTTTGAAAGAGTGTTATTTTTTTTTTATATTTATTTTTTTCTTTTCTTTCGTTCATACAAGGATCGACTCAGGAACGTTTGATTGGCGCGGATGTACGTTTCCACGTGCATTCGACGGACCTACCAAACGTCTCAACGAAAAGAGGCTATATCTCAATCTCGCTTGCTCTTTCTGATATTAATCTCGTGCACGGTCCCGCACGGCCGCCATTTTGCGTGCACTCGCCAATCCACCATTTTGTCAACCGCAACGTTTCTCTACGTTTCTCTTTTTCTATCTAGACTCGCTGTTGTTTGTCTGCTTCTATCGTTTTTAGGTGACTTTAGGAACCTTTGAACTTGCACCATTATCATCTTTTTCTCACTAATATATCTCTCATTTCCCCTCTATCTCTTCCCCTTCGTCTTACCGTTAACCATCGTTAAATAAGTACCGATTTCGCCTGCTTCGGCTAACAAGCCTCGGCTTTGTACCGCTTTTGACTAGAATTGAATTTCGAATGGATGGTTCGTATCTTATTCTTTCGCTTATTCTTCAGCGTCTCTTTACAATTCACTCGCACATAACTTCCAAAAAAAAAAATAAACACGTTGCGAATTGACTCTGTTGGCGTGGCTTGCGGGACCGGAGGTGCGTCGGTGTGTATGCCCAAAAGGGGACTTTGACCAAACTCAATCGATACCATCAAAGCTTCGCTATTTTTCATTCGCGTTTCACTTCAATGGTTTTTTTCTACTCTCTAAGTCAAGTTGGACACGAATGAAAAATGCGAATTTGTTAAATCAACAATAAATATGCGCTGTGTGTGTTACCTCGTAACTAACTGTACGTAAAAGTCTGAAGTTCTGAAACTTAACGTTCGCACTTATCAGACAACCATTGCCAGAAACGCTTCCCCTATAAATTTTCATTATTGCAAAACTTATTTATTTTCTTTACCCAATTGATCCTTACTTTTCTTACGATTTTGAATTCGAAACTGTTGATTTTGATTCAAAACTAGCGGAAGGTATCTGGCTTCCGGCATCTCAACAAAAAATTATCGCGAACGAACTTGAACAACGCGTATGTGAAAAACTTTGGGGTTTTCTTTTTTCATTTTTTTATTCTTTTTTTTTCTCATTGGATGATTTGCACGAAGTGGTTTCTATTTTCTTTATTTTTTTTTACGATGAAGGGAGCATGGGGGTGGCTTGTGGGGGTATTATTTTGTGGTGGGGAAGTTTGTATTGTGTCAAAAGCAAATGCCATAAGTGAATAGAACACAAGGCTGCACTCTTGAAAAGACTAATGAAAAACATTAGGGGGATCCTACCCGAGACACTTGGCACCATCATCGCTCGTCCTAGTAAACAGGTTATTTGTTGTTGTTTTTTTTTTTTCGCGCATCGAACATTTTATTGAATCCTCGTCGTAGACTCGACGAGCACAGAATGGCTGATGGTTGGATTGTTCGTTTAAAAACGTTCATAATATGGCCGTTGCAATAATGGCGGTAAGTGTTCGGGTGCCCTAGCGATTCGCGTCCGAGTCCCGAGTCCCTCGTAACGTCCCTAGTGAGTACCTTCGCGATTATTATTGTGGCGCGACACACGTTAGCTATATATCGCGCTTCATCTGCTGCACTCCCATCTTACGTCATTTGTTTATTACGGATAATAATAATAATTATATGTTTGTTGTGTCAGTTATGCATGTAAGGTTACGTTTAATTAATGTCGACTTGACAATGGGTTTACGGTTAATTAATCGATAATCGTTAATTACGTTAAATATGGCTTCCTCGTCAATCTGACCTGCTTCACTGCATTCTTTACCCTCATCTTTCTAACCTCTCTCGTTCACCTATTTAATCGAGTATACAACTTGATACGTTGGCTATTCTATGAACACTTATTACATTTATTATCGTAAAAGGTTTTGCTTCGCGACTGTCGGTTTATTTTTTTTGTTTTTTTTTTTGTTTTTTCAATCCGTCTATCTGCTTTTGGCTGTGTGTATGCATCAGTGGATCAGAATGTCCGTAAAGTACTTACATCGCCGGTCGCGAGAGGGTCCACGACACACCAAAGACAAAGGAAGACACTTGCGTGCGTTTCTCTTAGTTCTTTTGGAAGATTCTTCAAAATTTTATTGTCCAAATTGAAAAATGGAAGTAGGATAGATTTAATTTTCGCGTGTTCGTGTGCTCGATCTTTTAAGTTTGGAAGATATTTTGAGGGGGTCTTTTTGAATCTCGCGCCTGTCCACTAATCGCGATATTTTGCGACATACGACGCGATCAGAAAAAATGTCGACTTTGCGTTCAACTAATCCTCCTCCCTTTGTTTCTTTCGTTCGCCCTGTGATTTTAACTTATTTCATTGTTTTTGTGGTTAATCCATTATTAATCTTATTTAACTGTTTAATGCGGTACACTTGTTTAATTACTGTACTACTTGTAGCGGCTACTATTTGCGAGTTATACTTGAGAAACTGTTCGTTCACTGTAACGAAAAAACCCTGACGAAGGTACTCACTTAACGGATCTTCAGTTATACATGTATTGATGAAAAATTTGTATACCTAACCTCGAAAATAATTTATTTGGTCAAAACTTTACGTGACCCGAGTCGTTATTGCCAATCTATCATTTCACCCCGTCAATTAACCGTGAATCGATCGATTCATTGTCAATTTTGAGGTTATATGCTTTTCTTTTTTTCGTACTCCAAAAATTGGACTGGATGTTGAAATCTCGGACTCGCATACGCTTGGGGCTTTTCTCATTCGGGGCACTCTGAGGGACGTAAAATCAAATATATTCTCGCGAGCTTGAGGCTCGGAGAATATTTTGAAAAGATTAGTGCCCCGCAACGGAGCTCCCGTCGCCTATCGGTTGATTCGAATAGGTTAGGAAGCTCCGTCGACGGGCTTTGCGGTGGGCCCCTTGCCGCAAGATCTTCACAATCGTCCCCGATCACACTGATCAGCAGTGATCAGCGTCAACGATTTTCTGGATACTCCTAACCTGAATCTACCTAGCTGTTTTATTACTCTGAGCAACCATTTTGTGTGACATTGGCCGCCATCTTGTTGAAAAGCTTTTTCAACGCTATTCTGAGCATTCCGGAGATATGGGACGATACGGAAGACCCACCGCCTTAACAACTATGATTCTCGATTATATAGTGGACATTGAAACAACTTATTCCGGTTTTTAATCACGGAGGCTCGGTGACGGTTGTACGCGTGAAAACGCGTGCCGACCGAGGCGCTCGCACTGCTATAGACTGTCGGTTTTCATGCTGCGCTCTTACGGTTCACACGAATATACAATATATACGTGACGCCGTATGTGGATTTTTTTTTCATATCTCGCTGTAAATGGAAGTTTCATCGAAATTTTCCAATCATCAGTAAGCGACTCGTATATACGCGTATATCCATATATAGTAAGATTATTTCATTAAAAAATTAAAACCCGTTGATAAAACAAACAAAGATTTGTTTTTTCATTTTTTTCGCTTGTAAAGCCGTTCATCATCTACTACTTCTTTTTTTTTCCTCATTATACCTCCTGAAATCTCGAAAACAATGGCTCTCAGAAGCCGTTGCCTGTTTCTTCGTATGTCCGGGTACTAAGGATGCGCGGATTGGATGACTGACTTTTCGCCGAGGTTACGTTAGTATTCATCGAAGATGTTTTTGGTACTTTTTGGTTCTTTGCCGATCTCTCGAGCGCCAGTCATCAATCGCCATCTCAATTATTCGCCTGTTACGTTCGGGTTTGTCGTGTTCGGGTATTGTTTATCGGTACGTCGTATCCACGTACACCACGTTTGTGTATTCTTTTTTTTTTCAATATTACAAATATACTACATCCGATGTAATATCCATCTCGGTTCTGCATCCAAACGTATGCCAAAGGCCGCGAATTTCCAACGATTCCACGAATTCGAATCGTCAAACGTTACTTTATAAATATGAATGACGTATTGCATCTTTTTTTCTTTTCTTTTCGAATAAGCAAATTTTGATGGCGCCACCCGCGGTAGCGTCGGAGTACCAGAAAAAAAATGTTGGCCGAAAAAAATCAACTGTTACCGAATAGTAGTATTTTTCTTTTGTTTCTCGCGTATTTATTCCTTCGTCTTTTTTATTTTTGTTCTCACCGTTATCATCGAAAGATACCTCCCTTCTTTTTTTAGACAATTTACAAAATCAATTGGCTTTACATATCCGTAGTGTGTATTGAGTGTGTAACATTTGTGTGTGTTTTTTATTATTCATTGTTAATCAGTGTAATATGTGTGCGTGTGTATTATTATTTGTGAGAGCGCGAAAATCGTTTATTTCGATCACGTGCTCCCGTGTATGAGAGAGTGTGTGAGTTTTGAACGTGCGGGGTTGCACGTTCGAGAACCAGGGCTTTTTTTAGGACGCGCGCAGAGTGGGCAACAACTGCGTGCGAACTTTTTATCAACTGTGTCTTCTTGTGGTTATGGACTTGTATGGAGATAATGAGCGCGCATGCGCATGCGATACCCTTCTTACTCTCCTCTATCTTCTTCATTTTTTTGGGGGCATTTTCGTAGTTTTTTCGTCTCTGTATCGCGAGACACGCGCGTCAATTATCCAAGATGTCTGACTGTATATATATATATATAATTTTTGGGTGTGTATATATATATATATATATACTGATTACACTGAATCAATATGTTTTGTTTGCTTTGTTTGTTGGCTTGATTACCAATCGGTTACCGCGTTTTGCAAACTGAGTCGCGGATTTGTTTTATTTATTCTTTTTTTTTCTTTATTCTGCGTTTACTTCGAGGTCGAGTCGTATTTGTGAGTGTGTATGCGCTGGGAGTATGCACCAGCGCATCCGGGCTATGGCATTTTTTTTTCATTAGTTATAAACATTTAGCAATTTACATGAAGAGATTAAGATTATGGTTTTTTGGACCGATTTTACAACGCTTGCTGCTTCGTTTTTTTTATTTTTTTTTATTTTTTTTTTATTTTTTTTTTTTGGTTTCGTATAAAGGGTTTCGTTTCGGAAAAGAACGCTATGATGGTATGGCGCGTGGCGGAGTGTGAAACTGCCGCCACATTACAGTTTTTATGGCCGCTCATGCCATCCAACTTTTCCTATCTTCATGTTCCCAATTCAACGAATCCCAGAGTTTCGAAGAGCCCGCGACTGCTACGTCGGTCCGCTTATGAGTTACGGGCATATGTAAATCAATATATTTGTAAATTATGTTATTTCATTATTTTTTTTTGTGCTTTTTTTTCCCAAAGCGGCAACGACCGTCGAAACGAACGCTACCGACATTGGGAGTTTTTTTTTCTTCACTGTTTACCTTTCTTCGATTACAGAACATACACTACGAGCTATTGTACCTGTGTGTGTTTTTTTTATTTTTGCATAACGTTTTTTTTTTTTTGTTTTTTAAGTAGATTTTTTTTCGTATTTTTTAGCTTATCTGTTTCCCTCTCTCTCGATCTATGGATTCCGTTTTTTTCGCATTTTTAATTCTCGTTTTTGTTTTTGCTTTTTTTTTTTTTTATAATTTTTGCACCTTTAAAATTTTACAAGTATTTGTGTACACGTTCGCGGGGCACGCGTCGGCGCCTTGGGGCTTTCGTTCTGGGGGATATTTTTTAGATTCTTTTATTGCTTCTTTTTTATTCCTTCGAAAGGTCGAACAAATTGATCGGTTTTATTTGAAAGTTCAGAAGACTGTTTTTTTTAATCTTTTGAGGGGGAAAGGAACCTCAGAATTCGACCCTCGGCGCACGGCAGGATGCACCGGGTTTTCAAACTGTCGTATGTCAATCGTTCCATGGCTTTGATTTTTTTTTTTTTAGTGTGGTCATGAAGGATGTTTGATGGTGTTTTAGTATATTTTGTTTCTTTACGGCGTGCTGGTGTCGAAGATGTTATTGTTTTGTTTTATGTTGTGGCTTTGTTTTTCCGTTCAAACGACTGTAATACTGTATGCCGTTGATCGATGTTGTCGTTTCACAGCAATATTGCACTTCTCTGCTATCAGGGACCAAGAAAATTAATCCAAGTTAGATTTATCTCCGTTTAAACGCGATTGCTTAGTTTCCTTTTTTTTTTTGGTTACTTTTTTTTTCCTTCATCTATGCACGTGTACATTTTTATTTTTTGAATAAAAAATTCGAATTCCCAAACGGCTGTAAAGGCCCTCGAGAAAATCGATATACGTATACAAATGTCTAGTTTTCTTTTAAATAGAATTTCAAGGGTTTTGTGATTCTTTTATACTCAAGCGTTTGTAATCGTGTGTTTTTTTCTTTTTTTTTTCTTCTTCTAATATCAAACTCGTTATTCGCGAAAAATCTTCGAATTAACCTCGCTAATCGTCCCTTCCTTCGTCAACATTCTCAACATTGCACATATTCACGTCCACTCTTCAATACCGGGACAATCATTCCACTTTTTTGTCTCTCAAATTTAAACCTCAACGTTTCATTTTTTCAGACTCGAATGATAGTGGTATTCTTTTTTCCTCAATTGAAATCTTAATGCGTTTTTCAAACTCGAATTTTAAGCTAATTTCTATATTATCGTTAAACCGAAAAGCGCTGACTTTTTTTTATATCCAAATCCCAGTCAATCATTCCGGACGCGTTTCTTCATTTTTCTTAAATTGTGTCTTTGGAAGGGGTGTTAAGTTTGGTGTCTCAACTCATAATTTTACACGACGCTTTTGTAAATTCGAAAGAAAGAAATTATAGAATCGCATGGTAACTTCCGTTTTTTTTTTTTTTTTACGCATGCGAAACGCATAAAAACTTTGGTCCCTACCCTGATGCGGAGGCCAGTCGTGTGCCATTTTCATTGATGTTTCTGTATTCCTCTCGTTTTATCTTGTTTTCGTAATTCTTTCCATTTTTTTTGTGAAAGTGTGAAAAAAATAAAAAAATTCGTAAACTCTATTTTACTATCGCGAATCGATATATCTGATAAATCGAACCATACTTTTTTTCGTTTTTGAATATTTCTTTTTTTAGATAAATTTTGAAATGGGTCTCGAAACGGGTTTTCTTTTTTTTTTCTCGAATGTGTCGTGTAATGCGTTATGTGTAAATGTCGGAAAAATGAGTATTCCCCATCGAGAGCACGGACGACCAATCACCGTGATGTGTGTGTACGCGCCATTTTCTCTTGACCGCGCCAGTTATCTAAATTCGCGGACGTTTCCTCAACGTGTATTCCATACCGATTAATCGATTTGTCATTTGATCATTATTTTTTTTGCAATCATTATTATTCTCAAGTGTATTTTTTTTTCACGTGTGTGGTGTTTCCTCGATATTCTCAAACACTCTTTTCCACTTATCCTGTATCGGTGTCTCTCAACTATCTCCACATCTTAAAAAACATTTAACCTCCATTTGCTAAGTATTGCGAGAACGTAACGGTATTTATATTGCAATTAAAAAGGTTTCGTTATTTCGTTAGTTATTTTTTTTTTCATCATTAAATCTCCATCTTTTTTCTCTTTCCCTCTACCCTCATTCTTACTCTCTTTCTCTCTCTTTATCTTTCATTCTTTCGTATTTTGTTTTTTTTTTTCTTGTATCTCGAAACGACGCAAAAATTTTTCACGTTTTTACGTATTCGGAAATAAAAAAATATTTCGCTTATAACGATCACAGGACCTCAGATTACCTCAAGCACACAGGACTCTAAACGCATTCACACGACCGCCCTTATTTCGTTTCATTCATTCTCAAATTTTGTTTTTTTTTTTTTTCATTTACTATTATACACAAGACGTCGACCGAGCAAACGCGGATCTCTCGTTATCGTTCGTATTCGGTGATAATGAAGACAAAAAGATGAATACGAACGATCGTGAGAGATCGCTCCGTTGACTCGTCCCAAACATTCGCACGTATCCTTTCACACGCGTACCTAATTAATCCTAAATTCATAGACCCTATATTCAATTATTTATAATATTTATATATAATATATATATATAATATTTAGCATTTAGTTTATTTTATTTTTTTTTTCATCTTTTTATCATCTCTTTGACCCATTCGCACGATTTCCACGGATCTCTGCGCGCGATCTATTCATCACGTTGACCCGCGGATCATTTATTCGTCTTTCACATTCGTGCTCCCAACCCCTTCGTCATCATATTCTGTATGTATATATAATATATATAATATAACTGTTTGTAATATTTATATTTTGTTTGTTTCGACTTACGAGCTAATAGTTTTCGTGCTCCGCCGAGCACAGTTGCGCGCATATTTATATGTGTACGTGATTTAGTGTTTGTGTGAGTGTACTTTTTTTTTCTCATGTTCGTATTTATTAATCTCATTTTAATGAGGTTCTGGTTTATTGTTTAGTTTGTTTTATCTTATTTATTTATTTTTTTCATCTTTTTTATTCATTTTATGTGCAATTGATAAACTGCGCGCGATTCATTGTATTGTGTATTTATCGTGTGTGTTTGGATGAGTAATGTGTACAATGGGAGGGGGATAAGGAATCGGGAATCATATTTATACGATGGGTTTGCCGCGGATCGCGTTCATTTTAATCGTTAGTTCAAAACAACTGCCCGATCCGCATTTCGACTCGCGCGCAGTACTTTTAATCCCGTTTTTTGGATTATTGTTTTTTTTTTTTCTTCAGCTTACGAATTATATTAACATTAAGGGTGAACCTTTGTTAAGTGGATTGTTTCACTTTTCTTTTTGTTTTTTTTTTTCGTCTTAGTTATTTTATCGTCGATTCAATTTTTTTTTCTTTTAGTTTAGTTTGTCGAGCCTCGGGGAATATTATTTTTTTTTTTTTCTCGCGTATCGGAATCTCGTTCGATCGCCCATGATCGCTCGATTCGATTCGCGAAATTGTACCCTTTCGTCGGCATCACTGTGCCGTTTATACAGTACCTATCGATTATCGCTGCAAAGAAACGCGCGTCCAGTATCGGCAACACCGTGGCCCCCTAGCGGTAGCGTCACCGAACTAACGCGCGTTCTCGGGTAGCAGTTCAATTCAATTTTTTCTGAAGTTATGGCACGTTTCGGGCGCGCGAAATGTCCGACGCGAGTTTTCCACAGACAAAAGAGAAGCCTTCGATTCATTGCTATTTGTATCTCTCAATTAAAGCTCTGACGGTTTTTTTTATGTTAAAAAAATTCATTACCGCGCCATCATAGGCGCGTGGACAGGAGACACTTTCACGCCGGACATTCTCGCGCCGTACAACGATCTTTAATCTTAAAGGATTATGTTTGTTTTGTCCTCGGAGTTCACTGAGCGCGAAACTCCGAAGATTATTTGTCTCGCATCGCGAACTCGGGAAGAGACAACGAAGAAACGCGAATAAAAAAAAAAGTCGCGCCACTGTTTCTTCCCGAGACGACGTGGCATGCAATTCTCCTGTTTGCTTCAACCAATCACTCATCGATCCATCGATCTTAAGTCGGACACATCGCAGACACACTTAACAAATGGTATATAGTCTAGTCTAGTCGCGACAGGATCGTCCATTGAACAGTCGAATCACACTCCCGATTCACGATACAACATATCCGTTTGTTTTCTTTGTTATTTTTTTTTTTCATTTCATTTCATTCACTACATGATCAAAAATGTAGTCCTTTTGTTCGATAAACGAACGAAAATGTCTTTAGGGGGATTTTTTTGTTTCCTTTTGCTTTGTTACTGCTGAGACAGCGAGTGATTTTCATGTTGACCGCACTTGGGCGCTTCACGACACAATTTTAACTAATTGTTTTCCGACGTTGGTTTCTTTCAATTTTCGATACAATTTTTTTTTCTTTTGATTGCACCGTTTGTTTTGTTGTTTTTTTTTTGTAACCGTGAAAAAAACTTACGAATTTTCACTACCAACGCCGCTCATGTCGTCAGCTTTCCTCTTGACGCCGCGATGATCTTCGTGATGATGATGACTGCCGGTCGAAGAGCCCTGTTGCTCGTTCAACGGCGTCGAACGTTCCTGCTGCAATTGTTGTTGATGCGCTTGTAGCTGTTGCAACTGTTGCTGTTGTTGCAACTGTTGTTGTTGCTGCAACTGTTGATGCTGTTGCTGCAACTGATGCTGCAGTTCACGTTCGACCTGAAGAGCCGTAGCCGACGAAGACGCGGTTGCGCTCGTCTCCGACTGCTGCGTTTGCGCCCAAGGGGTCCACTCGTCTCAGTAGTAACTGAACTTTCATGGTTGCTGATTGTTCTGCTGATTGACAACGTGCTGGAGGGTGAAACCGAGGGCCCGCGGATCGCCGTGAAGCCTCAGTGCCTGAGCTAACCGTTGTTCCTGCAGTTGCAGTGCCTCCCCTGATGACGGAATCAGGCTTGCCGTTAGTTTGACGCGTTTCCGTGACTGCGAGTCACCGACACCACCACCAAGACCACCACCAGCAGCGAATCTCTCGCTTTGCATGTAGCTGTTAACGAGACCCTCGCCAAGACTCGTAGGCGGCGTTCCCGATGTTGTACCACTTCCACCGATCATCAGATTCGTCGATGACGACTTACCTAGGTCAGGCGACATTGTGTCCGGTTGTGATAGTTGTTGATTTCCATGATGGCTACCGGGCATTCCGGAACCACCACCGCCACCTCCGCCGCCACCGCCACCATTGTGCTGACCTAGATGATGCCTCATGTCACCACCCGCCGCAGAACTTGCCGCCGCTACTTGCGATACCTGCAAACCCACGGAAAATTTCGTTAGATGGGAGAAAATAATGCAAGAATAAAATTATCAAAATGATGACTTCAGAACAGTTATCCGATTGACATCTTTCTAAGAGTTAGCTGCATGAAGAAGAGCTAAATGACAACTTCAGAAGAATCCGAATGACAACAAAAAGTGTGAATGAAGGATAATTCTGAAGATATCTCTTAAAGTTGTCTCACCGATTCATTCGCAATATCTCAAAGATATAGTATCATCGAAGTTATGTCTGAATCAACTAACCGCCAGTCTCAGCGCAGCTTCGGCTTGCGATCTCAGCAACGCTTCAGCCTGATGCATTCTAAGCGCCTGTTCGGGTCCACCGCCCTGTCCAACACCTTGTTGCTGTTGTCCCGTCGAGCCCTGACCTCCTCCACTCATGTCACCGTTGTTTCCCATCCTCATCGCTGCCGCTAACGACGCAACGTCAACCGGCGAAAGATTCGGCGACACCGAGTTTTGCAGACCTTGCCGCGACATTTCTTCAATTGAAATAAATTCGTCATTAGCTTTTCTCTCACACATAGACAAACGCTTTTACGAATAACAAGTATGATTTCTCAATGGTAGCGATAAGGGACTCACGAGGCTGTAAATAACGCTTTATCGCTACGTAATTGGAACGGTCATCGATTGTATTTATTTAATTTTGTTGTCGCCAAGTAAATGGACGACACTTATTGAAGAAAAAAAAAAAGAAAAAAAACATGAGTTGATTGTGCCGACTCACCAGCTTGAACCGCTGCCGCCATTACCGCCATGCGTTGCTGCTGCGACTGCATGTCGTCGTGATACTGTTGCGCCGATGCCTGCTGACTTCCGGCTCTCAACATCTCGCTAAGCTTGTTACCGCTCGGTCCCGGCGACGACATGTTGTTGTTGTTGTTGTTATTATTGTTGTTGAGAAGACCGGCACCTGTGCAAAAATCTGCTCTCGTCAGTAAATCCAACCTAATCGCTCGCCAGTGTAACTTTTGTTTCAAGCTTCGTTTTTTGTCTCTATCTTTATGCAACTTCAGGCCGGGGGGGCTCTTTTTGTTTGTTATGTTCGAGCGGGTTTTTCGAGTCTCGGACGAGTGTCTTTGGGGGAATCGGATCTCTCCAATGACATTGATGAAAAGAAAACAACGTCAAAGTGTGTAATAAGTGTCTTTTTTTTTCTTTCTTTTTTTTTTTTCATGGTATTAATTAAGAATCGAGATCGGAGCGTACCAGGTTCACTACCGGCCGAGGACAGCCTTCCGTTTCCACTACTGCTGTCCGAGTGGGCCGAGGGCGATGGGCACATAGATGGCTGCTGCAAGTTCTGACCTCCTCCCGACTGACTCGTCAAGACACCGAGGCCCGCTCCTGAACATCATCCGAAATTTGTGAGGATTTTCTTTTTTCTCTCTTTCGGCCGATACTACTAACTTTCTGGGACATCCAGGAAGATTTGGGAGTGGGGTTCTTGGACTCCGAATGATAAACTCACCTAAACTGGAGCCTGCGAGAAGCTCCCGTTCTCTTCTTTCCGCGGCAGCTCGACTGAGCACGTACTGGGCTGCGAACTGATGCTTAGGGTCCATCCTCATGTGTTCCATGTGACTCAGCAGACCTGCAGATTGGGTTTTTTTTTGTCACTCGTCATCCATGAATCCTGACGACGCGATTGATTCGCTGCTCGGTTGTTATTGGATTCTTTTTCTATCAACTTACCGCTCTCATGAGTGAATACAGATTGACACACTGAACACGGCCACATCCTGAGACTTGTGCTCAACTGACTCGTCTCCGGATGGCAGGCAAGATGCTTTCGAAGACTACCCTCGTTGACGTAATGCTTGCCGCACACGGGACACGGATGATTGGCGGTCCTTCGCTTCGCTAGGTAAACCCCGGCAATGGAGGTTGTGCAGTCAGCAGAGGGAACAACAGGGCGACACAATGTCGAGGTCAATGCAAAGCAGGTAAGCGATTCCCAAGTGTATAAAGAAGCTTATTTTCTACGATATACTTTGCATTCGTTCTTTCACACTTTCCGATATATATTCCCTTCACCCTTATCACAATCGGCTCATCATTCGCTCGATCATACGACGAAAGTACCAAAATCCAATTACCGAATTTCAAAAATGTACGAAAGATATGCAGATAGAGACACGAAGAAGCCACCAGATTTATAAATGTAAAATCCCATTTCATAAATTATTTTCGGTCTGTTAATTAGTGTGAAAAAGGATTCGAATGTTAGTTTTACCATTAAATCATTTTTGTCTCTAAGTCAGGAATGTGGAAAATTTTTGAAAGCCCCGCTTTCGGTTTTGAAATTTTAGAAGTGCATTTAAAAAAAAAGTTATAATCTTAAAAAAAAAATATATCGAAGATAATCCCATGAATTCAATAGTATTGAAACTGCAGAAATTTCCAGCTGTTTTTCGAATAGCTACTAAATTAGAAGGCAAATCTTTCCAGAGTTAGTTTCAGTGATTTTTCTTCAAGTAGTCGTAAGTTATCAACGCTGTCCTACAGCGGCGTGAGTGAAATACGCGCCGAAACATGATGATAACGTTACAAGTGTAATGATAAAGTGTCTAAACAAAATTGCCCGCTCCAAAGCGTATTATCCGGGGATATAACGATACATAATTCTCTAATTCTTCAACTCTTAATCTTAGAAGTTCATCGATGATCTTGAAGAATATCTTTTCTTTTTCTCGACGATATCTCAATAGTTCAATCATCATAATCTTTCATACAATAAAGTCATTTCGTTGCAAAGAATCCGCTCCGACTCACGATAATCGCCGTCACCTGACTCCCAATTAGGGTAGATGTACCGTTTGTGGCCATTTTTATGACCAATTCCTTAAAATCAATGGCTTTTCCATAAGAGCTCATTGATCATACGAAACTTCCAATATAATTTCACATGCTGATCAACGTGATGCTTTTTTATTCAACTATTGTTTCATTTCTTCAAATTCTGCGGCCGTAAATGGTACCTCTGCCCTAATGATCAATCTTACCAACCAAACAGTACATTTCCAACCCAACAATCAACACGATTCCTGATATCTCGAAGACGTTGAGCCGGAGAGCGATTCATTTATGACAAATGGTATAAAAAAAAGGACATATGTATTTGTCGTTGAGTCGTCGACGAACCTCGTCTGTTATTCTACTTACTGGCAACTCCCGATGCATTCGGATCCTTGTGGGTGTGCTTCATGTGCTCCATAAGAGCCTCCGCACCAAGGAAGAGCTTGTGGCAGACCGGGCAGCTGGTAGCATTGGGGCCGCCGATGAGGGCGGCGTGTTGCTGGAACACAACACGCTGTTGCAACTCCTTTTTTGTGTTTGTTTTTGTGTGTTCGTTGAAGACCAATGCGCAGACGAAGAGGATTCGGACGCCAAGCCAAGGGTGCGGTAGCGGTAGTGGTAGTAGTAGTAGGTGGTAGTAGACCGCGCGTCACGACACAGGTGTGCGTGGTAGTAGAGGTAGCCGACCCAGAGATAACCGAGAGCCCCCACAGATTGTGTGTGCGTACCAGAAGCGGGCAGGATACAGGCGGGCACAGAACAGAACGATATAATACCAGTCAGAGTCGAGGCACCAATTTTTTTTTTTTTTATTAATTAATTTTTCATAAACCCACGGCCACCACGTTATTATCCTACGACTTTTGCTTACGCTCCAGGAATTTTTATGGGAATGATTAATCATTAGGGCACATAGGATCGATATAGGAGGCGTTGACCAATCGGGTAAATTTCGGCGAAGCGATCGGATTTGCTTCCAATATCTTTATTTGACCGTAAAACTTCGTTAAAGAAGTTACGTTACCGTGACTGCTAAATTCTTGGCAAGTCGGATTGCTTTTTTTTTTTTTTTTCCGTTTGAAGTTAGTCGAGCGACAGATCAAGGTTTCCGATTTAAGCATCGAAGGTATCAAAGCAATGAGCAACGTTTTACCGATCGACCTCGCCGTAGTGACCGTTCATTGGAACGAGGCAAGGAGCACTTAGTTAGCGGAATGTATATCACATAGATTGGCGAGAAACTTTAGGCCATTAGTAATATATATTCCTCTGTATAATAGTTTCAACTACAATTCTTAAAATGTAACGGAAATTCGACGTCCTTCACTCATCGTTCATTATCACCATCCTTAGCGTGGATCGCTTATCATAGAGAATCAATAATCAAACGATTTTTATGTATTGGTTGGCGGGGGATCGAGTGTCGATGTAAATTTATACGTAAAAGTAGCTGACGAAACATGAAACGAGTTGAAAAATCAGCCATGAATTCGGCTCCAGAACACTGAGTAGTGACCGAGGTCATGGAACCATCTGGTAGCGAAAAGTAACACAACGATAAAAAAAAAAAAAAAAAAATCGCCAAGGCAGACGAAACGTCTAAAACCAGACTGCACGGCAATGACCCCAAACTTTGGGGGTCTTGACGTTCTCCTTTCGTTTATCTTCCTCCATCCCCCTCCCCCCTCCCCTCTTCGCCATCTTTGTATTTTTTCTTTCCCCCTCAGAACTCCACATGCCTTTGTCGTTTCTTTTTATTTTTATCCACTGACTTCTTCCACTTCTTATCTATCCTTTCTTTTTCTTTTGCCGCGTCCCCCTCTTTCTTCTTTTTTTTTTTGCTTGTTCTTCTTCTTCTTCTTCGTCTCTCGCAGCCTCTCCCGGACCTGGGGCAACCGCCGCGTCGTTGAGGCATCTCTTGCTCTCACCGAGTCACCGTGGACCCTCTGCTGAAGATTCTTTTTCATTCTTTCTTTATCTCTCGCCCGGTCCCCCCCTTTACTACCTCTTCCCCTCCCCTTGTCTTCTTTCAACTCTTCCACTCTTATTCGCAAGTTCCGCGGATAGGAGAAGCGAGTATATCTCAAGTTGGTGCATGCAAGTTATTCTTGGGTAGAGGGAGGGTTCGTTCGCTCGGTTGCTCCGGTAGAGTTTGTGTGTAACTCTCTCTGCCGAGAGAAAGAGGGAAAGACTGAGAGAATGAGATCCCCGCGCAAGAGTGCAGCAGCGGCTCGAACAACTCGGCACAGGCAAAGGTTCGACGCCCCGACCTGGACCAACTGGAAAAAACCGGTTTCTTCCTTGTGCTTTTCCTTCTTTTTTCATGTTTCGTTTTTTTTTTTCTTCTTCTTCTTCTTCTTCTTTATTTTTTATCTTTTTCTTTTACCGTCGCGCTGACTGAGACGACGCGGTTTTTGCTCGCCCGCGCACTGGCGACCTGAAGACTGCATACTCTCGCGCGGGTACCGACGAGAGGATTCTCTCTTCTTCAGGGTTAAAAGAGAACCTTTGAGAAGAAAGAAGACGAGGATACACTATATTTTCTTTCCTTATTTATCGCGGACACGTAGTCACATCGCTGTAGCGCATCATCTCTCTTTTCAACGTTCTTTCTACGTTCGCTCCGGGGGACCGACGGTCTTCCGCGGTTTGTTGATGCTGCGCGCCGCGTCTCGACGCCAATGCAACAACCCGCGTGGGCGAGCGCACTCGACGGAGGAACTTTATGACTCTCCGTGACCAGATTCATCACCGTGACTAGTGTCTGCCTCGCGAGTCCGAGATACTCTCTCGACTACGAAACCCACTGCCTCTTCAGCCATTTCTTCTTCCTGCTCTTGATGAAGCGATAGCCAACAACAACTCAAAAAATCTATTCAATGCCCATGAGAGTCGCAGTTAATGGTCTCCTTTTTTTCTCTGGTTTTTTCCTGTATCGATCTTCGATCATCCGTTTTTTTTCGTCCCGCTACTCGAGTGCGAACTCGAGCCGAAGAGGCGCGAAGGTATATTATTTCCATGAAAGCGATTTTTAGCTTTTTTTTTAAAAATAAACTTCGAAAAATCCGCCGATTCGATGCAAACGAGTTTTGGGAGCAAATCGATTGTTTTTATATCAATTCCAAGCGATTCCATTAGCCCTCATTTATTATTGGTGAACCGGTTCTTGAATCGGGAATTGTCGGAGTATTTTCAACTTTGTCGACAGAATCTTCTTCGTCGTTAGACGAAAAAAATCGATCTATTTCTTCATTCGAGAATCGATTCTCGTATACTTCGGTCGAGACGTCGTCGTCTTTTTGCTTCATCGGATTTCCATCCGGGATGTCGAGAATTATATTTTCATCGCGATCATAGATGACTCGAGGAGTTCCCATAATCCGAGGGGGGAAATATCCCTGTAGGATCAATACCCAACTAACGAGCCCTGCAACGAGGCGGCTAATCGTTTCCAATATACTCCGCAACTCGTATATACCATTTGATAGTGTGCGTGCAACGTTACACCCGCTGGCCGCTGAGGTTTCTCTTACGAGTTGTGTACGAAAGGGTGCAGAAGACGTGCCGCGGTACCCTACCGCGCTTTCAACCCCGTCTCGGCCTCGCCGCGCACTTCCGCAAACCTTCAAACGCCCGGCTTATGTGTACCTCCACCTCAACCACCCTCGATCCTTCCCCCTCCTCTCTTTCTCAACCCTTCCTCTTCTTTCCCTATATTCCCGCTCGTTTGCTACTATAAGTTAGCGCTCGTTTCTACGATCATACGTGACCGGTGTGTTAACCACCCTCCGCTTACAACGAGGAAGAGAGCCCCACGGGGAGTGGCGTAAAAACGGAAGTGGGTGTGAGCGAATGCGTGGCGATGCGTGACGACGATGAAAACTAACTCGACGTATGTTGTACATGTGAAGGAGACGGTAGGATACTTCGGATTTTGCGTTACCGTTCAGCCATTTTGTTGGGTAATTACATTTTTTTCGGAATTTCGAGAATTGGAATCAATTTTTTTTTTTTTTTTTTTTTTTTTTTTCGAAATTTGAACTGTTTGTTTTTTTTTTTTTTTTTTTTACGTGGAAAAGCAAAATGTAATAGACTACATTGCTGAAGAGTGTGAAAATGGACGAAAAAAATGTTGCGGTGAAACTTCGAAGTTTTTTTTTTTTTTTTTTTTTTTTTTTACGAATTTTTCGCTATAACACGATGTTATAAAGATTGCAACGAACGAAGACGTTAAAACAGCTATAAAAGATTGTGTCCCAACCCTGAAGGTCGACAAGACCGCGGGGTTCATGGTCCAACCTCTCGCCAAGGCCGCCGAACGATTCTCGGCCGTGACGGGGAAGGTCTTTGGCTTCGGCAAAGAAGGAAAAAAAAGAAGAAGATGAATCGAGGGGGGGGGGGGGGGGGGCCCAACCGTGTGTGGGCCCTCGGGGTTCCTCGATGGGGGCAAGGCAAACGAGTTTTGGGGCGTGGGGAATCGGGGTCAACATTCGTTCTCATTCAAGGAACGACCGGTCCTCACTGCATCGACACGCCCTCCTCCAAATTAAGGTCGACATTTTTTTTTTTTTTTTTTTTTTTTTCATCGATTGATTTTTTTTCTCCAAATTGAATCAAATTTCGGCCTCAAGATTACAAAAATAAAATTTTCTAAAGCATCGAAATAGATGAAATTTCATTCGAAAAAAGTTTGAAAAACGCAAAATTCTGAGGCAATTTTTATTTTTATTGATTTTCATATCAAAAATGATTTTTTTTCTGAAAAATTGAAGTTTGAAATACGCGATGTGAAATTTGATTCAAACGAAAATGTATGCAAGTTACATTTTTCTTTATTTCCTTCGGCAGATATACTCTTTCAAGGCCTATCGCAAGGTACAGCGAATTCTTTAGCTCCCCTACCATTCTTTTTCCTTTGTTGGCCGTTTTTTTTTTTTTTTTTTCGGAGCTCCGCCGCCTTCTTTCTTTCTCTCTTCTCGCGCGGAGTACCGAAGCTCCTTTTTTTCTTCTTCTCTTCTTCTGATTCTTCGAGGCCACGAGACTCTTGGGCAGACAACCTTCGCCCGGGTAGAGTACTCTCTGCTCGGTTTTACTCTCATCACAGCTGCATATACGCCGCGGCTTTGCCCCCTTCTCCCCCTTTTTCTCGTTTAAACCTGCCGCTGCCGCAACTCTTCGGCCAAAGATCTTTCTTTTTTTCTCGTTTATCTCTTCTTTTTTCACTATTTCGCATCCTCGAGTCAAATCTTTCGCGGATTTGAGCTCTTTATTCGTTCGCTAACCACAGTTTGATCCTATATCGGGGAGGACGGCGGGAGGGGGAGGGAGGGGAGCGGCGAAAACTACGCGAGAGGAGTATCCACCGACGCATCGATGCCTCAGACTTGCGCTTTGTTCAATCGACTCGCGGAAAAGATCGAATACTAAAAGGTTAAAATAAAATAAAGACGATACCGCGGTAACGAAGCAAAACCCTTTTCATTCCATCCCTCACGAATTTCTACATCTATTCAACTATTCAACCCTTTTTTTTTTTTTTTTTTTTTACGTATCCCGACCGATGAGAGTTCGGATAATCTCTACTTTGAATTTCATTCAAGTTTCGAGCTTTCTATATCCGGTTTATACATACGCGCGATTGTAATCCACGGATTTGGAGGCATAAACGGTGCAAACGAGAGAAAAAAAAAGTACAGAGACGAAAAAAAAAGCCTTAAGCAGCGGTAAATGAGAGCCACCCTCCTGTTTTGCCAATATGGTAAAAAGAAGCCTACAACACGATTGGATCGCCGACTAGGCGGGGAAAAAAATGTAAAAAAAAAAAATAGCGGTGGGGGAATGAACGAAACAAAAAGCAGTGAGGAAAAAAGGGGTGAGTGTGGGTTCGGACAATGGACAGAGGGGATGAGAGAGTATAAAGAGAAAGCGTGGCGACACCCCGCTGGGAACAGATCGAAACTGTAGAATGATTTCATTATCGCCACCCGACGATCGTAGGGGTGGATTTTCCATCGAGTGAAAGGGTGGATTCATAAAAAAAATCTTACGCACGGGCGGACCAGAGGGTGGAGTATAAAAAAATGAAACGCGCATGGAGATGGAAAAAAAACACGTAATAAAGGCGTGAAAAACTTGTTTCAATATCGATAAGGGTACGAAAACAAAAATGGAGGGTGTTAGGGATTATTTACAAGTGTAAATTCGGTGGATTGAAATGTATTCACAGAGAGAAAAAACAAAACGACGACAATAAAAAATAAAAAAAATACATGTAAAACACGATAGGGGTTGACATTTTTTTTTTTTTTTTTTCGTTTAAAAATGTCGTTATTCTTTTCGGGATTCACATCCGATTCTATTTTTCTGCATGTTACGCCGTGATTTATTTTACTCTATTTTCCAAGGCTCTGCAAGGCCTCTATTTACAAAGATGAATAAAGCATATTGCGCAAGATTTGACCTTTTCGAAGAATCATATGGCGATGTCCGACATTCAAAATTGCTCGTCGTTTCGTCGAAAGCTTTTCAGAGTTCTCGTTGGAAAAGTAAACGTTCCACTTTTCTATTTTAACCTCCCGACGTTGACAAAAAAGACAAATATCCTTTCGCGGTTGGATACTCGCCAATCTCTTTCACCCTCCATTACGCTGACGAAAAAGCATATAATGAGTATAAGTTTTTCAAATTCTCTCCAAAAAGCATAACATCCGAACAATGTACGCAATACTTTCGCCGAATAACGAAAAATTTTGTAACGAAACGAAGTTTATCGATATATTTTCCTCCAAACAAAATTGACGAGGGGTAACGTAAAATCATGAGGACGAACTCTCGTCCTCGTGTCATCGAGTGCCAAGTGGTTGTAACGATTACTAAACACGACTATATATATATATTACGAAGAGACTCGACTCGGTAACAGTCTCGAGAAGACGGAAAGAAAGGGGGATGAGAGAACGATGGAGAGAGGGTCGAAAATAAATTTCAGTGTCTAACGAGTTTTTACCGAGAAGACCGGTCCCGTAGACAGTACCTTCTCGAGCAATTAAAACGTTGAGGCAACGAGAACTAAATGATGCCAAGACGTTTCATTTCCCACCTACTTAAAAAAAAAAGAGCTACCGAACCCCTAAATGCTAAAAAAAAAAAAAAAAAAAATTGTTTACCTCTGCGGAAAAAAATCCTCGGAAAAATAAAAAAAAAAAATTTACCCCATTTTTCGTACGTATTTTACGACAAATTTAATTTTTCGTATATAATTTTATTTATAAAAAATGTATATAGTCGTTTTCGATATAAAAAATATTAAATAATAAAAAAAATATATATGTTATTTATTTTATTTTTTTTTTTCGCGATATAACAAAGGGGTAGAGTCCGATGTGGGTCGATGTACGACCATTCCAGAGTTGTTTCATATAGAAACCGGAGAACACGCGTAGGACACGAATCCTCACCGAAACCTCCGCCACCCCGCGCGCCCTTTCTTACCTATTATAATATTGTATTCCCACCCCTTCCTCAATCCTACTCCCGTATCTATTGTCTTTCCTCCCGGGATATTATAACGTTCCTCAGACACGCCACAGCCACTTTCCACTTTGTCTCTGGCAACTCTTTCGTTTATGTTCAACCATTTTGACGTTGTTTTACCCCTCTACCCCCACCCCTTCCCTTATCCTGACGAAATATAATAATAATAATTGGTAGCCTATAATTTACGAGACACGGTAATCCGAACGCTGATCATTTCTCAAATTTTGTTTTTTCATTATCTTGACGAATTTTTTTATTTATTTTTTTTTTTTAATTTGTCGGTTATTTCAAAATAATCGTATTTTGGATTCGATAGTAATCCGAACGGTGATCATTTCTCAAATTTTTTTTTTCACTATCTTGACGATTTTTTTTTTTTTTTTTACTTTTGTCGGTCTTTTCAAAATAATCGTATTTTGGATTCGATAGTTGAATTTTTACCTGTGATATTATTATTATTTTTTTTTTTCATTTTTTTTTATCCGTATTTATTTCTCAGTTCGAGTCATATAACGCTGAAAACAATTTATCCGAAGTGAATTACCGCCGAAGCGTTCGCGCAAAATGAAAATTGTATTATTCTCTCCAGCAACGGTTTAGGAGTGTCATATCACAACCCTCTTGGCACCGGACAGTTTTGTTTCGTCATTTTAATATTAATATTTACCCCGTCGTCTTTCGTCGTTCGCTGATGTTTTGCGCAACAAATCTCTGGACAGGAAGATAGTCCAAGCGAATCTGGTTTCACTTCCGAGTGTTTTAATTACAACGACGAGAGGTGCGCAGAGGCAAAGAAGGGGAAAAAAAAACGATTCCAGATGAAGAAGATTAAGCGAGAAGTGAACGGAGAAAAGGGGTCGAAGGAGAAAGAACGATGAAAAAAAAAAAAAAAAGATTCAACAGCAGCGGGAACAGCAGCAGTGTGAAACAAAACTCGACAGATGTCTTCCCACGTTTTTTTGGGCCTAAGAACGCGCGCCTGACATCGAAGGGGTTGAAGAATTTTTACGTTCACACAACTCCTTCTCAGATGTATCCCTCGTAATGCAGAACTAACGTCGGCATCTCTCTTCGTTACGACGATGAAGAAAAAAAAAATCAAACGTTAACCCCCTTTCATCCCGAAGACGATACACACGAAATGAAAGTGAGATTCCGGCGAAGGTATAGCCGAGAGTTCCGTTGAATAATTCCATTGTTCGAAGGGGTGAATTTTATTACGTCGAACCCTCGAGGCATCTTTTCTACGATATCAATTTTTTTTCTTTCTCCCGTTTTTTTGCTTCTTATTTTTCGTTACTCTCTTTCGCATCCCATTTCTCTTTCGTGAGGATTTTTTTTCTTTCGGTTATTTATACGCGTGCGTTTCGTTGTTGTGGAATTGTTGCTGTTGATTAATCGTGTTTCGGTTATTTTCAACCGTTTGTCGGGTTAATTACTCTAATGACGAGTATCGCGGAGTTTCCATGATTATTTTTAACTGATTGCACAGTTGTTTCGCAGACGGTGACGAATTTTTGTCGATTTCATCCCTTAACTCGATACTTTGTTTGAACGGCTATTTCATCGTCTCAAACGCCGAATTTTCTTGTTTAAACGATCGCATGAAAACGTAAAACAATTATTTAATTCGTCGAATGATAATTTAACGTTTATCGATCGTGAAAACAATTTATACGGCTCCCGAAACGAATTCATCGCGAGCCACGAAACTTCTCGCGTTCGCGATTATCGAACCCGAAAACGATTTTCTGTTGATTCGATTTCCTCGAACGATCGAAGAACGAATCTTCTTCTATTTTCAGTTCGGCGGGCATTTCGCTGCGTTCTATATAAGCCGAACCAACGATAATGGAAAAACGACGAATGGCGAAAGAACGGCAAGACAAATGGACGAACGAATTTGCACGGATTGTTGTGTGTTAATTAAAATTAGATAAATAAAAATATACAACAGATAATTTTCATAAAAGTACTCGATGTAAGCCCCACCACCGCAATTTTGTACAGTTTGATTATTAATTAATGGCATTCAATTTTACTGATTATATTAACGCTTGGAAGTGATAAGCGGATTTTGTTAATGACGAGAGAAAGTTTTTTGCTCCGTAGCAGAAATTTTTTTTTTTTTTTTTTTTTTTTTTCATTTTTGGTTTCAAATTTTCTTTTTTTTTTTCTTTTTTTTGTCAGAAGAACAGAAAGAGAGTGAAATTGTGGACGCCGGATTTTTTCGGTACATACATGACTGACCTTCGACGTGTGGGTCCGGAGACTGGACTCTGTCGCGAATCCTTTGCCACATATGTTGCAATGGAACGGACGATTCTTCGCTCTCTCCACCTGCGCGTCGTGGTTTCTCAGGTGTTGCTGCAGATTCGACAGCTGGATGAAGGCACGCCCGCACTCGGGTAGGTGGCACTTGTACGGTCGTTCACCTGGAACCGAAAAAGACGCGAGGGATCGCTCTTAAAAAAAAAGGGTCGAATGTTCATTGATCCTAACCTAATCCAGTTCAAACTTAAAACAATAACATTTTATCACCATTTTTCCATGAAAAATCAATGGCTACAGCATTTAAAAAAAAAAAAAAAAAAAAAAAAAATTAAGAATTTTTTTTTCCGAAAAAAAAAAATAAATAATTGAAACTGAAGTTAATAAATTTTGCACGGATAAAAATTGACGGAAATGATTGGTAAATTTTTTTTAAAAAAAAGCTCATTTACCGAGATATTTTTTTATATATATACACTTTTTTTTTTTACCCCAACTACTCATATTTTATTCAATCCGCCCGATTTAATCGATTTATTCCGCATTCCGGAATCTTCAGCTCGAGTTTAAGAAAAGAAAAGCTGCGACTCGCCAATATCCAATATTTCAGTTCTATTTTCATTCTTTTTTCCGATATTCTTTATCCGATATGTACTTTTATTGATAAAGCCCGGAGCTATAAAGTCGGAAGCCCGTTATTAGAGTTCGATTGCCCGAAGGGGTTTCGATTTAACATGAAACATAAACCGACGCTCTACGCGGTACTCTCTCTCTCCCTCTTTCTCTCTTTCTCGAGGAAAATTATTTATCGAAGGAACAAATTTAACTTCGCAGCACTTTCTTTTTTCTATGTCCTATTTTTTTGCTCTACTTCTCAGGGACGGACGAACTTTTTGTTAACAAGCGACACGCGCGCGCGATTTCTATTAAAACCCTTCGCGTCCGGTGTTCTCAAACAACTAAAATACGATAAAAAACGGTAAATAAAATTCTGAAAAAATTCACAATTATACTTCACAGTATACTTTCATTGATATCACAATCAAAAAATTATTAAATTAATTTTTCATCCCTTATTTACGACCATATCGGACGTTAACCCGCTTCTACCTACAAACGGCCGTTCGCGTTGTTCTCAACCTTTAGACAGTTGAAATAAATTAAAAATGGTAAAAAAAAAAATCTAATAAAATTCACACGAGTATCTTAAAGTACAATTTGTATTGTCACACGAGAAAAAATTGATTAGAAACATTTATAACTTTGTTTTAATCAAAAATAGCCAACGCCCTTTGCTCTCCGTACAAAATTCCCGCTGCGTAACGGGTAGTCAAAAAACATCCCTTAAATATTTTTTTTTCGTAACTGCCGGAAGCAAACAATGTTAATACTTGTATTTCGTATCGTTAGGCGCGCAGAGTACTCTATATTTTCATCCCCTCGGGTTCGTACGATTATTCTACGATTCACCGTATGTTTTATTTTCCCCGTTGATTGCCATTAAAATCGTATTAATGTACTGTATTAGGAAGTAGAAGTAGTACACTCTTTCAAGTTAATATACAACTTCTACAGTCTAATATGCGTCTCTGTTTAGCATTTTTATTTCCTCTCTCCTCTCTCACCGCATCGACACCCCCGTAATTACAGCCCTTAGACATTCGTCGGGTAGAATAGAACGAACAAAAGTAAACTAAATGAAATCTATTATCCTTCCATTTCTTTATTTCCTGGGAGAACGGAAGTCTTCGAAGGGTGGTTTGTGGGTTTTGTACGGTACGCGGTTTCATCGATTGGATAGCATCGTACGGCAATTATGCTTCATTAAAGGGTATTTTTTTTTCTGTCTGTAGGTACAATTATCCTGATGGACGTTTTCTTGTATTTTAATTGTGATAAAAGAACGTTGAATTCTAAAATTATTATCGAAGCTCATTCGGGGTTATCGAACTGCAAACTTTCCAGTTTCGCAAATGCAAATTGAGGTGATTTTTCATCCAATGAACAGAGAATCGCTTTTCCCGTTTTTTCATCGATATATATAATTATTCATAAGTTACAATCGATTCGCGTAAAAATAGAAGTTTTATTATGATATTTTTTTTTTTTTTTTCACCAACAGCTAAAAATGGAAATTGATTATCTTTCAATATTCATCGATAAAACAAATACCGCTGCGATAGCTGAAAAAATTAGAGTTCATCGTCATCAATTTTTATCTTTATATTGAGGTCATTGACCTCGCAATTCCCACCTTCCGACGAATTTCCCACGCGAGAAAAAAGTTTATCATTGATAAAAAAAAAGATATGATATTTTTCAAAAATTGAGTTCATCGTTATCAAGATTAATCAATCTGCTCCCAGAGGTCATCGACCCCAATATCCCCCACTTCTCGCGTCGACGAGCCCCAAACATCCCGCAATTGCTCGGATCTCCGGTGACTTCACCGCCCGGAAAAACTCTATGGGACTCCGAAAAAACGTATTGAAACAAAAACCGAGTCTCCCATGCGAACAGCATCGCTGTTGCGCTCGTCAAAATCTCCGCGCTGCAGTAGAAAAGTTGGAAAGTCACCAGCGTAGCAACTACCACCACGTTTAGAGTTTCGCGCACATACCCACAATTCGCAGTGCGTATATCTATATCTTGGATTTTGTGCGAAGAGAGAGAGTGTGACGCCGGATGAAAGGGGATTGCAGGGAGCCGTAGCACGTGGTACGGCGACTGGGATGTTCAATGGGGATGGGAAGGGTGGTACGGTTAGCTGTGTGAATAGATGTGAAGATGCACACGTACGGCGGAAGGGAGAAAACGTCTACGTGTTAACTTGCGCACGGGAAACTGGCCAGCGTAGCTGATGCCCCTCTATTTCATCCCTCTCTCGTTCCCGTCCGCAACCCTCTTTAACCACTCGAACCCTCTCGCTTTCGTCCGGCGTCCACATGCGCCCCCGCGCTTTCGTATCCTACCACCATCCCTCCTCACCACCCCACCATCGACTAAAACTCCCAACACCCTCCTTCCCTCCCACTCGCTCCTCGTTCGGACTCTCTCAGCCCAACCGAACCACCCTCTACACGTCCACGCCAGAAAATTAATGTCCCCTGCAATCCATGTATAATGCATTCGCGTTTCGTTTGCCCGGCGTACGAACAAATGAACGCACGGGTTAGAAAATTTACGTCCTAACGTCTCCTACCATCGCTTAAAGAGGGAGGGAAGGTACCAGTAGCGCATAGATACAGGGTCTGGTGGTACCAGAAACGGCATTTTCCCCGCTAACCATCCAGGACACCATGAGGACAGCTAGATACCGGGTAGAGAGTCGCACAGCCGACGAGAAATGGAATCAAGCGAGTTCCTGGGTCGGATCGTACCTTCGACTATCCAATACCAAACTCTACCAATCCTCCCCCTTCGCCCCCGGACCTCGGCATCCCCCAACGGCCACTTCATTCCTGCAGACCGGCAAACCTGCAAGCCCCCGTTCCGGATCCGGAGCCGGCGTCATCGAAATTCCGTGGAAAATCATTAAATTGCTACGCACTCTCACGCAGCCAAACGATGTGTGGCGCGACGCTCGTGCGTAGTCATCCAAGCTATTTCGAAGCCCACCACCACCACCCCCCCGCCATCCCCCCACTTTCCAATGGGGCGAGCCATGCTGTTTCATGATTTTCATCCGGGTTTCGCGTCGAGGGGGACTTTCGGGCGCATACTTCCTCCTCGACCACCCCGCACCCACTACCCCTCCCCATTCCACCCTCCTTGATCCTCTTCCGCGCGCACATTCTATGTATGCCTGCTGTGTTATGGCTTCGCCAGTTTATAACTCTCTATTTCTCGCAGCCCCGGTGCAATCCCGAAGTGGAATGGGGTTTTGCAGAGTGCAACACACACCTCCCATATCCAAACGTGTCGCCCGGGAGTCTGGAAATTCGTTGCAGCAACCCACGACCCTCCCCCGACCCCTCTCCCGACACAAAGGTATTTCCACCAATACACGTGGCAATGCTTTTACGGATTTAAAGAAAAAAAAAAAAAAGAATAAAAAATGTTTAAATCGAAATCGCTGATCGCAAACGATTGGAAGTTCGAGCTTTACGAATCGGTCGAACGAGATATTGATGATCGTGGGCTTCGCGCTTCGGGATTTTATAGGTGGATTTTTTTTTTTATTTCGACGTTTTTGAAACATTGATGAGGAAAATTTGAAACCGTGACGATTTATGGGATAATCTTTCTTTTTTAAGGATAAATTTCGATTGAAATTGCGCTTTTATGATAGAAAAAACTTGGACTTCAGATTCTTTTTTTTATTAGTGATTTATGTCGCTTTTTGCGCAAAAGATCAGCTAAAGATGACAAAATGATTGGTCTTTTCCTTTTTTTGCACTGAAAATTGATGACTATTGACGCTTCACTGATTTTCTATTAATTTCTAACGTACCTACGATTAGTTTTCGTATTTTTTAAACTATAGAAAGTCACGTGTTCGCGCAGGTCGCCAACGATAATCGCGTCCTGCGCGACTTAAGTTGACTGGAAAAAGTTGAAAATCGCTTTACGTGAAAATTTATTTTACCAAAGTTTCGTGAACTTCGAAAATTGTAAATATACGGATCGTTAACTCGCGGTAAAAGCTTTGCTTAGGTGTCGGCGATCCTCGAATGAGACTTAATTAATGTGTCACCGCCGGTTTCTCCTTTCAGCCTCGAGCTCGCGAAACCCCCCGTTCCGTTCCCGTCATCACCCTTCCTGGAGTATCGTTACAACTCAATGTTATTTTTTTTTCTTAACACACCGGTTCCGTTGAAACAGAATTCGCCGCGAAATTTGGCACAAGGAGAGACGGAGAGAGAGAGGTGTTAATCCAAAACTGGTTTAACAAAAGAAGGCGCGGGGAAACGTGTTCACTCTATTCGAGCCCTCGGGGCTCTTCGCGCGTATATACCGCGCCAGGCAGGTGAAGAGCTTCTCACTCTTTAGTTTTATTTCATCCCTTTGATTCTCGCGCATCTCCAAGCGTTTGCTAACCAACTACACTATTGCGAAATGTTAAATTAAATACTAAAAAATTAAAGGTTAACATCGTCAATTTCTGTTCCTTGCAGAGACCAAAAAAAAAATAAAAAAAAAAGAACTTCCGTTTCTACTCGTTGCAGGTAAAAAATCGAAAATCTTTAGAAAAAAATTGGGGTAACTTTACATCCTTTACGACATCAAAACAATTTTTTTTCTATTTTTTATTGATTTTTTATTCATAAGAAAATTTGATCGAATGTTAGTTGCGCCGAGCATAATTTTTCCCTTAAACCCAAAGAGTATCGATCCTCGAGAACTGATCTAAAAAATCTTGCGATCTCAGCAGCGCCCCAACGAATACCGAGTTCATTGAACTCTTCTTTAATTCTCTTATGTCCGGCGACTTTCCGGTCCGACAAACTCTCCTAAAATTTCCGCGAATTCTATCGAATCTCTCAAATGAATTGCGTACATCCAAGCGTCATTCGCGAGTATAAAGGATCCGAAAACAACGGACAATCAGAGCAGCGATACCAGACCCGTTGTAATCCAATTTTGTCACGAAAGTGGATCAAAGCTTCAGAAGCACACGCGAGTTGAACGACCTGAGCGCAAAGACTTTCGGATCCGCGCGTTGCTAACGAATCGGCCGAAATCGTCGTTTGCAAAACTCGCTAAGCCCTGTCCACCTCAATCCTGCTAGTTACGCACCGTCATTCATCTTCTGCAACGCCAGATTCCCGTCCTCATTACCATGATTCCCTCGTTTAATTGTTTAACCGTTATATATAAATGTAATTTAGTTCTCGAGTCGGCCAAGTGGACAAATTCGCTTGGATATTTGAAGGGGGGGTTCTTGACTTTAACCAAATCCACCCCTCCCGTTTCCCACCCTTCTCTACTGGACAGTGATCATTGTGGCATGGCGTTGCAGGCAAAATCGTGGGCTGCAGGATGGTTACGAGGCATGCATACAATTTCTCTCTATCCATCTCACTTCTCTGAGCCCTATATCGCTTCGTTTTAAAGCCCCCTTCACCCCCTTCCCGGCGAGGGGGGGTGGCGGAGGACATGGGAAAGGGATTGCCCGGTGAACTCTAACTATGTGCGGCAAGAGCGTTGTCGCTGACGCTGCAGCAACGCCAGCGTTTCACGCATGCATGGAAATCATTAAAATAAAATGGCCGATAACAAATGACTGTTGCAAAGCGACGGTAGGGGGAGATGCGAAGAGGGAAGGGAGCGAAGAGCCCTGAACAACGAACGACGGCCATCTTGGTACCACGTGACCGTCATCCGGGCAACAACGCCACGCCCATTTAATGATTTCTACCCCCCTGAGCGTGAGTCTCTCGCACTACGTGCGAAATTTCGTCCTCCCTGGTCTGTGGGGTCTCTCGCGATAGTGAGAGGGAGAGAGAGTTTCGGAGAGGTGCGTTTGTGTGCTAAAGCATCGAACACGTGGGCTGTGTGTGTTGGTTGGAAGCGCATACGTGCCGTACAGTCATCGTCAGTAGTAAACCGTCTATGAGAATTCTCTGCCAGGGGCCATTAGCGGAAAGCCTTTCGAAACCCCCGTTCCACACCTCCCACCCTTCACATGTATATCGAATGGTGTACAAGCCGTGGATAACTCGCAAGCTAGACGAAAATTCCAGTGAAATACATTTCGAAATCATCGTGTCGATGGAATTCGTTTGATTGGCAATATGCCTCGCGCTCGGTGATGATGATGATGATGATGATGATAATTTTGAAAATAAAAATTCCCGAACGCGCATTCGGAATATTCGAGTATATACCCCTCGAAGGCTATTCTGGAGCAATTTAATGACGTTTTGGGTATTCCGAAAATTTAACTGCATATGCGAACATTCAGGATATTTCGAGGGGTTGGAAGCAGATATTTTGCGAGCTTTTGGAGAATTTTTGAAAAAAAAAATAGATGGTTAGGGGATGAATTCGAATCGATGAAATTTGTGATTTTTTTTTTGTTAAAAATTAAATTTGTATAGATTAAGCGATTTTATAAAAAAATTAATTTGAGGGTTAAAAAAGTTTTATGGAAAATTTTAACTCGCACCGGCGATATATTATTTAAATCCTCAAAATTCGTTAATCCTTCGTAGTTTATCTCTATAAATTCTCACTCAGCAAAATCCATTATCTCTGACATTTTCCCCGATGATAACGTCCGATTTATCAATTGCAACAGATTCGGCATATGTAAAAAATCCTTTTAAGGGTGAAAAATCGCGATCTATTTTTAATAAAATTTTGAATCATCAATCGGACAATCGGTAAGAAAAAACATCGTGAACCCCGTGAACTCGATCCACAGCGGTTCAACGACCTCTGGGCGACCGAAAATCTGTTCTCTGCACCCTCCGCAAAGGTAAAGTCGTTTCTCGCTCAGGTAGACCTATGCGCGATGACGAAGGGTTCGATGATGCGGCAACGAACACCATCGGGCAACGAACCTTCGGAGGAAGGTGAGGGATAAGAAGAAGACGAAGGAAAAAAAAGTAGATATCGCTCGTGAAGGAGAAAAGTGAACGGTTGGCCACCGATAAACGCGGCGCGCGGGTGGAACTCGGACATATGTTGCCCTATCTTTTTTTTCCTTCGTTCTTTCCTTCCACTACCCTTTCACCTGCAACTACCTATAAACTTTTTATTTCTTTTTTTTTTTAACCTCGTTATCCTTTGTGTTATTTTTTGCTTATTTTTTTTTTATTCCTCGGGACTCGTAAATATTGTATCCAGCTTCGGATAGCTCGCCGGGTTTTCGATGGGGCAAGAGAGAGAAAGAGAGGAAGAGAGAAAGACGCGGGGGAGGAAATACTGATGGCGATAGCCATATCGAGGGAGCGAGGTCATCGACCGTGCCCGGGGCTGCGTTAACCCTTTCCCTATACTGATATCCTTTCGAACATCGTGCAGCGGTTTCCTCGTAACAGGCCTCTCCTCTCCTCTCCCCGGCCCCCAGGACGATGAACCTTCAAATTTTCATGGGTCATCGGTACATGTGGATGTGTTTTTTTTTTCTTACTTCCTTTCCCTCTCGATACCGGAACGTGGGAGGATTTTTTTTGTTTTTTTTTTAAGCACTTGCAATTTGATGCTCGAAGGGCAATGAACCCTTGAATTACGAAGTTCGGACTATGCGTAACTTTTGACGAGGCGATTGTAGAAAAATGTTCGTAAATTTCAATATCTTCCCAATTTTTTTGATTCCGAATTTAGGGGGAGAAATTAACACGATAGGGAATACGATGATTTCTCATTTAATTAAATTTAAATTTCTTAAGGGTAGAAAAAAATGGTATTTATAAAAAAAAAAATTTTTAAATGCAACAAAATTTTCGGCATGTGCGACGTGAAGAACGATGAACCCAATGCCTGCCGCCCCCAAAAATTTCACGATCTATCGAAGCGTTCATTCGAATTTTTATTCATTCTTTTTTTGTTTCAATCAATTTCGTTTTATATCTGTTGGAGTAATATTCGTTTCCTTTCATATCGAAGCGATCGATTCTGTTCGGCAGTCAGTCCGACCAGTGGATGGGGTACACCAACGGCCTCGATGACTGACGGCAAAAATGATTGCGTCCACCGCCTCCTCCCCCTCCCCCTCCCCCCGCCCCTACACCCCACCCACTCCCAATTTCCCGCCGGTTGGCAACAAAACTCCGCGAGAAAAAAATAATAATAATAATTCCGTTGCATTCAACGGGAAAATAAAAGCCCGATTCAGCTGTCATGTCTTTCGAAATATGAAACGCGTAAAACAAATTAACCGTCAACGTTTACTGTCGACGCGAAAAAAAAAAAAATAAAATGCTTCCTGTCATTTTCCCGAACGCGTATTTATTTCATTGTATTTTGATTAAAAAAAAAAAAAGAGTTAAAATATAAGCAATTTTTATCGAGTAAATAAAAAAAATGTGAAAACATAACGATAATACGGATCGTAAAAAAGAGTTAAGAAACCAGTGGATCCGCGCGACTTTGAGCTTTTAACGTCAAAGAAGCGCGATGTGAATAATAAAATACGCGATGAAACAAAGTTTGTCGCTGACAAACTGTCGTTGCAACGCCCTCGCGTATAAAACAATAAAAATAAGAGGGTCCGACGAAAGATATAGCGTGTGAAGTGACTAAGAAGCATTTCGTATCGTCGCCCCATTAAAATGAGACTTAAGATCGTTACACTCTTAATATTATTATTTTTACTCTCGTTTTCTTTCCGCGAGAAGAGCGCCAGTAAAAAAAAAAAAAAAAAAAAAAAAAAAAAAGGTTGTAACGATCATTGTCATCAAACCCCGAATACCCGGGGATTCCCACCACTTAACGGGCGTTTCGTCGAGGCTTTCTTCCACCTTCTTTCCCTTTCCTCGTTTTTTTTTTTTTTTTTTTTTTTTTTTTTTTTTTTTTTTTACTCGTAAAATAACGTTGTACGAGGTACACTCGGGTCATTAGGCAGGAACGGGCGCTCGCTGCTACCCCGGCAAGTCCACTCTCACCCCTTTCGTCCACTCCTTCTTCAGAAGCCTCACCCTTCCCATCCCAACCTCTCGAAAGGGGTAAAAATTAATGTCTCAGAATGAATGTTTCCGCGGTGCGAGCGACTGAGACGGAGAAAACTCCGAGGAAAGAGCTTCCAACGACGCTACGACAACGAGAGGCTAAAGCTAAATTTTTATCATTTCCACTCTCGTATCATTTGTCTCGAACGAGCAAGACGTCATGCTCGACCTACGAAGAGATTTTGCGGCTTCAACAATTTTTTTTTTTCAATTATTATGCATATCACAAATATCTGTAAACCCTCGAGAAATCGTAGTAAGTCTTTAGCTCCGAATTAAAATTCGGCATCGGGATGAATTTTCACGAAATTTGGACCGAACGATCAGTAGACCAATAGCTACGTGTGACATTTTTTTTTTAATTTTTGAAATTTTTTTTATATTTTTTTTGGAAGATTGCGATAAGTAATCCCGAAGAATGTGTGATCGAGTAATTCAGACAAATCGGAGAAATTATTTTGTCGGATAGGGCAGAGTTTGAATTAGAAGCATTGCCGTGGCCCACTTTCGTGTCTCTGAGACAAAGTATCGGACGGTTAATAGTCTGAAAAGTCTCGGTTGGTGGCGATGTTAGCGCGAAGGGCTCATCGTGCCACGGTAAGCCGTAGTCGCATGGAGAACCGCGCGAACGCGCGCCTCGAGGAACGCACACGCGAGGAGAAGAGTTAAAGTTATAAAGTGCGGCAAGAGTTGGGAGAAGCGAGGAAACACGCGGTCCCTCGTATGCCGTATGGCGTCTTGACTCCCACACGTGACTGCCCTCCTTCCTCACTTTAGGGAGGAGGAGGTAAAGACAGAGAGAAAGAGAGTCGCAGCGACGTCGTAGAAAGTTACTAGATGGAAATCTATATCTTATTTTATGACCGCGTTCAATATTCCAAAGCTGTGGGCTTCATGCTTCGCTGACTTTGATAAAAAGGTCACGTAAATGTGTTGGGGGAATTTTTTTTTTTTTTTTTTTTTTTTTTTTTTACGTTCAGCGAGGATTTGAAGAATTAATGGGTGAACATGAAATGAGAAAAGAGATTGGTGCTCGTATCGCCAGAGATATGAATTGCAAAAAAATTCCGAAAAAGTTGCCTATTTTCTTTTTTTTTCTTTTTCTTTGATATTTACGATGCAAAGAGGTTACGAAAAAAAAAAAAAAAAAAATCACTAGAAATTATTGTATATCGATTGAAATATTGGATTTTACTTTGCTTTTATATAAAAGTGAGTTACCGAATAATAATTTTTTTTTTATTATATGAATTTCGAAAAAAAAATAAACATTAAGAGATTATCGTCTTTATCGATTATTGCTTTTTGAATAAATATTCGATTATTAAAAAAAAATCTTTATATTTCAGTTTTCTTTCATAAGAACGTAAAATAACTCACCCATGTTTCCTTCAATGTAAGCCCGAATAAAAAGAATCCATATTTATGATTTAATGAGGTTACAAAGAGTCACAGGAAACGTCTTTTTTTTTTTTTTCAAATATTCGAATCAATGTTCATTTATAAATATTTCTTAACTCTCATATTAAAAGAATAAACAAAAAAACGAAAGGTAAGTCACACAAATCCCAACCCCGAGTAAAGTGAATCGATATTTAAGATGTAATGAGGTTAAAAAAAGTCACTAGGGACTTTTTTTTAAATGAATTCCTATTCGTCAAGTCAATGTGTGCGCTGATTAAAAAAATGTTATATCGCGATTCGTTTTGCCGAAAGAATATCATGCAAATAAACAATTTACTCCATATATTTTCGTTTCGAATAAAAAAAGACGATAAAAAAAAGTCACTAGGATATTCCTTATTTTTTTGCGCTATAATTATAACCTAAAAAATTTTTTTTTTTAATATTTCTTGTCCTAAAATGAAATACGTTTTATAAAATTTCTATTAAGTACGAAAGCTAGTAAGCTCCTTAGGATCTAACAGCTGAAGGCAATATTTGCATATTAGATTGTAACGGAGAGTCTCGCATTCGATATCGCTAACCTACTGACCGGTTCTCTCTCCCCGGGTGTCGCAAAACGCGGCCATCGTCACAGGACAGGCGGATTCGCATACGAACAAAGATAAAGTAAGAAATGTGATAACGAAAAAAAAAAAAAAAAAAAAAAAAAAAAAAAAAAAAAACCCCTCCTATTTTAAATGTAACACATAGAAAAGAAGAGGGCTATCGTGACGATTAGAAAGTATATTCGCAGCGCTCCGAAAGAGTTCGCGCTGTGGATCGGGCAGCCATTTCTATCACAATAATGTATACGCAGGATCAGGCGTATGAATCCAAGCGGATGTTCAAGCGTCACGCTTGAAGAAAATTATATCATTACGTGGGATCTTAGCTACACTTTACCGCCGGTGAACCACGTGACACACGACTCCTCCGTTAAAAATGGCGTCTCACGTGTGTATCCTCCTGCGTAATATACGCGACCTAACCCCACCTACGTGTCTCGTGGCCTATTCTACGTAAGCAAATCGAAGGAAATACTTAAATTCAAAATTCCTCGACGGAATGGCGCAGGAATAAATTGGTTTCGTGTAGAAATAAAAAAATGCGAATAAGACAAAGTTTCGAGGTGAGACAAAGGAAAAAATTATCACGTGAGATAAAAAAGTTTGAGGTCCGAGAAAATTTGGGTCGTTATTTTAGATTTTTATTTTTTAAGGTAAAGTAGTGTTGTTTCGCAATAAAAAATGTTTAAACTGGTAAAATTATGATTACGAACCAAATTAAGGAAAATTAAAAGAAATTAAAAGAAAAATTCGGAATTTCATTTTTTTCATGCCGATCGAAATCATGCTTTCGGCATTCTTGGAGGGGACGAAGACGAAGAAGCATGAGAAAGGGGGGCGCGAGGGTGTCTCGGGTGTCGAGCCGAAAGGGTTGAAACTAAGTCAGTAATGCTAAGTCTGGACCGGCGACGTGGAAAGGGTGAGTTTGGAGTCTGGCGTAAGCCTCCTTCGCGTTATTGTACAGTAACCTCTAACCGGTGTTCTTGCGAAGCACATAAGACAGCCTCCTCTTTAAAGGACCTTGGAGATAAGGTAACCTTAAAGGCGACGCTTAATCTCTTACAATAATCAACGTCTCCGAACTATTCAATTTTGCACAAACGTTTCATTCTGCCCTACGATCGTAGGATGAATTAATAATTTTTCTTTTCTCGGAATTCAAACATCGCGCGATTTTTTTTTAATACGCCGACCTTCCGTTTTTTTTATAGATTCATTTTAAATTAAATATTTTTAACAAACTAAAAATAATTTTGAAAAAAATGTAAAAATTCGATCTTTTGGTATTTCACGGATCGCTGGCATTTTCCCAAAAATTCGAATAATACGAAAATGTGTAACGGAAAAAAAAATCTGCAATGAATCACCCTGCAAACTCGTGAATTTGTTCGATGTCACCGAAAAACATTTATTACAAAAATCCGTGTCATTGTTTTACGAAAAAAAAAAATGGCCGCTTTTTTTCATACCGCCGAAACATCGAAAGACGATTCACGAGCGGACAATCGAGGGATTTTCTTTGTTCTTCTTATACTTTGCAAACGTGGCATAGATCGTTCGACAGAAAAACATAACACGTTGCCACAGCTGTTAGAAGATTGAATTAATGACGGTTACCGTTGCGCAGATTAGTATCAACGATGACCGGTAATAATAGACGCGATAAATAAATCGGTGACCTCGGATTTTTAAGCTCGCGATCGACTGCGATATATCGTTCGCGAAGTAAAATAAAATATATACGGGAAGTAAAAAAAAAAGGGAAAAAAAAATCGAAAATTATCTGTTCCGATCGAAATTTGCGGTTGAATGAGAATTATATGTGATTTTCTCGTGGCGGAGCTTCATACGAATTTCGCGTGTGAGAACTAAATATAAATTTGGCCTGTAGCCACGTTGATAAAGATCGGACAAACCCGCCCTTGATCCCGTAACACCGATCGTTTCCTGAACTCGAAATTTCACTGTTTATTCGATCGCAAAAAAAAAAAAAAAAAAAAACAACAAAGAAACAAAAATCTACAGCGGTTTCGCGAAATAACGAAAATATATATGAAAAATATTAAGAAGAATCGCAGTCTGTTGAATCAAAGTTTTCGCTGCAGTTTCGCGTCTATTGCATTTAGTGGAGACCCATTGCAGTCTTTTATCTGTGACGAGTACAGCTGATAAGATAAGAGGGTTGAGCCACCAGCTGCAAGCGAGATGGAAGCGTCGAAGAAATCGGCGCGATGAAAAGAGAGAACGACAGTTTAGATGGTGAGAAAAAAAAAAGAAAAAAAAAAAAACATGGCATTCTCATGGCAACAATCTGCGGAGGACGAACAGACGACTGGGATTTGCAGCTTACGCTCACTAAGGTCGCGATCGTTCGAGTTATATTTTTCAACTACTTTTGTTCAATGAGATTTCGAAGATTCAATAATGTTGGGTATTTCCGGTCAAATTATCATCGAAATATATCATTTTTTTGCATACTGCAAACATATCAAGCGGTATTCTCACGAAAAGTTGAGAAAAATCGGGAATGAAGAACCGGTTGAAAAAAAAAAAAAAAATCGGTACTTCCGACTATATTCGAAAAAGTTTTTATTAGCAATGAATCACCGGTTTATTTTCCAAAAAAAATAATTTCATAGTTTCAGTCTTAATTTTCCGTAATTTCGGCTCAAATTATCGAAAAATCGCGATGTTTTTGAAATTTTTTTCGTAATTCCCCGAAGCTTGATGAGAAATAAAAATAAAATTGGTGGGTTGTGGAATAAAGCATTGTGCACGAGACTAATCGATGAGACGAGAAATGAAGAAAAAATTGAGGGGATAGGAGCGGAAAAAAACGACGGAATAATGAACGAAAGTCGTGCGCGTGGGCGGTACGAATGTTCATGTGGCCCGGGATCGAGGTCTATTCAAATTAACCCTTCGGGATGTAAAAAATGCAAGGGTTATGGTTAGAAAGGGATTGGGGGTTAGGCGCGGGGGATACGAAAAGGATTGAGGGAAATTAGAAGCAATGTGTGTCCCACTATCGGCCGCATATATGCAGATGCCTCGTGACTACGTCGATTTTTATTATTGCTCGCCATAAGGCGCTCTCTTCATTAGCCTCATTTTTTTTTCTCTTCAAACAAATATATAAATACTTCCGATCGAAATATATCCAAAAAAAAAAAAAAATTAATTTTAGGCACTCAGTGGTATAAATTCGAACGAAAAAAATGAATAAAAAAGATCGATAAAAAAATTCTACAAAAATCTCAATGAAAACGAAATGCATAATTATTAATTCTCATTGTTGTAAAAATCGCGTAAAACATTCATATTTCGTTTGACTGTATATTTTTTTTTTCGTCTATTATTCAGGCCGCTCGACGTTGGAAAATACTCGAGTGTCACACGAAGGCTAGTCTCGGGGTTTTCCACTTTGTTTAATCTTTAATACCCCCGTTTCCTTGCCATTTGTGTGATAAAAGCTGAAGAAAAAGAGCATCTCGAGGTTCGCGAGTTTCACGTTCAACGGTAGCAGTCGTTAGCATTTTACTTTGATTTTTCTCCCGACGTCTGAAATCTTTCGTTCGTTCGTCCGTTCGTCATGAATTCTTAACCCAGCGAAATTAGCGAATTAAAATTGCTACGGGATAGAGAGAGGAGAGGGAAAGAAACAGAAACAGCAGTTAAAAAAAAAGGGTCGAGAGAATCGCTCGTCGAAACATTAAAGGGTTGAAAACTGCTCGACGAAAAAAAAAAAAAAAAAACTCGGCGAATAATCATAATTCATTCATTTTTTTTACTACGTTTCCGTTTTTTCCGTTCATTTTTTATTTTAGCACTTGAGTAGAATATTTTTGGTTCGTCTTAATTTTTTATTCATGCGCCGACGAAGAGGCAATTTTTCGCTGTATTAAGGAACAACCCATTTCGAGAAGGTAAGTGGAATGGGTAGATGGCGGAAGCGGCTTTAAAATTGTCCGGTCAATTTCGTCGAGAATACGTGACGCCTTTTTCAAGTATCCACCTCGCGCCCTGTGCAGTTGGCAAAGGGGTGTAAGAGAGCGATCGTGAGAGGGTTGAAAGTACGCGAAACGTTGCGAAACGCCGAAAGCCCCCTTTGGTACGGTGCACCTTGATCGGGGGGGTGTGAGCACCGGAACACCGATCATTTTTCTTCCATTCACGACTAAGTCCATCCCTCGAATGATCAAACTCACCCCTTTCATTCTTCATGTATTTTTGATACCACCGACTCTTCGCCGGTCATCAATTCGTTATAAAATAATGTTTCGCGTAATCTCGTTGTAGTCGGATGAAAAATACATAGGACCCTCGATTTTCAAGTTTAAAGTTATCGATAACTTTTTTTTTCGTAAAAATGTCGATATTTCGATGCCAAAGCAGAGAAATGCCATTTAAAAAAAATGTATTAAATTTTTTTTAAAGTTCCGAATTCGAGATGAAAAATACATTGGATCCTCGAGTTTCAAGTTTAAAGTTATCAGTAACTTTTTTTTTTTTCGTAAAAATATCGATATTTCGATGCCAAAGCAGAGAAATGATATTTAAAAAAAATGTATTAAAATTTTTTTTTAAGTTTCGAATTCGAGATGAAAAATAAAAAAAATTGAAAAGCTATTTTATTTTTTTGTTTTTTTTTTTTTTTCTCTTTCGATCAAATGTACGGATATCTGATCAATTTACTGTTACGGGTGAACGATGTGCCAATTTTCGAAATTTGACCTAACCGAGCTGCGGGGCTTTCGACAGAATGGAAAACCGATTAAACAGCATAGGGTGGTCGCGAGCTGTATGTACTGCGTTCGGTGCAATTCGCCTGCGTCGCCACCGACCCTTCATTAGATTTTGGTCGGGAAATCGAATTTTGTGTACGAAGGAATAATCTTTGATAGCCCCTGGCAGATGTATATATAACGTGATATAATTAGAACGTGTTGCCCGGGTTCAGGTCTCATCCCCCTTCCAACCCCTTGTACAATCATACCGCTTAAAACGCACGCGTGTAGACGAAATAGCTTTTGCCTCGATATACCAAATTATGCCCGTAATTTTACTTCAAAATTATCAAAATCTATCAATCTTAGCACGACGCCGAATCAGTGACCTCATTTCCCGTGCAAAATGACCTCCCAAAGTAACTAAACTCAAAAAACGATATTTTCACCGAATTTACCAATTTTGTATCTATATCCATTTTTCAAAATTAAATTAAAGACACAATCCCCCAATTAATATTTACCGCACTTCAATATTAAAAAAAAAAAAAAAATTATTTTTAAATTCGTATTTATTTCTCGAAAAAAAAAAAAAAAAAAATCAGTCAACAATTTTATATACAATTTTATTATTTTTGGTTCATTAGGAAAAAAAATGATTTTTTGACGAAGATATAGAAATTTTGCTTGAGATATTTGGGATTTATCTCGGCAATTATCGCGACAGTCAACGGTGGCTGCGTTAACGTTGAATTTCCGCATCGATTGTTCGCACGCATGTGCGTTAACCCGAGTAGAATGCAATGGCACGGTCAAGAGGGCGAGAGCGAGAGAGAGAGAGAGAAAGAGGGAGAGACAGAGAGAGAATGTATGCAGGCAGCGTTATTCGCTTGACCGGCGCACGAGACCCGTTAACTTCCCTTCCATTATTGAGCGATCGAACCGATCGAAAAAATTCCCGCGCTTTTTTTCCCGCCGTTTGGAACAACGGTGGGGATTCAAGCGCACCGATTGGCTCCGAGCGCACGGCAAGGCGCGGGGATTCCCCCTCCCGTAACTTCGCGCATGCGCTCTTCGAAAGCAATCGTCGAGCGCCGCTTCCAACTCTACCGTCCAATAACTTATTTGTCTACACACCCGGCTTCGTCCATCTATTGACCGGACTATCGATATCGCCGGCTGCGAACCAACCTAACGATATTATATTCCCACTCTCACGGGGGCCATCAAAATCGTTACGCATTGGCGAAACCTTCCGCCCGTTTCACGCAACCCGGCAACTCCCCCTCCCAACCGCCGCTGCCACCTATCCAACGAATTTCAGCTAAATTAATTATATATCCGACCAATACGAAGCTTCCGTTCGGAATTTCACGCATTCACCGACCCTTCCCATTGGTTCGCCATTTTCGTTTACGTTATTTCGCATTTTTCAAGGACACTTTTCGATGTTATTTTCGTTGTTGATAATGGTACGTTCGGCCGATGCATTTCGCGGAGAATTATTGCTCGAGGCGTTTCCGCGATCGTGCATAGAATTTAACGTTACACGACACCATAGGGGAATTATCGAATCGATCGAATTCCCTTTGTTCCGTTTTCCAGTAATTTGCCTATACGTACCATTTTAATGGCAAGGAAACAACGATGCGTATATTACGGCAAAATTAACGACCCAAGTTACGAGTTGCGGCGATATTCCGAACCGAAAAATTTGAGTATATATACTCCTTTTTTTTTTCGCAATCGAATTTGAAATAATTTTTCGAAAAAAATTATGAAAGAGAAACGTAAACGATATACGCGAAAAAAATTTGGGAATTTTTGCGTAATTCGAGATTTCGAGAACACGAAAATTTTGGATCACATATTGTTATTATTTTTCAGTATTTCATCCCAAACCATTGAATAATTACATATTATTCAAAAAAACTCCCCATAGCGGTGAAGCCATAATTTCCAATTGGATTTTAATTGAACAATATATTACTCATTCAAAGAATCTCGCGGTAGTTTACCAATTCGCTGTTCCGATACATTCGGATATCGCTATAAGTGTTGATTATTTATTAGGAAAGCCGCAACTAACGGATATAATTGCCTATAACCCGTTGGCTATTTATTCATTGTGGGGTTTGTGTTATCCTAATTGCTCGTATTAATTTACGAAACTATGCAATGCATTATCGATTATATCGTACATTATTCGTTATTAATAACCTCCTAATCAGCAATAGTATTAATTGTGCATTAATACTTGTATAATGATATCGCGGAATATTTTCCTCGTAAAAAAAAAAAACATCGCGATGTTTCGAAATCATGAAACTCGTGGATCGTCCGTCTCGTCAGTAATAACCTAACATAACCTGCTGTGCATTTGTTAATAAAATCGTTGCGTATTCACCTGCACTTCGGCTTGAAACACTGCGTCGACGAAATGTACGATAAAAGTACGATGCGTTGAAGTTCACAGTCTTTCACTTTTATCTCATAAACACGAGAATTAACGAATTTGCAATGCGTTGAGTTTTTTTTTTGCCTCGCCGACTCCCCACACGATCGAGGACCCCCGTGCCACACGCAACTAAATGTTTCAGCTAATCGCGCGATGTTTGTTTTCGGAAAACTCGAGGCGACGACTACGCTCACTGTTACGATATAACGACGGGGGGCCTGCGCCCCGTCTAAACTGATCAGCTGATACAAAATCGCGGGTCCCAGCGACGAAAGTACGCGAACGTTGAGACGCTGTACCCCATAATTCCCAACGTGGCCTGTCAGGTGGTCAGTAGACATCATGGCGCCGAGAGTGTCCCGATGTTTACGCGTCGCCGCGAAACTTTACATCGCGTTTGATTAGAGAAAAAAGTCGTGGCTATTATTTTCAACGATGATAATTCGATTCGTCGTGAATTTTAATATCGTTAAACGATTCGCGACGTTTTTTCGTGCATTGCGAGTATTCGAATGTTCGACATTGACGTGAAAAAAAAATCCGAACATAACCGTTTTTACTGTCGCTGCGCGATCGAAATATCTCGGAGTCTATCGTTCGATAGAGCATTTAAAAAAAGATTTGTTCGGTAAAGTGATTACTAATATATCGAGTGCCGAGTTATTTTTGTGCAGCGAACATTTCAGTGCTCCAAGAAATTGAATTAATTCTTCGAATTCATCGACAACATCGGACTGGTAAGTCGTGAAAAAGTTCGAGCGCCTCGAATGCATTCTTGCCAATGTAATAAAATAGCGTTTTGAATAATTTCGAAACATCGATTAGTTTTTTTCGGTCGACATATCTTTCGCCTGTAACAATCAATGCAGTATCTGCCAGATTCTCGCGTTGAAAAATTGCTTAACCCTTCTAGTCCTCGTGTACCTCTAACCGAACGTCACGGCAAACACGAACGAAAAAAAAAAAAAAAAACTTCGAAAATCGCGAAATAATTATCGAAAATGTAAAAATTTGACAGCCGTTTGTTTATATGAGAAAAAAAACATTTGTTCGCTATTAAAACATCGCGATTTATGCGAATTCTTCGAAAACACAAAATAGTTTTTTTTTTATCTCGTATTGTATTAACGTCGTCAATCACTCGAAACAAAGGCCACGGGCATCGGATAGCGTTCGTTCTAAGCGTCAGGATTTTCCGTGAGCATTGAAACGAGTTTTGGATTCGATCGTGTCGACAAACTGTACGCGGTCACGTCTGTCTCTGCCTTTCCCTCCGTCACTTCTGTCCCGCCACGACGGCATTACACTCTGTCTCCGGGCTCTAGTCTGTCAGGGTCGTGCTTTGAACTTTGCGACGTGTCAAGGTCGTTGCGCGACGTGTATTTTAAACTTTGCCACATCGCCCGTAGTCCGCCCTCTCCCGCCTGCCGCTAGGGATCGCTGTTTCTCTTTGTATATACCTATATATCACCTACGCTGTTACGTTTATATGTCGTTCCTCATTCTCTCAATCTCCGTATACACAAACCGTCTTATGTATATCTACCGATGTATGAAAACGGAAGTGTTTCGATGGCCTCGTAGTATTTCGTCTCGTATTATTACGATGTAAGGGATCGAGCGGAGGCAGGTCTGTGGTCGTTCGTTCGACGGCTATAGAACCGCGTAGAAAGGGTTGCTTTATTAATGTAAAGGGGTGGCTTCCGAGGGTAGTTATTTCGGCGGAACGCCGATGGAACGAATAACCCCTCGTTGTTATTTTTTTTTATTTTTTTTTTCGGCGCATGCAAAATCAATGTCTCCGATCTTTTTTCGCGTCAAACATCGCGATCGATGCACAATTTTTTTTTTTTTTTTTTTTTTTCGTCGCATGCAAAATCAATGTTTCCGATGTTTTTTCGCGTCAAACATCGCGATCGATGCACAATTTTTTTTTTTCTTTTTTTTTTTCGTGGAATGCAAAATTAAAATCTCCGATCTTTTTTTCGAGTCAAACATCGCGATCGATACGCGAATTTTTTTTTTTTTTAATAGCAACGAATTCAGACTTTTCATTGAGAAAAAAAATCATTATTTGGATGATTCGGAGTCTGATACGCCTCGATAGAACGAAATCAAACGAGATCGACGAAATAACTCGCATACCCCGAGACCCCTTTATTTTTTTCTCTCGTCCGCTAATACAAACTTCCCCTATCTTATCGCTACTCGATCGCCTTCGTGATTTTTATTGGTTTTTTTTTTCTTTTTTTTTTTTTTTTAATTCCGTGTTTTTTTTAATTCGCGTCAGACGGACGGAAGCTTCGAGGGTCAAAAGTAAATCTTAATTCGGCCCGACGAGAGTTCGTATTCTTTTTTTTTCTCTTTTTTACGCTGCAAAAATAGGCGGGGAGTCCGAACTGCCCGAGCGAGAGCAGTGCGGATAGTCCAGCTCGGGGGCTAATACCTTCCGAGTGACTACCTTCCTGAGCCCCTAATGAAATTCTTTCTGTCTTCGCGCAGCCGAGAGCGCGGCCCTTCCTTCAGTCCTACCCTATCCTCTTTTTTTCTTTTTTTTTCTTTCGTTTTAAACTCCACTCGAGCTGTTATCGGCACAGATTTAAAATCTGGAGCATAGAAATTTTTTTTTTTTCAACCCCTTTTTTTTAAAAGTCTATCAATTTTCTACGAACCCCCAAAAGTGAATACTCAATTTTTTTTCTTTTGTTTTAAACTCAACTCGAGCTGTTATCGGCACAGATTTAAAATCTGGAGCATAGAATATATTTTTTTTTTCAACCCCTTTTTTTTCCAAAGTCTATCAATTTTCTACGAACCCCCAAAAGTTAATACTCAATTTTTTTTTTCTTTCGTTTTAAACTCCACTCGAGCTGTTATCGGCACAGATTTAAAATCTGGAGCAAAGAATATATTTTTTTTTCAACCCCTTTTTTTTTAAAAGTCTATCAATTTTCTACGAACCCCCAAAAGTTAATACTCAATTTTTTTTCTATCGTTTTAAACTCTATTCGAGCTGTTATCGGCACAGATAACAAATCTGGAGCATAGAATACATTTTTTTTTCAACCCCTTTTTTTCCAAAGTCTATCAATTTTCTACGAACCCCCAACAGTTAATACTCTATTTTTTTTCTTTCGTTTTAAACTCCATTCGAGCTGTTATCCTCACAGATAAAAAATCTGGAGCATAGAATACATTTTTTTTTCAACCCCTTTTTTTTTTAAAGTCTATCAATTTTCCACAAACCCCCGAAAAGTTAATACTCAATTTTTTTTTTTTTTTTTTTTTTTTTTTTTTTTTACGATAAAATGAAGAAGAAATTTACGGAATAAAATGAAATAGGAAGTTGACTTACCCGTGTGTAGCCTCGTGTGTTGTTGTACATGACTGAGCTGTTTGAACCTTCGATCGCAGTAGCTGCACTTGTAAGGCTTCTCACCCGTGTGAACCCTGATGTGTTGAACGAGTTGATGATTGCTGGAGAATGATTTGAGACATTGCTGGCACTGATGGGGCTTGACCTCGTTGCCGGGTATCATGCCGGGTCCGACGCCAACGCCGAGTCCGGCGAGACCGCCGCCACCGGGTCTAGCGCCCAGAGCACCCGCTCCCAGATCTCTAGCGTGCATAGCGCTCTGCATTGCGCTCACGCTCTTGTGCATGAATATCTGCGAGAAGAACTGCCGGGGTTAGTTGGTACGCTGAACTCTTCGCCGAGCAACGGGGGATGCGAAATCGCCGGTCGAAATAAATTTTCAAAAAAAAAAAAAAAAAAAAAAAATAGATACATCGTAATAAAAAAATCGTCGTAAATACGAAAACACAGTTTTTCATGCTTTATCGTACGGCGAATTCGCATCCCTGGATAAGTGGACACGTGTTATATGCTTCATCGATTTTCACTCGTATAGTTCGCGACGATTTTTTTTATTCTTTATCGCTGATTCAACGACAAAAACTTGATGATTAATTTCATTTCCGGTGTTTCAACTGGAAGAACGATATAATATATAATATATAATATATAATATATAATATATAATATATAATATATAATATATAATATATAATATATAATATATAATATATAATATATAATATATAATATATAATATATAATATATAATATATAATATATAATATATAATATATAATATATAATATATAATATATAATATATAATATATAATATATAATATATAATATATAATATTCAAAAATTATTTGTTATTAATTCACAACGAATTCCTCGTTTCATCGGTAATTCGATACGAACGATCTGAAGAGCAACGCTTTTGATTAGTTGTTTCATTATTTCTTCGCAAATTCATACATTTCGTGAATCTCCTGCATAGTTCGCTATATCGTTGATACTGCAACTCGTGGCTGTCGAGCCCTCGGATAAAGATAAAGGTTCACAGAGAAAAGAATAGGGAAAAAAAAGAGTTAAGAAACGAGGAGAGGAAACGTTTATTCGGGCCGCTCAAGGGAACAGGTGTTGCCGAACGCCAGGGCCAAGCTGGTTCCCTTGCGCCAGCGCCTCAACCTCGAGCGTAGGTGGAGTGGGCGAACGGACGAAAGGGTTAAAACGTTCCCGGAGAGAGAGGATACAGTCCATGATAAAAGTGAGCGGCTTAAAGGGTTCCGAAGGATATGGAACGGAGCCGCCGGGGCAGCGGAGGGGGTGCGGAGATGCGGAAAAAAAAAGATAGTCAGGGATTTGGCTCTTTCGAGTCATCGGGAGGAAAATCCGTGAACTCTGTTGGGAAAAGGGAGAGAGGAGACAACGACGAACGTTGGGAATTGAAGGGTAGAAAAAAAAACGCAGAGAGAGATGAATAAAAGGATCGCGGAGAGAGGCAAACCCGGGGAATTTTATTAAAATATGTTAAAACTGTAATTAAAATCGAAAAATCTCACTCTCGTCGCTCAACCCAACGTAGTGGAGCCGTGCAAAGTTTTAAGAATCTTAAACTGCTGCAAAACGAGAAAGTGCGAGGGGCCGGGAGGGGGAGAGGTGAAGGAGAATTGAAGGAAAATCGTGAAGAACGCGCGAACCTTCGCTGCCGGAACGTACACGCTCGCCGGACCGGAAGCTCGCGGGAAGAGGCGACGAAGAAACGTCCAAGAATTGTAAGGGCGAATTGAAATTGTCACCGTTGAAATTCTCAAGTTTCTTGTTGAACTGAGGAAATTCTACTTTGCCCCCTTCCATAACGCCCATTTCAACCCTTTCGCACGCTGAGCATTTTTATTTTTTTTTCAAGATTTTTCTTTCGTTTTTTTTTTCTTTTTTTTTTTTTTAAGAAAAAGGGTGAAGAAGAATATGATCGTCGGGCATCTCTCGCGCTTAATCCTCGTGAGATCGACGTGCCCTGCGAATCGTCCGTTGGGTTTCGATTCATTTTTATTGTTTTTTTTTTTCTTCTATTCTCCGACTTTATTCGAACCGCGAAGAGATTTCGAGAGAAAGGGACGGAAATTGAAATTATCAACTGTATTAATTCGAATCGAATATTAATTTTAATATTTTTTTTAAATATTAAAATTAATATTTGCGAATTTGGGGGTTGAAATTTGAGCTTTAGGTTTGATTGGGGTGCCGATTTTTTTTTTTTTTTTTTGTACACTTTGATTTGCTCTCCGATGACAATTCGATAGAAAGTCGAACGTGGGATCGGAAGATTTTTAACGAAGCCACCTGCTCCGACCTCCGACCGTCTCGAGTACCACTCGAACAGATTATCCAAAAAGCGCGTTTTTTTTTTTTTTTTTTCAGCTTTCTTTATTTTCTTATGTTCCACTCAGAGTCCGTCGTTCGACTTGAGTTTTTACCGTCGCCGCCCTCGAGAGTAACTCGCGTTTTCTCGTTTCCAACTCTGTTGCCCCTCCGCCCCTCCCCCTCCCCCATTAATCATATTTTTATCTCAACGCAGACGGAAAATTGCCGAGCGTTCTCCGCGGTCTCGCCAGACGTCTTTTCGGTCTCGTTGTCGCCGCGTCTTCGAGGGGGTGGAGGGTCCAAAGGGTTGAATCTTTTTTTTTCTGATTTATCGTTGTCGACGAGCGTACGAAAAAAAAAAAAAAAACCCCGAAAAAGAAAAAGAAATCCTAAAGAAATAGCGTTCCGTGAAGAGTCCCCTTAATGTTCTTGATAATGGAAAAATGTATCACCACATTTTTTCGTAATTAATTTTTTTAAATTCACTATGCGAAATAACAATAAATTGTTAAAAAAAAATGAGAAAATCTCATTTGCACCCTTATTTTCGTAATATTAGTTCGATACTTTTTTTTTGTTTTTTTTTTTTTTTTTTTTTTTTGGGGGGATGTTATTTATTTGTACCGCGTAATTTACGAGATTGGATAATACATCGAGAAGGTATTGGACTACTTAACGCACTCGATGTTGAATACAAAGCAAAGGTGCCCCTCACCTGCTTGCCATATGCCCCCGAATGCTCGATTGCAAGAGAGGCGACTAGCCGGCCGGCGAAGCACCGCCAGCAGGAGCAGCAGCTCGTGTAACACGTACACGTTACATGTCGTATAGAGAGTATAGATGTACCACGTGACACACAATCCACCCACGCATTGCCCCGACTACTACGCATATGTTGGCCCCGCGAGGGCACCGAGAACGGGGCTCTCGTTTAAGCGCGAGGAACATGTTAAGGGGGAGAAGTACGATAGATAAAGAAAGGGGTAACCGTGTAAAGGTAGAAGAACGAGACGTTTGGTTTATATACCATAAAGAGAAAGAAAAAAAAGGGTTCAGGCGTTGCGGGTAGAAGGAGGCAAAAAGGGTTTCGATCGGTGGGTTACTCGAGGAAAATAAAAACAGGGGGCAGAGGAACGAACGAAGGGACGCGGCGATGTAATTGTCGGCTTTAATCCGACCGGATCGGTTCGACTAAAGAGATCCCAACGCTCGGGCCTCCGTATTTTTTCATTGGGTATCTAAAACGTCTTCCGGTTTTGTTGGATACACACGGAACACGATGATGAGTGGGAGTACAACGCGATACTGTAACCGTCGAGTTACCTGCTGTTCCAACGATCGGTGAAACGAAATAAAAAAAAAAACGGAGTAAAAAAAGACCGGAGGTTAATTCAACCGTTTATATGTTACGTTGATCAACGAAATCGACTTTGTAAATGCGGTTTTCTTCGGCGTTTCACATTTTTTTCGTCTTTCTCTTCGCGTTGATGTTTATTAAGCTGAGAAATTTTTTTACGTGATAAAATAAAAAAATAAAAAATATATCGGAAAAAAATCGGCAATTTTTTTTTTTTTATGGATTATTAAAAAATTGATTTTGCAATCTCGTAATCGATATTTATGCGTACCAAAACCTTAAATGTGTTTTTTTTTTTTTTTCGGAGAGATTCGCGTTTTAAGGTTAAAAATCGGGGAATTCGGGGATTTTTAGGCGACGAGATTATTTCACGCGGAAAAAATCGGACGAAATCGCGTCGTCGGAATTTGGAAAAAAACAAAAAAATTACCTGGGACGGTAGACGATGAGGGTGTTGATAAAAAGGAGGACCGAACGACGGATGAGTCGTGTGCTCGTGGGCATAGGGACCATTAACACGCGTATGACTCTGATGCTGCGTCTGCAGACCTTGAGGAATGCTTGCCGGTGGTGGCGGCGGTGGTGTCCATCGTGGCTCGAGGCCAGGACCATGATTTTCGCTCGTCCCATACATATCTCTCGTTTCTTCGGAGACAACAAATCCAACTAATGCGATTCCCGCGACTCACGATTCATTTACGCGCACGAAAAAAAATCACCTCGTCATTTCTCTCGAAACTTTCATCACTTCGAACACTTATTATTATTATTATTTTTCAAAAAATATTTCCATTAACATAATGTGCAAAAAAAAAAAATCTTTTCTAGAACACCCAATGGCCGAAAGCTATTCGCCAAAAAACCGTTTACGCGGGAACGCGGAAAATTCAAAATTAACGAACGTTAAACGTTACGCGCACTATATTTTTTTTGCACAAAAAAAAACATAAATTGAACCAAAAAAAAAAAAAATTACGAAAAAATTGGCCGCCGATTACTCCAATTCAATCGAAACGACAATTTTTTCGGATAAAACTCGAAGTCTCTATCACTACTAAAATCCGAAAAAAAAAAAAAATCTTTTTTCGAACTCAGTATTTTTTTTCAAAAGTTTCTTTTTTTTACCAATTTCCAATTAACAATCAAAAGCGTTAAAATCGCGGATAGTCGCGCGTATCGCTGCGCCTTGCGCCACCGAGTGGCGTAGCGAACTAAAAGTGGGGGACGATGTTGAATTTCTTCAACGTCGCGGTTCTATGCCTCACAGTCGCGGAGGGTGAGGGGTACAAAGAATTAGAAAAAAAAAAAAAAAAAAAAAATTGAAAAAAATGAGAATAGATATATGCAGTGGGGTGCAGGCGGTTAAGTGCAGAGAGCAACAACGACGTGCGATGTTAGTCGTTCGTGTTGGTCGAGCTGCGCTTGTGTTTCCTGATAAGCGGTTGGATTTGAAAAAAAAAAAAAAAAAAAAAAAAATTGGCTCGCAGATATCGATTGAAATAACAGAGATTCAGCGAGTACCGCGACCAATGGCGATCGTTCCCGGTGCGGAATCGACCAATCCAATGTAATATCTCTATGAAAACGTTTTATGTCCTATCTGTGTGTATAGCCGAGTTATAGTCCGCGCACCTCCCTTCTGTCCTCTTTCCGCTAAACTCCTCTCGATTCGCTCGCTAACTGGCTATGCGCGGGGCGCTACGTGCACTCGCGGAGTGGTCGTAGAGTTGCACAGAGAAGTTCCGCTATTCGGGAAGTATCGGGGGTATCTTAGCCTCGACTATCGGAAAGCGCGATGCCGGTTCGTTTAAGACACTCGGTGGTCATCAGGGATTTTTCCATAAGATTTTCTATGTCGTTCAGCGCCGAGCAAAAGTGGTCGGTCCGTCGCAGGAAACGTAAGTAGTGGGGTTTGGAGGATCGGGAGGATACCACGTCCCCTCTTACAGACGTGGACCAGACATACGGGTCGCGATCGAGACTGAGGCGGAGGCGTTAATGCAACGAGACGAGGAAGTTGTATTAAACAAGTGGGGGAATCCCCGTTATAGGATCCTTCGGAGATGCGGGATTCTTCGTGTTGGTTTTGCATTAAAGATTCGTATTAAGGACTTGTAATTCGATGGGTCAATCTTCGATCTTATAATATCGAATAGATCGAAAAAAAAAAAAAAAAAAAAAATTTTCGGAAATTTTTATCATTATTTTTGAGAATTCTGGAAACATAATTTCGATATTTTGTCGCAATAGCGGAGGCGTCAATGCAACGAGACGAGGAAGTTGTATTAAACAAGTGGGGGAATCCCCGTTATAGGATCCTTCGGAGATGCGGGATTCTTCGTGTTGGTTTTGCATTAAAGATTCGTATTAAGGTCTTACAATTCGATGGGTCAATCTTCGATCTTATAATATCGAATAGATTGAGAAAAAAAAAAAAAAAATGTCGGAATTTTTTATCATTATTTTTGAGAATTCTGGAAACATAATTTCGATATATTGTCGCAACAAATTCGCTTTTTGCTACGAATGATATTAATCGCGCGTATCTCAGGGATAAAGTTCGAACGATTTCGATAAACTTTTTTCCATAAATAACTTCGGCATTATTTTGTTTATAATTTCATCGGAAAACTCGCATCGCGGAGTTGCGCGCTGGCGATAAGGATTGACAAGAGTAGACGGTTTCTATGTGTGCAAATCGCCGATTATAGCATAGAAAAAAAAAAAAAAAAAAATGGGTGGAGTCTATAAGTGCTTTCGGTGAGGTACGAGAGGAAGGATAAAGCGAGACGCTTCCCTGTCCCCCGTCCCCGCGAGTCTAGTATAGCCGGCCATTTTTCTTATCATTACTGACGTCGGAAGTGTTAGATAAGAAAAACGAGAAAAAGGGGTATCCAAGTTTCGTCGTCGCGAATACGGTCGCGTGGCTCCGTCTCACGAAGAGATTCTTCACCGATTTTCTTTTCTCGCAAATTAATACGAAGAAAAAAAAAAAAAATGAGTTACACTCACAAATTTGCAATTTTCATTTTTGATTTCTCGGCTTCAGCATCTCCGCGAAATAACTGACCACACTTAACGCAGTTTGCAGTTATTGTTTTTTTTTTTTTTTTTTTTTTCTCTACTCTCTCGTCTCGAATTCTTTGCTGGCGCAATAAAAATAAATGGTTAACAGGGGCTGAAGTGCCTTGAAAGATAAAAGAGGAGGAATAAAAAACGGAACGAAGAAGGAGGAGAAGACGAAGAAGAAGGGTAATAAAAGAATAAGGCGGTGGCTGGCACTGGCGGTCTTGGGAAAATAAGGGAATAAACGAAAGAAGCAAATAAGAGTGGCTATAGCCCGAGCGCACCGTGTTCGGACGTCGTTTAGTTCGCGCGACGTGCCAGACGTGGGGTCCCTCTCGGGGTTGCAGAGAGTACGGGAATAAGACGGAAAGAGTAAGAAAGAGTTGAGAGAATTAAAAAAAAAAAAAAAATGGAGAGTCAGAATGCACAAAGTGCTCGAAAGAAGCAATGAGCAAGAAGAAGTCGGCCGAGCGGGTGGCAATGCAAGAAGGGAAAGGGGAGGAGGAGGGAAGACGGGGGGGAGGCAAGAAGGGAGACACTAGCAAACGGGGGCGTGAGAGGGGAATTCGAAGGCAAGGAGGAGGCCGACGCCACCGCCGACGCCGCGAGAGAAGAGGGAAAATATATAAAAAAAAAAAAAAAAAAACGTCCGACAGGCCTTGGCTGCTGCAGTCGTCGCCGGCCGCGTTGCCAAGTCTCATTTGTTTATCGTTAAACGCGAGAGGAGATTCTCAAACGCGTGGTCCTCCCCCTCCGCGATTACCGGAAAGTCGCGAGCCTCGATTTTTCCAATAATTAAAGAAATAATTCATCGACTCAAATTTTTTTAAAGTATTGATCACATTTTGACGAAAAAAATTGATTTCGGGTGTCTGTTCCGTTTTTCTAAAAAAAATTTTTTTTTTCTAAAATTAATAATTAACAAAATTTTATTGAATCACTTTTTTTGTTCGTATGAAATAACATTGTGATGATAGAAAATGATTTCGCGTGGCTATTCGGTACGTACATTTTTTTTTTTTACGAAAATCATTTTAATACGAAAAGTCGATTTTTTAAAAATCGATTTTTAATAATAATCAAAAAGAAAAATGAAGATCGTTGAAGGAATTAAAAAAAATGATTTTTCAATGATTAGTTCAATATCCATCGATTAATCTCGTCAGTAAAAAAAAAAAAAAAAAAAAAAAAAAAAAAATGTATACGACGAATGATCGGTTTCCACAGTTTCGCCAACGGCTCGCGTAAGAAAGTGCCGTGAGGTTCTCGGGAGTGCACGCACGCGTATATTATCCCGTACGTGATCGTCCGAGGTATACATATGCACATAAATATGAATATTGGCTTTATAAACCTTCGAGCGGTGTGAGACCTTACGAGAGATTCAAAACGAGTTTAATGCCGTCGAGTCACGTGAGATTTCGGATTAGCGATGGACTCTATCTATGGGCCATATAGCGCGTCGAGCGTTTTCAACGTTTTCCGTATTATACATTCAACGATATTTGGATCACTTTCGGTACGCCACGGACACACAACGGGGACTACCGACGTATATTGCACACGTGTAATGATACACGAGGTATACAACGATACAGTCTTAAACACGGCGTCTGCCACGCGGTGTTTAAGACTGTATCGTTGCTCTCCCTTCGCTCTTTCCCGCTCTCTCTCTTTCTCTCTCTCGTGATTATTAATAAAACCCGCTACAAGACGATAGCCGAGATGGTTTATTTGAATATAATGCGGTTATTCTGGTGCGAGTACCGCGTTGCTGCTGTTGCTGCCGCTGGACGAGGAGCGGAGTTTAGAGGTAACGCTGGGCATGCACACGATGACTCAGAAACGAGTCGCGAGGAAAGGCGAAACTCTCCTCCCCCTTCCCGGCCAACGGTCTTTCTCAGTTTCTCGTACCCGAGAGCTCGACGCACCGGCAAAAAAGATCTATTTGTAGTTTAATTATAATTGGTCACGCGTCTCGTGTACGATGTTTAACGATTTATCAGCGACTATAAATGTTGTCGTTTTGACACTTAGACTCCAAAAAAAAAAAAAAAATTATGTTATTCAATAAAAATTCATTAGGGACAAAATCATTTTTTTTTAACTTTACGAAAAAATTTTTTTCGTAATTAAAAAATTTTTTGAATAAAAATAATAATTTTTTTTTAAACGCGCGATCTATGAAATTTAACTCCAAAACGCATATTTCCGATGAAAAAATGGTGTTGCGAAATTTTTTCTTGCGATTTTGTTTTTTTTTTTCGTATTTTTACGACCAATTCGAGTATTTCTACTTAAGAATTTTCTCGTTGCATTTGTTTAGGCAAATTTCGCGACGAATGGAAATGAAAACAACGAAAGGTAGGAATCTGTTTTTTTGTTTTTATCTCTCTCTGTGTTTCGCACACACGCAAATACGCAGAGGCGATTTCCGCGTTCTCACGGCCCATTCACTCGCCAAAGCTTTGTGGCAATATACGCAACGGGAATTCTACGTCTAAGCAGAGTCTCTGTACCGCAGTAGGATTCAGGGATTCCGTCACTGATTTACATTTAACTGGAAGGTATACATATCCGTCGATCGTATCGTCGTCATGAATACCCGCCGTGCGAGACAGATCGACACGTGAAACCAAAGAGAACACAAGAGGCATCGGATAACAGAACGATGCGCCTTCTATACGTATAATCGCGTCATCGAATATGATACACATTCTCGTAGCGACAAACTCTGTCGCAATATCGTTTTTTTTTCCTCTCCAATGTTTCGAGCAAATAGTTCGATACACAATTTTATCGAAACGCATTTTTTTATCGATTCGATTCGTAGCCGTGACTTCGATGAGATTGCCGATCGCACAAGTTCACTTCGAGTTAAAAGTAAATAATATATGAAAAGTTGAGAGAAAAAAAAAAAAAAAAAAAAAAAAGATCGCGACGCGAACAACGCTGCAGGTTGATGCAGTGTAATCCAACTACGCATCACATTCGCTTCGGAACGTGTTGAATTACGTCAGCAAATCTTCTGAATTTGCAGTATCGTCTCTTTAAAAAATTTTACGATTAATTACGTTTTTTTTTTTTTTTGATTCTTTTTTATTTTTATCGTTTATCTTTCGTAACAATTTTTAGCAGCTTTATGAAAAAAAAAAAAAAAAATTGAAAACTCTTTCTCCGATCGTAAGTTCGTAAGTGCAGTAAATTACACTTCTGAATCGTAAATTTTCGATCTTTTTTTTTTTTTTATTAATTGAATAAAATATTCTGATCAAATGATATTTCGAAACTTAATGGTAGAAATGATATTCCAATGACGAATCTTGACCCGCATAACAAATTTCGAGGGGTCAAGGAACTGCAACTTCTTCTCGTTTCGTTGCGTACTTCTTTTCGGTGGCGGCGCCAAACCGCAGGCACGTTTATCGGAGAGAAGGGGAGAGGGGGCGCGGGGTGAAAAACGTGGGCCTATCTCCGTTCGCGCGATGCAAAGACTTCTTTTTTTTTCGTCCTCTCGTTCGTTCACGGGGTCCCTCGCCTTGTGGCAGTAACCTTGCGCGGCTCGCGTCACACACGCACACTATTTTTTTCTTTTATCGTATCAAACGTATGCTAACAGCCCGGGGAGGCCGACGACGACGCGGTAAAGAATACGAAGAAGAACGAAAGAAAGAAAGAAAAAGTACGGGGTCCCGGCGAACGTCGACGCGGTGCCCCCTTCCGTCCCTCGCCGAGGTAAGACAATACGAACGGACCTGTCGGTGGTCAGTCGCAATTCCCAACGTACAGTCAGTCATAAATTCGACAAATACGATTTTACAAAAAAAACTCCAAAAAATTTTTTTTTTTTTTTTTTTTTCGTGCCAAACAACTATGTTTAACCGTGAAAAACAAATATTTTGAAAAATAAAAGAGCCAAAAACAATCGGATCGAATTTAACTGAAATATTGCAGATTTTCGATAATACGATAATCCTCTACTCGATGTTGAAAAAAAAAAAAAAAAAATTAACAACCCTCAAAACTTTTTAAGCAACAACTGCAATGACAAAAAGTTTGTTTCACATCACATTTGATTATTGAAATAATTATTTTTTTTTTCGTAAGTAATCGATCGAGATAATTTTTTATTACGAGAGATTGGAATTTTTTTTTTTTTTTTCTACAATGAAGGGGTCAATAAATTGCGATTAAATCGTGGCGAGCGCGGAACGCAGTTGAGATTATAAAAAGAAATGCTCGAGGGGTGGCGAAAGGAAGAGAATAAAAAAGAATGCAAGGCCAAGTGGGTTCCGATGACGATGGCCGAGAGAGCAGGCGAACGAGAACGCGGGAGGGAAAGGGGGAGGGGGGGGGGGTGGTGGCCGATAATCTTTAATTTATTTTAATGACGACGAGGCGTGACTCGTCTCCTCTGTACGTTCGTATCGCAAACTCTGCAACGGAGCAGACGACGGTTCGTTGCCGCGCGGAGAGTCGCGAAGGGGAAATGAAAATGTGCTTCGAGGCAGCGGTGAGTGTGGTAAGCGAGCGTTGTCGGAGGTCAGGTTCACCAGCCGCGCGCGGCGCATTCGCTCCCGTTGCGCTCCATCGACGAGCGAGAAAGTCTCTGACGCGCTTGTCCTTCCCGCCAACGCGAAAAAAAATCACGAGAAAGTCGCGAAAAAAATATATGCAATCGACATAAAAATAAAAACCCAATAATACGATCGTCAAATTTTTTAAATTTTACATCGATCTTTTTTTTTCCATTAATCGCAAATTATTAATTTTCTCGAAACTAAAAAAAAAAAAAAAAAAAAAAAAAAAAAATGAAGATTGAAGTTATTATATTTGTCATAAGTTAATATCGATTTAAACATCGAAAACATCGAAAAAAAAAAGACGATACAAAAAATTAATTCGGAGTCGAAAAAAATTAAATTGACGATTAGAATTAACGATTCATCGACCTTTAAGGGGCGGTAATTGACTTTGCAATTTTTTTTTTTTCAACTCAACATCGTTTTATATTTCGTTCGAATAACTTGATCGAAGCGGTTGTGTAGAGGGTACGAAGAGAGTTAAGAACGTACGAGGGCGGCGTCATGGTCGCAAGCTTTTGCCTTCTTCTCGTCTTGTGTACGTTCGACTTGGCTCTCGACAGAGAGACGGAGCAAGCGATAGAGAGAAAGAGAGAGAGAGAGAAAGAGAGAGAAAAGGAGAGAAGGAGAGAGCAAAGCGTCTACGTACAACAAGCCGGCCGGTCCGGTGGCCGCCGACGCCGTTCGCCACCACGAGAAACGAGCGTTGGATGCTGCACGCTGTGCATCTTGCATATATGTATGTTTTATGTCAGAGCGTGCATTCTGCATTTGCGCCGTTGCCACGTCCGTGCCGGAGCACTCTTATCCACCTCTTTCTTTTCTCATCTTTACACACACATATATTTATATATATATATATGAAAAGTCTTCTCATTCTTTTTTTTTCATCTATCGCGGCTTCGCATTACTTATTCTCTGCCTCCCCCTCCCTTCTTCTTTCTTACATTTCTTTCGCTACGACCAACCAACCCACACACACACACACACTCTTGACATTTCTCAAAGACCCCTGTGCCGACGCAATGTCATTGAACTCTCTATCTCTTCACCGCGGTAAAAGAAATATTATAAAAAAAAAAAAAAAAAAAAAAAAAAGATCGCACCGAGGAAGAAGATGGCCGATTAAACGAAGATGAAGAAGGAGAGGAGAACAAAAAAAATTACGTAAAAAATATAAAACAACGTTCTCATCAGTTCAATCGCAATTTTTTTTTTTTCGATGTAATTGCCTTTCAGCAATGGCGAAGCTTGGGATCGAAATCGATTTAAGAATCGATTACTGAGGAAAAATCTATTCTTGAGATATTTTTTTTTTTTTTTTTTTTTCGGGAATTTATAAAATATCGATGACCTTCATTTATATCTAAGAATAAATATTGATCTAATGGTTTTTACGCGGGTACCATTATGCGCGTTCCTTTCTCTCGCGGACATCACTATACTTCGATATCTATACGATTGTCTCTCTGTGTCTCTTGAACTCGTTTGTCTCTTGTGAATTTAGATCTCGTCGTTTATTCCTCAATCCAATCTCCCCCTTCGACGTCAGAGATGGACCAAATCTTTTCTCTCTTCGCGTCTCGATTTATCTAAATGAAATGATTATAGGGGAGAATCGAGGCTTACTGGGTCTCTCGGTCGGTTCGCTTCTCCCGCTTGTTTCGTCGAGCGATATATTTTTATCTTTTTTTTTTTTGGAGGCAAAATGGTGGCCAAAGTTTTGGATCTTTGGTTGGGCGGACGCCACGAGGTCGTCGTCGCTGCCGCCGTTGTCGAGCGCCTCTCTCGCGCGCCCGCGCGCGCGCGCGCGCTAACAGACGCCGCATGCGATTCGCTACGCGTTGGCGTAGGTCGCGGTCCCCGACAGAAACGCAGCCGAGTTTACAATCCCTGTATTCGAAACGTCTGATTCATTCGATTTAGCAATTTTTTTTTTTTTTTTTTTTTTTTCGTTTTTTTTTATATGTAACCTCTGAATTACGAACACACGGTGTAACGGTTAGATCATGAAATTTTATAGTCTACGATAGTTCTCGATTTCGTTTTCAGCGTTATGCTCGAAAGAGCGCGTCGCCCTCGCGCCAGAATTCAATGTCCTATGGGAGGACCTTTTCCACGAACTCACGTGACCTCAATCGACACAATTCGAAGTTTATTTCCTGATACGATAAAACGAAAAAAAAATTATAAAAGACACCTTGATCCCCTTAAACTTGTTTCCGTTTTTTTTTTTCTTCTTAAAACTCAATATTGAGGCCACAGGACATTAAATTCTATTCAATAATCCCTCATCTACCATTTTTTTTATGTTTATCTTTTTTTCTTAGTTAACAACGCTAATTAATTCGCGCATCTTTGAGAGAAAAAGTTCGAAAAACTCGAAGACTTGAAGATCCCATTCACGATTTTTTTTGTTTAAGTGAAAAAAAAAAAAAAAAAAAATCGCAAAAATCGAAAAAATTATTATAACGAATTTTTTTTTAATAAACAAATGGTTAGTTATGTTTTGCGATAAAATAAAAAATTTTATCGTCGGAGTTAATATTTACCGCTCCCACGCATTCACGATTTTTTTTAGAGCAAAAAAAAAAATTACTCCGAAAAGTCAAAAAATTGTTGTAAGGAATATTCCTTTTTAATAACAAATAGTTATGTTTTGCGGTTAAATTACAGTTATTTAAATCTTCAGAGCTAATAATTAAGGCTCTTACCTCAATGATTGTGATGAGTGATCTCGTAGTCTCAATAGAATCACAGTAACGCGCTGATATGTTCAGTTATCAATAGTAGTGGTTATAGCGTAGTTTACTATTAGTTGATAGCCGTAACAGTAGTAGTGGTAGTCGTAATATTAGTTTGGTTTGTATATCGACAAAACGGATACGAAACAGATAAACAAAAACTGATCACAATATATGGCACACTGTTCCTCGTGTTCATCGTCTTTCGGCACTTTGAGGTTCGGGGGCGGGCGGGGTGAGGGGGGGGGGGAGGTCTCCTCGCGAGATAATCCAATCCGAAGGGAGGTCAGATTTTTAGGAGGGAAACAGTTTTTTTCCGATATTTTTTTTTTTTTTTTTTTAACGCTTCGAGTCCACTTTCGAAATTTTCAATTCGACGAAATTTTCCGTTTTTTTTTTTGGGGCACAATTTTTGTTGATTTTATTTTTATTCGCGGTCCGCGATTGTGCGCACTCGAGTTCACTGTCAGCTGTCAAACAAACGCGACGCGGCACCGGGAGGACAAGCGCGGCGGCACCTCCGTCGGCGTGTACAGAACGACAACTCAGCGTGCGGCCAAGTAACCGAGGAGAGACGGTATCGAGGCAGCGCCGCGGTACTCCCAGACTACCGTCATCGGCTCGATCGGCAGTCACACGAGAGCTTCAGTGTGCTCCGACACTAAAAAGAATCCCACTACTGGACCGTCGAACCAATATTCACCGATCGTATCGCGAAAAAAAAAAAAAAAAAAAAAAATTCTTCGGAAAAATCATATCAAAATAGAAAAAAAAAAAAAGAAAAAATCGCGAACCGAAACACTTTTTTTTACCGACGAATTTCACCCATTGACGTTTTTTTCGCAAATACCGTAGAATTTTTCGTAAAAATTCGCAAATTCGTTGAAAAAAGTGTCAATATCGAGTGGTTAAAAAAAAAAAAAACAAATAATAGGATCAAAAGTTATCGAGATTCGAAGTTTTTGCCGAGGAAAACAGCGACGATGGGAGGGAATGAAAGAATATCGAAAAGTTTTTGGCGATGATATTGCGTGCGCACCTTACTTCGTTAAAGAGTCTTTTCCGTATAAAATGCTGGGGCGCCGCGTCGAGCCGGGCTCATCGTCACACACACCGAGTACAGAGAGAAGGATATAGCGAAAAAGAGAAGTACAAAAAAAGAAAAGGGAGAGAAAAAAAAAACGCCGCGCTCGCACAACAGAGCGAGAAGAAGAATCGGCGTAGTCAGGCTAGCAGCCGTCCTCGGGAGCGATTGGTCGTTGTTTCGTCGGTGGGGGAAGTGGCGCGAAGGTCTGAAGGTGCAGCAGCCGGAGCTCCGGAGGTTCGAAGCCGTTCCGGAGTCGGGCAGTCACAGCGGCTGCAGCCAGATAGAACAGTACACACGTTGTAGCAGAAGCGGCCGTTGCACATCCGTACATAGTATAAAAAGAATTGCTGCGAGGGCTTCATGGAGGGAGAAATAATCGATAAGAAGTGTGGAGAGAGAGAGAGAGAAAGAGAGAAATTTCAGGGGGGAGAGAGTTGGGCCTTTTCACGGACCCCCATGAACGGCAACCGCGGAGAAAGGTCGAGGACGGAAGAATGAGTTGTTAGCCGAGTAGCGAGATTAATTATTGTGTCTCAATGCGCCAAAGCGGCACGGGCCCCACATTTATACACGATGAAAGTATTCCCAAAAACTTCCTCTATCAAAGATAATTTTTTATTCAATCGATAATCGATGATTTATTCAATCTATTTATAAAGAACTCCTATTTTCTATAAAAAAAATTGCAAGCGGCAGAAAGAATCATTTTTTTTACAGCAAATACGAAATTTAATAGAATTTCTACGAAATATGGGTCTTATTTCAAAGTTGTACATTAAATGAGCTCTTCCTACCTTCCGATCGACCAGAAACCATCTAGAAAGACCGATATCCGAATAAAACATAACCCCAGTTTACCGTCGAAAGCGGGAAAGCTAAAAAAAAGTTTCGATCGGTCCACACGCGTTAGACATAGACGAAACGTAGCCGTAGGCCCATTGACTAGAGACGCGTAGGTTGCGCAGTGGGAGTACAGATGTCTAGCCAATAGGAGAGCAGTAAATTCGGGCCACTTCAGTAGCGAGGGAGGGGCCCGTTGGGCCCACCCGCCACGAGGCCCCAAGCGCGCTGCTCGTCTAGGCGGGAGAGTATATGCGGAACGAGTCTGGCTAGAGCGCGATGCCCCCTCGTTCGCGGTAGTTTTAACGATAAAGATGGAGGTCTATCCGTGAAACTTTCTCGGCATCTCCTTCGCACTCCCAAGATCCCGATTAGAGATACTGAAAATGTGCGTATAGGACGAAGCGATGTATATGCAGAGTTAATAACGTTTCAAGTCCGATACTCTCACCGGGCTGTACCGCCAGTGCGTCTGCATCTGTCCTCCCGCGCTCCCGCCCTCTCCCTTTCCCGCTAGTCGCGTTGTCTTTCTCGTGGTAGAATAACACAGGCTATTCACCCACGCATGCCACGAGATGACGACGAATCCCTGGCTTACCGCGTATCCCCTACATGCTGGACGGGGCACACACGGTTCGTAATCAACGGTAGTCCGGTTGCGGTCATGACTAGTACTAACTGTATCGATGTAACGGATTTCCTAACCTCCGATATATAACCCCCCCGTATGGCAATAATAATCGAGTTTGAAATTACGACCGAAATGGATCAAGTCCTCAATTACCTTTTCCACGGTTGTCCTTGAGCCAAAAAAAGGGGGCGACACAGCCGGTTAAAAAAACTATGTCGCAATGTGCGAGAACAAAGGAAAAAAAAGAGTTACTCTCGTCACTTGTGTGCCTCTCGAGGATAAAAGAATCTCGGCCCTGGTCCGATCGATTCAGTTCTTTTTTTATTTGCCAATCCGTTTGGCCACGGCGTGCTTGCCACCGCCACACGAATACAATCCCTCGTATCTTCTTACGCCTGTTCTTATTCTTATTCTTCTTCCTCTTTGCGTTCGTGCGCAATGATCGCATGTGTGCTTTTCGGTGCATCTGTGTCCGTGCATCTCCCCTGACCCAGATTCCGAATCGCCGCTATTTTTTTAGCCACGGCCTTTTTATCTTCTCCGGTTCGTACTCTCACTCCGTCTCCGCTCCTCCTCCTCCACCTCCCCCCGCCCTCCCGCCGGTACGCCCGAACCCCCCTAACCGTACGCTTGAACCGATGCAACTTCCCCTCCCGCACGCGCACGCCGTCGCCCCCGCCGCGCTACCAACCGTTCCCCACTACGAGACACTCGTGGATGAGTTTTGACCCTCTCCCCCCTTCCCTTCCCTTCCCTTCCCCCTCACCCTCACCTCGCCCGATTCTCCTACCAAGAGGAGTTCACTCCTCCTCTTTCTTCTCCTCCTCTGTGCCCTTCTCACGACGACTAAAACCTCCCTCCACCATGAACACGCCGTCTGTTTATCATTCTCTCTCTTGCACGCTCTTCCCCAACCGATCCTGACCTACGACTACGTTCTCGCGGGATTCACGCGATTTTCGGATGAATTCGATGTATTCGCGGCCACGCTGTCGCGATTTAGAGATTCGGAGATTACAATCGATAGATATGCTTTGATTAGACTGATTATTCGGTTAGTTTTTTTTTTTTTTGTTTCGCTGCCTTTTGCGCATGGCGTGTTCTTACTCGGTAACACGTGTTCGATGTCTCCGGAGGAAAACGCAAACTTTCTATATCAAGAAATAAATAGCTTAAACTCTAAACATATCATCTCAAAGACGCCTCGATGGGATTGAGAACGAGTAGATTAAGTTCGAGGCTTCATAGGATTTTGAACGGGGATCGTTAAAGAGGGTAAAATGGACCGGAATTTACACATTTTTAGGTGGAGCTTCGACACTGCGAATGTTAGCCAATTTTTGTAGTCAGTGTAGCGGAAATTAATCCCCATAGAAATTAAGTATATACTGAGTTATACTGAGGTAAGATAACTTTTTGCCGTTACGTGCAAAGATTTTATGTATTCTGACATTTACATTATTTTAATGGGAGAATTAATCACATATATCTCAAATATTTCTCGTAATAAAGTTGGTGTTCAGTATACGAAGATCGGTTCAACTTTAACTGACAAAACAAGATGATTTTTTCACTTGGAATATGTTGATGGATAAAAAAAGTCCACTTTGTAATTTACGACACTGGTATTGCAGAATTTTTTTTTTTTTTTTTTTTTCTTGGGTACATAACGAATATAGTATGAGACGCAGAAGAAGGAGGTGAACGAAGAGAGAATGAGAAAAAGATATGGTGGGGCGGTCGGTAAAGAGCGGGAGGTTAGGATGGGGGAGATCCACGGCAATATACACACTCGGCTCACGCAGTTTTGCTATTCGATTTTGCAAACTTATATTTAGAAGGGCAACGATCTTTTGCCGAGACTACGACGACGCGTTACCGCGCGCTCTTTATACCGCCGATTCGTCCAAGTTATCCAGAAGATTTTCTTGAATCTTTTCTACCTTCGCTTGTCCGATGTAAGCCCAATTGCCTATATCCGCGGTCCGACCCTTTCGTTCGCGAGAAACTCTTGATATCGCAAAAAAATAACTCAGCTACTCAGCGAAAAATGGCGCCGCTTTCAAAAATTATACCTAATCAATATAAACAAGATTCCGACGTCAAATTTCAATTAACCGTCTTCCCTTTTTTTTTATATCGTTTTTAACAAAAAGACAAAAAAATACTGTACTACATGACTAAAAAAAAGTAACAAATGAGCTCCGCGTTGGATTTCTCTTATTTCGATCTTCAAGTTTAACAAAAAAAAAATCGAAAAAAAAATTCAATTTTAGTTCTTCAGCAATGCAGAAAGTGCAGTTTTCGTTACTTTTATTTCGATTTGCCTTTTGCAAGATTTATATGTCTGTTTCTTTCGCTTTCACGTGGAGCGTCTCATACGCACGCGGTACCGCCCTGACCTACCCCAGGAAGCAGTAGCTCGCCCACACGAGTTAACTCTCTCTCCTTCTTTCTCAAGCCGTATGTTTCGCAATGTTAGCCAAAGACGTTCGCGTACGACGACGACGACGACGTGGAAGCCGAGTTTATTCTTTGTGTCCGGAGAGTTCTCCGGGCGCGAAAGACCTCGCGCGTTCCCGCGCGCGGTCTGTGTGTGCCTTTTTTTTTATCGTTCGTTGACTCCGGGCTCCCGCGCGCGAGCGCGCGGTCCGTGCGGAGCTCACAACTCGCGGTCCACACACGGAGACTCCCGACGATTCTCTCTGCCATCAATTTTTCCTTTCTCACTCTCTCTCGCGCGCGCGTACTCTTTATTACAAACGCTTTCAATATTCGTTTCGCCTCAGCCTCCAACGGCCGTGCCAAACGACGATAAGATTGCGCGGAACGCCTGGTGCGAGAACCAAACCGGACCGCGCACCACTCTTATACTCGACAAACGAATTCTTCACAAATGCCTAATCGATACGGAGAATTCCATTTTAACGAGTTACCGAGAAAAAACCATTTGTACAAAGATTCCAAGTGATAGTTATGAATTGCGGTAATTAATGTCAACTGCTCGGGGTTATTTGGTGAATTGTTAGAATGGGGGAAAAAAATTATCATTTCGCTTTTTTTTTCAGTAAATTAAAATTAATTTGCAATTTTGCATTTTTTACAAATTTATAATGTATACATTTTTTTAAAATTTGGACTCGGAAAGTCCTAAAAAAATGATATCGGGTGCCCTTTCTGACTTAAAATGGCAAAAAAATAAAATAAAAATAACGACTGGTCGTTAGAATATTTGTATCGTTGTTGAGCCGCGATTGTTGAAACAAAGCGTAACGATAAATCAACACAGATCTCGAAGGGTTCTCGTCCCCGATGACACGATATAATAATACAATATAGCATGCGATAGCGACCCTTTCACGGAATATAGGAATATCAAAAGTTTTACGACGAAATCCTCGAATGTACCGTAGTTATACATTACTGTTACCGATCATGCGATCTCGAAATCATAGAAAATTACTGAAAATCCCCCCGCGAAGAAACGGCTTCGATTCTCCTGTCTCTCTCTATCGCGGGGTAAAGACTCTCTCGCTTGTGGATGAGTTTCGAACGGAAGGGCTATCGGGACGTTATAATTTTGTCTCAGCGAGCTAACGGCCCGCGGACACGGAATCCGCGTTTCTTCGTCCCGCAACGGAAAAAGTTTGCTTTCAATTGTACAAACGCCCGGCGAAGAACAATGAAATAAAAGAAATTCGTGATTTTAATGAGAGCAAAAAAAACAAAAAAAAGACATATACTTGGCGAAACAGTGGGTTTCGATACAAAGTTCCGAATAGCCTTGAATCGTCATTTTCTTCAGCCGTTATCGACGTAAAACACGTTTCAAAATTTGGTCGATAATTTAATCCGAAAAAAAAAAAAAAAAAAAAAAAAAATTAAAATTCACCACCTACTTTCTCATCACGTTTACTTAACCCTTTATCTCGTGTTCAACTATTGTAAAACATCCGATGAACAAAGAAATAAGGACACACTTGGATCTCCATTCCTTCGCAATAACGCAGTGTAGAAAAAAAAAATGCGAATTTAAAGGGTCAAATGGCATAGAGGGTTCGATGAAACAAAGACCGAGTCTACAACCGTTATCGCTGAGCAAAAAAATTCTAGTTACCTACAGGGGTTGGTAGTGTGAGAAAGCGTTGCGAAGGGTCTTCACGTTTTCTTAGCTTAAATTCTCAACCCTTTCGGTTCCCTTTCCACCCTTTCCAGTGGTGAATACTCGCTGCACGCTCGGCTGAGACAATGACCAAACCCACCTATCCAATTTGCATTGTTCTTCGCCTTTCTCTCTGTCGAGCGATACTTTCTTCCGGGCTGTTCGGGGTTTTTTTTTTTTTTTTTTCTACTCGCGTCTCTTTCATCTCGTAATTTAGTTCCGGTTTTCATTGAAGTAGATTTTTAGATTAGCAGCTGTCAACGATCTATATTTCGAATGTGAAGAAACAAAAAAAATAATAAACCGGAATCGCGCAAAGCTTGAACGCGATATTGTGTACACAGTCATTGGACAGAGCGGATGATGGGATTGTGAAACGAAGATGAGAAAGTACGGATCTCGAAAGAGAGAGAGAGAGACAGAGAAAAATAAAAAAAATTCATTTGAATCCCATAAAAGCCGCTCGCGAGTGTAAGGGTTGCGAGGGGGCGAGGCGACGAAATAATTGGATTTTAATTTACGCGTACCGTTTTCACGTTCCTCACCGCACTGCGAGACTGTGCGAAAAACCCCCTCCCCCCCTCTCACCCTTTCTGTTCAGCGAAACAGCAGAAAAAAAATCTCAACTTCTCACACCGTCGTTGTCGAGAGCTTAACTCGTTCATTGGGCGGTTTGTTTTACGAACGTGACGCGAACAAAGGGAGACCACTCGTCGACCAATATTTTCATAGAGATGCATTTTTTTTTTCCACTTTCTCACGAGCCATGAATATTTTTGTATGGGAATCGACTTTTTTTGTATCACTTCGCAGTTTATTTTGAGCTCTTTGAGGGATGTGCATTTCTCGATCAGAAGGATCGCGTAGAATTTCTTCAAATGGGGCGGATTTTCGTGAAATTTTTTTCTAATATTCTTTACCGAAAATTATTTACTGAAATATATATTTTATTAAAAATTATTATTATCGTATAATAATAATTTCATAATATTATTAGATATCGATATATTAGACAATATATATACAAAAATTGTCCATCTATTTTTTTTTTTTTTTTTTTTAATTACGAAGTGAAAAATAAAATTGATTGAAACTTTTTTTTTTAAATCGTTATTGAGCGAATTTTTTTCGAAGGGGTTGACCAGTGTCAACCATTTTGCATTGATTTTCATAGTTTCCGATTGGACGAGTCGCATGTGGCATTTGCAACGATTTCGCACCCTATGTAAAACGCCCCGTTGGGATCACCCGCTGCGCTCCTACCGGGGAAATATCTTGAAAAAGTTGTCAATTGGTACGCGAGGGTGAAAGGTTCGATATTACGATTACGAGGGAACGATATTGGAAGGTTCACCCGTCCCGCGTCAGTGGCCAAATATTAATGTCTACGAGGGACTGTCAATCCCATTCCTTTCGATTACGATTCGTTCTCCAGTCATTCGCAATTTTTAATAATTTTTTTTTTTCGGACACGTATTCCTAACTGATTTTTTTTTTACGCATTTTAAATATAAATATTATTCGATAAAAAAAAAATTGATTACGAAGGTTCAACGGGGACACAAAGAAAATTGGTTTAGGAGTGATTATCAAACCAACGAAATATACTATGACACACAGAAAAAGCTACGAATAGCCGGACAGCCGGAGTGTTTGCCGCTGTGAAAAGGATGCTAATGTTTTAATTAAATCTCTCGTGAAACACGAAAACTTTGCCATTCGTGGCTTTCCCGGCGTTTTTCCGATTTTCCGAAAGTTTCTTTCCCTCACGGAGCGGAAGAAGAAAAAAAAACAGAAGATAGAACGGGAAGGCAAAGAGGAAGAAAAAAAGAGTCGGTAAAACCAACCCCTTCGTTCGCGGGGTTGGCCCGCGCAGCTTCTCACCCTCGTCACCCTTTCGCATCGCCACAGCGGAAAGCCGCTCTCTGAGTTGCCGCTGCGTACCGGAGAAAAAAAAAAAAGAAAAACCGAAAAAAGAAAGAAAAAACGAAACTTTAGAGACCGCAAAAACAAAAGAGCGTTGGCTACTTAACGAAACAAATTGTTGCTTCGTTCTCATCCCGACGAGAATTTAAAAGTTTTCTCTTTGCTTCGTTTTTCCTCGTTCTTCTCCCCTCTCCATCTCTTTCCACAGGGCTACTTCTTTATTTTACCGCGGTACCATACAGACCATCATCCAGTTTTCCTCAACGCCGCCCACTACCACTCCAAACTACTCTTCTGAAATCTTCATTCTCTGCACTACCGTTTTGCGTCGTCGTTCTTCTTGCCTTACGCGCAAGTACCTAACCTAACACAATTCAGCGCTCGTTAGCGACGCTTTCTTTCGAATCCGTTTCCTCATCGCGCCGGGCACTCGAGAGGATTCGCGGAAGGACGAGTACTCCTTTCTCGAGTACCTCGTCATCGGAGGATACTGTCTGGTCGATGAACGAAGTTTTTGTCACGAATTGCCGAAAAAAAAAAAAAAAAAAAAAAAAATGAACAATCGTTTCCTTCATTATTCGTACCTAAAACAATTTTTTCATCACTTCGAAGAAATTTTTTTAAATTTCCTATTTTTTAATTAATTTTTTTTTTTTTTTTTTCACAATTACGTAAGGCAGTGATGAGACCGAAAAGTCCTATCAGACATTCGTCTATCACCGATTGCTTCGGAGTGATGCATTTTTTAAGTTACTGCGATCGATTTACGCTGATTACAAAAAATCGTAACATCGAAAAAATGCGCCGTAGACGATTATTTCCTATGAATTTTTTGCCTCGCGATCGATCGCAGTATATAAAAAAATAGGGGGTTTTGATTATAAGTTCAAAATATCGTTTAATCGCCATTTGTTTTCGCTCGCGCGACCGAGAATTGCCGGTCAATTTTTTCATAAGATTTTGTACCTATAAAATTTTAAATCTTACGAGCATTTTCTTCATCGCCGTGTCCACTTATCTCTTCGTCGCATCGATTAGTATTAGTATAAAAAAGAACGCAGAAACATCCAACGATATCGCAGATTAGCGACAGTACAGTATCTCAATAACCAGTAGTTAAACATCGAGAGAATATGGAGTAAACAAAGTGACGAAACAACATCAACATGCCAAGATGCACTAAATAACATTTCTCTAATTATCATTCGTCGTGACATTACGTCACTTTTGCCAAATAAAAAAAAAAAAAAATTAAAATCGAAAAATCTGCCCTCATATAAACGGCACGTGCTCCGGTGGGTGGAGTAGTCGCGGAATTAAATTCCAAGCGAAGAAAAAAAAAAAAAAAAAACTTCGAAAGACGAAGCTGTGAGTTTCTGGTCTCTCGGCCGCCCATTTTGTCGGCCAAATCGTGCAAAAAGGATAAGAATGTCTACGAAAAATGAAAACTGAACGATCGCATTTGTTTGCATCGCAGTTTATAGGAAAAAAAGCTCACGAATAATCGTTCGGCAGGCAAAAAGAAAATGGCGAAAGCTTGAATTTTTTTTTTTTACATTTGCGCAAATGTAAATGAGGAAAAAAAAAAGATGTAAAAAAAAAAACCCAACAACGACAATGAGGCGTTTTACGAGGTTGCGTGAAAACGGTCTGAGTGTTCAACTCACTCGCTGCAGAGTGGACCAGCATTCCTCGAGGGTGCGCTCGTTGATGTTGCCCATTCCTCCGCCACCACCGCCAAGACCGGCAACCGCCGCAGAGGCACGAGACTATCGGGGCAAGAGTAGGATGCGGTATTAGTTAGGGATCTCGTTCCAAGGGATTCAGCATCACCGTACATCACTCCCCTCAAACTTTCTTCCCTCTCTCGATGTATATATTTGATCCGATCGCGGAAACAGCAGCAACAAGCTTGATTCCAAATTCCGAGGCTCGCAACTATCTCGATTTATCCCAAATTCCCAATTTTCATTCTTTCCCCATCGTATTTTGATTAAAAAATTACTTTTAACTCGATTTCGATAAATCACTTCGCGTCTATTGAAATCGATGTTTTAATTTAAAGTGTCGACAAACATATGTGTATTTCCGCTTAAAAAGAAATAATTCAAATTCAAATTTGATCTTTTGAAAAAAATTCGTCTGATTGTTGGAAATCTATCATTCGAAAAAAAAAAAAGATTTTTGGTTCCTAAAAGTCGGGGATTCCCGGTACAGTGTATAGATAGCCATACATTGAGTATTAAAAAAATCGGTGATAATTCGATAAAATTAAATTTTCCAAAATTATTATTTTTTTTTTTTTAAAGAAATTAAAAAAAAAAAAAAATTTACTAAAAGCGGGAATTCCCTTCCTGGTAAATGTAAATTTAATAATTTCGCGCTATGAAACTCTTACGATGCTGCGTGAACTGTGCCGCGAGCGTTATATTTTCTCGGTAACATCTTCCCGGGTGTCCCCTTCCCCCCTCCCGCGATCTTTGCGATTGTGTTCGTGAGCGCGTTCGCGCGAGTAAGTCTCAGAGATCAGTGTGCAAAAGCGTGTCTGAGTCCGCTTTCTGATGACGTATATACGGTGTGGAATACGCGTATGGGTATGTTATCTGTGTTGCGCGGGTCAAGAACCCCGGGCAGACGTATCTGCATCTCTCGGACGGTGAGGCCTCGTGTGTATACGTGTGTGCGTGTGCCTGAGTCGACTTCTACTGTATTAACGATTTACACATACAATCTTAGCCTCGCGGAGAGTTCGCGGGCGGGTGTGCGTACCCGACTCATGGTTCGTGGTCGCCGCGTGCTGCTGCTGCTGCTTCTGCTCCTGGTATCTGTCCCTATTCCCCGTTCATTCTCTAACACTAACTGCCTCCCGCACTCTGTACTCTCACGTCGGATGACTCCGATACTCTCGAGCGGTCTCTTCTACAGCTTCTCGAACACAGACAATTCGTTAAAACTGTCCGAGACATAGAGGGACACAACGCTAGCAACGACACCATTCGCGAATAATCGTATCTGATGAGATGACTTGTGAAACGTTTGTTTTAGATATTTATGAAATTTTTGATAAGAGACATTCGGCTGAATGGAAGGTCCGGCGATTTTTTTTTTTTTCAACTTGATGAATGCTTCGTAAAATATCGACAAAAAATGATAACGATGATCCAATAAAAACATTATGCGAATCGCAGTTTCGTCAAATGGAGACATTTTTTTAAGTTATAATTCAGTGATAATATACGATTTTAACGTAATTACGAAAGTAACGATTGAAAAAAGCTGACTAAGGGTTTCATAAAAAAAAAATGATTACCTGGGAAACGAATATAAAAAAAAAACCTTTCAAACTTAAGAAAAAAGAATCAAATTTTGGGAAAGATTCATCAGAGTTCATCACGCGAAGTAAATTTTTAGTAGATTGGTGTGTTTGAGAAACACGAGAGCCGCATGCGAGATATTTCACAAATTGTGCGAATGAAAAACCTATGTGTAGACCATAGAAGAAAACCCAATTTACTTTTACCCTCGAAAGTTTCGCCAAACCACCGTAAGCAGTCACCGGTTAGATTGTCACCAAGCTATAACTGTCCCCGACAAGCCTATAAATAAATTGATATTAATCGATCGCTCACCTGCAGCTCGTTGACGAGTTTCTCGGTCAGGGTGGCGTCGTGCGAATCCTGACTTCCAGCGCCAGGACTAAGCATCGAATTTTGAGAGTTCTGTTGATTGGCACCACCAACGTTCATACCCCCAAGTGCACCATTCTGTCCCATAGTTCCGGCCATATTGAGTGCCTGTTGTTGCAAATTTTGCGTCAAATTTTGCGCCTGTTGTTGCAAATTTTGACTCAAATTCTGCGCTTGTTGTTGCAACGTCTGTTGATTCAAGCTCTGTCCAAGATTTTGACTGAGATTCTGCGCCTGTTGTTGCAACGATTGCGAAAGATTCTGTGCTTGATTCTGGAGATTCTGTTGTAACGCGGCTGCTTGGGCGGCACCGGCTTGACTAAGATTCTGCGGTTGATTAAGCAACTGCTGTTGTTGCTGCGGCGACAAGCTCGGCGTCAAGCTCTGAGCGAGATTGTGTTGTAGGGTTTGTCCAAGATTCTGTTGCATGTTCTGTGTCAAAGCTTGCGTCAATGCCTGGCCCAGGTTCTGATTGAGAGCCTGAGCGGCTTGCACGGCTTGGACCGCCAACGAAGGACTCGATGCCTGGGACATTGATTGTTGTGCCTGTTGTGCTTGGGCAAGACTGTGAAGGCTCTGCGCCATGCTTGAACTTATGCTCCCCTGATGATCAGCCTGTTGATGAGGGGACGGTGTGGTCGGCGCGGGAGACGGTTGATGTCCACCCTGCGCATTTTGCTGATTCATCGCCATGGCGTGCTGTTGTTGCTGATGTTGTTGCATCTGGGTAGCGGCGTTTTGATTAATCGCATTTGAGTTCTGTTGTTGTTGTTGCGTCGCATTAACCTGCGACTGTTGGGGTCCAAGTGGACTGTGCATGGAAGTCTGCTGATTGTGTTGCTGTTGCGCTTGGGCTTGCTGTTGTTGTTGCTGTTGCTGCTGTTGTTGTTGTTGCTGTTGTTGTGCTTGAGCCTGTTGCTGAGCCTGGGCCTGAGCCTGAGCTTGCGCTTGAGCCTGAGCTTGAGCCTGAGCCTGAGCTTGTGCTTGTGCCTGTTGCTGAACCTGGGCTTGCACCTGCTGCTGTACAGCAGCGGCCGCGGCGGCATTGGCCAACGGACTGTTGTGCTGTTGTAGCCCAGGTGAATGTTGTGGTGGTCCACGTTGCGGTTGTTGCCAATAATCCGACATCTTGAACACGTGCTGTCGTAACGCGTGAAGATTGGCGGCAGCGGCCGAAACGGCCGACGCTTGTACCTCCATTGGTTCCGAATCGGGCTCGAGGTCCGGCTCCGGTGAGCTCGGCTCCTCGTCCTCTTCGTCTTCTTCCTCTCTCTCCGTGATGTCTTCCTCGTCTTCGTGTATACGTCCAGCCGATCTTCCGACCTCCGTCGTTTCTCCCGGCAGTACACCGGCAACGATACCGCTCGCTTGGAGCTGTGACTGATGATGCTGATGTTGCTGATCGACAATCGTTGGACTCGCACCGATTGACCCCGGACCTTGGCTGCTTGACGTCGTTGGATTTCCAGCTGTTCCGCAGCTTCCTCCGCCACCACCACCACCTCCACCACCGGCTATCCCACCCCCCGAATCGCCAGAGTGAATTTGGGGATTGGTACCGCCCGGTGGTAACGGCGGATGATGCGGATGATGATGCAGATGGAGCGGATGAGGACGAGGCTGTTGCTGGACCTCCGGATTTTGGTTTTGGTGATGCTGATGCGACTGCTGTTGCTGCAACTGGCTCTGTCCTTGATATTGTTGCTGTTGTTGCTGTTGCTGTTGCTGATGTTGCTGCTGCTGTATTTGTTGCTGTTGTTGTTGCTGCTGCTGTTGTTGATCCACCACCAGGCCACCACCAAAGTCCGGCGGCGGTACTTGTGTCGTCTGGGCGCGCAGGTCCAGGGCCGCCGTCGCGTCCGAAATCTTGAGGCCTTCGCGCGAAGCCCGGGCTACCCCCTTCCGGCGCAGCTTGCCCGCTTTTTCTCACCCCTTTGCACGTTAATTTGCAGCAGCAGCTCGTCGTCGAGGAGCGGCAGCGGCGGCGCGTTACAACACGCGGCCCCGCCGTTACTCAACGATGATCCTACGTTTGTAACAGCAGCCACCCTGGATTCCTCGCTTTTTTATCGAGGATATTTCTTCGTTACCTTTTTTTTTAGGCTCGCTGCTGTTTCTGCTGTTTCTTCGACGAACCTCTTGTTGTTCTTCTTTTTTTTCTTCGACGATTTTAGCTTCAATCTCTTCCTTACCGCTTCTTGCTAATTATCCACGTAGGCACTACGACTATAAGGTTCCCTCTTTTATGAATGATTTTCGAGGATCTCTACGCGACTCTTCTTCTTCGCCTTCTTCGCCTCCTCCTTCGTTGCCTCCTTGACACCTGCGTTTTAGTCGTCGTTGCGCGCGTCTCTCAAGCGCGGATAAACAATTTATCCTACGTCTCTTACGACGACACACGCTTAAATCGTACGTCAGTTTGTTGATTGACGCTTCAAGGTCGTTTGATTGTTAACACTTCGACGACGATATTTTGTCAAGTTATCGTTGACTTTGATCATCAAGTCTACGAAGCTGGAACGGCGATTATTTCTTCTTGTTTTTTTTTTTTTTTTTATTTTTTTTTGGGGAGGATTGGGGGTTGGTTTTTTTTTGTTTTCGGGGATTTGGTGTGTGTGTGTGTGCGTGTATGTGTGATTGTTTGTTTTATGCGCGCTAACGGATGTCCTTCGGCGTGAGGACAGCCTATTATCTCTTCTCACCTTCTTATCTTCTTCCTCCTCGTCTTCTTCTCTTTCACACTCTTCTAACTACTTAAACGTCTAGCGTTACACTTAAGTTCAGGTTAAAATTCAGGATTGCCCAGCCCGGACGGTGTGAACGAGACGGAGGTCCACGGACACGACTTGTGTGCGCGGAGGTTTTTCTTTTTTTAATTTTATTATTATTATTTTTTTTAATTATTAGACTACTTCTTCTTCTTCCGCGAATGTTCTTCTTCTTCTTCTTCTTCTTCTTCTTCTTCTTCTACGACTCTCTCACAGAGTATTCACACTTTGGTTCTTTTTAAACTCGCTTTCAGCTACTCGTCCCGTTTTGCCCTGAGTTAATAAGCCCCGTTTGTTGTCTGCGTTGTTTGTGTTGTTTGCGTGTGTGTGCGAGAGATTTCTTCTTTCTTCTTCCTTCGTCAAAAATCTCTCTCGTGTGCGTGTGTGTTTAATGATTTTTCAAAACTTGAATAATCGAGTTATTATTTAGCGGGACGAGAGTGAATCGAACGGTGTGCGTCTCGGTGTGAATTCAACTGGATGGTTTTTTTTTTAATTTTTTTTATTTTTAAGATTTTTATCTTTTTGTTTTTTAGTCGTGATGCTTTTTCGTTTGTTTAAGTTTAATCGACAGGATTTTTTTTTTTTTTTTTTTTGCGTTTCTTGTTAAAAACCTCGCGCGCGAACAAAGTCGTATGTATTTATCAACACTACACAATAAGTCCGTCGACGACTCCTCCTCGAAATGGAAAAAAATGCGACTCTGTCTTATACTCTTCTTATCATTTATTCTCTTCAAGAAGATTCTCGATTTCTTCTTTTCACTTTCTCGTTATTATCGTCTGTCTTCTTGTTCTTCTTCTTCTTTTTTTTTTCCGCTCTTTCGACTTCGATCTTCACTTTATTTATTTTTTTCTGGCCTCGTTCTTCCTCTATCCACGTCTTTGCTTTTTTTCTTCTTCTTTAAGAGTACGATTTTTTTTTCTGTTTAATTAATATTGCACTTAGGTACACTCGTTTTTTTGAACACACTGAAATATATATGTATGCGGCGCGGGGTCTCGTCTTCACGATCTTTTCTTTTTTTCTTCTTTAACTTTGCGACACTCCCTCGATTTCTTCTTCGAAATTTCCCGATTTTTGTTGTTTATTTATTTATTTGTTTTTTTTTTACCTCGCAATCTCTTTATTTCCACTCCGCATCCAATTTTTTTTTCTCTCACGTGGCTTTCTCACTCACTATTCACTCCCTCTCTCTCTCTCTTTCTCTCTCTCTCTCGATCCTCCTCTTCTCTATTTAATCAGACCTATCTCTTCGTCTTATTCTGCTTCTTCCGCTTTGTCCAGTCTTCCTCTCCTGCGCGGGAATCTCTCGCTGCAATGCGTCTCCCGCTCGAAGCTGAAAACAAAAGACGAAACAAAAATTTATTAAATTTATTAAATTTTTTTTTTTTTTTTTTTTCAAAATTATTCACACAAATAGAATATTAAAATTGAAACACGTTTTTTTTTTTTATCTAATTTGATAATATCATTTTTTTTGTCGAAAAGATCGAACATGTAAACTCCGATGTATTCGCGTGTAATGCTTTTTAACGAATTCTCGACTCGTGACACTCGATTATCGCTTCGGCTCCGTTTTTCCGCGTTCGCATCGACTTTTCCCGCAACTACTCGTTTGCCCGATGACATTTTCTCACTGCATACCCCCCATCGGCCCACGACTTCGCGCTCTTGTCACTCGATGAGTGAAATAATATTCCGAAAGGAGAAACTATTCGAACGCCGCGAATTGTTCGAGAGAGTCGAAAAAACGAGATAAGCAAAGGGTGGAAAAGTTATTCGCGTTCCTTCTCGATTGACACTTCGACCCGAGTGCTTTTTTTTTAATATTATTTTTTCATCCCTCGTTCTTGACTCAAGCGGCAGGAAACGTGACACGCGCGCACTCGATCACCTCGTCGCGTATTTTTCGTACCTGCGATCGAAGTACAAAGGGTTGCGATTTTTTTTTAAACACAAACTGAACTCATTTCTATTAATCGCGTCTGAAAAACGAGAGCTGAGAGAGTATCGACGGATAAAAATTATATTTTCAGCGCGAGAAGATTTTTCAAGCGAAGCTGTTTCACAGGTAAAGAGTATTCGTGAGAAATTGTGAGAGTTAAAATCGTCGAAAAATTGTTTTTTTTTTATCACGAGATAATTTCACAAGGGAAGTGACTTCATCGCGATTTTCCGAGAAAAGTTTTCCAAATAATCGAATGATTTTTTATCGCGAGGACATTTATCGCAAAAAGTATCCGACAGTTAGCGAGAACGCGAGAGAAGAAAAAGGGTTTAAAATCACCGAGGGATGAAAATTATTATTGGTTTTTTTTTTTTCGGAAAAATGTTCACTCGAAATAATCGAAGTAAAAAATTCACCCATTTCGCACATTCATTCACAACACTAAAATATCATTATTAGTTGATTTATTCATTAACACGCGAAACGCGAGATGGGTTTTTATTTTTTTCACGACACTCCAGCTGACGTTTGCGGACTTTTTTTTTCTCCTCTTTCATCCGAGAGATTTATCCGTGTGGCTATTGATATTTCGCGGGCAATAATTTCCTGGCACTTGAAACGAGGGAGGAGGGTGGATATATGATTGAGGGATGAGAATAAAAAAAAAAAAAAAAAAAAAAAAACGTGGGCAGTCGCGTTTGCCGTCGCACACCACTCTCCGCACTCTCTCGCGCTTCGACACTACGAAAGGGAGCGAAAAGTGTGCGGGATAGAGAGCGAGAAAAAAAAAAAGCAAAGAGAAGTAAAGAAAAAAAATGGCTCGAGGACTGTAGCGAAAGGGGGTTGAGGAAACGAGTAGAAAAAGGCGGAAATCACGCAAAGAGCTCCCGCGGGAAAGGGCCGGTTGGCAGTGGTTCCACCGTCGCTTAACGAATCAACGTGAATGAGGAATGTAATAGAGAGGATGAAAAAAGAGCGTTTCGCAAGGATAGCGGAAATAAAATGTGTTTCAAACGAACCGCAACGGACGTCGCGCCGACAATCAAAAGTTTTGATATATCGGAGAAAATTGTAAATTAGTTTGTCAGTAACAGTAAAAAAAAAAACAGAAATTTGTAAATGTAATAAAAGACGAGTCAAGACGAGTTAAGAGAAACGACGAAATATAGTGGAAAATTAACGTAAACTTCATTTAATCAATTTTTCGAAAATTTTTCGACTTTTCCTTTCGACCGAAAAAATAACTCCAAATATAAAAAAAAAATTGACACGTTGAAATTCGACATTCGCTCGCGTCGAGAACAATTTTAATTGAAATTCTCGACTGTTGTTGACATCAAAAGAAAATCATTAAACGAATTACAAAAATTTATTGAAACTTTCGGAAGTAATTTTCGCAAAGACCGATCAAAATTTCTACCCGTAAGAAATGCGGAATGATTAAAAGAACTGTGTGTCATCGCGTCGAGCGATTTTTCCGTCTTTTCCCCCCAATTGCACCGGAAGCGCGGGAACAAAACTTCGCTAATCCCGTTGAGGATAAAATAATTTTTCCCGTTTTTTTTTTTAACTTTACGAAGAGTAAGGATTTCGCGAAGAGTCTTGCGAGCGCGTGAGACCGCGGGCCATGTGAGTCTGCACTTTGGTAGCTTTGGTAGGGGTTCGTCGTGTGTTCAAGCGGTTGGAACAGAGGTGAGAGGGAGAGGAAGAGACAGCAAGGCGGTGTGTAGCGGAGTTGTGGTGGGGCTGTGGTAGTCGCCAAACGGTGGTTCGTCGTAACCGAAAAACCGGTCGCGACCTTGAAAAAAATGTGTCTCAATAACTTCGAATCGTACTAAAAAAAAAAAAAAAAAAAAAAAAAATCGAAAGGACAAGTAATCGAAAACACTTGCGAAGGATGGGAGGGAACCACATGGAGGAGTTTCACTGTTAGCCGAAGAGATACCTATTGGATTCACACGCGGATAAACTCCACGACAATTTCGCGCACGTATACTTTTCCATCCCTTAACGTATTTCCCCTATTTGACTCTCCAATCTCATCACGACGATTGGAATTTTTCTTGACATCCAAAGCCGCGTTGGAGTCAAAGATTTTTCCAAAAAAATTGCCGAACAGAATTCTCGTAGATTTATCAGACGTTCCGATGATCCTGATAAACAGGATCATAGGGTTGTTATGAGATTCAGATGATTCGATCGATAGTGCGATCTTACAGTGATGAAAGCACGAGATCTTCGGTAAAAGATTCCAAAGAACGTTCCAAGATAACCGAAGATCAAGGGTTGTCGTTCTCTTCAACGAACGTTCCAAGAAGCAACACTGTCCGTATTGTTGATGACAACGGCGTTGTGTCTTATCACGAAAAAGGGACAAGTCCCGCGTCGCGGTACTCCCGAAGTAAATCCAAAACAATCGCATATATAACCCACCGGCACGTTACGTTTCCGATGAAGAAGATGAACCGGCAGAGAGTTCGATAACCGAACAACTTGGTCGTTCGGTAGAAAACAATCACTGACATCAACACGTTACGATTGAACGTCTTGAGTTCTTCTCGCGATGCATTGGTTCTTCAAGTACCAAATATACCCGAACGTTGCCAAACAATAGTGTTGTTTTGGCAATTAATATTTATTCCATTTGCAATAAAGTCCCGTCGGACTTGAATGTTCTTGGATGATTGTAATGTTGAGATGTGTCCCTTCGATGCTTGTTCACCCCTATCGAATGTCGACCGTTCTGGTGCACGCGCGCGCGAAGACAAACGGTTACTCTCTGGAATACGCGAGACTTAGAGTATCAGACGCGAGAGCAAGGGCTCCTTGACGGAGCTCGAGGAACCGAACTGACTGGTGTGTGCTCCGGCTTGGCTCGTCGTCTCCGCTATGATGCCGGGGGTTAGGAGTTTCACCGTCGGCCCGTCGGAGGAAGAGACTCCGAGGGGGTTTTGCGGGACGGCGGGGGCGTCAGTCCGCGAGGAGGAAATCGCGAGTCGTCGCTCTAAGTCCTTCGCCGTGGGGCCGGTGGTGGCGCGGCGGCGTCTCAGAACCACCGCGTGCGTCTGACTAAAAGCCCACCCCGCTCCGTCGCCCGCGCCCCCCTGGGCTTTTGCCTTAAAGAAGCGTACGGCAAGCCGGAGTAGAGTGTGGCAGGTGGTAGTTCGTCTCTCTTCCACCCGCTATCCACCGTTGGCGCGTTATAGCCTGCGAGAAACCCCCGCGAGTAACACCGTGGTACGATATGCCGGGTTGTAGGGTGGTAGGGGCGTTGTCTTAGGTGGGTGCGCGGTCGCGAAATTTCTGGCCGGCGCGTCTCTCACTCACACTCCACTGGCCGATTCCTTTCCTCTCTCCTCGACGGCGCCTTCCCTTTCCTTTCTCGGCACCCCGTCTTCACCCTTCCCCACGGCTCTCTGCCGACTCCTTCAGCGCCTCCAACCCCAACCCACCCTCCCACGGCATGCGGGGACGCTTTGGTTAAGTTCTCTCCAGGGGGTTGTAAGAGGAAGGCAACTTTGGATCACACTCCACTCGGCTTTCTCCAAGGATGTTCACGTACTCTGACCACCACCCCCGACATCACCGTGCCTCTTTGGCGTTTGGGTGTTTGAACGATTGGGACCTTCTTGTGACAAGGGAAGATCTTGTTTATGACAATATAAGACAACGATACGAGACGCGATGGATACCGCGAGCTTCCCAAAGGAGGACCCTCGTCGGCTTCTGGACCATGGATGAGAGGTTGAATCGCCTCTCGTCAGTCCGTCGGGGACGGGGTCCTCCTCCGGTCAGACTCTCAGGTTCCCGTGGAAAATGAGTTTCAACCGACCGCCCGGTCCACCTTCGTCACTGAGGAAGGGTAAAAACTGAGGAGCGTAGCCCGAGCAACCAGCTAGGACGACACCGGAGCTTGGGGCTTTTCAAACCCCAATCCCCGAAACCCGCATGCTTGGAACACCTCTGCGCAACGTACACGTATGAGAACCTACACGCAATCGTCCATCTATCCGTGTCTCTCTCACGCTCCTTCTTTTGGCCTGAAGCCTGGACGGAAAAGCGGAGTTGTGTAGCAGAGAAAGGCTTCTCTCTCCCCACCCACATGGAAAAACGACAAGGGATGCACGAGCGTCGCGAAGAGGCAGCGCGCGGGATACCCAAAGTACGGAACGAGTGGGGGCTTCCCCCCCCGACGCCGACGCCGAACGTAGTCAGGGGAACGTCTAAGGGGTGCCTTCGCTGCTTGCGGAAGGAAATAGTGGGGGGAGTATGACGATCCTAGGGGGTTGCTTACGATGTGCTTCGGGGATTCTGTGGCGTATAAAAGGAGTCGGAGACGACCAGAGGGGAAAATGTGAAAGATACATTCGATGGTGGGAAATCAACCCTTCTTTACAGGCCGAAACGAATGACGAAGGAGAGCTGTAAGAACTTATCCCTGCCACTGGACAAGGCTTTTCACTTCGTCAGAAATTGAATGAATAGCGTACGAATTCCAAACACCGAGTACCAAAAATTTTCAACCCTCTGACCATTGACTTTTTTTCTCGCAAAAACACTTGGAACACTTGAATAAAGATGGCGCGCAAATGATTTCCTTACTTCGTCTGTTATCAGTTCCACCGTCGGTTGAAACCGACTAAAAAATACTGGACGGATCGGAAAAAAAAATGATCGTGAATTGTCGGGGCACGTGTGCTCCTCACGAATGTTAAGATTCGACTGCAGTAGAAAAAGTATGTTCGTCAGCGAAAGAGTGGCGTAGGGGGCGGGGGCCCTTCGTTTCGTAGCTGAGCCTAAGGGGGTGTTACGAGGGGCTACGTGCAGCGGCAGTAGGTTAGAATAAAAAGAAGTAGGGTCGCGTGAAGCGAGGGAGAGAAAAAAAAGGGGGGTAGAAAAATGGTCTCGTTTCGTATGTGGGGCCCACGGTCGACACATGCGTGACTAAGCGTCATGTGGGGGAGAAACGAACGAAGGCGGAGTATTCCGGGGCTCCTCTGCATAACGCCCGATCATTTTTTTTTCTCTCCACCCTTTTTGTCTTAAGGGTTCGTTTACTTGATCCGATACGAAACGCCATTATAGGCTTCAAAAATCCTAAATGAAGTAACAAAAGTTGTTATATGTTATCCTGAAAGTGATGAGAAAGTCTCATTTTTTAGGCCAATAAATGGAATTGAGGGGATGAAAAAAGATATACGCGTTTTCGAGTCTGCAGACATTCAGAACCGACTACGCCGGTCGTTCTGCTATCTTGTTTGGTATACGACTGTCACGTTCTCCATCACCGTGAGACACACGGGGCAGTAGTGGAGCAACGTGATCGTATTAGTCCCAGTAGCCCGTGGTCAGTGGCCAAGCAAGCGAGAAGTCGTCAGTGGTTGAGTTTAGCGATGCGTCCGAGTATACGATCCTTGGCGACCCCTCTTCTTGACTCCGTACATCCCCTACCGCGAGCCGGTTTCGTCTAACATTGCCGACTCGCTCCCACCACAAAGAGTCCGAGTTCACCAGCGTCCGCCCCACCATCGCAAGTGGCATCGGAAACAACCCTAAACGTCTTTCCCCTCTACTCCCACTCGGCTCTCACAAATCTATCGCTCTCTCTGTTTATTGTATTCCGCTTCCCTCTCGCGTGCTCTCGAAGCCTTCAACCATCCCTACTACTTTTTCCGCCGTCTTCCTTCTTACCCTACCCTTGAAGAATGAAGCCCTCCTCTCCCACGCTTTGACTACCCTCCCTCGCGTGACATCCTTTTTTTTTAGCTTTCTCCTTCTCTACTTCGTCCTTTTTTCCACGTGGCTGACACGTGTGGCTCGAGTGAATGGTGGGGTGAAGGCCGGATAGTGGGGGTGTTTTCTGTTTATTCAGTATACTTTTTATAATGGTATCGCTATAAGATTTATCAATTTTAAGTTCGAAACTCAATTATTGAATTTGACAAAAAAATTTTGTCCATAAAATAAAATTATATATTAAAAAAATCATATAAATATAATATAATATAAAATTATAAAAATATCAATGTTTAATATTTACTATATAATTATATAAATTAATATCAGTGCATATAATGATTGTTAAAAAAAAAACTGCAATGCAAAAACTTTGAAAATGCACCCTTAAATGTCGTGTGAGTTTTCTATGGAGAAGAAGAAATAAAAAAAAAACTTTTTTCTAAGTGTCTCCGTTCTGTTTATTCAATGCTTCGAGTTGTCCCGCTGAGTAGGGCAGTCCGATAGACCCGACCCCTGACGACCCGGGCGCTCATCGTTCCACCCCGTGACTCGAGGGTGAAACGCCTCTGGGGTGGAAAAAAAAAATTGTCCAATGAGCCGTCTGAGGAAAAAAAATCGTGGCGCGTGGACATCCAACCCCCGTACGGCGACCTCTCACCAACTTCCCCCACCCCCCTCCGGTAGATACGTGTGTGTCTCTCCTATATATGCTTCGTATATAGATATATCCACGTACACGTAACCCGTGTACGGGACTCTGTAGCCTCCACGTGGCAAACACCTGCTCTCGGATTTTTCCTCTCCCTTCCGGTTAAACGGACCGAGGGTATAATCGTGTCGGCAATTAGACGGACGATTAACAGGCAAAAACAACGGTTAATTTTGTCCACGGTGTATAATCCCACAACAGGGACAGCCGGATTTTTCTGACCAAAGGGAATGAAAAATAAAAGAGATGGAAAATCCTCTTTGATGCTCGTTTGCTTATTATCGTTTGCGAGAGACCTCTCCGGCTTACGTAGAAAAGTTAATTTAACTTACTTTACGAAAAAAATTAAGAAAAAAAATTTATAAATACAAAAAAATCGTTTTACGACCATTTTTTTAAGAACAATCGAAATTGATAAGAGTTATTGAGGGCGAAAAAAAATCTTAAAAATTGTACTAAAAAAAAATTTCAAACTGTAAAAATCGTAAAAATTCACCCCGAGTAATTTTTCCAGTGAATTTCTCGCAGTTTTCTATATTTATCACGATTCTTCAATTTCATCCCCTCGATTTTGCAAAAATCATTTTATCGCCTTTTTTCCCCGAACTTTTTTATGCTCCAAAAAAAAAAAAAAAAATTCCAAAATAAATGAAATTTTTGTACTTTGCTTTCACGAAAATAAATTTGTTTCCGATCGAAAGAATACAGAGCAACGATTTTACGTACTTTTTTATTCTTTGGCACATCAGATCGTCGAACGCGTAAGTACCTTATACATGCCAACTTCCGGTCAGACTGTAGCGGACAACGTTTCAGAGCGTTCATGGAGTGGGTGTTGCGTTTATTTGTAGGGTAACCGGGGCCCACTTTAAATTACAAATGATAAAGGTGCGCGGGTGTACACGAAGTATTACCGGTCGCGGTATGCCTTCGAAATAAACAGGTGAGAATCGAGTTCAGCCCATTTTCGTGTTCGGTACATATATATATATATCCATATGTATGTATGCCGGAGTGGGTGGCACGGGACTCGTTCGAACGAACGATAGAGCGAGACAAAGAGATCTCCGATACCCGGGCCGATCGGCAGCTGTGAATCTTCCTATAGGGCCCCAAAAAGCCGTATGTGCAGAACTGCACCTTCGTGGTACTTCTTCGGTTGCTATCGAGCGCAAGCCGAAAGAATTTAGCGGCAGGGCAAGTGTAATGGTAATAAAGAATACGGAGAGCTCTCTCACCGATGAATTTCAGTTAGACAGAGAGAGAGTGAGAGTTCGGCCAGTTGCCGACAGATCGGAGCCGTCTGATAACGCACCGGCCCTTTGAGGCGAAGTAGGAAGGCATCCGTCTTGGATGAAACCCGTTGCCATGCGCGGGCGGTCAATTTTTTTTTTTTTTCTTTTTTTTTTCTCGATTGTCCTGTTTACGAGGGAGCCTGTGGAACTTGTAACGGGCCTTCTTGTAGGTACACAAAAGTCAGAAAAGGGTTGAGAAATATTGAGGGGGGAAATCGTTTATCGGGGATCGAAGATCACGGCGGCGATTGGAAGGGCCTGCCGATTCAGGTCTGCTGATCTCCGAGGTTAAGAGGAACCCCCCTCCCTCGAGGGGTGGGGGTGGGCGTCGGGGCTGACTGAAGTCTCGCATAAGCATATATAAGTTCGAAATTGAGACGAAAATAATGTTTAAAATTCGGAAAAAAAATTATGCTTCAACCTAAAAAAAAAAAAAAAAATTACGAAAATTTCGAAATTTACGAAAAAAGATGATAATTTGTTGACATTGTGCTAACAACTCTTAAGTCCAACTTTAGAAATTATTCGAAAAAAAAAATATATATATATCGCGATAACACGATGTTGATGTGAGTTACGTTTGGGCGCTGATGAGAACGCGGCCGCTGAGCTTGTGAAGTTGCCTTACGAAAATCAACCCCTCGTAGCGAGAAAAGTTACCCCGTGGCGAGGTGACGCCTGGCGGTGAATTCGGGAAGGAATAGACTACAGACGAAGGGATCGAAATGAAGGTTTCTGTCCGGACTACATTTTTCGCATCCCCTGATATCGGACAAATTTCTTCTGTTTTTTTTTTTTTTTTTTTGTAAATTGCGAATAATGCTTTTATAAAATTGGTGTGATTTTCGGTTTTTTTTTTACGACGTGAGACAACTTTAGAAGACTTTTGATTGAGAATCCGAATGCACTGGACGCGTTGCAGCAATGCATCCCATTGCGGTAGCCTAACAGTAGGATGAAATGAGCGACGCGTCCGGCTAGCGAGGCTCGCATTACGCAATGAAAGAAACAAATGAAGCTTAATAGAAAAACTGCCTGCGCTAGAAAAAGGCCTCGCGGTACCGAGCTGTTCCGAGAGTACAGACGATGAGGAAAGTTGCGACACGATTGAAACGTTACAGATACTGTGTCCTCTCGATTTAACGACAAGTTTCGTAACTATAAGCTTTTTAGCGTAAAAAAAATGAAAAAAAAAAAAAAAAAAAACATCGATACAATTTTTTGGAGTACGAAAATGGAACATTGTAGTCTCTGTTGAGTTTTATCGTCAATCCTGACATTGCCTTCGATAATTGAACAAACCGATCAGTCTGCCCGAAGCTCACTGTTCCGATCGAACTGTTCACAATCCGCGCAAAGTCTCATTGACGTCTGTAATTGGGGGTTTGATATCCATCTGGCAATAGATAATTACGGAAGAGAGAAAACCTATATGCATTCTTTAGTAATTCCAACAAATATCGTTTCGATTGAAAAGATTTCGATAACGAAAGCGATGGTTATCGACACGAAAAAAAATTGCCAAAGAACGCGTATGGAATTTTTTTTTTTTTTTTTCGGAACATTTAGCTTCGCATCCAAAGCATCGTCAGTGCAATGACGAAAAATCTTGAAATCGATGATCAAAAAAACAACGTCTATCGAATAATATATGAAAAGTACTGACAAATGAATATATTGATGACGGATTTATTATCCCGGCGCGACGAATTTTTCCTGACTGTACAAGTGCAACGCATAGACACAGAGCTCTCTGTGTGTCAATAGAAGCCAATCTAAGTACGTATGCACACACGAAGTGCCGCCGAGTGAGACAGATAATGCGAGTGGCGAATCGAGAGTGTGGAACACGCATCGGCTCGTTGCACATCGAATACGCTATATGTGAAAAGTTTCGTGTGACGCAACGCTTGTGTGAATTTACTGTCTCGATAGTGCGTACTTTCGAAATTTTTTTTCAATTTTTAATAATTCGTATTTTTTTTGTTACGAAAAAAAAATTTTAAATTAAAATAAAAAAAAAAAAAATTAGTAATGCGATTTTTTTTTCTTTTTATCGGCGACACAGTTTTTTCTAATTTTTTTTTTTACCTTTTTTCGTCAGCGGTGACGAAAAAAAAGACGATTCGTCACTTAATCAATTCCGCGTATACGAAACGTATCGTGGAAGAGAATTTTATTGACTTTTGAAACACACGACACTTTTATCTATGACGAAGATAAACGAGGATTTAGGAACGTTTTCTAGCAATTTTTTTTTTTTTCATTCCTATCTTCGCGTTTCCTTGCAATTTGCCAAGAGAAAAGTCGAAGTGCGTTGCGAGTGATAAGATAAGAAGCTAATGTGCTCGCCGCGCCGGATCCAGGATCAAGGTGACCAAGATAGCGAGCCTCACATGGATCTCGAGGCTACCGTATGCCTTTCGGCTCTTGCCATCTCGATGTGTCGCTATTATTCGCTATTTTCATTATCTATCGTCATCGTCTTATCAGTTTTTGTCTATCGCTCGACGCAAAAGTGCCGCTCGAAGACTCATATTTTCAGACATTGGAATTGTTAAATATCTCGCAAGGGACTGTCGAAAAAAAATTGCAAACATTTTTTTTTTGCAATTGACGATTTTTTTTTTTTCACGTAAAAAAAAATGAGAATGCAATTAAAAATGCACTTTCAACAACATGAGAATCGTTTCTATATCGAAAAAAAAAAAAAAAAAAAAAAAAAAATCGCCTCGGGATGATATTGAGTCAATTTGATTTTTTAAATTAAATTATGAAAAAAGTTAACTATTTTATTATAATTTTCAACAAGAATAAATGAACTAAACAAAAAAAATGCATGGATGCATCAACTCCGCTTAGCTGTCTAAAGTCGACTCGGTGCGCGCGAATTCACCCAATAAAATCGCAGGGGAGACTCAATGAAACTCGCGTCATGAAAAACTAATGTCATTGCGTTTGATCCGATTTCGAATCAGTCGGCAAATTCTCGCGCAGACGTAATTTGCTTTTCGACGTATAAACGCGCCCGCGATGAGCCGTGCAGAGTCATCAAATGACAAAGTCCCGATCTCATCCAGAGGCTTTCGTCACTGCGCTCTGGAAATGTTGCCACAGAGAATTTCAAATGAAATGACGTCTGGCAAACTTGCGTTACGATTTCGAAAGAAACGTACACACGATTCACCGACAAAGAGAGCAAAGGGAACGAAAAAAAAGAACCCTCATCCCCTCCGGATCAGGCGAAGTTGAGCCGAACACTCCTGGAATATTTGCGGTTCACGTTTGCTTCAAATCATCAAAAGCTTTTGCTGCATCACGTTCGACAGTAAAACGCGATTCGACATCCGTGGAAGCTACAGCCGGTTCGGGGCAAACATTGAATATTTTACGATCAGCAAATAAAAAAACATGAAATAGCAATCAAATTTTCCAATCCTATCAAGAGCAGTGCAATCGAGTGAACGCAGCTGTCGTTCATTTTGAACAATGTTAAAAATGTAAAAATTAAAAAAATAAAAAAAAACAGAGGGAGAAAAAAACGAAAAAAAAAAAAAAAAAAAAAAAAGTGCAAAAGTAATCATTGGATGGTGGAGCGATATGATATTCGCAATTCCATCGAGAGCTAAATCATCGACTGGTGCGATGTACGGGGGAGGCGGTGGGGGTCGTTGATTCCGGAGGGTTGCAGCGCGGGATGGTTAGTTTCCTCTTTCTCTTTAACGGCTAGGCTCGAGGAATGTCCCAGGGGTTGGTGTGCCGGATAGGGTGGCTGACGTTGCAGCGATGCATCCAACGATAGATAGAATACGAGGTAATTTCAGCGTGTGCAAACTCGCTATATTTGATGAAGAGGGAGCAAGCGAGAGAAAAGGAGGGTTGTGAGTTGCAGGGAGAGAAGAGAATCCATAGGGGAGGGTATATGCGTGGAGCGAAGTATCCATCGAAAGAGTGATGATACTTTTTGTTTGATTTTTTTTGCATTTTTCCGCGAGTTCCCCCCGATTGGGGCGGTAGGCAGTCGCCATTTTACCCGGATAACCCCCAGCCGAACAAAGCGAATGATCCGGGCGTCCGGGTCATCGACGTGGCGCTGCTTTCTCTCTCTTCAGCCCTCTCACCGAAACCCCCAAGCGTGCATATCCCCCCAAGTTCTCTTCGTACCGGATCGGACACCGCGAACCGGTAGAGGTCGGCTTTACGGGGGTTCGTTCCATGGGATGCTCAGAGGAGAGATGAGCGAGGGGTTTTCGAGCTTGGAAAGTCCATCCACGGTGCGGTATAGATGGTAGTACACGTGGAACGAAGACAGTCATGTTCCACCTCGATTGCAATAGAGAGGATCGTCCTGGAGACTTGTGTGGTGCACATAGGTGGTACACAATGATGATGGTTTGGGTTCTGGTATCCATTTCGCCTGTGTTCGTAAGGTGTGTACACGTCCACTGTCCTCGATCCTCCACCATGATATACGCGCTACAGTGTAGAACGCATCCGCTGAATATATATAACGGGCTTTGCTTGTTGTGTGCGTGTGGAGAATTTTCGTTCGTGGTTGTGTTAGAATTCCTCGTTAGGCATGGATGTTATAGTGAGTGTGTGTCGGGGCTTCCTAGTTTCCGAGGGGGACGATGTAGGGGTACTCTCTCACACGGCGTTCTCTCATTGGCCCCCCCGTCCGCATCGTCCGGTTCTCGAGCCGCCGGGGGTGGACTCCGTGCTGCAGTCATCGATTCAGGCAGTCATTGGCTGACTCGCTACGGCCGCCATTTTGAATGACTCCGGGATCAATACGCGTGGTGTGCGGAAAATAAAAGTCTATAGCCCTGACCAAGCTTGCGTTGCCGCGTTGCCCTGGGTGGCTTCTACTCGGGAACGTTACCCCTTTCCTCTCTAAAACTGCCCCTTCGCATAGGCTTCCTTCCCTTCTCACCTCTCCACTGCCCGATGCACCCTTGTCCAATCCCTCTACCCCCCCAATGGATTCGCTCTCTCTCCACTTCTACCACTACTACTACTACTACTACTGCTTCTGATACTACTACCCTTGCACAAGCCTGGCTTTGCGCTACCAGCATCATCGTCATCGATGCAACCCACCTCTGCCCTCAACGGGTGGAAAGCGTCGAGACCAAAACACCAAGCTCTCATCCGAGTCCAGGGAACGCTGCGTTGCCGGTGGGTGCTCGTGCACCGTGCAGAATACCAACCCCCTCCCCCTCTGACTCACCCCCTCCGGGACTTGGCGAGAGCTTTCGCCAGGCTTTTCGGGGGAGGTGGAAGTCATCATCGAAAAAATTTCTCAACGATCTATTCTGCCCGGCTCGTCGCGCTGTTGCCATCGCGGAGGATAGCGCCAATGCGTTTCTGTGTTGCAACATAGCCACCTCGACCTTCCACATAGCATTTGCTTTCGACCCTTCGCCCTGCAGCCCTCTCTTGACGCGATCCTACCGAGCCTAGTCTCTATACCGTGCAACCGTAATCCTACGCGTATCTTCCCTTTTGCGGAATACACTACTATGCCCACCCTTCCAGTGCGGTTCGTACTCGCGTGTCTGGCTTGCGTTGCCTTCTAAACCCACTACCGTTCCGTGTTATCCTCGTTGTTGCATTCCTTGGCGTCGTTGCGTGCAATTCCGCCATGCCGATGACGACCACCAACAGATTCGACGAGGAAAGGAACGTTGGTGGCGGCAAAGCATGGAATTCTAAGATTAACTTTTTTTTTTGCTGAATTTTGTACACATGGAGTCAGAGTTCTGATGGGTCCGTTAACTTATAACAGGTTACAAGTCATCAGTTCATCATCATCGTCAGTTTATAAAGCATTACAAAGAACGAAATCGAAATTGCCTTCTATTTTTTTAGGAATGAGGAATCGTATGGCAAAAAGAAATTTAAGTTACATGTTGTATGACTCTCTTAACTCAGTTATTGCATATAGTCTTATCTACCATTAAATGAGCTGATGAAGTCAGAGTTCTCATAAATATTGGTGAAATGAACTTTAAATATAGAGAAAGGGCCGCCATATGCATTTTTTTCTGCAAGTCATCTTAACCAACTTATCGCATTTAAAGTTAGTTGAAAGCGGTGGGTTAAGTGGTCAAGAGGTAATATTTGAAATATGTGAAAAGTGGTGGTGAAAAAAGAGGATGTCTCGCCTTATCTCGTTTTTCTTAACCGCAGAGCCGCCCTAACCCAGTTATGGCTTATGAAATGATTACATTAACGGGGTTGGAAAGTTAACGAAAATCGAAGATGGTATAAAGATCGAAGTGAAGTGTCAGGAATTCAATATAATTGCTTTCATTTACGAAAGTATTAACGCACTTAATTTACCCGAGGTTAGTTCCGTCAAGTGGGTTAACTGCTTTAAAACCCCGTAAATGAATCTCGAAGTCTACAAAATATAAAATTCGGAATGCACAAGGCATTCGCGTAGTTTCCTTGCCAGGGAATGAAACCAATGAACCCTCGAGCCTCCTATCTCGATACCCGGGATCAGAACCCACCCCTTTTGTGGATAGCCGGCACTACGCAATACGGAAGCCTGGAATCGTTTCGAAATCTCTTTCTCTCTTTCGCTGCACTGCACAAATTCCCCTTCTCGGACTCTTTGTGTACATATATATCGTATATACAGGCATCATATACTATATATGAGTATGCAGCAGAGCAATCATTCTACCCCTACCATCGGGAACCGAGAAGGGGGCGGGGGAGAGGGAGATACCGAATGATTTCTCCTTTCCGTGTATGTTTTCAGGTAATTGCGAACGAGTGTGCGAAGTGAGAGTGGCGAGAACTCTCGGCCGGTCGAGGGGATCAATACAGGGGGTCTCGCGATACAAAATGGAGGGGAATCATCGTCATCGTCCTCGGTGGTTGTTCGGTCCACCATTCCGCGCCATGCTAGGAAAAGCCAAACTGATTTCTACTCAGGCGTTCGCTTTATAGCGGACTTCGACGGCATAGGGGGCGGGGGGGGGGGGGCGCTTCAACTATTCCCGGCAAATTTATTCACATCTGCATGTGCATATAATGTTTGGAATATTCACCGGGTTTTACGGCGGAATTAAGCTTGGAAATCGTTGGTTTTCAATGATCCATTAAAGAGCTGGCGGGTGGGGCCTTGATGACCCCGGAGCGGAAATGCTTTTATGACCAGGAGATAGGGGGGCGGAGGGAAGTTATGCTTTCAAAAATTATCGTAATCATCGTGTATACGATGATTAACGAGTGAACGAGCAGCTCGGAAATGCTCTCTCGGTAACCTGAATGACATTGATGAAACAAAAGCATTGTTGTTCCAAGAGACAATCACTGGGGGGCTTGCGAACCCATCGCAACTGTTTTCCCCGCAAAAACCCAATTCGTTATCGACGAGATATTCGAAATCGTCTGTTGAGAGTTGCCGTATATATCGGTAACAGGTGGAGACATTAAGCATTCGTACGAACGTATTGTATATTGGATTTGTCGAGATATTTTCCGGATATTATTGATTCAGGGAAACCCGTCTCTTCCTATATACGTATCCTGGGAATATTGTTCAATGGCAAATGATGCTAACGTTACGTCGAATACAAGTCAATCGAATTGGATCCGACGATCTGAATCGACATCTACAAATGGTACCTTTGACTAAATTAACATAACATGCATACAATTTTATAGTTTTTTTTTTTTTTGGAAATTCTTATCTATTAGGTTGTTTGGTACTCACGTTTTAAACCGAACTAACTGAAACAAGGACATAAGGCTCTCTTGGTAGCAACGACTTTTTAGATCACATTTTTAGTTATTAAGAATTTTATCGTTTTTTTTCATCATTTTTGGCTTTTTTTTTCTTCTATTTCCGTCTTCACCCTTTTTTTTGTTAACCGATGAGGTTTCTTTTTTTTTTTGGTTATCTTCTTACTTCCCGTTTTTTTTTTTTAAAGTTTAATAGCCCCCCTTTTTTTTAAATCTAAAGATTTTTCTCAAAACTTGTTAAAAATATACTTTAGTCATATCTTTACAATTTTATTCGTCTAAAGAGTTAGGTTTTTTTTTTGTTTGTAGCTTTGTTGTTTACTCCCTTTGTTCCTTGATCGTGTGTGTATGTTTGTATTTTCTTCTAAGGCAATGCTTTCTTCTTTTTTTTTTTGTTTTGTTGTGTGTAATTTTGTTTCTTCCTTCTCGCTTATACTCGCTTTTCCCTCCTCACTTTTTTGAATTCGATTTTTTTTTTGTATTTTTTTTGTTTTCTTTTTTTTCTCTTCTTTTTTTTTGTGTTTCCAGTGTTCCTCTTCTCGTATTTTTGGATTTTTCTTCTTTTTTTTTTTTTTGTTTTTTAGTTTCTTCTTATCACCTCGTCGTTTTTTTGTATTTTCTTTTATTTTTTTGCAATTTTTTTATTTTTTTGTTTGAAATTCGAAATGAGACAAAAGTTCCGGCAAATCAACGATGGTCAATTATAAATGTCCTTGGCGCGCGATTTTTTTATTTTTTTTTTTAATTTTGTTTTTGGTTGTTTAAAAATTTTCAGAGAATTTGAGTTGTTTATCAGACTTTCGTTTATTACACAGACAAAAATTCGGTATTTATGTGTGTGTGTGCGTTTATATGGTATGGTACTGGTTTTTTTTTTATGTTCCTTTACAAACGGCGGAAATTAATTTTTCAATGAAATAATTACTATTGTAACACATAACAACACAGTGCGACGCGTCTGAAACAGATAAAGTTTTCGTAGATTTAGTTTAGAATGATAAGGAATCTCGAAGAAGCTGAACGAATCTCACAATAGAGGATCGAAGACCTGCCCTATCCCAACCCAAAAAAATAAAAAAATGTCAATCAAACTTGAAGTCAATCCGTGAAATTTAAATATCTGTATAGCCTAAAGCGAACTCTAACGCCGAAAAGCTAAGAGTCATTAAACGAGTGGCATCATCATGGAAGCTCCACGCCCATACGCGATGTCCTTAACTTGTAAGGTTCCTAAATGTAATTCGAAGCCCTATATTCCTACAGAATAATCAACGAACTAATTACCCCAAGTCGTTACGAAATTCCGAATCCCAGTCGAATCATTAAGAGTCATCATGAAGTACGCGATTAATGATTATCGCAAAGTCCCGACGGAGCATCGATACTCCATAATGATCGCCTAAACTGAAGCACGCGTAATCAAAGAATGTTCGATCGAATTCAAGAGAATAATCGTAATCATTGAAAGTCATTAAGAACTGCGAAAGCCGAATCGAATCATCGAGAGTCATCATGCGTCCCGAGGTTTCTCGAAGTCTCGTCGGGCGAACCGAAGTCCCTAATTATCAAAATGGATTGCATCCCGAATCGAATAATCAAATCCTATCGTAAGTTTGAGAAATGTCATGAAAATCATCGCAAACCGTGAAGTCAAAAGAGAATCATGAACATTCATGCGAAGGCTTTTACTGATGCCCGACGGGCGAGGCCAGTGATTCCGGCGGCCAGCGCCCAAGCTCCGTGTCATCATCTAAGTTCAAATATCCCGCGTGTTAGCTGTAAAAAGCCCGGTAAGAAGGGGTCCACGTGACCGTCTGAACGAATGAGCGTCTTTGGTGCGTCGGTAGATACCGACCTACCCCTTACAGTATGCCCCCATAACGTCTCACCAACCCCCGCGACATCCTCTACGGCATCTCCTCCTTTTCCCTTTCCTCGGTTTGCCTCGCCTTGTCCGCCGCTTGAGGCGCCCGTAGTCTCCTTGCGTCGCCCGATGGTAAGACGCGTCTGAGGGGTTGCTCTTTCTATCTATCTCTCTCTCTACTCTACCCCCCTAAACCTTCCCTCGTGGGTTACCGCGTTCCCGCGTCGCTTTCCCAGACTTTTCCTCCACGTTGCGAGCGAGTGCCGTTTCTAAACCACGTGCGGGCGAGCCGGTCGCGTCCTGAATTACTTAGTTTCTCTTGGAACGCCGTCGTGCCTTCTTCGGGAATTCCTCGGTTTCCAAGAACCCACCCCTCTATTTCTGGGACTAACAACCCCCATCGAAATAACACTGAACGTCGTCACAATTAGATAAAACCGAACGCTTTCCGTCCCGTCGGAACGCGGACCTAATACGAAACTCATGAAACTCCAATTACCGTCAAGCTAACCACCCCCGCCCAACGATTAACAACAAAAACCACCCTCGAACAGCACAAAAACCCACAAAACTAAACTTTCCCGCGCAAAATAAACTCAAGCCTTCGATCCGTTTATCTCGTGAAATCGTCCAGCGTCTTCTAGAAACCAAAACCAATCCTTCTCGCAAAGGACACCCTCGTTTAGCACCCCCGGTATACGCGAACTTTTGCAATTTGTTTTCTTTTTTTTTTTTTCGTTTTAATATTATTGTTTTAAGTTTTGTAAATATGAAAAAATTAACACGATTTATTCGTCGAATTTTTGGATTTATAACCTTTGATAGAGGCATTGCGAGCATCCCCGTGTCTGAGTAGCAACTGCGCCGTGGCCCCGTGCCGGGCGTCCCCACCTCACCTCCGTTGGTAGCCTCGCCACACACCGCGCGCCTCGCGGCCACCTCACCTAAACCATCCAAACTCGAAACCAACCCTCTCGGACGCGCGCGGGCCGGTCGTGCTGGTGCTGTGTGTGGCGAATGGTCCGGTACCTCTTCCTCGCACTCACGGCTTTCGGACTTCATCCCCTATCATCCCTTCGTTCATCGGATCGTTTCGTCTCGCTTTAACTTTGCCGATATCTATCTCGCTTTACCCAGAGTCCAGCGACGACCGTGCTGAGTGGCCGCTGCCCCCGATGGAGCGGGGCGCCGCGCTGACGCTCGGCCACCATCGAATCCAACAGAAGCACCCAACACTAGCCACCGTGGTATGCACGAGCGCAATCTTTCTCTCTCTCTCTCTCTTCTACTCTTGTGTCCGGCTCTCTGCGCCATGACGACGTTCAACCGAGCGAGATGAAACGATTGGTGAAGATGTGGATGCATGTATTGCAGAACTGCACGCAGATGAAAATGCATATAGGATCGTGGTGGGGAAAAACGAATGAATTTGCAGAAATGGATTCGGATATCCACCGGATGCCTCAATAAAAATGTTGCTATTATCATTGGAAATTAAATAAACATCTTTGTGATACCGCTGTTGCCACCGAGTATGAATGAATCGAAACGAATCACTGGTAAACATTATTTTTCTATTTACTCGAAAAAAAAAAAAAAAAAAAAAAATGAAAAAAAAAAAAAAAAACCGATGATTGCAAAAAAATCAGTGATGGACCCTGTTTTCACCGATAGCTATTGAAAAACTATAAAAGGACCCTATTTCCATCAACCGCCGATGATTATTGATGTTCAGCATTTATTTCGAATTCTCTTCGAAAAAAAATGCCTTCATCCGCGATCTTTACAAAACCGCTTTTATCTCTTGGCTTCAGTACAGTTTTATTCGGGTTTTACTCATATATCTATACAAGAACGCTGGTTTTCCGTGGTACAAGCCCTACTGTTCACGATTGCATGTGCCACAACTACTAGCCGCTGCATTGGTGTGTATCAGTGGCGATCGCGACGGTTTACAGCGTCAACGTGGACCACCGCTGTCGCTGGTGTTGCAGCGACCGAGGCGGCCGCCCTCGTATTTCGAATCCTGGCGCTGACCACAGCCCGCGTCGCGCCTCCAGGCCCGAGAAGGGTGGCGTGCCTTGCCGCTGTTGGGAAATTCTGCGCCTGGATTCCTTGCTCCGCGCGCCAGCCTTTCCTATGGTATTCTCTACAACATCATTGCCCTCTCCGCACCACTATATTGTTCCTCTCGACGATACAATGCTATGTAGGTATGATAAATATATGCGCAACGAAGTAGCCACGTTCAACCCTCGTGGTCTTATACCCGACGCACGTGGTGTAGATGGAGGCGACGGTGATGACGAATATGTGTAGACGCGATTCCATGCATACATGTGTCGACGGTTGTAGCAGACGTGGGCGATTGGCCAACGTTGAAGCTTTAGTGATGACCCTATAGGCAACTTTAATCTCTACCCCATCTCTGGATTAGAGTACATCGGTCATTATAACGCTCTTAATGACCCCCAAGCTCTTGACTATCGGAAACGCGATATTTACTGGATTCACCTTACAGCATCATTGTCATGGTGGAAGCAGTCGCTGAAAGAGCAACTGCAGCTTGGGCATAACGTGATTTCTGTGGGACGATGTTGAGGGCTTTCCAGGTACTAGACATTTGATTGGGTGCGTTCTAATGATTCTCAGCTATCCTATTTCGTGGATAATCAGATTGAAGCCCCGTAACTGTCGTGACCACTTTGGAACGCATGTCTGCATGGTCATTATCATATTTGGATGCCTCATAGACATTGCGGCGGGGAACAAGAGGCGTTGAGACTCTTTCAAGCCATTTTTGCAACCATCAACAAGGTGCCTAACGATCCTAATCGAACACGCATAGACGATGCTTGGGCATAGGAAGCTTCTTGATGCTTTGTTGGACAAGTTGGCATCATCTGTATGACGTGTAATTTGCTATTTTAGAGTGAACTATCAGGATTTTGAAGGCGCGAATGCCTGAAAGGGCTGAATAGATTCGCGTCCAAAGGTGTTTGACTAGACACTTCTAAGTCTAGAATCATTGTCGGCTAAGAAGCTGTTAGCTTCCACTGCTTTCTATTGTAACGAACAGGCATCATATAAGAGTGTGTACGGAGCTGTCTAGAGTCCTAGTTCTGTGAACTAGACTCGGGTTGATCCCTTTCTTTCGCGTGTTCGTCAAAGGAACGCGATCCTAGGACAACAGACCGCACGGCGATTGAAAGAACAAAGAAGAACAGAGCGTTGTATGCGTATGATGCTCTCTTCTTCTTCATCCATTCATCTTGAAGCTTTCGGGGTCTCTCGCAGCACTATGTAACGCGCGCTCGGTTTCTACCGTAATTGTATCGATTGTCTTAGGGCGGCTAGAAACTCGGCAGCAGTAGTAGCAGCAGCACGAGCAGTAACAGCGGTAGCACCCGACCGTTACGCGTTCCCGACATCCTGAATGGCGTCCGCAACCCCTTCGATCCCCTCGCCTTGTTTCCACGCTCCTTCGTGTATCCCTCATACCGTCCTTCTGGACTCCCTTAACCAACGCCTCTCTATCTCTCTTCTACACCGAATGAAACCCATCGACTCACATCCCCCTTTGTTATATCATTCCGTATGCACTTTCCTCGCGCTCGATACAAACGAAAATAAAAATTTCACCTAACCGGATATAAGAGTTTGACCTGCATTTTTTTTTGTAATCTCTTTGGGTTCTACCAAAGGGTACCGCATGCTGCGCCGGGGCTCATTTGCATGGGGACGACCGGCCAAGGAGATCCAGACACCTCGAAACTTGTTCAATCCTTTTAATATCGAACTAACGTCATCAACTAACCATCAAGGAAAAACCTAACTTTTCATTTCATTTTTCGCGCGCATTTCCAAATAAAATATCAACGTGGGGCAAGATGACTCATAGATATATTCATATTCATGTGCAGCTGAAAAAAATATTGTTTTTTGCGCTTTTTGCGAAAAGTAGTAATCTTCTTGATGAAATATCGAAATTTCCGAGATGTTTCTCGTATTTTACAACAAAAATGCGATTTTGGCAGAGTTTATGAATAATTTTTTTAGTTATTTTTAAAATAATAAAAAATATTTTAAAAAGTGTGGTAAAGGAGAATCCAATGGGATTATCATTTATCATATTTATTTTCATCGTGGATTTTTAATATTTATTCTGCGTATTTTTTTTTTTTTTGTAGCTTACATAAATGATATGGTTAATTAAAATAAGTTGATTCAGCATTACGCGATGTCGAATAGTATTTAAAAAAGAACTGGAAAATGGTCGATGAGAGTAGCTAAAGGGGAGATTCGGAAAGTTTAAAGAAAGTGGAGGGGGTCAGGAGGCTTCGCTTGGGGGGTTAGTAATAATAAAATGAGTTACCAGGTCAGGCGAGGTTGACCATCATTCTGAGCGTTTCGTAACTCTTGGGGTCCCCGCATAAAACAATGAAGGGGATGAAGGGATTTTTTTTTTTGCGTTGTTGTCGAGACAGCTGCGCGCACCTTCGTGAATCAGTGGACAAAACGATGGACGATTGTTATTATCAGGGTCGTTGCGATGATGAGGACGGTCGGTAGGGTCGAGCGGTCCAATGGCCACGTAATCTGCATAAATTTTTCGTTTCATTCACGAAGGCAGATGCGCGGAAAACACAAGGTGACCATATTATACAAATTCGGCATCGGGTCTGCGCTCACCATTTATTTCATCGTCGAAAAGTTGATTTTTTCGTTATTAACATCTTTTAATTCTGGACAAATTTTTTTCGAGGTTATTATACCTTTGATTTAGAATTTTTTTCCATTTTTTTTAACCCCATTTTCTAATAAAAAATCGAATTTATTGGGTTGGCGAAAGAATTGTGCAAACGTAGCGCCTTAGTTTATTGCATCAATTTCATTCCGCCATTTTAATAATACGTATTGAATTTCTGTGATACACATATATCCTTAACTACAGATTACGCTACAAACGATCCAAAAAATATTATTGTCAGGTTAATTAATAGAGGATTTAAATAAAGAGCCCAAAGATTCATATGAGGTCTTCCAAGCGAAGCTATAAAATGATTTCACTTTCTCTGGGAGCTCGCAATTTTTTTTCTAAGCTTCCATGACACGTTGACTCGAACACGAAGCGTATTGTGACATTAGGAAAGTTGTTATATAATCCCGAATGAATGAACGATCGGGTTTTCTAGTAGTCTAAGAAAATCAGTGGTGCCTCTCGCCCACTTTGAGTGCCACCTTCTTGGCTACTCGCCTAATGACCGGGTGGCGGGAAGCTGCAGGATGGAGGTTCGCCTTCTTCCGCGCAGTACAGGAACGCAAGATGCGAGACCAAAAGACGTTGGTGAGGTCGCCAGCCACCTTTCTCGGGGGGTAATTAGTAAAAACAAAGGATCTTCGAACGAGAGGAGTCCTTTGGCCCGAACCTTTTCAGCCGAACCGAAGAAGGAATCGCGAAATGGCCAGAGAGCCGGCTGGCGGGAAGGGCTCACAGAGAAAGAGAGGTAGTGTAAGGTGAAGAACGCGAGAAGCTTGTGCGAGGCTCACTTGGACTCGTTGAACGATAAAATCTAAATGGGAAAGTAATCCTTTCGACTTGCGGGAACTAACGAACTGTGGAGATATTTTCTTTTGTCCCCAAGAACGCTCCGCGAGATGTCCGGAGGAAATCGATCTTTTTTTTTTTTGTGGTTTAAAATCATTCGACAATATATATTTAAGGTTTCCGTTGGTTTCTCAAGGATATTAGGATGATATTTAATTGACATGAGTTGACCAAATATTGTCGGAGGTCAGGTGCAGCTTTGATCGCAGCTCAAGGCTTTGGCGGAAGCTAAAGTCAGGCCACAAGCCGGCATCTAGTTGTCGTAATGAAATCCGCCTCGATTTGCAACGCGTGTGTCGCGTGAACCCACAGCACGCGGTAGAGAGCAGAACACGCCTAGCCCTACCCGACTACTAACCCAATCAGCCGGTCGGCCTCAGGGTTCTCGGACAACCCTCCCTCCCCCCCGCTATCACCTTCGAACGCTTGTGTTATCGATTCTCATCGTCAGGGTTGGAAAATAATTCTCTATCGCTGCGTAACCTCAAAATTGCCTTCGTTAAAAAATATTAAATAAAAAAGAAAGTAAATTGAATTAAAAAAAAAAAAAAAAAAAAAAAAACTAATAACGAACTAAGAAGTTCGAAGAAACGGTAGGAAAAGATGAAAAGTTTTCGATTGGAAGAATAACGTAGCAGCGTTTCTCGTGCTAATCGAATGAAAACAAAAATTCCCTCGCTAAATTAAGAACGAACAAGTTTCACTTTGGTTCTCCTTTTTTTTTTTTTCTTTTTTTTTCATACGCCCTCCTCGGCCCGCTTTCAACCGCAATCTGCGGCCAATTCAACTGTGAGCACGAACTCTCGCTGCTCGGCTTCCTTCCCGCGACTGCCAGAATATCAGTTTCACTTTTATTTTAATATCTGAAGCGAGCGACTGTCTGAAAGGGCTTGAAGATTTTTTTTTTTATTTCTTTCCTTGTGAACGAGTACCGTTAATTTTATCAATGCCGCGCTTGACTCTACGCCAAGACTGCCGTCAGGTTTATGTTCAGCGTACAAAAAATACATAGAATATGTGAAGGAACAATTTTTCAACACTCGATCGCCGTTCACTGAATGTCTTAAAACATCGAAAAAAAAAAAAAAAAAAATTTAAATATTGTCTAAATGCTATCGGAATTCAAGACCTCCTTTGGGAATTTATTTAATTTTTTGTTTCCATTTTTATTTTTTTTCATTTTGGTTATTTTTTTTTTTTTAATTGATTATTAATTTTTTTATTTCTCGAATTCTCGAAAAGTCGGTGTTTCGTATTTTTTTTTTCGTTGTAAAAAAAAAAAATTAAAGCAACCCGCGATGTTATTGAAACGAGGTGACGGTGATGAAATGAGACGAGGGTGGTTCGCGTGTTCGAGGTTAAGCTCAACCACCAATTTGGGTACTTTGACTCGATGCTCACGGTCGCGCGTCAGGATGATACAAGCCGTAGTGCACTGCTACCTTGCTTCGGCGAGATTGGAGGCAAGGCTGTTATATATTGGAGGCTCTCAAGAGCCAGATGTCCGCGGCAAAGCCAGTGCTCGCAAAAGCTTCAATTCACCAAGTGCGATGGTGTATCCGCCCGGCATATGGAGAACCAGCGTGACCTGGACGACGAGGCTACGCATACTCCGCACCTTCGTATACACTGCATACGAAGATTAAGGGAATAAGGGACGAAGGGAGAAAGTTTGGATATCCTCGGTCTTCGCCGATGGAAACAGCAGCTGCTGCTGAACAACCAGAATATCGCGTTGCGCAACAACTCCCGACTTTGATTCAATGGCGATTCTCTATATAATACACAATAATGGACAATAGGAACTGATTATTGATCAACTTCACTTGCTGGTTAAGCAACATGTTATTTTTTTTTGCTTAGTCATAGAGACAGCGGATTTTTTTTTTTTTTTTTTTTTTTTTTCGTAAGAAAATTTGTTGGATGATTTTTACGCGAAGTCACGGAAAATCGGAAATTATGAAAAAAAATGATAAAAGGGAAACTTTTTTTTCATTTTTTTTTTTTTTTTTTATTGTCGAAGGAAGCGCTCTATGGATATAATATATCACGAGCGATGGTTTGTTCTTCGTTGTGGAGAAAAGTCGAGAAAGCGAAAGAAAGATGTCTTATCTCACAGCCTCGCGGAGTACGAAGCTTCATAATGAAATTTTCGCGACCGCGAGAGAGCCTCCCAGTTGGAAGAAGAAAGTTTTAAGAGTGCGAAAGTAGACGGAGACGGGGACAAAAGATTTTCGCGATGGTCCCTCGAGGCTCACGGAATTAAGGGGGTTGCGCGCAGGTTTTACGAGAGATTTACGGAGGATCATAAATCCCAGAGCTTTTAGCCATTCGAATGTGTAGAAAAAAAAAAAAAAAATATCCCGAAGAAAAAATTGCCCTTATTATCATCAGATATCAGATATCTGGCGACACTGGAAAACAAATTAAAAAAAAAATTATAAAAATGTTGTTTAATCGAATTCCTTCGTGAAATTCTAATCTTTCGTTCACAATTCGTGTCAATTTTTTTTTAAAGTTAAAATCGTAAGCGCCAATATTTCATTTTTCTCGTGCTGAAAAATCCCCGTAAAGATCGCGGACATTTTTTTTTTTTTTTTTTTTTTTTTTTTTTTTTTTAATACTCTATCAGAGTAATTTTCGTTTGCATTAAAAATTTGGCACGAAATTTTCTCCGCTTAGAATGTTTTTTCTAACGAAAGCTTCGCAGGAAGAAGTGTTAAGCGTCGAGAAAGTCTAATTTTACGAATTTTCACATTCCGAATAATTTCAAGGCTGTGTAGAAGAGGGCGAGGAGGGTTCGGAGGTGTAACTCAGCGCGCACAGCTTTGAGAGTGGCGAGCGGGGCGTGTTAAAACAAACATTTTTGCGCCTCGTAGTTCTTCGTAACCGTGGACGGGGATACACTTTGCCCGTGCGGCCAAATGCACAAATGCATCGGCCGGCACGGTATATAGCACGTTGCGTAACACTCGAGAATAGATTCTAGAACGGTGCAAACTTTTCTACGGGAGGATGGAAAGAGGCGGCTCGAGAAGTCACGATCGAAAATAACGTTGAAAAGCAGCGCGATGTTTTTTTCGTGTAAATAAAAATTACGGAATGAAAAAGAAAAAAATTAATAATTTTTTTACTTAAAAAAAAAAAAAAAAAAACGAAAAAAAAAAATTGATACCGGAAGCGATAAAAAAAACTGTAAAATGGATGCACGAGTCCGGCGCCGGCCATGCCAAATATAAAGTCTCTCTCCTCGCTGTCCGTTGCTTGCGCAACGGCTTCTCTAGCAATAGCATTTCAAAATGGTGGATTTTTTGGATCGAAGACTAAAGAGTCACCGCGAGCATCGGGAATTAATACGACAATTCGGCCAATTGTCGTTTTTATATTTATATCGTCGAAACGCTTCGACCTTTGTTCATTAAAAACAAACTTCCCAAACTTTGAGACTAAACTGCACATTGCGTCTTTCAATCAATGCGTATATTTAATTTTTTTTTTCAAAAAAATAAATAAAGGTAGAAAAAAAATTGCATTGTCTAAATTAATTTATTATTTAATTTAATATCAATATTTAATATCAAATCTGCATAAAAAATTAACAAGTAAAATTGCATAAATAAATAACAATAATTCTACTATATCCTTCAACCCCCTTAATAAAAATTAGACAATATATTTCATTGGAAACATATTTTTTAAGTTATTACGACAAATTGCGACCAATCATGGCACGAATAAAGCAACAACAATAGTTTCGATATAAAATCTCGCAATTCGATATATTTTGGAGATAAAACGTTACACACCAACTTTCTGAAAGAACGACGATGTCTTATTTTTCACCCCCAAAGGGGTTGAGGGAAGTTACTATGAATAATAGTACAATATTAAAAATGTATGTACATTTTTTCAATGGTGTATGAAGTATTCTCAAGGAGTTAGAAGGTCGGCGAGGAAAGTGATCGCTCGCCGACGAACGAACTCGTTATATCTGCCTACTTCCTGTTTAATTGAACGCAAAGTCTGTAGATTTTTAATTAAGGAAAATTGAAGATCGCGCGACGCGCAGTACGTCGCGCGGCGTCAGCATCGTCGTCGATCGTTTTACTTCGGGGTCCGTTAGAGTCCGTCCACCTATCGACAAGAACGAAGAAGAGCGCATCCAGCGGCAGCAGCCCTCGCGATAGCCTTGCGCCACCCCTACTCAACCTCTCCTCAAACAGTTTTATAATTGATTTCATTTTCATTTATTTTAGCTCACCCTGACGCCCTCTCCACCTCCCGTGAACCTCCGACGCTCCCTTACTTCGAACCTGAAGAACCACCCCCTCCCCTGTCCGTGCCAGCAATCAATTTAATGTTTTAATTAAGAGTGTATCCGTGAAAAATTAGATTTTAATCGGATCCGGGCCAACGGTATGGTTTCTCAGACAAACTCTTCCTCCTTTCATTTGCGGATCGTATTATCATATAAATCCTTCAACCTTTTTCTTAACCAATTTTTACGAATTCAATTAAAAAAATGTATTTACAAGCCGCGAACAATTGCGTTCGATCTGCGGAGTCCAAAAATCCGGTAATCCAACCATTACATTTTTTTTTTTACACATTTTTTTCTACTTTATTCATTATTAAAATCACAATTTAAAACTTCATCCTTCCAGTCTTCATTTTTTTTTTCTAATTAAATATCGTATTTATGTAAACGTGAAAAAATTTATTCTATTATTCACTTTGAAAAAAAAAATCTATCCGATCGTTTTGTTTTCGTAAATGCAAATGATAATTTTTTAAAATTTGAATATTAGCACAGGGTGTCTGGCCTCCTGGTCGACCCCTAGCTGATGGTTTAAAACAAAACTTGAAAGGTTGTAGAGGCGTACTGTCCCCGAGGACAAGGAGGACGACGAAGACGGAGTCACAGCCATAAAAAAAAAGTAAGACGCACTGTCAGAGAGCGAAGATCGCGAAGAAAAAGCGAAAGGGTTGCTTGAACCGGGGATGAGGGTGGGGGTGGATGGAAAAAGGGATGTTCATCCCTTTTTCCTGTACCAACGGGATCCCAGAACGGCACATTTTTCACCCTCCATTTTTACGCTATCTACAGTCAGCCTGCAGCGGGCCTCAACCCCCTCGACCAACCCCCGCGAGCCTCGGAGGTACTACGGAGCGCGAAAAACCCACCCTCGCATTTCTCGTCCCACTTGACAGGGCACTTCGATCGTTTTGATCAATAACGCAGATTGGTTGGCTCTAGTGAGAGAGAATTTTTTTTTTTGTTCTTTTTTTTTTACCGGTTCATCGTACGCGTGTTTGATTTATTTTGTAGCTTTTTTTTTCTCTTATTTTCGTAGCATTCAATCCCCGTGTTTCTCTTTTTTGGGGATTTATTTAATTCGACGAGCTATTGGTGCAAACGCCCGACAGAATCGGATGTCGTTTTTTATTTTTTATTTTTCGTTCCGCTGGATCTCTCGTTCGTGAATTTTTCTCGTTCTTTTTTTTTTTTTTTCACGATACTTTTTTTTTCTCTTGCGATTTTTATTCGTTTCTAGCTAATTTCCGTATTTGGGGGAAACACCCGTGGCTTCTTCTTTATCTCGTTAATGCCGCGACAGGGATGGAAAAAGTAGAAAGAGTCAATTTCCGGAAATTGATTTCCGGCGAAGGTTCACGGAGGTGCGGTCGAATCTTTCGGTGAATCTTTATCTATGAGGGTAGCATTTGGAAGAGGATTTATTTCCATTTCATTGGTCGCCATTGATAAAAAAAACTGACTTGAGGATATTTAAAAAAAATATTGTCAGACCGTAATATACAGATGCAATATTTTTTTTTTATTGTTAAAAAAAATTAATAGAAAAAATTCGTATGATAAAAAATTAATTTGTAGGTTTTCATATAAATTAATTTTCATCGTCGTCTAAAGAGTAATCATTTTTCTGAATGTACCACCGTCTTTACCTCAGTCTTATTTTTCCCCAATCCATTCTGCACGAAAGATAAAGAGGTCGGTGCGAAATTTTTCAACCATAGTTGGCGTGTTATTCTTCGTGAGATGGAGCAGAAGAAGAAACGAGAGTATCGGAGTGCCTACCGAGAGTCGTCTCGTCTTTCGCGGCCCCTTCCGCGAAGGGGTGGCCGCGAACAAGGGATGGCACGACGAAGTTCGTTCGTGAGTGAAACCCTTACTCGTTCGTCAAAACGTCGCGGTCTCTCTTCAAGCGACGAGGTAGAAATAAAGAAAGAAGAGAGAGAGGGTGGAGGCCAAGGGGTTGAAGACAACGGGGTGGTTTCGAAAAATTCAGACCCCTTCGATATTTCCCGACACGTCTCGTTCTTCGAAACTTCTCAGGTCTCTCGAGATCCGCGACTCGAACACAAAACCATTATTTCACAAACAAACCCTTAGTTCCATCACTTTCTCATCCCTTCTCATTACTTTTTAGTAATAAAACGGCGTGAAATTAGTACAATTGGAAAAATGGATTTTCGAATATAAATTCTATAACGTTAACTATGTTCTATCAGTTCGAGATAAAAAAAAAACGATGCAATCTGTTTTCGACATAAAACATAAAAGTTTGTTAAACACGGTAGGGAACATATGTTTCATAAATGTATACAAAAAATATTTTTCATCCGTCTAGAAACACGATATTGAATTATTTTCAATTAAATTCAATAAAGAGTATCAAGCGATAAATTCGAATGTATAGTGTCCGTCGAGAATGAAAAGCGTCAATTAAATAAAAACGATTAGGGGATAAATTAGGGAGAAACTATTTTTCGTTTGGGGGGACGGAAAAACAACTGTTTGCAATTAATAATTTATATCGCAAACTCCCGTTTCGTGTTGATTTCCATTTAAAGAGGGCGAAAATTAGTAAAATTAAAAAAGGTGTTTTCAATTTGATGAGCGTATAAAATCAAGCATTGCGAGTGCCCAATGCCACTTTGACCAACGGCACAGAGCCGACGCCTGTTTGCGATTAATTATTCGAATCGGGTGGGAGAGTATTGGTGACGGTGGCGTGATAGGTAGGAAGGGGTATACCGAGCTCGTGCGAAGAGCGGGAGTTTGGGGGGTGGTGGTGGCTGGACTCGGCAAGCGAGGGGTTGAGATCGAATCTCGTCGCGGCCGATCGTGTTCGCATCAAACATTGATCAAAGTATGTATATTCATAAACAGTGAATAAAACCACCCGACGAAGGGGCTTTGTTTGCTCGCCATCGTGATAAAAAAAATAAAATAAAAAAAAACCGTAAAAGTGCACAAAAAATAAAAATACCGAATGAAAAAGAAAACAAAATAAAGTAAAGTAATTCTAGAAGACGGTATAAAAAAAAATGTATCCTACCGAGAGTCCACGAATTATCCATTACGCGGACATTTCCACAGTTTAAACTTCAACACTATCGAAAATTCCCATATGTCCCCTTGTGAAGAAAAAAAATCAACTCGACCCTGAAAGTTACGTTCTTATCTACCGTTTTGTAATTTAACTCGTACGCGTGGAATTTTGTGCGTAGCATCTTAGTACGCCGCGTGCCCGTCGAAAACTGACCCGTGTCCGTGTCGGTAGGGCCCCGGTACGTTGCCGAGGGTACACATTGGGCCTCACGTGGTTGTTCGCGCTATAGCACAGTGTTCAGAGTGGTCGAAGAGTGGGGCGGCATATATGTGGCGCGAAAGTTCTTCGTATCAGAGATAAAAGAGCCCCGATGAGCCGAGGGGCCCTTAAGGCCCAAAGGCCGGCAAAGGGTAACCTTATTCATGTCCGAATTTTTATCTCTCATTCTGTCAATTTTTTGCTCGTCTTTTCGGTGTCCCCGATTCAACTGCGAGGGGAACAATAAATGGGCCCGGGCCCCCTTTCCGGTATTCCCGTCACCGGCTGATGATTCAGGTAGAACCGATGACGAGGGGAAGCGCGCGAGACACGAGAATTAATTCGAGGGATGAACGACGTCGAAGGGGATCTTGTTGGATGAGAGAGTGAAAGATAAGGCGGGGGGTCAAACGCGTCTTGTCGTGTAGGGCCCCAGTAAGGCCCCGTAAGGCCCCGTAAGGCAATGTAACAACGTAACTTAGTCGACGCGTATACGTCTTTAATCCTACCCTCTTACCGTCACCCCGATAGCTATGAGGAAAAATTTTTTCCGTCGGGCCCCAATTCTCGCGATATTTCGGGGCCCAAACGAGCTCCCCGGAAGATTGAGAAGTTGCAGAGGCGCGATGAGACGAGATTAAAGCAGTCTTAGGTTCCCATGAAACGTCTTGGCAGCTGGGCAATCCAGAATTTATAATAATTCACCCAAGACGCAAATTGTATACGTAAGGCCCATTTTTATTTTCGATGTTTATGAGATATTTATCGAGCTCCCGTGCCGTTGAATATTTTTTTTCGCGGGAAAATTATGATGATATCTTTCATTGTTACGACCTTTTTGAAAGGCCCATTTTTTTTCCTCTCATTCTGAAGGTAATTTCTCGGCATTTTTGTGGTATTGTACAGCACCCCATGCTATTCGTGGATTCATTTATTATTTTTTGGTTGTAAATACACGTGTAATTGAATCGCAAGAAAAATGTTCCCTAGTTGTTGGCATCAATTTTTCAACGTTTTTGTCTACAACGACGCGATGTTCGTGTAATGAAATTATGAAAACGTGGGGGTCGGTTTAAACCTTTTTCGGAACATTCGTGAGATAGACAGGACGACCGAGTGGACACGATGGAGTTTGGATGCTGCGTTGAGTGCTTCTCCACTCCCGGTTCGACGTTGCTCTTCCCCGGCGTGTTCACTTTATTCTATCGATCGTTACGCACGAGTATATACCCACTGCTAGGACCACCGGCAGCAGCAGTGCGCCGTGGTGCATCGACTCACCGAGAATCGTATAGAGGAAGCTGCACGGCGCCGGCAAGCGAATGGACCACGAGGCGGCATGTATTCGTAACGACGTTATGCACAAAAGCTTTTTCCACCGCGTTCCCTAACTTCTAATGTTGTAGCAAAAACTACCGGAATTTCTTTCAGCGTGAAACATTCAGCTTCGTTCGCGCTATTCGTAACAGCAAAGACAAAGCAAAAATAAGGGATAGTATAAGCGAAATCAAACAAAATCAATATGGCGAAGGGTTGTGGGATAAAAAAAAAGCCCATTTTTGTTTATCGCGTCATACAGCTTTTATTTGTTATCTTTATTAGTGCCAAATAATAAGCGGTTGCTGTGCAAATGAGCCATAAAGCGAGGATATTTACATATTCGCAAGAATTGGTTCCTAATTAAAAAAATATTGTATATATAATAAGGTATATATGCGTATTGTAGTTTTAAGTCGCTGCGATGGTTACAAAAGCGTCATTAAGCCTCAAGCCTTCGTATTTATTACGTTTTTTTTTTTTTTTTTTTTTTTTTTCTCCAAAAATCTTCGAAGTCGTTTTCTTACCTCGTAGAACTCGTCCGAAATCGCGAATCCTAGACTCCCGAAAACACTTGTGAGTTTATTAGCGATAACATTTTTTTTCCTTTTTTTTTTTTTTTTTCTTCGTATTACTGAAGAAAACAATGATTAAGGGGTTGAAAAGAACGCGATTACGGATAGACTCGAACACTTGAAGAAATTCTCGAAGGCGAAACCCGATACACGAATTTAGGGGGTCCGCCCCCTGGGCTAACAACTCTCGAGATGGGCCCCTCCTGGGCTTCCAGGAAATGTTTGTAAACACCGCGGCGGCGTTGTCCTCCACGTCCTTCGTGCGACCTTGGAAGTCTAACTGAACATCGTTATTTTTCGGTTATTTTGGTTCTGACGTCACTTTATTATTTTACTTCGGTTCAATGACTCCGTACCGAAATAATTACGAAGCTTTTTTTTTTTTTTTTTTTTTTTTAAGGTAATCGCTGCGTTTTTAAAGTTCGTAAAATCATGAAGTAAAAATCAAAATTTTCGAATTTTTGTGATCGAAAATTTGAAGGAAATCTTTCGCATGGACCAAAGATGAGATATTCGTGGCAAAGCGTCCCTGTTCGTGGGAGGGTGCGCTGCACGAGGTAACGAGGGATGGGGGACGCCAGCGACGCCTATCGCTCGCTCCCTCTTCGATATCGGCCCTCATCGAGCCTCCCACCCCTGAAATCCTTCACCAGTCGATGATTTCCGGTTCTTCCACTTCTTCTTTCACTTCTCCCGTTTGTTTTCCTTTGGTCCTCCGAAATTCAAATGTTTTTTCACATTTAAAAAAAATAAACAAACAACAACCACGTGACACTGCTTCACCCTTAAGGTCTCGAGGAACGAGTTTCGAACTGATTAACGAAGTTTTTTTTGTTTTATTCAACTTATGCTGACGCACTCTACTGAAACTTCGCGACACTTATTCAACCGCCAAACCTCATTTTATCGACCATACGAATAAAAACGTTTATTAACCTCGTTGTTTTTTTTTTATTCACTGTAACAATTTTTTTTTTTTTTTTTCAATTCATTTACATTTTTTTTTTTTTTTTATATTTTGTCGATTACGGGTGAACAATCGTAACGATATCTTCTCTCGAGGATCGGGCGGCACAAAGTTGTGTATGCGATATTTAATGCGATTTATTGCGGCGCGACTTAGAAATGCATCTAATGCGGTGCACGCCGCATAGAATGCATGCTACCTTGGCGGCGGGAACGGCGGCGGCAGCAGCGGCGTCGTCGTCGGCGGCGGCTAGAGGCAACGACGACGACAACGACGGTGGGCAAGAGGTGGGCAAGAGGGAGAGGAAGTTGGAGGTGGAGTGAGCCCCGGTTGAGAAGTAGGAGGTGGAGGAAAACGTTCGCGCGAGCGAGTAAGACGGAAAGAACGGCTTGGGGGTACCAACGAAGGGGGCAAACGCGAATTCGTACGAAGCGCATGCGCCTACCGATGCATGCATGTATCTGTGAACTTAACGTCTGAGGTTCTGTACTCTGCGGTCCTCACCACTCTACGTCACTCATTGGCGTCGAAATACCGAGAACTCTTCCTTGTCCCATAAAGAAATTTTATTCGGGACAAAAAAAAATGCCGTTCGCGATTATATTGAAAAGAAATGCGGGTAAAAAAAAAGGTTTAAATTTCCGAAAAAAAAAAAAAAAAAAAAAAAAAACAACAACCACTTCATACTTGTAGCTTGTAGTGCGAGCGACTAGTTACGACAACGACTCGATGTCTTCATTAGTTTGTCAATAAATGACTAATCCAATTAATTTATCTATTGGTAAATTCTCCGGAATCGATGAATAAATGATATCGGAGATCAATCACCGATTCCTCGGTTATCCCAACAAATATTGTTTTTTCTCGATAATGTTTATGACTTCATTTGGTTAGAATGAAAGTTAGATGCCAAGACGCTTAGATGATCGAATATCGAAAAAAATCAAATTTGATCGATAATTTTGAAAATTTCGAAAAAAAAAAGCAAAAAATAATCACTTGACGATTAAATTATTAAACATGAGATAGTAACAGTTAAATAAAAAATGTAAAAAAATTCGAAAAAAAAAAAGTAAAAAAAAAAAATGGCTAAAATTATTCAACGAGGGTTGATGATGCGTGTATTGTTGACTGACAAAGTTTTCACAGTACGTTGGTCCCGGCAGAAATTTACCGGTGGCAAAAGCCACTCGAGTCAGGGTTATGCATTATGCACTCGAGTGCAACACTCTGTCGACTATTAGAGTCGTTTGCAGCATAGATAGGGACAGTAGCGTCGGTGCCGGTACGACTGCAGCGGGAATCATCAGCACAGCATCATCTGTAACAACGCCAACACGGCACCTACTCCGGTTCTGTTCGCTGATGTTGATGATTCTCGTTCCTGTTCCACTTGGAACAGTCGTGAACTACGAGGATCTCTACCCTCCCCACCCCTCCCCCGTTCCCCCTTCCCCATCCACATCGTCATGCGCGACGATGAAGATGAAGAGGAACGAAAGTTATTTATTTTGTTGCCTTCCCGGAGTTACGTGACCTGCGAGTTACAATTAAAAACGCCACAACTTACTAATAGCACTAATTGCGAATGTCGGTAGAACTTAAGATAGAAATTTAATGCCAGCGACGTTCGCAAGACATCAGCGTAGATTTTTATTTGATTTTTTTCTTCATGATGCCATTGAAGCCGCAAAAAATAAAAAAATCGGAAGAAAAATTGCCTATGAAGATAAGTCACTTTGCCAACTCGTCTATGCGGTTGGTCCCCCACTACGTACGACACTGCGTCAATTTTTTCCACTAACTATGAAAGTTACTCGCGAGATATTTCTATTTTAAACATTGAGACGCGGGAGGAGCGAGCGAGATAGTTGAATGGAAAGGGCGGAGGGGAGAAGAGAGCTCTCCCCCTTTTTCATCTTTTCATCTCGCTCGGTGTGTATGTTACACAGCTTGGCGCACGAGGTAATTCCCCTTTACCCCCCTTCTAGGCGAGCCTTCTTCTTCTACTTCTTCTTCCTCTTCTTCTTCTTCGCAATAGCCCCTTCCCCAGCTTAGCGAAACGCCTGACCCCCCCTCCAGTTTGTCCGAACGTCCTTTTCGTTCACTCGCATTTCCGCAAGGAAACAAAGCATTTTTAACCAATAGAAATCAGGATAACCCTTATCAATGGACAGTTGCAGATTTTGAAAACTCGCGAAGTTCATTCTAAATCACCAATTTCTTTTGTCATACCATCGTTAAGCCTGTAATAGCTTATAGGATTTAACATAATAGATCCAAAGACCCATCGTCGCTGATGCCGTATCAGTTCGATGACAAAAAATCGCGGCAAAGATTATGGCAAATTATCGGAAATGGTCAGAACACCTGGCAACGCTGATCACCGATGAAATCCAAATCGCTATAACGTCTGTTTAAACAGATTCGCTGTTATGCAATGAATATACAGTTGAATTGATCTCAATGTCATGTTATCCCAGTGGCATAAGTCCGATCAAATCTCGATGCGTGTTATCGAAACGTTTGGAAGTTGCGTCAAAGCTCGCGTCATGTTATCGAAATGGTCGAAACTTCTGCGGGTCATCGGCTAGAAATACAAATGTATTTACCTAATCATCTGCATATTTCTTGATTAACTGATACCAAGTAATCAGAGGTAATCAGTCGAGAATTTCTTAAAAATTGATGCGAAGTCATCGCATCATGTCATCGAAATGATGGAAACTTCTGCGGGTCATCGGCCAGAAGTACAAATGTATTTACTGAATCATCTGCATATTTCCTGATTAACTGATACCAAGTAATCACAGGTAATCAGTCGAGAATTTCTTAAAGATTGATGCGAAGTCATAGCATCATGCCATCGAAATGATCGAAACTTCTGCGGGTCATCGGCCAGAAGTACAAATGTATTACCCAATCATCTGCATATTTCTTGATTAACTGATACCAAGTAATCAGAGGTAATCAGTCGAGAATTTCTTATAAATTGATGCGAAATCATCGCATTATGTTATCGAAATGATCGAAACTTCTGCGGGTCATCGGCCAGAAGTACAAATGTATTTACCGAATCATCTGCATATTTCTTGATTAACTGATACCAAGTAATCAGAGGTAATCAGTCGAGAATTTCTTATAAATTGATGCGAAATCATCGCATTATGTTATCGAAATGATCGAAACTTCTGCGGGTCATCGGCCAGAAGTACAAATGTATTTACCGAATCATCTGCATATTTCTTGATTAACTAATACCAAGTAATCAGAGGTAATCAGTCGAGAATTTCTTAAAAATTGATGCGACGTCATCAAAGACCGTTTCGTTGTCTATGACTCAAATAGGTCCCTTCCCTGCGAAAAAACTCTCATTTACGATCGAAAATCGATATCCAACAATATCAGAAACCTTCAAACTACAAAAAGGAATCCTCTTTTACTTTAATAGCTCATCGAAAACTGGCAAACCGCACGAACTTTCCGCAACAACCCCCGTTACCGAATACTGACCCAACAATTAAAAACGATTCCCACAGATTACCAATCGAGTATCCCGTCTGGGAATTCACCAAAGCGTTAATTACCGCGAGTTAAATACGATTAATTGGTCGATGCGTTTGATTGTGCGGAGAAACAAATGGTACGGGCAAAACCGATTGGCTGAAATTTCATCTCGCGGAATACGCGCGTAACACATTCATCGGGCAATTTTATTCGAGCGCGAGGAAGTACACTTGATCCATACGCCGCGTACGGCGTCCGCGGGCTCTTCATAACTAATTACGAGTGACGGGTAGTTACTGCGAATGGTCGGCAAAATCGCCGTGTGAAATGGCGAAAAAAGAAGAGTGCGCGATAAAAAAAAAAAAAAAAACGAAACACGAGTGGTATAAAAAAAATAGGTGGACAGGGTCCCGTGATGCCTTTTTCTTTTTTCCTCTATCCAAACTACCGGCATCACGACTGGCACACCAATAGTGGTCGGTCCACCCTTATCCTCGCTCGCCGTTCAACGTTGCTCCCTCATCCCCCGGTTTCCCGTTCTCGGTTGAAACCCTCCCAACCCCAATCCTCTCGTCCGCCTCTTGTTTTCCTCTATTTTCCAGTTTTTTTTTTTATGTACGCGAGTAACGAGGGATCCTCCGGTGGTTGGGGCCACAGCGGGAGAGAGTCACTGGTTTACCCGTCCGGTTCTAGCGCGACGCAACAAGTAGCAGATTATAAAAATCACTCGGCGCCCACCCCGGCTCAACGGGTGCAAAAGCGGGATAAAAAAAGAGGATAAAAAAAGAAGAAAAAAAATGAAAAAAAAAAAAAAAAATGGAGAAAAACGACCGAACCAGAGGTAAAAAGCGACCGGTGAAGAGAGCTTCCAGCGGGCCTGCGGAGTGAGAAAGATGGGAATAGGTGGCTTTAGCGCTTGAGCAAGTGAAACGGAAGAGGTCGCTGTGCACAGGCGTTGGGTGGAAAGAGATCGCGGATAACGCTCGAGTGGTAGCGAAAGAGAGACAGTGTAATGCAGAATTGATGCGAACGGAACGAACACGGATAGCACGTTGCCGGCGGAAGATGAACGAAGAGGCGAATAGGAGGCGATTTATTCATGCATATGTATGGGTAAATGTGTACCTGTGGTCTCTCACCTCTCGTCGTATATATCGCTTTCCTCGTCTCGCTTTGTTTATCTCGTTACGGCTCGTGGGGGCGCCGGTGCGACCTCTCTCTGCTGTTCTCATCTCCCTCTTTACAGATGGCAGAGTGCGTGAGTTCGATTTACATTAAACGCTGGTCAGCTGAATGTATATAGGCGCGGGAGGGTATGTGTTAGTATCTGGATATTAGGTTTGAAGATGCATGTGTACGTGCGGGTAGTAGCTGATCCCACAGGGAGGCCCCGTACTCCTCTCATTGGCTCCACGCCGAACGGAAAATTATCCGAAATTACAGCCTCGGCCTGTATACGATATTGGACATGTTAAATTCATCGCTTCCGGCGGACCGAATCCGATAGTTCAATTAAGGTTTTTTTTTTTTTTTATAATTTTTATTATTTTATTTATTTTTACTTTCGTGCCAAAAGCCTTTTGGATCGGCGGGAATTATTTGTGGTATTGGCGATCGGTCGTTTCGGGAAATGATACAATCGGAATACGTTCGCGGGATACTGAGGACAATTCATAGGTTCAGGCAACATTTCGGTGGACGATGAAAGGGAAATCATTTATTTGGGGGTTTTTTCAACTGTATATCTGGGGAAGTATTAAGGGTGAAGTATTATTTCTGGTATTGAAGTCAATCGTTTCGGGGAAAACTACAATTGGAATTGGTACGAGATTCGGAGAAGATGCGGAGATTTAGGCGAAACTTAGTGGGCGATTTCTGATCTATGATCTATACGATCTAATGATCTATAGGATCTAAGGATCTATACGATTGTATATTGATTGACGAAATTGACGAAACTTGATGGGCGATATCGGGAAATGATCTATACGATTTCTGATCTATGATCTATACGATCTAATGATCTATACGATTGCATATCTCGGGTAGAATTGACCGTAGAAAGAGCAGCTTGAGTTCATTTTAAAGGGTAAATAACATACTTAAAAATGAACACAGGACCACCAACGCCCAATCCGTATATTTCTTTACCCCAATAAATCGAAAGTGACTTCAATTAATATTAAAAAAAAGAGACCAACAATAGGGTTTCAAAAGTTTCGACAACCTCTGACCAGTTCGTATCTCGACGAGGCATCGAGCCTAGTCGACTAAGTCAATGTGCGCGCGAAAATCGTTCGCTAGTTTTAGCGAAGAATGTTTTGGAAGTTCTGCCAAGAGTACGGAAAAAGGTACAACACATTGGGCGGTTGAGAAAAGGGGTAAGAGTGCAATAGTGCTCTCGAAATTCACCGTTCCATCGTACACTTATATACATTTCGTTTGGTGTACGGAAGACGTCGGATTTCTAGAACGCGCCTAAAAATAAGATTCGTGTGTGCGGTGTATCCCTCTCCCCCTCCTTATTTCCCTTGCACCGCTACTTCGCGTCAACGAAATAAAATGGCAGGCGTGCTCGCTTGTAGTTTGAATAGAAAAAAAAAAAAAGAAATTCGAACGAAAAACGAAGAAGGAGTCGACGGTAAGGGAAAAGCGTCTAAAATTGGCGGGACGTCCCTAGAACTCTCGATAGGACGCGATGATCGCTGTAGGCAGCGTTTGCGCGAGAGTCGCGTCAGAAAAAAAAAAAAAAAATTACACTAAAATGAAAAGAAATGGAGTGGAATGGGAAAAAAAATGGCGCCGTAGGAAAAAAAATGAAGACTGTTCTTACAAACAATTTTGTTCTATTGGTTGGTTTCGAAATTTCGAATAGCGAGGAGGGGGGGGAGAGGGTTAAGAGAGGCGGGCGCATTTTTCGTCTATCAACGATTTTATTCGTGACTCCGATCTTCTTTGGCCGAAAGAGATCTATATACATATCGGTGCGTCTATGTGTACGTGCAGACGAAGAAAAAGAGTAAACGGAGCCAAAGTAAAGTTGGCGAAGAAGAGGCAAAAGAAGCGAGAAAGAAAGAGAGAAAGAGAGAATTGAAAAGAGAGGGATTGCCGTTGGCCTTGATGAAAATAGCTCAACCGACTGACCATAGCCCAACCGCCGTACAGACGAAAAATTTTCGATACCGGAACGTCAAGATGATTTTCATGCACGAGAAATACAAAATGGTTTTTTTGCCCGCGGAATAACCGCATCGGTTCGGAGAACTGAGTAATTTGGATTTTCAACTTTTAAAAACGAAAAAATGAAAAAAAATGTCCGCTTTTGGTAATTTCACGACATGACGAGTATCGAAAAAAGGCCTTAAAAACATATTTCATTTTCGTAATTATGATACTTTTCACATATTTCATTTTCGTAATTATGATACTTTTTTTTTAATTATGATACTTTTAAAATTATTTGCACTATAGATACCACTTCCGGAAACTGGAAAAAGTTATCATTTTTGAGATCAAATGGAAAAAAAGGGTATCAACACATTTTATTACGAAAATTTTTTCATTATTATAACTTTCTTTTTTCGTTGAGATAACTTTCGTTTTCATATTTGAATGACAATGATATATATAGTGAAATATATATACAACATTTAGAATTTTTTGCCAACATATAGATATATCCTCTATACATTCTGATAAATACTTTATTTCGATGGGGTTATTTTTCGGCAATATCGTGACTCGTGCCTCGCAACGATTTGATTTTATCACACAAAAACTATCGACGATTCACAGAATTACGAAATCATTCAATTTCGAGAACAAAAGATTTTTCATTTTTTTTTTTTCTTATTTCAAGTTTAGAATAGCGTATTTGACAAAAACGAAAAACAATAGATTGCCAATACAATATCCTAGTATTCGGTCTTTCAACGAGTAAAAACGATATTTGCAAAAATGCCGTATCGTCTCTAATTTAAATGAAATATTTTTGAATATCGAGAACAAAGGACGTTTTTTTTTTCATTTTTCACGCTTGGCGTACCGGAAATCGAAATTTCGCTTGCGTTTCCCTCGGATATATCGATACCGCGGACTCCGTGGGTGGTCCCGCGTGGTGGAATCGTATATCCAACGTTCCGCAAACGGTTAGTTCGAAGCTGAATGCTTCAACAACGCACGTTACGTTCAACCGGCGTGGCGCCCGAGTGTGCGCGCGCGTTCGTTATAATGTCGAAGACCTTACTTGCCGACCGTCGAAGCAGCAACCTCTCGATGAAAGCTTCAACGCCCGGTTATCGAACACTGTCCAGAAGATGTCAGCATCGAACTGTGTTGCGGGGTAAAAGAGTTTCAAAAACAAAGTTGCTGTTTTACCACTGGTCATCGTCTTTAACACACTTCCGGTCCATAAAAACATAAAAAAATAACTTTTTCATTTTCCTAAACCACCCCTAACGCCCCTGAGGGTTGTTTTTTTGCGGTTGCAAGGTGTGCGCCTGTGTCGCTAAAAAAATATCATAAAAAATAGGGTGCATCCCCTGGAGAATTTAGGGGCCACTTGACACTTCAGCACGCGCTGAAAAAAAAATTACGGGGTGTCATGAATACGGGTGAAGACTGAAAAAAAAAACGATGGGCCCACAGCCCCTCGGGAGGGTTGTGACCGTCACGATTTTTTGCAGCCGTGGGGTGTGCAAAGACCCCAAACATTTTCTTCAGCGTATTGTATTAGTAGACGAGACTTTTTTTTATGAGGCGTGTATACCTGTTCTTCTTTTTAAGGGGATTCTAATAGAGACGATTAATAAATGTACACTTGTTACTCAGTATTACGGTCACAATAAAAATAAAAAATACATATGTTTGAAGAGATTCAAGTTACATACTTTTTTTTACAGTCAGATTTATGGGGTGAATAAAATTATCCAGAAGTGCCAAGATTTTTTTTTATAATCATATAAAGCTTAAGTATATCTCGACATGTACCGGAGGGTAAATATCTTTATCCCACGATATTAAAAAAAAATTGTAATATAAAATTGTAATATGCAAAAGGTAAATCTCCCATTTAAATCGCATAAAAAAAATAAGTGTCACAACAGTTGACTTAAGGGATGACATTTTTTTTATTTTTTTTTTTTTACACTTTTTAACGAAAGTTCCGTAGTCAGTGTGCCCAGCGTGGGTACTAAGGACAGACCGTCCTTAGTCCTTCGAGCGAACGAGTCCCCTTTCCAGTACTTTCGAAGCACCCTCTGTCGTACGTTCAACGCTGTCCCCTTCACCCTACGATTTACCATCTAAGTGTACCCGCTCTCTTTCGTCCACCCCCACCGCTATCGGACGGCCTATTTTACCCCACTTTCGTCGTAGATTTTCCCCTCTTTCGGCCCCTCGAAGGATGGCCAGAGCCATCGTGCTCCACCCCCAACAGACTTATATTCATCCCCCTCGGCAACCAACGAACTACCGACGCCTGGGTAGCCGCACCGACACTTTTACGACGTCGCGAACTTTCGTACATTCTACGACAGTAATAATAAAAAACGGAAAAAAAAACTTTTAAGCAAACGACGCACCCTCATTCTTCGTCAGGCAGTGCATATTAGTTTGGCTTGAAAAATGTAATTTTTTTACAACTTTTTTAGTTGAATTGCAAAAGAAAAAAAATCATAATAAATATCCCGACTGTTGTCATTATAATAAAAAAAATTACTCCCCCATATCATTAGAATTAAAAATAATTTATCTCCGTAGAATTTGATTTTATTACAATTTTTTTAATTTATCAAAATCATTTTTTATCCTATTAAAGTAAGAGCTCAGGTTCACGAGAAACCGATCGAGCCATTCAGATCCTTCAGAGTCGGGGTAAGGGTAAGCGGGTCGGGGCTTAAGGGATCTTGGAAAGGATCGCTCACGGCTCAGAATTGAGTAGGGTGGGGTGGGGATTCAGGCGTGTGAGCGCGTGCCCAAGTGATTTTTTGCCTCGCGCACATCCCCTCCCTTCTTCAGATGGTAGCGTTCTCATTTCTCGGGGTATATAACAAAACCCTCCTCCTTTCCATGTAGTACCTGTCTATCTCACTTTTTCACTCTTCTTTTTTGTATTCTCTTCTTCACCTTTTTTTTTTTGTAAGGGTAGTACGCGGGTCCTGGGGTGTAGGATAGAGCGAAGCACGCCACGGTCACGGCTGGCCGGTGGGTAGCCTAAGGGGTTGGGACACATTATTAGCTTAATAACTCCGAGAGACCTTTTTTAATCCTCCGGTTGATGCTGCGCCACCCGTACCACCCGCTGGCGGGGCTAACCCCGTTCCGAGTCCGGAGATCTCAGCCTCGAGAGCATCGGGGGACCGGGGGATGAGAACGGGAAGACCTTAATTAAAAAATAAACAAGACGCCGAGGAGTTTGCGAGAACGAAAAAAAAATTACTGGGAAACAGCGAGGAACACGGTAAACGAGGGAAAGACTTAACAAATATTTGAGGGTTGAAAGTCGAGGTTGTCGCCATCGTCGAGGTATTGTTTGCATTTCGATTTTAACAAATTCTTTTCGAAGAGTATCGCTTCATATAGATAAACTTAAACGACATGGAAATATATTTGTTTCTTCTTCAGCGGAACAGGAAAAATTAGATTGACGAGCAAAAAAAATTAGAAAAAAAAAAAAAATTTTAGCGACGCGATTTTTTATTGAAGAAAATTTGCTTTTTTTTAAACAGTAAGAAAAATAAATATTTTTTTAATTAACGGTTGTTCCATTGAAAAAATAAAATTTTAAGGGTTTTCAGTGATTTTTTTCCGATTTTTTTTTGCGATAATTTAGCTATATTCGGTTACTTTGAAAATTGAGAATTGAAGAACTCCATCTCCTCGATCTACGAGAGGATTTGTATCTCAGTGGCTTTCCTTTTTTTTTTTCGTGAAACCAACTACTTGATAGGGATTGAGTCGAGAACCCACTCAGCTGAGGAACAGGTATAAAAAAAGGGAGGAAAGAATGAAAGTAAAAAAAAAATCAAAACAGAAGCAAAGACTACCTGAAGCCCGAGCGGGTTACGTTCGGGATGCGAGCGAACCGCAGAGGCGAAGCAAGGCAAGTAAAAAAAAAAGACCGAACGGACTGTGTAAACGCGGTCGGAAAAAACGAAGGCAAAAAACGAACGATCCTCTCTTAGCCCCCGTGGATTAGAGGTGTTCTATTCAGTAGATAGTTAGCCACAGAGGGAAAGAAAAATAAAAAAGAACACGATGTAAACACGGGTTCGAGAAAAAAAGTGCCGACCGAGAAAAAAACACAAAGATTCGAAGTGATTTACAGGGCTTTAAAAGTGGCTATTTGCGATGGTCGACACGCAAGTCGATTTGTATAGGACTATTGTTATGATACAGAAGAATAATAGAGACGTCTCGAAAATTTTAGGTTTTTCGTGAATTAATTAATTAATTAATTAAGGGAATGAGAATGCTAATGACTATAGATTTTTATAGATTTTTAGAGATTTTATAGATAAAAACATATTAATTTTCCCTGTTTTGCATACACTAAATTTTTTCATCCCCTAAATTTTTTTTTTCATATTTCCGATGGTAAGTATGAAAAAAAAAAAAAATGCGTAAAAAAAACGTAATTGTCGGAAAAGTAAAATTCGAAAAATTATTCTTCGATTATTTCTAAAAATACTTGTTGTTTTTTATTTTATTATTCGAGGAAAAAATATATTGTGTTCAATTTTTTTTTTTTCGTGAAATTATTGATTATTGGTATCTACCAAATTAACCTACAAATAGGTGGAATACGTACAAAAAAACTTCGACCGAAAAAAATGTGTCGGCGAAAAATCAATTTTTAAATATTTAAAAAAAATGTACGCCAAGACCCTCTGTCGAGCATCGATAAGAATGGCGGTCGTCAAGCCGCGCGACCATAAGAAGAAATGACGGTTGGCTGCGGAGAAAATGGTATATATGTATAGAAGCCGAAGGTTTTGCTTGAACGAGGGTGAGAGAAAGAGGCTATTGGATTCAGAAGAGGGGCGGGTGAAGGGGGATGCTGGTTTCGCGTGCGATTTTACTAAGGATGGAAGGAAGGAAGGAAGGTCCGCGCGGCGTTAGTCGTCGTCGTCGTCGTCGTCGTCGTCGTTGCCGAGAGATGCCTGGGCCTCTCTTTCGTCCCTCGCTCTCTCGGCCGTTCCTCCTCCACGACTTTCCCTGGCCGTCGTCATCTCCGGGGCGATTTTCCGCGGCACCTCTAAGAGAAGGGGCCAATGAGACGCTGGGCGTCGGTATTGATCCGAGGCGTCGTCCAGGAGACGCCCGCTCCAAGACGCCCGGCTCTTCGGGCGCCCTGCTGCTCCTCTCGGTTGCCCGGCTTTTCCACCACCGACACATACCCACCCACGGGAGTGAGACGGAAGAATTCGCCGACGGTGGTGTAAGGTCCGTAGTTAACAGATTAAAAGAACAATCCCATTTTTTCATATTTTATTTGAAACAAATGTGAAAAAAAAAAAACCTCGTCATGCAAACTCCCGCGGAGTAATTGGTAAAGTTCACAACAAGAGTAATTACAAGAGTAATTTTTTTTTTCCAATTTTTTTTATAAAAAAAAAAATAAAAAAAACAAAAAAAAATACCAACATTTCCTTGAAAATCCGAGGCCCAAAATTATTTACACAGTTTTAACCCTTAATTACTTTCCAAATTTGGAAAAAAAAAAAAAAAATGATTTTTTCTTCCTGATTTTTAAGGCCAAATTTTCAAAATTGTATTCTTTTTTGTTTCATAAAAAAAAAAAAAAAAAAATACCCTTATATTCCTTCGCTTTAAGTTGCTCTTATCTATGAAAAAAAAAAAACGAAAAATTGCTCAACGACACTTTTCTTTAAAAAAAAAAAAAAATTCACCCCCGACATTCCATCGGATCGTCTGAAAGTTTCAACGGAAGGTACTCCACAGTTTTCACGGCGATAGTGTTAGGATATTTCTAAGGAATTTCTCTTTGCCGCGAAGACGCGCGGCCTTGGGATAGCCGTATCTCTGGTTCTTCGTCATAGTGAGGTTGGGTAGGTCGAAGGAGAAGAGCGCGATGTATATGAATTGAAGATACGACACGAGTGTGGAGAGGAAGTAGAGAGAATCCAGAAGAAGGTATACGAGATAGCGAGTGAGACTGTCTTCCTTTTATTTTCCTTCAATTTCCTTCCTTTCAGGCTATCCCATCAGCCTTTCCATTAATATTAAAACAGGAGCCCCGTAGTCTCAGCGACCGTGGCGTAGCCGGAGAGCTGTTTCAAAGGTGGGTTGGCGGGAGCGAGAGAAGAAGCTTTCGGAGTGTTGGAGGTGGTTGAAGGTAGCCTGGGCGGACCTGGAGTCTCTTTCTCTTCGCTTCTCTTCTCTTCTCTTCGCTTCTCTTCTCTTCTCTTCGCTTCGCTTCTCTTCTCTTCTCTTCTCTTCTCTTCTCTTCTCTTCTCTTCTCTTCTCTTTCTCTTCTCTTCTCTTCTCTTCTCTTCTCTTCTCTTCTCTTCTCTTCTCTTCTCTTCTCTTCTCTTCTCTTCTCTTCTCTTCTCTTCTCTTCTCTTCTCTTCTCTTCTCTTCTCTTCTCTTTCTCTTCTCTTCTCTTTCTCTTCTCTTCTCTTCTCTTCGCTTCTCTTCTCTTCTCTTCTCTCGCTCTCTGGAGTAACCCTCCCGCTTCGGGGGCTGGTGGAAACTGTGTTTTCTATCTCAGGCTCTATGCTTCATATCTCTCTCTTCAACACCCTCAATGGAGATGGTATCCTACTCTCTTCCACTGCCACGATTTTCTTGGCCTCCTCCCTCCAGCTAGGCGCGAGAGACCGTGCCACGAAGGTGCCCCGGCTGTTTGGCTCGTTTTTCATCTTGATCTTCTAGAGTTACCAATTTGAACCGGCTCTTCTATCCTCCGTGTACCAGCGAACCCTCTCCTCTTACTCACCCTCCCTCCCTCCCTCCCTCCCCAAACCCACCCCCTTCACGACGAACGAGCGCCACCTCGACACCCACGTTTTCGGAACGGCCGTCCTGGATATCCTATGTATTTGGGTATAACTATGCGCGAGCTTTACACTCTGTTGTTGTCGAGAAGAATGTTTGGATTCAAGAGAAATTGGAAATGAAAAAAAAAACAAAAAAAAAAAAAAAAAAAAGCTTTTCGTCGGATTCAAATTTTTCGCTTGACTAAAGATAATAACTGATATCGGAATCTCGTATAGCGCAAAAAAAATACATCGAACTATGCGGTTCCCGAAAATAGTTCGGAATTCGTTAATTTCTGTAAGAATTTCTTTTTTACACTCTGTTGTTCAGATAAATGTTATTTGGATTCAAGAAAAATTGGAAATGAAAAAAAAAGAAATTGCTTTTCATTGGATTAAAATTTTTCGCTTTGCTAAGGATTATAACTGCTATCGAAATCTCGTGTAGCGCAAAAAAAATACATCGAACTATGCGGTTCGCGAAAATAGTTCGGAATTCGTTAATTTCTGTGCGAAATTATTTCTTAAACTCTGTTATTGTTGAGAAGAATGTTATTTGGATTAAAGAGAAATTGACATTTAAAAAAAAATTGCTTTTCGTCGGTTTCGAATTTTCCGCTTGGCTGAGGACAATAATTGCTATCGGAATCTCGTTTAGCGCAAAAAAAATACATCGAACTATGCGGTTCCCTAAAATAGGTTAGAATTCGTAAATTTTTTTCTCGTTGAAATCGAATAGAAAAAAATATTGATCATTTCGACTGTTGGTAAAAACCCGCAAACATGAAACGTAATAGAAAATGTATTTAAGGTTCGTTTCGAAGTTATGTACAACGAATCTTTTCAAGCGAACATCAATTTCTTAATTACGTAACTCCGACTCGTCAATCGCGGAATATTTTTTTTTTTTTCTCGTTCGTAATGAAATCGATACGGTAAGACGAAAATAACGAGATTGTCGTGCTACTTGCTGAAGATTCTTACGTAATAATTGCAAAAGTTGAATGCTCGGACTCCATCAGAGGCACCGGGGCGTTGCGTTCTGCAATCGAGTCTCGCAGATAACCATAAAACGGCTATAAAACGACAATAGAATATCGATCGATATGTCTAATGCGTTAGGTAACATTACTTTTTTTACAGTAATTTCGGTCCTCAGGACGTATATTTAGTACTTTAAGTTCGATCTTCAGGACGTAAGATCGACCTTAAGCTTGAACTCGAAATCGATCTAATTTTCCAACTAATGGGTTCCGTGAAGAGCAGAGATACCTATTGAGATTGTAATTGTGTTTGACACAGAATCGCCTGCTGCTATTATTTAACCTTAAAATTTCTCGGTAATGACGGAAGCATAAGAGCTTTTACTGGTTTTCCATATACGTTGCTAGATAAGGGATGCATACTGTACATTGATGATTTTGACCCTTTTTCGTAACATCGTTTTAGTGGAATACGCGTTCACCAAAAGCAGTTCTGTTGCTTAATTTTCGATCCAAAGTCTTTTCCGGGTTCTTAACCGATCGGTCGTTATTTTTAAGTAGCGACCATAACTTGATTTGTCTCTATTTTACTGTAAAAAGATTGACAAACAGTCAGTTTATTCCTTTTTTCAAGTTTATTCCTTGAAAAGATATTTTCAAGAAAAAAAATAGTACGCTATGTATTAAAAAATTTGGTGTACAAAAATTATAAAAAAAAAATAAGAGGAAAGATACTTCCCAAAACCAAAAACCATATATGGCCATATATGGTTTTTGCCATATATGGCAAAAACTATCGCTTTTTTAATGCAGAAAAAATTCTGGAAAAATGGTTCTCAAGGTGGAAGTCAAGACATTACCGTAACACAAAGTTTTCTTTCTTCTTTTGTTTTATTTTTATTAAACAAAAGTATCATCCCCGTAGAAATTCTCTACCATTTTTCTAACGATTCTTCGAGACGATGATATTACATTTTTGCCATTTTCTACATTTATATTAAAAATAACATCGTGTATTTAAACAAATGAGCTTCAAATCGTTATGGAACTAAAAAAAAGAAATATCTTCCGAATTTCACAAAATAATAAAAATGGGGTTGTTTTTTTTTTTTTTTTTTTTTTTTTTCGGATTTTGTATCGATACATCTTCCATCGGAAGTAGTTTTGGTAGGATAGTTTCGGTTGGGCCATAGATGCGAGTTGTGCTTCATGTATTTTCCGCGAGATCTGCGCCATGGACCATCCGTCTTAGTATCTGCCTCAGGGTGGGCGGTGAAATATAAGCTGGATCCACGGCGAAAGATAAATGAATCCACAACCTGGAGCCTCCCCGCATCCCATGAGTCCCCCTCCCCCCCTTTCTCAATTCTCCAACCTCTTCCTCAACGCCGACGTCTTGCCGCGCGCATCCCCCTTACACCATCTCTATAGCATCCATGCTAAAGCCACCCTTCCATCCGAGAAACCCAAGAAGCGCGCGCGAGGATCTTCGGCAAGCCTCGTGTTCGTTTTCCAACTATTCGATAAGAATAACAACCTTGGCTTCTCAACCGCGCGGCTGTTCTCGCGTATGTGTGAGTATTTACGTGTGTGTGCCTCAGCCTCAGCGCTAATTCTAAAGAATACAAAGACTTGTGCGAAGGATCCAATTTTTTTTTTTTTCTATATCGTACTCGTCAAAGTTTATTCATAATATGCCGAGGGCGTTACATGTAAAGGTGGTTAAACAAATGATCATACATTTTTTTAAAGAATCTGTAAAAAAAAAAACATCGAGACATTTTTTTTAATTTTTAGTTTAAAAATTTGGGAAAAACTCGATCTTGAAAAAAATATCATTATTTGTGATATCGGCAGCTTTCTACCACATTCTATAATAATAATGGTTTTTTTACCTTAAAAACCACATTGCCAGAGTCCGTTATTTTTTCTACGTGACTCAATGGCTCGCCATCGGATTAGATACATAAACGGAAGTAAAATAAATCTATTCGATTGAATATAAAAGCGAAGAAAAGAGGGCCATTTGTGTTCGGAGTCGTCATGTGTTGAAAAAAAATGGTCCAAGTGAGAGCGAAGCGGGTAAAAAGAAGGAGCGATGAAGCCCGGAAGGGTTGAATTGACCTAAACTGGGGTGGCCAGGAAGTGACCACCTGGATAACGGCTTGACTGACCGGTCGAACGGGTTGTCCGAGAGACCCGTTGCTGCCGCCGCTGCTGCTGCTGGGCCATAGTTACGTTTGACCGATAAAAATATAACGTGGAAAAATCGCGCCAGTACGCCGAAAAACCGGTTTTTCGAACACAACCGGGACTTATCCCCGGGTCTCGTTCTTTCTCTCTATCGCTTTGCTGAATGGCCCCGGGGATCGCTATATATACGCGAAAGAGATTCACCCGAGCCAATGCGAGGGGAAATTTTACGAAGTGGTGGTTCGCTGACCGTTGGTCGACCCTGAGGGGTTATTCGGAGCGACTAAAGAAGGGCCGCGAGTGGATCTACGAAAAGGGTCGCAGGCATCAAGAAAGGGTCAGGAATTGTGTTGCCTGCGATGAGCGAGAAACTTGTCCTCGCGACACACGACTCCGACGACGATGAGGAGTCCCCCGTGTCACCTTCCGCGAGAAGTGACCGAGAAATGTTATTACCGGTTTTTCATTGTTTATCGAAAACGAGTTCCCACGATAGTTTCGAGTCTCCGACCTACGAAAATATTTTTTCGTGGCCCTTTTTTTCGTAAGTGCAAATGAAAAGAGGAATTGTTTGTCGAAAAATAAATTTAGGACAAAAATTCGAACTCGAAATCGGAAAAAAAAAAACTAAAAGGACTATTAAAAAATTAGGGGATGATAAACATTTATTATTATTATAACGTTAAAATTGAATTTACGTTGATACGAGATTACAAGAGCAAAAAAAAAAAAGTCCCAATGTATCATCGGTAAAATTAGACTTTTGGCGATGAAATTCGGCAGTCGATTTTTTTTGTCTCTATTTACCGTATCCTCTCGTTTCTGGACCACCATGCAAGCCATTCATTGTTTTCTCGTTTCGTTCGCTCTATTTCATACCGTTCGTTTTTTCCATCGTTTCTTCTTTTCCCTTTGGCACTGGCAAGAGACACGCAGAGTAACCGAAGACACATTTCGCCGACGAGTCTGTCCTCATTCTCTTCGTTGGCTCCTTCTTTCTCCACGGCCCGTCGCCCCGCCGTTTCTGATAAGCATCGCTTTGCATACGATCGCCATTTTGCCGTGGCATAATTTAAATTTCGTTCCATTGTTTTGTCGCTCTTCTTGCTTGCTTCACCCCCTCCCCCTCGCCCACCCACCCACCCTCCTTCCTTCCCCCCCAGCAGGGGCTCTTTCTCCTTCGTTCTTCGCTTCTACGTCGTCGTCTTCCCTCACTGCCTTCGTCGCACCGCCTCGGAGTCTCCCGTACTTTCCGCTCGGCGTAGCGGCCATTTGCATGAAATTAGAATCAGAATTTTCTTGCTGGAAAATTGGCCGACGTCTACAGCCGGCTGCTACGTCTCTCTTCCATCCCCCTCAACCATCTTTTGCCACCCCCTCAGCACTCGCGGAGTCCCTTGCGCGTTCCTGAATCATCCCCTCGCGTATCTGACGCCACCACCCCGTTCTCCATCTCACCGGGAAGGCTACGAGTCCTTCTCGGCTCGAGAAGTGGTGGGGGAGGGGGCTGGCGGGGGAGGTTGACTAAAATTTTAATTAATCCCCCGGACAAAAATTATACTCCATTGCCGTTGACGGAGCGAGGGGGAGAACAGGCAGTCGTCATCTTTAAGTAGGGTTGCTACGCGCAAATGGCAAAGAACCGAAGGGGATTGGAACATGCGTCACGAAGAAGTTGAGAATATACAGTACACGGCGAGGGGGTAGTTCGACGAAGAAACGACTCGTTAGCGAAGCAAAAGAGAAGAGAAATGGACAGAGTTAGCTTCCTCATTCGCAATGTTGTCATTGATTGTTCCAAACCCTCCCCGACTCATATGTCCTCTGTAATAAGAGGCTAAGATCACAGTTATTCTGTTATCTGTCGTTAACGGTAATTATGCCCTTTGGTACCTATTCAGAAGTGGCCACTATGGACGCGATTAAGAAGGGAAAAAAATGGTACAAAAAATATTGGAAAAAAATGGCGTCAAGTTTTTTTTTTTAGTGCAAAAACTATTTCTAACAGTTGTTTAAAGACATTTAATTCCTTTTGCACTGTCCTGAAACGAACGAAAGATTTATTAAACTAAACGAACGATAGCTTCATTTTGTTTACGTAAACAAAGCAAAACGCACGAAAAAACAACAGCGAATTCATTTGCATTGGATTGAAAGCGGCAGCAAAGTAGATTCTGCCTACCGACAGTATCTTCCGCCATGTTCGCAACGTTTAATGTTTATGGGGGTTGCGTTACCCCATTAGAGGCATCGAAAGGAGTAGTGGTCTGTAGCGTTTCTGAAACAGGATTCTCACAGCAACCACCTCCGCCGTTGATGCTGTGTTACCTCTACGTGAAAAGGCGAACAGGGGTGGGTGGGTGGGTTTTCGGTCGGTCGAGAGGGAGGGTTTGTTGTGTCGTCGTACGGTACGGCAAACCTCGAGACTGAGACGAAGAGAGAGGAAGAATAGAAAGAGAAAACCTCTAGCTGCCACGGGCTCGCCCAGTGAAACAATGGAACGAAATAAATAGCCCGTCTTTTGTCTTTTGTTTCTTGGCTCCATTGTTGGCGAGGCGGAGATAAGAAAACAAGAGAGACTCCGCAGCAACGGCAGCAGCAGCAGTAGCAGCGAGTACGCTTCGCTGTTTACGAGCTGAGCGTTCGAGGCTCTTCTTCCCTTCCTGCCCCCGTTCACTCTCCACCTCTTCTCACCGCTTATTCTCATGCTTGGCGCTCGCCTCGAGAACCCACCTTCCACCCATCATCCTTTCTTCCTAACGCCCAGGGCCCAGCCGGAGACGCTGATGAAACTTTTTGTCGGGTCCAGCCAGCGTTGTCCTCATATCCACGGCTTGCGGCAACTGAAGCTCCTTGTATGATGAAGTTGGACGATTTATATCATTTTTTTAAGATCAAAGATTCAGATATAATGGCAGAACATAAAAATTCTCTGTTCAAAAACGTATTCTTTCATGATAAGGCCCATTTATGACGTTGATAAGACATAAAATCTGTGTAAAACTAAGTCTATGAGTAGCTTTCCATGAGTCCCAATTGGATAAATAATAATAATGAGATCAATGATTCGCCGGAAACTTCTACAGCGAAACATAGGGCCCCCCGAGAACATAATGGGCCCGTTGTAGGTTGAATAATAGTTACAGCGAATGCCAGAGTCGAAAAATCTCATGGGCACGTCCAACACAGTCAGCGCGTTTGTATAGATCGGCCCGCGAACACATTGTGCGTTTCGCGCGTAGGGCCCTTCCGGACTGGACATCGGGCAGCGGCAACGTGCCCCGCGCATGGGTTACATGCATCGAGAGGGTCCGGTCTAATTTAAAAAACGGTAAACTGGTTTGTCCAGTTTGCCTCCTTTATTCGGTCTCCTTAGCGGGTTCCTTCGGTCGGGACACCTTGTCGAAAGGGAATGGTGGGGGCCTCACGATCGCCGTGGGACCCCGTGAGCTCTATGTGGGGAGTTTCGCGCGACGGTCAGCGGTCATTTTTACCAAACAGTTTAACCAGTCAGTAAACGTTTTGGTCAGACGACGGATCGGACTGTCGCGACAGATTTTTCACAACTAAAATTCAAAAATTGCACTTCCGCGTATCCGCGGGGCCTGTCGTAAGGCCCATCGAGTTTCAACTACGAACTTTGACAAAGTAGTGCTTGTGGGTACTTCCAGAAAACGTTGTACTTTCGGGAATCTTCCGGAACACACAATACCGACGTATTTGTAGTGAAACGCGGGATATTTGCCTGAATATACGTAAATTCGTAGTTCTCGTTCATCGAGGCAATTTTTCAAAGTTTCATTAGAATTCTCGTCAGCCGATGGGCTGCAGCTACGGGGGAAGGGGGGCACCGAAATAGGTGGATGGAAAGAGAAACGCTTTCCGCGTAAGGGAATCCACGGTGAAGTATAGCAGGCCATACTTTACTCTGCGGTCTGGAAGGCGTCTTAGGCAAAGGCAACTTGGAATTCTCGTAACAAGCCTCCGCTGGTCTCGCGAGCGGGATAAGGACGGCAAGTCAGGGAAAACGAAGGAAAGGGGGGTATCGTGGATGTTCCGCGGAGTTTCTCAACCCCCTGAAGGAGGGAGGAGGGGGGAGGGTGGCTCGGGCCAGGAGGCGCGCACAACCGTCGCCCCCAAGATCCGAAATTGAAGTTACCTCGATTTAGATTAGACGAATTTATATTGCTCGAGTGGAAAATCGCTTCTGGGCACGTCGTATAGCCCTCGGGGACAATAAGACCGGGAATCCAACGAAACCGCTTACCCTCTCTACTGATGCAATCGATCAAAGAAAAAATACGCTTGTGTCATAATTCATTGCTGTAAGTTGACGGTTGAGGGAAATTGAAGGCTGTCGGACGTCTTTTCATGGAGACAAAGACCCCGACGATGCGTGCGCGACGTCGTCGTCGCGTGTGTCTCGCGTGACCACATGACGCCAACATCTGCGTTCTGACGAGGTCGTGCGCGACAAGTTACTTTTGGTTTTTTTTTTACATTTTTCGTGATTTTTACAAGACTGACCCCTTTTCCTGTTTACGGACGACGAAGGGGGAGGTTACTCGAGGCTCGTGGGCGTTATGCAATGCAAAGGGATAGGTAAGGAAAGCCTTTTGCAAGAACTGTGCACCATGTGGCTGCACTCCCACGGCAAATAAACCGTCATTATGGCGGAAGAGGGCGATTGTACGGTGTTTTTTTCACCATTTTTCGAGATTTTTTTACGAGGGTTCGTCCCTTTTCTTGCGTCAAAGCGTTAAGAGAATCGTGGATTCACCGTTCTTCAAGGACACGTGATGAAAGACAAGATTATACACAACGTGTCATACCTCTCATGGTGAATAAGTCAGTATAGCGGACAATTTTCTCCGGTGGGTGTAACGTTCTGGCAATTCACCCTTCGAATCGTCAACTACCCTTTGAGCTTTAAGCCTCCGGCGCCACTTATTTTTAACGGTAAATGTCGATAGAAACTATGCGACGATATATCAGAAACCAATAAAGTTATTAAAAGGTTGAGGCTTCGCGGATCTTAAAAATTATAGTTGCGGTTTCTGTCGATTTTAATCGGCACATGTGCTGCAGAGTTACATACCTCCAGTTTTTGTATTTCTATTAATTTAATGGAAAGTTCGAAAATCCAAGAGATAATAAAAAATAAAAAAATCAAAGATAATGAAAATTCAAAAATTCAAGATTATGAAAAATGCCCTTTTGTCAGCTTGCTGCGTTTTAAAATCGATCATTTCCGGTTCCGAAATAAATTTCAAAAACCGATAATTCGCCAAACAGGACAGTAACAATAGACTTTGCAATTTCAAAAAAAAAAAAAAATTTACTTCGCAACCCCTTTAAATGGTTGAAAATTGCGAGTAATTTTCTTGTGTACGGCCTCCATGTTCCGCCCTTGATTGGACCCTGTTTATTTTGCAACAGAAAATGACGCGAGAAGCCTCAATTAAGTTCCTCTTCTTTGCACTTCTCCTTCATCCCTGATACATCGTATCATTGTTAAAAAAAAAAGCGCCCGTAAAAACATGATTGAACCCTCCTGAGAATTTAATGAAATTCTCGGAAGACTCGGCTCCCTCCGTATATCTCTCAAGGGGTTGTAGCGTTTCTCCCTCTCGCTCGTAGATCTCGTTCGAAGATACGAAAGACAGTGGGTGAATTTTCTGTTTCTCCATCTCTACTTTGTCCTTGTCGGCGCCCGAAAGAGCGAACCGAAGCCATGGTTTCCTCGAGAAAGAGCGAGCCGCGACTGGAGGGATGGTTTTAATGATTTTTGGGGGGTTGCCAGAGCGAACGAACGAGCGTTAACCCTTTCTCGTTTCTCGGGGGGGTTGTTCGCGTTCGCTTCGGCATGGCGTCCCACCTCAACCTCCTCCGCCAAGCATCGCCACCACCCTCATACCGAGGTTCGCACTGGGGGGTTGGGTGAATTTTTAAGCCCTTACTTTCGAAAGGCTATGCTAGGATCTCTCTCGCACTCACTTTTTCCCATCCAGTCGCGCGCCCTCGGCCAGCTTTTAGCCGTCCGAAGTTCAACCCTCGAGTACCCACCGCCCCCGTTCTCGCGGCGCCCTTTTCTCTACTCAAACCTCCAACAACGGTAGCGAGAAAGTGCGACGGACAAGGAGGACGAGAGCGGGTGTAGAGATAGAAAGATACCGAAGAAGGGTCGCTTCTGAACGAAGGCAACCCCGCGCGAAAGATGCCAACCAAAATGGAGGCATATCTTTCTATTGTAATACACCCGAAATGATGAGGCTTTCGCGAATTTTCACGAGAAGCTGTTATTGATCCGTCTTCATGATAGAAAAAAAAAACTAATTTCGTGGAAATTTTTTTTACGATTCGTTAGATATGAGTCATTTTTTTCCGATAATTTGAATGAAAAATGTGTTGATGCAAAACGAAAAAAGAAAATCGTATAATAATGGTTATTTTTTGGTACTACGATTTTTCGGTAAAAAGCCACTTTTTCTTATTATCGCGGAAGGGTGCATCGAAAATATGGAACTTCCGGGATGCGCGTAATTTGCTCGGTGCCTTATGGAGCATGTAGCTGAGATCGGTAGCAAGTGGTCTTATGTACCGCGAGAACACAAGAAGAGCCTCGTTATTTCTGGTTTATAGTATCCCGCATCTTGTCCGACCACCGGGAGAGGCTCTCACCTCTAGGATTCCGTTACTATTTATTTCGCAGTATGACTCGCAGTAGAATATGAGAAGGTCTTTGCCGCGTACTGAGAAAGAGGTGATTAGCATAGGGGAAAGGAAACTCTGCTTGACTCTCGAAGAACACAAATATAAATTTTCCAATTTTACATATTTCTTATTTAGATTAAATCTTATCGATCTCAGTATTGATGAAGAGAGAAAAAATGATTATCAACAAAGTCATCCAACGCCGAAGGCACTCGGGCTAAAAAGATCCACATATGGGGTTCAAAGGGTGGAAAAAAAGATATATCTTACGTTCTATGATTAACGAGACACCATCGTAAAATATGTTACAAATTTTTTCGTGTGTATCGTTTAGTTGATGAAACTATTGAGTTAGGAACGTTACGAAAAAAAAAAAAAAAAAAATTCGCGCGTACGCATCCCTTCGTTCACGGTAAAAATTAATTATATCTCCAGGAAAGTTGAAATCGAGTTGAGAGGGGGGCGAAAGGTTTGTTTTTGCCCTCTTCTCTCACCCTTTTTCCTCATCCCTCTTTGACTCAACGAGCGCGAGGACTCTACTAGGGTGGTATCGTGCGTTCCTCACGGTGTATGAACGGTTACCGAGAAGAGGATGCCACGTAGAGAGGCATATCGTTGCGTTCTGGTATAAACGACAGAGCTTATTCTCTACCGGTTTCTCCATCTCCCTTTGCCCTCAAAGTGAGAGCGAAAGGAGTGGAAAGCGGGGTAGCAGGGTTTGAGGAAGAGAGCGGAAAGCAACGACTCTCGGCGTACAGTCGGAGACTACTACGCGAGCGATATCAGTGAGCGCGGAAATTTTAAACGAAAGTTTGCTAATGAAGGCGACTACCATAGGGTGCCGGGAACCGAAAGGGGAGGGGGAGGGTGCGAGAGCATCAGGAAAATCGCTCGACGCCGAGCGATTCTCGTTTCTCCGCTCACAAGAGGGTGAGAGCTTTTCATTTGTCATAATTCCACGCTATGCGAATCCTTTATCACGAATCTCAAATGTACGGAAATTTCTTAACTTTCGACTTCGAGATACCATCGGGGGATATTTTTTTTTCATCTTCTGAACCGCATATTCGTATCAAATATTGAATCAGGTGGAAAAAAAGTCGCAGATTCGTAATCAATGGGAAAAAATAAATCGAAGATATCGTTGAAACGATTATCGGAAAAATTATCGTATTTTCCGAATTTGACAAAATGTTGTTATTTTAGTTTTTTTTTATACATCGATATCTTCGTTTATCGATAAAAAAAATTGGACGAAAAAAAATTTAACAATTTTTGCAATTTTTATTCGTAAAATATTCAACTTTCCAAAAAAATGTTTTTGACTACAAGTTTTCCTTTTCATTTTCGGCACATCTAAAGTTTCTCGTGATCAATATCACATCGACTTCGCGTAGCAACCAATCACCGAATAAATAAAACAAAAACTATTACTTCGATACATTCCGCGGACTGAACATTTTATCAATAGTCTTTCATTATTTTTTAAACGACTAAAATTTTGATCTATCGACGGTATTACTGTAAAATTAATTCTCAACGATCATACATATTCTTACCACAATTATCGTCAGCATTGCTTTGCCTGAGATAAAACTTTTGTAGCTCATTGATGTTGAATTCTGTACGTTGAAAAAAAATTACGAATTCGGAGAACTAACAATCGAAAGGATTAGTAGTTAGTTACGGCTAATTTTTTATATAGAAGTCGAACTATTCGTTCTTTAAACTCGAAATTCTTCGCATTAGTATAACAATAATACTCTCGATGCAATGCATTTCGCGTGTTAAACGAATTCCCGATGTTTGGATTTAAAAAATCTCCGTAAGCCTTCTCCCGCGTAATTGGCGAACGAATGTTCTTCAAAATGATGAAATTTCTGATGCCAACGCTCAGCTTACCGCTCGAAAGTCTCGTTTTTCTCAATGCCACCGGTTCTTCTGGCATAATAAAATTTTCATCCAAATTGCTCGACATTGAATATTCAATTTTATCGAAGGCGGTCTGATGGGTCTTAGGCTGCTTCAAGATTCGATTCTCGATCGTCACTCCCGCCTGAGGCGAGACGAGAAGAGAGAAAGAGAGAGAGATTGATACGTATAGATAGATATATATACTGTGCATGTCGGTGCTTTAGGCCCGCGGCTAGGATCGTGGCGAGTCGCCCAGGTTTCTCCGAGAAAATCGGATTAGTCTTTTGGTCTTTGGCTTCGGTCGATATGGACCTCCACCAGATAAACCATTCCTCTCCGTGCAGTCTTTCTCACTCTTAAGTAACTTAATATTTCTACGAAGGTGAAGCTGAAGGTGAAGAACATTGTACGAGTCACGTCCATAAGCGCGTATGAACGATAGGAAACTTCCCTATCGTCCTACGGTTGCCTCAAATAAGGATAAGACAGTAGTTAGCGAAGTATGAAGCTGATTTAGTCGTAACCGAGCGGCGGAGAAGGGGAGGTTTGAGTTAGTCGAACGAAATTTCCTCTACCCAAAGATCGAAGACGCCGAGTGCCTGTTTAATATTTCAATCGGATGAAATAATGTTAAAGTGAGGATTTGATGCAACATTTATGCGCCAGTAGAAGAAGAAGAAACTCGTCCAACCGTTGGGCGATGGAGAATTTCGTGGGTGGGATACCGTGAAAGACTTCGGGGGGACCGGCGAGACGCACATCTCTAATCCGCTTTGCGAATCGTGAATCCCCTAATTTGACACAACGTAAGACTAACGAACAAATCGACATCACTTTCACAGACGTATATTACAATTTAACACGAAAAAAAAAAAAAAAAAAATTAAATGATTTTTAATACGATAGAAATTTTCTTAAACGAGATTAATTTTAATCGCGACATTAAAATAAAATTCGGCAATATTTCGTTTCGGAATTAATTTTTTTCTCTGAAAGCGAAATATATATGTAAATTAATAAAAAAATAAATTACTAAATGAAAAAAATACAAAAAAATAAAAAAATTGTGTAAAAACCAAAATTTCAATGATCCAATGGAAATAAGGCCGACATATTCATAACTAAAGATCGTAATGAAATTTTGAGAACTTGACTTTTATACATTATTATTCATTAATTAACTTTATCCTTCGAAAATTCAACGAGTGCATAAATTCGTTGTATGGCGTTTGATAAACGGACGGATGTTTGGTGGATTTGATATTATCAGACCATTTATCTCACAGCGATTAAATTCGCTGCGTTAAAACACCGCGTCTTTTACAAATTCGTAGTTATAACGAAAGTTTCAAACATTATTTCACCCGCACAACGAAACTTGAACGCTCTGTTTAATTGAATTAAATATACGTTCCTATATATTGTTTTGACCGTTTAATCTTTTTTTTTTTTTCTCGAAGTTTTGAGCGACGCGGTACATTAATGGCTATATATATTCATGGGATCTATTTCAACACGGTAAAAACACACATACCAACGTCCGCGAACGGAGAAATGCAACGCGGTAATTTTCTCCACTTTTCCAACGGTACAGCACACAGTAGTGTACGCTTGCTCGGCACTCGTATAACTCGTATCTCTCTCGCCGCTGTCTCTCTCTCTCTTTCTCTCTCTTTCTCTCTCTTTCTCTCCCTCTCCCTCTCTCGCTCTTTAACTCTGACGCAGAGAGTCCGCGGACTTCTCGTACAAACCCCGGGCTCTCTTTCTCTTCGCATTTGCCCTCTCGTCGGTTGCTTCTCTCGTGCTTTCTCGCGTTGCTTTCTATCGCTAACTCTCTTTCTCTCTTCCACCTTCGGCTCTCCTCGCTCTGGGCAAATTGACTTTTCCTAATAAACCAACTCGCCGAGGCAACTTCGACGAAAATCATTTAAAACTTTGCCAGACTCGAATTTGCTTCTCGTTTTAATGCCGCGTTCGCCCTTCCTTCCTCCACACTTTCAACGAACGCCCAATCCGCACAAGGAGACCAACCTCGTCTCATAACACAGGGAGAAACGTCGAACCCCACTACGAGGAGGTTGAGCATTGCGCATTGTCGACTCCTTTGAGAAATGCATCGAAAATTCATGACGAGAAGAAAAAAAATGGGTTAATTTTCTTTGAAAAACAGTAATGGCGATTCGTTGATGAGAATCGGCGAATTGTGTGAAAAAATGCATCGAAAATGGAGACGGTTGATCATCGCGCATTGTCGATTCCTTTGAGAAATGCATCGAAAATTCATGACGAGAAGAAAAAAAATGAGTTAATTTTCTTTGAAAAACAGTAATGGCGATTCGTTGATTAGAATCGGCGAATTGTGTGAAAAAATGCATCGAAAACCGAAGAGGTTGATCATCGCGCATTGTCGAGTTGATTGAGCAATGAATCGAAAATTCATGACGAGAAGAAAAAAAATGAGTTCATTTTCTTTGAAAAACAGTAATAGTAATTCGTTGATAAGAATCGGCGAATAGTGTGGAAAAATGCATCGAAAACGGTTCTTCCGGTTGATCATCGCGCATTTTCGGGTCGTTTAAGCAATGAATAGAAAATTAATGATGAGAGAAAGAAAAAAAAGTTAAATTTCGGTGAAAAACAGCAAAAGAAATTCGTAGATGAAGAAAATCGTCGAAAAGTGTTCAAAAAAATGGATCGAACGCAAAGGCAAAGGTTGGCAAAGTTTAAAAATATTTTTTCTGTATTAGTAACGATAAATCAAATTTTATAGAATTCAAATTTTTTTTTTATAATCGATCCGATCATAAATTTGCTCGAAGAGAAGGTGAAGTGAAAAATTAAGCTAATAGCAGTGGTGTATAAGTAAAAAAGAAAATGTTCGAAAAATATTGAATTGATATTGAAATCAACTTATTAAAGTCGTCGATGAAAGATTTTTTGGGAATAAGTCGACGCAATGACGAAGGAATGATATTTTGAGAACCATAACAGTTCAAAGCTCGAAAATAATAGAAAAATTGCCAAAAAAAAATAAAAAAATGTTTTATTGTACAATGTGGTATTGATTTGTAATCAAGGAGAGAAGAAAAGTCATCACTCTGCGTAGATTCGCTGGTGAAAAAGATGGTTAATTTCATTGTCGTATTTTTTTTGTCGTTCTAAATATCCGGTAACATCGAAGATGAGAAGGTGGAAGCTTTTCCCTCATCCCTTGTCTCGGACGCGAGTTCTATCGCTTCCGAAGCCACCGTCCTCATCAACTTCAGCGCTCTCGCTTCTCAGTTTTCTCTCCCCGTTTTTCCTTTTATTAACCAAACGACGACGACGACGACGGCGACGTCGTCGTCGACGTCGCCGTCGAGAAGAAAGGGGCAAAGAGAGTGTGGCAAAGGGGGCGATGAAGAGAGACGGGGGGGATAAAGGCGAGAGAACGAAGAGAGCCGAGGACTCGGAGGGTGGCTCTGGCGAAGCTCTGGTGTTCACTGGCGAGAAGGGGTGGCCTCCGGCCGGCTCCCTCGGGGTGGGTGGTGGGAGCGGCCATCTTTATTTCACTAGTTCACCCCCGCTACCCACCGTACAACTCCTACGGAGCAACGTTTTAGCCCCAACGGTCCTGGCACACCTCTTCGCGCGCACCACACTTCTTCTCTTTTGCCCCTTCCGAGAATACCCCGAACGACTTCTCTTTCTCCTCTTTCTTCCCCCGTTGCCACCTTCCTACCCCTGCGGACTCGCGACGTCGCAGATATAACAAACTTCATGCATCCATCTCGCACCCTCGATTGCCTCGTCGAACTTTTCTGCAGCTTCTTGTACTTTTTTTTTTTTTTTCATAAGTTCTCTTGTTCAACTATAGCAAAGGGGAGGTACCGATTTTTTCTACCAATTCGAGACGATTTTTTCAGGATTTTTTTTTTTAATGGATTCCCAGAAAAATATTTAGGGACCGTCTTTCGGAAAGAAAATTTCATTCAGTTCACAACATCGAAAAAAAAAAAAAAATCCAGCATCTCGAACCGCTCGAAAAATGGAAAAAGGATTGAAATTCGTTATTTATGGAACAGGATATTGCGTAAATTTTGAATAAAAGAAAATAATTCAGTTAAGAAGGAGCTGAAGGAATTCGAGGGTAGTGAGGTTGCCTGGGGTTGTCTGTGTGTCTGTGAAAGTTCCCGCGGTGTTGCCGGATCAATTTTGGTGGACCGCAGACACAAACTGTTTCAGTGGACTCAATCGAGCGGTTCTATCGCTATGCTTCCCATTCCCTTGGCGAAGGTCTTCAGGCATGTGTCGTTCTCACCCTCCCCGCCTTTCATTCAATCGCCATCATTGATCAATTTTTCTTGCCGATCGTACATATCAGACACGTAATACGCCATTAAAATGGTTTTTAATTATTATATGAATAGTATCATCGCGTGTCGTATTTCTTAACCAAAACGACTTTCCTCCCCCTTTAAGATGCGCTAATTAATTAATTTCTTTACATCGTCGAGGTAATTCACGCGCAAACTCCGCAGAGCCGATTCGATGTTTTCCGCATTCATATAATAAGTGTGTCGTCGAATTTCCATCCCCATCTTTAATTACGTTCGAACCCCGTCCACCTTTGCACGGTAGAACGAAGCTCCTCGCTTCAACGCTCCGAGAAAACTCACCCCTGCATTCAACGATCTTCCTTTCGTGCATTAACTCTCCGCGTGTGCTTCTCTCGTTTTTTTAGGGGAAGACAATTTTAATTGAAATTTTCATGGCGCTGAATAAAGCTTCGCTATCCTTTGTGCAAAAGAGAGTCGCGTTTTACGAGCGTTTGTTTGCTATTTCCATAAATCGAAGGACTGTGACGACGAAAGAATGGAAAAAGTAGGATGGAAAGCGACGAATGAAAACGTCTGTTGGTGAAGGTTCGCGGTATCAGTAATTCAATTGTTCTTAGGATCCGTTTTCTTGTTCTCTTTCGCTTTCGCCCACTCGAGCTTACAAAACAGCAACAGTGCATGCCCTTTTAAACGTTGTATCAAACTGTCGAGCGCGGTATACTCTAACCACGCGTTTGTACTCTGCGGGTTACATGTTCCATTTTTGGATAACGTTTTGTCTTTCGTTGAGCAATCAATGGAAAAGGTTGTAAGTATCGAGAAAGCTCCGAACAACGAAGGGAAAGGACATTTTTTTTTGCAAGTGAACGATTACGTGATGAGGTTATGAAGCGACGTACAGATAAAACAGACAATGGTAAAGAAATTTACGGTATTCAGTCCCTTAAGTCGATGTCAAGCAAAAAAAAGGAATTTTTTTATAGATGAATAAAAATCGTATTACAAATCCTACGCGACTTTTTGTCAGCAATCATCTTTTGATCATACAAAAAAAATTCGGGTTCAAGTATCAACGCCATGTATAATTTTTTTTTTATTGAAATTATCTAATGAAGAAAAAAAAAAAACAAAAAATAGAAAACTATTTATAGGTTGGTATCTTGGGACTTGCGATTTTTTTAGATTTTTTTACTGATAAAATAAGCAAAATCATTCCTTTTGACCTAAAAATGCTAAACTCCCCCTTAAGGGAACGAATCAACTTCAATCACAAATATGACCCGCGTGTTGAAAGAGACTTGGATTTTGGAACGGAAAAATTTTGAAAAAATTCTCGAACATATGTTCCAAGTTGTTATTGGTGTCGTAAAAATTTCGTGCCGTTTCATCGAGGCGTTTAATCAATATAGGCGCTTCAAAAATGTGTTGATGAAAGAATTTTTTTTAGATTCTTCACGGAAGTATTATGTGTAACTGAAATAATATCTATAGAACGATCAATCGCTCAGACTAGTTTTCTGTATTTATGTATTCGGAAAAATCGATGCACGTAAAAAGTATCGAAAAAAGTGTTGCATCCCGTCCTTCAATTGAGTTGCGCGTAACAAGGTTTGCAAATGTAATCTCGTTTAGCCGGATGCCGAATGAAAGAACGAGAGACTGTCTTGCTAAGAAGAAGACGCCTTTTCTCCGGGCTAAGGATCGATATCTGTTGTAGGTGGTCTGTCGGTGTGTCCGTCGGTCCGGGTGTTCGAGCGAGGAAACTGGTGCTGCTTGCTTGAGGGGGAGGGTGGTAGCTAGCTGCCGCTGCTGCTGCCGGCGCTCTTTCTCGGCTCTTCTCGCTCTCGAACCGAGAAGAGTGAAGAGAAGTGAAAGAGGGTTGAAGAAGGAGACTTTAGGGAGGGTTGCAAAAGGGGGTGAAGAACTCCGCGTCGGAGGGTTTAATGCTGCAGGAAGACCGAGATAGAGAGAAGAGACCAGAAGAAGGAGAACGAAGGAAAATGAAGTAAAAGGAAGAGTAAGAGAGAGTAAGAGAGGTACGCCCCACGGGGGTTGATATTTAAATCTCCCCTTTTCTAATTTCACCCCTCTAGCCCGCTCGGGCCGCGTGTTTCACCGTTCCAGCCAGAAGCCCGGCAGCCTCCACCCTCTTTATCCTTTTCCTTCTTCAACTAACCCCCCTCGCCACCCGCTCGTCCCGAGGGTACCCTGGCCGTTTCCCGAACCCCCTTTCCCAGTACCTCGGCAACTACGGCGAGCAACGCCGTCCGCCATCATGAAAATATTAAGAACTCCGGGAAAATGGCCGCCCCCACCCTCATGCCTTCGCACTGAAGCTAAGGAAAAGCTCAGCACGTTCATACCACCCACTCGTCGGGATTGCGGGACAATGCGAGCCATGAAAGACGTCTTTTCATACTCTGTCCTCGATATCCAAATTTGCGTATATTCAATTCTTGTTATTCTAATCGCGATGGAACAACACAAAAACAAATATTGTCGCTCTATCAAAAGATATATTTACAGATCGTAAAAACCATCGAAATTATTCAACGCCCAGTTGGTTGATTGAAATTAGATAAAATGTATCTAATAATTTGTCAATTTTTATTGATCAATAAACTATTTTTCATAGAACTATTAATAGCCGGATATACCACTACTTACCCTAGAAAGTCAATAAAAAAAAATACATTTTTTTTAATGAATGACCTAATTTTTCGTTTAAAGTGGACATTATATAAAATACGTTTCTAAACATCCCTAAATTGTTAACGCAAATTAAATTCGTCGTCTTCATCTCAAAGATGACTGGCATTACCTTCTGACCCGCATAACCCATCAGATTCGCTGCTTCAACACTTCTCGTTCCTTTTCTCTTTCTACTTGGCGCTTTCTCCTCGCGAGGGGGAGGGGGGCGGACGGGGCATCTCGCGAGAACTCATTCCACAACCCTCGGGCACAGTGGGTACCGACGTTGGGCAGGGGTTGATGTCGACGCCGTAGACGCTACGCTCCACGAGAATGAGCGGGTGAAAAGGGGTGGTTTGTGGGAGGGGTGGGATGGGTGGTTGGGGGAGGTGAACCAAGCCAGCCAGGCTTCTCTCTACTACCTCAAGGCGAAAGCTCCGGCAGCAGCAGACTTTCCAGATGGAAAACTCGTTTTCTCTTAGCTCGCTCGGGCAAAACTCGTTTGCCTCACTCTTGGCATCACCCCCCACCCCCCCAGCCCCCCAGCCCCCCAGCCCCACCCCACACCATCTTCAACTCCGCTTTCCACCGCCTCTGCAAAAGATGGTAAGGTTCGCGGAGGGTAACGGGAAAGGTAGTGGATACCCAACCTAACTGACAAGTCGAGTGTAAAAGCCGATTCGCTTGGCAAAATAGACGCTTCTTATTAAATATTCATCATTATATTTTCTCCGAGCATTATTTAGCATTTTATCGTCGCGTGTACAGAGTGCAGAATCTCATATTTTATTTGACGTGACTTTAAGAGGCAACAATATTTAAATTTTACGGTCAGGACATTCTTCAATTATTATTGATTGGAATTTAATCTATTGAATGCTGCAGCAACGCGGTAATTGAGTTAAAAAATTAATTTTTATTATTCACACGATAGTATTTATTATTCATTTTTTATTATTATTCAAAATACGAAATGTGAAAAGCGCTTCAACTCTTTTGCTACGGTATTTATTTAAAAATATTTTTTGCTTCATTATTCAAAATGTATGTTTTGAATATTTTATTTTCGTTCTTAGAAACTTCGATGCGGTAAACTACAATAGCCGTGTAATAGACGGGGCTGTTGGCGTAATTATACAAATTTCACTAATAACACATCGAGATTTTTGAGAATATGTTGAAGAAAATTGTGCTTTCAGTGCAGCATAGTTAACTTATGGAAACATTCAATTTTGTTTATTGACGATGAAAAAAAAAAATTCCAAATGATCGCCGAGACGATTGTTAATAGTTGATATCCCTTGAAGGGCATCAACACATCGTCCAACTTCCTTGACTCTCCCGCCTCTCATCCTAATCAATGAACAAGTTGGCAAATCGTGGTGGTGCGCGGGTGCAGTAACCTGAATACAAGGTTGAGTCCTTGAGAGAGAGCATACCGTCGAGAGGGAGAGTAAAAGTTGTGCCAAGATACTCCTCTGTGGCTTGGCTCCGTGCGATGCCGAGAGTAAGCGAAGAGAGTTCGCATGTGTATGAGTACACGTGGAACGTTGGCATGCGGTGTCGGGGAGTTTTGATGGTATAGCGTTCTCCTGCATGTACTCCACTCGGCTTGTCCCACATTCGGAGGGAGAAGCGCGCACACGCACCCTCCCGCCCCCCTTAGAATCTCGACGGCCGACCTACAGTGAGGAGTTTCCCCATCGGCACGCGTGAGAATCGCGTGGGATGAGGATTGGGGAACACCCTACGAGCTTGTCGTGTGTATCATGCGCTTGAGTTTCCGTTTATACAGATTATTCGCAAGCTTCGTCTCTACGTGGCGTACCTTGAAGCGAAGCCGTCGACTCGGTCGGTAAAATAGAACAGCAACTAGACGACTCTGCTGGGATGGATGTGGGAGAGGGAGGGAGGGGGATAGGGGTGGGTGTGATGCTACTGCTAATGTGGATCCACCCTCCCGGCTTCGGTTAACGCGTGTGTGGTCGTCGAGGCTCACCACGTGAGCTCATATACCATAAGCGTGAGGTGCGAACCGCCGCTTCTGGCCTCCCGCGGCGCGTTGCGAATTAATCAGGAAAGACCGTGTCATGCTGCATGAGGCGTGTTAATCGGTTATATCGTTCTGTTTGTGCGATATTCTGCGTCAACCGCCGTTCTTGCACCTCGATCAACTATAGCGAATTTACACTTTGAATAATTCAATACTTTGTCACCTTCGATAAGAATATGCCATCTCTCTGCGTAAGACATCAACGGGATTGTTGTTGTTGATGTCTGAATCTGATCAGACTGACTTGCTGTTGACACAGCTTACGCATTCACGATTGGAGTATCGACCTGCGAGACTTGGACCGATGTATGGGACTCCATTGTGGATCACATGCGTGCTGAATTACTATGGTGATGCCAAATCATGGTCCCGATAGTTCACACTTCACGGGGATGCATGCTGATGGGGTCCCAATCTATTCATTGGAGGGGTTCTGCATTCGGCTATTTTATTTACGATAGAAAAGACTGATCAGGACTCCACATGAACCCACATGTAGGAATGATTTCCAAGATCATCTTACATTGGCTTATTCCTCCCCTTAGAGAAACATCCAACATCCACATCAAAAATGGCCACCCGCATGAAAAATAGTCGCTTAGAGGGTTGATAGTCTTCGCAATAGTTCCTTACCTTCGTTGCATCAGAAGCAGAGGTAACCTTCTCCGTAGTCGCATCGACCCCTTAGCTTGGAGGTGGAACCGTCCTCTGCTCGATGGTAATACGTCTTCGTCAGCGACGGCCATCTTAGGTGTGGCGCAGCAACAGCAATAGCACGGCCAGAATCGTCTACGAGGGTGTGAGTTGACTGCAGCCGCGAACGCTTGGATGGAGAAACAGCGGCCGAGGGAGACGTAGCGATTAAGAAAATGAAGATGGATACTATGGGATAAAGGAGAGTGAGATGGGAGCTTCGCGCTGGGTGGTTAGGGACGACCGGAGGGTTAAAAGCGTGAGGGATCCACGTTATTCTCCATCTTCTTCTTCTTCTTCTTCGTTCTTCTTCCATGTGGCCTTTGCTAAGCGTCACGAGACTTCCAGAAGTGATGGCTTCGGTAGGGGGTTGAATCTTCCACACCGCAACCGGCGATCAGCAAGAAATAGCTCAGATGAGGGTTTGATCGGTCGGAAGATTCTCAGCGCGTTGGCTCCAATCATTCGGAATCATTTGAGAGAAACTGCCGCGATAAATTTGCGGCCGGGGAGAGATCGCCTTCGACTTATTCTTCCATCACCGCAGGCTCTTCAACGCTGAATGCTTTTCTGACCCGGCAACATCCGCTACCGCCAACTCGTTCCATCGACACTGACAAGACGACGAATCGCTACTGAAATTACGCAACCCTCCTTCCCGATGGAATTTCCTATTTCTGGCTGCATGAATTTTCATCGATCCATTTTTAGACGTTCCATCGTTTTCCATCGTTCGGAATTCTCGCCCGAGTCTGGAACAGCAGCTTTAAGCGTTATTCAGGGAGGTACGGAACGGTCCTGGTACTTCTGAGGGAATACCGCCGTTCGAGAAGAGAGTGAATGCGAGAGAAGAGCGCAGGAAAAGGAGGCGAGCGGCGAGGAAGAAATGGCAAGTCCAAACGGAGGCTTGGGTGGAGGAAAGGCGAGAGGCGCAACCAACGGGGAAATATGGTGGCCTCTCATTCATCTTTTTATGGGCACTTAAGAGGGGTAACCATAGCAACGTTGGAGAACTCGGTGGAGAAACGAGAACCGGGGTATGCCGAGGAACGGGGCTTGGTTATCAAGGAACGTGAGGGCAATCGTAAAATTAAGTAATGAGGAAGATAAGAAAATATCATCTTGCATCACGGTGATGAGACGTTTTAAGCGATTCCGCGGCACTGATCAACTTGACTTAACGGAGACCAACCAACATCAGGGTAACGCATCAGAGCGGCGGACACTTGGCATTCTCAACCGCTCATCGTTTACCCTCTTCGTTACACCCTTCAACCTCTCCCCCCCCCCTCCCTTCACCCTCTTCTTGTTGTTCTTCTTCTTCTATCCATGATGGTACACCCTGGCATCACGAACTATTTCGCTGCCTCCGGGCGGTTACTATCGTTGATGGTAGCACTGGCAGACTGGTAAAGTGGTTCGTGGTTCGGAAGGCGTGCTGCGCGACATTCACGGTGTGGGGGTTGGTCGTAGGGGGGTCCATGCAGTAACACGGGGTAAAGAGCGAAGAGGAAGAGGGGTTGGGAAAAATGGGCAAAGTTTCGTAGCGAGCCACCTCGGGTCTCGCGCCGCACCAGGAGGGCGAGAATTTTCCAGATAAACGAGAATATTCTACTCTTGGAAATTGTTAGACCAACCTATCCCACCTTCTCTGGTGTACGCGAGTAAAGGAGAAAAGGGATGGTCGCTTCGACGCTTGGAAGCGAAGCTTCCAGGATACCTTTAGCGTAACAACCTACCCATCAGGTCCACCATCTTCCTTCGCGATCATTTTTCATGAGAACCCGTTAACCGAACGATACCCCAGAGTGGTTGACGCTATAGTCACATGACGCAGTCGAGGCTATGGGGCGCTGCTGTAGACAAGAAAATATAAAATTGATGGTATATTAGAAATAAATTCTTGATGTCGTAAGTTCATCGGGACCAAACTTATTACATTGTTTTTCTACAGTACTGAAGGTCATAAGGTGGAAATGCTTTTTCAAAGAATTCAAGAAATAATGGCAACCTTCAAGATAAATTTCCAATAGAATTTTTTTTTTCTTCAAATTTTGAAAATTTTTTTTACCCTCCTAAAGTTGATTGATTAATCCTTTGAAATTGATGGACTTGGAAATGGCATGATCAACTTTTCAAGGATTTCCGATCATAATCGTGGAGAGTTTCGAATGTTGATTCCATTATTGACCAACTGAGGAGATCATTTTTCTAGGGTTGCGAAGTTTTCGAGGTAATGCTTTGGTGGTTGGTTGACGTGGGGGGAGAGGGCTACGGGCGTATCGCCTTTAACGTACGACATTAATGTTTTTGTCGGCGGTTTGCGGGCGTGGGTAGTAAACAAGTGATACACCCTCGAAGCCACCGCTACTATCATCCCCAACCTCTGGTGTGTTGTTCACTCAGTCTCGGGGATTCACCTACCCTCTATTTCCCTGTATCTTTCCCTCTTACTCTTCGCATACCCCGAGCTACGGCAGTCTCTCGTCGCAAGACTCAACCTCATTCTCTCACTCTCTGCATACACTCACTAAGCTCCCGACCCCCTCTCAACTCTCATGGACGCTTCACGTTGGAAGCGCCACGCTACCCCGCGTTTCCGCAACTCACTCTCTGATCCACTACTATCCCAACCCATACTAATGCCACCGTAACGTAATCGTTTCCACTGAAAAAGAGATAAAAAGCAACTCCCTAATGCCCCAACGGTACACCCCGGATAAAAGGTAGAAGAGGAGGAAAAAAAGCAACGTTGTTTATACCGGTGGAGGGAGCTACTTGATTAAAGCACTTGGGATGTAAGCACTTTGGAATACTGCTGTTGAGTTAATTTTAAACGATTTCCTGAAAGGCTAATTTGTTTAAATTATTTTTTTTTACTGAATTATTTGTATTATTTTTTTTTTCATCCCTTAAAATCAATTTTGTCATTAAATCGTAAGTTAGGAGTAAATTACGCGTTATATTTGTGTTAATCGATAAAAGATACATCAGTTATAGCGACAGAAAAATAAATCGGCGATATGTTCCGATAATAACGATATGTTTCGTAAAATAGGTTTTTTTATAGGAAATTCATTCATATTTTTTTTTATAAATACACTAATGAATATTATAAAAATGGATAATTGAAGATAGTTGATTACTTGAGCGCTCAACTAATCACTGTATTTAATAAAAATCGTCAAAGAATTATGTATGACTTAATATGATATGTAATTTGCGAAAAAAAAAAGCCCTTTGATGTTTCCACCTTCTCTATAGTTCTTTCCCATTCCCAACGCGGCCACAGAACGAACATTGGAAAGAGGCTTGTGGTTTTTGGTTCAACCCCCGGTGGCGAGTTGCCTGCGGTGGTCGGTCGTTATTTTTATTGGCTGCGCGTTTATCGGAAGCACGTCTTTGCGTGCTCTTCGCTACCATACGCCCAAAGAGATCGTGTTGCTCCTGCCGAGTATGAAATCAGCGGCAAACAGAGTGAAAAGTGCAGAAAAAAAAAGAAAAATACGTTTGAAGGGATGGAAAAAAAATGGTAAAAATAAACAAAACGGTTAATGCGAACCTAATTCGGTGTGTATGTTTAAGGCGAGAAATTTGGTGCTGAAGCCAAATTTTCCGCAGAATTCATTCTATTCCCGATTCTCGGCGTAATGTGAATAATTTTTTTTTTATGTGCAATGTAAACTCTGCTAGAACTTGTGTCCTCTTCTCTTAATTCCGATAATTGAAAAATGAAAAAAAAAAAATTGAAAAATGAAATCATAATATATATTTTTTTTTTGCAAAATAATGTTTAAAAAATCATCATTCAATTTTAAAAATCATTACGACTGATGACATGTGAAGTTATCAAGTTGGTATGTACAGTAACTAAAAGAAGAAAAAAATGCATCATCCCCCTTTTTTTTGCCGTCTTACATGAGCGCCATTTTCCCTCCGCAGAAGTGAAGACGGAAGCACTAAATAATGCGGTGGTACCGTGGCGAGTCTCTTCGCGAGTGCCCAGGGGGTCTTGGGGGTGGGGGATGCTTGGGAGGGTTGGTAGCAACAGTAAGAGCAAGTGAGACTCGAAGGGGTTTTCTCGTTTGCGAGTAGGAGGCTCGAAGAACGAGGGAGTGGCCCCGGCGAGGGTCGCCACGAGAGGATCCGTGAGCGCACAAAGTCAGAAAGAGAAAGGAGACGGGTTGGAAAGAGGGCGAACCGCCGAGTGGGTGGGTACCGGGTTGGAGGTGAGCCGGAGATTTCGCGGGTGCAGAGTTATAGTGAAACTTTCGGGCATTTATTTCACGAATCTGCATACTACGTCCGCTGCGGGGGTGCTTTCTAGCTCTCTGCTCTTGGTTGCCTGGCTGCACCGCACATACTCTCTTCCTCTGCACTATGAGACGCCGGGCCAAGGGTTTGGGGGTTGCCACGGGCTCTCCGTGTCGCCGTTGAGGCTCGCCGAGGGTTTTGTAGATTCGCTTCGTTGCCTTCCCGGAGACGTCCTCACGTGACACACGTCAACTACGGAAGAGCTAGACGTCCGAGAGATTCTAGACGTGTTGGTAGCGGCGAATCTCTCGTACATCCGTATTCAACTTCTATTCCATGCGATGACCCAGAACTTTTGAGAACAAAACGCCTCACGATGTTAATCCAATTGTGTGGATGAAAAATCCTCTCTGACCTGAATAAACAATCTTATCTTCCTGATGACGGTACGAAGATTCGGAACATTTTTAATGCTACGTGCTAAATATATCGCCATCAGTCTTTTCCAATCGTCACCCACTATCATCAGTCGAAAAAAAAAAAAAAAAAAAAATACAGCAGTCTGATTTTGACGAAATCAGTACCTAAAAAGCTCTTTGGAAATTGGATCCAGAATTTCAAATTCAGCATTTTTATTATTGATCGGCGAAACAAAGAACGGGATATCAAGAGAACCAAAGTCTTGGAAAGTAAGGTTTAGAATTCTGTGTCTGATGGAGTTCGAGGGTTGTAACTGCTTCCGCGAAAGACTTCCTCATGCTTTTTTTTTCAAGAGCTTAAAGATAAGGAAACCGTATTGCTGAAGAACCCCTTTGCTTTCGCTAGTAGGGATGGAATCTATCGGAAGGAATAATATCGGTTCGTGTGAGCGCAGAACTTTGGGAAAGGAGGGCCTTTGGTTGGAACGCCGATGCTCTCCGACGCCATTATGGAATTATTGATAGAAGATGGTAGAAAGATATGGAAGTTGAAGGTGGGCCGCGACGGGGTTGGAAGGAAAGGACCGAGAAAGAGCTTCTTCTACTTCCAGGGGTTGGTGTTCTCAAAGAGAGGGAGGAGTAAGGAGAAGGTACAGAAAGGAGAGATAGAGAGAGAGATCTTGCCCGCGGCCTTTAACTCGCGAAGAGAAAATTTACGGCTACGCAAACTACCACCTTAAACCCGGCGAGGGACTAGCCAAACCTTCCTTGCCCCTCGTCTTCAACGTGAGGCTCTCAGTATCTCCCCCCCCCCCCCTCCCCCACCCCCTCAACCCGCCACTCTTTACTTTCCGTCGACCTCTGGCCTCAGTCCTCTCTCACTTCGGCCCCCAACTTTGCCGAATTTTGTGGACGTTAAAACTTTTACGGATAAATGGCAATGATGTTGAGTCTCTAAACCGGGTCTCGTTAAAATTACAACAAATTTTAGAACCCCTATTTTGCCAACAATAAAATAAAAAACGTTCTAAAAAATGACCTTTTTTTGTCCAATAAAGACGACACAATGAAAGGGTTAACAATTGAATGGTATTGAATAGTAAGCCCTTCCAAGTTTCAACCTCAAGCACGACGCGGAATGTTAAACGAGCGAAGGGCGAACGAAAAGAGCCTTCCAATGTAAATAATTTATCCAGTTACAGAAATTGGATTTGAGAGGATCTCCTTTTTTTTTTTTATTTCCGAGTGGAGTCAGTGTAGAGAGTAACGAATGAAGGGGTGCCGAGATAACATTGAAGGGATCCGGGTAAAATATTCTCGAAAGTCTGAGCTGTCTGAAAAGTTTGGTAACGAGATTTTTTCCCGACCATAGGGAAGCAGGTTGCTGCGGAGAGATTATAATGGAAAGTGAAAAAAAAAGCTTGTTATCGCTTTGAATTTGCGTGACGAGGGAACGACACTGGAAGACACCGAAGCCAACGGTAAATGTTGAATTCAGGAACTAAAAAAAAAAAAAAAAAAAAAAAAAAAAAAAATGGCCTCCAGTGGAAGTTTGCACTCGTTTTTCAAACAACCTTAGAACATGTTCGTCGCGTACGTCTTTACTCTTTCCCCGCCCCGCTACGGTGGGCAGGATGTTAGGGATGTTCGAGAGTGCGCTAATCCAGCGAGATTAAGATAAACCCTAAAAATGTTCTCAGCTAAGTCGCCGGCGCAAGTTTGCGCTCGGTTGGGCAGAGGAGAATGAGAAAACGGCGGGGCGAACCAGAAGAGAAGCTTAAAGTGCCGTGAGAAAACGTGCTTTCTCGAAACCGGTGAAGCACTAATTAGCAATTAACAACATCATGTGCATAACAAAAACAAAGTTAAAACAAGAAATAATGAAAAAAAGAGCGTCAGAAAATGTCACACTTAGGCGCAACTTTTCACGGTAGGAAAAGATGGAGCAAAACGGGACCGTCGCGCAACTCGAATTTCTCCAAAAAATTCTTCCATTTTTTTTAATATGGGGAAATTTATATTTTTTAACGAGAATAGTTTACGTATCGCTTATAGATTGTAAATTATTTAAAACTGAATTTTTTTTTTTTATAGATTTGAATCCCGATTTATTTTGCGCCATTTTTTTTTTTTTTTTCATCTTAAAAATCTATTTTTTGGTTCAAAAAACGTGGAAAAGTATTGTATGTATCGGAAAAACTCTCTGAATTGCTAAAATGGTCCATTTTGCCACCAATGCTCCACCTTCCCCTTATTCGTTAAACTGAATACCTGTTTACATCTTTTTGAGATTTCATTTTAATTTTTTTTCTTATTCTCCCGCTGAGCCGAGATTTGGTGAAAACGATTAAGTCGCACGATAGTAAAGTAGCGCGTATCGTTGATGGAGTTTCCTGTTGCCTCAGCTTACCGAAATGCAATGAAATTAGACAGGGGAAGCGTCAGCTAGGCGCCTCGCCACTTCGCCCCGATACGTCTCCGCGCGATATTATCGTTAAACGATAAAAGTCCATTGCGTTGTGACTATACGTTCGTCAGATGCTGCTGGCAACGTACGCACCCTGCGTGCTTTCCACCGTCTCCTTCGTCGTCGAGCCTTCGCGGGGGGGTTAATAATATCAACCGCACAAGCTATTTCGTTATGATCAAATTATCGTGTCCTTGCCTCGCAGACCCAAGTTCCCCGAATGAATGTTTGTTATTAATTTTGCTTTAAACTTCTCAACATTCACATTAAGGTGGAATGCTTACGTGAAAATACTCGGAATATGCAATTACGAAAGTTGAATTAACAAGGATTTTTTTTTTTATTTTTTTTTTTTTCGTGATTTTTTTTCCGAATTAATTTGACGGTATTGCCGCCATAGGCTGCGAGACATTATATATTTTATTAGCAACGAATTTATTCGCAATCTGCTTCTCAACCCCATTTACGAATTTACAAGAGCAGCAACGGTGCGCACTATTATCGATCGGACGAAAGGTATGGGATGAGGCGGAGGAACGCCGCTGGTTCGTATTAACGAACCACCATCCCGAACCGCCATTAATTAATACTGTGCTCGCTGCTCGCGTAACTGTAATTATGCGAGCAACCGACTATTGCAAAATTGCGTCACTTGTCGCCGCTCGCCGTTTCGCCATACGACACGAAGATGTACTCTTTTTCTTATACCGCAAAACTTTGTGACTTGACGGCGGTCGAGAATTTGAGGGATGCGATTAACATTCTTTAAAAAATAAAAAAAAAATGTATTCACAATTTTTTTTTTCATTATTAAAGATGTGGATATTGTTATTTTTTTCAACAGTTAAAATATTTGTCACGGGAGGATTTTACAACCCTTCATGATTGGCAATCAATAATTGCTTTTGTACTAAAGATTTATGATGAACTCTCTTATGATTTCCGTTGCAAATTGTTAGACATATTTCCATAGTGCTTCTCCTAATAATTTTTTTAAGGGTAGTTAACTGGAACATCAGTTTACGAAAAAAAACGAATAAATAAATAATGTTTCCATTAGGTAAATGAAGACAATAAGCCTCTACACGAATCTTCAAACAAAAAAAAGTACTCTTTCCTTTATCACGTTTCCGATGATAGATGGGTTCTGCGTTGTCCAGAAGCTTTTTTCCTCCCTATTCGAAGCCTCCCCCGACATATGTCGGGGTAGCAGATAAAAAAATAGCCGCAAAGTCCAAGCGAATGGACCGACCACGGCCGGACGAGTAATAAAGTAATTTTATGAAGTGGTCGCCAGCGTCCGGTCGTGCGTCGTCCGCCAAGCTAGTAGGGGTTGAACAGGGTGAAAAATGGGCTTTGAGACCCGCGGAGGCACGCAGTCCGGCCGGTAGGAAAACCTGTTCCCCGTCCCGGAATCATGGCTAACCCGCCCTTAAGTGAAAACATACTGTCCCTTGTCTTGCAGTTTCCTCCGGTGGACGCTGAGAGAGGTAAGGGTGAGAAAAAGGACAAGGGGATAAATTGCCTTAAAAAAAAACCCCTCTCCCGAAGAGGACACAACGCTTCTGAATTGTGGGCCGTTCAACCGTTCGCAGCAAGTTATACTTTTTGCTGGCAAAGCCGCGGTTAAATATAGTGTAGAGAGAGAGTTTCGTGGGCATAAATCACTTTGGAGGTTAGGATCGGTATATTATTTCTTGTCGTTCTGCTACGGAACGAAAAAATATTATGTATATATTCCAACGGTACTTATCTGTAAATTTATATCGAAAAGATTCTCATAAATAAAAGTTGATATCGTTAAGAATCTATCTGACATCAACAAAATGGCGGCTAATAACTATTCATCCGTTTGCTTTACACCTCAAAAAATTAACCAACGATAACGTGAAATTCGCAGCTTTAATTGGACCGAAAATTGCTGTAAGATTTAGTCTTCGAGGGAACAATTGTGCTCCAGCTATTTCCGCGAGCATTGTGGAAATAACGAGAAAACGTAACTTTTGCGGTTACGTAAGCGGTCGACGCGGCATTCTCGTGATTACACGAGATTCCGCTAGGGGGGGTGGTATTCGAAATAATAAATTAGAAAAAGCGTCGCAATTCCAGGGGTAAATATATATATAAATAAAGGGAGCGCTGGTGGTGCACTGTGAGAAGCAGCAAGTGGGGGGTTTGGCCGAGCAGTAACTTTGCCCGCTATTAGATTATAAGCGAGCGGCGAGCATCTGCAGAATCTCGGACTGAAGCCGTTAATTTTCGTTAAAAACCAAATGCGGCGCGCGTTGAGTTTGTTGCACAACCAGTAGCTTCAACTCCCTTTTCCTAACCTCATTCCGCGTCTCTGTTCTCATCTCTTTCGTCCCCTTTCTGGCCTCAACTATATTCCCTACAGTTGGTATGAAACCAGCGTGATAAGTAAGCACGGCTTTACATGGTTAGGCGAACATTAACGTTGGCTCTTCCGTGCCCACCAACCACTACGGCATTAAGATTTAGCGGTCCGGCATTTGTTTCTCTTAAGTCACAAGAAGGCAGACGACGACGGGACGCCCCTCTGTGTGACATAACCAAGAAATATAATGCTTTAAAATTAATTATATTTTCATTATACTATTTGAAACGATATCGAGAAGTTTTGTTATCATCTTTATGATCTCCTTTTTAGGTTATTGATTATATATATTATTATTATTTATATTTTATTTATATAAATAAATTATATGACTGTAATAAATAGTAAAAAAATACAAATAATATTTCATAAAATATTCTATTACATTCCATGTTGGTTTGGTTCGGTTTATGGTATATGGTACAATATTTGTGAGTTGAACTGAATGCGAAAACGGATCCGGCCCGATAATAGTATATTATTATTATTATATTACTATTATTATACTATGTGAAAATATATCTACGAAATTTATTGTAACCTGTATGATGTCATTTTTTAAATATTTAATTAAATATTGTCAATACCATGCATTTCGGCTCCAATTACTTCAATAAATAATGATTCACTTTTTATAAAAAAGGTCGAGGATTGCCTTCCATGTGTTACTAACATGAAAATATTTGTCACACAAAAATACTCAAAACACTGTGTGCAATAGCGGGTCAGGAAACCAATATCAATAAAGGGTTTTTTTTTTTTTAGAGAAACGGGTTGCTCGATCGTTAACTGTTGACCGTGCTAACGGCACAGATGAATTTTTGTACAAATGGAAGAATTTAAAATCACAAAATACCGACTAAATTTAACTGCGAAGTCAGGTAAAAAAATCACAAAATATCCATTGTGGATTCGTCGATTTATAAAAAAATCGGTCCGCCTGTTTCATTAATGCTGTCAACAGTTGGCGATCGGACGCTTAAGAAAATACCCCTTGAGATTACCCCTTAAGAAAATATTGATTTTAAAAGTATAACGACTTTGGATTGACAAAAAATTCAAATTGGGATTTATCAATATATTTATACTCCTAATTAAAATTACGCATCACGTTTTTTTATTACTGTTCGTTCAATGACTTAACCTTAAAATTAAACATTTCATATTCTTGCCTGAATATCGATCGCACTTACGACATTTCTGGAAGTTTGGGCTCGAAAAATAATTAATTGATGTTTCAAACGAGGAAAGGGGGTTTGTGTACAAACCCTAGTCTACCCTTAGTTGCTGATCCTGTGAAGTAGCCTCACTGCTAGAGAGTTCACGAATGTGCCACAGAGTGGCGCTACTAGTCGAGTAAAGGAAAAAGCAAGGTTTGCGTCTCGGCTAAAATAAATTCTACCGTCTGCACTATCGATTATGAAATATCGAAAGAACATTATCTTTCAAAAATGGCGTAGAAAATAATTATATAAAAAAAAATAGGTTTAATTTTTGAGAAGCAACGTCAAAAATGGTTAGAAACCGGGAGCAGATTTCATTAGGCGCCTCTTGACCGTACTTTTAAATTTATCATGCCATTCCCTAACGCTTTACTACCCGAGGCAAGGCCAGTATTTTATCGCGCTTGCCTCTTGGTTTTCCTGGTCGCACTCACTTACTCCGTTGGTTTACTGCAAAAGCTTTATGATTCTCGCTTCTCACCGTCATTTCTCTCATCCCGTCGTGGCAAACTTTCAGCTGAAACGTTTTTCATCCCTTAATGACGGACTCTTAAAAATTAAGTATCCACTACCCATCGTCCACTAGCGCCGTATAAAAAATACACCCCGAATATGAAAGTAAACAGTGCCTGAACTACAAAATCGAAACGCCACGTTTTTTGTTCGCTACGGCCAAAGGGTTAAACAAAAATATGTTTATATAATGTAAAATGAGTTAACGATACATGATGGAAAATTGTATAATGACGGTAATTACCCTTAAAACGATGATACAGGATTTTCAAATTGTAAAACAACCGGATGTTGGTTATATAACGTATGATGAGTTTACGATAGAGGGTGGAACATTTAATGATGTCAATGACTCTCCAAACGGCAATAAACAGCCGTCAAATTCCATTAGTTAAATTAATAAAAATTAATTAAAAGATATAACCCGTTATGCCGTAAATATGAAAATATAAAATATTACGTAGGAGAAAATAATTCAAATTTTTTTGAAGTCAAAGAAAAACAGCATAACTCGAATGCCCTCGAATGCCCGCAAATTAAATTTTAACCCGAAGCTGTGTAATTGAGCTCTTTTACAAATGGAGACAGAGGAAAGGTGTTAAAGTGTTTTAACGCTTCGAGTACGTGTGTATACACATGGCGAGTACAATGGGACTCGAGTTAGCGAAGCCCAAACATTTTTTCTGGCATTCTTCAACCCTTAGCCCCCGTGTGTGTTTCGCGACGGAGGGGGTGAGTTTTGTGCCCCGAGGGGGTTGCATTCTCGCTCGCGAGAGTGAGAAAGAATTAGGGGATGAAAAAAAAAGGAAAAAAACTTGGCCAACACGTACCCTCGACACTTGATCCCCCCACCGCTCTTCTCACAGCGCTCTCACAGGGTGTAAACGATCTCGACTCCAGACACGCGCCACCCAGATTCCCGAGGGTCACACGCCGCACGGTGTGTGTTTTTTTTTCTCTCTGCCAACCATCCCCTGTACCGCACTCGACTTGCTTCCGTACGGGCTTCCGGGAGGGAGGCCTTTTTTTCTAACAGGTGGCTACTGTCGCGGCTTTTTTAACACCCTTTAACCCGTCACAGGTGGCGTCAACCCCCTACGTGCTAACGCACACGTACCCGCGACGTGGGTTATATGCCTGTAATTATTATCCTTTGCCTTTTTTTTGGTTTTTTTTTTCTCTACACACTCGCCACAAGCTACCCGACGTGCACCGCAGAGTGTGAAATAAAAAAAGCACTACCCTTATGACATTAGCTTTTCGCTTCACGCTTTCAACGATGGGGGCCGGGCGATAAAAATTTGAATAAAACAATTGAGGATGGGGGTTAATTGAAACCCAGCAAAAACTACCCCTCGTGCTAACGTTTGCTTCGTGAGATTTTACAGGGATGAAATAATGAAATAAGAAAACAAACGAAGGATTGCAGCCTTTTTTTATGAGGGGTCAATTGAGGTGCAAAAAAAAACTTCCCTTCAACGTCATACTTTATACACAAAAACTACCCTTAAATGGATTATTTTTCTACAGTTTAGGTATCGATTGTTAGAAAATGCCTTAACGACAAACTACCCTTAAGAATTTTTTCAACAAAGAAAATTTATTTAAGGGTTGACGATACGAATTAAATTAGCGATTCGTCACTGAAATGTTACATAAACATTGGAAGCGTTGTAAATAGAGCGGCGGAAATGAAACGATATAAAAGCCGCGCAATATTCGTGAAGCGTGAAATTTTTGCTGGCACGAGAGGAAGAGAATAAAAATAAGAGAAACTCAAAGCTCTTTTCTTTCGTGCGCCGAATGGAGGGTGAGAGGTAGAAGTGAGAAGGGGAAGGGGAAGGGGGGTGAGCACTTTCTTCAACAACGTCCATGGAAAAGCGAACGCAGTGGCAGAGAGGTGAGAGGGGTAGAAGTGGATTTGCAGGGGCGGTGAATGCAAGAAGGAGAGGAAAAGGAAAAGGAGAGCGGCTGCCGCTGCTGCTTCGTGAGATTCTGGCGGGGGGTGAAACTCTCGCGGACGTTCGAACTCAAGAGTGGGGGTTAAGAACGCCGGTTGGCGCCCCTTAAATACCCCTCCTTTACTCATTCCTAAAGCCCCCCACCCCCTCCCCCTGAGTTGGCAAATCAATAAAAATACGAAAGAGTCCTGGAGACTCCTTTTCTCATTTTCATAGCTTCAGGACTATCAGTTCGAATTTAATTTTTTTTTCTCTCGTATTATAATTCCTCGATTTTTTTATCGAAATATAAGAACTTCCGTTTTACCTGTTCACAGTTTCGGAATCTTCAGTTCGTAATTTATTTATTTTCCTCTCTTGAATCACAATTATTCAATATTGATTGAGAAATTGCAAACGGCTTTTTTAATGTGTCACTTTACTATTTTCCACCCCAAAAAATTTGACGAATCTCCAATAACTTTTTTTTGCCAAATCTCATTTGTTTTCTTCTTGAATTCAACTTCGTTTATTATTTTTTCTGTATGCTCAATTTTAGAACGCGGTTAGCGAAGTAAAAAGAATATTCGCATTTTTTCCACCCTGTTACGATACGCTCGCGCGGGTAGCAGCGAGGCGCTACAGAAGTAAGATGCAAGATTGCCTTGTGGCTAAATCTTAAGATACAACTCCTTCCCGAAGGCGTGGGCAGCCCCTATAGCCGTCTCGGACGAGCCGCTTGCAACCGGCAACCCCCTCTGCGGAGATCCCTTCCCGCGATCCAGCAAATCAACCTCGCGGGCGCTCGCGTTCTTTTGTTCCTCGTCCCGAAATTTTACCCGGAATCTTTGCTTCCGGAAACTAAGAAATAGAAGACGGCAGGAGGGGAAATCGTTGAAATGAAAAGATAATCAAGTGACGAAGAAAAATAAATCACAACGTTTGTTATTAAAAATTCTTTTTCTTTTTCTAACAATCCATTCTGCAACTCTTTTGAAAATCATAAATTCAAAATTCACCATATCGAAAGAAGAAAATACTCGGAAGGCGGAGGAAGGGGGGGAGGGGGTGATTATTAGGAATAGTAAAAAATTCCACTCGTAATCTTATCATAAAATGTATCTTATCATGTAGATCACCGGATATCCAATAATTAACACTTAGGGATTACAAATATTTTTTATTTGCAATGCAATTTTTACAAAGTTTGTTTAAAATTAAATCGATGCGTGAGGATCCAAGGAACGGATCTAAAAATGCCTCTCGCCTGGTCATAGCCATCAAAATTGCATCCCATCGTATCTTTCGACGGTTACCTATGAATTGTTACCCTCGAAAAAAGTAAAAAAAGAAAAGCATCTTTAAATTTAATATCAACTATAACAAAAACCCCAATAAAATCACTCGATACTCAATATACATTGTTCTTCTACGCTTCTTTCGCGAAGGATCTCGCGAAATATTTTCCTTTTTTTTCGCCAATAACTCTGTGTACACTTGGCTAACGGTAGTTTTACCGGTGAAAGTTGCCAAGAGAGTTTCCAAGACGTTGGACGAGTAAAAAGGAGGTATAAGTGTGCGAGTACGAAGAAGGTGGGTGGCTACTGCAAGAGCGAGGGTCGTGAATTTCCGATCGCTTTTCTCGGCCCTTCCGCAAGAGAAGGCCCTTTATTACAGAATGAAACAAAAGAAAGTGGCGCGTCGCTATTCGTAAGGTGGTAGGTAAGAGGGTATGAGGCGAATGCTAGAAGACGAAAGGAGTCTGCGGGGTTGGAGGTGAAAATAAGAGAAGGAAAAGGAAAAAGGGGGTGTCGGAGGGTGGTGGAGGTCGAGGAAAAATCGTCCCCATTGTCTCCGACGCCATTTTATCATTCCTCTTCGGTGTGCTGCTTCTGCTTCTGGCGAGGGGGGGTGGGTTGGGGGGAGGGGGTGGAGGAAGAACGAGCCCCCTTGGCATATTTCAAATGACAAAAACCAGAGCCACCCTCTGAGATAGAGACTAGCACTGTTGGACGAGGGGGATGAAGAACGGGGGATGAAACACAGCGCGAGGGTTCTGCAAGAAGAAAGGGAAAGAAAGTGAGAGGGTGGATATCTCGCCGACGCCTCGGGTTCTCTTCCTCAGACCACCCCTATCGCGTAGCCCACCCCACACCTCTCGCTGAGCAACCCGAGCGTCCAGAGCCTGAACGACGTCTTAAACTTTAATTGCCTTTATTTCGAAACGCGAGCGCGGGAAAAACTTGACTAACGAATCGGCCATTCGAGGAACGGACGAACGGATGGACGAGACGCTGGTGCGAGACGCCGCATCAACGACGATTCAACCTCCGGGAGATCTTTTTTATTTGCATTTTTTTTTTAATATCCTCGAAAATATTTGTATTATTAGAATCCGCACTTCGACTGTATATTTCATATTTGTCCGTCTCGAGATTTTCAACCCTTAATGACTGTTGATTTTTCACTGAGATGAAATAATATTTAATTGTTATCGACGAAAGAAAAAAAAAAATTACGGAGGGATGAAAAATGAATCAGTGAAAACGATTATTTTATTTTGATTTATTCATTCGAATACATCGGAACATTTGAAGAAATTTTTGCAATTCCGAGTTCTCTAAGCTGCCGATGATTCTCTGCAACTCTGTAACAAAACATCGACAATTATAACACTGACGTGGATAATCGAAAAAGATAATAACTACGAATAGGATATCGAAAATAAATTATGCGAAAGTTTATTATCCAATTCTTATAACACAATTGTAACAAATCGTCAGCGAGAGGGATGATATTATTATCGAGGCGTCGGACGCGGCTTCGCTGCAACGCTATACAGAGTAAGAATCTGAACGATTTTGAAATCGAAGTGTCAGTAGGATATAACTAATATAGTATTTCCATCACTTCCTCATTGTTCTCACGAATTATTATATTCTTAGCTAAAATTCCCGCCTTCGATTAGATATATTTCATTACCGTGTCGAGTCTCGGGAAATCAATTTTTAACCGTGTTAAGTCACCGCGATAGCTTCGCAATTTTGTTAGCGCCTCTCTCTGTGTCCGAACGTGCGATAATATATTCATTTCCGATGTGTTCAATCGGATATCCGTCTGTATTTTCAGCTAAAGAAATTACACGACATTCTTAGAAAGACATTATAATTTTAAGGGTTAAAATCTGAAAAAGACCTTCAGATCGTTCACCGGAAACGATTCGCAGCGTTAAACGCTCATGTCGATTGATTGTTCCATATATACAATTAATGAACGCATATTTCAGATTAACAACCACCCGCATCCCCTTAAATCAATTTTCGTCAGCGCTAAACATAAAGTTTTTTTCAGCGCCACGAAACTGAAGAAACGAGAATATTGCTTGCAAAATCCGAGCCTTAACCGCGTTGAGAAAGCACGATCTCGTGCGTATTCGATCGTAGTGTAGCCGAGGGGTGGCTTTTCGCGTCGCGAAAGAGTATATGTTATATACAAGAGCCCTCTTTTCCGGGACCCGGGAGAGCCGAACCCTCGTCTCTCTCGTCTCTCTTAAGCAGTCCAATTTCTGGTGTGTATATTTTAGGCATTAGGATAGAACGAGAGAGAGCTATCGGCCATTTTATATATACCGTCTTTTATCCTTTTCGGACGGCGGGAACCAAGGGCGAGACGAGCCACCCCCAAGTTGGAGGGTGAGTCGACGTCAGAAAAACCACCCCGGCTACTACTATCGCTCTTTCCCCGTTTTCCATCCCTTCTTTCCTTTATTCTCCGGCCCGACAACCATCCCCCCATCACCCCTCACCCCCTCCCTACCCTTTTTCGTCTTTTTCTCTCCCTCTCGCGTGGTGCCAGCGTCGCCTTAACTCGGCCGAAATGGGGGAGTACCCTACAAACGCTTTGGAAAACTCTCGAGCTTCGAGCAAAATGGTCGTTTCACCAATTTATTTTTCCCTCTACTTATGTATTTTTACCTTTTGTTTCTTTGTGTGTTTTTTTTTTTTTTTCTATCGGCGTAGAAAATGTTTTGGCACATTTTATTTTTTACTTTCTTAATGACTTTTTAAAAAAATTAAAAGTCGTTGGATCTTTTCAGTCGATTAGTTTTTTGTTTGAAAATTAATTTAATCCGTTCTTTGCGAGTTTCAAAGTCTATTAAGTTTTTTTTTTTTATTTCATTTTCGCTACTGACAGTAAAAGTAGCCCCGGGAGCAAATTTGTGGGATAAAAAATTCAGACAAATCCTTCTCTCCGCCGGTTCAGATGTTCACTCGCGGCTTGCGCGCGAATTTCGAGTCTCGAAAAATGCTGACAAAAGTGCTGAGAAAAGTTATATTTTCAGCGGGTCGGGATGAGTGGCTTGTATATCTCTCAATCTCTCACGCAATAATTTGAATCCGAAAGTAAATCGTTTTGTTCACTCGCTGGACCTAACCTGATGAATGGACAACCGCCTTTAGGTTTTCTTTACGCGTCGGTTCACACGAAAGAGACTCAATGAAGAACAAAGAATGTCACTGGGTTTCAATGTCAGGTCAGGTCCATCCCAAGGCTCCTCCCGAACGCCTCTGAATATTGCCCGCGATAAAAAAAAAAGAATGAAATTGCGTATTTTAAAAGTCAATGAAAAAAAGAAATTTTGTGTATCGGATTATCGAAATATATTTTTATCACATAGCGATTAATGATCCCTAATCGTTCTTTTTATTTACACATGAATGTCACTTTTTCAAATTCTATTATTCAATTTTCAATCTCGTATTTTCGTGTATCAGGAATTTTTTTAATATATTTTTCACACGGAACAATTTAGAATAAAAAAATGTTTTTCACCACACACGCGAACTTTTTGACCTCTTCAGCCCTTAATTTTCATCGTTTTTTCACAAAGAATTAGAGATATGACGCCATTATTCACGACTTTAAAGATTTATACAATTCACAAACACGAATTGCTTCTGTTTTAACTTCAACCCCTCAATTTTAACCATCGCACTCGCGAATAATTGCCGACTAAATCCTCCAACAAAATTTTTCGATAAAAAAACCATTGATTTCGCGAAAGTTGAATAAAGGTATTCGCGGATCGTTAAATAACGCGCAAAGATTGGCGACTATGCACCCTCTGTCAAGACATACCTCGACGACGACTAGAACTGCGAAACCTTCGTCGTCCGATCGACGCAAATTCTCATATTGTGGGCCCTACATGCCCCCTGGTCATCCCCACTTCCTTCCGGCATTAATTCCCTACTCTACCTGACCGTCGCGTCCACCTCTCTATTCATTCAAACTCCATTCGGAACGAGTCGAAGAACGTCGGAACCCCCCAAACGAAATACCGAAAAAAAAAAAAAAAAACAGAAAAGTGCCGATCATCATCCTACCAAAACCTGTTTGCTCCCGTCCCTTTTTCCATTGGAAAAAAGATCAACCAAGATCAGCTTCTACGTAGCCGAGAAGGTTAGCTAAGACAAGGCGAAAGTACCCAAGGAAGCGAGGAAGTTTGGAAGGGGAGAGAGCGAGTCTTGTAGAGTCGTGAAAGGGTTGCCCGGCGTTCGGGTAACGGGTACTCATTAGCATATCCCATCTAGGTAGGTCCTTGCCATGGTGCTGAAGGTCCAGGGGTTATACCATTCCAAACTGTATACACACGTAAACGTTCGTGTGTACCATGGGATGGGTAAAATGGTCCTACGTACGGTTTGTGCATGTGCTTGGGCTCTTCAACTGGTCAGGTAGGTTTTTTCGTACTTTTTATAATTTCCTCTGACCAGATGTCCGGATCCGACACAGCGACGGTGCAAGTTTCATCGTTGGGTAGAGGTAACCGTTTGTCCCTTTCTGGCAAAGGTGGTCCGGTTTTATCGCGGTAATACGTAACCAAGGGCTCGTTTGTCATGGTGAGAGTAACCCTTTCTTAGGCCTTTAGTATTCGTGTTTGACGCGCGTGTGTGAACAGACGCGAAGCCTGTTTCCATTCTATATCCGCCTGACCTCGATGCTAGATGACCTCCCCTTCGTGAAACACACAGCTTGGCCCCTACGATGACCCCCATAAAAATTCACCGAAACCGGTTTCGGCATACAACGGATTTTTCTAACGTCCGAGGGACGTCGCGTGTATAGGTGTGCGGACCGGATTTTTGCAACGGGAGAGAACGCGAGAAGGGGTCACGGGATTTTGATGCGCGTTGAACGGCCAGATGATGAAAATTTGGATGTGTCGTGAATAGATGCGCATTGCACACCCGGCATCGCAGGATTTTTTTTTTCGTCAAGAAATATGATTACCGAAAAATATTTCGTAAAATCGAAAACAAAAAATAGCTATAGTCGCAAAAATAAATTTGACAAATTCGAGTTGTTTGAATTTTGAGTTTTGGTTTTAGTTTTTTCACTGTTTTGTTTTTCTAAAAATAACAAAAAATTAGGTATAAATTTCATGCACCCTTTTTTTTTTTCTATTCGGCCGAAATCTTCTTGGAAGTATCACTTATGTTATTTTCAACCCCCACATAGCCCATTGCTCACAAAAAATAGTCGAAACTTTTACGCCCGAGTTGTCTCAACAATCCCGCATTTTATTTCCATCGCCTCGAACTGTACTCTCGGCCAGTTAACGCTGTAAGTAGGGAAGCGTGTTTTCGTTGGCCGCGGACGTCAGTTTCCCGTACATATATATTCTCTCGGCCTTCAGAATAACTCAGACGACTCGGCATTATAAGAAGAAGCGTACGAAGTGTATGCGGGACATAATAGAACGTGAAGTAAAATGAATAAGAAAGTCGAAACCTTTCACCGGAGAAAAGCGGTGCACTTCGCAGTCGCAGCTATGCGGTGGGAGGGTTGTCGACGGGGGTTGGGGGGTGGGGGCGGATGAAGAAGAAGTACAAGAAGAAGAGAAAGAAAGAAAAAAAAAGTGAAGCCCAGGGCGGTCCTGGGGCCACTAGGAGCCAGCGCCGTTCTTCGGGCCGACAGTGCTATAGGAAGGAGAGAGTTCGGGAGGGTTTTGAGGGGCTTGCGAAACGGAGGGTTGAAGCCCGGAGAGAAAGCGAGAAAGAGGAACGGCAGGAGATGGTCGGGCGGAGGGCGGCATTAATTACGGTCCTTTATTATAAAAACTGAACTACCCGCCGGCCAGGATGGAACGAACCGAGGAAGAAAAGGACAGCCATTCGAGGTTGAAGAAGACGAAGAAGAAGATGAAGAAGGGAATCCAGAAGAAGACGGAATAAGTGAGAAAGGTTGAGAAAGAAAAGAGAGATAGATAAGGAGAGAAAAATCCCCGACAGCAGCGTACACCCTCGACTCAACCCTCCACCACCCCACCCATCCCAAGCGACGTTGGACGTTCTCTCCGCGTGAATTCGAGCTCCCACCCCATCGCGATCATCCTCCCTGTCTCACCCGGAGCACTTTCTTTCTCTCTATTCTCGTTCTCTTTTTACCATCGCTATCTTTCTCATTCCCTCATCTTCCAAGCATTCCCTCTACCTCCCGCCCTCATCCCGCTGTTCAATTTAAAATACTTAATCTGTCTTAGCCACCCCCCTCCCACCTCCACCCCCCGCGAGCTTTCGAGCGCTCGCGGGAGGTTGTCAAATCCAACTGTTGTCACCGTACCGGCTCTGCTGTTTAGGGATTGGGGAAAATGTTCTGATTTGTAGGATGTTTAAGCCCCACGAAAAGAAACGGGAAGAATTGATGTGAGATCCTCGATTTTTCTACGAACTTTAAAGACTCTCCGACACGTTTTTTCGCTACACTTTCATCACCGTTGGCTTAGTTCGGCTCAATATCTTTTAGCTTTTTCAGAGTGAAATCGGTAACAAGAGCAGTAATAAACATAACAATCAATGGCTTTGAAAGTTCTATTTCTCCGCCGATACCTGAGCGCAAACATCACGTCGGTTTCATCCCTTGTGAATCAGAGAAATGATGAGATTGGAATCGACACCGGTTACGAAACTTGAAGGTTGAACAGTTGAGAACCATCGGTAGAAATAAGAAACGGGTAAAATGGCGAGGATTTTAATTTGCATCCCCCCTCAGCCCGAACGGGCCTCGACTGGAGCGGTGGCCGGCCAGCCACCCGCCCGAGCGGAGTACGAGCAGCAGCAGCAGCAGCAGCAGCCCCTTGTCTCAGACAAACCAGAGCAACGCAGCATCAGTAGTAGCATCAGGAAAAGGATGAATAAGACAGAGAGAAGAGAAAGGCTAGCTACTTTCTCCGCTTCTGGTGCTGAAGCTTGCTGGGCAAACGAGGATGATGGTGGTTGGGCCGATGGGGGAGTGAAACTGGGAAAGGGTTAACGGCGAGGAGGGTGAACGAGAAAGAAGCCTCGGAAAATATCATAGCCTCCTCCTATACCACCACCCCCCACCCCCCACCCCCTTCCTCCCCCTCAGGCACGCGGCAGAACGAAATTACCGATTTGCTCTTCTGGCAACGGGCCTCCCTTTTATACTTTCCTTCTCTTTTTCTCATTAACCGAAACCCGATTTCAAACTCTTCTAACGAACTTTTTTTTTATCTTTTATTTTTTTTATTTAACATTTTTTTTTTTTTTTTCTTACCTATATATATATTTGCTAAACGGAAAATTGTTCGAGTTGAAGCCTCAGGCTTCGATCCTTTCTGACGTTGCGTTTGGTTTGGCGAACGGGATATTTTAGCTACCTTGTCTTTTTCTTTATATAACTCTCTTCCCGACCTTTTACTTTGTCTACTGGGCAAGAGCAAACTGACTGCTCAAACTGCCCCGTTCGGACCATTCCCCGCTACTACTTTGCTCCTCTTTTCATCCAGTCTCTCCTTCTTTTCTCTCGCTTTATTCGACCCGAGCGTTCTTCCAGCTTCTCTATCTTCTTCGCGGAAACCCCGGAACAGCAAATAACTTTCATAATTCTCGATTAGAAAGTTTGCCACCTCTGTAGAACGGACGAAGTAAACGCGCGCGCGCACACACACCCTTCTCGCTCTCGAAAATCGCAGATCGCCGGAACATATACTTTTCAGACGTAACGCCCGACTATGACGACGGATTTTTATGAAATATACAAATGAAATAGTGTTAAAATGATTGACTTGAAAGTCGATGTGAAGTATGAAATTATTTATTAAATATTAAGTATTGAAAATGTTAAAAAGTTTAAAAATATGAGAAAAAAAGGGATTTTTTTTTTCCGAATGAATTTAAAAAACGTACAAAAATTCGTAAAATATTAGTTTTTTGATCATCGATACTTCGAAAATAAGGGAAAACAGAAGGCAAGCTATTTTCTAATGATCGCAAAATCGTGTAGAAATCGATTTGAAATAATGAAAAAGAGAAAGGAACGTCAAGATAGTGACCAGGAAGTGATGTATGGAGGTCGACGAGCGTTCGCTCGGGGGCAAGGGGTCACTCGACATATGGCTCAAAGGAAGGGTTAAGAGGTGGGGTGAGTGAGAGAGGTAAAACGACGAGGGAACCTGGCGGACGCGCAGTCGGTCATTACGCCTCAATTCACGCGGGAATCCGTGCCCGTAGACCGTTCACCATCGCGTCCGCATTCGGACAATCCTTGATGCGCGCCTTTAGCCCTTTGTCCCGGACGAACGGAAATGGACCGTTACATCGCAGAAGGCTTCCAAGACGCCTGAATCGAGAGTAATATAAAAATAATCTATTCCTCTTGCCGGCTTCGTAGCACCCCGTCGTTTGTTTTATTGTCAATTATTTTAAACACTTCCAATTCCGACATCGTATCATAGGGGTTGTAAAAAAAAAAAAAAAAAAAAATTCAAGTTCGGGATTCGAATTTTTTTAAAATTATCCAAATGCTTAAAAAATGAGTTCACGATGTAACATCATCAATTTTCTCAGCGTGTTATCGTTTTGAACCAAAATCTCGTCAACTCTACGCGAGGGAAGAAAATCGTCTATTCCCCTTGACACTTTCATACAAGAGCTGCAATTCTTATTTATTCAGAGAGTCATGGAGCGCACGACGACGCGACGTCAAGATCCTCAACAGTGTCGGGAAAGCTTTTCAAATAGTCCGTCCACTTGGTCTCGAACTTGTACGCGTTATTCGCATAAAGCTCGAGCAGTAGTCGTCGACCAGTAGAAACGACAAGAAAGAGAATAAAATAAAAGAAATAAAACGAAAAAAAAAAAAAAAAAGTACGTGTCGCCTCGGCGTCTCCAGTTGGATCAAGCAAGGTAGAAACGTCAGTTTCCACGGTGAAAAAGCAGAAGTGGAGAGGCTACGCGCGCCGCCGAGCAAGCGTCTCTCGCTCGCCCATAATACTTCGGTTCATTAATTTCTCGCAAAGACAGTGTCAGAGTCACCGGCTCTCGGTTCGTCTCTCACTCTCTCTCTCTCTGTCTCTTTCACTCTTTCATCCTTATGGTCCCCGTTCTATCTTTCTCTCGAACAACCCTCCCATCCACGTTTCTACTGCTACTGCGCTGCCTTCTTGCCGAGAATTCAGGCTATTTGAATATAAAAACGCCAACCGGAGCTATGAAATCGAGAAAATGTTAAAATAAAAAAAATACAATGTTCCTTACGGCTGAAGCCGCGTTTGATTAATAACTCGAAGAAAAACGTTGAATTTCGTATAAAGTTTGAAAAAAATTTGAATGTTACTTCGAACCGATATTTGAAGGTTATGAAAAGTTTTTGATCGATATAATGCGATATTTTCCGTCGGTATATACCTACTTGTCCGAACGCCAAGGTAAAACCCAATTTTTCGATTTTTTGAAAATGATTTTACAAAAAATTCAAAATTGAGGATAAAAATTAAGATAATTAAGATATCCATAAAACATAATTTGATTTTATTGAAGTTAATCTTTAACGCACCGTTCACGACACGTATGGACATAAGTCGATTTATTTTTCCGGTGATATCCCGTTATTCGAGGCTGGGAACGAAAAACTATTCATGATAAATTTCAGTAGCAACGGAAACGACAAAAACAACATATAGTTTTGGGTGTTTTTTGCAAAAAAATAAAAAAACAACATTTTTTTACAAAAAAATGTAAAAAAACGTCGCCAAGTGGTTGAAAAACAGTTTTCAAAAAATTTTTTGAAAACAAAAAACTTTAAAAAAAATGAAAAATCAAATGAGCAAAGTGAAAATAAAAAAACTTTGCTCGTCCTTTCTTTCGATGCGTTTTTAAAAATTTTCTATTGGCTAATATGATTTTGTATCTTTTTGTATCGACTTGGAAAAATCGTTTTAAAATTTCATCAAATATTCTATTTTTTATATTTTTTTTCTGTAGAATACGATGATCCCATTGGATAATTTGAATTTCATCGAGGAGCGAAGATATTACCATATAAAAATAGCGAAATTCGCAATTTTTTGCAAAACGGGTCACAAAAAATAATTAGTAGCGAACAACATTTACTTATCGTCTGTTGCTAATATTAAAAAAACCTTTCGTGGCAAATTTGCCGCTAGCAGTAGTTAAATTTAACATTTCTTATCGCGAGTGTAAACGCGTCGCTGTTAATTCATCCCCTTCTTCTTTCCTCGCCGGTCCATCGATTCCAAGTTTTCTTAGGCAGCGCGAGAGAAAAAAAACAAAAAAAAACCACTAGAGTGGGAGTGAAAGCGTTCCACCCCCTTCGTCCCTCGGTAACCGTTCGTCCAGCCCCATTCCAGCCCCTTGGGCTCAGTCAATAAAGTATTCTAAAAAGCCCGCGCGAATAAGAGCCGTCTTACCACTCCCCTCTTTCCCGGTCCGCACAACCCCCCCAGCTTTTTCCACCCACCCTCCCAATCGCCACAGCTTTCCTTCTTCATCCTCTACCGCCCAACCCTTCTTTTTGGTACGACGGCGAAGCAAACGCTCAGGCATTCACCCTCTTTTTCCTCTTCTTCTTCTTCTTCGGGCTTCCGCCACGTCTTCGTTCGTTCGCTCTCCTTTCTCTTTTCAAGTCGCGGCAGCATCAACCCCTATAGCCAAGGGTTTTGGCGAACCGATGGGGTGGTACTGATGCCGGCGGTGTTCGCCTGATGCTCCTGTTTCTCCTGTTAAAACTCCCGAGCGAGAGAAAGTGAGAGAAGGAAGAAAAAAAGAAGGGAGAGAAAGATAGAGAGCAGGACTCGAGTACGAGGTGGTGAAGGGGGTCGATGCGAGGCTATACCCGGGGTGGAAAAATAGGGGTGGCAAAAAACGTCAATAATATCGGCAAGATGGAAGCCTTCGCGAAACTCTCTCTCAATCCTTTTTTTCTTTAACAACTTTCTCTTTCTCCGAAGGCTGTTTTTTTTATAAGCCTCAAACTTTCCAAGCATTTTCATTCCAGTACCACCCTTTTTATAGCTTCTTTTATCATTATTCCTGTTTTTCATACGATGTATTTTTTATATTTCAAGAGAGTTTATAGTAGAAAATTTTGAAAAAGTTTGAAATTTCTACTGAGATTTTTACGAGAGAAAACAGTTCAATGACCATTAGAATTGTTATTAATTAATATATACAACATTATAGGAAATTGTGGAATTTAGAAAATTGAGAAAAAAAAATGGTTTTTCAGTCTCGAAATTTTTTGAGAACATTTTTCCAAGTGTCACTCTTGCGTTTTTATAATTTGGATAATTTTTTTTAAATTAAAAGATCGAGAAAAAAATTAATATTAAGGGTTGAAGAACTTCGCTATTGAAACTTCAACATCACAAAATTCGTTTAACTGAAGAATAGAATGTTCAAAACTTTCGTAACGATTTATAATTATAATGAACAGAGAAATACACACGTAGAGAAGTGAAAAAAAAAGTTAGGGAGGCTTTAGGTAGCTGGGATAGATCGTCATTGTCGTTAAGAGGCCGGCGGTCGAACCCCAATGCAACGCAAACCGAGAGGCCAGGAGCGCGCTATTTCCCGGCCTAACTAAGTTCCCACCGATAATGGCAATTAACGGAAAACACGAGGCGAAGAGGGGATAATTGTATTGACTCGACACACGCAAACGGAAGTAAAGCACATCAGACAAACCCAGGAAACGGGTGACAATGATAAACAATTAATTATTATATGTTCATCCAATGATTTTTATAATAAACGCATAATATTTAAATTTCTCTAATTTTCGTGTTGATTCGTAAACTTTGCATGCATAAACGTGAGAATTCATTTAAAAAAAAATAATTTTATTACGAAAGTCCAAAAATTCGTAAGAACGGTAATTTTTTATATAAAAATTGTATTGAATATCTATTTTCGTAAAAACATCGTCCGAATAATCTCTTTTTTTCATATTTCATTTTGATACACGTGTTTCTTTTTTTAATATTATAGTTAATTTTCGGGTTCGTTTTGTTAATTAAAAAAAAAAAAATCTATTATGCAACACAGTCAGAGGGGCGATGAGTTATGTGGCCAATTGCTCAACCTTAATAAAAAAAAAACCCCACCGTTCGGCACTCGTATCTCAAACTACTATTTTCGAATGATTTCTATCGAATCATTTCTTTGAATTTCCCGTCACCGTCAGCGGGCGTCTATATTTAAACGCCAAACATCTATAAACGTCCCTCAATAATATACGGTGTTCATGCTATCGCGTCTTTGAACCGGAGCTCGACTATGTATAGCAGAACGAGCGGTACGGCGAAACGAGGGAAGGGGGTGGGTAAAGGGTTGTCAGGAGTGAGGTGAAGACCACGTGGACCCTCTCTGAAGCCCACGATCGCTCGCTTCCCACTGTTCCATGTCTACTGTTGGGGCTTCGTAGAGCTTCTCTTTCCACCCTCGCGTCATTCCTCCGTTGGATGCACAAGCTTCGCGAGACAACTCTCCGGTTTGCATCTACGCGCCACTGGAAACGGCAGAAGCTTCTCTGGTACATCGTACATCGCGCAGCGATCCCTCGCAAGGACCTCTGGCTTTCCCGAAGGTGCAAAAAAAGAAGAAGACGATAACTTTCCAGAGATACGTCGCAGCTTCCTTCTTCGGGGCTTCTCTCCTCCACGTGGCTTTTCCCAAAAGTCGCGCTAATTGCTCTCAAATTTATTTACCTCCTTCTGTAGTATCATGTCTACTCGGTTTTTTTTTTAATTTTTCTTTGTTTTTTTTTTTAACTGCCAGGGATCTCGAAAGCTTTCTCAAAAATCCTATTACACGGAAGACCCTTCGCCGAAATTCGGAGCTCGTTGGCTTCTTTCATTGTGTGTAATAATAACAATAAGTATGTTAATTATTAATTTTCATCAACGTCGTCAAAAAATCTATGTTCCACGTTGACTTCGTGAATTTTTTCGATTTTTTTTTTTTATAAATTCGGTTTTTTTACTCAAATCGTTTGAACTTCGCAAACTGGCAAAGTCAATTTTACTTTTACTCGAAAAAAAAAAAAAAAAAAAAAAAAACCGCGCTCGCGAAACTTGAATTTTCGGACATCGCGGCCCGGGAGTGAGCTGTATCGATTGCAAAAATCGTTTCAAACTTTGATCGACGCTCGTAGAACGAGTTGTTTGTAGTTACTGCATAATGCCAGACGGAGAAATTGGATGAACGGCGAGAGTTTATGCAATCGCCGCGAATCTACCGGAAACTTTCTTTTCTCTCCCCCGTTGTTTTTTTCTTTTTTTTTTTTCATTTTTTTATCGTATTTTTTTATCTTTTGCTTTTTAACTCTCCGGTAGCCGGAAGAAAATATCTCAAAACTCTCGGTGCTTCCTTTTGCGAAGCCCACAACCCTCCTCACCCACTCCCACCTCCACCCCACCTCTCGAGGGGGTTCCACCGACGTTCACCGTTTCGTTTCACCCAACGCCCGCAATCCCCCTTTGGCCGGCTTGTTGAGAGATCCCACAGGGGTGAGACAGAGAAAAAGCTATACCACCCCTTTATATTCCACCACTTTTCCTACCTCATCCAGAGAGAACGAACCACCACCCTCTACTCGCCAACGTCATCCCTCTTGCCGCGTTTCTTCCAACGCGACTCGAGCACAATGGAACCCGAATCCATTTCGGACAGCCTCGCTACTAGACGCCGAGGTAATGGGGGTCAGTGGGTTATCGGAGTCGGCTATATTAAATATTTTCTATACTCATTTTCTCGCGCGTAGATTGCCGTTTCATTAGATCTTCTAATGTATCAAGTTGCTGCCTTGGCAAAGTAAAAAATGAGGTTAGGTATATCGAATCGATGGCTGAACTTTGTTTTATCGAAAGCAAACAGCGCCATTAATTATTTTTTCATTGAAACAAAGCATATTTAGGCATCGAGAAAGAGATATGCAGATATATTCGCAACCCTTAGCTTATACCTTTTCTTATATTCAAGCGACTCGCAGGCCCCGAATTCGTGACGAAAGATCTTCGCCGATTTATCAGAAGAGAGCTTTTTTTTCATTAATTACGAAAAAAAAATAATATTCCGTATAGCCGAACCGCATTACCCCCTGTTTCGTCGTTGGGAAACGGCCGGGCAGAAACTCCCGAGCCAACATCCCTTCTTTCCGAATCGCCCACCCTCTCCGAGCTGCCGTGAGCTCACCCCTTATTCTTCTTCTTCTGTCTCGGCGGCCGCCTTTCTCCTCGTCCTTTTTCTTCTTCTTCTTATTCTCCTTCTTCGTTCTTCTGCTTCTTCGTATCTCGGTGGAACAGCGAGTCGAGGAATAATTCCATTTTCTTGTGCGAGTACAATTTTGCTTTCAATTTATTTTCCACCCTTTCCTTCACCGGCGCGGGTTTTCACGAGGTTCTATCTGCGTTCCTGGCTGTGCTCGGCCATACCCCCCTCCCCCCGCCCCCTTCCCCTTGGCAACCCGAGGTTTTCCCTCGAGACCAACCGTGCCAGCAACCTTCCGCGCTCTTTTTCGCTATCCACCCCGGCAAGAAGAAACACTTCCTTCGAGCCTCGCGCACCTTAGCTTTTTTTTCTCTTTTTCGATTCGTTCCTACCGATAACCGGATCGCTATCTTTTTCTCTGCAACCCCCAAGACACTGTGATCGTTATTATTATCGTTTGTATTTAAAGCTGCGGTGCGTATCAAGACAACGGCATTTCGTATCAAGAGCGTCCCTAATTCTTTATCACGAGTTTATCAGCTATTTCGGGTTTGAAGTTAACAAGAAAAAAATAGATTTATGTTTTTCTCAGAATCGTACAATTTTCGTAGAAACCGCGGAAACAGTATAGACATAAATATCTATTGATCATATCATCATTGCATGCCGTTAAATTCTTTTTTCAGGTAACGAAAAGTGCATAATATCTCTGATATTTTCACTGACAAGGGTTCATTTACCCTTCTAATAAATATCGAATAAGTATTGTTAAGAAAATAATTTCGAAAAAATAAAATAATATATCCTTTGATTGTCCTTTCTATGATTTATAGATTATGTATTCAAAACATCGTACGAGATTTACCATCTATATTAATTCATTAATTATAACTATAAGTAAATAAAAAAAAAATTAAAATAAAATATAATTATGTAAAATAATTTATCTGTTTTGCCACATGCGCGACCACTTCCCCAAGACGCGAATAAATAAATTTAAAAATAAAAATAATAATAATAAATAATACATTTTTTTCAACTTTCTGCAAAAGGTATTTTATAACGTGAATTGTTTAGAAGACAGAAACCTCCACTCAGCCATGACGACCCTCAGAATGCACGTTGAGATCGAAAGATTGTCTTCGAGAGTGCGAATTAAGTAAGGGGTGGTAAGTTTGCTCAACGGATGTTACGGCGAAGAACAATTTTTCGTTGATCCAGTAAGGGGGTGAATGGTGGAGGTGTACGCAACGAGGGTGAATAACGAGTTTTGTCGAAAGCAGCAAAGGGTGGTCGCCGTTATCTGTCCGTGGCACTGACTTTTCGACATTATCCCTTGGCGTTCTACGCGCGCGAGTTTTCTCATTGGTTCGATGCAGGAAGGGTGTTATGCAGGCATAGCGGAGCCATCGATGAGAAGCAAAATCCCGGAAGAAGACAGGATGACGAAGAACCCGAAGAAAACTGCGCGCGGTAGTGACGAATTCAAATTCGAACCCTCGTGGAACAATGTCACTAGGCACGGAGAGGGGGTCAGAAGCGAGACAAGAGGGAGAGAAAGATTTTGCTCGAAGATGGGAAAGAAGGGTAAGGGCTAGCGAGGAAAATTCCCAAAGTAATCAGTGAGTGGCTCTCCTTGGTGCTCTCTCTGGCATAATTAATCTTCTGAGGCTTAATGGGCTTGATGGCGATGCTGCCACCCCGCCCTGCCCAATGCTCAAGCTTTAAACCCTCCTATTGCTCTGCCTATGGCGAAAGAAATTTCGCTTTCGATATTCGTTCGCTTAAAGAAAAACAAACATATCCCAAATTTGGGCGCTTCAAAGGAATTCAATTTTTCTTGAAATTACATCCCCAATGAAAGATTATAAATTCGCGGCAATTTAAGGGTAGAAATCCCATTTTTCTTATCGCTGTTTTATTTTCGTAGATTTTTTTTTATTGCTCACAATGATGGGTACGAAAGGGTGTAGGCAGCATTTTTGTGATGGCACCGCATTAATTTCGTAAATGGTAACGAAATAACGATATTAAAAAAAAAAATGTAACCCTTAATAATTCTGGTTTATCGTTATAAACATTGAGCTAACGTCGTCAGTTATTTCGATCTGCCTTTCGTCTTTCTATCGAATAAGAGACGCTCCTTCTGTCTCGCGCAACCCCTGATTGAACGGACTTTTGCTTTCGGTTTTCGTGCCCTCGAGCGAAAATTTCACGAGGGGGGTCTTCGTTACAGCATATCGCATCGCGAAACTGCGTTACAAGGCGAAACGGCTAAATTCAACGAGCCAAAATCTCTTCGCAATCTGGATTTTAATAATCTCCGCTCATTCCCCAATATTTTTCGACCCCTTGATCGCTGGACCTCGTCGCATCCGCCCTTTTCCAAGAATTCTCGTTGAGTTCGTGATTATAGCCGAGGGTCAAAAATAATCATCGAGCTCTCGAGAGTTTTAATAGTTACCCTATTTCTCTCTCTCTCTCCATTTCTCCCTACGACCAGAAAATTACAAACAAATTTCAACTTTTAACGTAACTTTTTCAATAATAGTTAAAGAAGCGATGCTTTTCCCGGTGACCCTTGCACGCGCGAACGCCCGGCTTTACGAGGTGGAGAAAAGAAAATCAAATAAAAAAAGCGCTACCCGAAAAAAAAGTAATTTGTTGGGGGTAGTTCGCGTGACCCAGGGGTCGACTTAACCACCGTAAGAAATCGCCGGGGTCTTGTTTGCGAAAAAAAAAAAGAAAAAAAACGAAGCGCGTGCAGCGACCCGATGATAGAAAAAAAACCACCCCTGAACTTTACAGCGACCCCCTCGGACTTTTTGTTTAAAGAAGCACGCGCACGACCTCTATAGCATTTACCGCAAAACTCTTCAACACTTTTTCGTAAGCTTAACGGAAGACCCGTGTGGCGACATCTGCCGTGGGGTTGATGAAGCTACTGACGGGGTTAAAACTACCCTCGACTCGCTCGCTTTCGCTATGGCAAAGAAGATTTCCAACCCACGAAACGGAACTCAAGTAAATTTTTATTTAGGAAAATTATTATTAAAATTTTTGCCCGACAAATAATTTTTGAATTACTGTTTTGAGGTTGAATTTCGAAATCGTCACGAAAATTAATATTTGATTGGCTAAGCGATCGTGTATTGAACGAAACTATGGTTTTATTTACAAAAATAGGTGTTTTATGGATTATTATTAATATATTAAATGGATAAATGTATTTAATGAATTTATATTTTATGTATTGAAACAACCAGTTCGCTATGTAAATAATTTAAAATCTGATTAAACTTATCGGTAATTACACAGTATTTTTTGTCGCGAGAAAATTGTGTCGCCTTTTTTTGACAACAGCAACGATCTCAATATTTGTATTCAATTTTTTTCTGGTGTATCGACGAAATGACACTTCCTGTTATGTTTATGCATTTTTTCTGATAATTTTTACTACATTACGTGTACATTTTGTACTTTTGAAATTTGAATTTGAAATCTCTGAGAATTGCGACTCATACTCGATGAGTTAAGCGTATACCACTTTTTTTCGTTCATTATATATTCAATTTCTTTTTTAAATTATTGCTGAAAGTTATAGCTAAAGGGTCGAAAAATGAGGGTTGAGGGGACGTAAAATGTCTGAAAGTGGTCCACAGAATAATTCGGAAGTTGCATTTAAGTGCCACGACAGACCGAACTGTAGAATTTTACGATTCGGACGGCGTCGTTTCCGACTTTTTCGACGAGTGAGGTATCGTAATAAAATTGCTCATTACCCGCAGACGGGGGTTGCGCGCATCTGAGAACGAAGTAAAATTGGGGGTGACTAACGAAAAAAATAAAAAAATAATAAGAAATGCTTCATAATAAATCTTGTCGAGAAATAAAATGGGACACCCTGTATAGATCTCATTATTCGCGGGATCTGACCCCCTTTTTCTCGGGGCCCCGCCTCTTCTGTTTCCCTTTTTTCAATGCTCCACCTTTTTCACTAAGTTGACCATATGGTCGTAGCTTATCCACTAACCAGGCTGTCGCGCTATTACCGATCAGCGTGACCTCCTTTTCAGCACCGGCCCGCCTCGGGGACCCATTTGCAATTTTTTCTTCGCTCCACCCATTCTAGATGACGATCTAGATACTTCTGGACTATGAACGCCTCAAACATAGATCGTTATACAAATGTGTGGAAAAATCTATTTGCCTCGAACCTCGTAAAGCACCGATGCGCGCGTCTTGAATCAAATTGTGGATTTTTAATAACAAAACCCTTTCGATCATTTCGACCGCTACCACCCCCTCTCCCGCCCTTTCCGATTTCCAAAAAAATGTTTACGGTGATCAAAAAAAGTGATGAAAAATCTTGAAATAATTATCAGACTGACGTAACAATCGCCTACAAATGTCACACAAATTTGGAATTGGTTCATCAAATGGCCTAAAAGATATAGGTACTTTAACCTGATAGTAGACTCGTATCTCTTAAAACCTTTTAATCTTTTTTCGAGTTTAAAAAAATCATATACCAATGCCATAAATTGGCATTATTTACCTTTTTTTTCAAACAAAACAAAGTCAACGTTTAAAAATGAAGACAATGACGTTGGGATTCAACCATCTGCGTCACCCCCAAGTGACCCCCTTCACGACGAGCTCACGTCTTCCGCCCATCGATCAGCCTTACTCCGTCATACAGTCATAATAAGCAATTTGTATCGTTCGATAAAAAACCAACCTCCCCCCCGGTACCCGGAAATTAAGCTCGGGGTACTTATGCTTCACTATATAACCAAGACCTCCGTAGAACTTCCGGTGTCTTCATCTCGCTCATTCTCCAACCCCTCCCGTCCCGCGCCGCATACATACATACATCTCCGTCACTCGTCTAGTCACCATGGAATAATTCTCTCGCTTTCTCGCACGAAATTTCCTCACCGAATCCCCCTTCCTCCCCCTGACTCCCGTTACCCGCACTCTTCCCTCTGGTTCTCTCTCTGCCTCGCCTCTTTGCAATTTGCTTCCCACCGTAGATTGCACCTGCATGGTCTATTACCGTGCAAGTTCGTCTGCCACTGCCGGAGCAGCAACCCAACCTCAAGCCTTGTACCTCATCCTTCGCAAGGATAGGGGTGGCTGCTCAGGGGGGTGCAAAAGGAGTAGAGAGGTTGAGGGGGTTGGTGGGTGCTCGCGCGAACGATCCCAGGCGTTCCTATTATAAGTTGCGAACAAACTTTACTTATATGCGTCGGCGACTGCTCCTCGCATGCGCCCACTGTGCTTTGCTTCTATCTGCTTCACTCCTCTGGCAGCAGCTCCGCGCCCGCCCCAACCCACATCTATTTCTCTAAAGCTTCGGCTCAGTCTACCACCTAGTTCCTCTTTCTCAACCCTCAAACTCAGACCCCCTCGCACTCACGAGACTTGCTATACTCATTTCCCTTCCCTCGGTACCTATACCACCCCCCTGACGTCACCTTCGCATCCAACCTTCCCCCCTTTTCGTCATACTTACATGCTACAACGAACCTTCGGCGCCCATAACTACCATGGGTTTCATGTACACGAATACGAGTTGATATGGATAGTTGGTTGGATGAATTTGGATGTATAGGGCATTGAAGAGAATACCGTTAATGATGAATGTTTGTTAGAATTTCCGTGTTTTTTTGAAAATGTTTCGCGAAAAATACAGAAAAATTCTATGAGTCAAGGGGATGAAAAAAAATCATGTTTGATGTTTATTTTGGTCGAAATATGGTTAAACAGTTGTGTTGATAGGTCTTTATGGACGATAAATCGACTTTTTTGAAAAAATGATTGGATTCCCTTCAATATTGCCACGAAAAATAAATTGCATTGAATTCGAAGAATGGTGGTAAAAATTCTAAAAATTCGATTTGTATTCAACAGTTTTTGGACCCTTTTTTCTTTCCGAAAAAATGGCAAATTAATTTTTTCGTTGCATTTTTTCTTAACCTTTTTCATCGCCAAGCAACGGCTCGGAAAACCTATTTCGAGATTCTTTTGAGTACCCCTTAGACATCCTATATATTTTTTCCGCGTGATGCGTGAACGAAGCCCACTTTTTATAATACTTCATCGGATAGCATTGATATTGCTGTTTAAAAAAATACAACCATTTTTTATCGTTCTTCACTCCAAGGCGACATTCAATGGATTTTTCCCGTCGGTCACAATTCCGACATTTATTCTACGGCTTCTCGGGAGAAAAAAAAAAATATATATATTTAACAATTACACTTGCGTAGTCGTGAAACTATTATATTTGTTATTATTAGTTAGCAATAATCGGCATAAAAAATTGTCATGCGGGAAGGCGAAATTTTTTTTTTTTAAATTTATTAGGCGGATACATTTAAGGGTAAAGCAGTTAAATTCGCAGGGAAACTGTTACTGTGTTTGAATGTTATTAAAAATGGCCACATCCGGTTGCGTTAACAATAACGTTAAAAAAACGTTTTTTTTTATTGAAAGCACATTTTTTACTATAATGAAAACACATTTTATAAAATTTGTATGTTTTGTACTGTGGACCACGGTCAGCGATTTTGCCACGTGGGGTCCATCGAACTTTTCAAGCGGGGTTAATGTCAGCAAGGCCCCAGGGGCCAGGGTATCGAACTCTTGGCTTATTGTACCGGGGGTTATATATCTCGAGCGAATACTGAGAGCGAGCAGAGGGCGACAAAGACGGAGCGGTCAGCGTGCCGGACACTGGTCAACTCCATGTGTACCGATGGGGTGGTTCTCTCGACTCGTGTAGAGAATGGAGCCTCGGGCTATCGGACGGTCTCCTAATGGAAAGTTTCATTGAACGAACGACGAATCTTTACGCAAAGGCTTGTTCCACGCGGGACCCCTCCCCACCCCCCCTAAGTGTGCGTAAATTAATCACCCCAAGTGACTATAGTGTTGGTGTGACTTTGGTCAGCGTCTCTCTATCTTTATCTTTTACTCTCCTTTACTGCGTATTTTTTTTTTTCTTTCTTTTTTTTAGTTCAAACTTTCTTTGTAACCATCGAACGCGCGAGGGTCTTCTCTCACTCTCTTTCGCGGCCCCGGGAGTCGCCTTTGTTCGACGCAATCTTACGCGTCCGAGGTATTGCCTAATGAGGCGATGAATAATTGCTTATTAATGGCCAACTGACCGCACATGAGTGACATTGTTGCCACATCCCGGGGCTTGACCAGTCACCCTAATGCGACGTCTGAAGAAAAGAAGAGAGGGCTTTACCACTTTCTCTGCAGCCCCCTCCCCCCTTCCCCTCAAACTTATTCTTTATTTTTTCAACCCTTAAGCTTCGGAAAACAAAATCTCACTGTGGATCAGCTTAACAACCTTAATTCAGTTTATTTGCTTAACAATTTCTTTTTTTTTTCATTTAAGACATTTTTATGTATTTATTTACGCACCCCTTCTCTTTTTTTATACCCTTAAGCTTTGAGCAAAATATATTGTCGTATCCTTTGCATTGCTATATTCAGAAGTTCGGTTTAATAAATAATAATAATAATCTGTTTTGGTAGGTTTTTTTTTTTTTCGATGTTTTTTGATCGTTGAAAAAAATACAATTTCTTTTTTTGGGTTCAGCGGTTTGCTATAAATTCAGGTTGAGACATTTGAATTAAAAAATAAATTACGCATCGAGTTACACATAGTGAGCTCTCGGGACTTTGAGCCGCTTTTGGAGATTCGCATCTGCCGCTTTAACGCTATGCTCATGGTATATTATGCAGTGTGCCCGGCACGGAGGAAGACCGAATCCCTACGGAACACTGGACATTGTCCTGTCCCGAAATATATATTCGTGAAACTGGTCTAACTGGACGTTACAAACGCGGGCGTACGACGGGCCCGAGCGTTCTTAGCTGTTACACCGGATTTAAACACAATATGTGTAACGAAAACTGGTTGGAAAGCTGCAAACGCACGAAGAGTCCTTTGCGAGAGGAAAATCCGGTCTTTTTTTAATACGATACTTTGATACGCGTTTCACGAAAACTTGGGTCCGCGATCGATAGTTCTACTCAACAAAAAAATATTGATCCCGAAATGTTAACTTTTTTTTTACAAATTTCTGATTATTTTTGTTGCCTCTTTGCAATAAAAATTAGTTTATAGGAAATAATAGTAAATTGTGATAATAGTACGGGAAAGCGGATATTTCACGAAGTTTAGGAAGCGGCGCACGAGCCGAATCGAACGCTACAGTGATACGAGGCAAAGCTGAGTATTGCTTGTAGCGCGAGAGAAGGCCTAACCGCTGCGGGATGTCTACTTTTTCGTACAAGTATCACATACTGGTTTTTTTAACCTCAAAGTTAACCTAAAGAAAACCTAACCTCAAAGTTAGTTCGAGTGTTAAAAGAGTGCGGGAATATAGCAAAAGAGGGTAGAAATTTGAAATAATGAAGGAATTTGAAGATCTGCGCATGCGCAAGAATATTATTTCACGCCTTACAACAATATGCATTTCCCACCACACTTTACAGGCACGGAAAGTGGGACATTCCGTGCATAAGCTGAAAAAAAAAAAATTCTTACGTCAAGATTTTTTTTAATAATCAATTATAAATTTTATTTTGATCAATAAATATTGAAGAGACATTGACTCGTTAATAAGGAATTGTTTTGTGTCGAAAGTATCGAAAAGATAATGTTCCCACAGTGGCCGAAGGGTTGCGAGGGACTCGAAGCATAGGCTGCAGCAATGCTGACCCTTATCCGGGTCAGTCGTCCCTCGAATTGACCCGGAACAGGTTTCTCTCGCGCCTACAGATCTTTTTTCTTTATCTTCTTTCACTTCTTCTTCTTCGTGTGTCTTCCTATCCCCCCTTTCGTTCTCATTTACCCCCATTTTTTGGCGACGAGGGCCCCAGACTGTCCGAATTCTTTTGCTCGAAGTGACCTCTCAACGATTGTCCGGATCTTCCTTCCTGCCGCTTGCTTTTGCCATGAACTGGTTTTCTTTCCCACATTCTATCGGCCGGCCACTACAGGCTCCACCGGTCACTCGCATTAGGGTGGTCAATTTTGGGGGGAGGGGGCAACTCGTTCATATATAGATTTTTATTTTCTCGTACTCGTTCGTTCTCCCTAACTGAGAAAAAGAGGGGCCAAGCCGAGTGACCAGTTCCAGAATATCCTCGAGAACACTTCGCTTTCCGGTCAGTTTGTGATTTTCTCTCGACATTGACGGTTCACGATGGATTTAATATTTTTTACGACAGTGCTGCGCAATAAACCACATACGGATATATACGTTGTCGTATTTCTTTATCACGATAAATTAATTTTGAAAACGCGGTAAAATGTTTTTTTTTTTTCATATTGATGCGACAACTAAAACATGATTATCATATAAAAAAAATGTGCTCCTGTTGACAAACCATAAAAAAATATTGATAACACGGTAAGTTAAACTGAAAGGCCTGAAAGCAACAGGTGTGGATAAATAAAAGTAAAAAATCATTTTTTTAAGTATAAAATTAAAAAATTCAATCTTTAGTAATTGGCTCTTGGAAAAAGGATAATTTTTCTCTGTAATTCTTCCGACGGCTAATGAAACGAAATGTCAGTGAAATAAAAAAAAAATTTACTTTTTTTTTTTTTTTCATTGAAGACGTTTTTATTTTTTCGAATTTTTTTTTTTCATATATGTTTTGTCGGGATAAGGTGACGGTGGAGTGTAATGTCGTGTTCGAACGAGAAGGCGTTGGGATATCTCAAGTTCGGTCTCGCTTGCCCGCGTTCACCGTAGTCTCGTTTTCCCCCCTTCGAGAGCCCAACTCGAGGGCGGAGTCCCGGGTGAACGAGCGGCCATGCTTGCCACCCCCGTCTTACCAGAGAGCCTCACCCCACCGCCTGTGCCAAGCTAAATAAGGGAGGAAAAAGGACGTTTCGCCGTCACGAGCCACTCCTTGCCGCACTGTGCCGAGCTTCACCGACAAAAGACACCCTCGCATAACCGCCCTCGCGAAAAACCATCCCCTTTTCTCGACTCGTGACAATAACACAAAGTTTCATTCTTCATACTTCAAATGCAGGGTAAAATTGATTTTTCGATAGGAAAACATATCCGCGCTGTACATTGTTCGAGCCCTTCATGCTTGTCAGAAAAATCCCCGTTGACGAGGGATGACATCAAGTAGAAAAACTACCTCTAACCAATCAATCCCTAGTAGTGAATTTTAATCTTCTTAGTTTATTTTAATAAAACAAGTCTTCTGAATCTACAAAATTATATTTTGCAACCCCAAAAATTATTTATTCGATTCATTTAAGGGTTTATTATTCTTTTCATTATTTTACGAATTCAATTATTCCTTAATAATCATAAACCACGAATCATACTCTTCTGACCTCATTAACAAAAGCAGGTTTTTCCAGCTTTCCAAATTAATTTTTTTTTTTTTAAATATGGTATTTTTTCAACAGTATCACAACAATTTTTTGCAGTTTGGCAAAAAAAAATTGAAAAAAAAAAAAAATGTTGGCTTTACAAAGAACACAAGGGAAACGTAGGGCCTTTGAATCGCGAAAATCGTTTCAAACTCGCGTGTTGAATTTCGTACAATTCGCCGCCGCGTCTTGCTGTCTCCATTTCTCTTTCTCCGTCTCGCATCAACGACGATATTTCTCTGTGGAAGCTTCTGGTGGAGTGAATGCTCCTTAATTTCCTTTGAGCCGTTTGCTTCGTAGCTCTAGCAGCAGGAGCAGCGAGCGCGTTTTCTCTCCCTTGTCGTCCCGTTTCGCCTAGCGTAGCTCGACTTCCACCAGCCGTTCCAGAAAGACAGAGAGAGAAATAACCGCGCCTGGGTCCTCGTAGAAGTCCCGAGTCACACTGCATCCACCCTCAAAACCAGCCTCTTCTTCCTCCTCTCAAACCCACCCACGGCCTTATTCTGTAATTTCGTTTACAAATGAAAGGGCCGCGAGCTACGACTTTGTGCACGATTCGCAAACGCTTGGCAGAACGAGAGACGAGAGACGAATCAGCATCAGCTGCTATCCCGCTCGTTTCCACAATATATCCGCGCAGGTAAAACCCACACACTCGCTCTGCATCAGCCTGGTATGCACCACCAGGTTCCTCCGGTGTGTTTCTATTCTCCGTCTCAAGTGCCTGAAACTTCTGACGACGAAGAGCCAGGACCCACGAATCACCTTTCCCAACCTTGTTTCCCACCTTACTTCATGGATACGGGAAACCTTCAGACGTTCGAACAAAGTCCGTACCGTTAGTTGATATGCGAAGCGAGCAGGTGGAGCAATTGAACGGGAATACGACCCAAAAGTGTTGACTACGTAATGATCAACCAAAACGCGACACGAGACATTCTAATAAAAATGGCACCACTTCTGTATCGTTGGATTAATGATGATCGTAATTGATCTAAAAATCGACTGGAAGTTGTTTAGTTTATCGTCGATTGGCTATTTTTTTGGGCAAAAAAGAAGGGGTTCATGACTCTACTTGAGGAGAAAGTTTGTCCAGAATAGAATCCCAGATGCCCCGCACGTATGACCAAAAACGGTATTTTAATTCGCCGGGAATTCGGTTGGCCGACCGCCAAACGTCCGCAGAGATTTCTTAATACCCGGACCACAAATGCCGGATTCACTCCCTTCCCAATGGTTATAGTATGTACGGTTCAGCTTCAGCGTAGGACCGAGAGGGCCGCGGCTCTCTTTCACTCGCGGTGTGTCTCTTTCCGTCGACCGGATTGCGACAGCGAGGGTGAGCCGGTAGAGTAGCCTTGGAGAGGGTGGCGAGAGGGTGTCCTGGTCATCCTACTAGCCGTTTTTTTACGAGCCTTCTGGACCGGAGCCATCTCCGGTACAAACCAGCCAGGAAATGTCCTTCTGTGTCTTCATCCCTTTTACCAATGGAATTTTGTCCAACGGACTAAAATTCACATTAGATACCAACGAAATGTTCTTAAATAAAATCTCTTCAAACTACCAAGATCATCGAATGCCATTCAAATCGTTTCAAAGATCCATTAATAGCAAAAGCTCATCTGACAAATGTTGATCTTCACGATGAATCGTCTTTAACATCTAAAAATCAACGTTGACAACGTCACCAACAAAAATCAGGTTGATTCTCGTTACGTGGACGCGTCAGGCGAAATCTGAAGTCACCACCGATTCCAAGGACATCATACACGTTCGGTAACCGATGGAATATCATCCTAAACGAAAATAGAGCTCCGCTATATAAAGGGTGGCGGTTTACCAGGAGAAAGAGGATGAAAGGCATAGTATCTGGCAGCTGAACGAGGAATTCAATCCCTACTCCAAGAGGTTCGGGATACTTAAGTCGCCTATCCATGCAGTTTCTCTCGCCTTTGGCGTTGGCGAGTATCCCCCGTCATACCCCTCGGTACGATCTGCAAAATCTCCCCCAGGTCCTTCTGGAAAGTCCCTTATATTCAGACTGCTCAAAACAGCTACGACACGACGACAAGCATCCTATTCTCCCCCCAAACCATCTAACCCAACCAACATAGCCGTCTTCTTCCCATTCCCAAAAGCCCACCCACCTTCGTGCCCGGTACTCGTCGTCGTCGTTCCTAGCTTTTGTCTCGGCATTGATTTCCGAGGCCAACTTCGCTTCGTTGCCGCGAAGCGTCGTCGTCGTTAAATTATAATCGCGAAACAGGGACTCCTGGCCAACTCATACCCAAACACCCCGCACGATATTCACCTAACCCATACCTTGGTCCCTTATAACCGCCGCAGCTCGCATGAAGTTGCAGACAAAGCCAACTGCCTCTGGTTCAGCTGTATGTGCAACGTTCTCTTCGTGGGCGCCTGCTGAGATAGATTGTCGTAAACGGGGAATTGAGGGTTTGTGGATCAAATCTTCTTTTGTGCATTCAAACATTTCGCGTGGCGAAATGAAACATATTTATCTTTTTGTCTTGGTAAGACGACCTTTGAGGAATCTTCTGGAGCATCGAAGAAGGGGGTTGGTTTTATGGGGTTAAACTTAAAGCTTTGGTATTTGGAAGGCGATGGGGTACGAGGGGCTCTCGACCCGATCGTGGGCGGTCGGGTTCTTACACGCAGAGAACGAGAGGGGGGTGTTTTGGGGGAGTTGAGAGTCAGTGGTCTGAGGGGTGCGCTTAACGGCGTTGGGTTAGGCGCGAAGCTTTCCTCTCCATAGTCGTCGTCGTCGTCGACGTTCACGTCCGCCTCTCCACTTTCCACGACGTCGTTGTGGATGCTTCCTTCCCCCTTTCACCCGAGATGCCTTAAATAAATGAAACTTCTAGTGTGCCTCGCGCTTTCATCCCCATTCCCGACCGCCTGCCACCGCGTAGTCCCGCGGCAAGAACAGGCGGCACCGGCATATAAATTCTCTCGCTTCGTAATTTCAAACTCAAACAGCAGCAGAAGCGGGGGGCACTACTCGAGAAACCAAGGCCCACCCCCCTCCCTCCCCCCTCCGTCTCCCTTTTCCTCGGTTCTCTCCTCGGGGTTTTCAAGCCCCTTCCAACATCCTTGGTTCCTCTTGCTTAGTTCTCTTTCGCTTTTACCCTCTCTATTTCGCCACAGTTCTACGTGAGAGATCCCAGAACGTTGAACGGGAAAAGGGGATGAGGATTGCCCAGGCTGGCACGTAGCGACGCGCCCAAAGAGCACGAGGGAGTGAACCACCCAACCACCCCTGTTCTCATTGCCTTTCCTTTAATACCCCGAGCGCAACGTACAACCTGCCGAGATTTCAGATTCGAGAACTGCCATCGCAAAGTGACGACAATAATTATTATCCTAATTATTATTATCGCGGGGCATCCTTCTCACCCATGGGCTTGTATATATCCCAAGGGAAAGAGGCCCGCGGAATGGGGCGATCTAGAGGCTCTATGGCTAAATGGCTCCACGGCAGAGTTATCCGTGCTGCCAGCTGTCTTCGATGTGTGATTGCTAATGGTAATTCATCGAAGGAATTTAATTAAAACAAAAAAAAAATATCAATTTTAAGTTTCATTTGTTACGATTTTGGATTTATAAAATTGGTACTCAAATTAAAAATGGACCAATAAATAAAAAATGGATCAGGCACGCAGAAGCAATGGCTCATCGCAATATTGAAGGGTCCTTTCCTCTTGGTACTATAATAATATCTTTATGACTTGAGGAAACGTTGACAGAAAAATAGATCTCGGAGGGTGAGTACCCAACTCGGCGTCGAAGTTTAGAAAAATCTAAAAAATCTAAATTTCATTCGACACTTTTAATGGGTGCTTCAGGGTGAAAACAAATTTTCAAAAAATTGGTAGCTATACGTCCGATCATCGCACATTAGCGTCTTAAGTTTCACTCTTTTTTTTTATTACGACTACTCTTTTTTTTTTCTTAAATCTCAAGGTATTCATATCCCGCAAGGAAACTTCATCGTCTCGATTCCTCTTATACATTCATCCAGTACCGAATATTCGTTAACTTCGGGGTGCATCTCTCTCGAATCGCAAGCTTTCTCGTATTCGCTCTCAGTACCTTTTTCATCCCCTCGGGCGGGTCGTTTCTCCCCGGATAGAGAGCGAGCATACAACCGCGACGTCGTAGCAGTCTCACGGGCAACCGGGGGGAGGGGGTTACCAGTAGAACTTTACCAGTGCCGCCCGGCTACAATAAGACGGCTCAATGAAAACGTCCTTTACCGGCGGCGGCGGTACTGAATGCTTATACGTCTCGTTCCGTTTCGCTATTTGCGAGATATCACCGCTGGCCCGCGGGGCAATGGGGAAAACGGAGATACATATATATAGAGTAGAGTGTGGGGTGAACGAGAGAAGTGAGAAGGAAAATCGGCGGGGGTTGCGCGCAACGGCTCAGCCAATGAAAGCTCGAGCGGCGAGAGGTGAGCTTTTACAACGTTCTTACCGCCCGCGTCGACGGGGGTGGCTCGACGTGGCGGGTTCCTACGAGGGGTAGAGGTGGTGGCTGCTGGCGGTGCTCCGTAGAGGCGGACCAAGGAAAAGACGAGGCAGAGAGGGGTATCCTCGCGGATAGAACTACTGTCTTTCTCCGTCATTTACATTACAACCCCTTATTTTCCATCATCTTTCAACCCTAACGCCTTCCCTTATTTTCTATCCTCTTTCGCTCGCCTGGGCTTTCCCTTCAGCCTCGTTCTTATTGTTTCAGGTCGCTCACGACGTCGAAGACAGAGATGGAATAAGGGGTTGTACGGGGGAGGTTTGAGGATACATCCGGATCCCTCCAGCTCTTTTCGTCTTTAACCGGTTTCCATCGTTCCATCTTTATCGTTCCTTCTCTTTCTCGATTTTCGTCCTGCTTTATCTTGCTTTCCGTCTTGCTTTCTCTCTCTTCACAACTCTCAACTCTCCGTAGCTTTATCCCCCTGGCACCCCTCCCGGTCCTCTCGGTGCCTTCTAACTGGTAGATTTCTCTCTTCGTCTGTATAGGAGTCCTCTTTCGCTCGCTTCGCCACATTCCCTCCGTGGCCCGTGTCCCATCCCCTCGACTCTTTCCACTCTCGGCTGCTGCTGCTGCTGCTGCCTCGGCTCTCCTCTCTCCGGCTGTGCTTAGAATTTTAATGGACCGGCTTAGAAATTGTTGGCGGAATTAGATTTTAGAACGAGATTAGGCGTTGCCGCCGGCAGAGGTCTTCTCATACCCTCCCCCTTGTCTTCCCTCTGCCCACCTCCTACTCCTCCGCTCGACCACCCACCGACTAACCCTCTTATCCTGTATCCTACGACTCGTATATAGTCGTTGGATACACGCGAATCTTCTTCCTGCCTCACCCTTTTCCCTTCTATTTCCATTCCCGCGCTCCTATTTCGCGGCACGAAATTACTCCCCGCGAATTTATGCCATTGTTGGAAAGTCCACGTGGCACGATGGAATACCATGCCTATATATCTGTATACGATTTCGGATAGATACAACGAAGGCTTTGCTTTTCGTGAGTGGAACCTCAGCATCTTTGCTTTGGGATTAAATCGATTCGTCATATCGAAGGCTTAGTCGGGTGAACCATCTTTAAACCAACTTCGTCTGGTATGGAGTAGCGGCCTTCCTCTCAGGATCACCACGAATTTTCCGAGTCGTAGCGACGACGAGGAAAGACGTGATCAATGTGACTCCAGGGAATGGCACCCTCGACCATCCATCATCATTTTTATGTTGAAGCGCTCCATATTTGAAAAATATGATCAACTGTTTTCGTTCAGACGTTTGATTGCCAATGTCTTCAATTCTATCGACACAAATGACCATAAAAGACCACAGACTTCACGTCCGTCTTCGAGAATTCCGGGGAATGGCATACTTGACCATCCATCATCATTCTTATATTGAAGCGCTCCATATTTGAAAAATATGTTCAACGGTTTTCGTTTAGACGTTTGATTGCCAATGTCTTCAATTCTATCGACACAAATAACCATAAAAGACCACAGACTTCACGTCCGTCTTCGAGAATTCCGGAAAATGGCACACTTGACCATCCATCATCATTCTTATATTGAAGCGCTCCATATTTGAAAAATATGTTCAACGGTTTTCGTTTAGACGTTTGATTGCCAATGTCTTCAATTCTATCGACACAAATGACCATAAAAGACCACAGACTTCACGTCCGTCTACGAGAAATCCGGGAAATGGCACACTTGACCATCCATCATCATTCTTATATTGAAGCGCTCCATATTTAAAAAATATGATCAACGGTTTTCGTTTAGACGTTTGATTGCCAATGTCTTCAATTCTATCGACACAAATGACCATAAAAGACCACAGACTTCACGTTTCAGTCTTCGAGAATTCAATTTCTAAAGCATATAAAACGATTGTACTGGTTGATACATAGGCATGACACTGTAACACACATTTCGCTTACATCGCTTCGTATTGATTTCGCTGCAAATAATCAATAAATATCCATTTCAAGCGAAGTAGTGCGACAAGGGTCACGAGGCTGTGAAAATATGTGTTGTCTTCTGGAATTCTGATGATCGATTTACAATGTCTTCAAGTCAACTTCATCATTCACAAGAACCAATTCCAATAGCTTCAATTTTAATGAATCAAATTTGACCACTAGTCTGCTGTTGCTCTTCATATGATTTCCTGAATTCACGCATCATCTTGCTTGTTTCAGCAAAAGATCCGCCAATCGCCAGCAAAACCTCTTACCGACACATGTTTTGGCTGTAGGTCTGGTCGATACTTAACCAAACGGTCCTTCTGCCTTGCCGTTTAGCATCTACTATTAGTTCGTCATAGGATCTTGACATCGAGACAACCTCTTCGACCGACTAGGCATGCATCGACTGCCTCGTCCCACGACTCGCGTTTTCCTCAGTCTCGGTAACGTCGCAACACAAGGGTGGTTTGTATGGTATCGCCCACTCCGTAGGAATGAAATTTCGTCTTGTAGCAAACGCGGGCCGAGAGTCGTAGCGCATAACCGAAGGAGGCTGCAAAGTGTGTACGCTGCAACCCTACCCCTTCGCGTTCGTGAATTCGCCGTCCTGATGCTCTCCGAAGGGAATTGAGTTTCGCCGTTGGAGAGAAAGCGCAAGGAGGTAAGGATGGGTGAGAGACGGATAGAACGCTGAAGCGATGAGGACGCTTGTGGGTGGTTGGAAAATTGGGGTGGCTGAAGCGAGGGCAGGTAAGGCAGACCGTGAGAGAGGCCTCTGGGATGCGCACCAAGACTGGATGGGCTCGTGTAATATTGTTATTGCCAATAATGGCAGGCATCCCTTCGGAAAGGGGTGGGCTGATGTGCCCAGGTTCTCCACCCGTTGGCAAACCCATTTCTGTCCTGTGATAAAGGTGGGCATACAGCCAACGCGGAACCGACCAATTGATTTATGATGGTCGGGGTAAAAAAAGATCGTACACGGTAAACGGAAGTAGTTGAGGGGGATGGAGTCTATGAAGGGAAATGTAAAAGAATCGTCCGATTCTTGGGAGGGTGCGTCCAAACAATTATTGATCTTCTCCTTTGAAATTCGAATCGTTGGCATGAACAACAATTGCATTAACGAAAGTGGTCTTGGAACATTGGTGATGTTATTACTGGGTAAAAGGTTTGACGAACGATGTCGAAAAGTTCATGTCTCAAAATTAGAAACTCGTGTGGCAGAAGCCTCTATTTACTTGCTACAGAACGAAGGCGCGTGGCCCAATCCGCTCGCTCAAGTAAATCGAATGAAGTCTCGAATTAAATAGGAAACCCTCCTCTGGTATTCCGTGCACACAAAGAGGGGTTGGGGGGATTGGTGTGTGGCCTCGACAAGAAGAACAGCACGAAGAGTACGGGGTACCGTGAGTGAAATGCTGCAAGGAAGAGGTCGGGAGGGTTAAGGTAACTCGGAACAAGAGAGACGAGGGGGAGGGGGTGGAAGGAAGCTTCCTTGTATTTAATTACCAACTCTAAGTCCTGGAGCTCGTGGCAAGTGAGAGGAATGAGAGGAACGAGGGGTCCTGACAACCCATGCGCCTGCCTGGACTATCTTCTTCTTCAAGCGACGACTCACCCTCCGTCACGTCTCCCGTTACAGTGAATTGAATTAGATGATTTTTTGTAAATTATAACGCTTGCAAAAACCAGCAACTCTTGTAAATAAGCAATTCGATAATTACTGCAAATTTTATCCGAGTTAAATGATCATTTGTTGAGAGAATAGAAAGAGGGAAAATTTATTGAGCTAATATTGAAATAAATTTCGCCTTTGATGCGAAAAAAATGCGATAAAATTTGAAAAAAAAAAAAAAAAAATCGATAAAAGTCATTAATTACAGAAGAGAATCATACGAATGTATTAATTATTCGCTGTATCGTTAAAAAAATAGAGTACGTTCATCTGATAGTACCATTCTACCAGTTAGATATATCATTTTTTCCCAATGTCACTAATAAAATGGTATCTTAGAAAAAAGTTTAGAAATAAAAATCGTCGAAGGGGTGTATTGACCCTTCGAAATTGTCATGCAAGACTTTTAAGGTATCATAAAACCATCTAAAGGAAACAATACTTGAACGCGAGGCAATGGACCTTCACTTTGAGAAACTTAGGAACGCGTAAGAAAATAATGAAGAAGTATCTTTATTCACAAGTAATACTTTTTTTTTGTTTTATTGAGTTAATCAGATCAAAGTTCAATGAAACCTCTACGAAATCTTTCTCTCGATGATTCCTTTTTTCAAGCATTATATGACAATTCCCTTTTCTTCCATAGCCGCGTGGACTCGGGCGTTCTTCTCCGCGCCGCCACCTTCGACCCTCCCTTTGCTCTTCGTCCGCTTTAGAGTTTCCCCTTGAACCCCGTTGGTTCCAAGGTTTGGGTAAAAGGCGAACACCGAGAGAGAGAGAGAGAGAGAAAGACATGGAGAGAGCTTCGCCTCGCGTCAGCTCGGCTCTTTTCGTCTCTGTGTATGAGGGAAGAAGCGCGAGGGGAGGGGGTTGGTGTCGCGTAGAGGTTGGGTTTTGTGCTGCGCGCAAATATCGCCTTTCATATTCCTTCGAAGGAGCAGAAAATCGTTACGCGGTGCCTTTTGCGCGCGCGCTTACGTGAAATACCTACGTTGGCTTACTTCCTATCCTCTCGTGTCTCTTCTCATTTTCTCCCATCGTCTATCCCTCTCGTTCGCTCGGGGTAAGAGAGAGGGAGGGGGGCAGGCTTGGTTCACGGGCCCGCGAGCTTCGCAAGGGTGAAAGAGGAAGATGAGGGAAGGGGTAAGGGTGTAAGTAAGTAAAGTCTTCTCTCTCCCTTGGTATTTCCTACGAGGGACCGGAGAGAGTGAGAGAAAGAGCGAATCAAAGGGAGGTGTGGTGCGGCTCACGTTTGCCGTGGAAACCCCGAACCATCCCCCTGAGCTGGAGAGCTTCAACGTCACCCTCTCAACCTCTCGCCCGCTTTTCCCTGGGCTTCGAGGATTCGCGAGTCACCCTTACCACCTCCCTGTGTAAGCCACCCACGTTACACCCCGAGCCCGAGAAAGGGATGGAAGCAAAGGGAAAACCGTCGAAAGCCCCTCGACGACCGTAGGACTGATGCTTTGCTCTGTAAGCAACGAAACGACTCACGAAGATATTCTTATTCGATGGAAGAACGGCAACGTCTCATAAATCCCCCTTCGATATGATGAAGGGTAGATGAGAAAAGCAGATGGGGTAAAATGAACGGATTTCTCGATGTATAAAGAAATTCTGTGTGGTTTCCAAATATAGTTGGGATATTATAGCGATTTTTCATTTTTTGATTAGAATCTTTTTTTTTTTTATATTGAATAACGAAAGGGTTGTTTTTTTCACAGATATCGCGAAACTGTTTTTATGAAATTATTAATTTAAAAAAACTTTCTTAATTCGGTTGGCATTTTTTTTTTTTTTAGGATTTTGGCATTTTCAATTCAATTTTTATTACTGAATTACAAAACAGAGATTGTCTTTATCTACTGATTAAAAAAATCTGAAACGTTCGACTAATTTTGTTCTTTTTCCATGCGCCTGGTATATTGTCGGGTTTATCGTATCAATTACCCACTGAATTTTCCTACTCGATATCTATATTTCTGATGTTCATTGCTGGAAGAAACATTGTTGGAAGGTGTGCGATCGTCGATCATCTTACGATTTTTGACTCATTAGTCGCGAAAATTCAATAATTAATGCCAATTATCGACAGACTGCTAATTCGTCTTCTCAAGACGCTCTTCGAAGCATTAAATGAAGGGACGAAAGATATTCCAGGGTAACCGTTGATTACTGACGATAAGCCAGCGAGACGAAGACACGCCAAGGATATAGTCGCGCCGCGGTGCCTTGAAAGAGGGGCAGCAGCACCAAAAGCTAAGGCTGAATGATGGAGCAAGAGATGGTTCCACCGAAGAAGGATGGAAAGCTTGGTACATGTACCGAGCGGAGGGAAATTTCTAGAAACTTCAGGCTTAGCAATTAACGTCAGAAATTAACGACGCCCGGCTGGCTGGTTGTGGAGCTTCTCTCATTCCACCTCTGCTACCTCGCGCGGAGGCCTCCTCTTCTCCACGTTTAGATCCCGGAGAAATTAGTCTCGGAAATTCTCGTAAAATTTCGCGCTACCGGGAGGCTGGAAACGAAGGCCTCCCCTACCCGCCGCCCCCTCGTGAATCTACGTGTGACTCAACCCGACTACCGATGCAACGGGGCATATGCAACACTCAACCGACCAAAACCTTCCAGTCCCTCATTGGCTCCTGGCGAACGGTAACTTTCGCCGGAAATTTTCATTAAACTCTGACGTTAACGAGGCGATCAATCAGCCGCGAGAAGTTGGCTTTACTACGGCTACGGGTGCACTTTTGGATCAGAAAATTTGTTGAAATGAGGTGTGAGGATTTTTGGGGGTAAAGAGCAACGAGCAAAGAGCTAATAAAAAATCTTGAAGACTTAAAAAAAAAAAAAAAATTAATTGAAGAAAAAAAAAAGAAAAAAATGGAAAACATTTTATTTGTTTAATATCTTAGATTTTCAATGGCGCATGTCGTAATATTTGAAAATTATTTTGATTATCTGATAGTTTTGGTGATTGATAGTTGGAGGAGACTGGAACTGAAATTGATTTTTTTTTATTTTTCCGCTGGACTTCAGCATGAAATTGGTGGTCGATTCGGCTTCAGCGCAAAAACATGTAGCGACACTTTTAGTAGAAAAGATTTTTTTATGTATTTTAGGGTAAATGCACAAAAAAAGTGTTACCCTTCGATAGGCTTATTTTTTTCGTTGCTCTCCGTCGACGCCAAAACAATATTTTAAAACGCCCTGAAGAGAACCGTATTTCGTTGATTTTTCCCCGTCGAATACGACAGATTCTACGACTACGACGATAAGATATCAAACTGTTTAAAAATTCCGAAAAATCGTAACTTTTTCGTGAAATATCTAAAAATAAAAAGAAATCTTGTAACTCCATTTTATTTAGCTAAATCGGATGTTTTTATTCTTCCGGCGAATTACGAATTTACCAATTTCATGTATATTTTTTACGCTCTTCTTAATATTGGATTAAAAAAATTTGGAAATGATAAAAAAAAATGTTTAAACAAAAAAATTATCGGAAAAATTAGTCGTGAAAAGGGTTACGATACTTGAAACAATGCAGAAAATATCATTCAAGATTTATCCGAAAATCGTGCAGCGAGCTGCGAGCGCGCTGTTAGTAAGGGTTGGACGGCGTTTCTAATGTCGAATTGTTTTGGAATATCATCGCAGGAAGGAGGAGTGTTTCTCCGTCCCTTCTCTGGCACTGGAAAGTCCTTTTCCCAGGACGAGGTGGCAGAGAGTCCCGGGCGTCGAATTTATCAGGCGCGCCGAACGACATATCCGTTTTCCCAAGTAATCTCGCGTTGCTTCGGGCGATTCTCAAACAATTCTATACGTCTGTGAGTGGAGTGGGTGCCGGCAGATTCGGTGGATGGGAGTCGTGAAGCGAGAAGGATCGCACGGCAACGAACAGTCCAACGTGTCGTAGCGTAGGACGGGTCGGACAGGGATGGAAGAACTATACGAGAGCTACTGTCGAAGTCCGCTTGGAAGGTGCGATCCGCCCAACCGCGCGATTCCTCAATGAGAAAATGGCGGTAATGCGGATCATCTAAGACTTCGAATTTTCAATTTATTCTTGAGATCCGTTTTGCGGCGATTTCGGACATTTTTTAAATTTTTTATTCATACCGATCATTAGAATCATTAACCATTAATAAAGAAAATTCCGTCCGGAATAATTAACTCAATATAAAAAAAAAAATAAACGAAAAGCCCGTAAAAAGGAAAAAAAAAAAAAATTCTCATAATTTTTCGAAACTGCATAAAATCGATGACTTCTCTTCTTTTAGCTTCTCGTTTGGTAGAAAATTCAATTTCCTTCGTTTCAACTTCCTTTTTCGTAAAACATCCCTCAATTTTAACGATAAAATAGATCATTGTAGAAAATCGGCATCGATCAATTTATGGAACATTTTTAACGAACGAAATTTCAATGTTAATCCCTTATTTTGCTTTACTTACCCCTAAATATTCTTTGATTCGAATTTGTCTATATTAATGATACTTTATGATAGAAAATCGAAAAAAAAAAAAAAAAAATTTCAGACGCGATTTTTTAAATTAATTTCGCATTCTATTGAAAAGTGATCCGTATTGAACAGCGACTCGTATTGTCCCACGAACCCTAAAATTTCGGTTGAGAATACGGGGAAACGAGGAAGAACCCAGAGGGTTGAAGGAGAGGCTGGGAGGTGCAGTAGAAACAGACAATACACCTTCGCCGTTGGGTGGCTTATCTAAGAGTCCGTGGCCGTAGCCCCGGGGGTGCAGTAATAACCGGTAAGGGGTATGGGGGAGCGAGAGCGATACGCGAAACGCCGGCCCGGGCACGGGCTAAGAAATGATAACGGCACTCTCACTGCTGGCAAGCGAACCACCGCCATTTTCGAGTTATATTGCCTCGGGCTCTCTCGTGGCTCTCGCATTTCCTTCGAAAGAGATAGAGAGAGGAACATGGACAACCCTTCTCACTCATACGCGCGCAAACCCACACTTTCTCATGTACTCTATATTTTGAGCGTCGGCTTCCTTCTATCTTGCAGTCTAACTCACGCGAATTCCATCGACGCAGCATCTCGGTTTCACCACCGAGTTCTATGCACCCGATCAGGATGCTGTATCGGTGTCTGCTGCTTTTCTCGAGGAACTACCCTCGCGATGCAAACCGTTCGAACGCTAAGACGAAAATCAGTGGACCCTTGAGAATTACTTGATTCCGAGACACTTTATTGGTAACAAATACGCAGTTAAACCCAAAATCGAAAGGTTTAAGAATTAAAAAAAAAAAGATTGCCAACCCCGGCAGCAATAGAAATTTTTAATTAATCGCATAGCAATGAGACGAAATATAAATATTTTTTTATTCATGAGAAAAAAAAAATTACTGAAATATTGAACACGGTAATTTTTTACTTGAATAATAACAAAAAAAAAATTATTCATAATTCCGACAGTGATAAATTTCATTCATAACCCTTGTGTCGGTTGATTGTGATTTGCGGTGGTAGAGGTTACGCGGGTGCACTGTGAAAATCTCACATTTCCTTCCCGTGAAACGTTAAAGGTTTTTCCATGCGTCCGGCAACGAATGGGAGAACGTGTGAAAGAAAACGAGAGAGGGTGGGGGTGGGGGATGGAATGGGATTAAATGTGAAAGAGTGAAACGGAAAGAGATTCTTTCTCTCTCCCGCCACACCGTTTTGCATTTTAAACGTGAGGGCTAATTTATGTGGGAGTCCCAACGTTGTGTGTGGCTGCGGCTCAAACCTCCGCTCCTTCGGCCTCAGCAACCCCCCGGGGCTCGCTGGACGGCCGTCCACTCGCGCGCACCCACGAACTTCTCGTTTCACACCCTCTTGCCCCGACTTGGTCGAGCGTTTTATTTTCACTTAACTCCCTCCCCCGCGCACGTAAAGATTCTCAACGAGAGATCCGAAATTGCCACAGATTTCGCGGAACCGCAAGCTTTCACTGGTTCTTTGTTCTCCGCATTTTTTCTTCTTTCATCTTTTAATCCTCTTTGACCGCAATTTTCATCCTTTAGATGAAGAAAATGAAAAAAAATTGATGACCCAATTCCGTACATACTAAAACCATTAAAGGTCCAATGCCATTAGTATTTCACCCTCGAAATTTGTCTGTAAAGCTACGAGGATTAAAGTTATTAAAAAAAAAAGAAACTAATGACCAAATTACCGCGTTTGAGTGAAAGTAATTTCAGCGCAGTTAAAAGAAAAATGTCATCTACGTACGTTTATCACGAGTCGGCCCCCGGAGAGACGAGGAAATTATCGCGTTTGGTACAAAATCCGTGTAGGGTAGAGTTTTCACCTCGTTTTCCACTCAAAAGTGTTGCGGACGAGAGTGGAGAGATGAGAAAATTAAAATGAGATTCACTGGCGGTTCACGGATAGCGAGAGTTGGAACCCAGTAGGGAAAGGGTATATTTAGCACAAAAAGCCTCTAATTTCCAACAAGGGTGTAAAAAGGAGTCGGAGGTATGGTGTTGCGAAACGATGGGACGGGACGATAGGATACAACAGGGTAGGAAAAGGAGTAAACGAGGGAGCCACAGTGAAAACGCGGTTGCCGCTTGTTGGGTCCATAAAACACCGCTTAGCTTTTTTAGCGCCCCATACCCAGCCGGGTTTTCACCCCGCTCACGGTTGGTTTTAACCCCGTTAAGCTGTTTCGCGTCTTTTCCATCTCTTTTTTTCCTCCCCGCCCCGTTCGCGGGCATTAACTCCCTTAGCTCCACTTCTCCACGTTGGTCTCTTTTTTATCACTACGCTCTACCAATGCCACGCGGAAAAACAAAAAAACAACATTCGCACACGCGCGGGCAAGGCGAGCGGAATACTGTCCGAGGCAGTAGCTGAAGTGCCGCGGCCCACACCCGGCTCGCTCGACACGCGTCGCGACCCTCTTTTGTTTAATTGAAACTTTTGTTTTGCCTTTTCTCTCAAACGGTACACTCGCCAAGCCTGTCCTCATGACCAACAGCAAGTGAGCCCTTAACATTGGGTTATAGAGCAAGGAGCCTTGGGCATTCCCGCATTAGCCACTTTATTAGCAAACCCTCCGGCCATTCGTCAAACGGAGGTCCGACCAAATCGAGTTGCGGCTTCGAACGCAACCGTTTTTATTGTCGACGCACTGACCAGTTTATGGCTTTATCTGGTGACAGATTGTTTGATCAGAGCGGAGTGATACCGCGAAAGGGGTGGATTCCGAGGAATTGAATTCTCATTTGGGTTCAGCTTTGACCACATTTCACCGTTTCATTGATTCCAATGGAGGCTTTTTCTGGGAAGCGTTGATGACCTTACCGTTCGTTTGCTTCTGGACCATTTGTCTTGCATCTTGGAAGCAGGTCTGGTATTGCAGAAGTTATAGGAATACAATTCTCATATAAGGCCACATTCGTCAGCTTTATTGATTTCTGGGCGTCCGTTGATGCACCCTGAATCCTCAGAAAGTGGGTTGTACCAACTAACTACTCGCTCTCTCATCTAATTGTTAGTTCTCCAAACGCATCCGGTTTTTTTTCCAACGCACGGGTCAGAACTGTATTCAGCTTGTTTCCGGTGTCTCGCGAGTGAAACGGACGTAATAATGGACACCTCAATTACTCGAAACTTCCTTGGTGATCCCTGAGCGAGTAGAGTCGTGGCGCTGAGGCCCTACGACTCCTACCTAACTGGTTCACTAATCCAGCGTGCATTAAAAGTTAACCCCGAGGGCGGGTGGTTTTGGTCATGGATGACAAGAGGACGGTTGGAAATGCGTCTGCAAGGCCTCCGTGCCGCAAGGCAGTGTTCCAACGGCATTAGATTTCTGAGTTTCTCAGAATGGAGGCCGTTGGAGTCGGTCGAGTTAGAGGCTACGACACCGGATCCACGTTTCAACTGAAAACGACGTTAGGACTCCGGACGAGAGCTACTGTCCGGTGAGTTTCTGGCTCGCTGTACGCAACACCAGTACTCTACTTACCACGCAACTTTTTGGTCATCTGCTTTCCGCGAATTACGAGACAGCAACAAACAGCACTCTACCATCAAACCCAAGGAAAACTCGAGACGACCGCGATTGCAAATTGACGAAGTATGAAACACGTGAAAGTAGTTCATTCATGTCCTTTATTAATGTCTCCAGAATAATACGAGTTGACGAATTGTCGGTCCTCGAAAACGGATATCTGATAAACCCCAACGAGACTATATGTGTAAGAAATTAATCTGACAGCGCGTCAGACCGTTAATGAAGAAGACTATCTAAGTAAGAATCCGGACACTTAAGACTATACGAATACATCTAGAACGTGGAATAATTTATCGTCAAATTTATCGGAAGAAGAACCTTTGTTCCGAGTCCAAGAGACAGCGCAGACGTTGATGAATACTTCGGCAGGGCGAACGCGGAAAACCCAAGACGACACAAAGACACCAGGGATCATTGAATAATTTCTCCCTTAACTGACGTTGGGAAGAAGAATATCCTTCGAAGCCTACGAAACCTGGATGAACGTTGATGAACGTCTAGCAAGCAAAACCCGAAAAAGCCGAAAAAAAAAATAAAGCTCATGGATTCATTTATCACTATGTTCATGGAAAGAAAAAAAAGATTACCCCCGAGGCGCGAGTGATTGGAACGCGTCAAGATTTCGTACCCTCATCGAGCGAAGAGAAGATTTTCCAAAGGGGGAGGGAGGGAGGGGACGCAACCGGATGAGAGCTGTGGATGAAAGTCGTCCATCCCTAAGACCCTTAGACATTCGACGCGAAGCTTTGGATCGAAGAAGGGGTTGGAAAGCTTCGAGGCGTGAGTCGCGAGGGTCGGGCAACGTCCGTCTTGAATAATGACACGAACGGTGAACCCGCGGCCGTCTTCCTTCTCTTCGTTGTTCTCAGTAACCGAGGCAGGCTAGAAAGGAGGAGAGGATTGCTCCTCGTTGTCTCAGCAGTCTAACACAACACCCTCAGTCGCCATCTTGCTTCTCTACTTATAATTATTGATGCACAAGCAGGCGTATGAGGTGGAGGAAAACGGGGGGAGAGAAGGCACGCACACACTGAGGCGTATAGGAGCCCACGAACTTTCTATAAACTCGGGGAAGCTCGTCTTACTCGCTCTCACCCCATCTGACCCGGCTTCGTCGGCTCGCTTTCCTGAGCCATGCTTGGTGTCCCCTTCCCCCTCGCAGCTCCGCGACTCTCCGACCAACCTCGCAGCCGGAGGAAATTGTTGGAGTTTTCAAAGTCTGACGTGCAGGATATTATGAACAGCGGAGGAATAAGAGGGGGAGGGGGCGCGGAGTAAGAGAGAGATAGACGACAGGGGGTTGCGACGGGGGTTGGCGAGGAAAGAGCTGGGTCGAGGCTCCGGCTGAGGAGGGTAGCTTGGAAACGAGCTTGCAAGGCGCTAGCAAAAGCGGGGCTGTGGAAGTGAGGTCGCTCCTGGCTGGGGGGAGGAAGAGCCAGCGGAAGAGAGTCGGGAAACGACGGAGTCGGTAACCCAGGCGAACCAAGCGAATAGCATATAACTATACTCAACGCGAAAACTACCCGCCTCGGTTAACTCTTCTCAGTTGCCTTCCCTGGCTTTCTGCCGCCTAGCGTCGAGACAACCGAGACCTCCTACAAACCCCATCCCATTCGGTAGAATCCACCAACCATTCGTCTAGCTTAAACTATATTTTGTAACTAGGCGGGAACATAACGCCCGGTGCATATACCAAGCCAGAAACGAAATCGGAAAAAGGCGTTATTCTGCCCAAATTCGGACTTTTTTCGGACATTTTGTTTTTTCCCATCGTAAATACAGTTTTTTTTAGTTTTTTATAAAAAAAAAAGATCTGCGATCAGACGATGTTTAGTCCGGTTAAAAATTTAGTTACAACACGTGGAAGAGGTTATCTGAGCTCCGAAGTGGCTTCAGGGTTAGCGCAGATGTGTAGAACGCGGTATCGCGATATATACAAATACTAGACTACATATACAGTCGGTGTATGTAGTACGCAGTACATATATCGTCCAGGTTGGGAGAGGTAGAAGTATAAGCTTTCCTCTCGCAAATGAGGTAATATATATACAAAAGCTAATACGACCAAAAGTTGCCAACTTGGATGAGTCTCGCGTCCCCAACACACAGAAACGAGACGAACTCATGGACACGAGAGACAGCAACATACACTGAGTTATCCTTTCCAGAGAACTCGATCCCTAGTGAGGAGCGCCAAACCCCCCCCCCCCCCCCCCTTGGTCCCACCACCGCACTATCTCCACACGGACCGACATACCTACATATTTAAAAGGATCTCCCTGCTTGCTTCGTATTACACTTTTCTCCAGACGCAAGCATCGGGTCCCAGGATAATCTTCGGGGATCACGCGATCGCGTGATCTTAAGATTAAGATCGTGTCCAATACATCGAACATTCCACTAACTAAGACGCAAAAAGGCCTTTGAATCTTTCAAGATTCGACATCTTTTTCCAGGTAAGTTTAGTGTTCCGTTATTTCCTTTCACAGTGCTCCCCCAGCGGAGGGTAATTGAATAACGCATATGGAAGGTCTCCAGGATGGCCGCAGACGGGATTGACTTTTAGAAACCAAGGAGCCCGAGGTCTCCAGCATCCACACCGGAATTGTTAGGCAATAAAACCCGAGCGTTAGGTGCACGGTCGTATTTTATCGGAAACGTTAACAGCTTCGTAAATCAGACTCTCGAAGGACAGCAAACCCATTTCGATTTAACACTTCTGGCCTATCGGATTCAAGAATTTATGCGAAAGCTATGCATAAGTTTGGAGAAGAAAGTCGGCAGGCTTCTTGGGATGTTTCAAGACATTGCGCCGGTGGGTTTCATATGGTAATCAGGCCACATCCGGCGAATTGGGAGTTTTGGCAATTGAGGGAGGGAAGTGGGGGCTTAGGGGATGCTTTTTTAACAATCAGCCAAATGACGTTCATGCTTCTACCGTCGAATTTAAACAAACACGGAGTCAAGGCTGACGCGATAGGATGATGGTGCCGGTAGAGATGGAGGCACTACCGTGGTCTCACTCCTGAGGAAACGCAAGGATGTGCCAGGAGAAACGGTAGGTACTATCCTACGTAGCGTAGCACAGACGGAGAATATAATCTAGAATGTTTGAGTAGAACTGCCACCGACTGCAAGTTAGAACAAACTCACTGTGTACTCTCTGGAAACGTCGTATCCATTTCCCCCCTCACCCCGAGACTTCAAACTACCCCTGGCTTTCGTCGCATCTCGTCCGGCTCACGGCTTCGCGGAACTGCTCGGATGAAACATCACCGAAAGCTGGATATTCAAATTCCATTTATTTCTCTGATTAACCCGAAAATGGGGTGTTTTTCTGGAGTTCATTTGCTTGGGAATGTCTGAAGGATTTTTTTTTGAGGCCAACAATCGTAGGGTATCGTCGTATCGTTTATTAGGTCAGATGCCATTTGCTCTGCCTAATTATGGGGTAACATTTGGTTTGGACACTGTTTTGATTTCTGACGGTGAATTTAGAATAATTGTTTTTGTGATTACGAGAATTAAGAGGAAGTATGGGCATTATAGATATATAAGAATAGATTTAGAAGTGGGTTCCGCGCAGCCACCTCCTCGTGGTGGGACCTGGGAAATGAATGCTATTTTGTACAATGTAAATTGTAAAATGGCACTTATTTGCTAACGGCTGCTTAAAAATCATCATTTTTTATTCCATTTTCTTCCATTCTGTGTTTATGATAAAAAAAAAATTTGTTCTGTTTTTTTTTTTTTTTTTCTGGTGCGAAGCTCATCGTAATCGAAAAAAAATGGCAAAAAAATTTCCCGATTTTTTCGATTTAATTCGTAGCCTTCTTTTCGAACAGAAAAAAAAACATTGCTACTTATATAAGACATAAATCTTTTAGTTAAATATAATCGAAACATCACTTCTCCTGGAATTTTTTTTTCCCTGTACGGCAATAGAAACAAAGATGTTCTTTTTCGAAAGAAATTACTAATGAACCTTTAATTTTTTATTTACGAAAGATTCTTTATATTATTCCAGAAATCGCAGTATGTAAACTTGTTACATGCAGCGCTTTCAAAAATCATAAGATCAAGAGGGTAAAATTTGTCGTTATTTTCTATTTTTTTTTGTAGCCGGAACAAAGAACAAGCTTTAGGGTTACATCAAAGCTGATACGACAAAGACCGGTTGAGCTGTTTTCTTCTTTCGTTTTTATCACTTTTACGTCATAATACATAATGTTCTTGTTTCTCTTGTCGGTATTATGTGAAGCTTCTTTAGAGTCTGGTGCGCACCATCGACGATGAGTTATTTTTTCGTTGACACGTATAGGTATATTCCGTAAGTGTATGTGTGTGTGTCGAGGCCGCAGTGTTATCTCAAGCTCAAGAAGGCTGCGCTCGAAGGGGTTGGTTGGAGGCGGTTGGAGCTCATGAATATTCATTTCTTGCCGGTTTCTTACGGGCCGCCGGGCGAACGGTCTGAAGGGGGTGAGTTTCGCAGCGGCAGCGTCGGCTGCTGCTGCTGCCGCTGCGGGAAACACGAGACGTAGGGATGAGGCAGCGAAGAGAAGAGAAACCGTGAGCGCGAGGGTGGGTTTAAGGGGGTATGGGAAAACGGGACTGGAAGGCTGCTGCTCCTAGTGTACTTTTAAGCTCGGCGTAGTGGGGGCATCTGGATCAATGCCGAGACCACGCCCCCTACGTCTTACATCCCACTCTACTCGGGGTCTTTCCTTTGCTTTTCCACCTCTTCCTCATCTACAACCCAACCACGCGGGCTACACAACCCTCTCGGCCCTTTCTCGCCACATTTCTCATACCTTTCAATCCCAAGTCCACGATGAAAAAAATATATAAGAAAAAAAAAATACGAGTTAAAAAAAATGTTATTCTTAAAATATAATAATCATGCAAAATATGTATAGTTTTTTTTATTAATTAGAACTGTTGCAATCTTGAACATGGAGCGTTCTTTGCATTATTTTATTTTAAAAAAATATAACAATTTTTTTTTTCATCCCTTATAATAAGTATTCCAAAATATCTACGAATCTGCAAAAATGATCAAAATTGCTTGTAAATTAAAGTATGAGTATTTTTTTTTTCGTTCATCAATGAGATTGTTAATCTCCGCTGTGAAAAAAAGGGTAACAAAACTTGAATAGAATTATCGTCCGAATTACCAATTTTGAAAAATAGATCGCGGACCTCGTGAGACAAACAATGTGTCAATCTTTTTCTTTTTTTTTTTGTCATGTTTTCTTATTAACGACATAAATTTTCAAGACGTCAGGATTCCGGCAAAGATAGTTGAAACGTCTTGTTATTGCACGCGGAATATAAGCCGCGAGCAAAGGAGCCCAAGACTCGGTGCGAACGAAGAGTAGCGAGAGTTACGAACAGTGCGCGGGAGGAACGCAAGCTGCATCCACCATCCACCGGTTGAAATATATAACGCAGGAAGTGCAGGGGGACAGCGAGAAAGATGGATGGAAACGGGATGGGATAGAACCGGAACAGCTTTTGGAAGCATATAGCATTGGCGTATCTCATTGCGAAGGAGCTATTTCTCATCTCATCTCGTCTCATCTAGACTCGGCTCGAGTCATCGTCACGTCTAACTCTCCCACGTTTCTGTCCCTACTTCGTTTCGTCCCTCTTCGCTTTCTATCTCTCGTCTTCCTTCGCCGTCTTTGACGAGAACATTGTATAAATGCGTATATATATATAAGCGTTATAACGCAGCAAGTATAAGGCAAGGATAGCACCGGTGTAAGGTGTAGTAGCAGTACCTTCGCGTAACGCCTCGGGCTGTTCTTTCCTTCAACGTTACTAGGCAAACTGTATTCACCACTAATTATCATGCCGTGTATACTCAACGCCAGACTCGTAATTCGCTCGATTGCAACGATAATACCGATAACATTAGGTTACCCGACAAAAAAATCTTTACGATGATAATAAAAATGTATCTTAGCTATGCATGTAAAACTACCCGTTCGTAATTTAGGATGTGTAGATAATTTTTTTAATTAATTTTAAACTAAGTAATGAACAAACAAATTATTTCTAGATTAATAAAATTGTAATAAAAATTAATAAATGAAAACTGATTTAAATCCTTCGAATCCATTTTTATTTTTTTTTATCATCATTTTACATCATCAATGACGAATGTGTGCGAAGATTTACGCGGAAGTCGCGTTTCATCGGCTTAACTGAGTGTTCAACAAAATGGCGACACCTGTCCGTCATTTTGTTGCACTCGGGAACGACAAGCGCGAGTTTGCAAGTCGGTCAATCGGTCAGGTTCATCGTCGCTTCACTTGAAAATTCCGATGGTTTCGATTGAGAAGCGATTACGTGTAACACGACGGATCGACAGGGTTTCCCTTGGGAAAGGGACTAAAACTGGTAAGTCTGGCAAGTCTCGAGCTCCGAAGCGTCTGCACTAAGGGCTAACTATCTCAATCGTCTGCGATCAAACGACGAAGACATTGAATCAAACCGTTGCCAAAGCTCAAGGTGAACTAAGCACACGATTCGGCGGGTTTAATGGCAGCAATTCCTTAGCCAAATGCGTTAACTTCGACGTTAAGGGCGTTAGAAAAACTTCAAACATAACCTTTTCGAGTGTTCGAATCCGCTACTTCTCAAACTTTCATTTGGGTCTAAAATTCTATACCGCATAAAATTTTTTATCTCTCTATGAAATTTCTATAAAATACGATACGAAACAGTCTGAGAAAAAAACCAGAAATGTCAACAAATTTTAGCAGACGTCAATGTTCTCTTCATTATTATTGCGAAATAAAAAAAAATGCAATCGATGATTAATATTACTTCCGTTTTTTTCGTCCTTTGTTACGAATTATAAATTCATAAGTACCAAAGTCCGTCGCCTCGCAGCAGCACCAAGCGCTGCATCACAGTTCAGACGCGAACCGCGTGGCGCAAAACGACGACAGCGCCACTTTCACCGCTCGCGGATTTCACTACAAATTTCATGCGCGAACTCTGCTTTACCGTCCAACGATAGAAGGCTCCGCGGATAATACGCTTCACTTATTATATCATAAGTCGCGTCGATTGCGGGACTGTGAAATTCACTCTCCGTTGACCCGAGACGATTGGACTCTGCAGAGGCGTTTAAACGGGCTTATCGGGCGTAATTAGTAAAGCATATAATGCATAAAATCAGATGCTTCGATTTTTATTTTTCTTGAAATTATACTATTTAATTCATTTATTTTGCAGTATGTTTTTCAATTTAAAAAATGACATTCTTTCTTCAAAATAATTTTAATTTCGTTACTTTTTTTTTACCTGCGCTTCTAGTCATTCAGCACGATGTTTTTTAGACTTTTTTTCTAATAAAGTATAAATGAATCTCTTTGTATGTTAGTCTATCCGTTTTGACTCTATTTTCCAAGAAAAATCAACTATATACTTTGATAAAAAGAAATGATTTCTTTTTTTCAAATATTACCAAGTTTAATCGCGAACATTGCGACAAGAACTCCGGATGTAGACAAAGTTGAGCCGCGGGCATTGAGCCCTTAGGTGCCTAATTAATATTTATCAGGTCCCTGGTACCCGTTGAACTCGCCTCAGTCTCAGCTCTCTACCGTTTTACCTCCTTTCAGCCATAGCCCTTATCCAAGAGGATATTCCTCGCCCCTCTAAAATCCCAGCGCGCTCCTTGTAAAATCCAATATCTGAGGAGAATCTCGCGACTGCTTAGGAGAAGGGTAGAGCGCGGCGTTTCCTCTACCTTGCTAGGGTTTTGAGTATAGCATCGTTGCTCCCCCTTTGCCCTCCACCGCCCCGTTCTCAGGCGTATACCCAGGCAGCTTGTAGGAACCCAGGGGGTTGGCTTTTCGTATAACGAAGCGAAGCATCGAAGCAGCGTCGCACCCCCTTGGATGGCAACCCGGGAAGACGTGACTGAGAAAGAGGAAGGAAGAGAGCCTACGCTGCCTGCCTCTTCGTTGAACGAAAAGGAGACTAGTTGAAGCTCGAAGCTTGGAGAAAAGGGTCGAGCAGACGCAGAGCTTCTCCAACCCCCGAGGCTTGTGAGGTAATAAGGCGAAGGAGCGCGCGGAGGAGATGATGGAAGAGAGATGAAAATTTTGCTGGCGCGACATGGAGAAGGAGAAGGTGAATCAAAATGGCACGCTATTCGAGAACAAATTTTGAGCTGTTGAAGGACAATTTCACAAAGGGCTCTTGTCAACCGGTACGAATATTTTATATTTTTAACCCACTTATTCGGATTAAAAAAAAATTAATATATCATGCAACCCTTTCTTCAAGATTTTGTATGATTTTTTTTTTTTTTAAACGAACAGAAATACAAATGTTGTTATTAAAAAGGGCTCTTGTTAACGGGTTTAAAGATTTTTAATTGGCCAATTAGTACGATATTTTTATATTATTAAAAAATATGTTTGATTTTTTTGGTTTAATTTCTGTAGAGAACAACTCGTTCTCTAAGAATTTGTATAATTTTTTTCCTTTTTTTTATTTCACATTAAAAAAGTAATTAGGGTAAAAAACCTCATACTTCGAGGTCTTAGTCACGCGAATTAATATTATTTTTTTACAGTGAAAATGTAAAAAATTTAATCGTATCCCTTCGAATCGCTGCGAACTCTCAATCTATCGGTCTGATTATTGGATTAGAAATTATAATATATTGGGCCATTTTGCCCCATCGAATATGCCAACGGCCAAACATTGTCACGCTAACCATAGATCCCAACGACTGCGTCTACAACTTCTGTTTAACTCGTTCACCTCGAGAGAGGGAAACGAACGAAGGCAGCGTTCGTACGTTCGCGCTGTGTCGAGGAAAGCCCCTGTTTTCCCGGGGGTTCACGAGGGGCGGCGTCAAGACGCTTCCGCAAGCTCCGCCAATCGGAGCTCTCACGTGGTACAACCCCAAGCTCGACGATTCGTCCCGCGGCTTATACGACGTACCCGGCGCATCTCCGTTTTCTTAGAGTGTGCAACGATCACTGGTAAAAATAAACGGTGGGGTTGAAAGAGGGTTAGACGGTTGAATGCAGAGGGGAATGTGTGCGTGAGATCGCGGCCATTGGCCCGTTCGCTCGCGAAGGGGCGGAAAAACGGGGGAATCCCCTTTTCTTCGTACTCTATCCCCGCCGCGATGAATTCATACGTATCTCTACACGATGCAACTCAGTGAAGTTTTCTTCGATTTTCCTGTACCCCCTTAAAATTCAACCTTCAAACGAGGGGGGGCCAATGGCGTATACGACGTGTTGCAACGTCGAAACTGTTTTAACACGTATGCCGCAACGAGAAATCGATAAGTTAGGGCGCAACGTCGGTTCGAAAGCTAAACGTGGCAAGTCCGCGAAAAGAGTTTACGTCAGGAACAGAGTCGAAAATTAAGGGAAACATGTCGCTAGTTTGCCGCGTCAAATGCCTTTGGAGAGCTAATTTGGATATGCAAATTAATTCGCTGAAGGATGAGATTTATAAGAAGCAAAACTATACATCTATTCGTGCCGAGTTCTGGGGTTGTTAACCTTTTCCCGATGAGAAACATCGCGGTATTTTTGGCTCGGAATCTTTAAGATATTCAGAATCGAGTTTCGTGAACAAATCAATAAAAATGAATCCTTCAAAGATAAATTTTAGGTCAAGATTGTCTGCAACATTTATATTTTTAATTATTCAATGGACTTTTAAGCCTCGAAGACGAGTTACGCGTCATTGAAATAAAGTATATGTGAGAATATATAAAAAATATATCTTTCACATACGACGGCAAAAAAATGCATATATCTTATATATATATCTGCCGATATATCTCACATATACATACGATATATATGACTGATACATAAAAAATATATGTCAAACAAATTATACATAAATTACGAAACTTACGCCGAAAGATTAGGTATCTTGTATATAACCTCAATGCACACGATATTCGTAGAGGGCGTTGCGAAACGCTTGATTTTCAAAAACTGCGATTTCTATCGATCTCATCGAAATCGTAATAATAACGGCAAACGTAAAAAAATGTATGGGGTTTTCTGGACTTGAAATATTGAACATTTAAAAGAACGTCACAACATTGAAAAAAAAAAAAAATTCAATTCGCGTCTACGGATAATAAATTCTTAAATGAATGACTAATGAATGAATGACCAGTTATTTTTTTCCTCTCACAGCTGCAATAGATATAATATCTAAATACACATGCGCTCATTTTCTCGATCATATTATTATGATTATCCGAAAAACAAAATGTCTCGATAATCGGCAAATTTCATGCAATTGTTCAGATTGACGCCGGGTACGTGACGTCTGAATACAAATTGGGAAATGGCTCTGAAACCTCAAACTTTCATCTATTAATAATAGGGGGGCGGGGGCGGGGGGTGGGGGGTGGTTGGTTAGGGCGTTGGGTTGTTACGTTAGTTGCCGTACGAGCTTAACTTCCCCAACTTGATATTATTATCACGCTATGTTGGTAGCGTTCTCACTCTCTCATACCGATGTTGAAACACCCGACGTATTAGGTATTCCGTGCGCCTCGGTTATGCTGGAGAACTAGAGCCGTTCTTTCGGATGGTAATCGTGGAGGCGTTTGCAGAGATGAGATATACGCTATATATATATATATGTAATCTCGTGTAGCATCGCGCTCGGCATAGATGAGGGCACCGCCCAAGACGCGAGCTTTCGTGATACATTAACGTCAATTTCCATCCGAGACTCTCTCGAGGAACTTACTTCCAGTCCAAGTTGTCGAGGCGCTACGAACCAGCGAGGCAACGCTCACTTCTCTTCCTACGATCTTCCGGGTCGCGCACAGCCTTGCGCGTTCTGGGGGGAGGAGAGGGCGGTTGAGGACGTTAAAGCCTCAGGAGAAACTCGACGAGATGCTTCCCTCTCGAATTATTAATGCTACGGGACACGGGGAGCAGCCGCGATATTGAGGCAAGACGCGAGAGACTAGAGGAGCACTGTGAAGCGAAACGGTCATGAACGGGGCAAGAAACTACGTTGGGTGTAAAGGAGTATGAAGCGTCAGGATAGAAAGATCAATCGCGATTTTGAAGAGTTCATTTTTTTTTATTTATACATATAATACGGAGATTATTAAAATTATTTTCAAGGATTCGCTTTAATGCACTCGTTGATAAAAAGACCTTTTTTGTGCTGCCTGCGCGAAAAGTTCGACTTTTCATGCCTATGTTCAGTGCGTAGAACGTCACTTTCTGTGTCCACGTGCGTAGAAACGCCGACGTATGCGCAGGCCGCGATATTCGTCACTTTTTACGCACTAGTGCGTAGACATATTTTTAAATCCACGGATCGCCGTGCGACTGATTCGTCTCAAATCAATATTTATTTAGTTTGGTTGTGGTGTTACGAATGGGAGAGGATGTAACCAGTATGGTTAACGGCATGCTATGCGAATATGGAAAATAATATGGCGTTCGCGAGCTTTATAAGCGTTTGTAAAAAACACAACGACAGTGTTTTATTTATTTTTTTATAACAATAATAATAATTATTATTATTATTGCTATTATATGATCAACATTATAAATATTATCATAATTCTAACCGATCGTATTATTATTGTATTGTTATAATAATAACAATAATCCAATATTATATTATTGTTAATATTACACTTAAATTAAACAATATTAAACTCATACTTTGAGTACAGATTTTTCGTTAAAAATGAATCATCTATATCATAGATCAGCGTTTGTCAATCTTACATCAAGCTGTTTGAAATATAGATTACATCAATGGCGTATTACTGCCTATACGAGAGTTCAATAATTCAGTTATAGTTATATAAATCACAAAGATGAAATTTTCTCACGACTATTTCCATCAGGAATTACGAGTTTGGATTTTTATACACACTCCGCCATTCGATTGACCAGTGAATCGTCTCACACTTCTCTCGCCGACAACAGCTAAACTTGTTCCTATTCGATTTCTTTCTGTGAATTCGAAGGGTTGTCGGATAAAACAAATTAAAATTCTTCGGTCAGCTTTGACGATTCGTGAGACTCATATCTCGATATACTTGTTTCGATCTCGTCCTCGCTGTCTCGTTGACCCGCGGTCTTCCGGGAAGCCGAGGAAGGAGGGGGGAGGGGGCTATCTCGTTTCGTTTTTAGTACGGACCTTCGCGAAACTGACCAGTCCTCTCTGTCTCGCTTTCTCTCTATCGTTTTCGCCCGCCGTCCATTCACCCTTGCGGAGAGGCCGACTGGGGTAACTCGAGGTTTGCACGGACAGTGGTCAGCGGTGGGAAATTCCTGCGTTCTGGACACACGTACCGAGCGGCGCGCACACGCCAAGGGTAATTGCGCGAAATTGTTCTTTCACCCTCTTACACACCATTCGTAACATACGAGGGCTTTCCCTCCATGGATGGTACCACTGTCCACTCTCGGATACGAACATATTTCAAATCCTCATATTCATGCTTTGGCTCACGGGACGACGAACCTTTGACAATTTTCTGCCCGTACTTGCTACAGCATTTTCTTTGACATGCTTCGTAATAAAAAGATTATTTTTTTGATGTGATTACCATTTTTAATGACATTTTTAAGTAGTTTAGGTTGCCTATAAATCGGTTTTTCTCGGTTTCGAGATAATTGTTCTTTTTACTGTCTCATCGCATACGAAGTATGGAAAAAGAGAAAGTATTGTATTCGCGAGAAAAAATAACGACAAATTTTATGGACAATATCACTATTTTCAACATCGCAAAATGGAAAAAAAATTTGACTTTTGACTTCATATTGTTTTTTTGCGACAATTGTTGGCAAATTATTCAATCAAGAAAATGTAAACATTTTATTTTACTATTGTTTGTAGTGACTATTTATTCATTTTAATGTTTTCAAATTTACATCATGAATTGATAACAACAAATTAAACGAACCTATTAAGGTTTTTTTTTTTCAATAAAAATTAAAAAATTATTTTTACCGTCCTTCACTTTTTCGATAATAAATTCGATAGTATCGTAACATTATATAATGATATCTATAAAAATTCATATTTTAATAATTAATACGTAAATTAATTAATATGAATTTAAATGTTAATATAACGTTTTTACATTGTGACGTATTACGTGAGAAAATTTCTTGATGAGACGGTCCTGAGACTTGCTTGACCACTGGTCATCTTTGGAAAGCTACTTTTCGATTTTATTTCCACGATACTTGCATTCTGTTATTGCATAGTCGCGGTGCGGCTGTTGGCTACTTTAACCCTTCCCATGATATTCTCATGGAAAAAGTGGTCCGAATTGAACAGGTCGAGTGTCCGCTAATCTCAATATACTTGTTGCGATCGAACGAGACGAGGAGTCCTTCGCTCGCAAGGGTGACTTCGAAATTCCAGTTTCGCGCTCGAGCCCCTCGAAGTATAGGGGCGGAGAGGGATATAGTAGGGTTTTCGCGTTTCTTGAGTCTCGTAGCCCCCAAAAGTAGACTGACCAGTGGATTCTACGATAAGTTCTCGCAATACTGTGTCCAGCGGTATAGTTTTTGAAGCATTGTGAGAAAAGAATAATGCAAACAGGTTGTGAAGGAAAAAGCCCCCCGGGAATCAGGACTTGTGCCATTTCTTCCGAGTTCTTGAATGCCAAATGGCTTCGCTAGTCGTTCGGAAACGAACTATCAAAAAATTATAAAAAAAAAAATGTAACCAAAAGAAACTTTGAATTTTTTATAAAATGGCCCATTAGGATGAACGGAAAAAGATTCAACCCTTCACAGCATCATTTCTCAAGGCTTGGGACCCGTCTCCTGTATTTGCAAGCCGCTACGAGTTTCTCAAATCAATATTATGCCTCCAGCCCACCCAAGAAAGCTCCACTCGCCTCGCTAGATGAGATCCTCATCTGGAAAGTGTTGTCCCATTGACGAGACCGACTTTACGCGGTTGTAAAAAGTGTAATCGAAAAAATTTGAACGCCAAAATAAAGAGGAAACATTTTTCTAAGTATAAGATTAATTTTCATGGGTATTCATCAAAAATTGGATTGACGATATGGGTTTTAATTTAAAAAATCGTCTTTTCCAACGGACATAAGTTCCTCGGCATCGTCGCCTTTCGCCCTCTCGGTGTGTGCTAATAAAACGGATCTTATATAGGCGAAGACGCCATTTTGAATAATGCGGACCAATCGGAGGCGGTGGTAGAGGAAGGCAAGGCGTCTTGCGAGGGGGTGGTAAGCACTGAACCGCTACCCAAGCTCTCTAGGAAGGCACCCCAACACAAACTACCCTTATATTATACAGAGCGCGAGAGCTGGAGCCCCGGGTTTCTCTAGCTTTCCTCTTTCCCTTCGTAGCTCTCCCCGGAACCTTCTTTACCCACCCACTTCCGACCTCCCCGTTCCTCCGTGGCCCACCACGCCGTTTTCGCCTCGGGAAGCAACGTCCTCGAAGAGATACGTGAGCCGTGCACACCGGGGCTGCTAAAACATTTTCCATTAGCGTGGGCTCCTCGCGGAGGCTCCTCGCTCCGGACTACCTCAGCTCTTCATCGTCGTCGTCGTCTCCATTCAATAGTAAGGACGGTAAAATCGACTACGATGAATCTTGCCGAAAACGGAAGCTACCCTATCAGTTTCTAAATATACTTTAAAAGATGAAAACTTTCATTTCACAGAATTATTGCCGGTCTCAAAAATCTTAACCCTATGAGATCAAACATTTTTTTGGACTTTTTTTTCCGCTGATTTACTTTCAATCATAGTTCACATAGGACGCGCAGCAGCAATTAACACGGTGTTATCAATATTTTTTCGTTGGGTTACATTAGTAGTGGAATAGCCACCAGGAAACGCGTCGTAATTGAGTTTCTCAATTCTCGTTTTGAGGTTACAGTAAGGGATACAAAGTCGTCAGGATTCTGGGAGCCGCACCCTTTCGTACTTTACCATATTTACACGGATATCCTGGAGCCTTCAGGATCCAGGACCTCATTAACTTTTCACGAGACGTTCGCAGTGGCAGCAAACTTCAGAGGCTACTAATCATCCTTAAACCAAGCCACCGCTTGGTCCTCCTTGCTCCCACCTCCTCCCCCCTTTCTCCTTACCAACCCCCGGTAACCTTCTGTATAACCCTAGCGCCTTCCATCCCCCACAAGTCGCGTAATTAATTTAATTCGGGCTCCAACTCCAACGACTTCACTCGCGGCGGATTCCCCGGCAGGCCGGGCTGGTAACGGGGGGGTTGCATGCTGTCCTGGCGATGCCTGGGAGGTGGGTTAGTTTCTCGAGCATGAGCTCGCGGCACTCCTTCCTTCTGAAACCCACCTACCCACCCCCTCGTCCTTCGCGCGCCCGTTACCAACTTCCTTGCAGAAGCCGACAACGACAACGATGAACTCCGTACTAAGATATCTTCTACTATGAAGCAACCATTTTCGAGAATATTACCAGCTAAAGATTCAGGCTACTTAAATAAGGGATGAAAAATAATGCTTGCTATCGATTGGACGTATTCAGATTGGAGGTTTTTCGTTATCGGTATTTCCCTTGTTAGTCGATAACGAATAAAAACTCCACCCTTAAATTTGTCGTGAAAAAAGGGTGAATAATTGTCGCCGCTTTTTAAAAATTGGAGTTTGATTTAAAAAAGCATGAATTGCTGGCAAGAATTACCTATTGGCGCATCAATGGAAAAAATAGCCATTTTTCATTCACTTCTGCTGAATTATTATTTTACTCAACCGCTAGAGGCTCTTCAAGAGGATGAGTTCCAGTTTCAGAGAGTCTGCACAGCAACGAAGAGCCGGAGGGCGGCACGTAGGGTGGTTGGGGCGGGGTGGGTGTAAAGCAGAAGCACGATGGAACGTAAGACAAAGATGATTGCAGAAGCTTCCGCCCGTAGGTCCCCCCCTTGTACGAGGGGGTTGAATCTCGCTCGCGGTGTCTTAAGTCTCGCAGGGTTGGAAGGCTGCCTTCCCACCCACGGAAAACCCATCCCAACGATGCCATCGTATCTCGCAGAGCTCTACGTACTCCTGACAAGCGACGTTAATGTATGTATGAGATCGGCGAGGAGGGTTGCAGGAGGGGAGTAGTTGAGAGACACCTTGAACCACCCTCCCCCCAGAAAGGGGTTTCCTCTCGAGTCTCCCGATCTCGTTCGTGCTCCACCGGCAGTCACGACTCTCGGCGTCTTACACACTCACTCATCCTCCCCAACAACTTGGATACCCCAACCCACCCTGAAGCGCCTCAACTGTCTTATATTCCGTAGCGAAAGCACAGATGGGAAGGGTGGATGCTGCGATGCTTTCTCGCGCATACAGAGTGTGCCGCGACGCGACGCTCAAACCGGCTCTATGGTACATAGGCACGTCGTGGATTCCGCGAAGGGTGGTTGATGGCGATGCTTCCAGAGTGTGGAAAGAGAGAGAGAGAGAGAGACTAGATACGAAGGAGGAACCTCCAACGGCATCAACGAAGCGAAGTGGCACTACCGGGACGAAATGGGAAACATGAGAGACCACACCAAGCAGCCGTCGTCATTCGAGTTTCCTTACTCCGTTCGCCAAGCATTTCCCGTTACCTTCTAGCTGTGATGCACCCTCCTTGGTTATCTTATATTCCCAACATGATCCTCACGCTTGGAATATATTTTCCGAAGATAGCACCAAGGACAATGGTTGAACTAAACTTACACGGTGATTCGGATTTGCATCACGATATAAATGGAATCAATGAAGGAAACGAACGGCAGAGGAAGTGAAGTTATCTGAAAGATAAGATGGACCCCTTGACGGAAAATGACGAAAAATGAAAGCCCAAAGCCTGATGAAAAAAGTTATGCAAAAAAATGGCTGTAAAAAAATTAGCGTTCCAGTGTTTGTGAACATCACGATAAATCACGTTTTTGCCGTATGAGAAGTATGTTTCTTCCATTACACTTAGCGCCTATCATTGTATTGATTAAAATAATTTTTGGAAACAGTTTTTTTTTAATACTTGGCGTACCATTTTTTTTTTCTTGAAAAAATTTGTTTAGGAAATTAAATTTTTTTTTGAAAAAGTGATATTTTTTTTATGCGTTTTCTTTACCAACATTATTGCAATAATATTTTTTTTTAAGTTATAAGGTTAAACTTTTTGAAAAAGTTCACTTACCATTAATTACAATATGTAATAATTAATTACTTTTTCGTTAACTCCACGTTTTCGTTTGACTGACTAATACCGACGATTAAGGCGCAGTGAAATATAAAAAAGAAAATAATAATAATAATACCTATCAATAATTTTTTTTTCTTTTATCGTTACTCGAGCAAAAATGTAGGTATAAGGCGATCAATTTTATTTTTTTTTTATTTTTCGCAACCGACATTTGAGTCAACTGTAGCGACACACACAACGCCACGCGAAATTCGATGATTTGATTCTGCGCTACAGAACAGAACAGAACATTTTGATCGTAGATATTTCCCGAGAAATGTTCAATATCTCAGAATATACTGAAGCAATTTAGTCGTAAATAGACGCATTTGAAAGATTAGTTCGGAAATATGATAAAAGTATTCCGAAACGTTTAATCCGATGTTTCATTTCCGAGATATGCGGACTAAAAGTGTCGTTTCTGACATATTGCGGTAACTATACACGGTAGCGTCACGCAACCTAAAAAAAATGAAAGTCTTTGGCGTCGAGACGCTTCCGCGTCGCTCGATATTAGATTCAGAAATGTATAGTTTCTCAAACGCGAGTCTACGGAGCTCCCGAGTCACGATACTGAAAGATAAATCAAATATAGGAAGAATGATGAAGTGTTCCTATAGTTGTGATATCGTTGTCACTTTTACATTCGAGTCACCAACGTTGAAAAATAGATAAATGATCAGAGAAACGTCTCCTAAAAGACAATGTATCGACATCATTCAATGATGCTTCCGCCCCGGAGCTTCCGGGCTTCCGGATGCTTCCGGAGTTGAGTTCCGCCTCTATCTTTATTCTGAATTTATTCTCTTAATGATCATATGACCAAAATGATAGACCAGGCATAACCCTGTTCACTCACCCCTATGCCTTCATCGCACCCTTACATCTAGAAGGAGGTCTTTGCTTCAAGGATTTGCTCCTTAGAAGACGTAATATTCGAGATACGCACAAACACACGAATGTTTCGAGAGGAAGCATCTCGTCTGAACTCCGAAGCGAGTTGAAATTCATCTGCATGGGAATTGATGCCCCGTCCCTCGCAATTAGCATTAATGTGAGTCCACAGTGATGCGTCTTTCGTACAATCGGAATCCAATATTCCTCCTTGTTTTCGACATGGAAGAGCAAATAGAGTGGATGATCTAACTTGTCAGATACCTCCGAAGTGTTAAGATATTTATTTGTATCTGCCGAAAATGCGTAACGAAAGAAGCGGGTGGATACCATTGATTAATGAGCGAAGAGGAAAAAGAATGAAATGTACCACGCCTGGCATCGAGGTCTCCCGCTTGCCCGCCTCTTTTGCCACTGCGCACTTTTTTCTACCGCCCTTATCAATGCCACAGGTTGTTATAGGTGTATTACCATACATCTATAGTGGACTCACGAACGCCCTTGTAAATAAAAAAAAATCCGAGAAAATCGGAGAACTTTTCAAGAACTACCATTGATTTTTTAATGCACTCTTCGTAGACCTGTCTTAAACAACGGGGTTTTCCGGTCCCGGGCTAAGATGGAGGAAAATCGTTACTCACTAGAGTCTCGCGGTGTGGGTATAAGATGAGGGTAAGCGAGAAAGAGAACGCGAAGAGAGGGGTTGAAGGTCTGGAAACGAGGGGGGTTCCCTGCTAACATTCTCGCTAGGAAAGGAGGGAAGGAAGAGGATAGGAAGAGAACACGCGAGTGAGGGGCAGAAGAGGTGATACCGGGAGGGTGGGTAGCTACGAAACACAGTGAGAGAGTAGTCTCTCTAGCCGGGTAGTCGAGATTCGCTCGGAGCACACACTTGCACACTTACATAGGAAAGCTCCGAGGCTCTCGCTCTTCGTTTCTAGAGGTAGGAAGTGGTGGTGGCAAGACGATCCCTGGGAAAATGGCTAAAATACGTCGATATTAGGCGGAGAACGTTTGAGGGAATGGGGGGTAGGCTTTCAGTCGAAGCTTTGCAAGCCCTACCAAGTGCGCCATTAAAATTTATCATACCAAACGAATGGTTCCATGGTAACACTTTTTCATATTCGCATCATCAAAACTATAATCATAAATCAACGACCTTCCATATCGATCTTTAGGGTGTTTTCGACATTTTTTTTCAACATTGCATGGCAAGAAAATGGCTAAAGACAAACATCGCCGAAACCAAACTAACTGATTTTAACGCAGTCTTTCGACATCAAACATTGAATGGCTAAAACTGCATGATCCTTCTACTTCCGCCGAAAATGGCCCCAACGACCCCGGACTCTTTTTTTCTTTTCCTTTCGGTATAACCAAGTGACGCGTTTATGATGTTTTTGATGCCATGTAAGCATTCGATGGATTTATTATGATGCGCAGGTCGTAATACCACAACGTTAGAAACTTCATGGCGCACTAATTCAGTCATAGCGTCAATCTATTCGCGGCAACTCTGCGGAAACGACGTTCGTCGTCGTTGTCTCCGCAGTGCTGCAGTTCTATACAACCCACAACCGAGGAAATGCATACGCAAATATGCTTTGTCGCGTTAACTTCGTCTGGTAGTTGCGCGAGTATGAAGACGGAGAGAGAATCTGGCAAGACAGGGTTGGGGGGTGGAGTTTGTTCGATTCGATATTCATCTCGAGATTAAATTCAATTTCTCGTTGCTGCTGGTAGCTGTGACTCTGGTGTGAGGTACGCTTCGAGCAAAATGGGGAGGGGTGGGGGGGGGGAGACCCTATTTCTCTCGTGGAACGCAACGGGGTGAAACGCGAGACGTTTCGAAGGCTCACAACTCAGAGACGCCACCGTGGCAATTAATTCATTCCAAGAAAGTGCCATTTTTTTTTTAATTTTCGCAATTAATTGCAAATTAAGCGATGGGGGATGGAATAAATATGACAGTTGAGTACTTAGTCTGGCGTTCCGATTTTGCTTCTCTGTCATCCGGGTCCCAGGGGAAAGTTCGTCGAGGATGGTACAAGCTCGGTCTTGAGGAACAGACGACTGCCTTTCCCGGAGGTGGAGCCGAAGGGTTGGTAGAAAGATGTTAAGGGGGTTTGTGAGAGAAGCGACAGCGAAGACGGGGTGAAGAGATAGAGTCTCGCGAGGGCGCCAGCGAGAGGATGATGGAGAGAGAGTAACTGCACTGTTTCTCATACCTAACCTCCCTCGTTCCTGTTCGTCTTCTCGGGAAACCTTCATCCTTCCTTCCACCGGAGAGAACCTCTCCCACGTCCCATATCATTAATTATCTAAATTGAAGCGCCATGGCGAACGTTGACTATCCTATAGCGCCTCTCCACGAGAGCCCAGAGCGTCGTCGTTCGCGTCGTCTCTTAGATCGAAATTGTCAAAGGAGTCGACGGCAAGGAAGACCAAGATACCCAAAGTCTGATAGACGAAGATGCAGCGCCATTGCAGAACTCGGCGTAGAGATGTCGAGAATTCGGTGGAGAACGAGAGAAGTGGTGAGAGTTTCCGTTGGGTGGTAGTTCCGAGATACGTAGTATGAACCCGTCTTCTCTCACGGGGATGATAATGCCGAATAGCAAGCTTTGCCTACATTAATTCGTGAAACTTTGCATCCGAACTTCTATTTACGACCTCAAGAATTTTTTTTTTTTACGAAAAAATATCGATGTTTTAAGTATTTTCTGGTATTATATTGTCAAACATCTTAATTATTAATGGCGTTAATCCGACATCGTTAAAAAAATGTTGAACTTGTAACTCCATCGAGCCATTGCGTGAAAAGAAATGGAAGAATTCATCGATTCACGGTCTCATTTTGTTTATAACATCAAGCAGATTTATGGATAATTTTTTTATTTTATTTTATCATAAACTTTATCATAAATAATTTAGTATTCATTAATAACAAAACAATTTTTTTTTTATTATACCTTAAATATTTATGATTTTAAGCTCCGTACGCGGAAGGCCTGGAAATGTCGAAGTAAACAGTTTAATTTTTTTCTTGCATGCAAATAAAAACATTAATCACTAATTCCAGGCAATTGTTTGTTCGTAATGGTATTTTAACAATGTGAAAAAAATTCCGGTCCCATGTATAACATTTTTAAAAGAATCGCAATTGTTTCAGTAACAATAGAAACGGATTTTTTATTTGGAAATAAAATTAATCTTTGCCTACGATTTTTTGTATTCTATACTGGGAATTTTTTTGATATCGTCAAAATATCATTACGCATAAGCTTTGGGATTGGCGATTTGAAGGTTTTTTCCCGTATAAAAAAAAAATTATTTTTTGCCTGAAATTGCCGGACTTTTCAAGATATGGCGAGTGATATATGGACAAAACGTTGCGTTTCGCGATGTCTGATTCAGGTGCGTAATCGTTTCTCCTCTCGTGACTTGGCGAGCGACCGGGCAGTCGGGAAACAATTTAACAGGCGTTTAAGTCCATTATCGTGAGGAAAACTTGGACGTAGCGGAGTCCGAGTGAAAGCCAAATGGAAGGATTGAAAAGGGGTGCGTCCCTATGGTTCAGAAATTGTCGCATGCTCTCGCCATAGCAAGTTCCTGAAACGAAAGGCGCGGAAGCGCCGAACAACTTAATTGTACACTCGTCTTGTGGTCTTTGTCTCGCGTTCTGTCGTCGACAAACTTAAGCCTCGACGTCCGACGGCCCTCTCGACGTCACGACGTTGTCACGACAATACACATTGTGTTGCGGCCTTTGTGAGAACTATGATGTGCGCCTAATGGCAACGATAAACGGTAGGGCTCGCTGAATCGATTATTCGTAACTTTAAAATTAAAAAAAAAAAATTATATGTCAAGACTATGACTTTTAATAGCAACGAGACAAGAGGATCTGTCAAATTCAAATTCTCGAGAAAATTCGAATCTCGAAGATTCGAGATTCGAATTAAATCGAGAAAATATGCAACATTTCGGGGCGGAATGGCGAAGGCTGATGTCTGCCGTCGGCAAACGATTCGACGTTCCTAGTTGCGTAAATCGATTTTTTAGTAACTACTACTCGAAACTATAGTTTATGACTTTATTGTGTCGTTTTTTTTTTTTTTTCTTCACGAAACTATGTTATGAAAAATGTACAGTTCGGTAATTTTTAATACGCGTTATTTTTGCTTCTTAATTAAATTATTAGGGATTATTAAACTTCGGACTTCGGGCTTTTAACTCTAATAACTCTCGGGTAGGTTAACATTTTTTTTATTTTTATTTAACACGAGATTTTGTGTGAAATATTTAATGGGGAGTGAAAAAAAGTATCTATTTCGTAATCACCGAGAAGAAAATGCACCGATTATGGTAAAACGGTACATAAAAAATATTTGGAATAGCCAATTTCGCGAAAAGCAGGAATATTCGGTACCTTTGTGTATCGGTATCTTTGCTTTCCGATAAAATGTCGAAAACCTCCGGATGCCTGTCGTGTGAAATGAGAAATGTCAAAAAATCGTGGCAAAGGAATACTCTTTAAAATCTTTGTTCGTCTCGTCGAAGGCAATTTCTAAAGTCTTAATTACGCCTTTCTATCGATTTCCTTCTCCAAAGTGCGAATACAATGATTATTCACTCGAAAAAAAAAAAAAAAGTTAATCTTCTTATCATTCGGAATGTTAATAAATAAATTTAAAAAATGTGTAAATGTCGCTAAAAAAAATCTCTTAAACATTTTTTTAGAGTCTCAAGTTCCATATTCATAGATTTCAAGCTTTAGCCACGTGCAGCAGTCAATTAATAAGCAAATCAACGCACCAATATCTTCGATATTTAAAAAAATGTCATTTTCGTCACAATTTTTTATTTCACACAAAAGAAAACTAATTTTCGTTCTATTTTACGGTAAAAACAACAGTTTCATTCCCAATTTACATAAAAAAATATAATCGAAGGCCCGAAGTAAATTTTCTCTTCGAAAACCAGTCTGATAGCTTTAAATGCCGTGTGAAAAACGATCATGCGAAGCGAAAAGAATTCAATACATATAGTTGCCGAGTATATACGAGTTTCGGGAAACTGGTCATCCCTTGTTTCTCGGGGTTCCTCTGGTCAGTGTGATGTACACAAAACGAGTTTGTAGTGGTGACCGTGATGCTGTTCTTGTATGTTACGCTCTCCGTTCGTGTGTGTGTGTGGGGGGGAGGGGGGAGGGGGTATTTCGGTGTGCTACGGATAGCTTGAAGCGCCGTATAATTTACCGGTCACCGGCCGCCGGGCAACGTCCACTCGATTGCTCGTGGACTAGAGGTGGTCAGCCAAGCTGGCTAGGCAGACAGGTTGCTGCTACTGCTATCCTGCACAGCTACGGTGCCTGTTTGACCAGCACTCTCGGGCCTGGCTAGCCTCTCGCTCCTTCGCTACGTAACGCGAACGCCTCTATACCAGTCCTGTGGGAATCCCCGAGTGTCCTACATTCCGCGATACGCGCCGGAAAGCGAATCTGTTTTCGCCTATGACCCCTTCTCCGCACACACTCTCTCTCTCGTCGTAGCTTTCCTATATATCCGGACTATGAATACATCTGCTTTCAATGCCATGACCGAAGCGCATACACACGACGTTTGTCCGTCTATCGGTCAATTACAATTCCCCACTACTTCGACAACTCGACGTGTAACATCGTTGCGAAAAGTCATACGGCGTATTACTATGGATACGCAGGAAGAAGGGATGAACGGAGTTGGAAAAAATGTCTTCAGTAGCGAAAGACTCCTGCTCCGGATAGCAGGGGTCTCCTTGAGACGAACTTTCGCGACTCGGTTATTCGATTAAAGTGTAAAAAAGATATAGGATAAAATTTAAGATTTTCCAAAAAAAAAAAAAAACATGAATTTTTTTTTCGTTATTGTTCGATGAATAGTTGGGTGCACATCGAAAGATCGATTTTCTTCGTCTGTAAAAAATTGGTCACATCTTTTAGACAATTTAATTTCATAGTTGCAATTTCACGGGTGTCAAATCAATTTTTTCAAAATTTGAAAAAAAAAAAACAAAAAAAATGCATTGTTTGCAAAAATTAAATTTACAATCGTCTCAATTCTTGAATAATGAAGACATCAACTTTGAAGTACCTGAACATTCTTTCGGCGTCGTTTGTACGCGGCGCGTTTAAATCCCTGAGAAAGAACTCGGCTAATCGTCGCGGTCGTGAAAACACGCGATCCACCCCCCTCGGAGATTTTAGCACGGGTATGGCGAGGCCAATTAACATCCGGGATGGTTGACTTCAGTGACGGAGGCGTAAACGAGAGGCAGCGCGAAGGATGAGAGTCAATTTCGAGGCGGGTGCCACGGGTGTTTGGGGCTTTTTACGGGAAAATCCACCCCTCGGACAGGGAAAGTTTTGTATCCTCTCTATCTCTTTTGCCCCTTTTAAGGGAGAAACGGGGGCGGAGGTAGCTCTCGGTGGGCCGGTGGTACATATACTCTCTTGCGCGGTGCAGCAACAGCTCGCCGTGGCTCTCGAGACTCACACCGAACAGGCGCCCGAGAGAACCGCGCGGTAGGCCGATAACGCTTTAAGCGCTTTTTAAACGCTTCACGTATTTATATCCCTCGCTGGGACCGATCCCCGCCCCGCTTGACTTAGTATACGCGTGAAACAATTAAAAACTTGACGTCCGGAAAATGAGACACTTTTTTTTTTACTTTTTTTATTCACCTGTGATATTTCGGGGTTATGTTAAAGATATTGATCGCATTTCGGGTGATTCACGCAGATGTTTCGGGGATTAACTAAAAAAAAATTCGATCGAGATGAATAAATTAAAATACGGGATTATCATAAATAAAGAAAATGTGAACAAAAAAAATCAGTGACTTGTTACATCTTTTCAATTAATTTTGATTTTTTTTTGGTCCATTTTTTTTATTTTCTTTATAGAAAAAAAAATTGCAAGTGATCGAGGAAGTAGTTAATCAAATTAAAGCGAAATTTACAGTCCGTGATTATCGAAATTGGAACTTTAGGGATAATTTATTGGGCTAATTTAGTTCGATTCTTCAGAGACAACTATAATTAATTCATAATTGGGGTGAAATCTGCCGCTAGAAAAGAAAAAAAAAAGTTTTTTCCAAATTTTGCTCGGAAATGCCTCGAATTATCTGACCAAACAGTAAACACGAAACATGCTATTTGATTTTTTAAATTATTCCACAAAGAGACTAAGAATTAGGCAACTATAGAGCAAAACTAAACATTTTTTATACAAAATTATATTAATTATATATTTAATTTTAATATTATGAAAAAATTTAATTAATAACACAATTTTTTTAAATCGTTCGATATAAATGTAATTGTCGTAATTAGGTGGACAAAAAAAAACTATTATTTCGTGACAACGAGAGAGAGAGAGGGGTACATTTCTACTTCGAGTTAATTTCGTCTAACAAATATTTTAATTTATCTAATTTGCCCACATATCTTCATTAGAGGCTTTCCTAAGGTCGAGTTTCTCGGGGTGGGTACTTAGTTTCCTCGTGTTAAGGTTGCTTCTGCTTGGACCGTAACGGGGAGAGTCTTGGCTCTGGGAAGGCAGTTACCAGAGGGTGGTCGAGACCGGGTGTTCTCGGGCCCAGCGGAGTTCCTCCAAGTTTGTTGTGTGTGAAAACAGGGTCTGATTTGAATTTATATTACTTGGCGTGGCGTGGAACCGCCATTGCCTTGCGATCCTTGCTATCCGCGCTATCCGCGCACCCACCCAACCCATTACTTCGTACCAACGGCTCGTTGTGAAACTCTCCCCGCCTTCGCCAACGACTACGACTACCAAATTTCCATATATCTGAGAAAGCCTCCGACAGAACGACCCAAGAGGGGCGCACGGAGACGAAGGGCGGCAAACGAAATGAATCAACCTCGGGGGTTACCGTGATTTCCAATATGTGAATTCCAAACTGAATTCCATTTCCTTTGTTCCAAGGAATGGAGACATCGGGAATTAAAAAATCGAGATAAAATGCTCAAAGCACGTATAGCCATTTTCGTAAAAAAAAATTTTTAAAAAAAGACAGACGATAATGTAATCGAAAAAATTTGTCGCAAAATAGTAAAAAATGATGGAAAAATTGTTTTTGACAAAAGTAAATCTATTTATTTATGTTGAAATGACTTATTAAATATCTGTGAAAAAAGTGGCCATTTTTTTTATATACATCGTAAACGAAGTCTGAATATTCTTCTATATATATATTCTATGCGTAAAATGTTCTAATCTCCTTCCGCGATTTCCATAATCTTGGAAGGTGCTTAGGACAGTCCTTGGAAGCCTGGAGAGGGGTGGGAGGGTCTTGGCACCCTTATAATATAATAATATAGGCCGATGGAAGGTAACGTTTACACGGTGGTCTTGATGCAACAAGAGCCTCTAAAGGAGGATGAGTCCTCAGGCAGCGTGTATGAGGTTCCTACCAGAAACGAGGCGACGTATATACAAGTATATACTTCGTCGCAAAATGGCCGACCACGTTAATGCCCTCTTAATATTTAGGGATCTTGTACGTCGAGGCCCGAGGTAGAAGAGAAAGCGTTGGTGTATAGCGCTACGGCGAACGACGTCGAGCTCCGCGGCTGGTGCTGGCTACAAACCCTCCTAAAATCCACTTTACTGCGCCATTAAGGTGAAATATTCGGAGAGTACCGAACGACCAGTACCCCAGGGAGAAGGTTCAAAACCCCCAAAGAATAGAGCATCTTAAAAAAAATTATTAATACCCCTAAAGCGCGATTTTGTAAACACAAGAAACACGTATTTTTCAAAGCTCAACAGAGAATTTTGTCTTTGAAGAAAAATTGGATTACATTTGGATAAATATAATGTTAAAACGTATTGTCAAAATTAAAAAAACGTTATTATAATGTAATTAAATAATCCAGCGGAAAACCACCCTTAATAAAAAAAAAATCTCAATACAAAAAAAATTCTTCCGTATGAAGTAAAATGATGCGTTTTAAAAATCATCTTTAAGAAATATCTGATTGGCTGCTCCAATTTTTATGTCGGTTAAAAAGAAAAACCCCTAAAAAAAACCCTTAAAAAAAATTATTTTGAAATCTCGAGATGTGAGTAGCAGACAATGCAATTCGAGATTGGAATAGAAGACGGAGAAGTAGAAGGTATTGCCGCAGTTCTCGCGTAGTCTCGAATATTGTCGGTGGGGTGGTTGGAAAAGCGGGTGGCAGCAGTCGGATGGAAAAGGGGAATAGCGTTGGGGGATATATATGTGGAGTAGCAGTTGCCGAGAATATGGAGAAGGTAGTGCAGAGTTAGAAACGGGGAGAAACGAGATGCTTTCGCGGTGGGTCCGCGTCGGTTCTCCAACCCTCCTCGACTCGGTGAACCACCCCTTTACGCCGTAGGGCGGGTGGGTGGCATTCTCGAGAGTCTAAGGTAGATTATATTATTTCTCGGGAGCCGAGAGTGTACGCAAGGGGGACGAGGGTGAGAGGGAGGTTGGTTTGAGTCGAAGGGAGGAAGCCTTCCGTCCCATGGCCTCCCCAAGAGCTCAGGGGGTGGCTCGTAGTCGACGTCGGCAGCCGCGGTGGCAACCCGCCATTTTGTGAATGTTAAATCATTTATTGATCCAAGAAGGTGGCGGCGGTGGTCCCAACCCTCGGAGAGCAGCTCACCCTCCCTCAAAGCCTCGCGCTACCACCCCTCGCTTTCTATCCCAACGACGTGGCACTTCTAATACCACTACTACCGTGGAAAATCCCTCACGGAAACGCGGAGACGTTTCAAAAGGGAGGCTCAACACTGGGACGATTCCGGAAAGAGAATTTCATAGATTCTACAAACTATTCGTATGGACACTGTGGAGGGTGAGATTTTCTATGGTCAAATCACTGTCAACAATTTCACGAGGGAGATAACGATGGAAGTTTCATAAAAAAACAAGCAAAAGTATTGATTTTTTTTTTGTATGCAACGATCTTATATCAGAAATAATGGTAATTTTTATAGGGGATGTTTGCGCATACTTATCGATTCGATGAACAAAATGAAAGTTAGACAAAGTTTAAAGAGTTTTTTTTTAATATAAAATGTACAAACAAAATATACAGTTCTATTGAATTTGCAATTTTTTATCTTTTCAACTCTTCAAGATTCAAAATATTTCAAGATATAATAATATTCCATCACAAGACATGAACATATCTTCATATCTTGTATGTACATAAATTGTTCTGAAAGATGAAGAGCAGCATTATCAAACTATAAGACAATCCTTATCGCAATGTCTGAATTAATGTGGTCGAGAGAGTACATAATACTAGCGACTGGGAGAGGAGGGAAATGGTTTGGCGAGAATACAAACCTCCATGGAAACGTGGTACTCACGACGGAAAACCGAGACGTTTGAAAGGAGCTCTGTTAGAACGATCCTTATTCCGTATCGTCGAATTTGTACAGCGATACGTATAAGCGATTCGTGTATGGAAAGGGGTCGGCCAGCATGCACGTGAAAAGCAACCGACCCTCCGCTGCTTCATGCACAACCCTCCGAGAGGTCCAGCTTTCTCGCTTCCACTACTCGAGCTTCCTGGATACCCCGTACAAACCTCGAGATATTCGAACGTTTCCAACGATAAACGAAGAGGGAATTTATAGCCGCGCAAGGCACGGTACGGTTCACTCTCAGCAGGAACCCTCTCGTTCTCTACGATTCTCCAGGCGTTTCTCCTTTTGCCCTTCGCGCTCTATCCTCCTTCTTCGTGCTTAGGGCTAAAGCTCTTCCACCCCTCTTGCTATTTTGTTTCACTTGGTCCCTCTGGAAGATAATACGGAGACGCGGACTGTGTGCAAGGTCTGCAACCCTTTTCAAGTGAAAAGGGTAAAAGCAGATCTCCCCTCCCACTTGGATCTTAATATCGTCTATTTGGTTAGGCTATTCCCGTAGTCATGCAGTCCCACAGATGATTTTGTAATACCCTTTCTTCTTTAACGAAGATTTTTAGTTTACGGACGTATTAGGTTCAGCAGTCATGCCGTTATACAAGAAAATCGACGCGTGTGGACCGATCGGCACTACAAGAACAAAGAAAGTACCTTCTGATTGCCCGCTAGACTTTCAGCAACTAAAAATTCCTTCGAGTCATCAATAAATGTATACAAAACCGGACGATCGGCCTTAAAAATGGTTTGCAAATTACTTTTTTTTCAAGTGTCATTGTCATTCTTATTCTGTCTTACTATTGCATGTCTTTCAGCCGTCTTGCTTCAGTATGTTCTTCATCCCTTGCTGTGTAACGAAATACGACGATACAGAGTTATATAACCCGTTTCGAGGGAATAGGGCAGCGAGTCTCTAACCCTCTCGAATCTTTCTACAGTGTACGCGTGTAGTATGTGTTGCTACTGCTGGGAATTCTATATCAGGCTCGTCCTCTTTCTCCGCGAAAGCAAGGGTTGCAAATACGGGTATGAACGGACCTCGGGGGTAGTTTGTCTCGAAACGACTTTGGTCTTTCACAGCGGGAAAGTGGAAACGCTCGAGAAATTAGTTTGAGCCTCCAGTCGGGTGGTTTTATAGCCTGAACCTTTGCGTCTTTTACTTTCTGTACATTTGAACGCATATATAGTGTCTTACATTGTCTATCGTTTGATGAATTTAATTACGGGCTCTGTCCACACGCCATTACAATGTTGCATTGTAACACGTTGCAATAACTCAATTTAATTTCAATTGTGTCGAAATTTAAATATCACTTGCATCCCCCCGAGAGAGGCAATGAATGTAACTCGTAATACAATGATATCGAAGATTTCACAATAATTGGTTATCGCGTTCGTCCAGACGGGTTACCCGAGTTCACCCCATGAAAAGGGGCGGGGGTGGGGGTGGGAGGGGGGATGAAAGCTGGACTGCTCGCCACAGCATGCACACTGGAAGGCCGTGGAACCACCATCGAGTATACCCAGTTCGCGTAAACGAGTGTGCGCTAATCCTATTACGACTTCCACCGTCGACCACTACTACGACCGACCAACTCTTGCAACCCCCTACCCTCTAATAGCGTACTAATCGAGTTCGAGTCACTCAGGAGAGAGCATCAACGATTTTGCAGGTGAAAGGAACCTAATGGAACAGCCGAACCACGAGTTTTCCCGTTCGGCGAAAGAAATCTCCAACGGCCTCAAGAGTTCGGAAAATAAAAGCCGCGAAAAACATTCTGGAGGGTCACAAAGAGAGTCGGACGAACGCGCAGACTCGCTAAGGGTGGAAAAAGGCAATTTTTTTCCGCGCAGAATCGTTTACATTCCCACGGCGAAGACCGGGGCTTATGGTGGTGGAAAAATTTCAACGAGCAACAGTACGGAAAAATTCGCGGGTCAGTAAGACGCGGAACGCCGCAAAAAAATCTCGCTAATGTTACGAGAAACGCAACAGTTTCGTTCAATGATATATTTTTTTTTCTATTTTTCAGGGCAGTTGAAACTAACTAGTAGACTGTTGACCGGAAGTATTTGGGAGGATAGCGATTTTAACTACTCGTCAAATTGTCAGTGATAAAATTACGAAACGAAGGTTCGCGCATTTTCCGTGGAATTCGAAGGAACTCGAAATCTCAGTGTTAGTGTGCAATGCCCGACATAAAAGGGATAAGTCTTTGTGCAGATAAACAACGAGTGACAGTTACAATCATTTCAAAGGAAAAATGGCCAAATTTGCGGCGATTTTCTACCTGAAAAAATTACATTAGGATAATTCCGGAAATGCTGATCTTTTGCGGGATATTATAAATGAACAATCGGGGCGGCCATATCCCCCGAAATTGTAAATCAAATTTTCATTCCAAAAAAAAAAAAAAAATCAAGTAAATGCTCTTCAGCAACGTAGCAATAAAAAAAAATCAGTAACTACCCCTCAATAAACCAAATCGATTTTTCACGAAAAAAAAAACAGACTGCTATCGAATTTCACGATAATATCTCCGTTAACTAATATTCCGCGAATTCATAGTCGGAAATGGACAAAACAAAGTCGACAACGATATATTTTTTTTCCTGTCTTACACGAGCATCCGAAATTTAGAGAGAATTGGACGCTCAAATCGTAGTCGTAGTTGCTTGGGTTCGTATTCCACGTCCGCGTTGGTACTCGAGGCCAAAATGTAGGATTTCAATTTAGAAGTTCTGAGATGAAGGGAGAGAACCGTCGAGCGCGCCATACTTCGTTGGCCCCACCCCTATTCCGGGTTTTCTACAGCGCTGCCAGAGAGCCACCGCTGCCGGCTCTATAGGGGTTCAGAGAATGGTATAGGGGCGGTGCCCGCCATTTTGAATTAGCCGCGCTTAGAGTAGCAAGGGTTGAAATTTTTATGAGAGTCCTCCTGGTAGTAGAGTCGCTCGACTCGGCTTTTCACCTCAGAAATGGTTGCCAAGCGAAAGGTTCTCGCTTCCATTTCGACGTTTTCCCGTCTACCTAACGTGACTTTTGTCTCGATTTTGATGATAATTCGCTCCGAGTCGACAAACCGCGAAAGGTGAACAACCGAACGAACGCCTACCGAACGGCGGGCAGTTTATTTTCAGTATCTCAAAATAATGCAAGCAGTCGTTTCATTTTCGGGTTGTCTGACATTTGAAATGATAAACCCTTCACGGAGATTATTAGAATATCTCGCTTTCAGTATAAGTCACTTAAAATTATCTGACGAAAATTGAGTGGCGGGACAATGACGGGCGTCATTCAATTTATACGATCGGCGGATGTTTAAACTCCGTATTTCGATTGGAATGAATAAGCGAATCGTTATTATTATTCGCGTTGGATAAATGCAATTGTTAGGTATTGCATTGGCTGACTGCCACAAGAGATTCGAATAGTAAATAAATAAGGAAAATACAGAAACAGAAACGTTGAATGAGATATTATGGATGAAAAAAATTATCTTTTAACGATCGCGCTGAAGGACAGTATTTTTGGTGGAGGATTAATATTTTTTTAGGCTTTTTTGGACGTATGCTTTTCATAAAGATTTTTCTCAAATAACTCCATCATCACGTATTTTTCATCATTTGCATAGAATTATTGCGACTTATGTAATCCAAGAGAACGAAAAAGCAAAAAGGGGACTGAGTCACCTAAAAAACCGGAATTTTTTTTTTTCGATGTATTTATTACTGCAAATGAAAATTCTATTTTAGTTTCGTAATATACATATTTTAGACTATCGCCGTGAATTTTTTTAGAATTTTTTTGTATGTCGCAAGGCTACCAGACACAGTCAAATATGTTTTATGCCGACAAAGTTTACCAGTTATATAATACTTGGGATAAATCCATTTTTTTTTCACATCAAAAATCCTCGCAATCGTTCCGTAACGTAAAAAATCTGTTGCGAAGGAAATGTGCTATCGGAAACCAAAATCGGTGCAGTCGTTTGGTCTGAAACCTCCGGCAAGCGAAAGAAAATATACTTTTTGAAAAACGAATTTCAAAGACACACGAAGATAATCGATTTTGGTGACTTAGACAGAAATAATTTTTTTTTTTTTTTTTTTTCACAAAAACACAAAACTTTTTTTTTTTCACAAAAAAATAATAAAAATAATCGAAAAAAATCGATTTTTTTTCACTTTTAGGTGACTCAACCCCTTAAGAATTTTTTTTTTTTAATATTATTGGTATTTTATTAATTTTTCTAGCGGTACTTGTTTAGTTCGACGCGAAGATGTCATGGTGGTGATTGCGTGAACCCTATAGACGATTTTCAACCCTAGAGATGGAAGATCTCTTGGTAAAAAGAGCCGTTCATTCGATCGCACAGATTTTTCAACCCCTCGAAAGATGGCGGGAGGGGCATCGTTTCCGCAGCAGCAAAACAACAGTTGGTGAAACGTTAACATCGGTTCCCGTATGGGAAGTTTCTAGATGCCTACAATATCAACATAGCAGTTACCCCCCGAGTTTATCTTTTTTCAATGGATAAAGTAGTTTTCGACTATTAGGATTGACATTCCAAATGCTTTTATGTACGTATTATCGCCCATTGGAAACACTTAAAGATCGACGAACTATTTTCCAACAGCCGATAAATAATATGCAAATTTTGTTTTTTAACTTCAAACTCCGCCGATACCGTAGTAATCATAAACAGTGAAGCAGTCGAAATCTAACGGATACTGTTTTCGCAAATGTCTTTTCCTTCTCTTGCATTAGACGGTAACGTTACCATAGTCCTTCAACAGTTGGCAACGCAAATAAAATATCAACACGTATTAATCGCGTATTCCCTGTATTACCGACTGATAACACTGTTAGCACATTATTGAAATAAATATTTTGACTCTTCAATTATTAATTGACTCTTCTTTGAGACATCGTAGTTTAAAACTGCTGGCAAAGCCACGCATAAGAATACATTGTGAAGAACTATTAAATAACATTTTAATTAGATACTTTAATATCTTTGCTGTTCGAGAAATGTAAAATAGAATATATAGAAAAATATAATCGACTAATAACGCGCGGATATTGTATATAAATGATATCGCATAGAATTAAACATTTTTTTTTATTATATATATATATATATGCATCATTTTTTCGTCACGTCAATGTGTAAACACGTTAAATTATTGTAACACCACACTAATTTTTGTAACGCAGCGAAGTACTATTGATTGCAATAAAGACGATAAATAATCGATATAGGAATGGAAAAGTATACACAAACCTCATAATGAAGATTACTTCCTGTTTTGTTAACGGACTCGTAAAACTCCGGTGTCTCTGTCAATTATCGCGTGAAATAAAGATGCACATGGACACTAATACAACTGAATTTAACACTTTTTTCCCGTAATTCTTTCAAATATTTTCTCACGAAAATGTTACTTTTCAAAGTTTAAGCATCTTGTTGATACTGTAAGAAAAATCGTTGGATATTTAAGGTACGTTAATAAATTCAATGTACATTATGACGATAAACGAATGTACGGTACGTTAAAAAACATTGAAATAATTTAGTTACTAATTTACTCACACGGTGCGCACATATGTCTTTGCCTCGGAGCTCGGAGCCATCAGTTGGCTGCGCGGCGGCATTGCGCGTGCATCGAGCACGTTGGAAATTTACTCGCGAATAAAAAAAAGTTGTGCCATAACCTCTTTTCGTTCGTTACGCGCCAAACAAATGCGCGGCCTCGTTATCTGTTCAACGACGATATTGTTTCCCGTTTTTAATCTGTAAATTAATAAATAAATCATTTGTTCGTTTCTGTCTCATCGCGAATCTCGTCGTGTAATAAATATCTTAAAATGGCGATGCTCGCGGAGCCTCGGCGAAAACAAAAGTGGACACTCAATCCACGAGGAAAACATTGGAGCGAAGGTAAATAAATACAATCTTAGAAACGTATTTACGAAAAAAAAAAAAAAAAACGTTCTGTTTTGTTTTTTCAACAAATTTTCTCGTAACCTACAATATCTTCTTGTCCATTAAAATTCACGAAAAGATTCCAACAAATTCGGTCAAAAAATGTTGGAGAAGATGGGATGGAGTAGTGGTAAAGGTCTCGGCGCAAATCTCGACGGAATGACCGATCACATAAGATTGCGATACAAGAACGATCAAGCCGGTAATTTTGACACGTATATTATACGAAAAAAAAAAAAAAAAAAAAAAAAATTACGAAATCTTGAAAAAAATTCGTCAATTCGTTGGCAAAGGTATCGGCTTTTCACACGACAACGAGGACAAGCAGTGGACGCAGCATCAGGAAGGTTTCAATGAACTTTTGCAAAAACTTCAAAACGGCGATAACGCAGAGACGAGTACCAAGGAGAGCGAACTGAGCGGCAAGTCGTTGGAGCTGAAGTCGAAACAGAGCCGCGCCAGAGTGCAGTAAGTATTAAAAAAAAAAAAAAAAAAAAAAATTTAAGTAACGAAGTGAAAACGTAAAAAAAAAAATTCCGTAACGAAAAAATTATAACAACGTTTTGGATTTTTCGAAAAATATCAGTGACGATGGAAAAAAAAAATTATTTTCCAATCTTCCAGTAAAAATATTTAAAAAAAATTTCGAGAACAAAAATTGTAACGTTTTTGAATTTTTCGAAAAATATCAGTGACGATGAAAAAAAAAAATTATTTTGCAGTCATTCAGTAAAAATATTAAAAAAAAAATCGGAGGAAAAAAATTGTAACGTTTTTGGATTTTTCGAAAAATATTGGTAACGCTAAAAAAAAAAATTATTTTCCAGTAACTAAATAAAAATTTGAAAAAAAAAATGCCGAGAACGAAAAATTGTAACAACTTTTTTGGATTTTTCGAATAATATAAACGAAAAAAAAAAATGTTTGAAAAAGTTTCTCAATTGTTCTCTTAAATTAATTTTTTCCGTGAACACGTAATAGCAGTTTCTTTACGCATCTAAAAAAACGAAATTAAACCCTTTGACGATGTTGACTAAAAAAAAAAAAAAATTACATTATCCGACGCAATTCTATAGACAAAAAAAAATTCTCCGACATTCTCCATTTTTTATTTTTTTTGTTTTAGCAGTAACTACAAAAATGTTTAAAAAGTTCTTTCGCGACGCATTTCTAAATTTACTTTTCCATTGTCGCGCAATCGCGACTTTCTTAGTAACTTTTATTATTAACGCTTTGTATCTTATTGCAGTTACCAGAAGTTCACGCGAGGTAAGGACGTCAACAGATACAGTACGAAAGATCTCGCGAACATATTCGGTAAGAAAGATTTAAATGAAAAACCGGAAACACCGGAGGATTTGGTTGAAACAAAAGTTGAGATCGAGGAACCGCCCGCGGATCCTGTAGGTTCAAGCGACACGTCGCACGGCGTCATGACGATAAAAGGCGGTAGTATAGCTGATTATTTTAAGAACAAAATGCCAAATTTGGGTAAAAAAATGATGATAAGCAACGATAGAACCGAATCTGAGAGCGATAGCGAGAGACGCGTAGGTTTTGGTTTCTCTTCGACAAAAATCGAAGAAGAAAGTGTAAAGATCGATAAATCGACAACACCGAAGGATTTCCGTGTGAACAATTTTCTTGCGGATTCGAAGAGTACAAAGAAAGAAAAATACTCGGATTTCGAAAGTCCCAAAGAGTCGAAATCGACTCCGCGAAAGCGAAAAATCGAATACGTATTCGACAATCCATCTCTCGATATCTCGAGTCCAAAAAAAGATAACGAAACGCCGCGGAAGCGAAAGAGCGATTTTGTCTTCGAGAATCCGTGTCTCGAAATCGAATCCGCTGAAGCGGAAGTCGAGAGAACACCGAAGCGACGAAAGAACGAATTCGCCTTCGACAACGGAGGTCTCGATGTCGATATAGTTTCGAATGCGTCGCCGATGACGACAATCGAGAAGAAGAAACGTAAGAAAAAATCGAAGGAAAATTCTCGGGTCTCCGAAGGTTTCACCAACGAGGCGCTGCGCTTGGAAAACATTGGAGACAACGAAATCTCATCGATTTCTCAATTCGAAGTTCCGCGACCGCTTCTCGGCGTCAGTAACGACGCTCTTGATTTAGCCGACGAGACGAGCGGCAAGAAGCGCGTAACTTTCAACGAGACCGTCGAATATCAGATCGACGCGGCGAAAGCGATAAAAAAGAAAAACAAAAATTCCATCAAATTAGATAAATTCGAAGTTGACAATGAAAAATTAAAGAAAAAGCGAAAAAAATCGAAAATTCTCGAGCAGGAAAGTGTATTCGTAAACGAGGCAATGGACGAGGAGATAATTAATCAGGAGGCAAGCGACAACGCATCCAACGAGCGGAAGAGCGAACGCGCGCGCAAGAAACGCGAGCGAAGAGCTTTGAATTTGGAAACCATTCAGGAAGCGCCGGAGGAGGATAAAGATAACACACCGGAAGTCGTAACGCTCGATGAGAGTTTAATCGACGATGCGAGTGGAGATTTGGAAATTTTGAGTCTCGAGACGCCGAAGAAGAAGAATAAGAAGAAGAAAAAGAAGAGCAAAGCGACGGAGGAAACCGGCGAACCGAACAATTTCGATACGACGATCGATATCAGCGAGGAAATCGATGATATTCCATCGGAATCGTCGAAAGTCGAGAAAAAATTGAAAAAAGAGAAAAAAAGAGAACCGGAAGTTGTGACGATAGACGAAACGCAGCAGAACATTGAGAAAAAAAGTAAAAAACGAAAAACATCGGTAATCATTTGTGATCCGAATGAGGAGATGGAAATCGTCAATTTGGAAGAAGCGGTTGTTGAAAATGGAGAAAAAACAAAGAAAAATGTTTCAGCCGTCGAATCGACATCGATGGACAAGGAAAACATCGAAGTATCGGTAATCGAAGATATCGAAGTATCGAAAAAATCGAAGAAACGAGAGAAAGCAAGAAAATCGATGGAAAGCGAAAACGCTGCGGAAAATATCGAGGAAAAGATCAATTCAGATGTAACGGATATGCAGAATGGATCGCAAAGCCCGTGGGACGGTAAAGTGAAAAAATCGAAAAAAATCTTTAAAGCACTTTTCGCTCGAACGCCAGTCGTGCATTTCGCGGGTTCGAATATAAATGAGATAAAGGGTTACGGGATGGAAGTTTAAAAAGTATTCGATGATAGCAACGAAAAAATTCATTGAAATTGCAAATTTTTTTTTTTTTTTTTTTTTTCAAAAAAACGTTTTGTTTGTTTTTTTGTTTCTTCTCACTGAAGAAACGGAAGCGATTAAGATTGATGTAAATATTGGTAACTTACTTTACCGCTGTACAATTAACATTCTTCTAGTATTTTTTTTTATCGCGTGTAAAGCTGAAACACGAAGGAAAAAAAAATTCAAAAATAACGTAACGGATCGGTAATCATTTTTTGATTTTTTTTTGTTTACATCCGATTAGCGATCGAATTGATAATTATTTATTATGTAGATAATTAGATGATATCTACTTTAACATGGTAAACACAACGAATAACGAATCGCGAGGTGATTCAATAGTTCTTTCTTTCCGCTAAGCGATATTATCGTGAAGTCGAAAAACTTCATTGATGGTCTCGAGTTTCGCGTAGAAAGCTTCGGCCCTTTCGATTTCGGCGTCATTAAGATTGGCAAAAATGTGGGGTTTGTATTGTTCTTCGCTCGACACTATTTTGTACGTCCGGCCGGACAGCTGATTCGACACTTTCGGTAAAACATTTCCTTCGCATGTGAACTAAAAAAAAAAAAAAAAAAAAACCAAATAGATTCTTCGATCGTCGATTTATCGAAAAATAATCGATTAATCGAAAAACATTTTTAGATTAAGTTTGCACAATAAAAAGTTTGTATTTACCCTAAAGAATTTTTCGCCCCCTTCTTCGATCTCCTCGACGTCCTCAGCGCCGACGGCGATAGCGTCTTCGGTCGCTTCGTCCAGACTTTTCGTTATCTCCGTGATGACTACGCCTTTGTGATGGAAAACGTGTCGCGCCGATTGATCGACGATGGTAACTCTGAAGTTTAAAAAAAAGAAAAAAAAAAAAAAAAAATTAGTCCGAAATTTTTCATAAAAAAAAAAAAAAATCAAAAATTACTCCGACACGTTTCATAAAAAAAAAAAATTTCAAAAATTATTCACACATTTTTCATTAAAAAAAAATATTTCAAAAATCAGTCCGACATTTTTCATAAAAAAAAAAGATATTTCAAAAATTAGTCCGACATTTTTCATAAAAAAAAAAGATATTTCAAAAATTAGTCCGACATTTTTCATAAAAAAAAAAATTTCAAAAATTGTCCGACAATTTTCATAAAAAAAAAAAAAATCTTTTTTTTTTATTTTCCTTTGTTTTGTTACCTAAACTTCTTGAAGACACTTTGCATCTCCATTTTAAGGCCCTTAAGATTGTCCGTGTAGACTTCTATGACAATTATACATCCCCCCGGTCCCCGAACGTCCATCGTAGCTGTTTGAGATTTTGTCGTCGATTTCGCTGCTTTCTCGAGAACGTTTTTTATCGTTGCCGCAGGCATATTTTTCTTCTTTGCCTGATCTATTACCTGCGCGAGTCTCGGATTGTCCGATGGTTTGTGACTTCCTTCCTCTGATTCGAAAATTCAAATATTCGCGACTTCATTCGTGTTTTTGTGACGTAATAACGGCGATAGTGGCGCCACAGTCATAACATAAGAGAGCGAAGTTCGGGACTTGTTCGGTTTTTAATATTATTGGATGATGGTATCGGGATATTGAATTTATTAAAAAGCGAAAAACAATTAACTGACGACAATAAAATACTTACCAGCTATCGCGACATTCATTTGTCGTATTAATTTTGCAAAAAGAACCGCTCGCTCACCATCCTTCTCAGCTTTTACGTGTTTTATATTTGCCCATTTACTGTGACCAGCATATCGTTTAGTTTGGTTTATCAACGCGAACGTTGTCTCCGAACCGTTAATTAATGTTCTTCTCAAGACACTCCACATATTCGCTTATTTTTATTATTTTTTAAAATAAAGTATCGGGTTTATGATTAATTGAAGCGCTTCCTAACCTAAAAACTGTCACGAGCAACACTTGTGCAAAGCAGTCTTCAAAGTAGAGACCTTCTTCTTCTTCTACTCCCTTTTTGGCTATCGCCATCTGACGGCGGCATGTGCCACCAAAGCAGAGACCTTCTTCATCTTCTCCCTTTTTGACTATCGCCATCTAACGGCGGCATGTGCCACCAAAGCAGAGACCTTCTTCATCTTCTACTCCTTTTTTGGCTATCGCCATCTGACGACGGCATTTGCCTTCAAAGTAGAGATCTTTGTTACCGACTTATCTGCTCGGAATTCGCCACCTGGTGGCCATTCGTAGGAACTAAAATATCTCGCGATGATAAATTCGAATGATACTTAACCTACAGATGGATATTATTCTTTAGAACGACTGGTATATCTGCACTGAGTTAATAAAGACTACAATAATACGAGAGGTTTCACTTTTATCGAGTCGTGGAAATCGTAATGAATGTTACATTACGCGTAAAAAGTTATTATGTCACATCATGTTACATTACGCGTAAAAAGTTATTACAAGTTGCAGTTAAGTTTCCCATAATGCATAGTAAATTTCTCGATAAGGGAAGAATGCAGATTTAAATTTATGTCCAAAGTGTTTTTCTTTTTAGTTTTTTTTATGAAAATGATTCGTTCATTTTTCTGAATACGTATGAATTTTTTCAGATTTTTCAATTTACTTTGAATTTTTTCATTTATATGAAAAAAAATTCTGAAAAAACACAAAATTCAAAGTAAATTGAAAAATCTGAAAAAATTGATACGTATTCGAAAAAATGATCGAATCATTTTCATAAAAAAAAAAGTGAGGTTCTCGAAAAATGTCTTAACCAATTAATTTTTTCATCAATTTGTTAATAACATTTTGGAATTATTATTATGCAAAATTAATAATTTCAGTACCTTTAATATGCATGAATTTTTTCAAATTTTTATACCATCGAGAAGTATTTGCAATTTTCTCTCATTTTTCTCGAACTTATGCGAAATGAACGCGAAACGACATAACTACCTTAAGCTTCGAATGACCAAAAATCCGGCGCGATGGTTGCATTCTTTGAAAGAGAACCTTTAAAAATGTTTAAATGTGACTATTCTAGCCTCGTCCATTCGATACTTGCGGTACATTAGCCCGTGCCATACACTAGTAACACGTATCGAAGCGAAACGTGGTATTTCGGTTTCACGAGTGATCGAGCGCGTAGCGCTAAATCCGCGCGTATACTGCCATCGGCAAATGTTTGTCTCGCGTCACACCACGGAACTTCACACACTCGTACCACGACTCGAATCCTCTCTCACACACTGTTGCACATTCTGTTGTTTGATGTCACAGAGAGACAAATGACGCGTCCTGTTGACGCGTCATCTAGTTTCATATTCATTCTCATCTCCGTTGTCTCTCCCCTTCTGCTATATTGCGATAAAAGAGAAGAAAATAACAGGAAGGGGCGCCCGAGAGGGATCGTAGAATAGAATAAGCAAAAAAAAAAAAATTCGAATAAACATCAAATCGATCGAATCCCAAGATAAAAATACGAAATCTGTAGTACCGTATTTAAAATAAAGAAAAATTGTTCTCTTCAATTTTTTTTTTTTTTTTTTCAAAACTTCATAAAATTGGAGTTTTTAAATTAATTACATTTTTTAACTATATTCATCTCGAAGATTACTAAAGATAATCAATTTTGCCAATAGCAACGTTTCCGAAGTAATTAAACAGCGAATACGATCCCACGATTTTTTTTTCATCAACTAATGATGGAACACCATATTAATCGCGGTAATTCGACAATGATATCGAAATAGGTTATGTTCCACCTTTCCACGGCGGCCATGTTTCCATTTCTCGGCCACCTGGAAATTTCAACATCTCGTTGTCGTCGCCTAAATCAATTTTCCGCAGACAGGTACTCGTCCTCTCGAACCCGAGGACGGCACTGTTAGCAACAGTTGCACGGTAATGGCATGTCTCGTTTGGTTTCACCGCTAACGGAACGTAAATTATCCTTCTGTCACATTCCGCCGATTCGACTGCCCTCTGTCGGCTCTTATTCGTCACTCGTGATTTAGCTGTGAATAGCATCGTAGGTACATCGATAACAGACTTAACTTAAAAAACTGTTATTTCCAAACTTTTGTCCGAGAAACTCAAAAAATGCAAAAAATGATTATTCTACGAGTATCTCGGAATTTATAAAGGATCGTAGAAGGGGTGAAAAGGAATGCGAAAAGAAGTGGAGACGCTTCGGCGTTGAGGGAAACGGCAAATTTTATGGGTGCAAAGAAGCGTGTAGCGAAGTAGTCCAGTATAACCTCACTATCGGGCACTTTCTGGACTGAGACGACGTTTAATAAAGCGAGAGGTTGAAGGTGGGTTGGTGTGTTTGCTCGTCCAAGGGTATTGGTGCACTAGGGGTGCTAGTTAGCACGAGGGACTGGGCGCCAGCGGCACCTCGACTGCGACGCCCGCCGTCTGGACGCCTATGGCCTCTTCATATACCTCGATATACAACTATGTACACTGCGTAAGGTACCATTCCCTTTTCTCATACGCGTAAATATACTCTTTGAAGGATAAATAAACGGGGGATGCTGCGTTGTTTATCGATTGCACGCTTTCATCTCGCATTCTATCCATATGATTCTTTTTTTTTTTTTTTTTTTTTTAAAGAACGTCAACTTTTTTTTACCTTAAACCTTTTTTTAACTCCCGACTGCCCACCAGTGCAAAAAAAACGGGAATTATGCGTTTCACGGAGACGAGCGATTTCGTTGTTCGGTATTTTCTCGAAATCGGCTAAAAATGACTTAACAGAATTTGATGCAGCGATTCTATGACGTCGATGTTGTTTGCATTAAAAAAATTGAATTAATTGAATATTCGTAGAGAAAAAAGCATTTTACGAAATGGTCCTTTCGATATATCGAAGATTGGTGGCCACAGCAACGCGATCTGTTCTCAGGGAAAAAGTGTCCCGAGCCTATAACCCCTTATATACGACGTAATAATCGTCAATACAACGATTCTATGATGTGCGGTTAATGTTATTTGCGTTGAAAAACTTGAATTAGTTGAATATTCGTAGAGAAAAAAGCATTTTACGAAATGGTCCTTTCGATATATCGAAGATTGGGGGCCACAGCAGCGCGATCTGTTCTCAGGAAAAATGTGTCCCGAGCCTACAACCCCTTATATACGACGTAATAATCGTAGAGGCGACAATTAAAAGCGCGTAATTTCGTAGCATTACCGATCGTCGGAGGTAACATAGAGAACACATATATTCGAGGTATAAACAAGCAGGCATTATCAAGGAAAATATTTATGGTATAACCCGGCCGCGTTTCCCGTCGAGTGTGATAAATGTTCGTGCCGGGGGTTCGGCAGGGTAAAACACCCCTCTCTAGTTCTCTCGGTACACACGCGGGTCACTACGTCACTCACTCAATCACCCCTTCGAGCTCGACGCGTGAGGGTGGCGGGGGGTGGGGGGTGGGAACCCTTCGTTGTCGAATAACAAATAAAGGAGCTTCATAGAGTGGAATTTTTTTTTTCCCATAAATTAAATACTTGATTTTTTTTCCCCTTTAAAAACTTATAGTTATTATCATTATTATTATTATCGCTAATGTTTTCTCAAAGTCGATATTTTTTTTTTTTTTTTTTTTTTTTTTCGTTCGCTCGAGTTACGATGTTTGACAACGCAATGGTGGTACGCCTCTGGCAATAATAGAGAAATAAGAAGGAAATGAAGTTATGGCTGATAGGAGGTCTTAATTGACTGCTGGCGAACCGAGGGAAACGAGAGTGTAGGTAGAGAGTGTATACACACATCCCTGGGATCGAATTGACCGGAAGGGCGTGCGCTCGTAAAACGTGAACGAGAACGACGCCCGTGGGGCTGAGAGCCGAGTTGAACGGAGTTCGAACGACAGGAAAACCAAGAAAGCGCCGAGGACCGTGAAGAGTTAGAGGATTGAGTTAAGAGGGGCCATAAGGCAGTCGAGTAAATTCATCCGTAACCAATAACGAAATTTTTTATGTTTCGAGTTTCTCGATTGTTCCTCCATTGTCCGCTCGAACAACAACTTGGAGAAGAGCTTTCGTAATCGTCGAATTGACTTTGGCGCGATTAGCATTAAAGTTAACGCTAAATCGCTTAAGCTAAAACGCTGAGATTTTTTAATCAATGGTTTAAAGTATTCCGTTTATAAAATAGACTGGTGGATTACTGAAAAAAAAAAAAAAAAAAAAATTTCATTTTTTTTTTTTTTTTTTTAAATAAGTTTTTCACTTCGGGTCCAAAACTTTTTTAGAAAAATAGAAGATTTAATTGAAATAAGTGAAAATTTCGTAGTCAGAGGAGAAAAAATATTAAATATAGATACGAAAATGAATTGCGAATAAAATAGTTTATTTCGATATATTTTTATCCATTATTTTTCATGGATCTTCAGAGGGATGAAAAATATCAGAAAACGTGACAAAGTGGTGAATGGTCTCGCAATCTTCTTTTTCGTAAATATTGAAGAATTTAAAACAATTCTCTCGATCACGTATTTTTGTGTATTTACGCACGTTGAAGACGAATCCGATAGCGGTTTTGCTAGTGGATAAAGACAACAAAAAATCCTCGTTTACGGCACGACTGGCGCTCTTATGACGTTCTTATAAAAACTGAACGATTTTGAACTTCGTTGCCTCTTGCAACAGCTAATCGAAGACTAACACGAAATTTCACTCTCAAGCGAACTAAAATGAAAGGGTTAAAAAAAAACGTCTCGATAAACGAAACTGTAGGCGACTTCCGAGGACTGAAGCCCTGAGCTCTCCGACCCCCAGACGTTTTTACAGCCCGGAGAGAGCAGCGTTCTTCCTTTCGCTATCCATGCAAGAACATGTATACCGTGTAAATGTACTATAGCGAACGTTAAAGCTTCAACAGTGTTATCCCATCGTTTATTAAGTTAACGATAGGTCGTTAAATTTACCTTTATTGGATGGACGCCTGGCGTCGCCCCGGGGCAAAGGGAAACACGTTGGGAAAAAGGTTCTCTCGTAGACGAACGGTCAGACGAGCGACGACGCCGCATAGGGGTGGATAGACAAATAAACGAAAAAAAAAAAAAAAAAAAAAATCAACAAAAACGATGTGCATTAAAACTTTCGTCTACACCCCTTAAATGCAACATATGTCAGACACATTTGATATTTAATACTTTTTAACCACATTTTTTTTATTCCTACCGCGATGTTTTTTTTCGTCTTTCTTTTTTTTTTTTTTTTTTTTTTCAGTTTTGTAGCCGATTACTTTTTTTTTGTTTCAATCAACAATAAAAAATGTGCTTTTTTTCAGTTTTTTTTATTCTTATTTTCATTTCATTTCCTGGCTCCTTGCCGACAATAACGTTAAGTCCGACGAGCGCGGACTGTGGTATTACCCCCCTTTGAATTCGCTCAAACAAGGGTTGGTCTTCGAGTCACTTCTCTCTGGCCTCTCTCTCTCTTTCTCTCTCTCTCCTCTCTCTTCTCCTCTTTCTTTTGCCATCACTTTGGGGCGGGTTAGTAATTTGCGGATTATACGGATGAGACTAGAGAGAGTACCAAGGGTGCAGAATGGAACGTTGCCGAGGGATAAGAAATACGTACCCTAGCCACTCGGCGATAGCAATAGCAATGGGGTACCAGGTACCATAGAACTTGACTAACCCACACAAATTTTCCTCGACTATTGCTACCGCCACGATTCCCATGACCTCGTGTTCTCTCTCTCGATCTTCCTTGGTCCGTGTCCACTTTCATCGTCTCATCTGTAATTTTCAGAGCTTCTCGTTTCTCTTCTACGCCATCTCCGCTTTTTCACTCGTAATATGCGAATGGGAAGCTTACGCGTTTTTTTTTTTTTTTTTTTTTTTTCGTCTCTTTAATCGCCGCGGATTCTTCAATCTCTCACCGTTGTGACCAAATATAATGACAATCATTCGGACATATCTCTTCGCTATCATAAAAAATTATACGATGGAGGATCCTGTGATTGGAAAAATTACGGCACATTCATACTGCTCTGTTATTTCGTGACCAGACGCGTTTGTTTTTTCTCATTTTCCATGTAGTCTTTGATATCCATCACTTTCGAACTCTCGAGATTATTATTATTCAGCCGGATTACAGAGATTTTGCAGGGGTTGATTGCAGTGGGGCGCGTTATTTTCGTTGGTTTTTTTTTTTCGTGGGGGTGAGATTCGATGTTTCGTGAATCGAGAATATCGGAAATACGGAGTCTGATATCGGATGAGGAATTCACCCGGATGGGGTTCGGGGCTTCGGAACGTTTGTAGGGGTGCATGTCTGTTTAAAAGAAATTTTTACGGTACCTTTTCGTCTCGCGTAAAAGAGATTTGTTGCGAATTTAGAGAAAAAATTGTTGCGTCTGAAATATAAAATGATGTTTCGTTCGAAATGGTAAAATATTGATTGATATTTAAGGGTTGTAAATTGATTCAAGTTTTTAGGGGATGCAAAATCAAAAAATGATAACATTTCGTTTTAACATATCTTCAACTATTCGTATCTTACATAGAATAAAAAAACATTAACAGTCTTCAATAGTTCGTTAATTCGATTATATTTTTCATAAGCCTTCTTTCGATAAAACTCTTACTTACCCTTAAAGTCGATAAGGCATTTCCTTGCCCTTAATAGTCGACAAGACTTTGCGTTTTGAGAAGCCCTGTACGGCACTGTCGTCAGGGACGTTGAGGGCTGAGGGTGGGGGGTGGGGGAGAGGTAAATAGATCCCGCATTTAGTGAGAAAAGTCAGAGAGGGGTAGAGGGTGAGAGTGCGGGCACTCAGCGCGCTCAGCATGCTGCCATTTGGTATAAAAGAGGCGAAAAACCGCGGGGTGCATAGTGCAACCCTCCTTCACCCGGCTCCACCGCCACTCGACTCTTGTACGTTCGCACCCTCCGCCTCCGCCCCACCCTCAAACACTATCCAGAATCGGACACGAGAGCCCCGAAGAAATTGAGGTCACAGACGATAAAAAGAATAAAAAGAACGAAAGACAAAATAATGAGATAGAGAATAATGTGTGTTACGGCAAAGGATGTCTCTTCTGTCGACGGTCTTTCCCCGTGCGTTGTGTCTTCCGAGAAGAATCGCGTAGCGTCAGCCAAGAGGGTCGATAGATCCATTTGTCATCGAAATCCTAGCCAAATACAAACAAAACAAAAGAAAAAAAAAAAAGTAGATATTTCTCATCATTATATCCAACCCCCCATTAGCGCGTGACCGTCTTATTTGACAAATAAAGGACATTGACGACGATCATCGTTAGTAATACCAATACGTCATTGGAGATCCTTCGCCATCGAACAATCCAAAAAATAATATAAAACAACGATAATTTATTTAATACGCAAAAAGCTTTTAATAAAGCATTGTTTTTTTTTTTTCATCCCCTATTTCGAGAACAACGCATTATCAAATTAGCAAAGCTTTAAAAATGATTTCACAACGGCAATATTATTGCAATGTTTTATTAAGAAAATTGACAAAAGCAAAATTCTATTGTATTAAAGTTGTATGAAATCTTCGTAATGTTACGTACTCATAACAACTACAAACATGGAGTGTACAATACATACGTCATTACCACACGACTGGGTATCCATAATATACCTACGTCATGCCTTTATCCAGACACGAAGGGAATTCCTGGAGTGAGAAAGGGTCTTGGAAACAGGAAGGGGAAAGGGGGGGGTCTGCAGGATGGTAGCTGGGAGGGTGACAGAGCGATGACGAGACCGAAGTAGAAGGGTGGTATGAAGGTTGAGCGAGCGAGAAAGTAAAAGAGGGGAATAGACAGAGCTGAGAGTACACGAGAGGACTGGTTGGTATTGATTGCAGTGGCTCTCGTTCCCCTCTACCCCGTTGCTCGAGCTCTTGCCACCCCTCCTAATCCCTCTCCCATGCACCGAAAGCGAGTGGCGGCGGCGTACCAACGTTACACGCACGAACGTATCACCCAGCGCATTTACATCTACATCCCTCCGTATAGTTCGTTTCTTCACTTTTTACGGAAAGCTCGAGGTAAAGTAAAGTAGGAGAGGTATCGCTACTCCGGTCGATGATCCTGAGGAGTTTTATCAAAAGCATACGATGCTTGTGCTCGCTGTATTATTGATAACAGAATACCCATCGAGAGCCGTAACTACCAACCGGAAAAAGGCAACTGTAGACTCGCATTCAACGAGAAAGAGTACTGAAGGAAAATTCGCGTAGCCGTAGAGCTGATGTGAAAACTATTTGTCGTCTTTTTCGCCACTGCGTAACCAAAATGGCGTCGTCGAATTGGTACCCAATTTTTTTCGTTTACCATCATCCCACAATAGTTGTCAGTGTTCGTGGCTACTGGAAAAATACCCACACGACATGTTCGTGAAGTCGTAGAATTGCATTCCATTTTTTTTCCGCCATATTCTGTATGGTACGAAAATGGCGTTAGCTAATGGGGCACTCTAATTCTAACCTTTTATATTAACTCCCGAGCAGACGCGTGACCTCTAATCACCCTAAAAGCTACAGAAAATTGTTTCACCTACAGCCACATACCGTATTTTTTTCCACCAAATATGCTACCAAAATGGCGGCTGGAAAGTGCGTTTCCCATTTTTTCAATTTACGAGTACTCTGCCATAGGCGGTTGATCATTAACCGCCATAAAGAAAAAGAGTTTCAATCATAAAATTACTGAATCACAGGATTAAAGAATTGTATTCCATTTTGCGTCCAATCGAAGGTGCAATCAAAATGGCAGCTACAAACGGACAGTAACCCTGACCATCTTCGTAGACCATTTACCATAGGGTATGGATAATAGCTGTCGAGCAATATACCAGATAATCTCGGAATGTCATAGAAGCAAAATCCCTTTTTGACTTAGGGAATGTACAACTAAAATGGCGTCGACATGTAGGCAATAACGTTGGTCTCATAATTTGTCACAACGCCGAACGTAGACGTCAAGCGAACATGATCTGGAGCTTCTACGGGTAGGTAGAAGCTGCCCAGTTCCAGCAGTACGAACAGACGGACACTGAATAGAAGAGCAAACAGGCTGGCACACATACAGCAAGTGTTACTGACCTACTTCGCGCTTGAGTAGTGGTAACCACCCCACCACGACGATCCGGAACAGGAGTACTCGAGTTTCCCCTTCCTCTTCTCTTGCCCCCTCACCGTAGTGCAAGAACAGTTGGTAGGGATGAAAAGGGACGAGAGACTGGCATAGGGGAAATTTTTCCCCCTCCCTCTGCCATTCTGCTATTTTACATTTATCTTTTTTGCGCTCTCTCCCTATCGCTGCGAATCACCGTTCCATCGACATATAATATGGTTAAGGGAGCGTACAGTCGAGTATACGTAAATCGAGAAGGGACGAGATGGAGGCCGAGCGTCGTCTCTCTTCCAATTCACCACCGCTGGGGCTTCTCAGCCCTCGGTACTCCGGTCTCTCTTCCCTCTGCCTAGGCATCTGTTGCTCTCGAGAGCTTCTGGCTCAGCCAACAAGTGGTAGAGCAACGGAGATGGATAGATTCCCAAATAGATAGATAGTTAGATAGATAAATCGATCGATGTATCGGCAAGGGTCGAGGGTCGAGTATAATAAGTGTTAATGACCTTTGTTATCATTTAGACTCTAAATATATTCATGCGAAGTCGCACAACACTACTTTTCGGAACAAGTTCGGGACAAGTTTGATAAGCTACTTACAATAATAATAATGGACAATAATGGTGATTATTTTTGGCATCGCAAGATTTCTATGTCTTCAGGGGTTCTCCAATACCTAAGTTATCACGTGGTCCAACGAGATTGAATTTTGAGGTTATCCAAGTAGAAACGCATCCCTCAGGTGGTCCCCCAATTCAGTTAGTCTAGACAGGAAAGATCCGTAGCCCTAATTATCGGCCGGATGACGAAAAGGATCCTATCCCAAATTCGCCACATCCGCCGGAACATTAAACTAAATTCGCTCGAATAATGTAGTACAAATGATAAATATGAAAAATAAAAAATCGTCGGATATAAATGTGGGAAAAGGGTTGAGAATTCGGCGGGGTATGGAGTGCGAGAGAGTGGGGAAAACGGTAGTAACCAGTAGGAGAACAGAGATGTGAGATAAGGTCCTCTCGGTAACGGGTGGGAGCAAGGTAGGGGGAGTTGTGCAGGCGCAGGCGCCATTTCGCGTTCCGTTTCGCGGCCATCTTGTTCAACAGCTCTCACGGTCCGTTCGCGCTCACGTTGTAACGCAACACCGATCGTTCTTTCCACTCTCGTCCACCACCAAGGCAACGAACACCTCCTCGCACAACCCACTCCTCTCAACCCCTTTCTCTGTCGCACATTCGCGAAAAGTGGGAGATATTGTACGGCGGCGCGAAAGCTCTGTCACGGGGGACCAGCGAGGGAGGCAGGAGGTGGGTCGGGGGGAGGGAGGCAAGGATATAACCGTACTCTGGTATCGAACACTGGTTCAGTGCGTTGGCAAGTTGGGCTGCTGGTGTTCATGCCGCCTGTGTTCCGCCAGCTATTCATCCAATCGCGTTAAGTTATCACTTAAATTGTCAAATACAAACGTACCAAACTTCAAATTTGCAAAATTAAGTTTCTTTTGGGGGTTATGTACAATTAGTTTGCTGATGAAGATTTTGTTTTTGGATTTTTTTTTCCGAGTTTGAAGTTGTACTCTTTTGTTCGGTATTCGATTGTCATCGATATTGCGGTGGTGCGGCCAGCACCTACTACCTGTTGCTAGTCTGTCGCTAATTCTCCCCTCCCATATCTCTCGCGCAACCCCCTCCTCTCTCTCTCTCTCTCTCTCTCAGGCAAACTCATCGGAGAGATTCTCTCACGTACATTTTCGCTGAGTAGACTGATTTGTAACGTTCGCGGAAAATCGATTGCACACCTGCGTGTGACCCACATCGAGTATCAATTCTCGATGAGAAATTTTTCGAATCGCTTTAGAGACCACAGAATGCTAAACTTTGTTTTTCACTCAACCGTCTCTACACCTGTTGCGCGTTAATTTGATGAGAGAAAGTGAACCAGATGAGATGAGAGAAAAAAAAAGGAAAAAGAAAGATGGCGTACCACTCGCTTCCTTTCGTGCAACATTTAAACAATTCCGTTCCGCGAGGACACACACGCAAGGGGGGAAAGGGGGTGGCTTTGCTCGCAGAACGTCGGCCGAAGGGGGAACCGCCAGCCACTTCCAACGCTGTAACCTGTTGCGCTGGTCGTCGCACGGGGGCGCAAGCGCCAGCGGTCTTTAATTTTCATTTTTTAAATATTCACGAATCCCTCGTCGTCGCCGACCGCGCGGCCGATCTCTTGCAACTCAAGTATCTTAAAGAGAATTATCCTTCCTGTGCGAATAGGGAAAGACGCGGTCAAAAGAAGTTCGGGTTCGAGGGAGTCGTCGATCGGCATTGAAGACAGAAAATGGTGCCTTCGGAAAACTGAAGGTAAGTCGAAAAATATCTTACCAACGAAAAAAAAGTTACATTGCTTTTTTTTTTTTTTTTTTTGTATTTGGGTTAAAATAAATGGGAGGGTGTGAAAAATATATGGGGGAGTGATAAATCCGTCGGTAGTCGGACAGGTAGCGGTGGGCTAGTGGCCGAATCGAAGATCGATAGGGGTGGTAAACTGGGCGGGTGGCTGTGTGCGCTTTAGCCCGGAGGTTTGCACAAAAGTCACATAACCGTCGGAGGAAAAGAGGGATCGGTCGTTTTCTCGGAATAGGGCTGTACGAAGCTTGAAGGCAGCTTTTATGCTCCGGGAAATAGGTATTGCTTGCCCGCATAAAACAGTAACCTTTAACCTTCTTTCCCCGCATGAACGTTCCCCACTGCACTAACTTGGCGATGGAGAAAAACCAAATATAATCTCCGATGCTTACAGAATTTTAAGAATTCTTTGTCAAGATGAAACTGCATGTTACCCTTAATATATAAAAATATTCATGTATCAAAAAATTCATTAAAAAAACATGTATAATGGATTTCCCACGCTAATGAAATACGATTTTTTAAAACATTTTTAATTGTTTTTTTTTTCTTCAAATAGCTGCGATAAAATATACATAATTTTGCATAATGCATTTTTTTATACGAAGTCCGAAAATTGCATTCTACACATTGTAAAAAAATGTGTTTTTTTTTTTTTTTTTTACAAAATAATTTTTAAATTGAACAAAACTTGTTTGAAGAACTTCGGCTTTGAAATTACGAATAGTTTATTAGCGAAGGGAATTTAGCTTGGCAATTACAAATTTAATTTATCTATGGATTCTCGAGAGTCATAGTCCCGAGTTCCATGTAATTTTATTACCATCGTTGCGAAAGATAAGACCGCCGATCGCTTCTGCGTATATATTTCCCGAACCACTTAATGGAAACGTAGATAGAGATTCATTAGATGATTGTCTAATTAAGTTAATCGACGGGCTGTGTGGGTCATTCGATGCGGGGGGTTCCCCGCGCTTGGCTTCCCGAACAGTCTTCGTTTGGTCCCTCGTAAAATCCACTTTACGCCTCTTGGTAGCTATCGAGTATTATTCTCATTCAATATTATTGCCTCGTTGAAAGCCCCCAAAATATCCACTCGAACGATTACCAATTGTCGAAACGCATTACCAAAGTTAGGTCCCAATTACTATTTTTTTTTTTTTCAACGTTTATAAATCGTAAAAGAAAAAAGAATAAAAAAACTCTCGTATCCACTTATTTTTAAGGATAGTTTTCACGAACATGGTATACACACTTTCGACGTCGAAGAAAGACGAGGATGATGCGCTTCGGCCTCAGCTCTCGAGTTACAAGTAATTCGACGCCAGAGTGAAGGAAAATACGTGGTCCGCAGGGGTAGATACCGCGCAAACCAACCCCCGGCGTGATACACCCCCGTTTCGTAGTTGAGAGGAAAAAAAATCCCGACGTTATCCTCCGGTATCGTCTAGAATCCGTTATAAAAAAAATCGCACAAAAAATATCGAGCCACTAAGGGTTGAAAAAAATATCAGACATACTGCGATTGGAAGAAAATAAAACTATCGAAAACTACACAAACAATAACAAAAATTACAAAACGAAAAAAAAAACAAAAATCCAGAGTTGAAGAAACGAAAGCATTAACGACTGATAAAAAAAAAGGTTTGAGAATTCACATAAAAATTTAATTGTAAAATGTATCCTTTTACAAATTTCTGTTTTGTCAAACTTTCGTTCATTTAAATATTTCTCTCTCACGCATTTCATTCCACCAGCGCTTGGCTAAGGATGGTTGGTCGGCGAGTTTCCGACGACGGGCAAATTTTAATCAGGCATAGACGCGAGCGATGAGTACAAAGAGCGCTGGAGGGGTTTGAGGAGCGAGTGGTCGAGTGAACAAGCGTAACTTTTAACGGTCCAATAAAAACGTGAAATAAGGGTTGGAAATGAAAATCGGCGTCGACGGACGAGAGGGCGTCGGCTGAATGGCGAAAAAAAGCAAATCTATCATACACTTTATTTCTCTTCGCGTTTCCCAATTTTTTTTTCTACCCTTCGGAATCAACCCCCCAGCGAGGGAGTTGACGCGACGTTTAACCTGGAACATTGCGTATTTCTCGTCTCGCGTATATGCGGTTTGTCGTATTAACGTGTCGGCGTGTTATCGGACATTGGATACAAAATGGCTACAGCGTAGAGTACAGGGTGGAGGAGGCGTTAGAACGATAGAGGATAGGACAGATAGGGGTTGGTGAGGGAGAGCTGTAGCGAGCCGGACGCCAGGACGAATTTATCGATAAAGCGATTAAATCCATGCTAGACCGGACGCTTCGCTTCAGAAGATCAGCGTTACATCAGCGTAACGCTGGAGGTCGAAGAGGAGGAACAGGAAGGTGGAATAGGTGGATGCAAAAGGGGTGGGAAAGCGGCCAGGGTGTCCTGTCCGAGTGATGTTTGCCACCCCGGACCATCGCCTATAGAATTTCCCCTAGTAGCTAGCAGCAGCAGCACAGGCGTATCTACTGGCCGTGTCCGATCACCGATTTGGTTGCAGCACTCTGGAACCTCCGTTGTTCGCCAAAGGACAGCTTGACGGACAGACGCGTAGGTAGACACCGAATTGGATCCTGAGAGTCTCGACCTCCTGACGTCCATCTACTAGTTGCATCGGTTGATTACCATGTCTACTGCTAAATTGAGCGCACTTGTTCGCGACCAAAGCAAGTGTGTTACTCGATCCATGAGCGTCTTTAGAAGATCCATCTCATTGACCAAGGAATCCGTATGGATCAAAGCCATCCTGCTTTGTATCATTACCGGTACCCTAGAATATCCTTCTGGGGTACTACTACTAGACCATGTCCACTATATTTTTGAGTCCTATTCACAGCTGTATTAGTTACGTTAATTTCCATCGCCAATATAAGACCCCATTTCCAATCCGGTCTATTTTGCTCATGCATGAGCTCATTCTTATGCTGTATGGAACTCTTGCAAGTCATGAAACTTGCATCGCTGTATACTCTTTCGCAATATCTCACTCTGCAATTATTACCACACGCACTTCATTTCGAAGCTCGAATGGAACAAAATGGTAATATTTGTTCAAGCGCACCTCCACCTTCTCGGTTTAGTCGAACTCGCGAATAAAAAAAAAAAGCGGCTTCCATCTTTTCAGCATTGTACTTGAGGCGATTTTCTGTACAGTATAAGACTCCAGTTCGTTCCTCTTTAATGTGAGACACACTCAGATCTTTCGGTAGCTCCCGTTCATTCGTGCGCGTACTCGCCTTTGAAGTAGTCTCTCTGGCTTCTCTCCTCTTGCATGCTGGTGTAAGTAATCAGGCGACCACTCGTCCGCGTCTTCACAGAGACAGAAGCATCTCCTCGTCTTCCAAGTTCCATCCATCTCCTTTCCACCTTCCGCCATTCTGTCTTTTGCATAACCCGGCTTTTAGCGAGTATTAGTCAAACGGGCGACATCCAAGCCTATCACGCTCCGAACATCTCGTTGTGCTTCTAATAGCCCCGCAAATGAATAAGACGGTCTTAATATGAAAAAAAAAAAAAAAAAAAAAAAAAAAATAGAAAACACAACAATTCTCAATCCAATTTATTCAAACGCATACTTCATTATTTCCCTAAAAAAAAAAAAAAAAACATTCAGCGTGATTCCCTCAAAGCGAAGTTGCGTTCGCGGCTGAAGATCGCGGCGGGTCGCAGATAGTCTGAGAATTTTTCCACCAACGGCGAAATTATCCGGAAATATTTGCCGAGATAGACGAAGGAGAGACGGGATGAGGCGGATTCTCGGAGCTGGCTTCCATAGCAGGCATCCATATACCTGAGGCCGTGGGTTTGGACGTTATTCCTTTTAACTCAGGCCATCCACCTCTGGTGCAAGCCAACCTCATTTCCATAGCGCAATGATGAGAGACGGAAAGATGGGTTGGAATTCGTCCGCTGCTCCGCAACCCTCACTCTTTTCAACCCCTACCGTGGTGGACCCCGAATTTGCGTCTCGTCGCTTCCGCTTTAATTTTAGACATCGCATCGCGCTGGCTACTCGTGTCTTTGAAGCCGTCGACCTGTATATACGCCTCGTCTGTATTGGACGCAGACTTGAGCTGTGTAGGACCTGAGGATCGTTCGCACGATGAAACTGAACGGCTTAGTCCAGTTTTTTTCATATATGCCTGCAATTTTGTATACGGCTTCAACGTAGGTCGGTTGTTATACACGGTAAGCCCTGGAGGCACAGTCTCCATCGAGCAACCGACGAGACACGGATAGCCCGGCAAGCTAAAGCAGGAGAGCAAGCAAGCTTCCAGCCTTGATGGCTGGATAGCTGAGTGACTGAGTGAGATACCAGTGTGTCGCCACTCGTATGACACAACTCTCCTCTTCTCGACTCACTCGGTGGTACTGGACTCGACCTCGAGTGGGTTAAGAGTCGGTCTAGTACCTGCCTCGGGATTGCGAGACCGGAAAGAAAGAACGCGTAATAAAACAAATGGGGGCGACACGTATAACCCTCTGAATAGATTCATAGTTAATTTTAACCGTGTTTTTTTTTTTTTTTCGCGCATTTGATACGATTACTTTCTATGTCGAGATTTGACGACTTGCGTGACTACTTTTTTTTTTACCCCCCACTGTCCACCATGGCGACGGGGTTTATGCGTTTTACCGAGTTCCCGTGATTTGTTCCATCTTCCGTGCTTCGCATGTTTGCTGAAACGACGTAATATATCTTAATGAAATTTAGTATATTTGGTACATGAAGTCTGTGAGTCACGAAACGCGTTTTAGACGATAAATGATCAACTTTATGCGTAAAATTGTAGAGATTGCTGCGGATTTTTTTTTTTTTTTTTTTTTTTTACGGTTTCTGTCCGCAATATTGCGATTTAACTTTTTTGTCGTGTGGTGTTTTTTCTCACGTGCGCGAAGTAATATGCTATTAATTGTATGTTATTATTGATTTGTTTATAATAACTATTATTCAGTTTTTTTTTTACTTTTTAAAAAATGAAGTAAAAATCATTTTTAAAAATTTAAAAATGTCCGACTGCAAAGTGTTATCAAGGAATTGTATTAACAAAAAAAAAAAAATTATTCGCAAATTATAGCGTAGAGATTTCGATAGCCAATGACGAATAAATCTCGTGACTGTAATACACGAATAATTAATCGTTATTTCGCTCTTTTTTGTTAATACAATTCTTTTATTACAGCCTTTTTATATTCGGGAGATTTTTAATTTTTGTAAAATTATTTTTTACGAATTTTTTATCTTATTTTTTTACGAATTTTTCCGATTTCTGTATACCTTTTTCTTACCGACTTGGATGGCTCTTGTTAACTTTAATTTTGTCCAAACTTTATGCTAACTTTCTATAGCTTATCGGTATCGACATTTCCTCCGCGATTATCGACGCGGCATGCAAATGTCTGTAATCGATAGGTTAGCATTCGATACATTCCTATAAGTAATTCTTTGCCGAGTTTTCACATCGAGACTACTATTGAATTATCGAAAAGAATGAAATTCAGAAGCAACGACCTTGCGGAATTAAATAAAGCGTTTGGCTGAAATTGAATCCGGCAGAGTTTTGCGCCACGGAGTTGTGAAATTGATTCAAGGAAAGAGAATAAGGAAGGAATTGTGGCGCGGGTTGCGGAAGGTAATATCGTAGCAGGGTGGTCTTAAGGGGTATGAGAAGAGGAATGGAAGTAGCCGAGAGCACTCGAGAACAGTTGTATAATAGAGAGAAACGTGGATGGAAGTAAAGTTAAAAATAAAAAGAAGACGATGAAAGAAAGAGAAGAGGTAGAGGGAGAGAGAGAGAGAGGGGTGGGAGGGAGGGAGGAAGAGAGAGGAGAGTAAAGAATTGAGTGGACGATAACGTGCAGAGAATAATATAAGTTTCTTGGTCCGGCGCGGCTGCCTGTCCGAGACCGGAAGCATTGATTTCTTCCACTCGGCGATTCGTTTCGTTGGTGCGAGTTACGCTTCGACTAGCAAAACCCGAGGTAACTGACTCCCAACCGGAAGAAAATGCGCCCTTTTTCTTGTTGTTTAAAGCTCAAGAATTAGTATGTACGCGGAAGGTTCATGCGGAACGTTTCGGTTTAATTGTATACGTAGGAGAATACACGCGCCGCTTTTTGAACCTATGCGCAAAGCTCGGACTCAACGCGAAAGTTCACCCTGTGGAAAGGATTATATACCCCGCTATGTTAAAACCGAGAGAATCTACACTCACGCGGACAAAGTGGTCGAAGGAAGACAGAGATAAAGCTTGAAACGGGAGGAAACCCCATGGTATTCACCTCCGCGCGCGCTGTAATTTGAATTCCGAATGAATTGAGTTCGAGGCTTGTTGGAAAGTCGTTTGAATCTGGCTAAACCTTACTTGCGGCACTCGGTATATATTCTCTCTTCTCTATAACCCACTGTTACCCCCTCCCCCCCTCTCTTTCGTACCCTCTATCATCCATCGGGCTTCTGCGGAGGCTGAGCATAGAAGCTCCGTGGTTAATGCCAATGGACCTCTTAATTATCGCTTTGCATCGTTCCACCTCGATGGTAGAGAATTTCCCAAAACTCCACCTGGGAATTCGATAAAGCGACGATTAAATGGAAACTCGAACAGTATCTTTCCGCCACTGGCTATCGGTGGTTTCGGCAATGAGGCAACTCTGTCTCGCCAATGCCATCAATTTCCAAGTCAAAGCTCCATTTTTTTTTTTTTTTTTTTTTTATCGAAAAATTAATTTTGAAAAATCAGGATTGCATTCGTAATTGGAAATTCGTCAAATTTGTCCTTTGAAATTTTTTCGATTGACGTATAATTCTTGAGTTACGAGCACATTAAACTTTTAACCAATGAGAGCGCTCGGTGTGCAAGACACGTCATTGGTGGAATCTTCGGATACTTACAACTCGTGAACTACGATCCACAATTAACCCCTCACGTACGGAAGACTTTTTCATGCCATGTATAACGCTGGTTTGGCGAGAAACCAGCAAAAAAGCTCGTAACAACGATGCACGCGCAAGTGCGTGAAAAAAAAGTCTCTTTGAAGCATCAAAGAAGCGACGCTTCAAAGTAAATCTACAATTTTTTTCGCCATTTTTTTTTTCACGATACTTTACAGTCAAACGGACATTTAGTAGGGAATAATGACTGATAAAAAATATTGGACGCGCATTGACGTCACTCGTTCGCGATAAGTTGATTTCGCCGAAAGGAAAATTTCCTAATTTTTTAACGCCGCGATCAATAATTCGGAATCGTTTTAATGACATATTCAAAATTTTGTAAAAATCGATAATTCTACGTAACGATGCAATTTTCATTGTGATTACAACGAGTGCATCGAAAACCGGAAATACCTTAATTTACATAAATGAAATGTCATTTGACAAATTTCTACGAACGGGCGAAACAATTGACGGCAATTAATCTCGACGCGGTAATACAAACGTCGGTGAATAATCCAAGAGATTAATTCGTGTTGATCTTCCATACAGTAACGGAAGTAAGATGGTAACATCGAAATGCGTAACATTCGTCTCCTTCAACGATTCATTCCCACTGCCGTAGGGATTCGAGAGGGAGACGTAAACGTCGCTTTCGGTTTGTCAGTCTCGATTCTCGGCAGACATTCCAAGTTCCTTACAAGACAATCTTCATCCCCCGTTCCCCCTCCTCCTCCTCCTCCGCCTCCCGCGCGCTTACCTCTCGGTCTGTATTCCGCATCCCTTGCAAGTTTCTCTACCAACAACCTCGGTTGCTTTATTAATGAACCTTGTCTCGGTAAAACGAGACCGCTTTCGCTCCCATAGATCGTTAGGAAGTTAAAGATAATTGATATCTCAATGTACCAATAATAATAATAATATTTTATTCTAAAAAAAAATGAAATATAGAGGGTAAAATAAATAAAATAGATTGTATCGCGAAATAATTGGCAAGTTCGAGATGTTCGCAACAGGTCATCATTATCTGTGCGGAAATCTTCTCGAGTGTAGTCAGTATTTTTTTTTTCTTTACTCCCGCGAACCGGAAGTCGCTTCCCTGTGCCAAAGCGTTCGCTTCTTTTTTTTTTTTCTTCTCTCATCTTTATCTTCGCCAGTCTCGTCGATTGGAATTCTTTTGGCCACAGAGTATCAGCCCGGAATGTAGGGTACGAGAAAGGCGTTTCCGTGAATTCTTGCTACACCGAGAATTCCGGAAGTGAGAAAGAATAAAATGTAAGATAAAACTACGGCGACGGTTCGAAGACCGAAGCAAAAGTCGCAACAGGCGGAATCCCGGCAAGGGTTGAAGAAAGTATCGCCCGAAGAGGGGATGGTAAAATAGAGAGAGAAAAAAAAAAGAATCGCAAACCCAAAGCTTCCGTGAAAGGAGTGAAGTTTATTATTGTGTAATAGCGGAAGGGGTGGCGGGGGGTTGGAGCAAGAGAGAAAAAAAGTTGAAAAATGAAAAAAAAAAAAAATGAGGGGATGAAAAAAAAAGTGATGAATTCAGTTTTAGAGGTTGTAAAGGGCGCGCGGTGAAAAAGGGTGGAGGGGAGGGGGTGGAGGCGAAAGCGTTGGGGCAAAAGTTTGCTGAAAAATGCGAGAGAAATTCTTGAGCTCGCGGAGAGAGCTCAGAGCTAAGGAAACTCACCCTCGAACAAGCTTCACATCGCACCTCTTCCCTTCTTTATTCTTTCTTCAATTTTTCTTTTCTTTTTTTTTTATTTATTATTCTTTTCACTTCCTCGCTTGTTCTTGGCACATCATTTCTTGCACGCAGGGTGCATTAAACATGAGTAAAAAGAATTACAAGACAGAGGCTTCACTGAGACTTAATTATACTCGCTGCATATATCCGAGGAAATTTAATTGGATAGCGCCGTTGAAGCTTGAAACTAAAATATTGGATCTTACAGGAGATAAATAAAAAGGGTGCGGTAATTTTGATGAAAATTTTCGATAATAGCAAAATCAGCGACGTATTTTCCTCGGGAAACTCAAAAAAATTGTCTGTTGTTTTTTCGTTCGTTTTGTTTTTTTTCCGTGACAATTTCGCATATTTAATTATCAAAAAAAATTCGTGTCGATTTTTTTAACGCTATATCTAAATTATTATTATCATTAAAATTTCGATAAATTTTGAATTTTTGGTACAGATTATTTTTTTTTTCGAGTTAAGAGCAATGTGGAGGCATTGAGGTACTTTCGAGATACCGTCGAGTCGGGATACCCTCCCCCTACCCCTCTCTGTTACTTATATACATATATAAAACGCGATCCCCTCGTGCCTAGCGCTCGCATAAGTTACGAGGGCTACGTGCCTCCCGGAACTCGGCAATTAACATGATCTATCGCTCGGATGTAATAACGCTTGCACTTCCGAATAAAGATTCTCGGGTTCTTAACTATTTTGTTGCTGAAAAAAAAAAAAAAAAAAAAAAATCGTTCAAGCGTCTGGAGTTGGATACTTCATTAAAATTACAGAAAATGAATTGTTTCCGAAGAATATATACAATTCGTTAATTATTGTTTTAGTAATAATAATTTAGTAGTAATGAGTCTCAAAGGATTTTGTTCGTTGCGCGATTATCAGGCCCACCGACGGACTAATAATGAAACACGTATCATGGCCATTAATTCGCGCGAGTAATTACTCTCGATACGCAATATCAGAATAACAAAGGAACGAGACTGTGGAAGGGATGTTTTGCACCGATAGTCACGTTAATTTATCTTTCCACCGTCTCTCGCGTCGACGTCGATGCATTCATCATAACTGAATTTAAAAAAATACTCCCGTCGTTACATTTTCACCCTTCAATACGACAAGTCGATTGCACGGGAAAAATAAAAACATACTGTTACGTTGCACCCTTAAAAAAAAATCGCTGGTTTAAAGTAAAAAAAATATGAACAATACCTACATTTTGAGGTAAACAAACGTTGTTTTACGCAATTTTTTAGTAACTCCTCGTTATAAAGTTCGTTATATATTAAGGGTGGTCTCGTGATGCGCTAAATGGGGTCTGGAAACGTCCGGTCGAATCACTGCTGCGAACATGATCCATCCGAGTCACGGAAATTTGATATTTTCTTGACTTATTAAGGGCGCAGTTGTGCCTTTAATTATAATGAAATAGCTGTAAATTTTCAATTACAATTTTCACCCCCATATTACGATCACATTTGCTATTATCTTCTGACGAAAAAATTCTCTTTTTTAATCGGTTTTTGTATTTTTTATCCATTCGCCGATATTTTTATTTTTTCGGAGACTAGACGACGCGGTAGTGTTCACTTTAATTGCAACAGAATACTCGGTGAGATAACCCGCAACCCTCCGGACCGCTACGGTTTGCATCGAAAATGAGCGGAGGGGGTGAGGACTTGGGTTTGTTATAACAATAATTATGTTAATTGGGGGTGGTAGGGGCAAATTCCGTTTCCATTAGTCGACGGTGCGTTGCAAACCGTACCACTTCTCACCTCTATATAGAACAACTTTGCTTCAACCCCCTCCCCTCCCCTCCCCCCACCTTAACCCTAAACCGATCGAACAACTTCGGGCTTTTCCACTTTCGCCCCCTTCTCGCTGGAATACAACAGAGATGACTTTACCAGTACTTAACGTTATTACAACCGAAGTGGCGGCTTGGGGTTTGCTATAATCATGCGAAATTGCCGGGATACTCTCCCTTGGCTATTCATACGCTATTTTGATACACAGCTTAACGAGGACTTACAAGCGCCTTCAATGTTCCACTTCATAATCGTTTCGTCGTTTCATTTTATTATTGCAAAGAGTGATTTATACAAAAAAAAAAGTATTCATCTCCAAAAATAATTGTTTTATTATCTTCGTATTGTGGGGTTTCCTACACCCCACAGCCTTAAAGTAATTCCTTCGTGTCGATGTTTCTTGTAGATTACAAAGATAACAATTTTCAAAGACTTCTACGTAAGTTAATCCAACTAAACGAAATAGCGAATTTCTAAAAAAAAAAAATTCATGTCTTAAGGGTGAAAAAATTCATAATTTTTTTTCAATGTCACCCTTTCGTGTATTAAAAAAAAAATTGATCTATGATTAAAGTCAGTTGAAATACGATCGATGAACTGCGAACTGCGCGGATTAAAAAAAAAAAATACACCACCAACGAAAAGCTGAACGTTGACGAGGAACTTTCCATCTCGCATCGACGCTGAGATACGTGGCGCTTTCACCCTCCGCGTCTAAACGATAAACGAAACGCTTGAAGAAAATAGAAACAGAACGAGTAAAAAATCGTTGCCGGTATCGTGGCAGAGCTAAGAAAATATCCTGACGTTAACACAATTAATTTAAGGGCAACTTTACATTTTAATATTCATCCCCCCGGCGCGCCTCTCCGCCGTCGTCATTTATAGCTCTCTCTCTCCACCTTCTTCGCCATTTTTATTTCTCCGGTCGCCCGAGTTTCGCTAGTAAAATTTTACCAGCTCATTTAGTGCTCTCGCGGAGAAATACAGAAACACAGTCGTAAAGTTTATTCGTGCTGAATATCTCCGGAGCTTTAATTAAAATCAAATTTTAAGTTTCCGCTATCCAAAAGTCACGATAACAAAACAAACTTATTGTGAATTCTATAATTTTCTCGCTCTTCGTCGTCTTCCTCTGTTTCTTATTCTCGTTCGTTTGCATCTCCACGTATTCTCCTCAAGCTTCGGGGAGATTATACATTTTCGTCTCGTCTTTAAACTTCTTAGGGTGGAGGAAAGAGGGTTGTTTCCACCCCCCCGCGACGCGAGAGCGATATAGAAAATGTTCGGAAGGGAGACACGAGAAGCAATCTCGATTCTATAGTAACGCGTTCATATACACCCCTTAAGTACAGCAAAAGTATGTACGTAGTACATAATTTATGTATACACGAGTAGCTACAACGTGTCGAAGTCTGCCTTCGACGAGTCGAGACTTTATATCGACACTTTCGCTGCACGCCCCACCCCCGCGGGGGTTCCCATGGACACCCGTGACGCAGACACGGATTATAGATTAAACGATTGACGAGAGAAAAAGGGAGAGACAGCGAGAGAGATAGAGAAACAGAGAGGGGTAGAGAGAGGAGAGCGATTTAATAGACAAAGTCTCCATCGTGTCGCGACGTCAGTATTATGGACGTTTTTGTATGAGAATATTAATTAAAATACAGTTTTATTCATTACACATTAATTACCAATTTAATTAACAAAAAGGTACTTAAATTCCCCCCCAAAAAAAAAAAGACGAACTTATATTCATGAAAAAATAAAATTTTGTACATTTCGAAATATTTTCATACGTAATCAAACTATTCGATAACGAAAATCGCATAAAAAAAAAGTTTAAATTCCATTGAGGATTCGAAGGTGAGAAATCATTCTCTTTGGAAAAATTCTCTGAAGCGCATAGTTTTCGCGGTACGAGGAAATAGAGTTTGCAGCGAATGAGGTGATCGTCGCCGTCGACACCCCATTGGTTAAAAATCGTAACTAACTAACTATGCGCCGTACGACATTTTGGTAGAGGGAAAGTTTGCACAGTTTCGCGCTGAGAATTAATAATTATGATTATTATAATTTTAATTATTTTAGAATATTAATAACAATAATAATAATTATTATTATTACAATTCTCTTCGTACATCCAAGACGCATGCTTCGAAGCATTAAACCCAATTAAGGGGTTGAAAACTTCGTTTACGAAGGATGCAACTGCACCTGCTACGTTCTAATTTCGTACCAATGACGCTACCGTCTCGTAGGATCCCAAGGGGTAGTTTAGTTGGAAGATCGGGGAGGATAGTTTAGTGCCGTAGAATCCCATGGAATATATACATCGAAGTGAATCGAGGTCTACTGCACTCCTGGCGAGGTAGTGCACGGCTTCGGGAACACGGGACACCCGTGAAACGTTACGGATAGATTGCTCCGCAGCAACGTAGTACCCTCTTTGCCCTCCTTCATACCCTTCGCCTTCCATGAGTTGCCAACCCCCGTCGACTCGCTAATTAAACTCCGTAGGAACTAGAACGCTGGACGTTGACGAGAAACTTTCCATCTCGCTTCGACGCTGAGATGGAGATACGTAGCCTTTCACCCTCTCCTTTCCCTCCGCGTCTCTTATCAACCTTCTCCAACCAACTTTTTTTCGAGCTAAATTCACACTGCGAGAGTATAAACCTCTCGCACGCTTTTCATCCCTCTTCTCTATTACGCCGCGCTGGTCAAGTCCACTGGACATTGTCCAGTCATGTGAAAACAAAAAAGTTACCTCACGAATTCTAGCAATTTTCAACCCTTAAGATAGATCCTTCGGAAAAAACTTAGTAATTGAATTTTTTTAAGAAAAAAAAAATGTCAACCCTCGTGGTCAACCCTTAACTCTTATTATACTCCTGATGCGCAAAAAAATTTGCGATTTTAACCCGGAAAACGATTTTATATACGAAAGCATAAAATATTCTGGGGAAAATGTGGGTTCGAAATATAGAGGGATTATTATATATAATTATTGATTTTTGCGTTTTGAATGGATATAGTGGTGTGTATGAATTCTCGTAAAGTAAAAGAGGGTGGTAAGGGAGCAGTGTTAGAAGGGGTGAAAGCATCGATGGTCCTTCAGAGAAGCTTACCAGGCGTTCCGAGAATATTCAAAGCTTGCTGGGTTGCGTTATAGATGTAGCTTGAGCGCGAGCAAGAGGAGTGCGAAGGACAAGGAGGAGGTTTGGGAAAAAAAAAAAGAACGGAGGGGGATGATATGGCCAGGTTGCCTCGAGCTTTGACTCGAGACTCCTGAAGTCCTGAAGCATCCTACACTCCTCACGGCCTACGCGCTCCACATACATTTTTTATCTCGCGTATTCGCCACCCCTTCTTCATCCCCTATCATCCCCTCTTTCCCGTACCTTCATATTCGTTCGTATTAAATAAAAAACTTTGAATCCGTAATTGAATCTCAATAAAATATGTAATTAATATTATTCGATTGCAAGCCTTGCATTTTTTTTTTCATTCACAGCATTTGCATCTCTACCACCCTTAAATTAATTCTCGATATTTTCAACCCGTAAATTCATTTAATTAATAACTCAGCAAAGAAATATTTTATGAATACTTTTATTATCGGAAATTGCTATTTTTTTCTATCCGTGTCGCTGATTTTTTACTACTCTCGATGTTATCTTCGTCTCTTGATTACACATATCACATAAGAAATCGGTGCTCCGAGAGAAATTCGATAGACATTCCTTTCGCATAGTTTTTCGTCGTACTGCTTTGTATCTTCCTTACCAATTTTCAACCCTTAAATGTTTAAAACCCTTAACTTTGAATCAGTAAAAAATTTAGATCGCATTTGTTTCGTTCTAATACAGCGCCTTCCGGACAAGTTCTCCCGAGTGTGTTAAGTCTGTTTTGCATTATTCGTGAAACAGTGTGGGGGTTGAAAATAAGGGCTTGAAAAACTCTGGAAAAGGTGGGAAAGGGAAATTTCTATGGTTATCGCGCCACGCCTACTTCGGCAATACTACTAACGACGAGACGTTCGCCTAACTTACCTTTATCGTTATAACGCCGAGTGCAATTACAGTTCGAGTTTCCTACCCGCTGCTTTTCTCTGTTTCCTTTTATCTCGATAATCCGCCTGAGATACTGAAAAAAAAATTATTCTCTCCCCCCGGTGTACAGCGCGCACTTCGGAAACAAAAGTCGAACCCAATTGAGATATTGTAAAATAATCTTTATTTAGAAATGTTATTAATTTTTTCTTGTCAACTGTATTTTTTTTTTTAATGGCGATCGACCACCGGATGTGGTGGAAATACATAGATAGTGGAACAATATATAGGTTGAGCTTTTGTGGATTCTTTGAGCTTTTCATTCAGCACAAGTAACAATATAACCTTTGAATTTCGTTAGATAACAAATCGAATCTGTCTGCTAAGTTAAATAGGAACATTGTAGTAAAATCCAAGATGGCCGATTCACCCTAAAACTACGAAACAACAAAAAAAAATATATATATATTGATACGATAAATTAATTAGTGACATTGGTAACGAGGTATATATATATATATGCAGTATTATTCCACACAATAAATATTAATGTATTTTACACGATAATAATAATATTTCCGTTTTTTTTTTATTTAATTTTTTTTTATTGTAGCTCTTTGAATTTTAATAATAATGGAGCTTCAAGCCGATACCTAATTATTCGCCACTTGTCAGCAACAGTTTTAAACGAGTCACGAGCTTTTCAACCCGATTTCCATATTTCCCTTTCGGGAGCTCTACGGATCGATATAACGAGACAGGAAAGGGGTGAAAATGAACGACCGTCCTTAATTGTTCTCTCTACAAATCGCTCTCAACCCCTCTTTTGCTCGTTCCTTTTCCCGCCACCCGCCCCCCCTCCCACCCCACCCCCCTCCCACTGCCCTTCTTTCTTTTGCGGCTCTCCCTTGTCACACCTCACCATGTCAGTTTCTTTGGGGTTTGATGACGCGACTTGCCGGAGGCGGTAATTTCGTGAAACCCGCGTTATCGAAGACCGGAAGTAGGTCCCTCACACGCTGTCCTGCACCGAGGGATGCCAACTCTGCCCACCTTTCCGCGTTTTAAAAAGAACCATTATTTTCATTCATTTGTATCAATAAAAATGGTGATCAACATATCGACGAAGAACGTTCGAATTTTTATTCTTCATTAGTTGGAACTTTCAACTGTTCGTATCTCGAAACAATACGATGTAAAAATCTTTTTCATTGGAAAAGTTCGTTCAATTTCGAGTCCGGAATTTTTTAAAATTTAATTACGTCAATGAAGAGTCACCTGTTATTTTTGTATTTAGATAATGGTTGAGCCGAGGGATGGGGTGTCTCGGTAGGAAAATACGTAGCCCCGTAAAAATCGAGTCCGCGACTCAAAAGCATCGAAGTTTCCTCGACGCTCGCGAGAGTGACGCGAATTATGGGAGGTCCTGTATAGATAGTTGCCGGTTCGTTGGAATTTTGACTCTCATTCTTCAATTTATCGTTGATAGCTTTCACTATTTATTAACGAAAAATGTTAATTAATAAAAATTTCTGTAAGTCGATACGCTTGATATTAATTGAATAATTTCACTCACAGACAGTGCCGGTGTTGAGTGGCAGTCGCGTAACTTCGACTATCGATCGATACTTGTAAAGTGCGTGTCTAACATCGTCCTCCGGCAATTCCTCAGGGATGTCGAGAACATAAACTGTAAAAGTTTTGGCAGGTCTGCACGGTATAGCAATTTTTTTGTAGAAACGCGCACCGGTCACTTTGTGAAATCCTTTTTTGTAAACCGCTTGATAGTCCTCAATATTGCTGAACTTGAAGAGTATTCCAGTTGACGTCTTCGTCAAGGAAAATGCGCCCCTTAAACAACGAAAAATAATAATTAACGCAGCTAAGTCATCCATAATCGTATCCTGGCGTTGGTACATAAAAAAAACAGGTTTTGAACAATTTTGGTGTTTTTAACATTTTCTATTGATTTCGGTACATTCAAATTTTAAAAATCTGCTTTCAAAGTAATTTAAGTTCATTCAAAGTTCTTCTAGTTGGCTGCAAATCCTCCGATTAATTCTGAATCAGTTTCTGAACATTCTACGATCGAAAATATACGTTCAAAGTGTCTCAAACTTGTGCCAAGTAGTCCGGGGCTGTTCTGCGTAAGAATGGAACCCCTGAAGTCTGCTATAAATCATCTAATAAAACTGTATTTCCTTTACATACAAAAAATAACAAAAAAAAAGCATTTCGGATTATATGAAACTTGTTCAAAGCCATCCGAGACTGCTGAAAGCCTATTCTGAAAGCTTCAAGTCTCCTCTAATCCATTCTAAGTCTTCTCTCTAAGAATCGTATTTCAAATTCGCGAACGATATGGAGGACGTTGAAAATAATAAGTATGAGAAAGAATACGAGGCAACGAAGAAGCAGAGATGGAGTGGGATAGCCTTTTCTCAGAAGAGCCATAATATATAGTAGAGCATCCAGCAGCTAGGGATGCCACATAGCTCTAGCCGGAAGTTCATTTTCTTGGAAATGGTCGTCGTACTTATCGTCGTCGTCGTCGTCGTCGTCGTCGTCGTCTTGCCGAGATGAAGGCGGAGAGGGTGAAGCAAGACGAGAGAGCGAATAAGGGTCAGGGGATCGGGAAGGGATGGGGGAGAGTACAGAGTGAGCTCGTTGCTGGGGCGTCGAGGCGTCGAGGCGTCGAGACGACGACGTGGAACCAGTCGAAATTTCAGAAAAGGGGTTGAAAAAATGAGAAATAACCTCCTCTCTCGTACACGCATACAAGATTTTTTATAATGCACAAGAAAATAAAATGTAACATGGCATTGATATTTCAGAACTGAACAAATTTCCCCCTTTCAATTTATTTTTATCATGCATATCTCTCAAGTTACGAGCTAATAAAGATTTCAGCCAATCGGGTCGCTCGGACGCCGAGCGCGCCATCTGTTGCGCGCCCTCTATGGTCAGAAACTTCGGTCCCTTGTAACTCGAGAACTATGATCCGCACGAAAATATGCATAAGGAAAAGTTTGTTCAGTTTTGAATGGGGAATACGATCCAATCATTTTTTTTTCTCACATTGTCTCTCACAAGAGACACGCGTCACATTCACGTCACATTTTCTCTCACACACGTGTAATAAAGTTATTCTTACCGGAAATTCATTTTTTCGCATATGGTAGCAGCTTTTTCCATACTCAACTCGTGACTGGGCGTCAGTAGAAATGCTCCTTTGGTGAGAAAATCGTTGTCGCTCATTTCCGAATCGGTATCGTGATCCTGCCAGCAATCACTTCGATCACCACCACCAACACCGACACCACTGCCACTACCACCTCCCCCGGTCATGCTTCCTTCCTGATTCAAACGAAGGCTCGAACTATTCTTCGACGTCGACATCTCCTTATCCTTCATGGAACTGGCGAACTCGTCCGTATGCGACATCGTTTTTATAGTATGGTCCACAGTGTTGAGGGGGGAAATATCTCCTACCTGAATTACAATATAATCGTTGCCATTGTTATTATATTGAATGAAGTTACGCGGATCGAAACACACACGTTATAATACGTAAACGGTATATTGTTATTGTATGCCTTGTAGTATTACAAATCGGTCCTAATAGCTCACTTCGTTGATTCGAGGACGTCTAAGATTATGGATGACTACCAAACTGTGCGTAGCTGCGGAACCGAATCGTCTTGGTACACTGAACGCGACTTCCTTACGCTCCTAATGCTTTTATAGTCCACCCAAGAAATTCCATACTGCGTCTTCTTACACATCGACACAACATTTAACGCGTGGGATGGAGACTCGATAAAAAGAACTCCGTTAACGCGAATGCACTTTTTTTGGCAGTTGCTGATTGAGTTCAATTGCGGTAAAGGGAACGTAGGATGAGTAAGTCTTCGTAAAATTAAGAATATATAGATCGCAACTGCTCCCGAACATTGTAATGGTAATCGTTTTATATTTTTTTAAATTTAGATAAAAAATGATAAACAACTGATTCCAGATCAGGAATTTTTTTGCCGAAAATTTCGCTTTAATATTCTAAAAGAAATAGCAACGGTGTTCAGCGAGATGAAAATGTGGAGAACAATTTCGAGGATTAATATATCAGAAGTTATGCTTGAGATTTTAAAGGAACAATCAATGTTGAAAGCATAAAATTCTAATCGTGCATTCTGTAAATTGGTCATTCGTATTCGAGTTTCTAGGTGTTCAAAATTAACGTTGCATTCTCTCTCCTTCTCTCTCTGCCTCTTCCCGACACTATAATTCGACGAAGGCCCTCGTAATTGCTTTGTTAAGTAATTAACCGGTTGGTTCGGCACGAGAAACATCCCCAACGCCGGTAAGAGCAGCAGAGCAACACCACTAGTGAAACCTCTTCGCTAATTCGGCCAATTTGATTTTAAACGCTTCCACACACACACACTCGCGCACTTTAAGCTGTGTGTAAGCATTACATTCGTAAGCACAGGCTCCGCAAACCACGATGATGCTACATAATTACACTCTCTTGAGGGTCACGTTGTCCAGCTATAAAAAAGAAAATATCCAACGAAATTTTAAACGCAACATAAAATAGAATTTGTATAAAAATTGCCTAATCCTTCAGGTATTCGAGGTTTTAGTTTCGATAGCAAACAACCGCATTGCTTCAATGTATGCAGTCAATATTTTTTTATATTTTTTTTCACCGAACTAACAGTAGAAAAACCCTTATGAACAAAAAAAAATGTTCCATCACAGTTCGTTAGTATTCGAACTATTCGCAGTTTGGTTCCTGGAAAAATCTCGATGTTTGTTAGAAAAAAAATGAAATTGCGGAAAATAACGCGTGTGATATCGCGAAGGACCGAGTAAAATTTGAAATTCGCCAAATATGTAAATGGAATAATAATGAATTAATAAATAATTTATTAATAACGATAGGTCAGATTAATAATTAGCAACACGGTACTCGATTTCATGGAGCACTGATTACAAACGTGATGCAATTATTAATGCAGATATATACGTATATATTTTTTTAATTAGAGAAAGAAACAGGCGAGTTGGATGGTATCCAGTTCCGGAAGGGATGCATCCTGCTTTGATTTGGATTGGTCGCTCGTTCGGTCCCCCCGGATCGATCTAAGTCACGTGCGCCGTGTTGCGCTGTACTCCGCTGCGGTTGCGATTCGCGAACTCGCCTAGCAACAGGCACCGCGGCCCACGAGACGAACAACCAATTATTTATCGTACGACGAAAAATATATATTCCACTGATTGCAGTCTATTAATGACATTGATATTTTCGATGCTAAATTGAGACGATACGAAGAAAGATGCGAAGTGTTCATTTAATTCTTAAATATATATTTCAACCCCCGAATATCTTATATAAATTTGGTAAAATTTCATCGAACCACTTAACAATAATCATAATTTAACAGTATACCAAAATATTTTATCGTCTCTCAATCAGATTTTTTCGAATAATTTCGAAAAAAATTTACGAAAAATTTTGAAAAAAAATTTCGAAACGAAACGGAATCGAATCGATTTTCGTTTTTTTTTTTTTTTTCGATTTTTTCGAATTTCGATTTATTTCGAATTTTGAAACTTTCATACTACTCCTCCGAATCTTTCATACAATTTTGATGATATTTCATCGAGAAAAAATGTATTGCATTGACGATGCAATTAAGTATATTAGAATTCATGTTCATCGTTAATTAAATTCAAGATCGTGCATTAATAAAACGATAAACTGAAAATAAAACGAAGTCACGGCTATATAGATATATATATGTCTATATAATGTAAAAAAGGGGATAAAACATGACCGTCCCGGATTCGATTGAGGTCGTGTCATAGTCGAGGGATAAAAATACGTCTTCGACCGTGACACCTAAAATAGAAGCGTCTAGGTACGGTCGAGAGTACCTCGAGTGTAAGAAAAACAGTCTCTACGTTATCGTCTCTACCGTGCAACAAAGTGTCGGAGAACCTCTACACATCCGTGTACTCGATCTCCGCTACTATTATTGTCAGCATTCGACACACAAGAAAAGATCGAAGCTTTATCGGGACGCACGGAAAAAAAATTATCAAAGAAAAATAAGACACAGATGCGCCCGGATGTTAAGAAGCGATAATAACATAAGAAATTAACGAACGAATGAAGAAGTCAGAAGAACTGAGAATGGGAGGAAAAAGAAACAAAACAAAAAATTGATGCAATTTATCGACGATTTATCGCCCGTCGAATCATCCAATTAAGATCCCACGCGCTCGTCCATTGTCCATCCGCAGTCGGATCTATTATTATGAGAGACCATCAGTCGAGAAGTTTTATCGCAAGAGTTATTAGAGTCTCTTCATTATTTACTCCGACACACTCGATCGTGCGCCCACGCAATCGTTACATGTAGACGAAAAAAGAAAAAAAAAAAACAGAAAAAAAAAAAAAACAAAATTGAGTGACAATTGTTGGCGCGGGAGAATATGGCTACGGGACGAATTGTAATTGGACGGAAATGGAATTCGGGGCTCACCCGGGTCTGTCTCTCCCTTACTCAATCACCATGCAGAAACTGCGGAAAATGAGAGATTTCGTTCACACGCTACTGTCGATTTCCACCTTTTATACAACGCGGTTTTTTTTTTTTTTTGTCAAAACGGTTCTCTCTAAATCGCGTTTCTCATTTTTCACTATCAATCCCTTAATCTGTAAAACTGATTGGTAAACATTTCGAAATTCTCAAAAAATTCGAAGGTCTCGAAATACATTGTCGTCGTTCGAGTCGACGTTACTTATTGTTTTTCTCGAAAAAAAAAAAAAAATATGAATGCGCAGATGCAGAGCTCCAAATTCGTATTGGAAATATCCAAAATCCGACTAAATGTACGATCTAAAAAACTACTAGATATTTCATCCCTTATAGCATACATTTATTGAAAATAAATCCTAATATTATCATAATATTAATTTACACTTCTCTTGCAACCAAAAAAGACATCATCTCGATATTTTCCAAAGTTTATTCACATTCCGAAGCCGCTAACAACAAAAAGAGTCGCTAATGGCGTCAAAAAAAAATATATATTTTTTTTATTGACGATAAACTGTGTAGAAAAAAAATCCATTGCCTTTCAAAGGATTAAATTTGCTCACAAATGGCAATAATTATTTTTAAGGGTATCTGTGAAGTTAACGATCCGTTTAACCGTTAAAGGGTTAAGACTAACGAAACAAATGTGTGTCTATATGGATTTTTTTCGGGGGGATTTTCGATGTGTCGAAGACTGAAGATAGAGGACGAAGAAGGAATGGGGTAGTGGGGTAGCATATAGTGTGGCGTCAATAGACGAGGGTGAGGGGCTTGACGCCAGGAGCCAGCAGCAGCACAGCAGTACCAGTGGCCTGTAACTCTATGCTCCTCTGAGCTTCGATCAATAGAGACGGTATACACATACATATATGTATATATACATATATACGTACGCAGTATATACATATACATGTATATAGACGTAAACATACAGCGAACATACATATAGACAACATTGAACTGCACCCGCGCTGACTAAAATCCTCCGACCTCCCCGTCCCTCCAATACTGTTGCTGTTGCACGAATTCTGATGCAAGGCTGTTGCATCCTCGCAACAGTTATGCACATTATATGCTGATGGAAAGATAAAAGGAAAAAAAAAAAAAAAACATCCCTACCGTCCAAGCTTAGCTGTCAATGTTCGCGTGTTGAGGTCACTGCTTTCAGGACAGGCGCGTCCAGTCGCATCTGGAATGGTGGTTTTTTTTTTTTTTTTTCGTTTTCTTTCCTCAAATTTATTTATTTATTCGACGCGGTCATAATTGCTCGGCGCCCCACAGTAGCAACAGGTGCAGTCGATTCTAACGAGAATAAAAAAAAAAAACAAACATCGCTGACATACTTTCGGACTGAGGGAAAAAAACCAATTTACGAGATAAAAAAAAAAGTCAAACAAAATAAAAATATGATTGAAGAAGAAAAAAAAAAAATTTGAACACTTTTTGTTTTTTTAAGGGTGGAGTTGTTTCGGACTCTATGCAATCAGAATCATTTTCGTGGGGTTAATGCATTAGTGTTCGGTGCAGCTGAGGAAAAGATCGCGGAATAGAAAAATCATGGGTCGGAATTCATTAGAATTTACTAAGAGGGAGAAAAAAAATTATCTTTGCATTTTTCTTTTTTTTTTATTCGGAGCACTTAAGAAAATTAATTTCCGTGCATTCCGAATGAATATTTTTCATAGTTAATTCGAACATCCGTGGAAAAGAAAAAAAATAAAAGAGCGTGTGGTACAGAACAGAAGAACAAGAAATGGTAGCACAGGATCTCTAGTGCGAGAAATAAAGCTTGGAAAGCTCTCGGCAGTTAAGGGGTGGAAGCTTTTCGCACGCTACCCCCCCGGAATGCTCTTGTCGTACAGTAGGTAGTTTTCCTCTGGTTCTTCCTTTCGCTCTCTTTATTTTTCGCTTGGAGAGTTCTCTTCTTCTTTTTTTTTCCTTCACTCTCTGTCTGTCTCGGTCCTCAAGTAGTCAAGGAAAGTATTTGCTCGGACCGTAGAACGCGTGCGATGAGAGAGCTTCCCGTCCAACCCGGTTCAACTCGGTCCAGCAATCTCGTTCTGCCACCTTGGCTCGCCAGCTATCTTATTAAAATTTACTCTCGCTTGTTCCCTTCCTCTCGCGTACCATCATGCGAAAATTTCGTTTGAGGCTATCAAGCGCCGAAAAAAAAAAAAAAAAAAAAATGAACTCCCGTAATATAGAAAAAATATGTTAATACATGATAAAACAAAATTCTTTCGTATTCTTTCCTTCAATTGACAAAAAGTAAAAAAAAAATGTATATTTTTGAGAATTACGAATGTACTACTTGACATTAATCTAAAAATGTCGTCGGAATTGCGTTTCACGCAAAAAAGTACTTTGACAGACATCGCAGTTTAAAAATCCCGAAATTTGGAAATTTTCGTGAAACAGGTGACTCGTTACGGGGTGACATCCAATGCATTTTTTCTGCTGACTATATGCCGAATTTATCGTGCCGATAGTTATGACGTTATTCGGGAAGAAATAATAAAAATAATATTTTTTTATGATTACGAAAAATATTAGAATTTTTTTTTTTTTGGTAATCCTTGAGCTCCTTGACGAGCAACTTTCATATTGGCCTTAATCTCAATGTTGAATAAAATGAGGATCGTCAATAGCGATTGTTATGGGATTTAGTCTTGTATCTTAGAGAGGCTTAAGAGGGTGAACTATAATCCCTCAGGAACATCGTCGAAACGATCCAAAAGTGGTAGCGATAATCAAACACTGCCTCCCTGAAAGATTAGCATAGAGATTGCGCTTCCCTAATACAGATATAGTACCTATCGTTCCGCGAGTGACAACGAAATTCGACAAATTTCTCACCCGTCTCGATCTCAGCGACAAAGTACCAATTTTCGATTTTTATTTAATTTTTCACAAATATCGATAAATTTTCGATGATTTTTTTTTCATTTATTTTATTTTTAATTAATTCGTAAATTATAAAAAAAAAATTCTATCAAAACCTCGAAATTTTCGTGAAGAGGGTTGCCGACGTGATTTTGTGTCGGAGTGTCAAGGCCTTCGGCCATAAACGTCCGGACATAGCCGAGGAAATCACTCGGAAAATCCGTCGATGAATTCGTAATGAAGTATCAAGACCCCTACGTGACTATAGCCGGGGATTCCCCTGGAGTTCTCAACCTCCCTGGTTCATCCGTCAAGTGGCTGTAGTCCTTTGTTTCCTCCATTCCCTCTCTTCCTCTTTAATCCCAGTGTTAGATTCTTTCATTACCTAACAGACGCTGGCACCTCTCATTCCATGTAATTAACATTTTTCTTTCATTAATCTCAGAATTTACTCGATATTTGTTCATTAAAAAAATGACGTATTTATACATTTTACCATTTTTTTTTTACATTAATTAATTTTAACACAAATAACTGGTTGCTTTTTCTTCTTACATTTATTTGATTCAACTTTTGCTCTCGAGTTTTATTCTAATTGACCATAATTCCAATAAATAAGAAATTTCTCTGCCATTAACGAAGCTGAAATACTTTTGTGTCGGGTGGCATTAAATCTCAAGAATTCACTCGATGAATAAACTTTTTTTTAATTTATTAATGTTACATTCAGCGCTAATAGATTTTTTTTCTTCATTCGTCGAGGTATTCTTGAATCGAACCTTGGCGAGTGAAGGAAGAAAAAACCATTAGCCGGTGCAATTATCCTTGGAGGCCACCGATGGAGGGTGTGGGCGGTGGGGATGAAGAAACGCACCAGGGCAAGCTAGAGTTACGCCAGGCGTCTAATGGCGAGCCCCGTTTCCTGGCCGCTCCCTTAAGGCCATACCGTGCCAGTGGCATCGACAGGAATCCCCCCCCTTCACCCACACCCCCTTACCTTTGTCCCTCGAGATTCAAAGGTGAGTGCCGACCACTCCCTCGAATACCTCATACATTTTTTTTTTTCATCTCCATTTCATTATTCATCGTGTACAATATTAATATCCATCGCTGAAAACACGTTTCTTTACCTTCCCTATTTTTGGAGGTTATGTTTTCGTATAAGAGGGCATTAAAATCGGGTAAAAATAACCAGATGAGTAAAATCTTAAAAGACAAAACTAACGAAAGTCGATTTTTCGTCACTTGCGTGTCCTATCCACTAAAATAACCCTTCAAACTTGCGCTTTTCGCTTCCATTTCAATATTTTTTTGAGGTTATGCTTATGCATGAAAGGGCGCTTCGATCGCATATCTCATTTGCCTTTACGACACGTGTTTCGAAATTAATGAAAAGAACTATTAACATTTCCAACCTAAATGTGCAAATAGCCCGCAAAGGGGCTGGAAAAGGCAAATGACGTCGATGTGACGTTCGTAGACGATAAAGGTTGTTTCCGTGACTCGAGTCAGCGAGACCGAGAAAGCGGAAGACCGCGACAGCGAGTCGCATATAATCCAGCAGAAGTCAATTTTCATTTGGGGCTTTAGGGCGCGCCGACACGCCATCATATCCTGCCGAATGATATTACTACCACACGCCGAACGCTTCAGGCGTCGCACTTAAGCTCGATTTTCTCGAGCTTCAGGAAGGCGTTACCTCGCAGTCTCATCGCACACGTTGTCGTCGTGGTAGATGGAAACGGCGTCTCATTCTCGGTTCGCGAAAGCGCGAATGTTCCCTAACCTCCAAGGCAATCCCCCTCCCCTTCCGACCCACCCGCTCTCCCCTCCGTCTCGCGACACATTGCGTTGCGTCTAAGAGTTTCATCACCATTGCACGTCGCGGAATGACCCTTTATGACCAGAACTTCAACGCCCGGAACGATATAACGTTTATTAAAACAATAATCGTTTAGCATCCGCGGTCTTGACGGCGTCAAATGTTACATCAGCGTTGAATTTATCTGACGCTGAGATATATTATTCGAAAGTTATGTCAGCCATATTTCTCGAATTTTGAGAACGTTGACAAATTAATTGTATTTCGTATTATGTTATATGGGACAAATGTATTTTGTTTATGTGGAAAGATGTATAAAATCTGACTGAAGCTCGGCGACAATGTAGAGGGCGCTGCAACTTTGTTCTGTGACCCGGGGAATCCCGCGTGTCCACCAAGCGTGTAACTAGGAACCTCGCCCACCTTATTGTCTCAAGTTTTACGAACGTCTTGGCAAGCCTCTGATAATTCTGCTCGCGCTTATGAAAGAAACTGGTTAACCACTCGATAACTTAACGTCATCGTCCTCGCAGTCACCGGATACGTATGTCCTCGAGCGCGACTTCCAGCGGTCACGTATGGACGAACAAAATACATTTTTATACAATAAACTGCTGCATAATGTGATTAAAAAATAACATCAAACTCATGAATTATTTATTATTCTTATATATCGATTTATATCAATACATCAAAATTTAAGAACAAAAAGTAATGGACCGCATTCTCGATTGGAAAGTATGAAAATTTGTCCTTTGGCAAAATTGTGCACGACGTATCGTTCATTTGTTACGAGCCATTGAAGCTTACCGCCAATGAGCGGCGCGCGGTAGATGGCGCGCGCTGTGCCCAAGCGGCGTCATTGGCTAAAACTTCAACAGCTCGTAACTCAAGAGCGAAAGGCTCTGGAAAGATTTTTCAAAGGAAAATGTTAATCAGCTTTGCATCCCGCATACGATCTCAGCACATTTTCGAGATAATTTCGTACATTATTTTTTTTTCTGTAATTTTTTGCCTTTACCCGATATAAAACGAGTTTATAATCCTATAATACCTTCCACCATCGTTTGCTCGAGCCGTGCCGACTGACGTGAAAGACATACAAAGGATAGTAACGTAGAAGGAAAGGAAACGAGCCGAGGGAGGTTTTCGCAGCTACGTAGAAGAATTCTTCTAACGATCCGTCTTTGTTCGTTCGGTGACGGTGTGTATCTACGTGTGGGCCATCACCCCTTCTACGCTGCACTTACATCGTGCTATATACGCGCGTACTATATTATTATGGCATTGCTACGGCGGCGACGACAACAAAAAAAAGAGATAAAACGTAGTTGAAGCTTGCTAGCGGAAGCACGAAGAAACGGGTTTCTCAAGCTTTTTCATCGTTAGTCACAAAGAACCATTCTTTCATATTTTCAACTCGAATTTTTCATTTAAGCGAAAATGTTGATAAAAAAATGGTCTTTCAAAACAATTTTTTTTATTTTTATTAATGGCAGCTAAAAAGAGGATTTTTTGCGACTTCAAAGTTCTTTGAAATTTATGTTTGGTCTCCCAGGCGAAGAAGGATTGAATTATGTTGGTAGTTTTTGGAGCAATTGAAGCGGCAATATGTAAATGTACTAAGAGGGAAACGGTAAGAAGTTGCTTCTCATGACGGTGGGTGCGGCTCTTGTGGCTACTCCGACTAATGTGTGGGTGTGCCGGGGCCTCGGCGCGTGGTGTGCCTAACAGTGCCTTAAGTAATTGTTTATTGCTATATCTTCGTGAATTCTCTTCCCTCGTCTCGCGTTTCCCTTCTCGTTCTCGACGTGGACGGAAGAATCCATGCTCGACTAGTCGTTCGCTCGATCTCCATCCCCCCCTCCCCCCCCCCCCCCCTTACCTCAACCTCATCGAGGCTTATCGCTCGCCACATGGGTGTGACCACTGGCCTCGATCACCTTTGTTACTACTCTATCTCTTCTCTTCTTGAAAATCAAACGTGCATTTGATAATTTTTTTTTTTTTTTTTATAAAAAAACTTCGAATTAATTTGAAGAAAATTATTGAACTAAACAAATTGCGCGTTCGGCGTGAAATTATTTTTATTGGCGTTTTTTATTAGAGTTTGAGTTTGCGATGCTTACGTAATTGAAGATCGCTAATGTATTACGTGGATGGAGCCACCCCCTTGTTATCGAACGTCAGTGGCTTATCGTTCGCCAGATAATATGGGCGCGTCTCTTACCTCACTGCCGTTTTTACGTAATTTTGTTACGTATATACCTATTTACCTGCACGAAACAATGAGATGTGTGGTTTCTAAAGTTCGAACCCTCTCAGCAATTTTTAATTTTTTATCACATACAATCAATTGAATAATATTTATATCGATTAAAACCAATTTTTTTCATTACCAAATTTTATTATATTTAAAAAAAATTATTCGGGGTAAAAAAAAATTCCTGAGTATCAGAAAATCACATCGTTTTCGATCTCTGGTAATTCATTATTACCTATATGATACTTTCCCGGAAATTTATTTAAAAAAAAACTTCGATCGTACGAACTATTTCGAAACTACTACTACTACTAACTTCGATCGTACGAGAATCGAAAAAATTTATTATCATTCGCCATTTTATTTTTTCTACCGGTATTTATTTTTTTTTACGAAATTTTCGGATTTTTATTTCGATGTTTTTCGTTGATGACGAATCGACAACTTTACTCACTTCACATCGTCATATCTGAAATCAAATCATCTTAAATCGGTGAAAAATCATCTGAGTTTGGAAGAATTTCTAAAAAAAATTCCACAATCCTTCGAAGTCTTACAAGTTTAGAAGTTGCCGATAAAAATCAACTTTTCCGTAAATAAAGTTAAAGGGAGAGTCGGCGCAGAAGTCTGCAGGGTCAATCTTCATTAGTCGTGGTAGGATTTGAACTCGAAGGCCTCGAAGGGGCTTGGCTTTTCTCTTCTTTTCTATACCGGATCCTCTTCACTTTCTACCACTCCGGACATATCGTGCGGAGCTTAAACGAGCGCGAGGAATCATGCTGACTCTTAGATTGGAGGAGGGAGTCACGGCGAGGCCAGGTGAAACAAGGGAGATGCCGAGGGAAAAGAAACGACAGAGAGTTGTCTCTCTTACTCGGGGATAGAGGGACAACGAGAAGAAACGAGAGGGATAAACGAATCGGGGTGCACGCAAACTCGCGTGCGCTCTCAGCATTGTAACTTCGACAGGCTACACAGTAAATATAGATAGATAGTAAACTATATATATGTACATCCGTATGTACGTCCGTAACTAACACATATATAAACTATGATATAGTGCGCTTGGAGGGAAGTGGGGGATGAGGGGTGAGGGGTGAAATGGGGTATACCTGCTGAACGCGAAGTCGAGACTATACCGGACAAAGTTAATTAAATCCACTCGATTAATTAGGTTATTTGTCGGACTTGCCGGCGATTTTCGTACCTCTCGCTGTCCCGCGGGAACTGTATTATGTCTATACCCGTGTGTACACGCGAGGCCACTCCTATCTTTTATTACATTTTCCAAGAGGATTAACTAATAATCGAGTTTTATTCCTCAGTCGAACTGTATCCGAGATACGCAACAAAATGGCCGCTCCGAGACGCCATTTTGTGCAGAAATCGAAATATGTCGGTTTTCGTCATTCCCAACAATACTCCATTTCGCGTACATTTTTTATAATTTTCTTTTTATTTTAAATATTTTTCACAAATATGTTTTGTGAACGATAAACTATTCTTCAAGCTCACTGCCCATACATAATGCTTTATATGTATTTAAAGGGTATTGAAAGTTGCATTATACGCATAAAGTATTACGGTAATCGCATATTGGCGTATATATAAATATATATATACTGTTGCCTATGGAACGCTGAGCGGATCGGCGAGAGTTTCGGAGTATAGAAGAGATGGGTGATATCGTTGATACTCCGATGGCGATGGCGGCACGGGGGTGGAATAAAAGTTGTACGGGCAACAGCTGTCGAGTCACCTGTTCAAACAGCTATTTTGTTCACGATATCAATTTACGTTGACGCGCTTCAGCTCGCGTACTGAAACACACACACATTCTATACTTTTCACCGAGCATTTTTATGTCGCCAGGTGAAAGCTTCGGCTTCATTTTACCTACAAACCTTTAGCATTTTACCCCCCCGTAATTTTTCAATTTTTATCATACATACGTTTAATTTTCTGTCTGTTGAAATTTTAATCAAATACTGTTTTGTCGACCGATGAAAAGTTTCGAATTTCATTTTGATTTCTCGCGGAAAAAGCTTTGGCAATATACTATCTCTCGGGTTTTTCGACGGTGCCATTTGAAAGATATTTTATTAATTGCACCAATTTCTATCGCTGGCCATTTTATTCGACGAACTGCTTACGCCGTACGCGATAAAATGTATTCATTTCTTTTAATCCGAACAAAATTTCGGCTAATTAATTAAGCCGGATTTTTACCAACAATGGAAGAATCTCTAAAGAATTTTTTAGCAATGCTACCATTTTTTTTTTTTTTTTTTTCGTAATTTTTTTCATTATATTTTCGTTTCTCAAATAAAACAATTCGTTCATAGGGGAGTCGCTGAAATTTATTCGTCGCAACGCATGAGTTCAGAACGTGACCATTTATTTTGCCGTATTTTTTTTTTTATATAAAATAGAATCGTTTTACGCAACTTCGATACGAGTGATTTAATTTTCATGGTTGACTTTTTCTTCGTGAAAAAAAATGACATTGTGACGATAGGGATGAGGGAGTGACGGGAAAAAAGAGAGTCGTGTCCTACGCGCACTGGGATAACGCACGAAAATCCACTGGCCAATTTCCGGAAGCATGGAATATTCAGTGGGCAATGCGGTGTGGCAACCTAGATTTTTCCAGCTCCGGTGCAGCTTCGCTTTTTTAGAACGGCGATATTTTCACAACTACCCAAAGCTCGACCTAATTTCAACGTATTTTTCATATTTTTTATGTATATATATATTTTTTTTTTTTCACTACTTCGACTGCGTTCTACTTTCGCGTGGCCTCGCAGACGCGAGCAACGAGCGAAGGAACAATCGTTGTTTAGAATTTTTTTTTATTTTTTTGTTTTTTTTTTTCATCCATTTTCGTGAATTGAATGAGAGAAGAAAAAGAGAAAGAGAACGTGAATACACGTTAATATCAGCTGGCGGCACGTGCCGGAGCCACGTGCGTCGAGCAGATGGTCCCTTTACGTTACACCTTGCAACCCCCATAAGCCAGCAACAGCGGCAACTCTGGCGACTGTTAATATCTCGGGCCCTCGCACTCTCTCCCTCTCTCTCTCTCTCTCTCTCTCTCTCTCTCTCTCTCTTTCTCGCTCTCTCGGTGGCTTCGAACGTCGGAAAAATATAACGATTCATTGGTGAACATAATAGACATAGCGGCGGCATAGACAAAATTTTGTTTACAAATCGAAATATCGATAGAAACGATATAATGCCATAAATGAAAATGGTAAATAATTGCATCCCTTATTTCTTAGATTTATTTATCGACATAATTTTTCCAATTTTTAAGATATTTTTAATAAGTCATTTTTGCATTTAACGTCAAATTTTTTTTTTTTTTTTTTGAAAAAAAAAAATTTTGAATGGAGAAAACTCAATATTTTCAGGATTTTTATATTTCGCAAACAATATTAATGATAAACTACTAAAATTGATGAAAATATTTATGATAATAATACATCGGGTGGAGTAGCAAAAAAAGTGGTTCTACTTTTGCATAGATGAAGCGCCCTTTCCATTTTGACAACTTGAAGTATAATCTAACAGAGTTTTTCGTATGAAAGTAACGATTCGGAAGATTTCCCGAGGTGCATCCCCGAGCGCAAATATATAGTATGCGAGTACGAGAATTGCGTATGATGGAAGTTTTCGTATATAGAAAGTATGACGAGGAAGGTGACGACCCTCGACCTTTGGTCCCCTCGACACCTCGACACGTGGACTCAAAGCTCGAGATTGAACTCAATATTGAATTTTTTTTCATCCTCCCTTCACTTTCGTTACTTTTCAGCTTCCGTCTCACACGAGATGCGTTTTCCTACCCTACGTACGTTCAGAGACACGAGATCGCGCGGGTGAAAAGTTTCTTTCTCGCGACACCCTTTAATTTGAGTTCTGATTCGAGGGGTTTTTTTTTTTTTTTTTTTTTTTTTTTTCTACGATGAAAATATCTTTTTATTTTTCAACGAGACAATTTTATGCCATATTATTCTTCATTTCGCTTAATTCAACCTAAAAATTTATTTACTTCGCGAGAGTTGAAAAAAAAAAAAAAAACAAAAAAATAATAAAAATAAAAAAGAAAACTATGTATAAATTTTTGGTCTGCCAGGGTTGGGCCATTGTTGTGGAAACGGACGTGTTCCGCGACAGAACGTCCGGCTTGGCGCACCTGGCGCTCGTTATAATACTAAAACGTCGTTATAAACGGCTCGGGCGGAGAGGTCTAACGAAGATTTGTGGCCATCTTAATCAGGGAACGAGAAAGATAGAAGGAAAGCAAGAGTGAGCGGGAGAGATGAAATTCTCTTCCGGGCTTCAGCCTCGCGTTCGTTAAATAATTTTTTAATACCTTCGTATTTTATCACTTTACAATTTTTTTTTTTTTTTTTCATTAATTGTCTCGCATTATTCGCATCTCATTCGCAATTATATTACAAATTTTTCAAGTTCTGGTATTCTATTTTTTTGTTTTTTTTTTTTCGTAAAAATTGGGGAATTAAATAAAAAATATCGATTTCTAAAGATTTGTAGGTTACAATACGGGATACAATACAATATCGTATTTTTGTCGATTTTCGATACAATACCGCAATTTTCAAAGACCAATATACTTTATTTATTAAAAAAAAAAAACATAATGTGTATAACAGCGCAAACACGAGTTAAAAATCGATGATAAAATGTTTGTCGCGGTTACGCAATTTGCATTTACAAATGGAGGCAATGCAAACGGATATACGAGGGGTTGAATGCGATGAATGCTTGAGGGGAAAAAGAAGATATAAAAAAAAAAAAGAGGGACTTTAAAGAGGAAACCGATCGGCCTTTGATACACTCTAATCGATTAGCATTCACGCGAGAGGTGGGCGTACATAGTTTGACGAGAGTGTTGCTTCGAATGCGGGGCTGTATCGTTGGGGTGTAGTAAAACCGCATCTCGGTCAGCGTTTTCTAGTATTGTATAATACTACAACTCTTCATCTACAGCGATAAAAAAATAAAAACCTCAGACACAGCTTCGAAACGTCTTTAAAAAAAGTTCTCCTAACCGTTGTGCTGAAAGTTGCGATTTTTCCGTATTTTAAAAACAGCAATTTCTTCGCTTCCCGATGGAATATCGATGAAACTGATGTGTCTATCGTATTCTACGGGAAAAATTATACAAAATAGAAAACTTCGCGGAGTTTCAAAAACATTATTTCCAGCGATTACTAAACAATGAAAAACATAGGAAATACATGAAAAATCGTCAAAAAAATTACGAAATTTCCATAAAATTTTTTAAACTATAATTTTAAAAAAAATTTTTTTCACTGAAAACCGAAATCATTCATTATTCGGTAAGCAAACAGATATACAAATATGGAGACATTCATTAATATGTATAAAATATTAAAAAAATATATTATGCCGACTGAGATTAATTGTGTGTATCTTATCGTCATAATTACGTTTCCAAAAAAATTAATCGTTTTATCGATGATAACTCAAAATTTACTATTGCTCCGTACTTTACAACAATCGATAATAAAATCCATAAGTTTACGGTCGTTTAAATTTCACCGAAATATCAAGTAATGCTTTGCGTTATAACCCATCATCGTGTCGTCTTCCGTCGTTCGCTCTTCAGCAGTTTGTGTGTAGAGTATGCGGAGTTATACGCCTGTAGAGAGTATGTGGAACCAGAAGGAAGCTATGGTCGGTTATGTCCCTCGTATAACCCGACGTAAATGCGGGTTCCTCGTTATATACGCGATGGCGAAGAGGCTCAACGCGTATGATGATCTACTAAAGTGCAAGGGAGATAGAACTTATCGTATATACATATATATGTATATATGTATCCCGTTGGAAAGAGGAAGCAACGTAGAGAACGTGGCAAACTCGTGGCGAGAGTCTAAACGACGAATTTCATTATTTGAAGGCCGTAGGGCGAGCGGGGGAACGAAGAGGGCCGACAGGGCGGTTCGAAGAGTGAAGAGACGAGGATATCGTTCTCGCGTTCCAGTCCGACTATTCTACCCCCCTATAACCTATCCCACCACTACAAAACGAACCGCAAACTCGTCTCCGACGATTTCTCGCGGTCTCTACCTATTCACGAAATTTTTCAAATACCAACCCCTCAAACGCATTTCTCACGTGAAATTGAGCTTTTCTGTTTTTTTTTACCGGGTGGTATCGAGGGTTTTTTTTTTTTTTTTTTTTTTTTCGAGTAAAACAGTTACAAACTTTTAAATGTGTTTTTTAGTCTGCTGTTTTTTGTTTTGCTTTGTTCTTGAGCTTTTGGGGAGGAAATTTGCTTTTTCGTGGTATGTGAAAGTTCAACAAGCTTTTTTTACGAAGAATACTGCCGAACTGCGAGATACATTTTTTCCGAAATTTGTACAATTTTTTTTTTTTTTCTTTTTCGGAGCTTTCGGGGCGTAAAGGGACTTTTTAGCGGTTGTTTTTTTTTTTTTTTTTTTTACGATAGAAATAATTCGAGGTCGAGAATAATATCCGGAAGTCTTAAAAGTGTCGTTCACTCTCGATGAGACAACGATATATACCTATACGCAAGTGTATACGCAGTATACGCAGCGGTGATTCTTAGAACCGAATGTAGCAAGTTTAGAGGCTTCGTCGTAACGCGCACCGACGCTGGAGGGCCGAAGCAACACAGAGGGAGCTATAGCGTCCGGAAAACTACGGGGTGACGAAAGTTCGTGGGTTTCCTGTCCAATTAAAAGAGACACGAGGATTAAACGTAGTTGCGCTCACAATGTCTGGTCCGTAGTTTCTTTTTTTTTTTTTTTACGTACTCGTCTGTCCCTTGTATTTAACAGAAGACGATTTAACCAACAGAATGTGAAAGGATAATTCTTTTATCATTTTTTTTTTAATTAGCCGATTAAATTTATCGCTCGAGTCGTCACTTTGAGGAAAATTCGCTGCTGCCGGATTAGGCTGAGAAGTTTTGACGCTTCGCGTTCGAAAATTCATCGCTCCTGGGCGCGGATGAGAGGAAGAGTAGGTGGGGTTGTGATGGTGCGACGGTGGCTCAACGGGTGCGGCTGCGGGTGCCATAAATAAACAGGGAATACGCCGGAAACCCGAACGAGCCGAGCGGCGCCGAAGCGCAGGCCACGATAAATATACTCAGCAACCGATAATGGGTGGGTGCCGCTTATCCCCTCCATATTTTCTCTTTCTCATTCTTCAAACAGCTCGTTTGCAGTCTAATTTTCACCTCATTCTCAATATCCGAAGCGATTTTTCATTAAAAAGACAAAAAAGTCAATACGATATGAACAAAAAAGCTTCAGAAAGCATTGAAAAAAAATCAGAATAGATTCTCAAATATATGCGTTCGTCTAAAGAAACACGCGCGCTCGCTGCTCAATTTTTTCATAGACATCGGTACTTATATTCTAAAAAGGTCTCACCGCCGTCGGGAGCAAAAAAATATTCTAAGTCTCTCTAAAAAAAATGAAAAGACTAAGTCTCTTTAAATGGAAAGAATTCTAAGTCCCTCTAAGGGGATCCCTCCCTTCCCTCCCCTCTTCCTCTTCCTTTCTAAGGGCATTCCTTCCCTTTAGAGAAACTTAGTTTTTTTACTTAGTCCCCCTTAGAGGGACTTAGAATATTTTGAGCAAAGATCCTTTTGGGGACTTAGAAAATGTTTGCTTCTTCCTCCGCCGCCGACCACCGCGGCTGCCTCCCTCGATTCTTGTAAACGGCGGCGGCGGCGGCGACAGCGGCGAAATCTTTTTATATATAGAGAGAGATTAATTATTATTCATTATTTAAAAAAAAATTTTTTAACAATATAATTTTGGAATCGAAATTTCACCTAATTCTCATTTTCCAACTCAAAATCAATGTAAATCGATAAATCTATGTACTTAACGCACTCTGTATGCTAAAAAAAAAAAACTTCCGTTTTAGCGTCTAAAACCATTTTGTTGAATGTGCCAAAATTTGTGGACGAAGGAAACAAAAAAAAAGTATGTGGAAAGGTGCAGTAGACAGGGTAGAAGGTACATAGAGGTTAGGTTAAGCGTTGCCGGCCATAATTTAGCCCGAGAGTTTAATAAGGTATGCTTCCAGAGGTTCGCTGCCTCGGCGTTCTCTCCCCCCCCCCCCCCCTCTTTCCAGCGTCGTGGTCTCTTGGCCCACGAAAGCTGTCAATATGTCGGATGCCCTGAGTGATATACATCCGGGTGGTCTCTTTGGAAAATAGAAGAGGTTAAGTTTGCGCCTTCTATTTTCCTTCCGTCGAAGCATTTCGCCTTTCGTCACTCGTTCCGCTACTTAACGTCCGACGAATCTAAGTCTGCGCTGCCCCTTATCCAACTAGTAAAACACATCTTGCAAAATACATATATATTTAGCATTATACACACAAACGCCCCACAGAAAATTCGGCTCTAAGCCAAAAGATATTTCTGCTTTGCGGTCACGACGGTAGATGGCGTTGATCAAAGTCGTCTCTCGGTTTATCACCGAAGGCCGAAATGTTCGCGGGCGATAGCGGCCAAAAGCATCAGCGTCAGCAGAACGTAACACCGTGCCATCCAATCGCAATTAGGCGAGGGCAACTGGCCTCACTCTCGGCTGCCCTCTACCCTTCCACCACCGCGATTCGCAATTAAATCGCAATTAGTTGGGTATCCCTAATTATCGCAATTAGATCCTCGAGCTTCGGTCAAATGTCGTTGCGCCCTCTGGCGGTAAGGCTCAGAAATAATTTCTCTTCAATATGGGTTAAACAGTTTGTCATTATCGCGACAAACAATGGTTTCCCGTGTATTTTCCTACTGTTATGTGGCCAACATAACCTAACACTTTGGTGAACACAATGCTTTGGAACGGGGAAGCCCCGCCATTGTTGGAACAGTCGCGAGACGACGTGCCCGCGAAGTGGCTATGAAACCCTAAATCTACTTGCTCCTCGATAACGCGCGGAATCCGGGCGTTAACCGTCGTTTATACCATCCTTCGTCTCCCTTACCAAAGTCTCTCGCGATATTATGATAATAATTTAGTCACGGCTGAGCCGAGAAGCGTTAAACCGCCGTGAGGTATTCCGCACCGATGGAACGCCATCTACCTTGCATCGTTAGGCTTCCGGAAACTATTTATCGGGCTTAAGATCGTCAGTTCGAGCGTTGAAAGATATATTAAGATTATCTTTTTAGTTGTTCTTCAATCGTGATTGTGTCACTCACGGGACTGACGTCTAAAATTGCGCGATTATGTGGAGCATTTGGAAATTGAAGCAAATATTCCAACTGGAGTCATTTTTTTGAAACGCATAGTTTTCATAGAGTTTCGTGCAGCTAAAGCTTTCAACCAATGAGACAGCTTCGGCGCATATGCGCACCGTCAATCCTGACACATGATTGACTCGAAACTTTAACTACTTGCAACTACGAAACCATAGAAAGTTTCGCCAAAGCAAAAGTTTGTTCAGTTATAAACGAACAATAGAATCCATCTATTTTGCATCCGAACGAAAGAGAATGTATAATAATTTTCACTTCGTGCGATCCTTAGTGATGTAACCACAAGAAAAATACAAATTGCCAAAACGATCGTTACACGTGACACGATTAACATGGCGAAGTGACAAGTGCCAAGGGGTGACTAACGCACGAACGATCATCTCGACACAACAGAAATGGATTCAGAACGCTCTCTCCCTCTCGCAGTCTCGGTTCTCCACAATTCTCTCCCCCCCCCCCCCCCCCCCTCTTCCCTACCTCTCGGACCACTCGGCTTTCCTATTCTGCCGTTGACGGCTTATGCAACCTCAGGAAACTGATCCAATTCATTCGGGCGGTTAATAATATTTTGCAGGGTTGAATAAGTTCGTTTACCCGGGCGTAGGGTTTAGTCCCAGGGATAGATGGCGCTGGAGTTTCTCCACGCCTGCGTGTGATATATTGGCTTTACCCTCTATCCCCCGTCCTCCCTCTCGCTTCTACTGTACATCGATTAGCCGTGTTTAACGGAGCGAAATACGACTCGAACGGCTCCTAACCGCAGCGGAACATCTTCCGATCATCAAATGTTTGCCATCTTTTTTGGAATATATTTAATTTAAAAAAAAAAATTGATTATTCTCCGGCAAGATTTTCCTCGTCAGTGACGACAGGAAGGAAATGGAGGATAAAGGTGGAGAACCGGGTCCTGTAGAACGTTCTTACGGAAGCTTTGCAGGTTTAATACGATCCTGGAACGTACCCAGGGGACTTTCATTAGGGGAATTTACAGGAAGGCGCTTCTCAGTCACCACCTCGGAAGCTCTCCCTTCAACCCTCCGTCTCAACTCCTTCCATCCCGGCCCTTCGACCGACTAAATCTCTCGATGAGCAGCCTGAAATTTATCGTCTCTGTACCATTTTTACGGTAACCAGGAAGCTAGAAGATTGACAAGAAAACGCAAAAGGGTAGTGGAAAGGATATTGTTCATTGATTTCTCCGTTAAGTCAATCCAAACACGATAATAATGGTTAAACAGTCTGAACCATTTTTTTTATAATCTATACACATCGCTAGAATCATTCACTGAACATTTGATTAAAATTCAAATTTCTTTTCTCGACGTAACATAAAAATCTCAAAAATATATGATAAATCAAGATGGTATCGCGGTCTTTTAAAAAATGGCACGTACGACATTTCCACCAATCTGTACGTTGATGGGAAGGTAAGTGCCCTCGGGAACGTGGCTTTAATACGATGGTACAAGAGGGAAGGGGTTCTGTGTGTATGTGCGTTGGTAGGATTGGTATAGTAGCGAAGGAGCGTGGAGGGCATCAGGATCAATGTGCCAGGGCAAAGAGCCACAGGAGGAGGCGGGATAGAGGAAGATAGAGAGGCCTCTAGCGTGCATGGTCCGTTAACCTCGACCCCCTGAAAGTCAACCTCTGAAAGCCTCAGAGTCTCACCAATTTCGCGCACACATACACATATATGTACAGAAACATCTTTCCGACATCCTCCCCCCTCCCAAAATGATCCACTCTACATTCGCGTAACACGTCGCTAACGCCGTTTAAAAAAAAAGTATATCTCAACCCCTCGACCTCGACGTCGGAATATTTATGCGAAAAAAAAAAGACTATCTGAAAGGTCTAAAAAAAATCATGAGTTGACGAGTTGATCTCTTCGCGAAAGATATTTATTACTTTTATTACATCTTTTTGATTCTTTTCGTGTTAAATGAGGTGCAAGTTCGAAGAGTCATGAAATACATAACCTCTGTCGTCAACTGAGAACGCCACGGTGGCCGCTAGATGACGCGCCACGCCTCTCTCTCCTTGGGCACCGAACTTTACGTTCTTTGCCGTCAGTTCTTTAGATCCGCTTTTAGAAGCAGATAGATATATGTATGGATTTTATCCATCTATAGCTGCTATAAACGCGCAGTCTAGTGAGAAAAAAAAGAGATTGAGGATGGGGCTATGTTACTATGTATCTCGTAAAAACGAGAAGCTCCCTTAAAGGCATTAGGCTGCAGTGGCATTAGCAAAATGTCGGAACGGCCTGAAACGACATGGGAGGGTGGGGGAGGGATGGTCGCGCAAAGGACTCATCCTCTTTCACTTGCCAACCCTCCCATTGCACTTTCGAGGCTCTTTCGCGTCCCCGGAGAGACTACGTCTGGGTTTAATGTCAACTCTTAAATGTCACGTGACCGTTAGACCTCTCGCTACCCCCTCTTCCCCTCCTCCTCCCTCCCGCGATGGATAAACGTCCCGGTACTTATTGTCCTTCGGTGAAGAAAAAGAACACGAGCCGGTGAGAGGGACAAAGCGATAACGTTTCGTTATATGTCACGTTGCAGGTGTCTTTCCGATTCGCCCGGAGATCGTCCTACTACTCTTTTACTTGTCCTCGGCTCCATCAACGTACGGAAGGTAAAAAGCTCAACGGGGGCTGTACACTTCCTTTCTTGGCGACGATAAACGTTCGAGGTAAGTACAAAATATAGCGCTGAGCTTATACGTTTCCTTTTCTATAATGCATTCACGGTGCTGTATTACTAAATGTTTCTATTAAACAATTATTCCAATCCGTTCATCTTGAAGACCAAGTTTTCACGAAGATTTTAAGAGGTTATCGAACTTTCTGCGTTGATTCGCTCAGATTTTACATCTTTTCAATTTTGAACTTCCGTGGCGTACGAAGACGCAGTGGTCGGTTACCTATTTCTCCAAAGCCATGGTCTTCCTAGCAAATTCAATACAGTACCTTGCAGCAAGTGTTAACCAAGATCGTTAAGGCACCCGCGCCAGAACGGGCAGACGTTAGGTCGTCTAGTAAATTCGTGACGACGAACAGTGGATGGCCAAACTAGCGCGAGCTTTAGGCACATCAGGAATTGGTTACCCAATGGAATTTCCAACAAGTTGCATTCGTTGAAGCTGACCGTACTTTAGGGGGTTTATTCGCGGACCGTTTGCAGAATTTGCTATCCCAGCATCCGCAATCCGTCGGTCAACATCACCGAAAACACAATCGTTTCGAAGCGTTTCTATATCCATTTACCCTGTTTGCCCAACCGATATACCTTGCTGCCGCCATTATTCCATTCTCCGTTAGCGTAACGTAACACACGTGCATACAGGCCACTACAGCGAAATGTTTACAAGTGCTATTCCGAGCTCGCGAAGCAGTTCAGGCACAACGGCAGTAAGGAAAGGGGGCTAACATAAGCAAACTTGGTAGAGTAGCGCGGGCGCGGTATGGCGAGGCGATTCTCTACGCGCTCGCCTTCGGGAGAGCTACGGATTAAGCTGGTTGTGCTGTTGCAACGATAAAGCTATGACCAGAAACACTCACAGCTTCGCTATTGCCAAGCAGAACGTTTTAATTAATCCCGTATTACCAGGTGCAACGCAGCAGGATATAATTTTCTTTGTCCCTTCGAACGACGATCTCATAGTCTCGTTGCAAACATCGGTGAAAAAAAAAAATATTTTTTCGATAATTTAAATTCGTAGAATCAAAGAGCATCGGCCATTTAATGAATAAATCCAATCAACGCGCCTTAAAATTAGTCCAAAGCATGAGTAAAAGAGTTTTTTCCATTTGTACCACGCCCACCGTACCCCCTCCACGACGCCCAACCAATCACAAGGCGTAATAGCAATTTCTCGTACTATCGCGCGGTTGAGAGCCACTGAACGTACACGGGGCATCGAGTCTGCGGCTAACCACGTCCTGTGGCCACCGTGCAGCTTCCCGGAGAAACTTGAAATTCGCATATCTATGTGTGCGAGTAAATCGCTATTGTCCGTTGAAACGTGTGTTACGGAGGGCTATCGCTCGCTCACACGGTCAAACGTACGAGACGTCCACGTTCCCGGCGTATTAATCCTATTACAGTACTCTATCCGAGAACCCCTCCGACCGTCCGTCACGTGTTTAGTCACGATACTGTGTACCCCTCTGTACAACGAGAGATAAATAAACTAAGCGCACTCGAAATTAATTGAAATGATATTTACACGTTGCGCAATCATTTGTCTCGTAATCGGTGACAATTTTTGTCACGCAAATTGGATTAATACGTTTTCATTGTCATTTTTTTCCTGCGCTTCGTTCAATTTTAATAATTCTTTATTTAGCTGATATTTATTCGTATTTTTTTTTAATTTTGACAAAATCGAAAGATCGATCACGTGTTCGTCTATCGTTTATTGAATTTAAAAAATAATTATAAGGGAATCCGGAACGCTCCTTAAAATCATAAAAAATCGCGTTGTATTTTTTACGGAGATCTGACGATGATCGTTATACAAAGTTTCTTTTTCATGGCTTTCCTCGTTATAAACACACTTGTATAAAAAAAAATACCGTTTGTATCTATTCATCGTTATACAATATCGCTCGTCGGTTGTTAGTGGCTCGTCGTACACTTAGCCTTCGCTGTTGCTTCGCTGACCCTATGCCAAAAGGTTAATGACCATCTAAAACCCAACGTTGTGAACCTATCGGAAGCTTCGTGGAAACGTGATAGCCGTACAGAATTCGCTTGGAGTCTTCGCCGGACGATATTACTGTACCCAAAGCCAGGATTGCAAATTGCGTAATAATTTAGCTGGTGAAAACGGCTGATTAAATTCCCGGATGGTTTGCACCAAGCCGAAGAACTTTCCTATCGATGCCTCGTCGAAGCATGGTATATTGGACGCAATCGATATGAAACGCCCAGCGTCGTTCTAAGTCGCTCCTCCGGCAACTACCGGAAAGACCTCCCCTTCCCCCGCTGGTAACCGAGCTTTCTTGGTTAGGAAATGTCGGGTGAAGGATCGTTGCTTTCGATCTTAACGCCAACACGGCCTCTTCGGGGTTCTCCCAATTTATCATTCAATAGCCAACAAAATTAGAGTACGATGAAGACGGGAGTGGGAGTTCATTAACTCTCAGTTTCCGACCATTAACGAGGCCATCCTTCAGTTTCCACCTGAGTTTTTAAGTTTCGTGTACTGCATCGGTTAGAGTTCCTTTACGCTATTGAGGGAGAGGACATGAGGGCGGGGGGAGGGGGGTCGCTTCCGTTAATTCGCGGGCAGTCGAGGGTTTCCGGTGCGGTATTTATAGGTTAGGTTGTAAAAGCGATTCTCCGCGCGCACATAGAGAAGGTTTCACGCGGAATTGAAGCCACATCGTTGAAGACGTAATTCGCCTGGTAGACTTCGGGGATTCAGTGTCGGGCCGGGGGGAGCAACACTGATTGCCCGAGAGCGAGGCGTTACACTACCCCCACAGTTCAACTCTGCGGCGAAATAAATTACTGAACTCTCTGTGCTATACGCGTATACAGTTTACTAGGGGGCAGTAAGCGTCTATGGGAATCGGGGACCACGTGACCCAACGCTGATACTACTGAACCTCGAGTTTTCTAACCTATAAATACACACGGCGATGAGGGGAACATGTTCGAGAAGCGGAAGAAAGTTTTGCCTGGCAGTTCAAAGCTGTCTCTGGTGTCCCTTTTGGTGAATGTAGCCAGACGAACGGCGATTCTACAATCTAGTCGTCTCTCTTTCACTTCGAGAAAAGTGGAACACGGCCGCGATAGGTTCCATAGCGTCCCCGCAGGCGGCGCTGTGCATCAACTGGCGCAACTCCACTCGGGGAATCCCCGGAGTGCTCGTAGAGTCTCACGAACTCATGCGGAGAATCCGGAAGCTGTGTGCAATGTTTGAAACTGGGGAAACGGTGAAACTACGAAGCAGTAACGCCCCCCCCCCCCCCCCCCCCCCCCCCCCCCTAGCGCCTCAGCGTTGTACATCCTCGAACTCTTGTGAGCGCCTTGAGGAATTTTGATGCTCGACCGTTGTATCTGTACCATTATTCGCTGTTTCGTTCGATCTATTGTTGCTTTTTTTTTTTGTTACTATTCATTGTTTCGTTCCTGAGATTTGACGAGGCGTTGGCATTTAATTCTTCGTTTTGTTCGGTTTTTCGGGACTTTTTTTGTTTGTATTGTTGGGTTTGCCGCGATCGGGGATACCAAACGTTAATTCGAAACACCGCAGTGCTGTTCGTCAACGACAAACGATGCGACGAGAGGTGCGAGACTTGAATAACCGAGTGGACGTTCAAGTTGTACGTGCGTCCACGTACATTTCGTGGTACACAAAAACTTCACTCGGCAATAGCGGGTACCCCGGTGCGTAACGCAGGTAAACGTCCAAACAAACCGGGAGCGAGCGGACTGCGTACTACGCCGACGAGTCTTCCTTCATAAACAGCGTACGGGAATACGTCAGTTGCATATTAAACATTGTAGAACTCTCGCGGTAGACCAGCATATTCGGTTTTTTTTTTTTTTTTTTTTTTTTTTTGCGTTTTACTGAGTTTCCGTCGAATTCGAAACAACGAGAAATGAGAATCTAATGAAATAACTTCCGCAGTGGAGTACGACCTACCGAGTGGGGCGATAAATTTGATCACGAAAATAGGTCGTTTAAAAAATGTGTTTTTGGATTCCGCATGTATGACGCATGCATTTCCGCAATGATTTTTGTTAAGATTTTAATTTTAATTTTTTTTTTTTTTTCGTAAGAAGACAACTTACACGATTAATTCGTGAACACGAATTTTACTCCGAGTCCTTTATACCAAAAATTAACACGAATAATGATTTTTTTAATTCAAATCTTAGTACTAAAAAAATCTCTGGAATTTCAAAATGGCACGAAAAAAATGCAACTTCTGCATAAAATTTTTCTAACTACAAATTTTTATTTTACGAACAGACTTTTCTTCTCGTTGCATTTGACGCCAATAACCTTTACGTCGGAGAATTTGATTCTCAGTGTTCCCGGGCTATCGTGTAGGCGCGCGAATACGATCGGGCGAGCGTCGCGTATAAGAGGATCCGGAATAGCGGAATAGGTAGGAAATAGGATTCCATTTGCGTTTAATCGGAAGTGCTACCAGTCCCACTCTCCTCCCTTTGTTTCCATCTTTCTTTCTTTACTAGCAGTGAAACGCCGAGGCCGTAGCCGTTAAAGTAGGTCCCTGTCTCACTGTACTTACCAGTCACGTTGCTCGCCGAAGCGGAAAATCGTTTGTTTGTACCGGAGAGAGAGAGGAACAGATAGAGAGAGATGGATACAAAAAGAGACAGAGTCTCGTTCGCGCGCGCCCTTTTCTATCACTCTCGGCCATCTATCCCCTGCTTCCCTGCCTCGCCAGTCAGCCAGCGAGTCATCCTTCCACTCTCATTCACTCACTTTCACACTTTCGCGACTCCGTCGCGCGTCTCCGGAGAGCGGAGAAAAAGAAAATACGAATCCCCACGTCAAATCACGAAAACGTTCGGCAGCGAGCTTAAAAATGCAAATTAAAAAATTATTCTCGACCCCCGAAAGACATCAAAAAATTATTCCCCGAATTATATTATTGTTGTTATTATTATTGTCATTTTTATTATTACGATTATCATTATTATTATTATTATAAGCCCTGCCGTTGATGGACCAGTCGCGGAGGATTCAACGGGGAATCCCATTGTATTAACAGGGCTCATGAAAATTAATTTATTTTAATGAACTTCACAGACCTCCCGCATTGCCGGGAAGATGCGCTCATAATAACAATTATAACAGTAATAACAACAGCGGTATATGTCGGGTAGGAAAAAAAATATGGGATACAGAGATTTTGCAAGGGTGGTTCACCAAAATTAGCGTTCGATTCAAGACACATTTTCTTCTTGTCTCGAAAGAACCCTCCCCACCCCCTCCCCCCTCCCCCCTACCCCCTCCGTCACCCCGTGTCTGACGTAATTCGAGATTCACGCGTCGAAATGTGAGACGGTAGTCGCGGGACGAGCGCGGGACAGGGGTGGAGTTGTCAGGGTTGGAGAAGCGGAAAAAGAGGATGAGGGTGGAATCTTGGCCCGTCTGAAGTCAGCTTCTCCGACTCTTCTCTCGTTCTTCCTCTTCCACATTCCCTGTACCTGCTACCAGCTTCTCCTCTCTCTCTCAGGCAGCTTTCTTCATCCCTCTACCCTCTGTCCTTTCGGCTGTCCCATCGCGCACGAACGCCCCTGACTGACTTTACAACGAAAAATCTTCCATTTCACGCAAAAAAAAAAACGTATACCAACCGCACGATTTAAAAAAATATGAATAGCAAAAGCCTCGTATTCATTGAGATGTTTGAAGTGCGTTTAAAACATAGTTTGTTCGATTAGCTATACAACGAGGATAAAGGAGGCAAAATTTCCGGAGGGGGAGGGGGTGGGAGGGTTGCAAGGGGTTAGGACACGATAATAGACAGATTTATGAGACGGCTTATCGATTCACGGCTAAATCCAATTTTCGAACTCGACACCCGGAAGGAAAGGGAATCTGGGCACCAGGGATTTCTCGTCGATGCCTTTTCTCGCGTAACGCGAGGAAACCGAAGAAAGCGAGAGAGAGTGAGCCGAGAGAAAAGTACGAAACCGAAAGATAGAGAGAAAGCGACGGTGAGAGGTGACTTAGACATTTTCACGAAGTGTTGGTAAGGCGCGGACGGGGCACCCCACACGGAGTGTGACAGTGGAGGTAGGAACTAGCGAGTGGGGGGAATCGAGTGAGTGAGTTACGTATCGAGGGATGGAAGAGGGCCAAGACACTGTGGGGAAGCGGAGGCAAATTCAAATCGATAGTGGCAGGGCGAGCAACCTCTTAAATTGATCCGAGCCAATTGGACACGATCCATCGTTCAACGGTCCGTAATGCATTGCCCCCCTCCCCTCCAATGGAGACTTCCACCTCCCTAAACCAAACTGTTTCTCCTCTCTTTTTTTTCTCGTCTGTACTTCCGACTTTCCTGCCCTTTTCAACAATGTAGAAAGTGTCCGACCGATGGGAAGTAAGTATCGTTGCCCATTCGAATGCATGGGGCAGGAAGGGGGTTGGGGGTGTTCTCCAGTGGCATGGGTTTCAGACCGGGAAATTTTTGAAATCGCGTGTGAAAAGCAACGAGTCAGGGATTTTATGGTGCCAAATGGAGGATAGAGAGTAACCGGGTAGGGAAAGACGATGACTCGCTCCGATTTAGCTATAGTCGTTTTATGGACGCATTTGGCTGGACGTCGAACGATACGAGCAATTTTCTACCGGCATCGGTATCCTTTTTTTCCTTTTATCTTCGCGCTATAATGAAATACATCGTTTGAGATATACAGGTTTCGCGCTATTGGCGCGGCTTCGTAGATAAAGGTATATGGGGACGCAGCGAAGATGTCCTCTTCTAAACTTGGTCTTCGCTGGGATTGTACATCATAAATGTCCATTTTGAATCGACTAAGACTCTCCAAAGTAGGACTGTGACCCCTTCGAGGGTAGTCTGAGTCGTGTTATTCAATATAAGTAATGGTTTGCTTGGTTGGTACTTTGAAGAGTCTCGGCATACATCATGTAAGTCCGTTCTAAGTCTTCTAAGACTACTGGATGGGGTTTTGTATGCAACGAACAGTTTCGAAACAGTCTGAATCGGTTCCCTTGTATTCATTCGTCGTAAAAGAAATCGTCCATATTCATCAAACTCCAGTTTACAGCGTCTTAGAGTGTCTTAAGTAGGCCTTGAAGTCTCCAAGTCCGTTATGGATGGCCTAATTGGTTCTGAATTGATAGCCTATTGATAGCATTTGGACGAAACTTGCATCCATTCTAACGTAATGTGCAATTGTTCCGAGTTATACAAGAACCACATTAAGTAGATTCCGAACCTTTGAGGTCCGCTATGAATGTTCAGTAGCGTCTGCAGACCATCCGAATCGGATTCGCGTTCTTAAATCATAGAAAATCAGATTCAATGATCTCAATCAGCTCCCAATGATTTAAGTCGATTCTAAATCATTTAAGACTGCTGCAGGTAGCGTCGCGCGGCGCGACTTTTAAACCGATTTGAAAGTCCCCCATTCGCCCCTCATCCCCATTCTCCACCCCCCATCCCCCATTTTTTCCCGATTCTGAACTGTTTTCTCTACAATTGCACGTCGAATCTACCAGTTCTACCAAACTGATAGGACATATTCTGAAAACTCGGTAAACCCCGCAACTTTAAAGATACCCTTTCCGTCCGAAGAGCGCACATTTTTATTTGATATCGTAATTTTCTTCGATAAGATACGCGCCGAAAGGAAATAAAATCCCGACTATGATTCTTCGGTTGGGATTACCCGAACCATGTCTAGTCAACACTCCGGACTGGAGCCGGGGAATCCCCCCGTTTGAGATACACACGTCTCTATATACCCTTTGCGTGTAACTTGTATATCTATATATCTGTGTTACCGGCGATACCTAGGGGAGGGAAAACGTCGATACGACATTATCCTCTGTGAGATATTTCATCATATAATCCAATCTCTGACACAGATATTGTCTCACGAGGCTTCCGTCCTGAGGAATATCTATCACAGATACAAACACGCGATGATCTCGTATTAATTAAGAATTACGTAAGGGCTAACAATATGGGGGATGAAAATTACCAAAAAAATGTATAACTCTTCCAAACTCAATAATAATTTGGGGTAAAAAAAAAAGCACACATTTTTAAGGGAATTTTGGTGATAACTCGGCGAATTCATTTCGGTATCGATTGCGTACTCTAAAAATACACAGTTACATCACGCAATGTGTGACGCAACGCGACACAGTACTACATACGCGAAAAGCCTCGGGCTGAGGCTTTTGGGGGCTTTTCAAGCTTTTCGTGGTTTGAGTTGAGGCCAACCCCCTCCCCTCTTCTCCTATCCTCACTTCAACGAGTCAAGAACCTCTTGGGCGTTCGCTCGCCTCTCAAATCCCTTCACAAAGAATATTTCCCCCCTCCTTCTTGCTCGCCTCCCCTACGCCTCATCTTCTTTATCCTTCTCTCCTTCGTCGTCTTCTTCTATCTATATGTCGCACTTTCTTCATACCATATTTCCGTCTTTCCCCTTTCGCTCAGTCTCGAACGGAAGAAGAAAAAGGGAGAAGGGAGAGGGAGAGAGATAGAGAGAGAAAGAGAAAGAAGGGAGAAAACAGAGGGACTCAGACTGTCGGTCTCGAGGCACAAGCACATCAGACCAGACAGTTTTTGAGATATATATACGATCCCTCCGAAGAAAGGCTTATGTGTCACCCACGTGCAAATATCGATGCATTAAAAAAAAAAAAAAAATACGGACAAATTTTCATTACCGTTGACTTCCAATCAAATTTAGTCGATGTATACTGCTACAACGCATTAGTTAATTATCTATATGGAATCTTCTGCATTTTTTTTTTTTTTTTTTTCGTTTTTCCAAAAAATTTCCAAATTGAATTTTTTAAATTCAATCTTAGTAATAAAAAAATCACTGGAATTTCAAAATGACAAATTTTCATTGCCGTTGACTTCCAATCAATTTTAGTCGATTTATACTGCTACAACGCATTAGTTAATTATCTATATGGAATCTGCTACTTTTTTTTTTTTTTTTCGTTTTTCCAAAAAATTTCCAAATTGAATTTTTTAAATTCAATCTTAGTAATAAAAAAATCACTGGAATTTCCAAATGACAAATTTTCATTGCCGTTGACTTCCAATCAATTTTAGTCGATTTATACTGCTACAACGCATTCGGTAATTATCTACATGAAATCTTTCGCATTTTTTTTTTTTTTTTCGTTTTTCCAAAAAAATTTCCAAAAATTAATCCGATTTACAAAATTTAAAACTGAACAAACTTTTACTCTGACAGAATTAATTGCGACGTATAGTTTGCGAGTTATAAGCACTTGAAGATTTGACCAATGAGGCGCGTCGAAACACAGCGAGCGTATATGCACCCGAGCGAGCTGATTGGCTTAAAATTAGATCGGCTTATAATTTCACAATTTACACAATAAAACAACGAAAATTTCACATTCAAGGTTTTGGTTATTTCGTAACATCGAATACGCCTGTGAATATTTGTAAAACGATTTTGGAACATCGCGATCATAGATCGCGAAACGTTTGATTAATTAGAAAAAAAAAAGTACGTATTTTTTTACTTGTTTATTAAAGTCAATTAGACGCATACGAATTATTGGTTTTCTTCGTCTTCTCGAATGAAGTCACCCGGTAGACGAGGAAACCAAGGAACGGCACGGGACACTGGAAGCTCGGCACGTGACCGTTACTTACGTAGCGTGTTCACCAGAGTTCGGTACAGTCGAGCGCATTAATATTCCTTTCATATCATCCGATGAAAAAAATAAATAAATAAAAATAAAAAAAAATTTCAATATTTCGATACTTTTTTCCAATTTCGAGTTACGTTTGGTTTACACACCGAATGATTCGACAATATTGTTGTACATTTTTGTTTTTCGTTACCGAAGCGAAGATACACCCGTTGTTCGTCATGCGGGCTTCCATTTTTTTTTTTTTTTTTTTTTTTCGACGCACAGGAGCGTGTGGTCGCTGTTACATGAATTTAACATTACGAACGTGTAAGGGGGAGTAGAAAAGAGGGAAGCGACGATGGCACGAGTCATCGAACGGCACGCGAGTGTCGTTGTCGTCGTCGATCCGCAAATTACACGGCACACGAATGCGGGACGCGTTAATGGAGTAAATCGATAATGAGTCGAGATTCAAGTGGGTCGTAAGATACTTACTTCGAGGATCGGAAAAATAAGGAGGGGAAAAAAAAAAAAAAAAAAAAATTCAATAAAAATGTCTCGCGTGATGCGAAGGTCGCGTCTCTATTCGGGTAGCAGATGTCTTACGTACGGTATATCATGAACTCGTATCGAGTCCAATATATTTCCCAGCGAGAACAAAGGAGCCCTCTATTCCTAAAATTTATATTTCACATAACTTGTTCTTTCGTTGCCTCTCCGTGACTCCGCAACGTTAAACTATGCGCCTCGCTACGCCATGTATAAATGAGACACTGTTACCCCTAATGAGAGTGCTAATAGATCGCGTATACTTCGTAATACGGTCACTAAGAAATTACAAAAGTTTCATTGTTTAACTCGCATTCTTTTGTCATATAAATTAATATGCATCGCTAATTAATTAACTGCAGATAAATAAAATTGGACATTTTTTTTTTTTTTATTTCGATATCGGAGAAAACTTTGATCGACGAAAGTAACTCGATGTGAGACGAGGCGACATTTTCATACGCGCCTCGCGTCGCGAAGTAGATAATTCCCTATAAGGTACTTCAATTAATTTTCTACATAACTCCGACTGCGAATTTATAAAAAAAAAAAAAAATGTATTAAATTAATTTAATACATAGGACGCGTAGTCCCGATTCATTCGAAACTCGTCCACCCGGTTAGTGTTTGCGCGCCGGCACTGCCGACGCCGGTAGAGCGAATGACATAAGACATCCCCATTCTGACTCTCGGGCGCCATATGACCGTTTCTGTCACGCGCCTGTTTCCCCCTCCTTATCTCTCTCTCGCTCTCGTACCGCCGTTCACCACTCCCGCCACTCTTCCTCGCTTCATCTCTTTCCATCTTTCTTTCCGTCTATCCTATTCTCTGCTCCCACGCCTTCCCCCTTTACTCTCGGCCGTTCGTCCGTTCTGTATCCCTCCCCCCGCACACCTCGCGTTCTCGCTGCTCAGCGTCCACCCCCGCGCTTTGTCCACCTCCAGGCAGCGCTGCCATAACCTCGTGCAGCAGCAGCAGCAGCAGCAGCAGCATACCTTCACAAGCCTCTATCATAAAAGTATTCGTTGCCACTACCACATCCTCAAAGCAGTCCATGCGTCTTATCCTTCCAATGCCGCTACATAAACTGTACATACTGTGCAATACCGCTTGTAGAGTTACTACTGGAAGTATCCGAACACAAAGGTGCATCACCGATACACACAAATGCATCAATAGCCTCTGTCTCGGCGTAAAACGCCCGATGGCACAGTGATTGGCCACCCTGTAGAGGCCTACTATGAGGAGATATCCTATACAGATAGCCATATATCGCTTGAAATTACAGTGATCGGCCACTCGCGATGTCTGAGAGCTCAGTCGTTGGCATTACTGCGTCCTTTTCTATTCGCAGCGTCCTATAGGCCAATGAGTCCAAGACGGCCAATGAATGTTTATTCTCGCTATCCCCACTTCTAGAGTCTGCGCGCCGCCGCAGCTAGTCATGATTTGAGGTTATTGGCGATGTCACAGTCGTTGGCAGTACCGCTACGACACTTTATTGGATAGAGGAGGACCCCGCTATGCCAATAAATGTCCTTTTCGTCCTCTTAACCTGCCAATCACTGTGCTTTTTGTCTAATATATGCTTTTCCTTATGGAATATCGGCTTCAGCGCGTGGTAGTGCGACATAGCCGTGTCCTACGAGCATATCGACGAAGCGAGAACCGAGTTGCTGCGAAATTCACCGAACTCTGCCGACCCTTGGGCCTTCCCCCGTTTGCCCCTTATACGCTCGGCGCTCTCCTCACCACCTTCGACAGAACCCGACGACGAGCCACAGTTGCATTTAAACTGCTGAACTGGCCGGAGGGCTTCGTGACCCAAACCCGGGAAATACCGGCGGATTCGATCCAAACTCGAGACAGCGCGCGCGCGCGCGCTCACTCGCGCTATTTTTTTTTTTTTTTTTTTTTTTCCGACAAGTCCTTAATTTTCTTTGTTTTTCTAAATACGCAAAGGGTCGAAGAACTAATGACAAAGGGCTAAGTTGTGAACGATTAAGTGTCGATCTCGATGTAAAAAAAATCAAAATCTATCGACTCCGATTAAATTTTTTTTTTTTTTTTTTAATTAATTTTTTGATATTAATAATTCGATTGATAAAAAAAAACAGCAAGATTTTTTTTTTATTTTAATGAACACAAAGGGAAACCGGAGAAAAAGTGAAAAAAAGAAAGACTATGCGTGATACGTGACAAGAGACAACGTCACGTTTCGAGATTTCACGTCCGCCAAGTTTCAACGTGTGTGTGTGCGCGCGTCGTTTCGTTGTCTGTCTGTTTTTTTTTTTTTTTTTTTGCGTTATTTGTTCCGTTTTTTTTTTTGTTTTTTCTTTTTTTTTTACGAGAAATCCTGAGATTTCGTGAAAGTTTAAGTACAACAACTTTATTTCGTCGTAACGATAAAAGCAAAGAAATATAACCCGAGCGCGGGATCCCGCAGTTACTTATCTTCGTGAAACTCGTGCGGGAGGACCTCGTTGCGTTAGAGAGAGAGTAGAAACGTCCCATCATGCAACGAGAGAACTAAGCGTTGCGCAACTCTGGAGTCCCTTCGCGCCTTTCCAAGACTATAATCCAAACAAACGCGAGGCCTGCCAGCCAAGCGAGTGTCGGTCTGTCAACGGATCGCGAGCAAATACGATTGCGAGAGAAAGAAAGACGAAAATAGTTTCCGCAGGATACACAAACATTGTCAGTTTATTATTCAGTCGGGAGATCCGTGTAAAAACCCGAAAAAAAAAAAAAAAAAAAAAAAAAAAATAGAGCCGAATTGTCCCGATCTCGAGATAAAGAAAATCTTCGATCTTCCGCTCGATTGCAGCAAAAATGTGTTGACAAGACGAAAAAAAATTTTTGAGTCGTCTATTTCAATCGAAAAGTTCAAAAAGGCCATTTTTTTTGCCAATACTCGTGACCGGTAAAATTTTCGGAGTAAAAGATCTATAAAATATGTAAATGTACTAAAAATTTCATTAGAACGAAAGTTGAGTTCGAATACATTAACCGTTTAAGAAGAAATCCGAGACAAATCCATACTTCCAACGACGAAGTCGTTCGATAGACGCAAAGAAGCTGATCGCAGCAAGGTTCGGGCTTTTCCATCGCTCCTATTCTCGTTGCCTACGTTAACATACAGGCAAATGAGGAATTAGTGATGTTGAATTTCAGCATTTTAGTAAATACCCTAAAATGGCTCGCTGGCGATCTCTCGCGTTACTGCCGTATATCTGGTCAATATTTTTCGACGATTACTCACAATGTTGCAAAAAAAACGGAAACCAATCTTTACTTTTTAAAATATCAATCTTACGCCCACCAAAGATCGTATTTACGACTTGTGGGATGAAAAAAAAAAAAAAAAAAAGACTCCTTTCTGCATAAAAATCGATTGCCGCTTTGAATTTCATGAGATACCGATACGATGTATCGGGTATCCCGGGGAGTAAGCAATGTTCCAATGGTCTCGAGAACGAAATTAAGGGGAGTTTATTTTTATTTTATTTTTTTTTCGCGTTTATTGAGCGCGAAAATGGAAAAATGAAGAAAAGCTCCGGGTAAAGATTCGAGAAGACGAGTCCACTGGATGCTTCGGCAGACTCTATTCCAACTGTATTCGTACGTTCGGGGGATTTCGAGGCAGCCTCGTCGAATCTTCGATCCGTCGAGGGAATTGCGCGTGGGAGACCTGTCGCTCCGCGCCTCTGTCTGTCCGTACGTATGTCCGCACGTCGTTGCGCCTTCGCTGCTGCTCTGTTGCGCTCCATCCCCCCGTTCGCTGGTGGTACGGTGTACTTCTTCCGCCGTCCGACAGTCCCTTGTCTACGTTGTCTCGACGATGTCTTGGCTTGCTGTGGTACCAACGAGAGAGGAGGGGAAAAAAAAAAAAAGAAAAAAAGATACTTCGAGGGATGAAAAATCTTCGAGTTGCCATCGGTCTCTGCGACAACGATATTTCAACAGTACGGTGAGTTTTCTCGATTCGATTGAATTAATTTTTTTTTTTTTTTTTTTATCGTCATTATTGAGTGAAATTTCGTGGACCGTAGAAAATTTGAAATTCGACAAATTAGAACATTTTGTTCCAATCGCAGAATTGTTTAAGGGGCATGAAAAATTGATTATTTCCATGGCAATTAAGGGATTCAAATGCATGAAATTGAATAAAAAAAAAAAAAAAGCTCGAGTCATCGTAACTGTATAATGCTGATGCAAAAATAATAAGCGCAGACGTGTCGCAGCATAGCCACAGGAAGATTGGCAATTTTCGCGAAAATTAAGCGAATTGAATCGAATTATGTCAGAGGCGTAGACGAGAGCGTGGAAGACTGACGTCAGCTTGGTAACTCGCTGAATTGGCGAGAAATGCGGCTAATACCCGTCACAGTAACTCGGTTTCTATCCTCGTCACCTTTTTTTAATTTTTTTCATTACCTTCCGCATTGATATCCTTGCAAATTTTTTTTTTTTTTTTAAATGTTACGAGGAAAATGAAAATTATCTTCCATTCTCTTCTATACACTGCTTCCTCCACTCATCAAAAAAAAATTACATAAGATCGATATTTTTAATTTACTATACTGACGAATATCTCCACAAAAAAAAAAAAAAAAAAAATTGGGTCGACCGATAAAAGCTCATTGAATTTCATTCAATTGTTTTTCATTTTTTTTTTTTTTTTTTTTTTTTTGCATAAAAAAAAATCCCATAGATCCATAGCGATATCCGAGATATTGCGAATCTATAGCGATATTCAATCCCAGGGGGGCGGGGGGGCGGAGGGGTGGGGGAAGAATTTCTGGCGTCATCCAAAGAGCAAACTACGCGCCTTTGAACAAACATATATTCGATATCCATCTGTGGATACCACCCGTTCATCGATAGCCCGATAATTGATTGGAGGGTCTCCTCCCTATGCGTATACATATATCGCGTCTTTCAACCCTCCAATGGTTAATAGAGAAGTGTGTATTGAAGTCAATACATTCGCGGCACAAACGATTCAGGGTGAAAGCTCAAAGTCAATTAACGCCCGTGAATCAGTCGCTCGCTCCACAATTCCCCGACTGGTCTTTTTCACTCTTTATGTACAATTTTCTTTGTTCACCTCGCGGCCCGTTTTGCCTCTGCCGCTCTCGGAATACGAATAGATCTCGCCAGCGAAATTCGACTCTTCCCATTTCTACGGATTGTCTATGTATGACGTTTATATATGTATATATATGAATCCCGTTTATACACGAACGCTTGAACGAGAACGGTAATCGATGATTTCAACTCCTGGCGCGCGGCGAGCAAGTTACCCGATTACCAGCCCCCCGCGCACAGTCTCTACTCGATGTTTCTACTTGCCTGACTCTCCCCCGCGTTTCCTACAACAACTCTGATTAAGAGAACCAACGCCAGTATCCACGAGTTATTTTGTATTTGCGCAGCTTGGATTTCGGAACTTTGTTTTGTTTGCTCTCCGCGTAGATATAGACGACGAAACGCTGCACTGTTATCGATTAATTTTATTATGATATTTGCAGAGAGTTTCGTCTTCGAGAAATATATAAATTTTCCATTCAAAAATAAGGTTGACAATCGATAAATATATTTGAAAAAATAATCGAATAAATAAATTAAATAATAAAAAATAAAAAATGCCGATAGCAGTAAGTAAATAAATTCAATAAAAAAAGTAATGAATTCATTTAATTTTTATTAAAATAAAAATTGTTTTGATTCCGAATTTTTTTTTCACAAAGCCAATAATCGAAAAAAAAGAAATATATATCAATTATAACTTATTTACTAATTAAATAATATCTGCGATTATCTTTTGTTTCGTTTATTGATCGATCATTCAAAATTGAAAACCCATAAAAATCGACTTTATTACCGCGTATTTCGTAATTGTATGATCATTAAATGTTGTCAAATTCTTGTTTGTCGTCCGTACAAACATATTTGATTATTACGCTGATTTAGTCACGTATCGTAATGGAACCAAATTTGTGCATTGAACGGTGTGACGTTCGATACACCATAAGTCTATGAAAACTAGAATTCGAAGCCGAGTTTACCGAGTCCACTGAGTGTCGGTTATATTTAACCCCCCGGAGGGCGAAATTATTGATTGGCAAATAGACGTACGGCACATTAATGCCAACATAAATTCATCGATCGGTGGTCAATCGCGGTCCGTGCATTTGAAAATTATTCATACAGATGGTGTATGCTGGTGTATTCATACACCTTTCGAGGAGATTTTTATTGATTTTTTTGATCCTCTTCTCTCCGAATATCTCATTTTTATTGTACCTATTCTCTTGTTCCCTTTATATCTCACGGTTAATCGTGAAATATGTTTAGTGATCCACTTGGCGAGAGCCCAGAGGGTGCACGTGCCGAGGACGAGAGTGTGCGTCTGCGGGTGTATGTGTGTGCATGTCAGTCCGGATTCGTGAAGCGAATCCTCACGCAGTGGTGTCTGGTCAGTAGTAGTAACAGCGACAGTTCTGTCAGAGTTGTATTACGTGCGGCACGTCGAGAACTAACGGTTACTCGCGTAGCTACCGTACGGTGCATCCCCCTTACATTTCTGATTCTCGACATCATAACTTCACACGCGTATGCTGCGTCGTAATTAATACAGATATTATACACCATTTTTTTTTTGCGAATAAAAAAAATCAGTTTAATTCAAAACGCTGTTATTTATTGATTTTTTTTTTTTTTTTTTTCGTCAATTCGTACTAATTATTCGTAATAAAAGTCTTGTAGATATATAATTTGTGGCGAACACCTTTTGATTTATGAATTCGCTATGAACAACAGAAATGCCAATAGTGTTATTTGAGATGAAAAAAAAAATTATATTGATCAGATTTTTTTTTTTTTTTTTTTCGTCAACTCGTACACCAATTATTCGTAATAAAAGTCCTGTGGATATATAATCTGTGGTGAACACCTTCTGATTTATGAATTCGCTATGAATGATAGAAATACCAATAATGTTATTTCAGATAAAAAAAAAATTATGTTGATCAGATTTTTTTTTTTCATAAAAAAAATTGAAAAAAATGAAAGTATAGTCATCTTTTAGATGATAAGAAAAAAGTAAGAAATGCGTCTGCAAGGATGCCATTAAAAAGAGACTCCGATCCGTATCAATAATTCGCAGAGATGTGAAGCTTCCTTCTCCATATCATACCTCATCGACTGATATTCAAATCCCCCCCCCTCCACACGCACGTATACAGTCGGCTGTGTCATTGATGCTACGCAAGCGGATGTAGAGAAGCGCGTTGCTTCGGAGTTGTTCCATTATTGGTCCTATTGAATTCATAATGAAAGGGCGGACGGGCATACATTGCCGTCGCCCGGTGTGTCGTCCGCAATCGTCGTAGACGTGCAAAATACACGGACTGATTGAATAGCTAAATCAAACTCATCCAAACCACCCCCTCCCCTCCTACTCCGCGCCCCTGACCCGACTTGCCTAATTTAGATTAGTGACTGTGTGTCATTCTCCTGCATGCGCCGAACATCCTCGCTTCCGAATCTCGTCATCGATTCCTCGGATTCCCGGCGATAATCCCGTTTTTTTTAACATCAATTCCATCGCTAAACCAATCGGACTGAGTAACCCAGCGATACTATAAAAATCAGCAACTCGCGGATTCATCGATAAGCCGGATACACCGTCAACACGCCCGTACGAAATTCGTTACTCTGCTTGCGTCATTCGTTTCGTTGAACTGCCGATCGATATCCTACATTTCCGATCATTTTTTTTTTTTTTTTTTTCACCGACCGATTCAATACTTCAAGCTTCTCGAGTTCATTTATTTATTTAGAACCCACCGATCGAGCGTTTGTCGGAAAATCGGGGTGCGCTTTAACCAGAGCTATCAATAGCTATTGGAAACTCCGTAACGCCATACTCCACTGAGATGCTCCAATTATGCAGGAAACAACGACGCTATTACGTCTATTTTGGGTTATAAACGCGAACCAAACCAATAGCCCGGAGTAGAGTAGTTGTACGCTTTGTGCGGAACACCGTCATTGATGCACGATCGCCCGAGACATGGGAAACAGTCGGAGTGAATGTCTCCGTCTTCCTTTGTCCCGGATGAATTCAGGGTCGCTGTGGCTCGCCAGGATTCCCCCAAGGATTATTATTCTCTGGATAATTGCTCGTAGTTAATTTGCCAGATTTGTGGCTCGAGACGAAAGTGTGTTCCAATGTAGTCTACATGGAACAATTAGGACGTTCCTGCATTGATTTGTCATCCATGTCCTTCCCAATCGAGCTGATCATGTCCCATGTCGCATCATAGGTCATCATAAACATTAGTTCTTCCACAGAACTATCGCAATCCATTTGCTACTCATCAAAGTGCTAAAGATCGCGGAGAAAAGAATGCGGAAATCTTGTCCATGTTCAGTCCGGTCATATCTTGCAGAGGTTCAATCATCATTAGGCTTCATGCGCGCTGCCCACGTCGTTAGCGATACCGTGCCGAGTGAGCGCCTAGGGTCATAGGGTTCTCGGGCCGCTTGATGCAATGACTCTTGTTCACTGACCCGTTCCACAGAATCCGTACAAAGCGCAGAAATTCTTGTATGACATGTCAATGAGTCAATTGTCGAACACCTACATTCAATGGTGACATCTAGGAATCCTGCTAGGGCTGTAGTTTCAACGGAATAATCATAAAAGTGGGTACATCCAATACGTCGGTAGAAGTGTTAGGCAGCCTATCCCAGAGTTTCGAGATCGTTAGCGCGTCCCGTTGCGATGAGCTTCGTTGCGGCAATGACATCATCGCTTGGCGATGCCTGCAGTACGCGTAATCTAAGCAAACCCAGGCCCGTAGCGTTTATAACCGAGCGTCAGTCGGGTGTGGTTTAACGGAAACAGCTCTCTTTGATGATGATTATGATGACGATGATGATGAGAACTCCTATGTAGAATTTCCACTGATCTTTCAACGCAATCACGCGAAATATCAACAACCGGGATATCCCGTGACAAGGCCTTCCAGTTGGCTTTGGTATCTTTGGGGCTTTGGTGTCATCAAGACCTTTCGGCGACGTTTCCAGTCTCTGGTGGATGTGGATATATGCAGAAATTTACATCTTCCAGCCGAAATATATAACCGGGGTGTTTGACGAAGTAGATGAGATGTCGGAAGGATTTTCTTGGGTTTAAGGTGGCAATGGTAACATTCTACTTCTCGTTTGGGCTTTGGTCTCGTGCCTCGAAGGAGTATCGAAGACCGTGGAAGATCCGGGGTTGGTGAAGGGAAGAGAGGGGTGGGGGGATGTTGTATCCGGTGTTCGAGCACCTAGTCGAGCGAATCGATCGATCTGGGCAACCCTCTCTCGCCCTCTCTCACAATGTCCAAAGGGAGACAGGGATAGAAGAAACAAGAGGGCCTCCTGTCTGGCTTGGGCTCTCTTCCTCTCTTCTCACGGGTGTTCGGCGGGATGCTCACCGACGTATATACACTGCAGTACACTGTACTGTGCCGAAGGGAAAGAAAAAGCTGTGAGTAGTCTGGGATTAGGAGAGAACGAGACGAAGAAGATGGGCATCAACCTACTTGGCGTTGGAGGAAAAAAGATAGCTGAAAGAGTAAAAAAAGAGACGAAACTTTGCCGAGGGTGAGAATGGATTTTAACAGTGATTCTGGCCAAAGGCGGAAAAGCCCCGGGTACGGGAGAATACCCATCACGCTTGACCGGATCCCCGAGTACATAATTCGTTGATTAAGTGCTCCTCCGTCTCTATCAGGACTCAAAGATTTCAGGGAAGCTTTTCCATGGACTTTCCCTCTCTTTCCCCGGGAACTTGCGGGAGGCTGACCCTTGTAATTTCTCAAGTTACCCAAAAAAAACGTATCGGCCATTTTTACCATCCAATATAGTTGGCAAAGATATACGATCTACAAATTTTTTTTTTTTACGATTTTATAAAGCTGACCATTCAGAGAGACGCGCAGATCTGCAAAAGCTTTCAGCGTCAAAAAAAAGTGCCTAACGATCGGCAACGATTGCAAGCGTCAAAGTGACGCGAAAAGCGATCGTTGAGAGTTTTCATCGTCGAACGTACCGTATAGACGGAATCGCGCGGTACGTAATTCGTTGATCAAGTGCTCTTCTACCTATAAGCTTTCAGGAATCAAAGATTCCGGGAAGCCGTGAGAGTGGCATCCACGGATCTCTGCGCGCCGCGCTCCCCGAGCAGCTTATAGTTCGAGGACTTTCGCTTCAACACATTCTCTGTCGCTTGGATGCCTCCACTGTGCGTACACAATACCGAGGCGCTGATAGCACAGCGCCGTCGTAAAGCAGACGGAGTCTTATCTTTCGTTTCTGTTATGTGGAAAGAGGATGTTTGGATTATTATGCAAGTTCAACGAAAGGCAATCAAAGGTTTCCGCCTGTTTGTGGGTTCCGCGCAAAGATAAGGGGGGGGGGGGGGGGGGGGGGGAACCACGCGGTTTCCGTGGCGACTAGGAAAGTTTAATACCTCGCGTTTCCTCATTCACGAAGTGACCGTCGAGGGTCTTCCCTGTTTTTATACGTTGAAACCAAAGGGAGTAAAAAAACTTCGTAGTGGAAAGTTTCCCGATTTTTTTTTTTTCTTTTATTTGCGGACTTCGTGATTTTTTCCCGCGGGTTCACACGAGGGATTTAGGAAGCCTCGTAAATCCCTCGTGCGGGCCTATCATGTCGATTTTCATTGGCGGAATGACATTGATAACGTTTTGAAGCGCAAGACACCAATGTAAAAAAAATACTGCGACTTCTCCTCGCATATCTACGTTCGCAATGGAGTCCTTTTATCTCCACACAATTTTGGTATCTGAATTGAAGCGATATCTAAACGATGCCGGATGAAGAGGCATTTCACCCTCACCCCGTCTCTCTATCGTCGTTTCAAGAACGCAGAGGGAGAAAAAAAAAAAAAAAAAGCTTCTCGGGTTTGACCTTTTTTTTCAACGTTATACAGGGAATACCGTCGTCGTTATACGCATTGTGCTGAGGGCGCGGCATTCAGTTCAGTTGAGAATGACACGGAAAAAAATGTGAAACCAGCAGTGAGTGGAAGTCGCAGACTCGCGTAGTAATGGTCCCCCCCCCCCCCCCCCCCTTCCCCCGCCCCCAACCCCCACCCTCGCGCTCCGGTACACAGACCAAACCGATGCAACCAACGATAGCGGGCAAAGGACAAGTCAAACCAACTCAGAAAAAGAATACCTCTGAAAAGAAAAAAAAAAAAAAAAAAAACAACGACCAAGAAAAGAGAAGATGCTACGGAAAGATTTTAGAATTGTGAGAGTCGGACTATAACAGATATGCAAAGTTTACGACGAATATGAAGATATGAGAAACATCGCGACTTCGCAATCACGAACGTGTAAGCTTGCGATAGGTCGCGATAAAAAACACAATGTAAACAGAGATGGGAATGACAAAGGACGATAGAAATTTTTCCTCGGAGCGTACGGGCTTCCGTAGGGTCTGTCGTACCCACAAGTTACCTACGAGAGTTCCCTACGCTACAACTTGTGTGAGGGCTGTTATAGGGGCTGATTTCGCGAGTATATTTCAAGTTCTCTAATAATATAGATAGAGAACTTGATATTTGAAAAATATTTAAAAAATAAATAAAATATTATTATTATTATTATATTTTTTAATATTAATTATTTTTTTGGGGGTGGAATGCGATTTTCGATAAATTAATTTTTGCCTCATGGAATTTCCCGTATCACGTTATTATTTATTTTATGGGATTAGAACCATTCAAACGTGTCGAACATTTCTAAAATGATTACTGCAACGATCGCGACCATCAGCGCGATAAAAAAAAAAATTCTGAAAATTCTAAATTTTTTTTTGAAAACGACTACCGTAACGTGTTGGGGATATGTGGGAAAAAGCATTTGGGGCGTCGGGGGCAGAGGTCGTATAGGGGGATTTGAGATTTTTCTGCTCACCCAACGGGGAAATCCCCTTACGTCGTGAGACGTTTATCGCTTTCTCTTTTGGCTTTTCCAAGCGTTCTTGGTTTTCTAGAAGTTCCTCTTATTCTTCTTATTCGTTTTGCGAAAGATCCTAGACGGTAGAGGTCGCATCACCCGTTCTGCTCTACGATCCTCATCCTCATCCTCTTCTCTTGCCCTTTACACCCCTCAACTTTCCTCTTGTCCTTGCCTTCTACCCAATCCCCTTGGCGTTATCTCGGCTACGCCTTCGCGCTGATGACCCCCTAACCACGTTACGCTACGACTTGGCGAACCTAAATGCTTTTACCCCCTCACCCCCTCCCTCCACTACCCCTTGGGTTGCCCCTGGTTACGCTATGCCTCGATTCCTCTGGCTCTCCTTGCTTTACTCTATACATGTCTCTTTGTCTCCCTTCTCTCATTCGCTAGATACCCAACCGTTTCTACTTGCAACCCGAAAGGCACAAGGGGAGGGAGAGAAATCCACACGAGAATTGCTCCGGTCATTCGGCATGACCAACCTCTATTCGTTTAATACCGTGAAGCGACCCCACCGAGATTATATATACCTTTCTCACATATTTTTTTTACGACGCCGTCATCCCCCATTTTTTTTTTGCACTTCGTAAAAAAATGGTTACAACGATATATATTTTTTTTGTGTTTGTTTTCTATTTCGATCATTGAAAAAAGTAGGAATCGTTACTGAAATCTCGTAAGTGGAATTTTTTTTTTTTTTTTTTTTCTTTTCCTTGGTCGACTTTTGCTATACGAAGACGGCGGATCGATCAGACACAAGAGAACACGCTTCCGACGTCGACATCGTCGTAGTAGTAGTCGTGTCGTCGTATGCGCGTCTGCTGATGAAACAAAGGCGAGCGTGCCGCTTGAATTATGAATGCCTCGACTCGTCTCGCGATTTGAATCCGTGCCTCTAGTATAAATCGAGCAAAAATTGAAGATAGAAAAGGAGAAGAAAAAAAAACAATGAAGTTTTCTTCTCTTCTCTCCCGCGCTGTCTTTATGAATCTTTGTGTCTTTCTTTTTTTTTTTTTTTTTCTGGTTTATTTCAAAACGAGAATCGTGACCAACGACACCACTTATCTCGGTCGCACTATCGATTTCGTATTTATCGCGAATTCACAGCTTCGTGCGATTTTTTAAATTGCATCTATTCTCGATAGAAACTCGTAAATGCGATGATAATGCTTTTCAAATGAAAGAAGCAAAATCATTGTATCTTAATGTTTGATATTTGTCTTTCTATCGATCTTTTTAAAATCGGTATTGCCATTTGTATCAATTCTGATTTTTGAGGTTAAGCAATAACTTGGCGCGATAAAATTTTTAAAAAATCGTAATATTCGAGGTTAGAAAATAAAGCGCGATGTTTTTTATTGTATCTTAATATTTGATATTTGTCTTTTTATCGATCTTTTTAAAATCAGTATTGCCATTTGCGTCAATTCTGATTTTTGAGGTTATGCAATGACTTGGCGTAATGAAATTTAAAAAAAATCGTAATATTCGAGGTTAGAAAATAAAGCGCGATGTTTTGTATTGTATCTTAATATTTGATATTTGTCTTTTTATCGATCTTTTTAAAATCGGTAGTGCCATTTGCGTCAATTCTGATTTTTGAGGTTATGCAATGACTTGGCGTAATAAAATTTTTAAAAAATCGTAATATTCGAGGTTAGAAAATAAAGCGCGATGTTTTTTATTGTATCTTAATATTTGATATTTGTCTTTCTATCGATCTTTTTAAAATCGGTATTGCCATTTGCGTCAATTCTGATTTTTGAGGTTATGCAATGACTTGGCGTAATGAAATTTTAAAAAAATCGTAATATTCGAGGTTAGAAAATAAAGCGCGATGTTTTGAAAAGGCTGCATCGCACTTGATGCTTCATGGACACGAATGATTCATCCGGATCCGCGAGACTTACGCAATTTCGTCTATAAAGGGAGGGAAGAAAAGCTCGGGATATTTCGCGCCGCGCCTACGCGACTCGTTAAAACATCATCGTCATAATAATAATCGTGATCGCACCAACGCGGGCATCAATGCAATTTAATGTCGGTGGAAGACTGCTGGCTGAGAAACGCGCGGAGAGATCTGTGTGACTGGAAAAACGATTACCGATGTCGTCCGTGACCGGATCTCAGGGCCAAATGTTTCACTTCTGGAGTCGCATGTGCGCGCGTTTCTACGTCGCTAATCACATCGGTAACAGAGATCGATTGTTTTGCACGAGTCTGAATCATATTTTTTTAATGGTCAGATTTCTTGCACTTGATCAATGGAATGATTTAACTTGTGAAACAGCTTGCCATACGATTTTTTTTATTTTATTTTTTTACCCGAGTTTTATATAATCAATTTAACAAATCGGTAATATCGAGATATCGCTATAATCGTCTTTTACGCAATAAATACAATATATCGTGTATTACATTGATTTATATCAGATTATCGTCTGATTTCCTGCTCTTGATCAATGAAATTTTAATTTTTTTTAACGGTCAACCGATTTTTTTACGATCGATTCAATAAATCGGTAATAAAATGATCCGATTTAATTAAACTGTTATAAATCAACATATCGCTATAATGATCGTTTATACAATAAATAAAAAATGTATATGTATATCTCGTAATATATGGTTTCGCATAATACAAAATGGATGCGCGACAAACACGTCAGTGTCCTCTGACTGGCGCATCATTAACTCGACAAAAGATTCTTAATCGAACTTTCGCATTTTCAATTCTCCTCGAGTTTCTCCCCTTTGTGCTCTATGCTCAACGAATATTTGTCAAGCCAACAAACAAAATGAATTCGAGTGCGAATTCAATGCGAAACGAGAGACGACAGTCGAGAAAAAGCGTACGACAAATTCAGTCGAGTATTCTTCTCGTCGAAACAGTGAAACGACTATGTGTAGTCTCGGTAGGTTTATTCAAAGTGGGATAACGAGAACGACCAGAGGAACGAAGAAAACCCGGAGAGAGGCACAGAAACATTATCCGTCGCTCTCGGTGCTCGACGAACCGATTCCCTCCCTCTCCCCTTCGCCACCCCCTCCGCTGTATGCCCATTGCCACCGAGAAATATAACGAAGCTTCTGTTTCGTGATACACTAGAGGTCTCTCACTCACCGCTGGTATACGTTCGACTAACGTCAACTTCTTTTTTTTTTTTTTTTCTTTCCGTCTCAGTTTTCTCAAACAACTGAGATTTTCGCGTCTATCCTCCTCGTTACGTATGTCGAGAAACTCGTGAATCATTTGCCGCCTTCCATACATCCGTTTGTTTTTTGTATCCTTTTTTTTTTTTCGTTCGCTACCTCTCCGACTCTACTCCTTTTAGCAGACTGACTAACGTCATCAATGCCGACTAAAGAGCGAACGTTAGTCACGCGCAAACGACTGGAGACTCTAATGAATTTCTCGTAATTATTATCGTCAAACCGACGGTTATAGTTTTAAGAATTTTGATTTTTATACATCGAGAATATCGATCGATATGGTCAAATGTTGCATTATCGATCTATCCGTCGTCTCGACCGACGAACGCCAAAAAAAAATTTTATTACGGTGAAAAAATTTCCTCGTAAAAATATTTTTCGAGCAGAAAATAGTGAGGTGAAGCGGCGAAATTTCCCTCAAGCGACTGAAGACTCTGATGAATTTCTCGTAATTATTATCGTGATACCAATTATTATAGTTTGAAGAATTTTGATTTTATATATCGAGAATATCGATCGATATGGTCAAATATTGCATTATCGATCTATCCGTCGTCTCGACCGACGAACGCCAAAAAAAAATGTTATTACGGTGAAAAAATTTTCTCGTAAAAATATTTTTCGAGCAGAAAATAGTGAGGTGAAGCGGCGAAATTTCCCTCAAGCGACTGAAGACTCTGATGAATTTCTCGTAATTATTATCGTCATACCAATTATTATAGTTTGAAGAATTTTGATTTTATATATCGAGAATATCGATCGATATGGTCAAATATTGCATTATCGATCTATCCGTCGTCTCGACCGACGAACGCCAAAAAAAAATTTTATTACGGTGAAAAAATTTCCTCGTAAAAATATTTTTCGAGCAGAAAATAGTGAGGTGAAGCGGCGAAATTTCCCTCAAGCGACTGAAGACTCTGATGAATTTCTCGTAATTATTATCGTCAAACCAATTATTATAGTTTGAAGAATTTTGATTTTATATATCGAGAATATCGATCGATATGGTCAAATAATGCATTATCGATCTATCCGTCGTCTCGACCGACGAACGCCAAAAAAAAATTTTATTACGGTGAAAAAATTTTCTCGTAAAAATATTTTTCGAGCAGAAAATAGTGAGGTGAAACGGCGAAATTTCCCTCAAGACCAAAGTACGCAGAGAGGATGTTATTCCCTCGCGTGGATACGGAGACGAATTCAATCGGGATATTCCGTTTCTCTATTCTTCTCTTTTATCCTTCGTATTCGCCTATCTCGTCTCTATGTAGAATCTTGAGAGACGGTTTTCTCTTCAGCGTCTATCCGTTCGCGTATATTTCAACGTGGAGAGCGCACACACATCTTTCTCGAGTGTCCTCTTGTTACGGAAAAGGTGATGGAAAGTGTCCACCGCTCTGGACGTCTCGTTGAATTTTTTTAAATTTTATTTTATACATTTTTTTTTTTTTCTTTTTTTTTTTTATATTTGCACATCATTAGCGCGCGGCACCTGTCGCGCATTTTGTAAAGTGTCCTTATCTCTCCTCTCCTCGTCTGTGTAACATTGTCACTCGTTTTGCGTGGCGCTTAGTCTCGAAAAGCACTTTTATGTAATTTTTTTTTTGTTTATTTTTACATTTTTTTTTTTAACGCCATTTCGAGTGATCGAGTGGTTTTAACCCTTTAATTGATGCGTAAACGTGAAAATCGATTCACGATTACCTTTAACCCTTTAAACTGCCGCATTGGAATGAACTTACAAGACATTTAACACCGCAGCGCCTCAGAAATCGATATATACGCCCCTTAACGCTAAAAGCTCTTGCGGATCGCTCGCCGCATCCCTTTAACCCGAAAAACTGTTCCGAATCGTCCAATACGTTTATTTATTCGAATTTAAAACCGAAAATCGTTGATAATTCGTTTATACATTCCTCTAATGTTAAATGCCGCATTAATATTCAACAATTTTAATTATCTTCCGCAATAATTGGATTCCTCCGTATTACAAAAGCAATCACGACTTTCTATCGCGCATGCATTATGAAATTTTCATTTAATAATACACGTATACTACAGTGTTTACACTACGCGATGACGTGGTAGTCGTTCATTACTGTACACGCGAGATCCACTGATTATTCAGTGGATTCACGGCGGCAATAGCCACAGATTCGATGACTCAACGGGTTACAACGTAAAAAAACTACAACGTTAGATCAGTTCACTCTAATTTTTTTTTTTTTTTTTTTTTTTTTCATTCCCCTCTATATTCTGTTTCTATTCCTATCGTATTTCATGACTAATAATCACGATCACAGTGAGATCACCATCGCCCGACCGCGTCGATCGAATGTTACGTGATCTTTGTTATTATGTGAATATATATATATATATATATATATATGTATACTGTGAATCGAGGTTGTGCGATCAGTCATTCGCGAATGCGTGCGGACACCGTATATTATGCAGGGCGCATTTTCTTTTATTTTTTTTTTATCGGTATATATCGTTATTTACAGCATATTTGTTTATATATGTATTGTTAATGTACACCTACGCATTTTATAGCGTGTGTAACGCGCATATTAATAAATAGGTTTGTAGGAACGGTAATAATAGATCCATACGACTACATTTAAACGAACACCAGAACGGGGATACAACGAGAGAGTTGAATTACAGAGAGTTGCTGCACGGGTCCGGTTGCCCTTGGCGGAGGCACCCACATGTTACAATTATTATGTATATACGATCACCGAACGCTCTCGTAATAACGCCCGAGCGCATAATATCCTGATAGACGTTACTTATTATTCGTGTCAAAGTCGTCGGAGATATTGGAACCGACTGCGTTGCTTCCATCGGCGACAACTCGGTTTGCCTTTTTTTTTTTTTTTTTTTTTTCATTCGATTTCTCATCAGCCTTCGGCACTCGAGTGGAATAACATCCGACTTGCGCTCGGAGATACGGTCATAGGTAACCGCAAAAAAATTTACAATAAATATGCTATTATTTGTAACGATGTTTATCTATTTTCTCAAATCAAATTAATTCAATATGAAATTATTGATTTTTTTTTTTTATTAATTATGAATGACACTTTTTTGCATTTTTTTAATTAAATAGATAAATTTAGTTGAGTAAAAAAATTCGTAGAAATTATTCCCCTCTGTTTCGATGTTCGCGTAAAAATCGAAAGGTTAAAACAAAAGCCGCTTTTCGTTCAAGCGGCCTTCGGTCTCTCGAGTCTCCAGGCATCCGATAGCCGAGGATCGGAAGAGCCGAAACCTGGCCTGGCGATCACGGAGCGTATCGTCCAGCTAACCACCTGTGCCGCGTTTTTTTTTTTTTTTATTTCTCACACTATCTGCTTTCGAACAAAACGAACGATCGTTTTACTTTGTCTGACCCCCTTTTTTTTTTGTTAATTTTCTTTTGACCAATGAGAGAAGGAACGAGAAATGCCACCTGCAGAGTAAAATTTCGGTCGTGTACTCCCACTATCGCGCGACATTGACATGGACAACGGTGTTTCTACGTTTCCACCGTTGGTTTCCGGTCTCAGTGTCGGCGATGAGAGCGCAAGCGAGAACTCTCCTTTCTCTCTCTTCTCTATGTCATTAACTACACGGAAATAGCGACAAACACATGAACGAGGCGAGGAGTCAACGATCCGTGACACCCAGGGGCACCTGCCAGGAACAGGTGACTGCTGAAGACTTCCTTTATTCCACGAGTAGAATCATTGCGACTGGCACGTGCTCTTGGCACAGTTCGTCCCTTTTACCTTATTTCAAAAGGTAAAAAGATTTCAGAAGGTTTCTCCCGTTCTTCGTATACCTGAACAGACTTTGAAGGCTCCACTTTTAGCTCTCTGAAACCGCCTTTCTACTTCAAGAGCTCACTATTTGCGTCTTCTCACATTTTATAATCTCATAAGCTGTAGACGGAGTCTGTTTTTTTTTTTTTTTTTTTCATTATTACCGAGCGCTTGGATGATAAGAAAAAATGATTTATCGATAATCGTTCAAAAAATATTGCGTGCGCAATTAAAATCGTAAAACGATTTATTGTTAAGAATTTGCGTCAGACTCGTCGTCATGGAGAAAAAAATCGTGCTAATTGCATTGGCATATTACTTCCTCTCTTTCTTTTAACACAGTGTATCCAACTTTGTTTGTAGGAAAGTACGTTTATCACTTTTGGCTTCCTGAAGAAGCTTTTCTCAAATCATACGCCACCATCAATTTTTCAAAAAATTCAAAATGATGTGGAAACTGAACTACTGCATCGATTTTGCCCAAATTCAATACCGATCATTGCTTTATAACAGTCCAACTTTCTACCAAATTTTAGCCCGATATCTCAAAAAATGTGGCATTTACAGCGCTCCGACCAATTTTTCAAAAAATTCAAAATGGTGTGAAAACTGAACGACTGCACCGATTTTGCCCAAATTTAATACCGATCATTGTTTAATAACAGTCCAACTTGGTACCAAATTTTAGCCCGATATCTCAAAAAATGTAGCAGTTACAGCGCTACGACCAATTTTTCAAAAAATTCAAAATGGCGTGAAAACTGAACGACTGCATCGATTTTGCCCAAATTCAATACCGATCATTGTTTTATAACAGCCCAACTTTCTACCAAATTTTACCTCGATATCTCAAAAAATGTGTCAGTTATAGCGCCACCACCATTTTTTCAAAAAATTCAAAATGGCGTAAAAACTAAACGACTGCATAGATTTTGCTAAAAAATTGACCAAAGAAGGGAACTTGACCCCTCAACATGTGGTGTAAATTTCAGCTTGGTATCTTAAGCCGTTCTCGACTTATGAGGTCAAATGATAAGCACACACACACATACGGACAGACATTTTTCTAAATATCATTTTTCCACGTTTTGGAACATTCTGAACACATTTACATGAAAAACTAAAAAAAAAAAAAAAACAATGCTTTTTGACGAAGCAACATGTATGCAAAGAATGTTTCCGAAATGTAATTAATTTTTGTTAAATAATTAATATATTAATCATATAATTGTTATATATTTAAGGACATATATTTCCAGAAATATATTCAAAAATATAATACACAATTTTTCGTGGAAAATAAGTTGGATATATCATAGACATATATAGCGATATACTTTGTTCCCATGTGAGCGGTAAAAGAAAATGACGAATAATTTGTTCTTGAGAAAAGTTACCTCATTTCTTTTTCATTACTTCGTGAATGATAAATGAAAAGCATCTTGAAAGCATCACTCACGAGGGTATAGATTCGTATGGTGTTTATTCTGGAAAGACGAAACTCTGAGTTCCGAGTCCTCCTTTCTTCGTAGTACGAGGCGCGTTGTTTATAATAAAGTTTGGGTGAATCTTCGAAGGGGAAGGGTAAGTAAGTGTGGTTAGCACGTGGCACACGATCTCGTCTACCGTTGATGCCGATGCCGTTGCTGGTTTCCTTCGCAAAGAGCGCCGTCTGTTTCTAGTCGAGATAACGTTCAAACCCTTGCGGTAGGAAAGCAAAGCAGTGAGCAACAGCAGCATCGGCTACGGGACAAGCGTCGCCGCTGTAGAAGCAATAGAAGCCACCAAAGCTATACCTCCTCTCCATCCTTCGGCACTCGAGGTAAAATTACACCCAACCCTTATGGCGCTCGGCTCTGGAACCGCTCAACCTCTCGCCGCTTTATGTATATATATATTCCTCTCTATATACTCCTCTCTGTACGCGCTTTACCAAGTTCTCTCTTGCAGCAGTTGCAACATATTCATCCGCACGTGAAAGCGCCACACGGATTGTAATTTCATTAGCTTTGTTCATATTTTCGGGTTTCCTAATAATAGAGAGTATAATTGATGCAATAAAACACATTTATTACGGAAGAGCAAAACATAAAAAAAAATGTATGTTCCTTCAGTAATTAATCTTTAATTAAGGGTAAAAAAAATTAGCAATCTTCGCTATCATTGTGCTAAAAAACGGCTTGATGACCTTAAATTGTGTGCAAATGGCGACTACGGTCGGCAGAGAAACGGTAACGCGATATCATGATACAGCTGCAAAGTGGGAAGTGGGAATAAAAAGTTGAAAAACTATAAACGAAAAAACAGTTCGGCGTCTCTTTTACACTGAAATGTAAAAAAAAAAACCAACGCAATCGGCAGGACGCGATCTTTACTGACTATAATTGAAAAAAAAAAAAAATGAAAAAAAAAACCGGATGATCAACGTAGCGGCTATAATCGATTTCTAAAAATAAAGGTAAAGATTCTTGAAAAATGGTTGGCAAGCGACGTTAGAGCCGAAGTGGCGCGATTAGATTAACACGAAGCTGGGCACCGGCCTCACGGAAGTCGTTCCGGACGATAAGGTCGCTGACGGTCACGGACCCGCCGACTTCCTGCTTCCGTTTTTTTTTTTTATTTTTTTATTTTTTTATTTATTTCTTTACTTTACACTCTCGTCCTTCCAAAGTCGTCAGACTTTCCTAAAATTGTGCTTTCCTTCGATTTTACAGAAACTCTCGCGAAGTCCCGACGTGCAAACTGAGATTTTTCGTTTTGGTAAGTTTCGCCACTTCCTTTTTCCCCGAATAGAATTACGCTGCTACCGGTTTCTAGTGACTTTGCACTGTCCGGTGAAGAGCGTCTGATTAGTCTCAAGTTTCTCTCGAATATTGTCGTAACGAGGTGCATCCACGGGCAATTTCGCTCGGTAGATTGAACCCGGGATGCAGTCTCCTAGGATTGCTCCCAATGCCGTGTCGTCTATATGCTATATGCGCTGACGGAGAATCGAGCGAATTCGCCAAAGCGGAGAACGGAGATCGATGAACAGACATAACCAGTCGAAGCACCTCCTGAGGGGCTCAACCATAGACAGAGATACGCGTTAACGCTGGTGTATTACGCACAACCGTGTAGCATCTCTGATTGGTCAAGTCGACAATGCATATGCATAAGCGTCCTATGCAAATTCGGGTCCGCGCGGCACTCCAAGTTGTACCGAACATCGCAAGTGCTTCATTGAATGCAAACGCCATGGAAACAAACTTGAATCTATTCTGAACTGTTCGAAACAGGCGACTTAATCGAATAATAAAGAATTAAAGGAAAAAAAAACGCAACACTTAAGCTCCAGCGAAGTATTTACGCGGCGGACGTGAATTACGGCGCTTCAAAAAAACGATCAATTTTTTTTTCGATTTTTTGCTCATCGCATTTATCGTACTTTTTCGTGAAAAAAATCAATTTTGCACTCATTTTGCAGAGATTTGTACGAAAATATTTAACTACTGCCTGATCGATGTCTGAATTTTAAAAAAGTGCAATTTTCAAGGTTTTCAAAATTAAGATATCCGACTGATCATCGAGATTCGTTTTCAGTGGAAAAAATGTTCGCGTAAACTGGAGATCAGTATGATTCGTTTTAATATTGCATTATCGCAGTTTAAATATTTTCAAAAGCTAAATTGTTATTTTAACAAAGTGAAATATACCGCTGCGCATCAAGTGCTATTTTTTTTAATTTTTTAATTTTTTAAATGCATGAAATAGCAAAAAATAAGCTTCGCGAAGGATAGTTCCCGATCAGCAACGATATTAAAAAAAAAAAAATACAGAACTCCGATTTAAAAAAATCGTTTCTTTTGCTGAATGCAACATATACTTTGACGAGTAGCCGTATATATTTAATTTTTTAATACGCCGGAAATTGATTTTCTACGAATTTTAAAGGAAATGACGCAATAGTAAATATTTTCTAAAAGGTTCCCACTTTTGCGACAATCAGTTTTTCGTCAAAGAGTACTATAATCCGTACTATAATCCGATTGAGCCAATTAACAAAAAAAAATAATGTATTTTTTTTTTTTTTTTTTTTTTTCAAGTACTCTAAAGTAAATATATATTTATTTAATTCATCAACGTACAAAGTGCCCATTGCAGTAATGGACGCATTTAATCGGATTCGAATCCACTACCAAGTAATTCGAAACGGTCGGAAACATCGCTAAACGAGTGAATTTAACGAAACGACGAAAAACACAAAATGAATAACGAACGAAAAACATAACCGCGAATCTCTTTGAATTTTTAATGCTTCATCGGATAATTGCAGTGTCGCATTCATTTTCTCATTGGGGAGGAGGAGGGGTTACACCCACGAATTTTCGCGGACAATGTGCATCGGTGAATAAAACGCGTAAATATATGCACACGTATAAATATGGATATAGACACTGTAATACTAATAACACCGGTCATTTGCGTTTTCATGAAATATTCATCTATCAGGAATAATGAAGCTATCTATAATATCTATGCACGCAACGCTAACGGATCAATTTCTCATCGTTCGGTAATCCCAAACGTCCCGTATCTCCTCTACGGAAAATAAATACGGATTTTCCTCTCATTTTTTAATTAACCTCAATTTTCGATCGACGAGCATTGGTCGCTTGTTGACTCGAATCGATGTATTTCTTGCGATAACTTCCAGCAGAAATAAAAAAAAAATTAAAAAGGCAAAGAATTATATTTTTTTTTTTCTAAATAATTATAAAGACGAAAAAAAAAAAAAAAATTCGCAAAATTTTAATTGCAACATTATTATTATTTTTTTTTTCAATCGCTTACGACGTCTTTTTTTTCCCATTCCGACGTATGAGTTATTAAGCCGCTGACGGCGTTGCGTTGGCAGCCGGAGATTGCGCAATTCTTGGCAGGCAATTCGCGTTAGTATCCTATATACATTTTTACTTCTTTTTCTCTCGGCTCCGAGCTCTTTAATGCCCTCCCCCGCGCTCGCCGCTCTCGCATATTTATGCGAGCTCCGTGCTGGAAAGATTTTTTTTTTTCCTTCTTTTTTTTTCGTTCTTTCTCCACTCTTTCACGTACAGCGGTTACCGCAGAAAACTGTCCATGTCGCAGCCTACACGCGTCCACACACTTGCAATATAATTCCGACGCTCGTACACAAATATATATATGTATACTATACACATATCTATATACGTAAATACGCAAATACGTTTATGCGGACATAGTGTGGGTGTACCGCAGCTTGTGGTTACGGGGCCAGTCTTGCAGTCTCCTCACTCGGTTAACAGCGCAACGACGTCGAATCTACTGGGCGTCCTCGGGCGAAATCTCTAGCTGAAGCCAATTCAAGCGAATTCCTCGTCGTAATAGCGATCGCGATAGAGACTCCCTCTTCATACGCGTTCTATGCATTACCATCTATGTATGCCAATCTTTTGAATACGTAATTTTGTCGATGAAACTGGTATACGTTCATAAATTTAATCGCCACGCGATCATATTAGCAGCGACCGCACTTCAATACAATTCGATGTAAAATTAATACCGGGACTCGAAGCTTAGCGTTTCGCTTGCCAATCGGCAGATATACGCAAATATACAATAGTTGTGACTAAAGCTGGATAAAAGCCGTGAATACTGGTATTTAAGTCCTTAAAGCTTTGTTCAAAATGACCAAAAGAAATATCAATGAAATTACAACTTCGTATTATTAAAATCGAAAGCATGAATACCGGTATTTAAGCAGAACAAAGTTTGCTACCGATTCCCGTATTGCTATTAACATCGCTGAAACCTTCGAGTACCGGTATTCGGGGCAAAAGAACTTCGGTATTCAATTATCAGACGCACTCCGCGCGGTATTCGCGGTCCTAAAACTGCCGTTTATTCTCAACCGACGAGCGCATCTGTGATGCTTTTTTTTTTTTTTTTTATATATATAAAGCCAGAAAGCATAGTTGAATATAATAGAAAAGAAAATGGAAATGCGAGTTGGTAAAAGGTAGAAGTGAGTACGCGGAGAGTGGTAAAAGAAGCTGAAAAAAAAAAGTGTGGTCGAGCCGTTGCCGACGGCGTGGATACATAAGTGGATCAAAGGACTTTGGCTGTGCCGGTTCAGGTAATACCGGTACCGAACCTCCCGCTAGACTAGTAGAGAGCATGGGGTCGGGGAGAGCAAGAGAAGGAGGAGGCTGCGAGCTTTTATTTCCAATGGGAACTCCGAGGGCCAGCGGCAGGAAGAGCAGCAGCATCCAGTAGCAGCAGAAGCGCACGGCGGTATAGCCGGCTTTAAATCCAATTAAAATATCCCTCCCTCGGGTGTGGGAACTTGCTACGTGTACATATATATTATATATATATACATATATACATATATACATATATATGCAGAGAAACGCGAGGAAAATCCTCTCCATCTCTCTCTGTCTTCTTCGTTCGCTTCTATTCCACTCTTCCTGCGCTCTTGCATTCCCACGCATACAAAGGACTTTTCGCATTCATTTGGCAAACCTTTATTATAGGTTAAAGAGACCTCTGGTCTCGCGAATTCGGACCTGTTTCGTACTTGGATGAGCTCCACGCGAAATGAGCAAAATTCACAGAGGGAACAGAATAGTACAATAAATTATTCGATTAATTGAAGAATGGGCATTGCGGTAGAGAATTCGAGATTTCATAGTCACTTCGCTCCTCATCTACTTCGTACTTTGTGCATTTAAAGGTATTCGGCTGATGGTACATAAAGGGACTGAAATATGATCAATTCTTCGTGAAATTGTGGATAAAGTGGATATCAGTGATATCGGAAAGATTTTTCGCTCGATGTATTGCAAACCTGTTTTCGACTGCTATTCGTGATAAATCGCATTGAAATTTGAATAAAAATCGGTAAAACCTGAATTTTGTTTTTTTAATATCGGGGTTAAGAAATTTTCACATTTCAATCTCAGTTTTCGAAATTTTTTCGTATCTCGAAAAAAAATGCGTTATCATTGAAAACAAAGGCGCGACGAAGAGTTTACGGGAATGTAAAAAAGTTTAAGAGAATATAATGATTCAGATGCATCTCGCGTTTTCCTCTTTCGACTATAGAAATTTGATTTCACGACGGAAGTAGACAAAAGGCAATGGAATATAGGAATGCTGATGCCCGCGGGAATCCCCTCGTTTCAAGTGTGTATAGGTAAAGTTTCATCGGGGAAAAAAACAACCGACGTGTAGAACGAGAGGCAGCAGGCGAGAGTACGAAGGGAAAAAAATACCCGAGTACAAGGGAGAAGAATAAAAAGTCAAGCAAGAGAATGCCATGGTAGGCGGCTTAGTCGGTAACGGTTAGGTCATAAATAAAAGAAAAGCCGTGATGCCGTGTACAAGAGGGTGAGGAAGAGGAATAGGGAAAGGAAAAAGGGGAGAAAAAAAGAAGAAGCACCCGCGAGCCAAAAGGCGACGTGTATCGAATGATTTCACCTCAACACGTGACGCGCCATTAAACGCACCTTTGCTCACCATGAGGAACCAATAAACTCGAGAGGTCCCTACGAGTCTGTACTACCGGCATAAAAAGTGATAAAAAAAAAAAAAAAAAAAAAAAAAAACATCCCTCCGAAGTCTTGACTCCAATATGAATTTATTTCTCAATCCGTATACAAATTTGCTCTGGAATACCAACAATGATAACAATAAAACATGTTTTATCGCACGCTCTGCTATTTATCTTGGGGTTCCTTTTTACATTGTATAAAATGTCTCAGCGTCGGTGGAACTCAAGAAGGCTACTCCTCAACCTTTCCACTTCTTCTTCTTCTTCTTCTTCTTCTTCTTCTTCTACGTTCCTCATCTCATTCTCCACTCTCGAGCGTCGCCCAGTGGCACTCGTCGGATCTCCTCCACCCACCCCAACCCTTCCTACTTCTTGTTCTCTTGTCTCTATTCTTTCTCTTCGCTCTTGGTTTCGTCTCTCCGTTCATCACGAGCTAAACAAGGCGGAAGGCTTGTTCTTTCTCTTCGTCATTCCAACTTTGTCCTCGGCAATTGCCCAACCCTCGTGGAACACTCTCCTCTCCGTCGCCGAGTGAGCTATACACTCTGTACGCGCGGTAGAACACGTACAGCAACCCCTTTCTTCGGTAACATCAGAACCGGAAGCTACCGAGTAAACTCGCTACTTCGCTGATGCTGGCGCTGCCGGTGTGCCTTCGCTCCTCTCCCGCGTACCTACCTTCGCATACCACCACTCGCTTCTTTGTTCTCGACGGCCCAACCCAAACTTTCAACCAAGTCGGCAACTTGACTCGTGTTGCAACGCGCCTCGTGCTAAAGAGACAAATAAAGAAATGACGGAAGGGCGCGACGGAAAAAAGAATATAAAAAAATCATATTTCCGAAAGACTAAAACGTTTTTTTTTTTATCGATTTAAAAAATCGGCTCGTTGCGATGTCGCATTTCTGCTGTCCGAAAAATAATGTTTTGATTAATATTAAAGATGGCGGAAGATTTTTAGAATTTTTTTTTATACGTTTACGAGAATCTAAACGCGTTTCTAAAATGTCTACCGTCGCAGTACCGCGAAAGTTCATTCCAATCGTTCAAACCGCCGCGCTGTACGTCGCTCCGGGTTTCACGGTAGTCCAGCCGGATCTGCGCGGTTGTATATCAAGCTGACCCGAGTTACAGCGACCTCCGGGGGCTCCGGGACCTTTAAATCCTTTCGTGTTGGACGGCCCGAGAGCGCCCCAAGCTACCACGTCCGTATATCCTCTGTTTCTCTGCACTTTATTTCACGCAGCTTCCAACCTCCAACAACGATCCCTTCCCACCCATTCCTCCCCCTCTTCTCTGACACTGGAAAACCCCAAGCCGGTAAACTTCCGCCACGGGAAAAGCCCGAAAGAAAAATCTGACCGCGTAACGAGATGAAACAAAAAAAAGAAAAAATCGGGAAAGATTGGCAAAGCGCCAAATCTGTACGACTGACACGGAAACAAGAGAAACCCGGTGAACAAAAGAGGCGAAAGATTGTTTGGAGGGCTTCAACGAGGCAACGAAATATTTGGCAGACGAGGCCAAAGCGAGTGGGAAACTGTTGAGAGATACGCGAACAAGAAAAGAGAAAAAATTGAAATAAAAGAAAGAAAAAAAAAAAAAAAAAAAAAACAAATATGAACTAAAACGGGAGAAGCATCAAAGTGCCGGAGTTCCTGTTGCCCAATACCCTACTAGCCTACTGGCGCCTTTTCCACTATTTTACGCCGCGTTCCAGAAACACCCAAAACCCCTGAATGCAATACCCGTTGTTCTTCCGCTCGCGGGGGTGCGTTTCACACACATTTATTTCGGTAAATACTTCAACCAAAAAAAGAAAAAAGCACCCTGAGTTCTCTCGGCAAACATTCACTTGGGTTCTCCTATTTACGTCAAAGCGGAAAGATAAGAGAACAAAAAGAAAACTAGAAATGGAAGCCTTCCGCTACGCCGTTCTCGGGTGATGTGGCATAACCCAGTTAAGTTGGGAACTCGATAAACTCTTTCGTTTTCTCGCCGCTTGAGTTTCTGGATGCTTTTCATACTTTCTGCTTTGACTCTCCCGTTCCCTTTTCCCCGATCCGTGCAGACGTACGCGCAGAAAGGCTTATTTTTAGTCGCTTACGGTATCCGTTTAGGACGTTCGAAAGGAAGACGAAAAGACGACGATGATGACGACGGACGGAGGAGCGTATTGGCCACAGAGAGCACTTATTATGAGCCCATCGTGACGAAGCGATTTTTCGTTGTCCGTCCGATGGTTAATCAACGGAAAAAGCATCCCTTTGGATCGTAGAATCTTCGTTGTTCGCTTAGTCGTCACCCTAACCTATTTCCGGTTTGATCGTTTCGACGCCGCGAAAAAACCCTTCGGCGAGAGATGTCACACTTGTTTGCCCGTCATCGATATCTCTTCTTTCACGGTCATTTGAGGGGAGGTAACGGCGGGAGGGTGAAATATATGAGAAAGGGGAGAGAAAGGCCATGTCAGCTGGAGCAAATATTTGAAGGGGAAGGGGGGCTTCGATTTCAACGGGAATATAAGACTCTATCAGAAACGTGGGGTAATAAAAGTCGAGCTATCGTGAGAAATTCGATACCTCGAATGATTATATTTCGGCGGAGTTTCGTTAGTGAAGGATTTTTTTTTTTTTTTTTTTTTTTTTTTTTTTTTTTTCGGGCGATTTGTTATTTCGCGTGAGTCACAGTCGCGGAGAGTAATGTATACACGGCTCAGTTTTGAAAGTCCTTGGCGAACCGTTTGCGCCGTCCACTCGGCAAAGACGCGTTATCGAGTGGACGTTTAAGCGGGTTCCACTCGAACTCCAGCAGCGAGGAAAGCCCCCGAACCCCCGGTAACCCCCGACGTCTGGGACCCGGATCCCTCGGCTGTAACTACTACGATGCCATTGCCCCATCCGGACGAATACGAGTAGCCGAGTTTATATTTGAATTTCAATCGCCCCGGGCGTCTCGAGACGAAACTAAATTTTCTCCGAGACCCCTGGCTGTTACAATCCAATCGAATATCCATTTGCCGATGATGTACCGAAAATGGAAGAGATAGACATTCCCAGAGAGCCAATCACGTCAGTTTCTTTTTTTTTTCGTAATTTTGTGAAAAAGCAATATACCCTTAAAAAAAATTTTATGGAAATAATATTAATTATTAAATTAATAACATTATTTTTACGACATTTCCTAAAAAAAATTGGGTCGAAAATGGATTTTTTTAATTTCTAACCTACAAAAATGCTTTTCGACGAATCGAAGCAGAAAATTAATTGCAAGCATCGAAAAGTACATTAAAAAAAAAAAATGATGACGCGTGAAGATCTTAGGGATGATTTACCGCCCGACAAAGTCCCCGTAATCGATTTGATATGCAATAGGACCGAAAAAAGCGATGTCGTATCGATCATCCGCCATCGAAACTTCAGTGGGTATATAAATTCCGCGTTAGCTTTGTGGGGGGAGGGGCGGGGGTCGATAGTAGTCGGTGCCGTCGAAGAAAATCGCTGAATGCAGAATACGAATACTGCTCTGCTCCTTATCGGGGTGAAAAGTCCGTGGTTAGAGGGTGACGTTGAGCGCGGGTGGAGGGTGGAGGGTGGAATGAGAGGGAGGATTCTTCGAGGTTTTCCTCCTGTTCGGCGGTCTCCTTCGAAAATTCGAAGCCACTCGTTCTTCGTGGCTTCGACGTCGAGCCAAGGCGGCGAGACAGAGAGAAAGATAGTTGGGTAAGAACTCCGTCGAAGAAAGTCTTTTCCTCGTGGTTCCCCGCCTCTTCAAGTGTGAAAGCGAGCGAGATCGAGTTGCCGGGTTTTCCTCGAGGCGCCTGAGAGGACACCCTCGAGCCACGGATTTTCGTTGGTATGCCATAAAGGTAGGGGGTGAGATAATCGCCGCTCGAACAATAAGTTCGTACCGCCGTGGACTCGAGACCGGTGGAGCCATCTTTGTGAAGTAGTAGGTTACGATAGGGAGGGTTATAGAAGGAGTGAACGGGGGCGAGAGGACAAGACAAGAAAAGGGTCTGGCGAATGGGTTAGGTAGATGGTTGGCTCGAGGGGATGTGTTTCCACCCCCTTGGAAGAGGGGAAAGAGAGCGAAAAACCGAGCGAAGGCAAAGGGGGTTGGCAACGACGGTGGTCCAGACCAAGAAGAGGGCTCGAAGCCCCCAAAGAGAGATATAAAAATGGGCCGGTGCCCGAGAAGAGGCACAAAGGCGAATGCCTACCCTCGAAATGGAAGCTCTCGAGAAGAAAATCGCATCGGACGACATCTCTTCGCCTCTTCGTCTTCACTCCCCACCCCCCACCCCCTCTCCACCACCTTTATCCATCTTTCCTCCCTCGTTAGCGTTAGCATTTTTCAACATGGCCTCTCATCCACTGGTCTTTGACTTTCGAAGCTTTAGCCCGCGGAGGGGTTGCGCGGGTTCATCGTCCTTGCGTCGGTGAACTTTCTCTCCGTCAAACGAAATGCCTGCGTCTCGTTGATGCGTTTTTAGGACAACAACATCATCGTTGAGTGCAGGTTGACCCAACATCCGCTTCTAATGTATTTCCGGTAAGAAGACGGGGAACCCTCGCCGGACGTCGTCAGCGTCACGTGACACGGAGACCGGGCGACATCCTTTGCTCTCGTCACGGCTATCAAATCCCGTGAGGTTGTGGTTTCGTTCGTCCTGCGAAACAGGAGTCCGAACGACCCTTCGTCTCGCCTGGTAACAAACATTGACCGGCGCTGATGATGCTTTCGGAGCTTTTTTTTTTTTTTCTTCGTAAATACCTCCCCCACCCCCACAAAGAGACTCATCCTGTCGGCCGGTCTTTATTATTCCTATTATCGATTTGTCTCGACGATTTTGCATGAATAAAAGAAGAATATCCGCGGCAATCTTCATCATTTTCCTATCTCGCCTCTCGCCTACTCGACTATCGCGCCAATTCTTTCGTCTCGACGCTGCGGAGGAAAAGCGGTCTCGCTGCCCGTCCATTTCAGCCGCGAAACGAGTCCCCGGGGCTCGATTAGGACGTTTGTTCTTCCCGAGGAAAATCTCCGTCGTAACGTTATACTCGTCGTTTTCGCCGGGCTTCCGTCTTGGTACTTCTACACTTTGTCGTGTCTTATTCTTCTTCCTTTTATAGGATTCCCTTCTCTACCACCGCGACTACGCTTGACAGCGATTCGCGGCCGGGAACACTCGTTCGTCCGTTGTTGGGACGCGCCTCAAGTAGTCCATCGAGACCCCTCCTCACCCCCTCCTCCCCCCAACCCCCATCTCTCTTCGCCGATACAACTAAACTCCACTATCCGTGATACCGTAACACACCGTTTCCGTGAACAGAAAGATTCGGAGGTAAAAGAAGAAGAAGAAAAAAAAAGTAAACGAAAGTCTCCCTGTTCGCTCTTCAGCATCACCATTTCTCGAGCTTCTTGTCTACACGTGTAATGCCGCACGGAGGCACCATAGTAGGAAAGCCTAGAGGAGGAAAGACTCGATAAAAAGCTTAGATTCCCACGAGCGCGAGGCCCGTGGACCGCGCCTTAAGCGCTAAAGGGATAAAGGGATACCCCGCGACAAAAACACGTACCCTTTTTTTTTATTACTATCCTTCGTATTTCATCGTTTATTATCGTATTTCCGTCTATCGCTTAAGCGCGTCATACACGCTGAAAAGTACTTTGTGAAACGGAGGCACACGCGGCGTGTCGACTGACCCACAACTGTTTTCGACATTAAAGTGTCCGCTTTTTGATAATTTTTTTTTTTTTTCTTAATTAATTTAAAAGAAAAAAATGGATGCGTTTTGACATGTATATGAGAAAAATATATCGGAATATATAAAAATCGTAATTTTTATATAATTGATATGTTAATCATATTAATTTTTTTAATTATTCCAATTTTTCTTCGGACTTTCGATGGTACGAATTTTGGACCATTCGGAGGGTCGTTTTGAATTAATATGGCGTTTTGAAATGTTTACCTCACTTTGTCATATAATTAATTGGCTTTCCCCATTTATTTTACTGTTTATTGCCCTTAATTAGTTGCCTCCCTTCATTCGTTTGTGCGATATATTTAATTAGCTTTCTCATTGCGATGTAATTATTAATAATTAAAAAAAAAAAAAAAAAATGAAGTGACCGGAAAGGTTAGCGGCGAAATCGGCTTATGCTTTTTGGTACTTTGGCTTATATATTCTACACATCTCTCAGAGCGATTCCCATAATAGCAGTTGGCGGTTCAATGATTGAACTCGATAACGACCATTATGTCGGCTGAACCTTCGCCCTACTGAAATTAATTAATACCCGTCGAGGCAAGCGGCTCTGTATCATCCCTCTGCGCCTCGGGCTCTCGTTGGAACGCGTGTATCGCGCGAAACGGATTCGACGATTCGATTGATTAGTCAATCGTAATAAAATCCTCCGCACCCCTCACCCCCCACATCCACCGTTCTGCAATTCGACGCTGAAATACGTAATGTCAGCTCTCCGAAACGGGAGAATTCGGCAAAAAGCAACGGTACATTGGGAGATAGAAAAGGTTTTCCGTTTGTCGATTCAATTTCCCTTCAAAATTTGACTGCATTAATTACATCGCGTGGCACAGTAGTAACTCGTAATCATTGACTCTCGATATGATCAATTTATCGTCAACAGTCTAATTGGATGAAATATTATCCAAACAAAACCTATTTCCACATATACCGATCGAGAAATTTCAATCGTATTACAACAGTGTGTTTCACTGTTTGTTTTAAATCCAAAAACATCGCGACTCGTTTAATTCCGAAAAGTCTCGTGGCACTCGTGAGAATCGTTTGGAAGGGTAGCGATTTTATAATCGGTAAAAATTCTAGTGACGGTCGAGTGAGCTCGTTAGCGAACGGTGGTTTTGATCCAGGAGTACCCCTCCCCCCACCCCACTCGTTATCGGAAAAGAGTTATCCTCCCGTGGGAATGTCGTTACACCCCCTCCCCCTCCCCCGCTGATAGGGAGAAGAATATTCCTGTGGAAACGATTCAAGTGGTCCACTTCTCTCTTTCCACATTGATCCTTACGGCCTCGTCGTTGAGGGGACTCTCTCGCCAGTGCTCTCGAGTCGTTCGGAGTCACGATCGCGTTTCCTCCACCCGTTCACCCGGAAGTGGTCTCATCGTATAGACCTTCTCTTACTTCCCTTGAGCGGGTGGAAGGGAAGGGGGTGGAGGAGGAGGAGGCGGGGGGTTGATGGGAAGCATCTCTTTTCCGCAGACTCTTCATCGTCTTCCCGTTCATCTTTCGTTCTTTTATCTCGCGGTAACCATTGAACGTGAATATCCGAAAGTGGTTTCCGACGCGCAACCCCGTCGAAAAAAAAAGCCATATCCGCACAAACGCTATTCATATCAGGTATTTTCGAACGATAAGCTTTAAAAAAAAAGCTTCCCGTTACGTCGAAGCCAAGGAATTGATGCGGAACCACCCTGCAACCCCTCCGTTGGAGACGTCGCCGGCTTACAAACTCGAGACGATATGTAATTCTCCAACTAAGTCAATTTACCTCAACTTCACACCCTACTGAGCTTCCTTCGCCGTTACAACGCGGAAAGATCTAACCTCTCTTTCTCCACGTACGTGTTAACACGCAAGCTCGCTGGCCTACAAACCCTTTCGCGCTCCGTCTTTCTCATCCCCTTGGCGAACGGGCCACACAAAGCTCTCGACTAATCCACGCCTTGCTACTTCCTACCCCCTGATACACTTGAGCGCTCGTTGTAACAACGCTACGGAACTCTGCAAGCTCTTGCCTCGCGTGTCTCAACACCCAAGATAAACGGCTTGGTTCCTGACCTTAGCGAAACTGGCTTAAGACACATCTCTCTCGTAACGCTACAATCCGTTGCGGATCGATCTCTACACGCTGTACTTTGTCGCACCGATACATCAAAGTGCAGAGCATCTCTTCCGCTTTTAAAGTACTCGTTATGTAAAAAACCATATTTTCTCTTCGCTATCATCGCGTGTTAAAATTTGTTAATGGTTTTTGCTTAAAAAGAAATACCGACGTGTGGTATCCACATCGAAAAAAAGTATATGTAAAAAAACTATTAGAAATATATAAAAAATGGCGTCTCTATAAAATAAAAACAAATCATATAATATATATTATTTTTTTTTTTTTTATTTTTATAATTTGATACATATATAGTGGTTTGAAAAAATATATTCGAAAATATTCGATTTTTACCGTTTAATTTAAGTTTCCTATTTCTCACGTTTCTGTTTAATATTTTACTCACGAAAAAAAAAAAAAAAAAAATTCACGTGTATGAAGCGTATACGATGCTCAACATTTTTTTTTATCTCGTAAACGTAAAGTTTTTGACAATGATCGTCTTTCTTTGTGATCCTTTGACGATACTGTAATCGTTATTTTTTTCCGCACACGACTCGTTGCGTCGACCTCAGTAGGCAGGGCAGTGGAAAATACGAAAAAAAAAAAAAAAAAAAAAAAGTACGAGAGAGAAAGAAGGGCCCTTTAACGGCCGCAGCGAACAAAGGATCACAGTGTATACAAAGAGCACGTGACGGCCTTACCTTCATCTGCTTTAACACTCGCGCCAAGTATTATACCGAGAGTCACGAGTCACGATAGTCACGAGATTGGACGACGTGTTTCGTCCGTCTGGCCGTCGCGCGCTAGTTATGTACGTCGTAATAGTTGTAGTACAGTGGGGTAAATTCTATTTCTACTCCGAACGGAAACTTCTCGCTCAGTTAACGTTCACGAGATACACGCAGACACCCGCACACGAGAGAGCGCGCCGTAAGAAAGAGCCGCGCGTGTTGCCTTTGAATTTCGTGGACCAGAGAGAGGCCCATGACCTCCACCGGGTTTTTTTTTTTTTTTTCTTTTTTTTTTTGGAGCATTTTGCCCTTTCCCTACGTTGACCCTTCTCTCTTTAACCGCATCGTGTAACTCTACAGTTCCACACGGCATCGACACGCTTCCTTCATCCTTGTCTCCCCCCTCTCCGCGTTTCTCCTCCCCCACGCATACATGAGAGTTAAAGGAGACTCCTTTGTTGTCCGAACCAAAGTAGGCCAAGCCTACTTCCGCTTACCATCGCTTCCACAATTAATCGTACCTCGTTTCTGTATCTAATAGGCCTATAGAGCGCCTATGGGCTTTGGTAGCCAAATGGTTGAAATCTCTTTATTCCCCTTTTTTTTCATCTAAATTTAACCCTTTCGGCGGTAAACTCTATATCTTTCCTTGGTAAGGAATGAGGTTTTCTGGACTTCCTAGACATCGATGTCATCGCTATATATATATATATATATAGAAATAACAGAAGCCAAACTTTTCGGAAGAGTCCGACGACGAGAGGAAGCTGAGGAATGCTCGCGTGAACGGTACACCCCGCGAACACCCAGAAGGAAAATCGTTGTGAATACGATGGTTACCAATGCGATAGGTATAGGGGGAGATAGAGCCGAGGGATACACGTCAGAGACTCAATTTAAATGCCCAGCATTGCTGAAATTGGTTGGGAGTATGACCTCCGACCTCAGCTCCTCTGCCTTCGCATCAAGCATCAGCAGCATCCGCGGCAGCAGCCTTGATCCTCTCGTCTTCTTCTTCTGCCTTCGCTCTCTCGTCTCTTTGTCCGTCTATACGTCCGTCGGTTCTTACCAACGATCGCTAGACTCGTCGGAGTGCTCCAGTGGCTTCTACGGACAAAGAGAGGCCAACGGGCCATGCCGGCCGAAGCGCGACGGGAAGGGCAAAGGGCGAAGAGGAGAGAAACAACGAATAAAGAAAGAAAACCGATAAAGATCTCTTTACTCACTCAATGTCGGTAAAAGAGGAAGAAAAAAAACCGAACAAAAATAAAAGATCGGAATAAAGAAATTGAAGAATCTAAAGGAACAAAGAGATATCTGAGATCGGAAAGTTAAGGCGAAAATGCAAATTGAAAAAGTCGAAGCTTATCTGTAAGTTTCTCAAAGCTCTTTTGTTCCTCTTGGTTTTTTTTTTTGCAACGATATCCAACCACTTTCGGAATTAAATGGTTTTACGCGATCGATCAAATGATAATTTAGTACTTTGAATAATTAATTAATTGTCGAGTGATTAATGGAAGGGTTAGTTTATTACCCCTTTATATTCTATTTATTATATGTGAATTCAATTTTTGTTTATTATTATTATTATTTTTCTCTTATTTTTCGCGAAAATTTTTATCACTTTTTTATCGTCAATGAAGAGTTGTACCGGAAATGGTAAATAAAGGGATGCAATTTGTTAATTAACGTTAAAATAATTTAAAAAAAATAAGAGATCAATGATTAAAATTCTATTTATAAATCGAATGAACAGCGTATTGATGGTGTATTGTCGCGTGGGAGTCACGAGGAAGCAGAGAAACCGAGAGCAGTTACGTCTGCTACGACGACGAGAAGGTTATAGTCCGCCTCTCGCGACGCCGTTAAGTCGCGGGGGCAACTTACGGCCGTTCAGGAGTTTTGGTCAACGGCGATAGGGCCCCGAGGATGAGAGAGGAAATAAAGAAATAAAAAAAAAAAAAAATGAAAAAAAAAATGAGTAAAGAAGGATAGATGGATGGATGAAGAAAGGTGGAAAGAGGGTTATGGAGAACGTGCGGAGGAGTGAAGGAGTAGGAAGATCGAGAAAAGAGCAGCAAGAGACTCGAGAGAGCCAACGGTGGTGCAACGATCTCGGGGGGTCACGCTCCGGTCACTGACATCCGAGAGCGCGGGCGATCTTTCTTCCTGTTACCTTTCTTCTTTATCTTTGTTATTATTATTAGATGCACTCTTTTCTAACGCTTTTTCATCCTTTTTCGACATAATATCGATCTTTCGTAGAATTGCTTTATCAATTTTTTGCTTTCGTATTGAAATTTTTTATTTTTTCCGTGTATTCGGTAAAAATCGATCCGAATTTTAGGGTTATGTTCTACGATACAATTATTTTTCATAACTAAATTAAAAATATTATTTAATCGTTCATTATTGCCTTTCCAGCAAAAAAAAAAGTTACGTATGAACCGATCCGAAACCATTTTCTGCGCTCGGAGAATTCTAAACAGCGAAATCCAGTCGCAATCCACTATACAAACATTACGAAGTGGTTTTTCATCTTTATTAATGAGAGTAATAAGAGTTGCCAGCATTCTGTTCGGAAGTTTACAGCGTTGCCTTAGTTAAAAAAAAAATTCTTGCGTTGCGATAAATTCTCGGTATTTTTTTTCTTGTTTTTTTTTCGTAACTTCCGAACGCGGCGAATATGAACGAAAAAAAAAATTGAAATCTTCAAAGGCCATATTTCCGCCAAGTTGCGTGTTTTTTTTTTTTTTTTTTTTTTTTTTTTTTTTTTTTTTACGGCTTACTTATTTAAACATCATGGGAATTTCGAGATAACATGTATTTACCGTATGAATAAATTGTATCCTCGTTGCACACTCAATCTCTTGCATGCTTGGGAGAGTTCAGAGCGGTTTAGAGATCGTCTCGGGAGAGTGTGAGGAAGTGAAAGGTCGTTTGAACTGACCACGGCAGAGGCTCAGAGTTCGAGTGCCATCGTATTCGATGGGGAGGAGGTTCAAACGCTCTCGACTACGACCTCTTACTCTCTTTACTTTTATCCTTTTTTCTTTCTACTCTCCGATGAATTATTATTATTATTATTATTACCTACTGCGATGCATAAGTACGTATTACAAAGTTGGGTATAGAATTGCCGTAGCTGTGCTCTATGATGACTCGATAAATATGTAGGCACGCAAACCTTCAGTTATCATCACGCAGTCACTTTAATTACACGATTCTAGTGAGTTAGAGAGATATAATAAATACTTTGGTACACGATACGTCATTGTTTTTTTTTTTTTTTTTTTTTTTTTTTAATTGATTCGTAAACGAATGAACTCGCGACTTCCGGAAAATCAATCGGTCAAAATAGATCGAAAAATTATCGCGATATCCTTTTTTATTAAGTCGGCGAAAAATAAGCACTGGAATTCTGTAAGTTAAGAAATACCGTTGCGCGTAAATACCACTAAAGTACACATTTTCTCACGGTGCTCCGCCGTTTCTTTTTTTTTATTCTTTTTATTTCGTTTTTTTTTTTTTTTTTTTTTTTTTCTTGTCTATCGGTCATCAGCTTCTCTTCCGCAGCGAGAAGAGTTAAGGAGTTCACGAGGCGTAGAGAAACGCGAGGATTCAGGATTGAGTTGCTTTCTCGTTAAAGTTGCGTTCAAACACTGAAACACCCATTGCCCGCATTGTGTTTTTGTCCCCTTAAGCACAACCGTACTTATCGTTAGTAGAGGCTTTCTAATTGAAGTTGAGAAAGAGGCGAACGACGAGAGTTGAAGCCGAGTATCGAACAGCGACAGAGAGAGTTTTGCCGGTTCGCTGACTGGTTCTCGCTGCACCAGGTCGCTCCACTACGCTTCGACAAAAGGACAATGATATTGTCACGTCGATTTCGTAATTCGTGAACGAAGCGAAAAAAAAAAAAAAAAAAAAAAAAATGCGAGTTTTCAGCGGGGGAATCCCCTATGCGACGAAGGGAGGAGAGGGAGGGGGGAGGAGGGACCAAAGCCGCGGACACGCTAATTGAATTCGATTCCCGTTCCAGTCGAATTTATCGGTTCGAACTCCGAAAAAAAAAAAAAAAAAAAAAGAAACGGAAACAAAAAAAAATGTAGTAAATCCTCGGCGCGCTCGTTACCATTTTTATTTCCGATTTTTAACGAAGCCTCGAATTTGTTACTCTTTCGTACTCGCAACGTTTTTCTTTTTTTTTTTTTTTTTCGTAAATTAACGGTTTTTGAATTTTCAGATTTTAGCGCGAAACGTACGGAGGGAAATCTGTCTTCGTGAGTGTTTCGGACGAGCCTGACTCCTTGCTCTGCCCGTACTATTGTCAGGGTGAGCAAAGTTTCAGGTGAGTTCGTGGCACTCGTCATAACATCCGCTCATCTGGACGATAACAGTATCGACTAATTTCAGCAAAACCATTGGACCCGACAACTCGACGATCGAGTTGAAACATTTGACGATGTCAGCGCTTCGTTACCATCGTTATTTCGGTTACTCTACAGTGCCAAAGCAACGGAGCAGCGCAGAAAAAAAATATTTAAAAAAATCCTCGAATGTTTACTCTTACGCCTGAAATTTGCTTTTGACCTGAAATTTTCGATGCGTCGATTCACGCGAGTGAATTCGACGATACGAGGTGAGCAAAGTTTCAGGTGTGTGAGTGACTCGAGGTTCCAACGCGACGCCTCACATTGCTTTCTTGTATGCCGCAAATTTTTGTTATTTTTCATCGTATTGTATACATTTTTTTTTTTTTTAATTTTCAGATGCAATCGATGGCTGTATAATAATGCAATACCTCTCGAGGGAGAAATGTGTTCGAAAAAATATTATCATGAAAATAATTTACAGAAAAACGATTTGCGATTTATTTAATAAAAAGTTATTAATATTACGATAAAACTTGAAAATATTTACTATTGATTATTATCCCAGCTGAATTTTTTTTTATTCAATAAAATTATATTTATTGTTGTGATACTGAATTTTTAGCGGTTTCACCGCGAAGCGCGCGTGTGTAATGAAATTTTTTATTATTTTTCATTCTTACATATCGATCGATTTTTATCGTATTTCTCCTTTTCAGGACCACGAAACACTGTAATGCAATATTTTTTGGGCGCGAAATGTTCCCGAAAAAAAATGTTATTATAGAAATAATAATATTGATTATTGAATAATATCCCAGTTGCCTTTGTTTATTCAATAAAAGTATATGTATCATTATGATTATTAAATTTTCAGTCGCACCGCAGCGAGCAACGCGCAGACGGATCATTCAAATTCGTATAACTTTGTTACTCTATTTGTGCGCATTGAATAAATATCTTCAATTTCATTTGTCGCAACTTGCGATTGAATTTATTTCGAAATAAGTTAAATTCTCAGTTTGCAATATCTAAATTGAGTTTCCTATTCAACCCGAGTAGTTTCCGGAGCGGCGCTGCCGCGAATTACGCGGATACTTCGCCATATAACCTCAAAAAAAAAAAAAAGAACCTTCGCAATAATCGAACGCTCGTAAATTAATGAAATTAGAGGAAAATATAGAAACGATGAAATAAACGTTCATTAAAACGGGGATCGCTTGGGGCGTCTTTTTCCATCTCGATTCAAATATCATCTATATTACGAGCTTCAGCAGTCGTTATAACGTAAAAGCTTCGTAAACGCTTGGGATACACGCAACGATATATAACCTCAACGTTGTAACGCTGTCCGTTACTCCGTGCCTTTCTACCCCATTCCCCGAAAAAGCGCTTAAAACTGTTGGTGACAAAATATTGCCACCATTTTATGACACCCGGAGTCATAGCGTGTCAGTACCGGGGATTCCCCTACGCGAACTTTTCGCGATATATACGCAAGTGGGCATTCTATTGGTCGGACTGTACTCCAGCGCCTCGTTAAAAGTAGAGTTGATGTATCTCCGATTATCCATGACGCGAAGCTCGTAACTCACGTTTGCCGCTCGGTCCGCCAGGGGGCGCGCCGAAACGTTTTGCCAACGATAAACGACGAGGGGATTCCCCGGTGAGGCAATAAATTTTAATCACATTATGCGTACGTCTATCCCGTCGTTTGATTAAAATAAAGGTCATCGCGGGATAGAATGTTTTTTGTTTTAAAAGAATAAATTCGACGCTCAGTTTGACTAGTGGGCTCGCGACTAGGTGGACGGTAATATGCCGAAGCGGGGGGGATTCCCCGGGCATCGCCGACGACGGTCCAAATCGGTAGGTGGAAAAACGAGGCGGAGCGAGAACGAGCGGAAACCCAAGCAAAATATTCATACGCAAAACTTGTCCCATATTTATTCATAAGCTCGTGCTTTTGATGACAGTACGACGAGAGGATAGCGAATCCTCTCTAGGCAACGAAACGAGGTTCGCCCAGGGGTGTGTATATCGGAGCTTACACCCGGACAATTTATTCCTCGTGTATGCACGGCTGACGCTACCGGTGGCAACGCGGAGATTTCCAACGAGCAACGGGTCTCTCTTCTCTTCTACGATGTTGGGCAGTACTTAAAATTCACGCCGTTCAAAGATACACTCGCGACGGCTCCTGTACTTGCCCGCTTTTTATCTACTTCATGCATCTCTTGGCCGCGTTCGGGTACCCGTACACGGCCCCGCGCTTTCCGAGACGAATGTATCACTTGTTGTATAGAATTTTTATCTGACACGAAGCAGACTACTTTCGTAAAAAACGATTTTTACCACGTAACCAGTTGGTATGTGGCAAAATACACGCGAGATCTTGTAGATTATTTTATGCTCTACAAATAAGGTCTTGCGCTCGTGGACGGTCAGAGGAGAGCGACTGAACGGTTTTCGACTAGAAGAGCAAAAGTAGATCTCTCACGCAGACAACAGATCGTCCATAACTGTTATAAGTGTGATTACCTCAGTAACTTTGGCACCTACGCCTAAAATGCTTGGAATCATTTTTGTAGATCATCGATTGCTCTACAAAAAAGGTCTCTTACGAAAATACCCTCAGAGCAATTCTTGAGCCGTTAGAACAACGAAGGGAAGATCTCTTGCGGACACAACAGATCATCCCGAGCTATAAGTATGATTATCTCGGTAGCCATTGCACCTAAGCCAAATATGCTTCAGATCATTTTTGTAGATCATTGAATGCTCTAGAGAAAAGATCTCTTGCAAAAATACCGTCAGGTCAATCGTTGAGCCGTTAAACCCGTCAGACGTGTGCCTTGTCGGATCGATGAAAAGAACATTTTCCACAATTTTCCATGCAACAAATCCCATTATTGCAATTTAACCCACATTCACAAGGCTCCCCTCCAGATCTCTCTCTATGTTTCCCGTCTAGCGCAAGCGGTATAATAGTACCACAAGTGCGTTACCATTATTCCTCATCATGCGTGGACGCGCGCGCCTTGAGCATATTTTCCACGCTGCAACAATGAGGCAGCGGGTGGGTTCAATTGTTATGTTAAAATCTCGCAATAACATCGCGCCGGTGTAAGGTGGAGGGGATGAGGAGGCCGGGGATCGGGTCGCTGGGTTTCTGTCGTCTTTCATGACAGTATAGTAGCTGCGAAACTGCTGCGGAATCGGCGCGCAACTGCTTTCAACATAATAGAATACATAAATGCGGAATCAGCGTGAGCCTCGGTTTCTGGGTACATGCCTATCCACCTATCTGGTTGACACTGTCCTACGTGTGACGCAACAACCGCTGGGAAAAAAAATAAAAATAAAAATACGTCGAGAAGAGACGAAATCCGCGATCAACGAAGAGATAGAGACCCGAAGCGTGAACAGAGAGGAAAAAAAAATAAAGGAAAATGAAGGGAACTGTTGCGCATCGTTGTCATCACGGGAAAGCATTGTTGCAGCGGCCATTTTCAGCTACCGAGTCATTTAGGCTGACTTCACAGTCCGCGGCGTTTGCGGTCTCTCAGCACTCCTCTCCACTACTCCCCAAGCGTCGCGATCGTTATCGGCTTTGGTCGCTTTGGTTCGCGCTTTTTTTTTAACCTCACTTTTCTATTCTATGATCCCCCCCCCCCCCCCCTTCTTCCATCGCCGCCCGCGTTTCATGCTTCGGTTCTCGGAATGAATTATTGAAATAAAACACGGAAGACGAATTGTCGGGACGTCGGGAGACCGAGTGACGCGATGGCTCTCTAACGGAAAAAGGTTGAGGCACCGTGGCGTAGAAGAATGAAGACGAAGAAATAAAAAAGAAGAAAAGTCGTACACTTGGAGAGTTCCATTATTTTCTTTTCCGGTCACCACCGAACCCTTCCTGACCTCACTATATATCTTTTTATTTTCTTGTTCCACACTTCCTCCCCCTCCTCCGACCCACCAAACCTCTTTTCTCTTTGTTCTTGTCTCTTCCTCCCTGGCCGTGGGTGGTCACGAACGAGAGCCAACTCTCGTCTTACCTCACTTTGCACTTACGATAACCGTGAGGGACAGGACGTGTAAAATCGATTGGAATTGCGTCACATAGAGCGAAGTGAAGGAGTACTGAGGAGTTGAGGACGCAAGAGCCAGAGCTCCGGACACTCGAATCGTAACAACGCGCAGCGCTCGATCTACAGTAGAAACTCTCGTAAAATGCTTTTGTACATTTCCTATTGGTCAAAGGGGCTTTTCGGGGCTTTTCGGGGCAAATTTGGCGAGACGCGAAAAATATGCATAGAACCTTTTTTATTGACAATTTCAAGCTGTACAAATAAGGTTATGTGTGTTTTGATCGTCGAACAAGCCATTAGCGAGCTATCGACGAGAATACGGAGAGCCTATATGGGGAACATTGGAGACATGAGTGCCTCTTATGCAGATAGTAATATCATTGCGAGCAGAATTAATGGTTAACTCGGGAACCATTAGATCTATGCACAATAATGCTCAGCAGCACTATAATTGAAGAAAATTGAATGCTTCAGAAAAAAAAGCGTCTCTTGCAAGAATAGCGTTGGAACAAACCGATAAACCATTAACTATACCAGTATATATAATGACTTAACGATCATCTCGTCGTACTCGTGTATCATTAACACGAGCAGATTTTCTCTCGTGTAACGGTTGTAATTTCGAATTCAGGACTCCTATGAGAAATATAGACGAGACGTTTTTTTATGGGAATTTTATTGTCTACAGAATTGGTTCTGTGTGTATATGTCGTCGGACGAGTCATTACGGAATTACCTCGTAGAACCGAAATTAGAATGGCAGACGCGCTTATTTAGGCCGTAACCGGGTCGGGAAAAAGTCGAAACTTCAAACACGTTTCTCTCCCCTTTAATGATACATTTCGACGTTTTAAGCACTTTTTTCACCAAAATTTAAAATCGCTCGAAAATTCTCCGAAAAGTACCGTTTTTCGCCACCTTAAGTCCGATTGTGGCCATCACATTCGAAGCAATAAAAAAAATATATAATCGAATTAAAAAAAAAATTCGATTAGATCATTCGGTGAATTTATATGAGAACTTTTGAAAAATCAATATGCCATTTTGAAAAAAAAAGAATTCGAAGAGTATAATAATAAAAATGGCCACTAACGGCACATCTATCCTATTCTTTTGTGCTGAATACGAATCCGATGATAGATTTTGTCTAGTCAAGGGGGACCCTCGTAGTACCGAAAATCCCCGATTTCGACGAATTTTCAAATCATAAAAAAGTACCCTTCAGAAAAATCGCAATATTTTTGTTATCCGACGGTGTTAAAATAAAAATGAGGTGCATATCGTGTTGTGCGGGAAAAAATACACAAGATAGGGTCTCCAGCGAATGGCAGAAGCGTTGCTATTTTGTTCAGAGACAAAGGGGAACGGACACGAGAACGTATTTTATGATTGCAGTCGATCGTTCGGAGTTAAATAAACTACTATCGAAGCCGCCATCGTCTGTGAGCATATTATACCTATATACAATATATAGGTATATTTACGTTGGAAATTGAATGCTCTTAAAAAATAACTCTTGAAAAAATACCACGAAAGCGACCGACGGGCCGACGTATAAATGGGAAACTTCAATTTCACCAAAGTGTCTTCACTCTTTGGAAGTTCAAAATCGACTTCGAAAGCCGTAATGTTATTATTTACAGTGCGTATTATTGGTCCAACTACTTATCGACTGAGAACATGGAGCAATTTCTGCATTACCCACTGCGCGTCACCCGATACACTCTCCGCAATTGTAAAATCTAATGATGGTAAATTACTTACAGACGGCAATAAACCGTTATACGGCAAATGATGAATCTACTTTATCTACTGATGGAAATACGGGAAGAACGAACCCGCCGCTCAGCCCCAGTAGCGACACAACGGGGGAACTAAGAGAGCAATTTTCCTGCAGAGTGTGTTTCTCGTAAATTGGAGCGCCACCCGCTCCGTCCCACCTGCCCGGGTCCGGTTGGTAATAAAAACTGTAATGTTCTTTTTCCGAGGGTACCGAAAATCCAAAATCAAACGAAAATAGGATTCCTCTGTATATGTCAGCCCCACATTGGAACCACAGTTTCATTTAATCTTAATGTTTCAACCCCTTAAAAAGAAAGCATTACAGTTTTTTTTACCGACTGCGGTATGTCACTTTACGTTAATTCGGTGATCTTCATTGTTTTCTAGTAATGTTTTTTCTTTTACAAATCGAAATTGTTTTAAAAAACAAAAACAATGATGAATAAAATAATAAACAAAATTATCAAACTATTCTTTTTTCAAGAAATTAAAAATTCCATACGAAATGTTCGCTAATTTTTTAATTTATTATTATTACCTTTTTTATTTTAAAAATCTTATCGTATTATATTCATCGTAGTGATTCATGATTAAACTTTTTTTTCACGCAATTAAAAACTTTGTACCGAACGTCAGCTTTTTTTAAACTGTACAAAGATTTATTCATTTCCGACTCGATTTATCAGTTTTCGCGTATATATCGATTTTCAAATGTATCAAATTTGAAGCACTTTACGGATTTTTGCCAACAATGATTTCCAAAAATTCGTCATGGAACCGTAATTCGATAAAAGCCTTCAAAAACGACGGCCGATTTCGGCAGCCTGTGCCGATTCTGTCCAATTTTATTATTATTAAACCTTAAAGCTGAATTTACTTTTAATATTTACATAAAATACTTTTTTTATCGCTTTAAAGCGCAACAGAGTTGACGCTTTTTCTCCGGAATACGGCTGACCGTATAAGAAGCGCGAGAAGAGTTTTCTAAAGGTAGTATACGCGGTACGTACCAATGTATTCGCCATTTATGGTCAACAAGTGGCCGGAGCGGTCGGAATGGAATAAGATCGAGCTGCGGGGACGACAGTGGAGCCGGCTGCATGGCTTAACAAGTGCCTTATTTGTTGAGCGCTCTCGTCGGCAACGCGACTCCCATGTAAGCCAAGTGGTGCACCATATACGTTTCATCGCGGGACATTCAGAGTCGCTCCGCGAACGTTGGGAACCATAAGCGGCTCAACAGAAGCGAACGCTGTTCAAAACTACGAGAAGTAAAAAAAAAATTTGCTGGCCAATCGCCACTTACTCCATACAGAGTCTCCCAAAAAATATCTATATATATATATATATATATATATATATGAATATTTCTGCTCGGAGTCGCACGGTCACCTGAGAATGCGCGGAACATTTTTAGTCTCCTTGTATCTCGGCGCTGAAACTTCGAGAAGGAAAGACTCGCCAGTAATGCGAGAAAGGAAAGAATTTTAGACGACAAAAAAAAAGGAATCGCGACACAAGATTTCACGGTTGCGAGAGGGACACTCAGGATTGATCGCTGACGATGCTCGACGGTTTGCAATTTTTTTTGCATTCGATTGACGACTTTTTTTAATCATTTTTTTCAATTTGCAATGTCTTTTCGCCGTCGAAAACAACTTTTTTTTAAATAGTTTCATGCATCTTTTTTTTTTTCGGAGTGAAATTTGATAATCGAAGTCTATGGAACGAATCGATCGTGTATATTGCGACGATGTGTTTAATTGATGGTTATAAAATGTACGGAGCAAAAAAACAGCAGCAAAAAAAAAGGTCAACTCTCGTGTAATCGAGAGTGTAATTTGGTAACGGGTGTTGTGTGGCCGCAGCGTGGAGTAGAGTGCATGATTCCTATAATCTTCACGAATAAGAGTGCCAGAGAGAGGATAGAACGTTTCGTCCCTCTCTGGTACCCTCGGAGGCTGACGGTGTTTGACAAAATAACAAGTGGGTGGGTGTCGGTTTTCACACCCGGCTCACCGCGGGGGCTTCGGTTAGAGAACCGGGGAATGTAAAAAAGGGCAGAACACGAAACCGGTCCCGATGGATCTTTGTTATACCGCGGAGAGCTACAGCGAACGAACGAGCGCACGCTGAGTTACTCACTCCATCCATTCCTTGCCCTCGGTTAAGCATAAGGGCCCGAATTCAGGGACGTAGATCCTTAAACAAAATCCCTTTCGTCCCAAAGACGCTATTTCGTTTAAAAATAAATTTAAAAAAAAATAAAAAAATAATTTTTTGGCAGAAGATTAGTATTTTATCTATTTAAAAAATATTAATGTTTCTTGTAAAAAAAAAAAAAAAAATTGTTTGAAATGTGTTAAAATAAGCGAAGGGAATTGTTTTTTTATTTGTTCGATAATCGATTGTTTGATAGGAATGAAGCAGAAGTATAGACGGAGGTATACAGTCAAATAAATTATTTTAAAAAAATATACACATAAAAATAAGCGAAAGAAATTGTTGCTTTATTCGTTCGATAATCGATTGTTTAATAAGAATGAAGCAGAAGTATAGACGGAAGTATATAGTCAAATAAATTATTTTAAATACTTCGATATACGCGCGAAAAAATTGCGAATGTTTCCCGATACTTTTTTCTGGTATTTTTCATTTCTTCGTTATGAAAGTCAGAATACAAAATCGTGTCTACGTTTTTTTTATAGACGATGATAGAGATCTCAGTTAATTCGATGTTTTATCGGGGCGCAAATATGTCCATAAATACCAATGATAACAACTTTTTGCAATAATTTTCGATTTAAAAAAATGTATTCGTACTTTCAAGACTATAATTGATTTATATTTCCCATATCAATTTGTCATAATAACGCCACATTAACCTTTGATCATCATAGCTATTTTTAGTGTCCGAAATTGTCACGTATCGTCCGCGAAATCACGATGTTTGGTGGTCGATAAATTTTATCAAAATTTGTGTATTAAGGTTCATTCATAGTGAAATCGAAACACCGGACTATACGCAATAAGAATAACCTGTAGTCTCATAGCAAAAATGATTTTTTCATATATTATATTTATATTAAAAGCGTCGTACGAAAAATCGGTGGCCATTCGGCTCCAACAGCAAAATGAATTTTTATTTTACAATTTCCGTTCTTAAATAAAGCAAAATTAGCCAATAAAGCGATTACAATACAACAAAAATGCCAACAATTTTTTTTATTAATAAATAATGTTAGTTTATTAAAAAAAATTGCTTCATATACCGGTATATGGAACTTTTAAAATTAAAAGTCTAATAAAATTCAAACATATGTCTCGAAATTTTAAATAACTTTTTGCCATATAAGGGCAAATTTCCCAATTTAAATATAATTGCTTTTCGTAATTTTGAGAATTTTTTGAAATTTTTAATTTTCAAGTAAATCAACTTTAGTATTATTTTTATCCATTCAAACCGTTCGTTTAACTTTGAACGAAAGGACATTTCTCATAACCGAGATTAGCGTTGCCTGTAGTCTACATTGGATAATCGATCGTAATTGTGTCTATTTAGCTTTGGGAACTGGGAGAGACGAAGAGAGATAGAGCGAGAGAGAGAGAGAAGAAAATTAGGAACGATTCTGATTGATGGAGCGAGAAGAAGCCCTCGAGGACGGGTTCTACGCTCGTTATTTAATTCAGTCGGGGCGTTGGGGGGCATAACCACAGCACAGTGCGACACATAAACGAGAGTAGCATACGTGAGGGAACGACTATTATCAAAGCAAACTGTCTCTCCGACCAATCGTCCAATCATCGGAATATTGCTTGAGTAGAAATCGACCTATGCGTTCAGAATTTGAAGCCTCAACCGTGACAAACCGAAACAGAATAATAAAAAAAAAAAAAATCATTCATGCCTCTCCTTTTTTTTCGAACTAAAAAACACTTATCCCTCAATTTTCTTCTCGCTTCGATATGAGTTTCAAAAAAAAAAAAATTCAAGTATATAAGTAAAATTTTATTTTCAACCCGAGTAACATTAATAATAATAAAAATACGCAATAATAATAATCTTATAATATTAATATCATTATTGTTTTTTTTTAGCATTTTCAAGGTCGGTATTAATTTTTCTATTGCATGAATTTATTTTTTGAAAATACGCGAAATTTTTCGATCTAATGAATAAATCGAAATTCGATTCGTAATGCCGATTAAGGAAAGAGTTGATACGTATTATCGAGTGACTCGTGTACGAATTTTGCAGAGACAAGAAATCGCCTTCTCGAAATACTCTTTTTCTTCTGTTTTTTATCGAGAAATATATAGCGCCGCCGGACCCAAAGTAAATGAATTCGCTCGGGCTACCTGGCGAGATAACAGGTTCTTTCTTCCTCTTCGACCGAAGGAAAAAGAGAGAGAGAGAGCGCGAAAGAAGGGGATGCTGCTGAGCAACGAATACGAGGGATAACGCTATCTACGTAAGCACGTTTTTTATCGCACCGTTTCATGTCAGGTGTGAATAGGAAGTCCCAAGTACCCATTAGAGATTATCATAATCATTTGCGGCTACGAACTTTTGAAGCGTATGACATAAAAAAAAGATTCGCGATGTTTGAAATTGAGCCTTCGAAGCGGGAATTTTTTTTTAAATTTGTCTTACGAACTTTGTAGAAAATCTGCGAGGTATTCTTGAGGGTAAAAACGTAGTTTTACACAACTATAATAATATTAACGTCAACCATACGCTTCAAATGATTAATAATCGAAGAAACGTATTAAATTTCTTTCTTACCGTATCAGTGTAACGATAACTCATTTCCAATTAAATTCATACTTAAACCTATTATTTTTTCAACATCATATTATTATTATTATTATTATCATTATATGAAAAAATAGAAAAGAGAAAGCAACCAGCTACAAAAAAAAAAGAATAATACTATAACATGTATTAATATAAACAAAATTACTAATAATATTAATAATAATTTCGATTTTTAAATAGGTTCTTAGATACAAAAAAAAAATTCAAATTCATTTCTAAGGCCGATTTTAGTATAAAAAAAAATTTTAAAAATACTTTTTGAGTCGTCTGATTTTTTTCTTAAAATATCGTGAAATGTAATAAAAATAATTAAATAAAAAATTAAACAATGATTTTTGTCAATAAAAGTTTGTACGGCACTGGAATGTCTCGGGTTTGAATAGAAGCAGAGGAGGATCGACGCCTGACCCACGGGGCCCGCCGCGGCGTGTTAAGGGGGGCCGCAGACATGGATTTCGCTCTTTTGTGCCCCTCCGTCCGTCTCGCCGAATGAAATATACTTTTCTTTCTATCCATTCGTTTTTTTTTTTTTTTTTTTTTTTTTCGAGTCTCTTTCTCTCGACGGTTCTCGTATTCATTCTTAGGCCCGTTCGAGGGATGCTGCGTCGAATAGATTTGAGATTTCGACGGGGGCCTCTCTTTTATTTCTTTCTCGCTCTCTCGTCTCGGTTTCGTTGGCGAAGCGACGCCTCGAAAGCGATCGCGCGTAACGAGTCGAGATGCGGGTCTTCTTCGCTCGTGTAAAGTCCGTCTCTACCTATGGAGGGCCCAAAAGGCTTTCGATCGGCGCCGATTTAATCCTCAAATCCGGTTCGGCCCTCGCGTTCAGATGAATACTACTATTGTCGCGCGCTCTCCGAATCTTACCGTCCTTTTCTTCCCTCATCTCACCTTCCTTTGGCTTACATTCGTTTCGGTTCTATGGGGGGGAAGAGCCCACCGTGCGGGGCCCACCGGCCCAAATCTCTCGACTGACGGGCCAAAGCGTTAAATCCAAAATGACGACGATGAGCAACCGACGCCTCGGCTCTCTCTAAGCCTTCCGAGAAATAATTCGTTTTTTTTTTTTTTTTTTTAATTTATTTTGCTTGAATATATATCGAGTTTTTAGTCAAATTTTTTTTTACCTTTCCTCTTGTTGACGAAGACTAATAAGATTTTTTTAGACCGCGCGATTTAATTGCCAAGAAATTAAAGAATTTTAATCTTGGATTTGCGAGCATTAAAAAAAATTTGTTTAAAGGAAATATTGAAAAGATTTTGTGTTTTTTTTTTTTAAATATGACTTTAGTAAACACTTTGAGCGCATTGCGATTATTTAATCATTCGACAAAGCAACGAAGAACGGTGAATTCCTATATACCAGCCTCGTGAAAATATCGAATCTGTTATCAACGAAACGATAAAACTTTATCAAGTTCTGTGCAATTTCTTCGGAGAGTTAATGCGGATGTTTGAACGGCATTATTATTATAATTATTATGTTCTCGCAGTTGGCACAACGATTGTCTACGCATTTAATAATACGCGAAAACGCCTGCTACGCTATTAATGTGACGCGTTTTTCTTTGCTATCTTCTCCCCGGCAAATGGTTCTCCTTGAGTAATCATACACTCCGAAACGCCGAAATTAAACAAACTAATCCTCTTAATATCGTTACGCGCCATTTGATTCAATCGAAAATGTATCTCTCCGATAAATATAACCCTTTCATTTCCTTTGCGATCTTTTTTATGCCGTTCATAAATTATCAATGAAGAAAAAAAAATAGAAAAAATGATCTATAACTATGCTGTGAATTCGTTCGATTAAATTTATCACCGAATTTTTCGTAAAGTTTGTAGATAAAAAAAAAAGACCGGATTCGAATAATGACCCGAGTTCGCGCTCCAATTAGAGATTCTACGATGCGAACTAATTCCCAACGACGCAGTTACAGCACGCCACACTTTGCGTGCCAAGTGATTTTTCCTCAAATGCTTCGTCTAGTCAGCGATAAAAAAACACTATATGTATAGCATATATCGAATGCTGGCACGCAAGTTTAACGGTCAATCGTCACGTCTAGTCTGACGTTCGAGTGGTCGCTGAATCAGTACACATAGTACGCAATACGCACTACATTTGATACACGAGCGAAACTAGGCGTCAACAACGATTCCCGCCGAGATAATATACTTCGACGTCAGGCTTCGGCAGCTCGAGATCGAACAGTAATAATTATTAAAATTATTATTTTTTCATATAATTATAATATGCATATAATTTTATAATTGGTATTCTAGTTCTTTCGAAAACACTTTTTCTATTTTATAAGAAAAAAACCCTCCTCCCCCTTTTTTTTTTCTACATAAGGATTTTTTTTTATTTTACTTGACTCATGATTTTTTTTAAAGTTTTTTTTTATTTTTAAATATTATATTTCAATATATGTAATACAATCAATCAATCAATAAAATTTTATTGCGTTTTAAAGGTTCAAAGCCCTTATAGCAAGGGGTGACTTCTTATAGATTAATTATTACGGGCCGAATTGGCGATCGCAACTCGTGTGATTGCAGCTTCTCTCGGGCCGAAAATCTCACACTCGTTGCAATCGCCGACTTTCAGCCCTTGTTGCACAATATAGTATTTTATACTGCTTTCGGGAGTAATTTTGAATCCGATAAAGCAGACAATACGACGTATCGAAGTCATTTTAAAATCTGTACTCTCACAGTCGTGACTTTAGATCGAAATTTGTGGAGAACTAATTCACCAATAAAAGCACTGATAGCGCATACTAATCCTATCCTATGGATTTTTTTTTTATTTTACTCGACTCATCATTTTTTAAAAAGTGTTTTAATTTTTTAATATTATATTTTAATATATGTAATACAATCGATCAATCAATAAAATTTTATTGCGTTTTAAAGGTTCAAAGCCCTTATAGCAAGGGGTGACTTCTTATAGATTAATTATTACGGGCCGAATTGGCGATCGCAACTCGTGTGATTGCAGCTTCTCTCGGGCCGCAAATCTCACACTCGTTGCAATCGCCGAATTTCAGCCCTTGTTGCAGAATGTATTATTTTATACTGCTTTCGGGAGTAATTTTGAATCCGATAAAGCGGGCAATTCGACGTATCGAAGTCATTTTAAAATCTGTACTCTCACAGTCGTGACTTTAGATCGAAATTTGTGGAGAACTAATTCACCAATAAAAGCACTGATAGCGCATACTAATCCTATCCTATGGATTTTTTTTTTATTTTACTTGACTCATGATTTTTTAAAAAGTGTTTGAATTTTTAAATATTATATTTTAATATATGTAATACAATCAATCAATCAATAAAATTTTATTGCGTTTTAAAGGTTCAAAGCCCTTATAGCAAGGGGTGACTTCTTATAGATTAATTATTACGGGCCGAATTGGCGATTGCAACTCGTGTGATTGCAGCTTATCTCGGGCCGCAAATCTCACACTCGTTACAATCGCCAACTTTCAGCCCTTGTTGCACAATGTAGTATTTCATACTGCTTTCGGGAGTAATTTTGAATCCGATAAAGCAGGCAATTCGACGTATTGAAGTCATTTTAAAATCTGTACTCTCACAGTCGTGACTTTAGATCGAAATTTGTGGAGAACTAATTCACCAATAAAAACAATGGTAGCGAATACTAATCCTATGCCGAGAATAATAAATGCAAATGCCACCTCGTGTAACTCTATGTTTTTGAAGTCCTTATTTTTCGTGACGTTCTCATCGAACTCGAACTCTTTTAGTGTCGTTTCCCTGAATCTGTCGGGCCACGGTTTCAGGACATCGGCTTCGACCATTTTTTGAAGTATTGTGTTAAATCGGCGTTCCAGAGGCCAATCCAATCGGATATGAAAGGCAACATACAGCGTTACAAGGACTTCATTACTCACGTGCCACTTGAGATACTGCGCTTCATCGATGCCATAATCCGATGAAAGTCCTAGACAAGCACCCAATGAATCGTTTTTCACGTACGCAAAACATTGTTCCTGTTTAATTTCGACGAAATGTTCCAAGACGTCTTGATTAGCGATTAGAGTTATGAAATATTTGTCACCGTAAACCTTGTATCCAAGATCGACGACGTCGTTCATTGTATTAATACTCCGAAGAGGAATATACGTCGTCAAAAGAGACGCCAAGTTGCCCTGATAAATGCCTTGCATCGTCACAACAAAAAACAATAAGCACGTCAGATAAATTCTCGTGGAAGTATTTTCCCGTAAATTCGTAAATCCCGTGTTGCAAGTGATGCGCACGAGATTCAAAATTGCAGGCATTGTAGCTTGTCGTAAAAATAATCTCAAGAAAAAGAAAGTGATCAAATAAACGATTCCCAGACCGAACCGGGATGCGAGATCGATGACAGTGAGGATTTTGTTAAGTTGTGATTTGTGACCTCTGAACGGAGATATCAGGACTAATCCGGTCTGGTCGTGAGGATAGGTTATTGAAGTAGTATCTACGTCAAGCAAGCAACAGGCAGCTTCTTCTATGTCCTCATATAGGTCGTCGAGAGTTTCTCCCGGACGAAGATTGCGTATTACGGTTGCGTTCAGAACACCAGAAATAGTCTGGTAAATTCGATTCACTATGTTCCATTGATAAGTGGAGGTTTTCAAATTTCTGGTAACTGGAAGGTCGAGCTTATCAGGCCTAACGAATATATAGATCTTGTACCCTGCAAGATCCTTCGTCTTCTCGAAACGAAGGGCTGCGCAGATGTTTTCATTCTTTTCATATTTTTGACCGAACACAGTGAAGGGATGATCATCCACTAGTGGTAGAACGGTGAGCTTTCGCCAAAAGGCTGGCGCTTGACTTGTATACGGATTATAATTGTAAATAAATATTTCCCGTGTAAGAAACATGCAGATTACGTTCCCATCGACTATACCAAGCTGCCACGCAATCGTCAGCAGAGTTGCCGAAATTGCGCATTCAGGCGTGAGGTCGAGTATGACAAATGAAGCTGCATGATTCCACCAAATGGAAGGAATAACCTCCTCGTGCATGAGGTTTATAAATCCTTCACGGGAAGAAGCTCCGATTACGAAAGCCTGAAGCTGGTATCGAAAGTGTTGATAGCGATGGAAAATAAGATGCTGATTATTCGTGGTTCTTGTAGGATTATTCATCACAACTACTACAGGAATCAAGTATCGGTTCGCCAGTTCTCTGAAGAGAGTATCGGGCAAATCTCCAGCGAGGCCAACGGGATTCATCCGATCCCCATAGCATGATTTTAAGATGTTAATCTGAAATCCACGAAATTGTCGAAACAATCAAAACTTTTTCTTGTTCGTCTTTAAAAAATGTTGTAAACGACGAAGTTTCAGGAATGTTGCAATTTCCGACAGTACTTTCAACAAATTATTTCGAGATAAAAATATTCAGCAACTTTACGTAGTGCGATTTTTTTTTCTTTTTAACATAGCATAATTCAACTTTAAATAGTCAAAGAATGTCTAGAAATCTTTCGACATATAATTACTGGGAAATTGGACATCATTGGAGCTATTTTTTCAAGTTATTCATTAAATATTTCCAAGATATTCGCTTTCAAAATGTAGAAATACCAAGAAAATTAAACTTAAAAAAAAGTGTGTTTACGATTCTCAAAAATAATTGTAAAAATCATTCAAATTTATCATCGTCAGATTATGCAAAAATAAATCTTACCACGTTTTCGACGAAATCTGCAGACAATTCGTCCACACGAGGATTTGCGATAGTAATTTTCGCTCGGCACGTGCTTGTCGTCGCGATGAATATCAATAAAATCACCGAAAACTTAGTTAACTGCTGCATGACTTAGATATATCGGTTACCAAAAAGAGAGAAAAAAGAGAAACCCGACACTGTAAACACGCCAGTTGATTGAAGACTGAATGCAATTCTCGCGTCCTTCACGCGCATCAATATTTTTTTCTGCACGCACGGTCGGCACATCATGCTATTCGTAACCAAGTCAACGCTATTCGATAAATATTTCCCTCCGGTATGCGATTAATTATGAATCATATTGAGAACAGAAAGCGGCTGCATCGCGAAAGGGTGAATGCAATTGACTATCGATGTCAGAAGACGCACGTGTTGTTTCCAGGGGAATTCCATACACGCTCGTCCCAATAGGGCATTGGAAAAAAATGACAAGGCAATGTGATAATGGATCGACCTACGCTCCAAATACAAGCGTTGCCCAAGTGTATATCCTTTACATGGAAGTCACTTCTTACGCATTTAAAAACGCGTTGTTTTTACGTATCGTAATCATGTAAAAAATTCTTGTATTTCTGGTTTAAAAGTGACTTTAATGTTAACGATAGGGAACAAAACACTTGTTTTACGAGTGTCATTCCCAACAGTTCAAGCCTCACACCTGTAACTGTTTCTGTCTGTTTCTGTTTTTCATTTTTAAATATTGTATTTCAATATATTGAATAAATTCAATCAATCAATCAAATTTTATTGCGTTTGAAGGGTACAAAGCCTTTATAGCAAGGTGACTCTTATAGATTAACTGTTACAAGTAACGTACAAGAGCAGAACGATGGATATAACTATTTAAGAGTACCGCAAAAGATACAGCGAATGTACGAATTACGAACTACCGTCGGCTATTCCTTCAACAAGAAGGCCCGGAGCCTGAGACTCTTTGCGACGAAATAATACAACGTTCTGATCGGCTTTCGGCTCGGCGTTATCCAGAATTTCTTTACGAGCAATTGCCGTCGGCCGATGCGATCTTGAATAATGTGCTCGGAAAATATTGTAAGCCTGGTAGTCGAAGAGGAAATGCTGGATAGAATCTTTAACTAAACTGTTACACACTTTACAGTAATCATCCGACACGAATTTATATACCTATGGCATACCTTTATAGAGAGTTACCTATGGCAAATTATCCTACATACATATTTGTTTGATAATCTAACTTGGGCATTGAGCGTAATCATAGCTAGCGGACACCGCGACCTTCTGTAGCGTGTGCAGTCGAGTTTCAGCCCTCTATCCATAGGTAACAGCGCTCTTCGTTCTTCCAGATCTTGCATATAAATGCATATAAATGCAAGATCTGGAAGAACGATGAGCGCTTCTGGAAGAGAGTTCTGGAAAAATGAGGCGGAAGAAAAACGTTCTATTTGGGAATCTTGTGTAGTCAACCTTTAAAACGTGAATTAGCTGGCTCCACGATTGTCACGATAATATATGTAATACAATATTTTTTGTAACTCACGCATGGAAAACGATGCATTTCATAGCAGTTTTGCAGGACGAAAGTGGCTCTTTGCGTAGCAGTATCGTAAGTAAGGTTTGCGCATGCGCATTGCCTTTCTTTTCGTCCCTAGGGTAAAAAAGTTAACTTTTCTGCCCTTGGGACGAAATAGTATATTTTGCACCAAGGGCGGAAAGTTGGACATTCCTGACGAGTGTGTTGGGTGATGCCAGAGGTGGGAAAAGAGGGTCGGGGGCCCGAGGGCCAAAGACCCGAGGGCTTTCCGGGCTTCTTTGCCCACCGAGGGCAGAACCAAACACACGCGTTGGAATGCCAACTCCGCCCGCGGTGCAAATACGATTTTTTCACATACCTGCATGGTAAGTTCGTACTTGGCTCGCTGAAGAAAGGGGAGAAAGTGGGCACTTTCCTCCCTAGGGAGTTACTTTCTGCCCTTGGGCGAAGATATCTCCCTAGGGAATAAAGTACTCACTTTCTCCCCTCTCATCGGGGAGGAAAGTATGAACTTTCCGTGCAGGGATGTGAAAAAATTATAACCTCACTTTTCACTGTCCGTCCCGCAAAACTGCTATAAAACGGGCCGGTTTCCCTGCACTCGTTACAAAAAGTATAGTATGCAACTCGTTGCAATCGCCAACTTTCGGCCCTTGTTGCACAATGAACTATTTTATACTGCTTTCAGGAGTCATTTTAAATCCGATAACGCAAGTAATTTGACGTATCGCGGTCAATTTAAAATCCGTACCCTCACAGTCGCGACTTTAGATCGAAATTTGTGGAGAACTAATTCACCAATAAAAGCAATAGTAGCGCATACTAATCCTATGCCGAGAATAACAAATGCAAATGCCACCTCGTGCAACTCTATGTTTTTGAAGTCCTTATTTTTCATGACTTTCTCATCGTATTCAAACTCGTTTAGTGACGTTTCGTTGAATCTGTCAGGCCACGGTTTCAGAACATCGGCTTCGACTATTCTTTGGAGTATTATGTTAAATCGTTGTTCCAGGGGCCAATTCCTTCGGACATGAAAGGCAATGTACAGCTGTTCAAGGACTTCATTACTCACGTGCCACTTGAGATCCCGCGCTTGATCGATTTCGTAATTGGATGAAAGTCCTACACAAGCACCCAATGAATCGTTTTTTAGGTACTCAACACATTGTTCCCGTTCAATTTCGATGTAATGTTCTAAGATGTACTGATTATCGATTAGAATTTTGTAATCTTTCCCACCGTAAACCTTGTATCCGAGATCGACGACGTCGTTCATTGTATTAACACTCCGAAGAGGAATATGAGTCGTCAACAGAGACGCCAAGTTGCCCTGATAAATGCCTTGCATCGTCACAGCAAACAACAATAAGCTCGTTAAATAAATTCTCGTGGAAGTATTTTCCCGTAGATTCATAAAACCCGTGTCGCAAGTGATGCGAACGAGATTCAAAATTGCAGGCATCGTAGGTTGTCGTAAAAATAATCTCAAGAAAAAGAAAGTGATCAAATAAACGATTCCTAAACCGAACCGGGATGCGAGATCGATAACAGTGAGAATTTTGTTAAGTTGCGATTTGTGACCTCTGAACGGAGATATCAGGACTAATCCGGTCTGGTCGTGAGGATAGGTCATTATTACAGTTCCGTCGACGTGAATCAGGCAACAGGGAGTTTCATCCAAGTCATCAAAGGCTTCGTCGAGAGTTGCACCCGGACGAACATTGCGTATTGGGGTTGCGTTCAGAACACCAAAAATAATGCCGTACAATCGATTCAATTGTTTCCAGTAATAAAGTGACGTTTGCAAATCTCCCCCATGAGGAAGGTCGGTCGTAATCTCCGAAACGAATATATTGATCGTGTAGCCTGCAAGATCTTTCGTCTTCTCGAATCGAATGGTCGCGCAGATGTTTTCATTCTTTTCATACTTTTGACTGAACAAAGTGAAAGGATGATCATTGACTCCTGGTACAACGGCGATTTTTTGCCAAGAGGCTGGCGCTTGACTTGTGTACGGATTATAATTGTAAATCAATATTTCCCGTTTACGATCAATGCAGATTACGTTCCCATCGAGTATACCAAGCTGCCACGCAAACGCCAGCAAATTTCCCGAATTTTCGCATCCAGGTGAGAGGTCGAGTATGATAAACGAAGCTGCATGATTCCACCAAATGGAAGGAACAACGGCCTCTTGCATGAGGTTCGCAAATTCTTCGCAGGAAGAAGCTCCGATTACGAAGGCCTGAAGCTGGTATCGAAATCGTCGATACTGATTCCGAATAAGAGGCTGAATATTCGTGGTTCTTGTAGAATGATTGATTACAACTACAGGAATCGAGTATCGGTTTGCCAGTTCTGTGATGAGAGTATCGGACAAATCTCCAGCAAGGCCAACGGGATTCATCCGATCCCCATAGCATGATGTCAAGATGTTAATCTGAAATCCATCGAATTGTAGAAACAATTAAAAAAAGAATGAAACGTAATAGCAATTTGCGACAGTACTTTCTACAAATTCATTTGAGATAAAAATATTCAGCAACTTTACGATGTGAAGTTTTTTTTTCTTTTTAACATCGTATAATGCAACTTTGAATAGTCAAAGAATGTCTACAAATATTTCGTCATATAATTCCTGGGAAATTCGACATCATTGGAGCTATTTTTTCAAGTTGTTCATTAAACGTTGCCAAGATATTCACTTTCAAAATATGGATTTACCGAAAAAATAAAATTAAAAAAAAAACGTGTGTTTACTATTTTCGAAAAAAATTGTAAAAATCATTCAAATTTATCATCGTCAGACTATGCAAATTTCAGCGAAAATGCCCGAATAAACAAGAAGTGTAGGTAACACTAGTACCCCGTACATTTTCTGAACCTATATCTATATCCATTAAGAGGAAACAAATCTTACCACGCTTTCGACGAAAAACGAAGTCGTTTCGCCCAAACGAGGATTACCGACAGTAATCTTCGCGCGGCACGTGCTCGTCGCGATGAATACCAATAAAATCACCGAAAACTTAGTCAACTGCTGCATGGCTTTGGTATATCGGTTACCAAGACGAGAGACAAAAGAGAAATCCGACACTGTAAATACGCCGGTTGATTGAAAACTAAATGCAATTCTTGCGGCCCTCACGCGGCTAAATATTTTTTCATGCACGCACAGTCGGCACATCATGCTATTCGTGACTAAATTGTTGACAACGCTATTCGATAAATATTTCCCTGCGGTATGCGATTAATTATTAATTATATTGAGAACAGAAAGCGGCGGCATCGAGAAAGGGTGAATGCAATTAACTATCGATATTAGAAAACGCACGTGTTGTTTCCAAGGGAATTCAATACACGCTCGTCCCAATAGGGCATTGGAAAAAAATTACAACGCAATGTGACAATGGATCGATCTACGCTCCAAATACAAGCGTGTTGCCCAAGTGTCTATCTTTTACATTGTAGTCACATCTTACGCAATTAAAAACGTGTCGATTTTACGTATCGTCACCATGTAAAAAAACATCTGGTATTTCTGGTGTAAAAGTGAATTTAATGTTAAAGATAGGGAACCAAACACTTGTTTTATGAGTGTAATTCCCAACAGTTCAAGCCTCACGTGTGGAACTGATTCTGTGTGTTTCTGTGTCTTCTACCAACGTTCGGTTAATTAATAAAAAACATAATTACTGTTTCGTAACTTGTGATAGCATCTTCAATGTTCATTGATATAATACCTTATGCATCTTAGATGATCCGTCGAAGTTCTTGCCGGACGACTGAGGTTCCCAAAGTAATTCGTTTTGTTTAAATTATTAGACGGCAATAATGTTGTTCAATTGAAAATACCCATGCGGAACAAATTGACACATTCCATACATCGTTTCAATCACCAAAGGCTAAAGTACCCTTAGATATACTGGCAGTCAATGGATACCAAGAGGTAATATTTAGCCGTAATCTCACTGTATTTTGCAATGCTAAATTTAAAAATTTTAATTGAAGTTTGTAAGGGTCGTTTTCGACCGAAATAGAATATTATTCACAGTATTACGATATACATTATAATTATATTAATTATATAATATTATTATTAATATTCCGATTCCCGCCGAGATAATATACTTCGACGTCAGGCTTCGGCTGCTCGAAATCGAACAGTAATAATTATTAAAATTATAATATGCATATAATTTTATAATTAGTATTCTAGTTCTTTCGAAAACACTTTTTCTAGTTTACATATATTTTTATAAGGATTTTTTTTTAATTTTACTTGACTCATGATATTTTTAAAAGTTTTTTATCATTAAATATTATGTTTCAATATATTGAATACATTCAATCAAACAAATTTTATTGCATTTGAAGGGTACAAAGCCCTTATATCAAGGGGTGACTTCTTATAGATTAATTGTCACAACTGTCAGACGTACAAGAGCAGAACGATGGATATAACTATTTAAGAGTACCGCAAAAGATACAGCGAAAGTACGAAGTACGTAACTACCGCCGGCTATTCCTTCAACAAGAATGCCCGGAGCTTGAGACTCTTTGCGACGAAATAATACAACGTTTTGATCGGTTTTCGGCTCGGCGTTATCCAGAATTTCTTTACGAGCAATTGCCGTCGGCCAATGAGATATTAAATAATGTGTTCGGAAAATATAGTAAGCCTGGCAGTCGAAGAGGAAATTCTAGATAGAATTTTTAGCTAAACTGTTACACACTTTACAGTAATCATCAGACACGAATTTATATACAGAATTATCTATTGCAAATTATCCTACATACATATTTGTTTGACAATCTATCTTGGACATTGAAGGTAATCATAGCTAGCGGACACCGCGACCTTATGTAGCGTGCGCAGTCGAGTTTTAGCCCTCTATCGATAGGTTACAGCGCACCTCGTTCTATTTGTCTATACAATACTATACAAGAAAACAGGCTTGAGACGTTCCCAGATCTCTTGGAGTTCGAGGCGAGAACGGAAAGCCCGTAACCTAACTGCCCAGTTAATTTTTTGCTTAGGGTTAGGAGTCTTTGCCAATGCTACCAACCTGTTTATTAAACATATTTTTGGGAACCTTGTGGTCTTTATCTTTAATACGTGAATTAGCCGGCCCCACGATAATCACGATAATATATGTAATACAATATTTTTTGTAACTCATGCATGAAAAGCGGCGGATGTCATAGCAGTTTTGCAGGACGAAAGTGGCTCTTCGCGTAGCAGTATCGTAAGCAAGGTTTGCGCATGCGCATTGCCCTACTTTTCGTCCTTCGGGTAAAAAAGTTACCTTTTCTGCCTTTGGGACGAAAAATTATAACCTCACTTTTCACTGTCCGTCTCGCAAAACTTTCGGCCCGTGTTGCACAATGTACTATTTTATACGGCTTTCGGGAGTAATTTTAAATCCGATAACGCAAATAATTAGACGTATCGAAGTCAATTTAAAATCCGTACCCTCACAGTCGCGACTTTAGATCGAAATTTGTGGAGAACTAATTCACCAATAAAAGCAATAGTAGCGCATACTAATCCTATGCCGAGAATAACAAATGCAAATGCCACCTCGTGCAACTCTATGTTTTTGAAGTCCTTATTTTTCATGACTTTCTCATCGTATTCAAACTCGTTTAGTGACGTTTCGTTGAATCTGTCAGGCCACGGTTTCAGAACATCGGCTTCGACTATTCTTTGGAGTATTATGTTAAATCGTTGTTCCAGGGGCCAATTCCATCGGACATGAAAGGCAATGTACAGCGGTTGAAGGACTTCATTACTCACGTGCCACTTAAGTTCCCGCGCTTGATCGATTTCGTAATTGGATGAAAGTCCTACACAAGCACCCAATGAATCGTTTTTTAGGTACTCAACACATCGTTCCCGTTCAGTTTCGACGTAATGTTCTAAGACGTCTTGATTATCGATTAGAGTTTTGAAATATTTGTCACCGTAAACCTTGTATCCGAGATCGACGACGTCGTCCATTGTATTAACACTCCGAAGAGGAATATGTGTCGTCAACAGAGACGCCAAGTTGCCCTGATAAATGCCTTGCATCGTCACAGCAAAAAACAGTAAGCTCGTTAAATAAATTCTCGTGGAAGTATTTTCCCGTAGATTCATAAAACCCGCGTCGCAAGTGATGCGAACGAGATTCAAAATTGCAGGCATCGTAGGTTGTCGTAAAAATAATCTCAAGAAAAAGAAAGTGATCAAATAAACGATTCCTAAACCGAACCGGGATGCGAGATCGATAACAGTGAGAATTTTGTTAAGTTGTGATTTGTGACCTCTGAACGGAGATATCAGGACTAATCCGGTCTGGTCGTGAGGATAGGTCATTATTACAGTTTCGTCGACGCGAATCAGGCAACAGGGAGTTTCATCCAAGTCATCAAAGGCTTCGTAGAGAGTTTCACCCGGACGAACATTGCGTATTGGGGTTGCGTTCAGAACACCAAAAATAATGCGGTACATTCGATCCAATTGTTTCCAGTTATAAATTGACGTTTGCAAATTTCCCCCATGAGGAAGGTCGATCGTAATCTCCGAAACGAATATATTGATCGGGTAGCCTGCAAGATCCTTCGTCTTCTCGAATCGAATGGCCGCGCAGATGTTTTCATTCTTTTCATACTTTTGACTGAACAAAGTGAAAGGATGATCATTGACTCCTGGTACAACGGCGATTTTTTGCCAAGAGGCTGGCGCTTGACTTGTGTACGGATTATAATTGTAAATCAATATTTCCCGTTTACGATCAATGCAGATTACGTTCCCATCGAGTATACCAAACTGCCACGCAAACGCCAGCAAATTTCCCGAATTTTCGCATCCAGGTGAGAGGTCGAGTATGATAAACGAAGCTGCATGATTCCACCAAATGGAAGGAATAACGGCCTCTTGCATGAGGTTCACAAATTCTTCGCAGGAAGAAGCTCCGATTACGAAGGCCTGAAGCTGGTATCGAAATCGTCGATACTGATTCCGAATAAGAGGCTGAATATTCGTGGTTCTTGTAGAATGATTGATTACAACTACAGGAATCGAGTATCGGTTTGCCAGTTCTGTGATGAGAGTATCGGGCAAATCTCCAGCAAGGCCAACGGGATTCATCCGATCCCCATAGCATGATGTCAAGATGTTAATCTGAAATCCATCGAATTGTAGAAACAATTAAAAAAAGAATGAAATGTAATAACGTTTAATTCTTTTTTTATTCGAAACTGTTTCTTGTTCTTCTTTAATAAATGTTGTAAACGACAAAGTTTTACGAATATCGCAATTTGCGACAGTACTTTCTACAAATTCATTTGAGATAAAAATATTCAGCAACTTTACGATGTGAAGTTTTTTTTTCTTTTTAACATCGTATAATGCAACTTTGAATAGTCAAAGAATGTCTACAAATATTTCGTCATATAATTCCTGGGAAATTCGACATCATTGGAGCTATTTTTCCAAGTTGTTCATTAAACGTTGCGAAGATATTCACTTTCAAAATATGGATTTACCGAAAAAATAAAATTTAAAAAAAAACGTGTGTTTACTATTTTCGAAAAAAATTGTAAAAATCATTCAAATTTATCATCGTCAGACTATGCAAATTTCAGCGAAAATGCCCGAATAAACAAGAAGTGTAGGTAACACTAGTACCCCGTACATTTTCTGAACCTATATCTATATCCATTAAGAGGAAACAAAGCTTACCACGCTTTCGACGAAAAACGAAGTCGTTTCGCCCAAACGAGGATTACCGACAGTAATTTTCGCGCGGCACGTGCTCGTCACGATGAATACCAATAAAATCACCGAAAACTTAGTCAACTGCTGCATGGCTTTGGTATATCGGTTACCAAAACGAGAGACAAAAGAGAAATCCGACACTGTAAATACGCCGGTTGATTGAAAACTAAATGCAATTCTTGCGGCCCTCACGCAGCTAAATATTTTTTCTACACGCACAGTCGGCACATCATGCTATTCGTGACTAAATTGTTGACAACGCTATTCGATAAATATTTCCCTGCGGTATGCGATCAATTATTAATTATATTGAGAACAGAAAGCGGCTGCATCGTGAAAAGGTGAATGCAATTAACTATCGATATTAGAAGACGTACGTGTTGTTTCCAAGGGAATTCAATACACGCTCGTCCCAATAGGGCATTGGAAAAAAATTATAACGCAATGTGACAATGGATCGATCTACGCTCCAAATACAAGCGTGTTGCCCAATTGTCTATCTTTTACATTGTAGTCACTTCTTACGCAATTAAAAACGTGTCGATTTTACGTCTCATCACCATGTAAAAAAACATCTGGTATTTCTGGTTTAAAAGTGAATTTAATGTTAAAGATAGGGAACCAAACACTTGTTTTAAGAGTGTAATTCCCAACAGTTCAAGCCTCACGTGTGGAACTGATTCTGTGTGTTTCTGTGTCTTCTCCCAACGTTCGGGTCATTAATAAAAAACATAATTACTGTTTTGTAACTTGTGATAGCATCTTAAATGTTTATTGATAACCTTATGCAACTGAGATGATACGTCGAAGTTATCGCCGGACGACTGGGGTTCCCAAAGTAATTCGTTTTGTTTTAACTATTAAACGGCAATTTCAATGTAATCTCATATTTTTGATAGTATAAAATTATTATCATATAAAATGGTGTTTAACAATGAAAAGGTTAACTCAAGAGTAACGCAAGTATTAAGAATTTTTTCAAAAAATGTATGTGATTATCGTTACTTTTATAAAAATCTTGCGCGTCAAATTTCAATTTTTGAAAGGATTTTTTTTGTATACATTTAAAAATTTTATTTGAAGTTTGTAAGGGTTGTTTTCGAACGAAATAGAATATTATTCACAGTATTACGATATACATTATAATTATATTAATTAATAATAATTGTTATATTTATTACTGTTTTTTTTTTTTTTTTCATTTTCCAACAAAAAATCTATCGATAACACACCGTCATTATTTTTAACGCATCATTTTTAAATATAATATAATTGCCTCCCATTTCTTTACGCTTCTAGAAACGGTAATATGCATTTATACCCATTACCAGGCGGATTTACAAGAATCATATAAATGTCACAAAAAAAAAGGTAAAATCAACTTCGTATATCCTTGAAGAAGAAATAATCGTTAAAATGATAATAAAGGCAATAATAAAGCATCAGTCGCAATTCTTCGAACAGTAAGGTATCAACGAACGGCGGGTACTCGCTAATTACGTTGTGATGTACCAGAGAGTACGTGGGACTCTGTACGTGTCGAGTCGTTGGGTAGTTTTGCTTACGGAGATGGTGTGTCAGAGAGAGGAAAGGAAGGACACTTCGAAACCAATTAACGAGAATAGCCACTCGAGGAACACGAACGCGCGAGGAAAAGACCCGGAGTCAACGCAAGAGTCGAGTTCAGAGCTATTCTTCCAGCAATTAAGGGGGTTCCCCGACCGGAGAGTTGCGGGCACCGAGTTACCGAGTGACAACGATAGCATTGAAGCTAAAATTATGTTATCCGTTCGCAGGAGATTCGATCTCGAGTATTTCGAATTCCTGATATTCGGCTTATCATCAATATTTTCTTTCCAAGAATAGAAATAGACTTTGTTGAAGATATTTAAAAACATAAAGAGTGGAAAAAGACGTTGACTTTTTTTTTAACGATTAAGATCGCGCGCTATCGAAAATAATTGGACTCGCGATCGAAGTTGATAAAATTCCACTGCAACGATTTTGAGAAGATAATTGAAAAAAATGTATCTAAAAATAATATAATCGTTTGGTCAAGTGATCGAAACTGAATGAACGACAATAACCGATCCGCGGGGTCACTGACTATAGTGTTCGGGGACTATAAACTCGAGGGCGACACATTGGCACCTAATTCAGTATAACGAAGCGATACTTTCGCTCGCTCGTCGCTTTTATTTATTCTCATCGTTATATTCCCACTTTATCTCAGCAATTAGCTCAGCTTTCTTCGTCTTCATCCTTTTATTTTAATTCTCGCAAAAGATCGCGCGGTAGTTCACGCTAGCGCCACTGCGGGCGCTCCCCATGGGGTCGTTCGCGGTGTGACCGGTTCCTCGATTCTAATACCCCCCGATCCTTCGCTCCTTTTTTTTCTGCCAACTTATATTACAGCAACAAACTGCGCGTGTAAAACATTCGCACGACGCTGAATCGATTTCCGCTCTCGCGCCGCTCGCTGGCACCAGCGTTCTTATCTTTAGGAATTTTATAACTCGTAACTCGATAGCAGATACAGAGAAAAAAAAATCAGCGATGATAGGCACGCAGAAAAAGAAACGGCAGTTATTCGTTCCAAAATAATTTCCTTATCGGAATGCAACAATAACAACGATAATAAATTAATATATCGATAAATTACCCATAAATTGCCGGTTACCGTTTCAAGTTTTACGATCTTTTTATCAAAATCTGAAATTTCAAAGCATCTATATATATAGTTGTTCATTACTTTTCCTTAACATCACCATGGGATCGGGTAAAACAGCTATTTACTTGTATTATAAGATCTTTTTTATTTATTTTTTTTATTGCAAATGAAATTTGTGAAAAAATCATTTTCATAGGTATGGTTTTTTTTTTTTTTTTTTTTTTTCAACGATTCTGCTTTTAAAAGTTCGAGTTTATAAGATACCTATTAGCGTTAAGCTTGACTTTCATCTGAAAAATAATGATACTATATTTACGATATAGAGAAATTGCCTGTTACCGATTCAGTGAAGAAACTCGTAAAACCCCCGGAGGACTTGGGCCCTTGTGACACCAACAAGTTTTTACCTTCTTACTGACTCTCCTGCGCTCCTGGTACTCGAGCCCTTGTGGGCCCCCTCTGGGGCCCTTCGCGTGCCGGGGCCCCGCTTGCTGGGCCTTAGTCCCAAGTGCTTGCAGGTGGTCGGTGTTTCACGAGTCTCGTACCTACGTATATCGCATGTCCGCCCGAGACGACGGGGGCCTGTTTGCCGCTCTTTAAAATCCGCGATAATTAATTAATCAATGATATGGTTAATTGGCTCCTCGCCCTTCTGCTCACACTTCTTTGTGACGCTTCCGTACTTCATCGGACCTTCTGAAGGCATTTGCCTCGACAAGCAGACGAGTGTCGATCCAAATTTGTATAGCGAATAGCTTTAGTAGCCAAATTGAAATAACTCTCTCATCTTCTTAGTACCGTAAAAAAATGCCCAAAATTCGGAAGATAAAAAAAAATTTGGGAACAAATGCAGCCGAATTGAAAAAACTTGCCGAACTTCTTAGTACCGTAGAAAATGTCCAAAATTCGGGATAAAAAAAAATTTGGGAACAAAAGCAGCCGAATTGAAAAAATTTGCCGAACTTCTTAGTATAGTTAAAAATGTACAAAATTCGGAACAAAAAAAAATTTGAGAACAAAAGCAGCCGAATTGAAAAAACTCGCCGAACTTCTTAGTATAGTTAAAAATGTACAAAATTCGGAACAAAAAAAATTTTGAGAAAAAAAGCAGCCGAATTGAAAAAACTCGCCGAACTTCTTAGTACCGTAAAAAATGTCCAAAATTCGGGATAAAAAAAAATTTGAGAATAAAAGCAGCCGAATTGAAAAAACTTGCCGAACTTCTTAGTATAGTTAAAAATGTACAAAATTCGGAACAAAAAAAAATTTGAGAACAAAAGCAGCCGAATTGGAAAAACTTGCCGAACTTCTTAGTACCGTAAAAAATGTCCAAAATTCGGGATAAAAAAAAATTTGAGAACAAAAGCAGCCGAATTGGAAAAACTTGCCGAACTTCTTAGTACCGTAAAAAATGTCCAAAATTCGGGATAAAAAAAATTTGAGAACAAAAGCAGCCGAATTGAAAAAACTTGCCGAACTTCTTAGTACCGTAAAAAATGTCCAAACTTCGGGATAAAAAAAAATTTGAGAACTAAAGCAGCCGAATTGAAAAAACTTGCCGAACTTCTTAATACTGTAAAAAAATGTCCTAAATTCGGAACAAAATAAAATTTGAGAACTAAAGCAGCCGAATTGAAAAAACTTGCCGAACTTCTTAGTACCGTAAAAAATGTCCAAAATTCGGACCAAAAAAAAATTTGAGAACAAAAGCAGCCAAATTGAAAAAAGTCTCCTATTTTCTGAGTACCGTAAGAAAATGTACCAAAATTTAGAGTTAACATTGTTTCGAATGCAATTTTCTTAAATCCAATGTCACTTCGATCTATCGACTTCGAAGAAGAAGATTCTCGGGACGGTGCACGTTTGTGCTCCATTTTCTTCTTCTCACGACTAGCAGTCTATTCCCGGTGGTCAGGTTTTCTTCGACAATAATAATGGTAATGGTAAAACCGAGTAAAACGCGACTGGAATACATTGAGAAACGGCATTGGAGAGTCGAATGCTGCAACCCGATATTCTCTTGGTCTTCGGGCTCTTCATCTTCATCTTCATCTTCCTATTCCTCCTCTTCTTCGGCGTCATGGCGTCGCTGTCGCTGGCGTCGGTCTGTCCGGCCGCGAGAGAAAGCAGTGGAACAAGAAGAGTCCCAAGACGTACACTCGAGAAGATCAGTGTAACCGAAGAGCGAAGAGAAGAGAACCGAAGTAGCCGGAGAGAAGACTACGGGGAAGAGGCTGCGAAGGGATAGAGAAAGATGGAGAGAAGACGGTGGAAACGGTCGAGCGTGCGAGACGTTTCGAAGAGATGAGAGGAAGAAGAAGAAAAAAAGAAACCATTGAAGACGGAGAGAAGGCCAGCGGAGAGGCTAGAAGGGACACACGAGGGATCCGAAGATCTCTCTCGTCTGGTCTGTTACTGCTGGTGCTGCCTCCGCAGGTCTCGCCGAGGCTCGAGGGGGACACGCGGAGGAAAAGTAGCCGGCACGGTGGCGCCCGTAGGGCGCCGACTCACTATCCCGCCATAGCCGACGCCCCCGACGACGCCCGGCTTCTCTATCCTCGCATCTCTCTCTTTTCCTTCATCCCGCTCACTCGAGTCGAGTCGCCGCTATTCAACTACCTAACCTAATCCCGCATTCGCAGTACGCGCGGAATTTTAACCACACTTCTCGGCTTCATTGCTCTGCGAAGTCTACAAAAATTGTGGGGTCGTCTAAAAATGATCCTTCGCCCTCTATGCGGACTTTGCTTAGATGCACAATGAATTAATGGATTTGAAGAAATTAAGACTACGACTTTACGAAGTGCAATTGGTTGAGGGCAATAAACAATTTCGAAGGCAATAAAGAAGTTAATAAACTTCATTCAAACTGTTTATCTTCTCTTTTCTTCGATGTTCCGAGGCTTGCAGAATGATTGTTCTACTGATGATAACCAATTGTTTGAAGTATCATTGGCATTAAGAGGGGCAAAAGAGCGATGGTTGATTTTTTTATGTGTAAACAAACAGTATTACTAATCTCATGCGATTGCTTCGTAATGATGTTTTTCCCGCGAAAAAACCCGGTAAGTTTGAATATAAAAAATTTCAGTTCCATTTTTTTTTTTTTTTTTTTTAATAAATTTCATACGTAAAAAAACATCGAATAATGAATTGCATGGAATTAGCGATTCGATGTTTTTTTACGTATGAAAAAAAAATCAAACTGCTTTTTTGCCGTAAACTTCCGAACCCCATCTTACCTTCTTAAAGAAGTATAATTGGTTGAATGGTCTTTCAGCATCCAACAATTCCAACAGAATAGCTTCAAAAGTGGACCCTAACTTTCCATTCCCTCTATTGTTCCCTTGTAAAATGCTGGTAGGACAATTGCTCCATTTTTGTTGGGACCAATTATTTCTAAGCGTTAAACAACTGACCATTTACTCGTCAATCGGAGTCCAACAAAAGTGGATTCTACCTATTCATCTCCTCATTTATCCGGTTGTCCAACACTTATGATACCACTTTCTGGACACCAAAACTCTTCCAGTTCTATATATATTCCAAGCATTCGACTATTTCCGTATTAACAAGATACCGAAAAGTGAATTCCAACTTCCCGCCGCTACGCAATGCCGAATTCTTCCGAATTCAAATTCCTCAGCGGAACCGAAAGAATTTACTCCAAATTCGAATAGTCTTTTCATTTTTTCCTCCTTCTTCGAAAATCTCTTACAATTTCCCAGTTGTCTGGTCGTCTTTCCGGTCCAATTGTTTCAAACAAGTCGCAAAGTATATTTTCTTCGTCATCGCTGCTCGGAAGAGATTCCTGGCTAAGATGCGAATTGTGGAAGCAGCCGACGCATCCCAACGCCTGGACCTAACTTAAAGCCCGTGGCTGACGATCCCAACCAAACCTTTGCGGCGCTTTCCTCTCTTCGCTGCATCTTCTTCTCTCCACCAAAAAGATTCTATCTCCATCTCGTTCGCCGACATTCGCGCAAGCCTTGCCGAGCCTTGTGTCGCCGCCGAAGTTGATCCCCACGACGAACGATCAAGCAAAGCCGAATCTCCCACCATCGGGCTACGAACTTTGCCGAAGTTGAACGTAGCCAACCCCGAAGAGAAGCGACTCGAGCCGATCGTAGGTAGTATCAAGCTAGTGGTTTGACCGTGCGCTCTAGCGGCTGTTCCTCTGGTCATTGTGTATGTGTTCGTTCGCCTCGACGCTCTCCCGTCGTCGTCGTCGTCGCCGTCGTTGTCCCTCGCGCACCGCGCGCGCTCCTACCCGACGTCATTGCAGTGAAGTATGTGCTCGAGTGTGTTGTAGAAAATGGCTGCGCCCCTCACAGCTAACACAACCGGTCGTACGAACAGTTGTAAATATTACGGACTATTCCTTGGTATCGGTGTATTTATCGCTCGAACACTAACCGGTGAGTATAGATTAAAGAAAAATTCACGTCTTCGTAAGTTTGCCTTTGGTGCGCGACGCGAGGAAAAACAACGTTGAAATAAAGATGGAGACACGGCCAAAGATCAACGCTGTGTGTGTGTGTTTTTCTTTTTTTTTTTTTATTCACCTAAGCTGATCGAATTTCGTTCTATGCGGAGACTTCCTCCGATACACAAGTGTTACGATTGCGTCGCAATAGGGATAGACGACTGCGCGTGGTGCCTCGAAATCTCTCGAGGCCGTTTAGGCCGTCAAACAACCTCAGGGAAATTCGAGACTACCGAACGTGTTTCTGATCCGCAAGAGACTCGGAAATCCGAGTCTATAAACCTCTTTTTAATCGTCACAAATGCGATAAATGATTGGCAATAGAATTATGGAAATATATCCATTGGGTGCGCGATTCGTTGTTCCGATCGGTCCACACGTCAAACTTGTCAAATTTCGGGTTATAGACGTTCCGGGATATTTGAGGCTATGAAACATATTTTGTTGTTACGATTGTTAATTATTTTCGGGCACTACGATTGTCCAAATCACTTCATGTGGTGCATCGTCTGTTTTGCCGATCGGTTCATACGCCAAACTCGTAAATTCCGGTTCAAAGAACCTTCAAATAAGGAATTATGATTTTAAATGGATTTGTCACGATTGTGATGCCTTTTGGGCGATAAAACAATGTTAATAACATCATCGGGCGTATCGTCTGTTTCGCCGATCGGTCCACACGCCGAATGCATCAATTTCGTTTTAAAGAACATTAAATGAGGGAATTCTTCATATTTTTAGATTGTGGCGATTGTGATGCTTTTCGGGAGATAAAACAGTGTCAAAACTATATCAAGCAGACCATCTGTTTTGCTGATCGGTCCATACGTCAAACTCGTCGATTTCAATTTAAAGAACTTCGAAATATTCGATCTTTACGATTTGGGTGCTTCTTGGGTGATGTAAACCAATTACAATACCTTCATCCAAACCCCTTTCCAAAATCACTAAATTTCCCACCGTAAAATGAACCCGAGAACTCGTGGTCCATCGACATTTTCCGAGCGCTCAACGCGGAAAGTCCAAACCATACGGGAAGTCGCAAAGTACGAAGCATACACCTTGAAACTGATCTCTTTCCGTCATTGCTTTGACTCCTTCACTCGATGACTACACGCCTTTCGAGGTCTTCCAAGAAAAAAAAAAACGCGTACACATTCACACACACAAACATATCCATACGAATACGAAGGCGTTGGGAGGCGCTAATTGCACGATTCAATTATCGTATTGCATCGTTTGGTCGTTTATCTCTTGTTGTCCTCGCGTGTGCGCGTATGGGCAACAAGACAGAGGGAGAGAAAGAGAAGTGAACGTAAAGATGATAGTCTCCGTAGCCGCAAGTCGGTTCAAAAGCATCTTTGAAATTCCTCGACACCGCAATCATTATATCTGATCGCATTGAGTCGTGGCGCGGCTAGAGTGATGCCTCCCGGCGATGTCTGCATCGTAGGCATTCGCACTATCGTTCTACGATCGTTGCAAATCTTTTCTCATCGGTGCACTTTTCTAGGACGTGACTGTCGTCAACCGTGGGACCATTTGTTGCAAAAACCATTTATTGATCATTCGTTTCAACGCAATGGAAATGTAAACTTGTTGCTGTATGAAATTCATGCGCTACCAATCGCCGTCTCGATTATCATCTTACGAATTGCATTGCATTGTATCTCGATATTGGTTTTCTACTTCACTGCGGGTCTCTTTTGTTTGGTTGTTTGGTTCCTGCGTACCTGCGGGAACAAAAGAAGTCCCTTTTCTATTCTCCACGTGGTGAAGGAGTATTTTTTTTTTCCAGTCCCAGTAATTCGAGACTTGCAGCCACGTTTGGCGCTACAGACCCAACCTTTGTTTCTTAATGCTCCGAATATCTATTGAATGCACTTCTTTGTTATGTCGGCAAAGAGAGAACAAAAAAGGGGCAATTGTGGAGTGGTTTCTCGTGGTCGTTGAAGAAACCCTTGGCGAACGGAGCAATCGAGTAATCCTCTTACGGTAACTCGGTTACCGTGTCCCCGTATACTTGCGGGGCTCCTCGTCAAAGTGGTTCGGAAACTTGTCTTATCGTTCACTCAACTCGCGAATCAAGCAACCGACGTTGCGGGAATGATACGGGCGGATTGTCATTCGATTATCGGAATGAAAGAAACGAAAACACGAATGGTTATTTATAAATGAAGCTTTGCGGGTTTCGTTTCATTGCGTTAAGGAGATTGGAACTTTAGCTCCGAAATTTTTTTTTTTTTTTTTTTTTCGCGCGTTATCCACTGATATTTACCTCTTTGATGGTAAAAAAAATAAGGGTTCTTTAGTTTTCTTAACGCTAATCTTTGCTTGCATCGCTTCGCTTCGCGCTTCGCTTCGCGAAGTCTCGCGAAGTGTAGAAAAAAGCGCGAAAATTTAAAAAAAGAGTCGGAAAAAATTGTATAAATTCGCTCCAAATTCTCTTTTCTCGTTTGGTATTTAAAAAAAAAGAAGATTTTTCATCAAGTAATGTCAGAACACATACGATGCTTCGAAGATAATAATAAAAATGTCTAATTCAACGTTAGTCAGCATCGTTCAATTATCTCGAAGGTTTACAAGGCTCTCCTCGATAAGTCAATTACTTTTTATTCTCAAACGACAGACTCTCGCCGTTCTCCGGGTGTAAGGAGAATCGTGGGCACGACCTGGGCACGGCGCATAACCACGAGAGCAAATATTTGTCGCTACGCGATAACTCTCAACGAAGCGCGCCGTTCGAAGCCCATAACAGCGCTACGACGGCGCTCTCTCGGTTCCGTACTCTCATTCGTTTGCGCTTAAATATATAAACTCCTACAATAAACGCTACAAGTATTCCCCGCGATCGCGTGTTACCAACTTTTCCCCGCATCCTTAGGTCCGCTCGCGTTCTCATGCTCTTCGAACGCTGTGTAGTAACACACTCGACGTGGCGCACACGCAACAATGCGGGGCTTTTTCTTTTTTTAATACTTTTTATTTTGTTCTTAGGTCAAGCAAAACTTTTATATATGCATATAAATGACTTTTAGAAGTCAGTCAAAGAAATTTAATGACAACGAACAGGTGTTAGCGATGTATATGCGCGTCCAAGCGCCAAGTTTGTTCGACCGGTATGGTAGCTTTTCTCACATATGCATCCAGATCCGTTCAAATGAACTCTGCATCGGCGCTGTGTAGCGCATTCGCGCAAACGCCTGGTAGCCAATCCGACTCGCGTAACGAGGCGATTTCTCGCATGTGTAAACGCGATTGTCGAGTACATGTTCGATGTAGTTTCTGGACACGAGGTACACTAGATCGCGAGAACCCACGGAAGGTGGAGAGAGAATTCCTGGAACTCGAGGGGAAGCGACGAACAGAGGGGAGGGAAACTCTGGGGGCAAAGGCACCCGGGTGACCGCGTGCCTTGCATGGGGGTCTCTATACAACTAGTATAGGCGTTTCTACACTCATCGATTCGTGGGGTAAAGTGGCATGACGCTCTCCAACACCGACATACGCGCGCGTAGCGTACGCTTACGTGGGATACACAGAAACCAACGGGTTTTCCGACTCTCCAACAGATGTGTACACCTTGCCACGCAGATCTGTTCGCACACCTTAAAATACGTATAAAATTTGAGCGGAGCTCAGAAATTTTATCGCGTATTTTTTTAAACATCGATAGGGGTGCAGATTACGCGAAAATCGAATTATTAATCTTTCACGGGGAGAAATTGCAGTTTATTTCAGAGATTGTCGGTTGCCTCGAAGGGTTTCGAGTGACAAAGGAACTTTAAAACAATATGTGTAAAAAAAATTCACGAAGGATACAGTTTTTTTTTTTTTTACGAAGAAAAAAAGTTTTCGTAAATTTCGTAAAGTAATTTTATTTATCGTTAAAACGCGAAAAATTTGAAAATTAAAAGAAAATCTTGAAAATTGATTATTCTTTCGTATTTACGAACTTTTAATCGATGATTACGAAGCTAATGAAATATCGTTTTTCTTTTCTTGAAAGTTTGGGAACCCCCATGAATAATAGGGTTATCGGAGGGTGACATAGATAAGGTATCGCGTTTATTGTTGTTCACATTTTTTATAAGAGTCTAAATATTTTCATAAAATTTTCAATCGATAATTTTCGAACGAAAATTATTATCGACAGAACGAAGATAAGTATCGAGTACCGGATATCTTTTCCAAGATATTTTTCTGTACTCCGCAAAAGTGTGCGATAAATGATTAGCGACTATCGAAAAAATGGGTTTCTGAATTCCGAATTCATAGAAATTTAATCGTTTTTCTCGGTTGGGAAGGAAAAAAAAGATTCTGAGAATCAAATGTAAAATTTCAAATTTCTTATACTTCTCCGCCGCAACGATAGAGAGATCGAGAGAATGGAGAGGGGGCTTCGCGGGGATTGTCGCGTGGCTCGTTGGCGCCTGATTATTCCCATATAAATAATCGCCGTTCTCGGTCTTCGCTGGGTCCGTGATTGCCATTTGCTCTCGGGGACACGAGCGAAGGCGCTCTTTCTCTCTCCTCCATCGTTCTCTCGAACTATCAGTAAACGTTGATCGCTGGCGTCATCGCCTCTCTCTACTCAGTGACTTTCGATTGAGCTTCTCGTCTCATCTCGCGGCGTCTGTTTCTCATCTCGTCTCTCGCGTCAGCGGCCGCGTTACGCCGTACCGAGAGATGACCGTGCTGTATCTATCTTTCTTCTTCTGCTTCTTCTTCTTCACATCCTCAGCATGCCGAGCATTAAGACTCGTTGCTCACGAGATCTTATGAATGGAAAATTACCCAACTGCTATTCTTTCTCACTCTTTTAATCCTTTCGCGCCTACACACCGACGAAATATGTGGTCGCAATTTAAAAACGAAAAAAATTTATCGAAAAATAATCCATCAATTTTGCTCCGAAAAAATCGTCGATATAAAAACGATTTTTTTTTTTACTCAATTTTTGTTAATCGCCAATCGCAGCAACTGAAATGCCCTCAATACCATATTACGATTTTTGATACATATTTTTATCAAAAACAATCGATTCTTTGATTTTTATTGACAAAAAAAAATTAACTCGAAAAAAAAAATTTCACTCATATTTTTTTTGGATACGAAATGAAAAAAAAAAAAAAAAAAAATTGGGTTCAACGAAAATTTGGTGCGGAATCGTTGAAATGAGTTTCGGAGCGAAAAATACTTGCGGACGAAATCGAGAGTGATCGGCGCTCGAAGTAATTCGAATAAAAACTATAGGCGCTAATTTCAACCAGGAAGAAGATCTTTCTCTCTCTCTCTCCCCCTCGGACCTCTCCTTACTTCTCGCTCTCGAGGGAAAACGATTATAGAGCTTCTTATTGTTAGTCCCGGCCGCAACGGACGCGGAACGGCGACTGAGTCAGCGCGAAGAGAGAAACAGCTCAATTCCTCATGCATCCAACACATCCAACACTTCTGAGAATCAGACGGACCTATCCTCGATCTTTTAACTCGCAAAAGTACGCGATATACGCCTCTTTGCTTCTCGGCAACGGATATACGTATATTTCGTAGCTGCAGCGTACATCCAAGAGAGACACCCATATCGTCTCGATGTTTTATAAATAGATACGGTCATCTTGCAAATAGATACGATGGTGGTGTTACAGAAGCATTTTCAGAGGGAAGGGGAGAGAGCCTTAGGAACCGCGAGTTGTCGCGATAAGGAGAGACGCGCATTGGATATTGTCGCATCCAATGCCCGCGCGTTTTCGTATGTTCCGCGCGGCATCTTTTTTTTTTTTTTTTTTTTTTTTTTTTACTTTTTCAAGCTTAGGCGCGTCCTCTTGTTCTTGTTTCTCTTATTCTTGTTTCACGTCCGGCTGGCGCCTGCAGCGAGACTGGCGGCGTGGATTCTTGTTTTTTTCTTACTCTCTTCTCCGTTTTTTTTTTTTTTTTTTTTTTTTTTTTTAATGCTCTCATTGCTTTCTTTCGAGTCTCGAGTTCGGTTTGTATTCTCGCTTCTCTTCGTCCCTTCGCTCCTCGGTCACTCGTTTGTAAAGCCCGACCGCCCGACGTAGCAGCGCACGCCGACTACGAGAGAAGCCGCGGAAGCGTGAACGGGGGCTGCTGCTGGTCGAGATGCTAATTCCTACCAGACTCGCTGCGAGGTTTTGCTGGGTTTAAAAATTCCTCGGTTTGCCACGAGACTAAGATCTCGATGAGCTTCTCGATGTCTCAGATTTTGAAAAAGATTTTTTCATTTCGAATTTTCATTTTTTAAGAATTTCTCCGATGTGTTTATATATTACGAAGTTTAATCGTGAATTTCCGTCTTTTCGTTAAAATTTCGATATTTTTTTTTTTTTTTTCGGATTTTTAAAAAATCCGTTGAATTTTCAACTCCAGATTTTCGCCAATTTTATTATTATTTCAATTTAATACTCCGAAATGCACACGAAAGTCAACCATTCGTACATTTGCATATCATAGTCCGCGTCTATCAATATTGAAAATAACTATATTTTTCATCGCCTTATTTTCTTTTTTTCTTTTTTTTTTTTTTTTTATCATCTTGTTCTCGGGTGCCTTCATTAATACGCGCGAAGGCCCGATGACGTATTACCGGAAGTCTCCGCCCCCGGTATCTCGAGTTTTCTCAACTCTCCGTTGCGCGCCGCACCCTTTACTCCTTTTTTTTTTTACACTACCGCGATCGCTTCGTTTCTCGATCTACTCGCCTCTCGGCTCTCGACGACTGAAACATCATCGTGGGTTGCGACGATCGTCGGTCGCCTACGCGCAAAACGCCACGCTTCATCCACGCGAGGGTCTCCGCGAGTAGACCTCGATTATCGTTCGATCAATTTTAAACGTTATAAATCAATGAAATTCGATTAAAGCTGAATTTTTTTTTTTTTTTTTTTTTTCATCTCGTCGTCTCCGAATTGCCTTCACTTAAGTAATAGTCGTTCATCATAATTTTTACTTTTTTTTTTTTCTTCATACGCACTATTTTTAGACACTCTGTATAAATTGCGTTATCGTTATAGTTATAGCAGTTAAAATCGTGTTTGGTGCACCTGGTAGCTTGCAACTTATCGCGGCCTTTCGAGTTCCCGACACTCCGGTGAAAGTACTACACTCGATGTTGCCGTTCTACCCGAACGAAAAGAGTGTAAAAAAAAAATTAAAAAAAATGAAATACAAAAAAGAAAATGCCGTCTGAACGCCTACGCGCAACGGGCGCGTATGCAACAAAAATTCCTCATCGTAAAATAAATATAAAAAAAATAAAAATAACTGGTAGCGGATGAGAAAAAAATTTCGAAAAAATTCACGTAGATATATCAAAGTGTAGCTTCTTCGATGAGTCAGAAAAAAATGCTTATAAAAATCCTCGTAGCCAATGCTAGAAGACTACATTCCTCGCGTCCGCATATTTTACCTTTGGAATTCGTAATTTATATACTATTTGCTGCATCATCATTGCATCTCGAAAAAAATATCGATTATATCGCGAAGTATCGATTTCACAGGAAAAAAGCCTAAAAATAATAATGTGTTTCCAAGTAATACGGAGACGAAATTTTTTTGCAAAAAAATAAGTTTGGCGCATCGATAAGACGACAATAAATAATTGAAATAATTATTAATTATTTATATTTAAAATCAATAAAAATTAACTATAATTAATTAATTAATTTTTTTTTACGTAGAAATTCGTAGACGAAAATTGCAAAAATTAAAAAACGTATATAATTATCTATAAAAATATAATAATCATATATATAATTTTTGGGGAAAAAAAATGATATTAATGAATAAATTGTTTTTTTTTTTTTTTTTTTGCAGCGGTGGCGATAACTTGTTACTGCGAAGGTCACTGTCCTGACGATCGTCAGAATGGTACCTGCGAGGGTAAGCCGGGAGGTCACTGTTTCAGCGCGGTTGAGGAGGTCTGGGATCCGGAAACCGGAAGATACGAAGCTGAATATTCGTACGGATGTTTGCCACCGGACGATCAAGGATTTCTCCAATGCAAGGGTTACCTAGTGCCGCATTTGCAGGGCAAAAGTATAATGTGTTGCAACAATACCGCGCAATGCAACAAAGATATATTTCCGGAGTACAAGCCGCGGCCGACGCCGCCGCCGGCACCGAACTCTCTCGCATCCGGTGCATCGCTAATCATTCTCGCCGCAACGCTATCCGTTTGTCTGATAGTCTTTGGTATCGCTATAGTGGTCATTTACACGCGTTATCGACGGAAAGAAAGGGGACCGTGTCTTGTGCCGTCGCAGGGAACTCTCAAGGATCTCATAGAGCAAAGCAGCGGTTCCGGTTCCGGTTTACCGTTATTGGTACAACGAACGATCGCTAAACAATTGGCTCTTTCCCAGTGCGTCGGTAAGGGACGGTACGGCGAGGTTTGGTTGGCACGTTGGCGCGGCGAAAAAGTAGCGGTCAAAGTATTCTTCACCCTCGAGGAAGCATCGTGGTTTCGCGAAACGGAAATTTATCAGACCGTTCTTATGAGACACGACAATATTCTCGGATTCATCGCTGCCGATATAAAGGGCACCGGTTCGTGGACGCAAATGCTTCTGATTACCGATTATCACGAGAGAGGATCGTTACACGATTATCTACAAACTACGGTACTCGATCATCCGAGTTTACTCGCCATTTGTCTGTCCATCGCTTCCGGCGTGGCGCATCTACATACGGAGATTTTCGGCACGAGAGGAAAACCGGCTATCGCTCACAGGGATATTAAGAGCCGAAATATTCTTGTCAAGAGAAACGGCGAATGCGCACTTGCGGATTTTGGTTTGGCTGTTAGATTTATAAGGTGAGATGAATACTCTTTTTTTTTTTTTTTTTTTTTTCTATCGATGTTAAGAAAAATCGGCGATTTTTTGGTAATCGAAGATCAACGAGTCGATCTCGAAAAATCGAAAAATCTCGAGACTTTTTTTATTTTTTTTTTATTTTCAATTAATGTTATGAAAAATTGGCGATGTTTTGGATAATCGAAGATCAACGATTCGATCGCGAAAAATCGAAAAATCTCGGGACTTTTTTTGTTTAATTAACGTTAAAAAAAAATTACGAAATTGCTGATTAAAGATTAAAAAAGATTTCGAAAGATTTTTTTTTTTTGGGAAATATTTAATTTTTTTTTCAAACGGTATATCATTTTTTTATTCATAGATTTATTATATGTGGGAAAGGTGTTCGAGAATTTTTATCTACGATCTATGCGTATCGAGGTGTTTTTTTTTATCTCGAAGTTTTTTCGATCGTTCGATCGATCGTTCTACTTCGCGAAGCTAAAGATGGAATATGTCTCGATATAACTATAATTTCTTCAGCGGTCTCATAAATAATTTATCTCACGAACTCTACGACTCTACGAGTTCCACTTTATTCGCGATCTATTAATAATTTATCAATTATAAATACCCGTTTCTTACTCTTATGTTTATTTGTTGTTTTTTTTTTTTTTTTTTTTTTTTTTTTTCGTAGTGAGAGCGGCGAGATCGACATAGCGCCGAACACGAGAGTGGGAACGAGAAGATACATGGCGCCTGAGGTACTCGACGAGAGCTTAAACACGTCTTCGTTCGATGCCTTTAAAATGGCTGATATGTATTCCGTTGGCCTCGTACTGTGGGAAGTATGCAGGCGATGCGTTACCGGCGGCAAAGTCAGCACTGCCGAACCTTATGCACTTCCTTATCACGACGTTGTACCAAGCGATCCTGACTTCGAGGACATGAGGCTCGCCGTTTGCGTAAAGAGACTGAGACCGACGTTCCCGTCGAGATGGGAACACGATCCGGTAAATATAGATATATATTTTTTTTTTAATCCGATTTTTTCTCATTTTTTCCGATTTTTTCTCGATTTTTCGAAAACTCGATTTCTTCGATTTCTCGAAAATTCGATTTTTTCCAATTTCTCGAAAATACGATTTTTTCGATTTCTCGAAAATTCGATTTTTCGAAAATTTAACGTTTTAATAAACGTCTTAATAATTTAATTTAGAAAAAACTTTATAATAATTTTTTTTTATTTTTTTTATTACAGGTTCTCTTCGCGCTGAGTAAATTAATGGCGGAGTGTTGGCACGGAAATCCGGCAGTGCGCCTGACCGCGTTAAGAGTCAAAAAGACAATGTCGAAACTGCACATCGACAACGCCATCAAAATAGTGTAGTGTCGGATTAATTTTGTTGTTGTTTTTATCATTGTGCGTGTTGACTTTTGTGTTCTTCAATGTTAAACGGCGAAGAAACCCCTTGTAAATAATTGCTGACTCCGCGTCGTTCTCGTCGACGTCGATATATATATATATATATATTATTTTTTTTTTTTTTTCATACTTGTAAATAGCTCCGTTTTTTTTCATTCGAAATAATTTTTTTTTTTTTTTTTTTTTTTTTCATTCGACACTTTAATTTCGAGACGAGACGATACTTGCCCGTGTAAATAATTGTTCCCGATGTAAATAGTAAATAGCTTTTAACAGACTGCAGCCAGAAGAAGACTGAGTACTGAAGATTTAATTATTGACGCGATTGTACGAATGGGAGCTCATCAGAGCGCGTGTGTGAAATTATTTTATATCATGTTTTAGTTCTTTAATGTTGTAATCTTCCTCGGTTAATATGTTTTGTTTACATTATTTTTTTCGATCTTTTTAGACGAAAAAAAAAAAAAAGAAAAAAGGAGAAAAAAAATCATTGGCTATTTGTTGAATCACTGTTGATCGTTATTATAGTCATATATTCTACACTCTAATATCTCTTATATCAAATACGCGCATTGTGTAAATTTGGAGAGAAAAAAAAAAAAAAAAAAAAAGAAAAGTTTATCGAATCAAAGACGCAGTCAGGATTAGTCGAGGATTTTTTTTACTGGATATTATTGTGAGTTCGATTTTACAACGATCCAGTGAAAGATTGAGTATCGATGAAAAATTACGAAGAAAAAAAAAAAAAAAAACAAAAAAAACGGAATATCATTGGTTATTATGTAACTTTCATATTTGGCATATCCTCGCAATATTGCACATATTTCGTGTGTATCTTATGATATATATTTATATATCATTGTAAACAAAACAAAAACTATCATGAATAGTCGAGAGAAAGATTGAGAAAAAATAATAATGAATAATCGGAGGTATCAACCGAAAAAAAATATATATATTGTGAGAAACGTAAAAAAAAACAAAAAATACACTGTAAATTAAATGAAAAACATAGTTATTTGTAATAATAATGGGGCCTGTTAGCTTGGGGTCAGTGGCTCAATAATGTTATTATTATTATGTTTATTCGGAAGAAAGAATGGAAAAAAAAGAAAAGGTAAAATGAGTCAAAGCGCGATGCACGGCTCGGCCTGTTGTTAATTAATTCATTGGTTCCCCGCGGCTATGTGTCACCCGTGAATTATATCGATTTGTAAATGTATTATAATAATTGTATGAACGTTCGGGAGAGTTAGAAAAAATGTCAGAGAGCGAGAGACAGAGATAAAAAAATAAAAATTTCTTTAGGAGATCGAAGATCGCGAAGAGGCGATCGTGAATAATGAAAATTTATATTTTTAACGAGTATTAAATGATATCATCTTTTTCATATTGACTTTGTTTACTTACCGTTGATCGCATATCCTGGCAAACGTGGTGATGGTTATTATCGATTTTCAAAGGATTCGGTACTTTCGAAAGGATTATTTGTGTCGCATGTGGACGATTTATTTGATTTTTCACCGTTACAACAAAAACAACCGTTACTCGCGAACAACAAAAATAATGTCCGGACGAGACTTTCACAGAAATTGTCCGAGTCGACGCGCAACTTCGGTAAAATTTAAACAAACGGCTCGAAATACCAAATCATAACGGTTTGAAGTACTTTGACGCGAATTTAAACGCACAAATCATAATTTTATCAAGTCCGCACGTAAGTACTCGTATATTTCGAATGATAACATCAATAACTAACCGAAATACCAAACTTCCGTCGACGCCCACTACAAGGAAAGTGGTGCTGTAATCGGAGCGAAATCCTCGAAAAAAAAATACTTCATTTTCTTCGCGTTGGCCGTACTGATATTGCGAGCTAAGAGACGCCGCTCAATCCCCGGTTCCCGGTCTGTTACGTGCCGCCATTTTTATTATCGGAAAGCGTGTTTATTCGCGTCGTGTGATTTTACGGACATACTGACTTGGTAAGTGCAAGAAAAAACCTACAATCCTATTATCCCGATCCGCGTTAGATCGCTATTGTTTTGAGTACTAACAATCCTTCTTAGCCTCACTTTTTGAACGTAAAACTGAAAGATTCCTATCCTCCCTGTCGATTGGCTGTTGAACGCGTCCTCAGACCATTTTTTTACTCATAGAATGTATATTCTTGTTTTCTCCAACTTTATTTCCGACAATACGGCCTAAGCGTAGCTCCGTTCCAGTAGAGATCTATTGCTAAAGTGCGGTTATAGGTAAAGCATGTTCTTCGATAATTCGTTGCGAAAATAAGTGCACCGAGATCTCGATTGATCAACATTTGTTACACTGTGCCTCGAGAATGACTAAAGCGCGACATCCACATCGATTGCTCGACCAATCGAATGTGTCGCGTCTTAAACTCACTGATTTGGCAAAAAAAAAGAAAAACAATCGTATTATTGTTTCTGTGTGTACAAAATTTCGACTCCTTTACCGGATGCCGAGGTGAGTTACTCCGGGTAGAAATAACTGTTAATCGGCGACGAAAATTTTCGGTAAATACGTTAAGTGGCGCGCAGGTCTTCGCGAGAGGTCGGCCATTGGTCGTTTGGGGAATAGAATACGATGAAAAGGATAGCAATGGGTTACGGAAGGGGAGGGGGGCATACAACCTCACGTTCCCCGCCGTCGCGTCACTTCAGTCCTACGGAAATTTCCGCCGTGCAAGCGTTTGCGTTTCGTTTCTAGTCGTAACAAATATTTTCCCTCCGAATTCCTTCTACCTCACCAGTTTTTTTTTTATTAAACAATAGAAAGTTCGGACGCGTGTTCTTCGTGCTTTGCAATCGAGTTATACGAGTGTAACAATCCTGTAGATACGGCGACGAAAATATCGCTCGGTGAGAGACGCAAATCATTTTTTTCTTGGTAACGCCGGGACGCCATTTTATCAGACGGCCGGCGTCGTTGTCGTCCGCCAACGAATTTATACGCGAAAATCATTGTGTCGAGATTCGAAACAAAAATCACATCGATCCGAGCATCGATTGTTGTGGAAACTCATTTCTTTTAATCGTTGGTGGAAAAAAAAAAAATTACGATTTGTTTTCATTATTGCACAAGTGCGCGCAAGCGTCGGAGTTTTACGAAATACGTAGCAATAAGAGAAAAATCGCATATTTCGAGGGACCAACGACAGTGCGCGCCGAAATAACATAACAAATATATAAATGCATGTTAAAAAATGTTTTATTTATGCAAATTATTAATTTCGGAGTTACAAATTCGAAATGCATACGCTTTGAAATCGTCAGGTGGAAGACGCATTTCTCAAATTCTCCTTTCCCCTCTCACCGTTCCTCCATTAACAGGAAACGAATGTGATACATCGTCAATTGCTCCGATCGGTCGTTCATAATATTTTCTGTCCGCAGGTTTCAAAACGAGCCGAAATGCCGGGTTTCAGCAGCGTTGGAACATTTAAAATCTTCATCGGCAATCTTGCCGACAAAACATCGAACGCCGATATAAAGCCGCTGTTCGAGAAGTACGGCAAAGTCGTTGAGTGCGACGTTGTGAAGAATTATGGTTTCGTGGTAAGTTTTCGATTGTAAGAAAACTCAAAAAAAAAAAAAAAAAATTTGATTATTTTTTATTTCAAAAATCATAATTTCTCGATTATTTCAATAAAAAATAATCATTTCTCGATTACTTGAATGAAATTTTTGATTGTAACAAAACTCCGGAAAAAAAAAATTTGTTTATTTTTTATATAAAAAATCATAATTTCTCGATTATTTCGACTAAAGAATGATAATTTCTCGATTATTTCGATTAAAGAATGATAATTTCTCGATTACTCGAATAAAAAAAAAAAATCATCAAATCGCGATGTAATTTCGTTAAAAAAAAAAATTTATTTCTCAAATTTCGATTTTGGAAAAAAATTAATTTTGAAAAATATTTTTTTGAAAACAGCACATGGAAAACGAAGAAGCAGGAAGGAACGCGATTCAAAATCTGAACAGCCAACTGGTTCACGGACAGCCGATAAAATGCGAAGCAGCAAAGAGCAGAAAAGGTCCGAACACACCGACGACGAAGATATTCGTCGGTAATTTGACCGATAACACTAAAGCGCCGCAGGTTCGCGAGTTATTCGCAAAGTTCGGTACGGTCGTCGAGTGCGACATCGTTCGCAATTACGGTTTCGTTCATCTCGAAGCTACCGGCGATATAAATGACGCGATCAAAGAATTGAACGGCATGATAGTCGACGGTCAACCGATGAAAGTACAGATATCGACGAGCCGCGTAAGACAGAGGCCCGGTATGGGAGATCCCGAGCAATGCTACAGATGCGGAAGAGGCGGACACTGGTCGAAGGAATGTCCGAAAGGCGGAATGGGAGGCGGACCCGACAGGAATGGTTTCAGGGACAGAATGTTTGGACGCGACCCGTATCCTCCACCGCCGCCACCACCGTTCCTCAGGGACAGACTCATGGGTGGTGGCCGCTTCGGAGTAAGTGTCTCGGCTATTTTTCAATTAATATTCAAATTAATTGCTCCGAAAAAGAAAAAAAAAAAAAAATGCCATTTGAAAATTAATTTCGTATTGTAAAAATTTCGATGGCAAAGGATTTTTTATCAGTCTCCTGGAAATATATAAAATCGGTCCTATAGTCTCGATACAGAATATCGGAGAAAAAACTATTGATCTCTAAGATTTTTTTCATTAATAAAAAAGAGATAAAACAATTTTTTATAAATATAAACTTAATTTTTAAAATCTAAGGAAGCTTTTCCTTTTGTTGAACTTTTATGGTTTTCGGAGTAAAAATTATCGAAACTTAATAGTCTCATTTTTTTAAAAGCGCTTTTATAGACTCGTATCGAAAAATTATGCAACGGCGATGTTAATTCGTTCGCTTAAGTACGGAAATTTGTTATTGTTTTATTTTTTTTAAGTGATAAAACAATTTTTTATAAATATAAACTTTGTTCTTAAAATCTAAGCAAACTTTTCCTTTCGGAGTAAAAATGATCGAAAATTATGCTCTCATTTTTTTAAATCGAAATTTTTGCGCCACAAGAAAAATTATGCAACGGCGATATTAATTCGTTCCCTTAAATACAAAAATCCTAATTATTAACATTTTTTTAAAGAGATACAACAATTTTTTACAAACATAAACTTAATTCTTAAAATCTTCGCAAACTTTTCCTTTGCTTGAACTTTTACTATTTTCGGAGTAAAAATTATCGAAATTTAATGCTCCGATTTTTTTAATTCGTATCTCGAAATTTTTGCGCCAAAGAAAAATTATGCAACGGCGATGTAAATTAGTTTTTTATTTTTATTTATTTTTTTCCTAAACTTACGCGCCTTTTAGAGAATTTATTTTAACGGAAATTGTGTATTGTTGGTCGAACAGGACTACGAGAGTTACTACGACAGGAGAGGATTCGAGGACACCAGGGATCTCTACGAAAGGCGGTTTACGGGTATGACAGGACCCCGTGACATGGGCAGTAGTAGTACCATGCGCGGGCGTGACTTTCCACCAATGCCCCCTATGCCTGCTGCTCTAGGTATGGGAACCATGCGGGACAGCGCTTTCTCACGGGGCAACGAGTACGGAATGTTCAGCAGGCGATCGCCACCACCTAGCGGCAACAATGGACGATTCAGGTGAGTCGGCAACAGAAAAAAAATCCTCCAAAAAATCGAAAATCGCGATATAAAAAAAAAAAAAAAAAAAAAAAAAAAAAAAAAAAATTCCCAACAAAAATTAATTTTTCCGAAAAAAAGTCATAATATTTTTTTTCTCGTTATAATAAATATTTTTTTTTTTTTTTTTTTTTTTTTTTTTCTCAAATCGGTTCGTGCGAATTGGGTTTCGGTGATTCGTCGACACACATGTTTTTCTCTTTCGTCACTTCGGGGATATCGAAAAAAAAAAAAAAAAAAAAAAAAAAAAAACCGATATATTTCTGAATTTCTTTTCTTCTAAAACACACGTATATATATGCAGCTATAACACTTCGCACGTTTATTCTTCGTCTTTCGCTAGTGTAGAAAGCTTGAAAAGAAGAAAAAAAAAAAAAAAAGAAAAACACAAATTTTTTTTCTCCACTCTGTATATCATACTTTCGCTTAAACTTTACACGCAATTTTTTTTCTTGTTTTTTCCTCGACAACGATTCGCAACTCTGCGAATTAAGTTCATCAATTTTTTTTTTTTTTTTCCACGTTACACATTTCAGTGAAAACTTCGGAAAGTACTGAAAGTAGAAGAAAAAAAAGAAAAAAAAAAAAAAACGACGATTTTTTTTTTTTTTTTTTTTTTTTTTCTGTATTAATCATGTTGTGCGATCCATCAATCGTGTAGAATCGATTATTTATTGTGACGCTGTTATAGTAGAGGCATGTACGAGGACTTCAGCCGAGATTCGTTTGAGGAGCGTAGGTAAGTAAAAAATTTAGCTGCGCTAAATGACACTACAAAAAAAAAAAAAAAACAAAAAAAAAAGTAGAAGAAATTAACAAATTTCTATCTACGAGTCCATCACTCTATCCAAAACGTTCCTCCCACGCCTTCTCGTCGCCGTCGCTCGGTTGCACTTTTCTCGACGTCGCGAAAGCTCCTCGGTACCAGAGCAACCGCCATGTTAATTCGGAAACGCCGAGAAACGCGTTAATAAAATTAATCAACTCGTCGGGTGAAAAACAAAACACACATAGGAGACGACGCGCCCGTAGTACTCGAGAGCAAAAAAAAAAAAAGTTGAAAAGCCAAACAAACAAAAAAAAAGGAAGAAAAAGGACAATAAACACATGAAAAATGCGCGCGCTGCGGTCTCGGGGAACCCGACGTGGAGAAGAGCTATCGGCACAAATATATATATATATATATACCAAAACCCCACAACAACCCTTTTGCTGTTTAAAATTCCATCACATCAATAATAATTGCTATTCGTTTAGCAAACTTCGCCGGCAATGCGGTTTTTTTTTTTGCGTCGATGATATTTCTCTAAATCGTTTTAATAACTCGTTATGCAACGCGTTTTTTTTTTTTTTTTTTTTTTTAAATCGCCCACTGTATTCCACGAAAATTTAACGTTATTATGCGACAATCGTTGAACTTTTTTTGGGCCCATAAAGCGCGGAAACTGCTCCATCTTTTTAACAAATATTTGAATTAATAATCACAATTTTTTAAAATCACGAAAAAAGTCTGCAAAATATTGTAATCAGATTTTCAAATTTTTCATGTTTCGCTGAATATTAGTTGCAAAATAAAATCTTATTTTTTATATTGCGGCGATATTAACGCCTCGCTGACTTCAAATTTTTTTTAAACGATTCTATGACTCACTATAAAATTTGGATGACATCATTCGTTTTTTTTTTTAACTTGTTGTTTCATCGATTCTTTTATAGTTATTTATTTTTTTTTTTTTTTTCAAAGTAACAATTTTTTTTTTTTTTTTTTCTACTCATTAAAAAAACGTCTTGCGAATCTAAAAATCGTGTTTCAAGGGCTCAAAATTTGTTGCAAGCGATTAAAAAGAAAAGACCATTCGCGTGAACGACGGTCTGCTGTTAAAAAAACGAAAATTAGTTGAAACGAAAATAAAAAGTCTGCGGAATTCGTTTGGAAAGAAAGAAAAAAAAAAGTAAATAAAAATAAAATAAAAAACGTGGTTGCGATAACGAACGGACGTGCTGAATTGACGGTTCAATTGTTCAATGTTTGTTCGTTAGCAGACCGGGAATACGAGGGCCATCGCCGTCGCGCCGGTTCGCACCATACTAAATCGTCGCGTCGGGATATCGGATCGGTCTGTCGGTCTGTGTCCGTCGTCGTCGGTCAGTGTACGTCGTCTGCGCCCGTCTACGTCTTCGTCGTCTCTGCGTCTACCTTCGCCGTCGCCGTCCTCGTCCCCCGTCTGCGTCGTCGTTGCTACGCCGTCGCCTTACGCCGTCGTCGCTGTTGCAGGAAGCCTCTCGGGACCGATGATACACTTGGCCACCGCCCAATGTCAAGTGAAACCGAAAGCAAACAAACAAACAAACAAACAAAAAAAAAAATTACAAACTTTTCGCCCCGAGTTTCCTCCCTCTCGTACCCCCCATTTTTTCCGACCCTTCGTGCGCCCGAGAAACGAAAATATTCGAGATATATAGACGATATATAGATAACGTAGAAATCGATAACAAATGCCGCGTTACGGCACGCCACAGAATTGACGATTTGAAAAAAAAAAAAAAAACATTAAAACTAAAAACAACGGGAAAAAAAAAAAAAAAACGAAAAATTAGTTAACGAGAAAAATCGACGACGAAGATACACGATAATATTTTTCTTTGATTTTCACATCATTAGATATTTTTTTTTTTTTTTTTTAATTTGTTAGGCACCATTTTTTTCCCCCCCGATAATAGTGCAAAATTCGCGAATTCAGGGATTCGGAGTATTTTTTTTTTTTTAAATCCGAGAAAGCATGCAATCGCGTTTAAATAAAAGATGCCACGAGATCCTCGCGTTTGTTACAATTTTTTTTTATCGTCATATATATATTTTTTTTTTTTTTTTTTTTTTTCTTCATATATATATATATATTCGTAAACGATTAATGTATTGTGAAAAAAAAAAACAAAATGAAGTTTTGGACAAAGTGTCTTAGACACGCGTCGACCGGTTTACTCGGACGATAACGACGAAGATTAGATAGCGACAGATTTAATGAAGAATAACAAAAAAAAAAAAAATTAAGTAAAAAAAATAAAATAAAATAAAAGTTTAAGAAAAAATGAAACAATATCGATATACCAATTGTAGGCGTAGTGAAAACGTAATCACCCCTTTTTAATAAGATAGGATAACGATGATAAAGAAAATGAAAAAAATCTGACGCTCGGTAAGGAATTTAAACGATTGTATTAACGATATCTGAGTAATAATTGATTATTAGAAGCAAACGGTCGAGAAAAGCGTTGGAAAAAAAAAAAAAAAAAAAAAAAAAAAATATCAACAATTCTGCACTTTTTTTTCTCCCCTTCTATTAATGGTGTACAAAAAAACAACAACAACAATATCTTCGTTTTAGCCCGCAAAAAACGTATCCCGCACTCACGACGTGAAATCGTATTTTTTTCCTTGCTAATTATAATGAATAATGAATAATGTGTAATAAACGTGAAAAATAATTAAAAAAGCAAAAAAAAAAAAAAAAAAAAAAGAATAAATAAAACAAACGTGGAACCATGTAATTGTGAAAGGAAATTCGATCGAAACAGAAAAATAATTAACGATTCGTGTATTTTAATTTTTTTTTTTTTATTTTTTTTTAATTTAATTTATTTAACATCCGTGGATCGTTAAAATTCGTGCGATATTTTCCTCCAAAACAAATATTTTCCCCCCCACCCCACCCCCGGCCCCTTCCCAAAAAAAAAAAAAAAAAAAAAAAAAACGAACGAAAAAAAACTTTTAAAAAATCGGCATCGCTTCGCTGGCTTCCTGCGTCGTACGCGCCGTGTTCCGCGCTCGTTCGCGTTATCGCGCAGACGCGTACTTCGTTTCGCCATTTTGCGCAACTCTCGCATATTATTAATCTATTAATCCTCGACATGTATGTACATATGTGTGTACCCCACTTTTTAGCTTTTTTTTTTTTTTCACTCTACAAATATTTCCTGCAATCGATCGAAAAAAAAAAAAAAAAAAAAAAAAAAATTGAAAAAAAAAACGAAAAAAAAAACATTAATCGGCGTTCTGGTGAAAATTCCAGGCACTCTCTGCTTTCCTTGGCACTTTCTTTCACTATCCTTTCCGCATCCGCACAAAATCTTCGATCCTTTCTTACCGACAGAGCTACCAAATTAAATCGTTTAATAACGAAATAAAATGCACGTCGACGTTTTTCTCACATCGAACGTTTTTTTCTATGTCAATATTACTCAATTAATACGATACAATATGGTACCTCTGTATATCCCGAAACAAAAAAAAATAATAATAATAATAATAATGAACTTAACCTCACAGTATTGCGTGTGTATGGATTTTTGTTTCGACTCCGTGTGTCTGTGAGTGTTCGTCTTTTCGTTTCCGTTCAATAAAGAATCTTTGAGAATCGACGGGAAAGAGAAACAAAAAACGTACAAAGAGTTTTCCGTTTTCTCTAGAAACCTTTTCCATTTTTTGATTATCTTATTTCAACGACACTTTGGTTTGAAGTTTCGACAAATTTGCCGCTTGGATCGCGACGGAACACCACCCAATTCGTAACGGAAATTTTGCCGTAAAAAATGTTCGTTGCGCGTATCGTAAAAAAAAAAAAAAGATTTCTCGTAGTTTTCACGCTTTATCGCGATCGAATATAACTGTTGAAAAACAAAAGTCTTTGATGAAAATGTGAGAATCATGTTGGTTGTTGTTGACGGATATTTTTCAGACCAATTGGCACTGCGGAAGAGGTGGTCGCGCACGACATAGGGTACGGTACAGGGTACAGTACCGCGTACGGCGCGAATAAATCGATTCACACATATACGGACGTGGATTACTAACAATAAATATCATTTTACCATAAAAAATGAAAAGAAAACTTCACAATCGAGACTTCTCTCTCACGTGTGTGAAAATCGCGACAATTTTTCTCAAACATTTCACGTGAATCATATAACATTAAACGAATGACGTCATGTTTCATTGAAAACAGGAAATAAAGAATTTTTCAATTTGTGTATCCGACGGCAATTTATCCCGACGAAAGAGAAATTAGAGAAAAAAAAAAGAAATTACGAAAAAAAAAAAAAAGATGCTTCGACGTACGTCCCGGTAGGATCGCATTCACCCGAAAAACCCTCAACCATCCAAACCCCCGGAAGAAGATTCGAAACAAAGTTACGAAAGAAAAAAAAAATAAAAAAAAACAATTAAACAGCTCGAAGCGTGAGAGAGACGCGGCATAAAAAAAAAAAAATTCCTCGTGAAAAGGAATTCGAAGAATCCTTGAATATTATAAATCTGGTGTGATCTTAGGCATTGAGATCGCCGATGACCGGACCGTAATCGATGGGCCCGATAATCATTCTTGGAAATGCGAGAAACTGGCTACTGATCTCGAGTGGATTCCGGTCGCAACTCTGGTCAACCATCAACCAGTGGGGCCACATTTCTCTTGTGTAAGAAAGCCAAAAAAAAATCGAAAATTTCAAGATTTAAGAAAAAAAAAAAAAAATGGCGATTGTTCGATCGAAAAAATGATTTTTTTAAACGTTCGCGCCAAAAGAGGTACGCGCTGAGAGCAATGTTTTATTTCTCAGGTATAAAAATGGGAGTCGACTTTTGCGATACAGAAGCACTCGACAACATTGGCACATTGTACGAAAGACGTTTTTTTCGCGCGCCATTCGAATGAAGGTAACGTATTTTAAATGAATAGCTAAGTATCGCATATCGATAAGTCGATATCGAATAGTTCTATAGATGCATAGAAAATATCATTGCCAAAGTATATCGATGTTTGTAGCGAAAATATACGGCTTCTTTGGAGTTAATTAGTTGAAAGTAGAGTCTCAATAACTGAAGTATCGAACTTCGGATAAGAAGTTTTTACGTTCCGAACCGTAATTATCTTAAAAAAGGCATAATATAGTTTTTTTAATCTAATATAAAAAAAAAACCTTTGCTACCTCGTGGCATAAAAAAAAAAGTTATGCACTTTTAACGCGTAAATTATAGAGATAATATCACAAAATTGATAAAATTACGAGACCGGAAATTCCACGAAATAGAATTTCTCATTCGAGATAAGATGTGACATTTTGAACTAACGGAGCATTTTTTACGTTCGAAAATAACGTTGGAAATAAATATCAACTCGTATAATTCGAATTCTTTAGAATTTTCTGACCCCGAGAATAATTCATCATTTCCGTCATAAAGAACATCTCTATTCGGGGTAATAATAGTTTTCTGCTGAACCTCGCGTGAGTCAATGGAGCTCCTTTCTGCCGGTTTCCCAACGCGAGAACATCCATCGATGTAGTGGGGGGTTTCTCCACAATCACGTGACACGGGGTAACGTCTGTAAAACTCAGCCTCTCAGTTAACGCGTGTTCGCGCTCCGGTAAACATCTCGTTTGTCGTTCGTGATACGATTTCTTTTCTCTTCTTCATACAATATGGCGGAAAATTTACGGTACGAACAACTTACACAACCGAACTCTCCCGCCATTCGATTCAATCGCAATAAATTCCCGCGCATGTTCGCGAAATATATAAAAATTCGAGGTTATGGCGACGTTCGTGTTTTTTAAATTATTTTTATTCATTTCCCGACATCAATTTCACACAATTGTCACGAATTCAAATGATGGGAAACGCACGTGGACTACTAAAATCTGATAACTTTCTTTTTTATTAAAAAAAAAAAAACACGAAAAAAAAATATCTTTCGATGTTTTGACGGGTCATTTTTTATTGGAGGTTATCCCAGGATTTCGAAATACAATCGAATTTTTTTATTTTTCTTTCGATAATGTTACGCACACTCGATGTTGGGAGGGAGGAAAAAAAAATTGATTAGCCCCGAAAATTTGCAGGGAAGGGCTTTTGCTGGGTATGGGTAATCCGTTGCTCGACATATCGGCAACGGTTGACGAGGATTTTCTGAAAAAATACGAACTAAAATCGAACAACGCGATACTCGCTGACGAGAAGCACAAACCGCTGTACGATGAATTGATCGAGCAGTACAAAGCCGATTTCATTGCCGGGGGATCGGTGCAAAATACGATGCGAGTGGCGCAAGTGAGTTTTCTTTTTTTTTCATCGTAAGTCTGTTAAGTCGAAAGATAAGAATACGAAAGTCATTATTTCGAGAAATAAAAAAATTTTACATTTACCGACGACTGAGAGTCACAAAGGCGTATCAAGCAATTTATCGATTAAAATCACGTGGTTTACGCGTCCTTCAGTTTCTCAGCTCTCGATAGACGAGATCCACTATGTTGCAACGACTTCGCGGCGACAGATAAGACCGCGAAGTTGTGCAATTATTATTTTTTTTTCATTTTTTCCACAGCGGGTAAATTCCATTCAAGTTAAATTTAAATTATACATATATATATGTATAATCAACTTATACAACAGCACTCGTCGTATAATTACGCAATTTTATTTATGCATATATTCCGAAACGCTGATTCAGCGACGTAATCGCGATTCCCGCGAACACGTGCGTTATACACGCTTCGCCGACACACTTTATCGATGTGAAGAGGAAATTATTCAACTTTTATTGTTTCGTTTTTTTTTTTTTTTTTTTTTTGCTGGTCATCAAAATTATTTTCAATGGGAAGGAATTGTACGAACAAAAAAATCGATTGTTCGATAAATTACGAAAATATCGATTTTTTTTTTTCGCGGTTAATTTTTTTCGTAAACACGCGAAATTTTTTATTTTTTACGAGTTATCAAAATTATTTTAAATGGAAAGGAATTATACGAAAAAAATCGATCGTCGATGCATTACGAAAATATTATTTTTTTTTTTCTTCGCGATTAATTTTTTTCGTAAACACGCGAAATCGATTTGATTTTCGTAAAAGTTTCGTAAAACAATTACGTTAATTCAATAATAGTAATTAACCTTTTCATCGTTCAAAAATAACTCGAAACACTTATATTCAGTGGTTTTTGGAGAAACCAAACGTGGCGACTTACATGGGTTGCGTGGGACGGGATAAATATTCAAAAATCCTCGAGGAGCGCGCGATAGCGAGCGGCCTGAACGTTCGTTATCAATACACCGATGCCGAGCCGACGGGTACATGCGCCGTTCTAATAACCGGCAAGGAGCGGTCACTGTGCGCGAATCTTGCAGCGGCCAATTGTTTTTCGCCTTCTCACATCGCCGAACCTGAAAATCGGAAGCTCATCGACGATGCAAACTTCATATACATTTCCGTGAGTTTCGATTTATCGATAAAAAAAATTTCGATTAATTACGAATCGTGAATAGGCAAAAAAAAAAATGCACTGTTCGATCTTTTTGATGAAAAAAAAAAAAAAAAAAAGTTTCGTAAAATTCTGAAAAAATGTTACCTATTCGCATTACGATTCCGAAAAAAAAAAAAAAAAAAGTTTCGTAAGATTCTGAAAAATGTTACCTATTCGCATTACGATTCCGAAAAAAAAATAAAAAAGTTTCATAAAATTCTGAAAAATTTTACCTATTCGCATTACGATTCCGAAAAAAAAAATAAAAAAGTTTCATAAAATTCTGAAAAATGTTACCTATTCGCATTACCATTCCGAAAAAAAAAAAAAAAAAAAGTTTCGTAAAATTCTGAAAAACGTTACCTATTCGCATTACGATTCCGAAAAAAAAAAAGTTTCGCAAAATTCTGAAAAATGTTACCTATTCGCATTACGATTCCGAAAAAAAAAAAAAGTTTCGTAAAATTCTGAAAAATGTTACCTATTCGCATTACGGCTCCGAAAAAAAAAAAAAAAATTCGTAAAATTCTGAAAATTTTTGCCTATTCGCATTACGATTTCGAAAAAAAAAAAAAAAAGCTCGGCGATCGCAGCTAAAACGTTCGATCGTAGTAAATCGTTTTTTATTCCACAAGAACTTTCAATTCCTATACTCCAGGGATTTTTCTTGACAGTCAGTCCGGAAACGATACAGGAAGTTGCGCAACACGCGCACGAGAAATCGAAGACATTCATGATGAATCTCAGCGCGCCGTTCATCTGTGAATTATTTGGCAAACCATTGAGAGCGGCGTTGCCGTACGTTGATATACTATTCGGAAACGAAGACGAAGCCGATGCTTTCGCCAAAGTAAACGATCTCAACGTTACCGATCGCAAGGAAATTGCATTGAAGATCTCGAATCTCGAGAAAATCAACGACAAGAGGAAAAGAGTCGTTATTATTACTCAGGGATCGGAACCCGTTATCATGGCGAAGGATAACGAAATTTTCGAATTTCCGGTTTCCAAATTGCCGGAGGAAAAAGTTGTCGATACCAATGGGGCCGGTGACGCTTTTGTCGGAGGTGAGAATGAATAAAAATATATTTAATGAAATGAAAAAAAAAAAAAAAAAAAAAAAAAAAAAAAAAAATAGATTATAATTTTCGGATTTAATTATTAATTTTTATTTTTTTTTTTTACAGGTTTTTTGGCGCAATACATTCAAGGCGAGAGCTTTGAAACGTCGATCGCGTGTGGTATTTGGGCGGCAACTCAAGTTGTCCAAAGATCCGGATGTACTTACGAAGGAAAACCAAACTTCGCGCCGTGACCGATAAAAATTTCATCGACCTCCTAGTAAATTGTTGTACTTAACATAATGAAAACGTATTTTTACCTGGAAGCACAATATACTGTAAAAAAAAAAAAAAAAAAAAAAAAAAAAAAAAAAAAAAAAAAAAGTTGTCAAAAAGTTTTTTTTTTTTCGATATTTCGATTTCGGTGAGCGATATTATCGATATTTTGCACCTTAAGCCCTATAAATGTTCGTTAAAAAATCAATATATTTCGTGTAAACGAAACACAGCGCCAATAGTCAAAGTTATAAAAAAGTTTACGAAAAGTATTTCGTATGCAGTTAGAAAAATTTATTATAGAAACGATAGAGCTATAAATTCATTCTTATAAGTTTTCTTCATAAAATCAATATTTTTAGTCGAATAAAAACTATAGAAATAGAAAAAAAAAAAAAAAAATTGTAAAAGCATTTTAGATAATAGTTCGCTTCCGGTTAGCGATAAGCCAAAAATAGTTATAACGAGAATCACGAGCTTCGCGTACTTTACATCGTTCGTTCTATCCGTTTTCGTCGTAAAATCAATAGTTCGAGTGTAACGACGCAATAAAGTTTATTCAAATTTCATTCGTCGCTCGAGCCGCTAATTACTTCGTCGCCGTGAAGTGAATTAAAAAAAAAAAAAAAAAAAAAAAAGAACGAAATCTCACGATGAAAATACATCGAAACAGAGTTCTCGTATTCTCTCAACGGCGATTCAACGCTAGATGACTCTGATACTCAAAAAATTTCAGTCGCAAATTGTCGTTCCACAATAGCAGTAGTGTCCCCTTTCCCCGTATATCTTGTTGAATCCTCGCTGCGTCCGTCGTAACTTGATTCTCCCGCCGTCCGCGTCGGGGCGATCGCGTGCCCGTGGAGCTTCTCTCGCTCGCCGCTCGCGAGCGCTGCCTTCGCGCCGTCCGGCTTGCAGCACGTCGTCGTTCGCGCACATCCTATACCAAAATAGTAAAATACCGCGTGCGCAGTAGCCAGGCACGGCCATCTTCGTCAAGTGGGTAACCTTTGTTGATTTGTGAAATGTGACGCCCGCGCGCACGTCGTCGTGTCGCCCTCGTACTCTCTCCGTGTTTTACACGGGTTTATCAAATGCCAATAGCCGTTATTCGGCAAAAAGAAGTCTCGTTAATTCGTCGGGTTGAACGAATAACGCGTAAATCGCGTCGTTGTTAACGCGAATAAAAGCCGGGATTGCAAAAATAATCGAGAAATTCACGTAGTGAATATAAGGTGAAGAGGAGAAGGAGTCCCGTGTTTGACAAAAAACCCCGGGACGGAACGGTGCGGCGGTGGGGCCGGTTGGTGTGGGGGAGGGGGGGAAAAAAGAAGACAGTAAACGTGTTTAGGTGTGTGCGCGAGTTATCCGATCATCCTAGTGCAGTCTTAACGCATACACGCGTATGCGTATATACATATATCTATATATATGCGTAATAAACTATAGTGTGAAATATCATGTTCGCGCTAGTTAGTCAACGGACTAGTGACGAAAACCCGTGTACGGTATACAGCCGAAGCGCCGTAGTGTCAGTCGTTTGACTATTTATTTGTCATACGATCGTTGCATGTGTTTATGTGTGTGTGTCAGTGTAATGTGTCGCTGCTGCTTGGTATACGAGACCTAAGGGATTATTACGTTTATAAACCACATGGAGGTTTGCTGATAGGTAAGAAACACCATTTGGCGTCGTCACAGGGGCGTCTAAGCGAATGCTTAACGCCGACGTACTAAACGAGCGAGATGGAGCGAACAGAGAGAGCACGTAGCGCGCGCCATACGCGCATGCGTCTTTTTTCTCACTCCATCTCGTTCGCCCGCTGGGCACAACACGGTTAGGGCCGCGTCACACACATTCGCGATTCCTTACCAATACATCGAACGACACTTGATCGCTACAGCGAGAGTGTGGCGTTCCTAAGTTCCACAACTGCGATTCTCGCAACGAGCATACGGTCAACCGTCCGACTCGTGTAAAACACAGGCACATGCGCGCGCACACATACGCGCCAATGTGGATTATGACTGTTTTGTGCGCGTGTATGCGAGAGACTGCTGGTGCCGGACTCGTTCGCGCGCGCGGGCAATCGTCGTGCTACGGGCCCGTACGCGCGACCGAGTTTTAACCGTTTTCCAACTCTACTCTTCTCACATATGATGCTTCTGCTTGCCGAGATTTTTTCTTTTTTTTTTTTTACTTTGGACAATTATTTTACGTTTGATTTGTAAAACGCGAGGCGCGTATTGTATCGATGAACGTGTGTGAGATTTCGAAGAATTTGGATACGGAGAAAACACTAAAATACTAATGGGCATTGGAATGAGGATTTTTTTTTATCAGTGCTTCGATGTTTTCTTTCGGGGGGATCGTCGAGGAAAAAATATAAAGGCGAAATGTTGATGAGATCGCGGACTAGTCGACAATAATGAAAGATATTTTATTTTGTTTGGGGTTACAAAGCGATTAACAGCATGAGGAAAAAAACACTTAAAAATTTACGATACCTTCCGAAGCTATTCGATCTCCGTAATTAGTGGCTTTTTGGAGTTTTTGGTTATTTGCCCTTTGAAAAAAAAAAAATAACGCTAATACAGTATTTACGCTTTAGAAACCGTTACGACAATTTTATTAACGCGAATTATCGTTTTTTTTAAATTCTTTTTTCAATTGGACGGTTAGTTATCTCTTTGGTACGATATGCAGTAATCGTGTATCGCTGAAATATGAATGAATACATTACGCGGGAAAAATTTACCGATGAACATTGACGAATACAACGATTAGAACAACTTCGTTGTTTCGTCACTGTTTATCGACGATTATGATCCGCTAAAAATGGATGAAAGGTGGAACACGGTGACGGGTGCAAGAGAAGCAGCGCTTAGCAGCAGTAGCCGCGTAGTATATACCGCGGCGGCCACCAAGATGGCTGCTGTCCGACGGGAATCGAGTTCGACTCGTCGTCGCCGTCGTTCGCAGCGTTTAATACACGGAGGGCGCGCGTAAACGTGCCATTCACCGGAAATTAATTCCATTGCTTAAAAATTCCTCCGCAAATTACTATTGAAGTGTATTAATAAAGAAAAAAAAAAAAAAAACGTTAGAAAATAGTCATTTCGCGATGAGCCGACGGGCGGGTCACGCCGACGGGTGACTGTCGTCGAACAAAAAAAAAACCGAACAAACATCAAATCGAACGACGAAAATCGTATATCGACAATATTTTTTAACATCATCAACAATGTCGAGACAACAACGATTAATTAGAAAAAAAATCAATTCGACAAATAAAAATCGTGTTTTGAGGTTACGCGGCCGAGTCGCAAGTTTCCGACGGCGGTTCGCCGTCGCTACGCTACACCGATAATACAAAATTCGTTGAGTAATACATTACAGCATTTTTCATTTCTGCACCGACTGCACATTAATTTTTACTTAAATCACGAAACATTTTTTTTTTTCATCGAAAATCAGTGCTACAAAAACAGATCAGTGTAAAAATTTTAATACGTTTGAAAATCACGCAGCGATCGAAAATCCCAAAAATATTTTTTCGCCGCGTTTTCTAAATTCACTCTTCAAAGATACTTTTCTGCGTCAATAAAAAAAAAAAAAAAAAAAAACTCGATCCCTACAAAAAGTAATCGTAAAAATGCCCGTTTCCGGTACAGTGATATGCGTTTCGAACGAAAAATCATGAGAAACAGAAGTAAAAAAAAAAAAAAAAAAAAAAAAAACGGAAACTCGAATCTTCGGGATGATCTGAAGTATTCGTGAAAGTTGCCTAAAAGCTGAGCATGTAAAGGCATGCGATGCCGTTGCCAGAAGGCTACTTATGTTTAATACAGCTAAAAGCACTCGTCGGGCTGTGAACCTGAGGAGAGCTCAGGTCGAGTCACGGGACACGATCGTGTCTTCTCGTACAACCGAGAGAACGTTGAAGGAACGAACGAACGAACAAGTAAGCAGCAGCAGTGGCGGTAGGGTCGGAGCAGCTGCTAGTCAGCTCTGGTGTGGGCTCTCGCGGTGAGTGCCGAGCAGACGTGAGAGAGTGTGCAGAAACACAAGAAGGGGCGCGAGAGAGAGAGAGGGAGAGAGACAGAGAGAGAGAGAGAGAGAGAGAGAGAGAGTGAGTAAAGGCGCGAGAGAGAGAGAGAGAGAGAGAGAGAGAGAGAGAGAGAGAGAGAGAGAGAGAGAGAGGGAGAGTAAAAGAGAGAGAGAAACGTGAAGGGAACACTCGTTCGTCGCGAGTCGGTACGGGCCGTTCGAACTGAACACCGGCGAGTGACGAGGACAGAGTTATCTCATTTGGTAGCAATAGAGTGAGAAAAGAGCGTTGTGAGCGAACCGTGGCAAGCTAAGAGGGATTTTACAACGAGGCGAGACGCGGAACACCCGGCAATGCGCGTGGCTACGTCTTCTATATATGTACCCATATATATATATATATATATTTATGTTATGTATATATATATATATATATACGCATATAGACAACGAACCGGACAAATAGACGGACGTTCTTACCCGGTTTGGACGGCATTTTTGTTTCTTTTTAATAAGACGCTGACTAAAGATGGTAGACGCCGTGAAAGAGACCTGCGAGAGATTGCATGTAAAGAGTTTATGGGACGGTTTTGTGTGGGTATATGCGGAGAGAATCGCGACGAAAAAACAACGCGACTGTAGGGAAAGCTGAGATTAGAACGGTAGTCGTCTTATTCGTTTGATTTAAATTTAATTCCGCCAATAAATGAGACACGTAAGCGGATTTGAAAAACTTGGAAAATATTTATTGAGTTTGATTTTTTTTTTTCATCTATTTGATTAAAAAAAATAAAAATGTATGTAAAAAAAAAAAACGCGCGACTAAATTGATTTCGATAAGTAGACCAAAAAAAATGGAGTTGGATGTATGTTGCATTTGGTTTTTTAAATTGTTGTAATTTTTAAATGCTTTTTCCTACTCCGGAGCCATCCGCGTCATCGTAGTTACACTTTTCATAAAAATATTCACGCAATTCAATTTTTTTTCATCTGTTATCGCAACAGCACTTTTCATAAAAATATTCATTAAATTCAATTTTTTTCTAATATTTTTTCGTCTATAAAAAAAAATCGCGTCATAAAATCAATTTCCGAAAATACATCGAAAAAAAATGTTTCTAATATTTTTCATCTATAAAGAAAAATCGTGTCATAAAATCAATTTCCCAAAAAACATCGAAAAAATTTAGTTCGATGTATCTCGCATTCGATTTTTTAAATCGTCATCATTTCTCAAATCCATTTCCGGCTCATAGCCCTCCGCGTTATCGCAACAGCACTTTTCATAAAAATACCCATTAAATTTAATTTTTTTCATATATTTTTTCATCTATAAAAAAAAATTGCGTCATAAAATCAATTTTCCCAAAAAACATCGAAAAAATTTAGTTCGATGTATGTCGCATTCGATTTTTTAAATCGTCATCATTTTTCAAATCCATTTCCGGCTCGTAGCTCTCCGCGTCATTTTTTTTTTTTTTTTTCTTTTTTTTTTCATTCGTTTTTATTCTCCGCTCTTCGGGGTTTGCGCCGGCAGGCCAGCTGAGATAGGGTTATTTATCATTGGTCGCTACCGGTTGGGGACCGCGTGCACAGCCTGTGGAGCCAAGCAGCGCCGAGCCTAGGTCAACTCTCGAGTGAGCTTTGCATCGCGCGCGCGAAGCATGCTTCACCGCGTTGCAACTTTTCTCTCTCAAGGTTTCTTCACAAAGGTTGATCTTCGCTCGGAGGCTGCGCGAGGCTCACCTGACTGGGACGCGCGATCGTTCTACCGTAGTCAATTAACGGTCAATTAAGCCATTCAGGCTCTTTGCACACGCGCGCCCTCGCCAAACGATCTGTAAACCAAATTATCACGTGCACAGTATTTGGCTAATTCGGCAAACCAAACAATTCGTTATAAACACAAATTGAATTTTCTCTAATTTTCGTTAATTCTCAATTACGATAATAATCGCCTAACGCGGCTTTCAAAATTTTATTTCATCATTAATTATCGTAATAGTCGCCATATTAACGGTGTTTTAACGAAATTAGGAACGCTACTCGTTGGTCCGCAATTGGCGAATCGTAGCGCGTATAATAGCCGCCATGACACCGGTTGCGCAATAACCTCGTGCTGTTCGCTTCGACTCGCAATTATTCAAAGAACCTCTCGGTGCTACCCGAACGGAGAAAGTCCACTCGATCGTCGAAACATCGAGTGAAATGGCAGGGAAACTAAGAACCCACTTGTTTGCCTCTTCCCCCCACCTTTCCCCTTCCCACCGCCCAACGATCGCGCGCGCCCTCCGATAATCGAGTTCTCCGTGACCCGGAACACGATTACTCTAACCGTCGCGCATCTGTTATCCTACCGCGCTAATCGACAATGTAAACTATATACAATGGGCCCATCGCTGCTGATCGCACAATGGAAATGCATGAGATCACGAAGTATGATTGACATTCGACGGGTCATAATAAAAAGAAATCGTTTCGTATGAATTGCTGAAAGTTAAGATGGACGTTTTTCGAGAGCGAGCAACGAATCGTGCAAATGTCAGACACTAATAGTGTACAATGGTTGCGATGTAATCTCAACGATCGGCTTTCCCGTTCTCTTCCGCTCTACACGCTCAGCGGCTCCCGTCACCGCGGAATCAAAGTCGCTGAAAAAAATATATATGTATATTTACACGCGTACGACGGAACTTGCGTCATTTTTCCGGCTATTTTAAACATTGTTTCTCGCAGAGGAAGTTCTCCGAACGTAGAATGAAATTTTTTATTCATCCGAAAATAATTTGATTGCGTATACAGGAAAATTCTGAATAAATATCGAAATCGGTTGTCGACAATAATTACGATGTATGTAAAAGAGTAAAAAAGAATTTACGCGAATTCATTTTTTAGAATGCAAATCGAGTGAAATAATAACTTAAAATTGAAGAAAACCAACAGATTCGATATTTATTGGAAATCACTCTGTATAAGTATAACGTGATAGATCTCCGCAATGATAAAGAATTTTTAATAATCGTACTTTTGCATTTACTACCGTAAAAGCAGTTAACCTTTGCAATGTAATTTCTAACTGCAAAAAAACTTTTTAGATATACAAAATACGTTATTTCGCATCTAAATCAACAAATAATCATCAACATCATTGCATTAGTCAAACAATGAAAATTCTACATTGATAAGATATGTAAACACAAAAACGTTATTTCCACAAAAGACTAATGATTTTTAATTTTTTTCTTTCCATTCAGATCGCCCAATCAACAGAGCGGAACATCGCAGAACTTCCCTAAAGTTAAAAAGCGCGTTGAATAATGTGAAACGAAAGGAAGAGAGAAGAAAAGCAAAAGTTGCAAGTAACGATCGATGAATCGCAAAATGTGAATGTCTAAGTGAATAATCGTTTCTTAAGCTAAGTCTATGGAAAGGAAAACAGTGCCTGAGACCTATAGTGAGCGTCGAAGAGATATTCGATAGTTGTAATCGATAGAGAACAGGGTGGAGGTCGAATCGGGAGGGTGGTTCGACGCCTCTTGGCGTGATCGTTGTCGTTATCGCAACGACCACGTGAGATGGGTGATCCCGAGACCGCCGACACGTGGTCCGCATGGTTTCTGGACGCAATACGAAAGATTCGTAGCCAGAAACAGCGGCCGAGTGTCGAGCGGATATGCCACGCCATAAGGCAGCATCACAATTATCACGAGGAAGAGATCGGCGAGCATCTGGAAGTGGCCGTTAAGCGTGGCGACGTTCTGAAGATATTCAACAAGGGACAATCGTCATATAAGGATCCCGGTGGTCTGCAGTCGCGTCCATTGAAGGTAACGAAGACATCGGATCTATCGAAGGTCTTTGGCAAAGCAGTGCGGGAATTGGGAGAACGAGATGGATCGACGCTCAAGAGTATCGAGAAGTACGTTCGCCAGAGTCACACAGTCGAGGAGGAGGCGGACGGTGATCTACGAACGGCCCTCAAGCTATCAGCGAAACGCGCGGTCGACAGAGGTTTCGTTGTCCAGGATGGCAGACTCTTCAGACAACCCGATAGGCCACCCGTCGTCTCGAAGAAAGTCCTCGAAAGCTCCCAGAGCACAGCGCCTTCGGATAGCGGCAGTTCGCCTGCTAAGGTAAGTTTGAGACTAAAATCTTCTAATAAAAATATCTTTATCTCTTATAAAATCAATTTACTCAGTTCTTCTGTTGCTTTTAGCTTTACTAATAACATTTCAATCGTTCTGATCGGATTAGAAATATGTACTTCCAGAATAGAAGCTTCGTGTCCAACGGATTATGAAATTACGATACGTCACACCGAAGCCTTCCGATTGATGCTGAAAACAAATGTTATCACGACCTCGAAGTTGTTTAATCGCATAGTGAATAGCCGTAGCGTAATTATCCTCTACGCCTTCCATTGATGTAACTTCGTACGCTTCTTCATTGATAGTCCCCACCAGCGATCATCCGTCTTCGTAAATTGTGTTATACTTTTTCTCGCCTTCTTCGTTGACCCGATTCATTTGCATCATCATTTCTCTCGGAGATGCCCGCTACGAACGGTGCATAGGAATAACCGACGAGAGGTTGAAGCGTCGATAAAACGATAATTTCGGGTATATCCCTTCGGGGCAAAGCCAATGAATGGTTCTGGGGGTTTATTAGTAACGCTACTAGCGGCGAGGGTGCTTTTCAACGGTAAACACCAAATTTTACCCTACGGGCTTAATTTATATCAACATGAACGATCTATGGAGTGTCGGTGGCTCGTAGAACCCCGGATTCCCGCGAGGTCACGCCCTCCGGTTATGTCCGGCGTCCCCCCACCCCTCCCCTCAGCCCTCTCTCCCCTCAACTGGCTTCAAACTAACCCGATGAATACTATATAATTCCATTACGATATCACTCTCCCATGCCGCGTCGCCGTGTCCAAGCTGTTCTAATTAACCGGTAGGCAACATCGAGAGATCGATACCTCGTTTCTCTCCAGCGGCCATTTTATTAATTTAGTACAAAAAATTGCCGCTCTCAGCGCTCGAACAATGTAATACCGTCGAATGCATACTATACATCCTTGAGAAGGAGATTATATATACCCTTCTCGCTCCTTCATTCCCATCGTTAAATCCACGGATGGGCTTCTTTCTTATTCGAGCGAAAAGCGAGTCACGCCTGGATGAGGTTAGCAGCAAAGTTTCTCGCTCTTTCTCGGTTGGATGGGACCGTCGGTTAGGGTGGTATGAAGAGGACGAGGGGAAGAAGAAAAAAAAACAGTAGTAGCGGCGTAGCATAGCTCGTCGAGGGTCTGGAGAAGGGGAAGGGACACTATCTCGGCACGACTTCCGTTGACTCGTTTGTATATCGTGCGCTTATTGATCCCCCGCGCTTGGTGGAACTACTTCTTTTTCCATACGTCTCAACTCCCTACTACCTTTTCGCGACAACGCTTCTGTCTCTATCTCTTGTACATTATACTTCGAAACTACGCATTCTCTTTGCGTCGACCGTTCTCCAATGAACGATTACTCATTCGTCGCCCTATGGGGTTTTACCCGCACCGAGTCATCTCGGGATACAACCCAATGGGTCTGTAAAACATTGACTCAAATGTCTCCATGATAAACCTGCAATTAGGTGGGGGATTCCCCTTTGGGAGTTTGTCAGACGAAAGGTTTTTTTTTAACAACTTGATCGTTCTTGCGGAGTCGACGCGGTTGATGATATAGTTGCGATTGGGTTGTCCGCATCATTCGCCGAAGGAAATGCGTCTCGATTCACAATGTCGAGCGGATAAACGGGCATTGCAAGGCTCTGTAATGGCTGTGTGCTCGTTTATCCCTCTTTCCCCTCCCGTCGACGGGATTCAGCGAGACAGATCTCTTTGGCTTTTGCTGCCCCGCTGGTTTTACTATAGTATTATGTGTATACTGTAGTGCAGAATTCTGCGGTAAAAGGCCAGTATGGAACGTTGCTATGTTCCGTCGCTGCAACACAGCAGCGACGAATCAACGCGCCGGCGCGCAACAAGCCGGTATTCGAAGTCAGGTGGTGCTGATGTTGCTGCTGCTGCTCGGATCGTCGGCGACGCAATTCTTTGCTTCCCCCTTCGTCCCTTAAACCAAGTCGTAGTTTCCCCCAACGGGTTTTCCCTGCGGCTCGGTTGGCGCACACGCGAAATACATACCGCAACAAGCAAGCAACCGAGAGAAGAGAAGCCATTCGACACCTCGGCGCCTCGCGCGCCTTTGACGTTTCCCGCGCTTTTCGCCGCCCATTCACACTTTTGCGTCGTTCTCGACGGCGACTGTATCTCGGCCCTGAGGCACACCGTTCGACATTCCCTAATGACCCGCGGCCAATTCTTGCAACTCTTTTTTTCGTCAACATAATCGCATTTTCATCCTTTTTATTTTCTTTTTTGGTTATTTTTATTATTTTTTTCCTTTGTAACTATGAAAGATTTATTAATTATTCACGCAGCATTTAAACGATTATGAAACTATTATGTTTTTTCTGTTGTAATATGGCGGCGAAATGTCGAAAGCATTTTAAAAAAATATTTATTCAATTGCAAGCAGCGATGCTTCGAATGCTTACATGGCATTGTTGTAACGTCGGATAATAATCCGCGAATATCTAAGCGATCTTCGAACGAGTTATGTTTTTTTATAAAAAATATTTTAGTAGAAGGTTCAAACTGTGATAAATGACGAATATTTTTTAATTATCACAGATCAATCTCGAGAACGAACGTTTCAAAAGCATATCTTTATTCGGTTGGCATTTTAGTTACATCTGCGCAGATCCAAACGATCCTCGAAATGAATGCGATATTTCTCAAGAAATATCGCAGTGGAACGCGTAAATTGTGAGGAATGATAAATATTTTTGGATTTCCATGAATCATTCTTGAAAACAAACATTTCAAAAGCATATTTTCATTCATCTCGCATTTTATTAAAATCCGCGCAGATCTCGACGATCCGCAAACTGGATGTGCTTTTTTACAAAAAATATCGTAGTGGAATGCATAAATTGCGAGATAAGGTCAATATTTTTAGACGTCCATCGATCAATCTCGAGAACGAACGTTTAGAAAGCATCCTTTCATTTGTCTAACATCTCATTTACATCTGCGTATATCTAAGCGATCCTTGATTAAGGACATCTATTCAATGAAGAGAGAAATATCTATGTTCATCAGGTCTGATAAATCATACATATTTTTTGAGATCGCATGAGTGAAACTTGAGGATGCGAGTTCTCAAGGATTCGCGTTTTTTTTTTCTTTCCTTCTTTTTTTTGCGTTTGTTCGGACGCTACGAGGGGACAAATTGGGCCGAGACTCGTTCCGCGAGCGCGATACCCCACCCGTCTCGATTCTTTTGTACGCGCTCGGTGACCTCGAGGAACGATCGAGATCTCTGAGCAAATCAAGTGCCCCGCGGCTGACTGGCATCGTCGCGTTTCGTTTCTCGCACGTCCCGGTGGGAGAACAGAAACAGCGCGGTTGCCGCGTTTATTCGTGTACTTGTGTCATGGATATAATATCCTTGCAACAAACTCGGCTTAACGCGCCCGCACGAGACCCCTCGAGTCATCGAACGTTACCTCTGCGGTCGCGCAAGAGAAAAGACGGACGGCGACTGTGCGATTTGGCGCGAGCAATCGGGCGGAATTTACGCGTTGACGATTGGCCGCGGCACGCGCTCGTTCTATTCGACGCGATATCGCGCAACAGGTCGTTGGTCCGTTCACTTCTCGGGCCGTGCGGTTCGGATCTCGACGCACGTGCTTTCCCGATCGTTCTATTTCGAAATACATCAAAGAATTTCAATCGGCAAACCCTATGCGCATCGATCGCGAATCAATTTCGACTAATCTAACGATCGAAAAAATACCGATCGGCCTTGCAATCCATAAATATATTCATCAGCGCATCTATATTAATATGAACGAATAAAAAAAATAAAAAAGAAATTATCTGTTATCCAAGCGATCGTCGGAGTATGGAGCACGAAAGAGATAGTACGCCCGAGACGATAATTACGGGTTATGTGTCTACCCGTCCCCTCCCACCCTCATTCTTCCTCCAGATTACGCAAGTTCGATAACGATTCACCCACGTGGGAAACACGCTTTGCGCTTTATATCCATCTGCATCGTTTGTGTACACATACATGCACAGCGGAACGCAGAATTCCCGAATAAAAAGAGGATAATAAGGGGCAAAAAAGTGCGGGATGAGGCGAAAAGAAACGTAGACGGAGATAATGAGGCTTCTTGGTCCGCAGCTTTCTGGCGTGACTTACAAGAGTCCCTCGTGCTATCGTTGCCTCTTCAAGAGAGTACGTCCTTTCGTCTCTACCGCGAAAGTATGACTCGATTCCACTTACCTCTTTATTTGCAACCAATTATATACTGCGTATATGTATGCGTAAAAGAGAAGAAAAGGAGGGGATGAGAGTTTTATTCCTTGGCATCGCGATCCTAGTTGGAGTTGCATTAATAAGATGCACCCTTCGCGCCAACCGCGATGCAAAGATAGGCACAGCCTTCTCCAACTTGCCGGAATGAATAATTACGTTTCACTCGGTGAACCCCTCGTAATACACGCGAACGGGTGGCGTCGCTCTGCATGTTACATTCTGTTGGGCGTTATATTGTAATGTATAATAAGCACTCTCGCTGCAAGGGGACAGCTTTGTTCAAGGAAAGCCACGTTTCGTCCTTTAATGCGGTAGAGAACATGGGTGGTAATTTCGTTTTAACGTTTAACTTCCGAATCCTTTGTTCAGTTGTGTTTTAACAAGATAACTTTTTTCTTGATTATTAAACGCCCGACAATAAAGGTCCTAAGGATGTTATCTCTGGTTGCTTTAGTTTTCGAGATATTTCGTTATTTCCATCAGAACGATCTGTCGTCTTCGCGGAAAAATGTGTCGTTTTGTATTCTCATCAATAAGTCACTCAAATATCCATCTGACGGTATACATGAAGAGAAACTTATTTGTAGGGCTTTAAATTCTCTACAATAAAGGTCTCTTGTATTTTTGTTCCCCGGACCTTCCGAAACTAAGAAAATCGATTTATAACGATAACACCAATGATATTAATGTTTTATCCTTTATTTTCTTTTTTTTTGTTTTTATTTCATCATGCAGCTTCCAGCGCCTCTGCCGATATGCAAAGAATGTTTGGGTGCAACAACGGCAAGCAGCAACAACAACAACAGCACGAAACGCGCCGTCTCCGAGAAGCTTAGCCGTTGCAGCGTATGCGGTGCGGCATTACACAATTCTTGCGCACCACCGGAACTCTCAATGGTCGTCGATCGTGGCGCCGCATGGTCGTGCGACGATTGTTCACCAACGTGTTCCGGTTGTCAGTTGGAACGGGAGTCCCAGAACTATTTGGTAAAGTGCGCCGGTTGTCCAAAGTGTTATCATCCGACGTGTTTAGATCCGGCGATCGACAAAAAGAGTAAAGCGCCGTGGCGATGTCGACACTGTCAGACCGCTCACACACCTCATTCCAAAGACTCAGAAGTCAAGAGTCGCGGAAGTAAATCCCAACACTCGCAGCAACAGGCGGATTCTTCGTCTCAGGACGATGGTACGCCTACCAGCACGAGAAAACGGCTCAGCAAGATAAGAGAAAACAGAAAGTAAGTCCGCGTCATCATATTTCCAATTTTTGCAACCCTCCAATTTTTGATCGCCCAATATCGTCATAAACCCCATTTTCCTCCCCAAACTCGCTATCAACCCCCAATTTTTGAGTTTCAGGCTTTCCAATCTTTCACCCAAAGTCCCTAAAACCCCAAAATCTGCTCTCCCTATTTCGTCAATTTTGAATCATCCCATTCCATCTTCCAAATGAAAAAACCGCAATAAATGTTATCTAAATTGTATCCTGTTTTGTTTTGTGGGTTTCGTAGGTCGGCAGTAGCATCGAGGAAGAACCTCGGTGCAGGTTCGTTATTAACGTCACCATTGAGCGTTGCCGTGGGTCCATCAGGATCACGGAAGGTCGGAACGTCTGGTACATCGTTGTCACAGGTGGAGAGCAGCTCGGACGGTAATGCGGGTGTTGTCTCCCCTCGTCAACAACCGATCCATCAATCCAATGAATCCTCGTCCCATCACACGTACCAGCAACATAGCCAAAAAAAAAATCTTGTACTCCCGACTGGCCTGACCCCATCACCAAATACGATCCAGATTCACACGACGAGCGGCGGTGGTAACGCGGGCCAGGGTAGGCTGCTCGAAGAGAAGAGCGATCGTATATCGAAGGAAAAACAGAAGTTCTTTAGGTCGAGCGCATTCAACGCGGAGCACAGTAAATTGATGATGAGACGAGGAGGAGGAGGAGGAGGAGGTGGGGGCGGTGGTACCGGTGGTACCGCTAACGTTTCCAGTAATAACGATAATAAATGTAGATCGTCAACAAACACAAGCGTTATTAGTAATAGGTCATCGCGTAATACAAATTCTACCCAACAACAACAACAACAACAACCGTCACAAAATTCAAATCGTCAGCAATCGAAGACAATATCGCAAAATTCGTTGAAAAATTCTCGCGAAACGTTAAAGACAAATAATAAAAGTGCAACTAAGTCGGGTCGTGTGGCAGCGGTGACGTCAACGAGTTCGGGAAGTAGCAGTACAACAGGAGGAAACAGTAGCGCGAGTAGCAGTAGTGAGGCGAGTGACGACAGCGACACAACGGACGGTAGCAATAGTTCTGACGAGGAGGACGACGACGATGATGATGAGGGGAACAGTTCCAGCGATTCTACCGATTCTTCGTCGTCCGGTGAGAGTGCTGATGAAGCATCGACGGTATCGCGGTCGAGACGAGGAGAAACGGCTAAACCCGCGGGTCCTTTTTCGTGCGATACCAGTGAAGAGAGTCCGTGGGGATTCGCCGCGGCGGCTGCTAAATTGACTACGGAAACTCCGTTCTTCAGCAATATAACGAGTACCTTTGGCGCGCCATTGCCTAAGCTGGATTTGGGCGATAAACCGACATTTGGTCTTCATATACAACCGGCCGCGAGTCCGGCTACGGAAGTTAATCGAACGAAGAAGCGTCGACGGAAGAGTAGCGAACGCAGCAGCAGCGGCGACTGCAATGTTCATAATAAAGTTCGGCCCGGTGCCGGACAGCTTAAAGGCCTTTTCGATGGTCTTAGCCATTTCTTCTCGGCGCCGAGCAACAGTCGGGCGAGATCTGCCGGACAAACGCCCAACTACGCTCCCGATCGTAGGAAAAGAAGTTCGAACGTTGATGATGTTGCCGGGGCGCAAAATTCGACGAGCAACAATAATGAAAACAAGCCGCCGTCCAAAAGCGCGAGAATAACGAGCAACGAGACGAAAGAGAAAATCGAGGAGATCACCGAAAGAACAGCAACACCCGTGACGACGCCGGTCGCGAGCGGACGAACCAAAGAGAGAAGAAAACAAGATGATAACAGAGACAAAGAAACGAATTCGAAAGTTTCAACTAATGACGATCTCGACGATAGATTGTCGTTTGAGAAGCCAGCGACGAAAATGACACCGTCGAATCTCGTTAAAACCGCCGTTAATAGTAAAAGGCACGAGCACGAGAGACGACGAACGATGAAGGGTGATCCGGGTAGTTTGGTGAAGTGCGCCGATGGCAGAGGCGGTACCGGATCTTCTGGTGGCAGTGGCAACGAGAGCACCGGCGGCAACTCTGGTAACAAGTTTACCGATTCTCGGGGACATCGAAGCGTCGTCAACGATTCGCAACAACAACTATCCAGGGAACATCGACGAGGGGACGACGCGAGGACTAACAATCAACAACAACAGCAACAACAGTCGCGTAAGAGGAATCAAGCTAACGCCGAGAACGCCCGGAGCCCGCGCAACCCCGAATCCTCGAAAAATAATCATAATCATGAATCCAATAGAGATACAATTAGAAAAAAAAGTCCCGTTCCTACCGTTAATATTCATGATAATAAAAATAATAATATAACGAACGATAATCGTGAAAATTCACAAAATCATCAACATCATCATCATCATCATCGTCATCATCATCATCATCGACGAAAGTCATCCTCGCCGTCACGTAACGTAACGACCTCTGCGTCAGCAACAACGACGTCCTATGAATCCACAGGAATTGTCACCAACTCCAGTTATCCCGGAAAGTCCAAGTCCCAACCACGTGCCTGTACTAGCGCCACCACCACCACCACCAACACCACCACGACACCCCGCGCGACACCCTGCTCCACCAGGAAGGGTAAGAGTCTACCCCGAGCCCGCTAAAAAAATCAAAAATCAAAAATCAAAAAAGAAAAAAAAAAAAAAAAAAAACACGAACGAACGTTTTGTAAATCCAAAAACACCAATTTTTTTACCGAGTTTCCGAGTCCGTTTCACAAAACACCACCACCACCCTCACCCCACCTCAGTTTTTAGTATTTTTTTTTTTTTTTTTTTTAACCACGATAATTGTGAACGTGAGAGATTGAAAGAGAGAGAAATGAAATTTGGGGAGAGAAAGATCGGGAAAATTAAATTGAGAACATTTTTTTTTTTTTTCTTTACGTTGTTCTTGATTTTTACTCATTAGGCTGACGGATTTAGAACGTTTTGGTTATACGGAAATAGCGCGCATTTCACGGTTCAAATTTTAGGGGAGTTACAGAAGAGATTCAGTTTTTGTTTTTTTTAATGAAAATGGGATTCGATGAAACGATATAGCTAACATTTTTTTATGCTGTTTACACGATTTTTTCTTTTGTTTTTTTTTAATGTTTTTCGATCATTTTGCGATTCGTCATGAAAAAACTCGTTGATTTTGTCAGTAAAAAAAAATTGAGATGGAACGGTAGAATTTGGGAATAGATTGCTGGTTATTAGATTTCTAGAGGTTCTTTTCTAATTTTTCTCATCTGGTGGAGAGTTCGGAAGCTTTATAGCCGAATTTTGTGAGATTAACATAAAAAACAAAAGAAAAAAAAATGTATGAGTAAAAATGATGACTATTCATGAGAACTATTCAAATAACTATTCAAATTTCATAATCTTTCACAGTTATAAATCGTAATGAATGCTTTTTTTTTTAAGCAAAATAAAAAAAGATAACGTCACTCCTCAATTCCCGTTCCTTTTTTGCGGATTGAAAACTCGTTATTCTCTCGATTAATATAATATGCGCTCTCTCAATTTTCATGGTTCCGTATCTTTTGACCTTTTCCCTTCTCTCTCTCTCTCTCGAAAAAAAAAAAAAAAAAAAAAAAAAAAAAAAAATTAAGAATAAAAAAAAAATACTTTAAAAAAAGCGCTTAAACATCCCCTAAACTCAGGATCAGTGGATGTGTTGGCGGTGTGGTGTGCGGTCGATCTCTAGACTTTTTTCTTAACTCATGTGGTTAACCCGCGTGTGGATGTGCTCTGCTTGCGATGAACCTGAGAAAAACTGGATATCCATCCCTCGAAACTGACGAATCCCCAAACCCCAAAGTTATATCCCAAATTCACAGATCTCTCTTAGTGTGCGTGACAAAGCATCGCTTACCCGTCGACCAATCTGATTCGAGACAAAAATTATCTTTTTTTGTTTCTTCTCCGTTATTAAAATGTGTTTCTTTTTTTTTTCTATTTTTAATTAATTATACATTGTTGTGAATCAGGTTGGTTCGCGAGGGCATTTAACAAGCAATCCTGGCCTCGGGATCGACCAATCGATCCGGCGACCACGGACCACATTTTCGTTATCGCAATTGCATGCAATCCGACGTGTCGCTTCGTGGCTCTGGCGTTATTATTATTATTATCATTATTATCATTATTATTATTATTATTTAAATTGATCAAAATGAAAATGATTATTTATCAAAATCCACTAATTAGATTTACACTCGAATGCATGCAACATAGTGGTTGACGAGAGAAGCGTAAAAAAAAAAAAAGTAAATTTTTTTTTTTTTTATCATTGCGCAATCTCTATAGTGAAGAAATTTGCACTGAGACCGTGAATGAACATCCCCACCTCACGATCCTCTCCTAATCCGCATAGTTCACGAAAATCAGAAATAAAAAACGAAAGCTTCGATCTATCAAACGTAAAAGTAACGTTCAATTTTTCTCGGCGTTTTTATTGCGCCAAAAGAGTCTAAAGAAAGAGAAAAAAGAAACGCAGTGCCAACACACCCAAGCCAGAAGCTTCGCTTTTATTTGTACCATCATACCATAGCTTTTAAGTCCTCTATAACTCCTAACAAACCAAAAAAAAAAAGAAAACGACTTTTTTTTTCACCAACGAAATTTCACCGAGGATCGCCTCCCGTTACTTCGCGGAACTCTCGCAGTCATCGAACTCTCGCGATTAAGTTTGATCGATGAATCTCGAGTTAAAATCAAATTTCTCCGCAGGAAAATACGATCCTCGGTGGAGTCGAAAGGAAAAAACAAGAAAATAAGAAAAAAAAAAAAAAAAACGTTTCCTAGAAAAAGCAAATCGAATCTTTTGTCTTTGCAGAAGAGTTGGTGCTGTCGCAGACGTTGCCTCCGGGTGTGACGCAGAAGGACGTGGATCTCTTCAAAGAGGCGCGCGAAAGAGCGAATCGCTTAACAGTAGCAGCAGACGAAGAGGCGGAATCAAGTAACAGCGGACTTGGCGGAGGTTCGCGAAATCCCGCGGCAATCGTCTTCGGTCGTTACGAAGTCGAGACATGGTATTCCAGTCCGTTTCCTCAGGAATACGCAAGATTGCCGAAGCTATTCTTCTGCGAATTTTGCCTGAAATACACGAAGAGTCGGGCGGTACTGGACAGACATATGGATAAATGTACGTGGAGACATCCGCCGGCAACGGAGATTTATCGATGCAACGGCTTGTCGGTCTTCGAGGTAAAAAAAAAAATTTAAATCATTTTTTTTCGTCAATTATCGGCTAAAATTTGTTTTCGGAGCACTAATAATATATTTTCCTATATTTTCAGATCGACGGAAACGTAAATAAGATTTATTGCCAAAATCTCTGTCTCCTGGCGAAGCTGTTTCTCGATCACAAGACTCTGTATTACGATGTCGAGCCGTTTCTCTTCTACGCTGTTACGAAGAACGACAAGTACGGTTGTCATTTGGTAGGTTACTTTAGCAAAGAGAAACACTGTCCGGCACAGCGTTACAACGTGTCGTGCATAATGACTCTGCCGCAGTATCAACGACAGGGCTTCGGACGTTTTCTCATAGAGTTCAGTTATCTATTGTCGAAAGTCGAAGGTATACCGGGAACGCCGGAAAAGCCGTTATCCGATTTGGGAAGAGTGTCTTATCACTCCTTCTGGAAGAGCGTCGTACTTGAGTACCTCGCGAGTCATCGGGACGCGAAGGAAATAAAATTGGGCGATGTGACCCGGGAAACCGGCGTATCGGCGCACGATATCGCGAGCGCTTTGCAGATGTTGGGTTTCGTCAGAACACTCGATTCCAATGCGAAAGACACGAAAGACTCGACGCGTTCTCGAGTCGCCGTTGTCGTCGATTGGTCGAGAGTCGACGCCCACATGGCGAAAGTCGCGAAGAGTTCGCGTATCGTTCTCGATCCCGATTGCCTAAGATGGATACCCCTCTTGACGCAAATACCGAATCCGTATCAAAGCACCGAGGAAGGCGGCGACACGAGTTCGGAGCCTTCGCCGCTTCTGGAACAGGCGAAACCTCCCGTAGCGGCGATAGTCGAAAAAATTCAGAGGGTAAAGATAAGAAAGAAGCCGCGCAGCCGTCGAATGGGACAGCGGCGAAGTTCGCCATCGAAACACAAAGCGGCGCAAAGACTTTTGGCGCAGAAAGAGCGAAAGGAAATCGCGGCGACGGTAACACCACCGGAAGTCGCGAAAGATTCCGCAACTGACGAAAAACTCGTCGACACTGAGGAAGACGAGGTAAAGGAGGAAAAAGTCGAAGCGCCACCAGCGCCGGTGGAAAAAATTCCTATTTCCGTTCCTGTGACGCCGAGAAATTCTCGTAATTCGTTAAAAGATCCGAAAAATTTAAGTAGCGTTATAACGAGTACACCGAAAGCGACGCCGGCGTTGTCGAGTTCGAGGAGAGCGAGAATTCGAACGCCAAAAACACCGGCGATTGTCGAGACTCCGGCGATTTTAGCGACTACGCCATCGCGTAAGCGAAAACATTCCGAAAAAGTTGAACAACAGCAGAGCGGCGAGGAGAAACACGAGAGATTAGGCGGGGATTCGGGAAACGGATCAGCGGCTCCCCCGAGTGGGAGAAAAAGAACGAGAGAATCGATGCGGGAAAAGGTGAAGGAACGCGATAGAGAAAGAGAGAAGGAGAAGGAACGCGAGAAGGCTAACAAGGAAAGGGAATCAAAGATCGAAACGGTAGTAGAAGAGACGCGAAAGACTCCACCGAAGGAAACGACGGCACCGCAACCTTCGAATCCGCAGCGTCCCGCCAAAAAACAGAGTAAACTCGACGACATTCTCTTGAAAGTAACGAGTCGACAGACGAAGAATCTTCAGGCTAAACAAGCGCGCGAGAAAAAGGCTCAGGAGGAGGCTACGGTGGGGCGACAGGTCAACGGTGGTAAAGATGACGATAAAGAGATCCAAGAATCGTCGCCACCGCCGGTAAAAAGTTCACCGGCTCTGTCGCGTCGCGGAAGAGCCAAAGCAGCGGTCGCCGAGACCTTAAAAATGCCGGAACTCAAACCAGAAGCGCCGAACGCCTCGAAGGAGGAACATACGGCAAGTCCGACTGTAGTCGCCCCGTCGTTGTCGCCGTTGCCGCAAGATAATCCCAAACCCGCGAAATCAACGAGTAATCCAAATGCGGGAAAGCAACTAACGATACCAGAGATGTTTCCCGCGAGAGAACCCGAGGAACCCGAAGACGAGAAGAAAGAAACTCTCGAGGAGAACGGAATAGCGGTAACGCGAGAGAGCGAAGCGCCGACAGCTAGTCCGGGAGAATACGAAGGCGGCGATGAGGACGAAGGCGAGGAAGACGAGGAAGAGGTTCCGAGAGCAAAGACCATCAGCCAGACACCCCGAGCGCACGGCAAACATAAGGACAAGAAGAAGATAGTCGAACAACCAGCCGAACCAAAGGAAGAAGCGAAGAAACCGAAGGAATCCAAGAAGAAAAAGGAAATCGAAGAAAAAATCGAGGAGCCCGCGAAGCCGGAGGTCGAAGAAGTGCCGGAAGTCGTCGAGAAAGTACCGGAACCAATCAAGGAAGATCCTCGGGAAGAAAAACCCTGCGAAATCCCCGAAAAAACGGAAGAAGATGTTCCCGACGTTCCGAAACCAGTCGAGAAACCAGAGCCGGAAGAGGCACCACGCGTGCAAACGCCGGTCCCCGAGGAGGTCGAAGTTCCAGAAAAGATCAAAGAAACACCAATTCCTGAATGCTCCAGAGAGAAGACTCCGCCTGCCTCACCCTCGGCAATCGAAGATCCAAAGAAAGAAGAGATCAGTTCAGGAATTCCATCGGTTAGTGTGATCGAGGAATCTCCGCGTCCGCCAACGCCCCAAGAACCCGTAAAGCCAACATCCATCAGCGATACCCGTGAAAATTCCAGTCACACGAATCTCCACACGCAGTCGGACGAGAAACAGAATTCCCCAGAAAGCGGCAAAACAACGCCGCATCTGGAAAATCCCGGATCTGTAAAGCGTACACCACCTTCGCAACCGGATTTACCGTCGATGGGAGTCTACACGCCGGATTCGACGACAAATTCCGTTCATTCGTTGCATTACGGTCAATGCGATTTGGACGTTTCGCAATTGGGTCTCGAATCGCCAACATCGATAGCCAGCGACTTGGCTTCGCAACACAGCGTGGAAAGGCCACCGAGCGCATTGCCCTCGATGCCTACAAGCGTCAGCGCCCCGATAACTACTCCCGTTCACGTTGCACCCGCACAGAGCGCTGTAACGGTGAACATGAGTCCTCAGGTTCAGTATTCCGATTGCGCAATGCCGCAACACGTTCCGGGAACTCACGTGACAATGCATCCGATGCATGGTCCGCCGGCAGCGAATCTTCAACAGCCGCGTACACCTCAGCCGATGCCTCAGCAGTCGCATACTCCTCAGCCAATGCCTCAGCAATCTCACACTCCTCAGCCAATGGGACAAAGTCAGGCGCATTCGGCGCAGCAGAGCCCACAGCCCATGCCTCAGCAATCGCATACCCCTATACCGCAATCTCACACACCTCAGCCTATGCAGTTGTCGCTCGTTCAACAAGCGCAACAGCAACAGAATCAGAATATCTCGCAGCAACAACAAGCCGCCCATCAGCAGCAGCAACAACAGCAACAGCAGCAACAACAACAACAGCAACAGCAGCAGCAACAACAGCAGCAACAGCAACAACAACAGCAACAGCATCAATCTCATGGAAGCAGCAAAAGAGCCAATGGCTCCCAAACCAGTCACAGGTCCCGTTCCAACCAGCAGAGTCGCTCCCATCGCGCCACTCCTCCAACTCCGCACTCTCAGAGTTCCGTCGTCCAACATTCAGCCCCAAGTCCTCATGGGACATCCGGAGGACACACTACCGTTACCCATTCCTCCTCTCATCTGCCTCCTCAGTATCAGCAAAGCTCGATGACCGTCCCGCCGATGCCTCATCCTCACAGTCACACGCATGCCGCTCATTCTCACAATATGGCTGTTATTTCTCAAGGAAACTACATGGCTGTTGCTTCTCAAGCTTTTCCGTCGCAGAACACTTATGTGATACAGCATCGCAGCGGGAGATCCGGTGGACCAACCGTTCCTTGTACCACAGCCACCAATTTTTACATACAAACCAGCGCTATGCCTCCCCATTCACACACATCAGCGCCGCCCTCTTTAACCGGATCAGGCAATCATCAAACAACGAATTCCTGCAGTTTGGCGAAACTTCAGCAATTGACGAATGGTCTGGAAATGACACCACCGCCTTCTATGAATCTCACACCGCCACCACCCATTCCTCACACCATGACGCCGCCTCAGAATTCGAGACAATTACCCACACCGCCACAAGTTCCGCTGGGATATGCGAAGAACTATTATAACGTTAACACCGTACCGCCACCCGGTACACCCGGTCCTCCCAGCAGATCCGCATCGAGATCATCCGCCAATGCAAATATGGCGTCCCTCGCGCAACCATATTCCAGCGAAGGGATCTATAGACAGAGTCTTGATCCCGGAAATGGCTGTCCGCAGATGCAGAGCGCAGCTTCCCGGGTCTCTCCCAATGTTGCGCTCAATACAAACCTTATGGCTGCTGCGCAATACGGCTATAGAGTCGCCCAACCAACTACCGGATATATGAATCAAGCCGCGCAGATCGGAGGATTCATGAATCAGGCGAGTCAACTTCCGGTCGGTGTTGTTAATGTACCGGCGCCTTATTCTCAGGATCCCCATCAACAGAATCCCGCCGCCGTTTACACCACTTATCACGGATATATCAATGGCGGACTGATGCAACCGCTGAATGGCACGATGAGGCCGCGTTAGAGGCTTTTGGGAGTTTAAGATGATCGGTGATCCTTTATCGATGATCGAGAAATGCGGAAACGCGAGACATTGAAGATAAAGTGCTGAGGATATTATGTGGGAAAGTCGATAATTCATTCGACGGGCCGATTAACGCGAATTCGAATCGCATCTCGAAGAGATTTCGAAGAGAACTTTTGAGGAAAATGGAGATGCAAAGGAATCGGTGAAGGAGTCTCTCCGCGTGGATAATCGATAAATCGGAAGAAAGTATCGTTACGGAATCGGGTCGACAAGGCTTTCCGTGACAATTGATCGAATACAGCGCCGCGAAAAGTGCGTTCGACCGATAAAACAGCCGTGATAACTGAACTCTATTTTTATTCGGGTTTTACGATCAAACGGACTTTGATCGAATTTTTAAATAAAACAAAAACAAAAAACAAAAAACAAAAAACGATGAAATAAAAACCCAAGAAAAATAAAAACTTCCAAACCGGAAGTGTTACGTTTTCTGTATGATAATATTTATAAATATATATATATATACATTGGAATTAGACGAGAAGAACAAATAATCGGCAGAAGGATGCTGGAGGAATGAAATAAATTAATGAAAAATAATAAAATAAAAATAAAAATAAAAAAATGAAAAAAATACAAAATCATAAACATAAGCAAACAAAGTAGTAGATTACTTATGAATATAGAATTATTCTGTTTGATATTATTCAATTGTTGACGATGATGAAAGACGAGCGTTGTTGCTTACGTTTATTCTCGGGGCACCCTGTACTTTACCTGTATCATAATAGAATTTAATTATTATCGCATATGATTATTATCATTGATATATTATTATTATTATCGCGATATTAATGCCTGTCATTGTCATTGAAAAAAAAAAAAAAAAAAAAAAAAAATGAAAAAAAAAATAATAATAATAAATAAATAAATAAATAAAAATAATTTTATAAACAGCACGAAACACACAAGTTTAAGCTATCACCTCACTAAAAACTGATGATTCACGAAAAAAAAAAAAAAAACACAATAAAAAATCATCATACATACGCCGATTTACGTTTTTCGCATGTACGTTTTTTTTTATTATTATTATTATCATTATTATTATTATTGTTGAATTTTTTTCGACAATTTCGAGAAGAATAACGATGTATATTGTGGCTATTCTGCAAAAAGTTTGAAAACACAGTGCCACGTCCGACGTTGGAAATTAATTGATTATTATTATTTGATATAATTAATTACTTAATCAATAATTATCATTATGTTTATTTTTTTTTTTTTTTAACAACGCGACTTGAGAGTGTAAATGAGCGATTGTGGGCTTATTATTAATTATCGTTGACTAATGCACGCAGCTCTCCCGCTAGAATACTTGTCCCTCCCCCTCCCCCTCCCTCCCCCTCTCCTTTCCCGTGTCCAATATTCTTCTGTATTGATTTATACAAAACGAAAAGAAAAAAAAAAAAAATCGTTTCTGACGCTTTGCAGAATAGCGCTGAATATAATATATAAATAAATATAAAAATATATTTATGGTACACGGCGTTCGTGTTAATTTTTTCAGACGATTAGAGGAATGAACGATTTAAAAGAGCGAAAACAATGTGCGCGTGTATAAGAATGCGAATGATAACGCGATCGCGAGGAATCGCTAGTTTTTAGACTTCTCGGCGTGCGTTTTACGCGTTACGAAATAATGAAAAATATGAACGACAAAAAACAAAAAAAAAAAAAAACAAAAAAACAAGATATGAAATATAATAAGTACACGAGGAAACTCACGTCCGGGATTAATAGTGTAAAAAATTACAACAATATTTATTGTACATAGATATTAAAGAAAAAAAAAAAAGTACTACTAACAAATAAAAATGAAAATCATCATGAAATGTGTGTGTCACGCGTACGATTTTTATCCACTTCCTCTTCGGAACCTTTCCACTGCAGATTTTTGACTGTTCGAAGATTTATTTCGAGACGAAATTCCGATATTTAATTTCTACAAATAAAAGTAATCGTATTTATGTATAATACGATACGGAAACGATAAAAAAAAGCGCAGCATATTCAGTGCTCGTAAATTCGTAGTTTTTCTCGCATATTCTTTTTTTTTTTTTTTTTTTTTTTTTTTACAAGTGTACCTCGTTATTTTTTGTTTTCGCTTCTTCTCCTCTCGTCTCTTCTTTTCCGCGTTCGCTAAATCGATGTATTTCTTTCTCTCGTCCAACGACATGCGCGCCCACAATTTTCCAGCCACGCGCGCAATAGTTATCACGTTTTCTTTAGGTTTTTTGCTACGCAATCGTAGAAAAAAGATGATGAATGGATTCGTAGCCCTCGGGATTTTTCCGAGGGTTTTCGTTGGTTCTCCCGGTCCACCTGCGCCACCGGAAACGTTTCCGTTACCCGGACGTCTCGGCCGCGATGCGCTCGATCCATCTGTGCTGCGCGTGAATAATAACTGGAAAAGTACGGCTCTCGTACGCGACTCGAGACTCGACGATGCCGAGCCACGATTTTTTGTTGTGCAGTGATAAAAACAAAAAAAAAAAAAGCCTAAAGTCAAAATTACCTCTCGAGACCCCTTCGTCGATCCTTTCCCTGCTTCGTTTGCAGCGAATTTCCGTTACCCATTTTTTTTTTCGTACAAAATTTTCGTAACGATCCTTACAACGACGACGATCGCTATTTAAAACGGTTACTTGAAAATTTAATGATTTTTTTTCAATATTTTTATTTTTCAAGCCGATCGACTCGACGTGCCGGACGGGGGAAATTGGCGAAAGGCCTCGTTGCTCAATGTCAAAATGACATTTCCGGTCGCGAAAAAAAGATAATCGTTATTTTTTTGTTTATTGACGCAATTCTTTTGTCGCAATGAAAATAAATAAAAAATCATTATGACGCAATAAAATTAATAAAAAATAAATAATTGATATAATTAATATAAATAAAATACGATAAAAGGATAAAAAAAAAAGACGCAATTTTTGTATCTTATGTATACAAAACTTTGTGCTTTATTTACAAAAACGGCGTTAACGCTATCAGGAAGTAAATATTTTTACATCTTAATTGACATTTTAAATAATACGGTGGTTTCGCGCAATTTTTTTTTATTTTTACAAATAAATTTATCGAAACCATAGGATCAAAGTTCGCCGCCCGCTTGGGCTCCCCATCGACTCTTTTTATTGTTATTATTCTTATTCCATTTCGTGTCGCCGCAGTAACACGACTTTTCCTGCGCATCGACGTAACTCTTGCAGCCCAATGCCGTCGTTCCCGTGTACAACATTTTTGCCGCGGCTTTGCAAGTGTTCACGATAGTCGTACCCGTACTTTGATAACCCTCGCAATATTTGTAGAGACACCGCTTGAATTCGAGATCGCATTTGTCCTTATCGGCGTTGCATGTGTCGTAACATATGTCGTGAGCGTCGCAACACTTCGTCATCTCCGTCAGAGGCAGATACTCCTGACTTATCTTCGATTTAAATTAAATCGAATAACGAAAAAAAACGTTAAATTCTATTTTTATCGTAAAAAAAAACAGAGGATTGAGGATTGGGATTGAGGGTTTCTATTTATTGCATTTTATCGAACTTAAAATCGTATTTTTCTTATTTGTGTAAATGTTTTTTCGGGCAAAATGTAAGCGTACCTCGAAACCGAGAGAGCCACATCCGTTGCTTTGCGGCATGTGGTTCCGGTTTGGCTTTGGCGTAACTCCTGTAGCCACAAAAACATCGCAATCATTATTATTCGTGACAAAAACCGCACTAATCTGAATGAAAATGAGAAACGCTAAAGTTTAGACGCGAAATCTTAATTAATTAAATAAAAATGCAGTGTTTATTTCGTTATTAGTTCTCCGCGATGTATTTCGCGAAAGTTTTCCATGACTAACGGTAATTTTACACTCGTTATTATCGCTTTGCTACGTGTAGTCGTTTTGAGGTTATGTTCGTAATAAACTTTTAATTTATTCATTCTTCCGCTACTTTACCTGTGGGACATTTAAATACGCAAGTTTCCTCGACCGCGGCATCGAACACTTCGTGAATATCTTTGATTTTTCGCGCGACCGTTATAGCGTTTTCGAAAAAATCACCGAATACAGTTTCTGCTGCGAGGACCGCGTCGCGAAGATTTCCTAGCAGACCGGCCCCGTAACCAGACCAAGCGTAAGCCATGAACGTCAAAAGGTAGATAAAAGTCTTTCGCCACGCTATAAGATCCATGGCGATTGAGGGGTTTTTGTTTTTTTATTCAATTAAATGTTTATCGATGCCCTTGAACGCGCTGAGAGAACGAACGGTTTCTAATACTGTGGAAACTCGTGAGAATTTGTCGGACACGTCGCTCGCGATATTTTTAGGTCGACTGAGTGCTGCTGACCCGTCATCGCACCTCGGACTTGTATATCTACTTTACCTATGCGATATATATATATATACATACGAAATGACGATAATTTGTTAAACCGAATATCCACTTCCGGTACCGGCTTATTCGGGTATAAAAGTGACTTACAATTGGCGCGCGAGATTTTCTCTTTCCGATATCGGGTACGTTGACATTGGTCCACGTGGACTGCCGAAAAAAAAAAAAAAAAAATCATCCCACACAATTCGAGAACGAAACAGATGACGATATAAGTTTGATGACTAATTTTTTTTTCCCGCGGAATTATTTTTCACGATCGAAAATAATAATAATAATAATCTCTATTCTGCACAATGATATATATTTATTTTGTTTTACATCGTTCAAAAAAATATTCATTAATTTTTCGTGAAAATGCGGGAGAATTAAAAAAGACAAAATGGCGGCGATATTTTCAATTGAAGCTTACAGCGTGTTTTATATGTGTTGTATATATATCAACATAAGTACAATTTCATATATATTTTTGTTCTTTATTCAACATGAGAAAAAGCTAACGATTATCGTAGTACATTAAAATTTCTTCTCCAATTCGCCGTCTTCGTACAATTTCTTGACGTCGGTGCCGCCGCCAAGACACTCGCCTTTCACGAAAACGCGAGGAACAGATCGCGCTCCCGTCATCTCTCCCAATACGTTTTGAATGTCGTCACCGTCGTCTCTCTGATCCAATTCGATCGCCGTATAAGTTTTCTTCAATTTATCGAAAACCTGCGATCGATAATTACGATTTAAAAAAAATCGTTTCTTCCGCGAATAGCAATAAAACATACATTTCGTGCATTTAAATAATAAAAAAAAATCGAACAATTAATTATGAATTACGAAAATTATTACTAATTTTTTTATTTATTATTATTATTATTATTTATGTATTATTATTATTATTAATTAAATGTTAAAGGTATTAATTAATTATAAAGTAATATCGATATTTATTAAAAAAATTATGATTATTATTATTATTATTTTTTTTTATTTCGCGAATTCCTCACCTCCTTAGCCATCTTACAGTACGGACAATACGACTTGGAGAATATGACGACAACGTCGGACGCTATCGTCTGATCGACGAACTCTCGTGCAGCCGGCATTATTGCTTTCTGGGCACTGGAAACTGAACCCATCGGGCTACAGACATTGTATCAAGAGAATCGTCAGCTTAACATTACCCATTGTGACGCAATTTCAACCCGTGCAAACAAGCGTTAGAAAAAAATATCAAAAAATTTACGAGTCCAAAATTATTTATCGCAGCTGTTGTCATACTTCAGTTAAATAATGTTAAAAGTTCATATTTTATGACCCTAAAAAACCCATATATGCAATGCGTCACTCGCGACAACGACGCGCTGAAAATTGTTTCCGCGGCTGAAAGTTTTTGAAGATCGCGCAAATGTTATTCAAACCACAAATAGACTTCCGATAAATATTATTATTATTTTTTTTTTTTTTCAAGACATCGACCATTGCGACGTGAAGTCCGCTGCATACAGGATATGGGAAACGTTAAGAATCGAATAAATAGCGATGTATTTCATTATAATAAAAAGTTTATTGTTGCATCAATAATGAAAATAAAACATAACGCTGTTAATTAAACATGTGCCCCACGTGACAGTCGCGTCAATTGAAAACGTATCTTGTTGTATAAATTCCGCTGCGAAATTTCCAGCGAATGAGATAACAGCTGAAGTTTCGAACCAATCAAATAGTTTTTCGTATCAAATGATTTTTCTCACACCTTATCCCGTGTTAACGCAGATAAGATCAGTAAAAAAAAAAAAAATACGCGCAAGAATAGTTGTAGCGATGATTCATGAAAAAAATGATGAATCGATAGTCCCGAATTTATACTTCGCGAAATGCGAAAATCAAACACACGTCCAGGAGGATAAATGTACGACGTCGCATCAGGGAATTAATTACAATTTATTATTTACTTACCGCTTGTCAAGGAGAACTAGTTTGTTGCTTTACGTACGACAATACGCCGTCGATATGCCGAACGTGATGTTCTGACGGTACTAAATATACAGTCTGTGCATCGATCGAAGGAATGTCCTGTAGACTATCAACTCACTTCGGTTCGCATAACGAGACGCGATCGCGACGCCAATCTTGCGGGAGTGAAAAACATTTTTTTCCGGTCATATGACCGCTGAAATAACGTCATACAACAACGTTCTCTGAAGACAAACATACAATTTCGACTTTTTGCATTGTTTTTCTTTGCTAATAATATTTTTATGATTGAATATCCAATTAAATACTTTCGGAGATTCGTTATAATCGACGGGTCACGTGACTCCTAATTGACTGACTTCGAATCGTCGTATAATTTTTCAATAAACACGAATACAAATTTAGAAATATCTGCATTTTTCTATTTTACTTTCTTAATTTGTAATCTCCATTTTGATCCATAATATTGACTATCAATTATCGAATGAACAAACAAACACCGTTTATTGATACAATTATTTTCGCCCGCGCAAGCGCGAACGTCTTTACTGTGTTCGCCGCGCGTAGTCTGCTACAAGCTCCACCCCCGTGACCGTGATTTTTGCGCGATATTCACACACTTGCAGCGTACAATTATTTTCGCATTTAAAAAATGGGAAATTCGGAAACCAAAGCTCCGGAAGAGGTTAAAGTGCCCGAGGGTGAGAAAAAGAAGTTGAAGCCATGCTGCGCTTGTCCCGAAACTAAGAAAATCCGCGACACTTGGTGAGCGAAAAATCATTTTTAATAAAATTTTGAGGTTACGTTACGAAAAGCCGGAAAAACGTTTTTAAGTATTTTCTACTTAAAATAAAATACCGCTTTATAATAGGACATTGCGATTCCGATTTCACCTGTTTTGTTGATCGTTGGTTACACAATTAATGATTTTCTACTTTTTTTAATACGTATTCGCGTTTTTTTACGCGAAAAAAAGGCGGTTACCTTGGATCGCGGTGATTCATAATTTTTTTTATTAATATAATTGCAGCATAATTGAAAAAGGTGAAGCGGAATGCGGCCATCTTATAGAAGCGCACAAGGCCTGTATGCGTCATCTCGGTTTCAACATTTAGTCGATTATTTAAGTTAGAGAATAATTAGAAAAACAATGAAAAAAAAAAGAACGTTGAAACGAGAAAATCAGATGGACGGCCGAAAAAGATGGCGCCACTCGCGATCGGGTTATCGCGAAACTTAATTTTTTTTGTTATTACATTTACCAAATACCTGACAAAGTCTCAGTCAACAAATGTACACATTTAGTTTAAGTGAACCGATAAAAAAAAACGGTTTCTTTTTGTTAACTCGTATTTACGATAAACGATAGAAGATAAATAAAGAAATATTTCGAAAAACTGATGCAATTTTCGTATTTTTTACCATGTATCCCTCTGCCTGTTATACGTTATACGTAGGAAATTCATTCAAATGATTCTATACGTGGCATGAAAATCATGTCACCGATGCCACTTTTATCGAAAAAAAAAAAAAAAAAAAAAAACAAGTCTCGATGTTTACCGCAAATACCTTGGGGACTAATTTTCATGATATCTACGCGGCTCGTCGCATCCGAAATCTCGATGGAGGTGAATTGCGTTCCTTCTTTTCAGATTTCACTATTCTGCTAACATCAATTAGCGTCGTTGGAATTACGCTATTATTTCGAGCGAATATGACAAATGTATTAAAGAATACATTAAAAAAGAAAAATAATGAAAAGTTCGTTCGCATTGGTAAGATAAAAAATAAAAAATAATTGCGTAGGGTCCGCGAGTTCCCACAGTGCATCGTTCCGGAGTCTCACCCCCGTAGACAGAAAATAACACGTCGTCCGCGCGGCAATCGCGTCTTCAGTACAGAGTTATCGCTCGAACCGATCGCGATCGCACGTGGGAATTCTCGTTCGCCATGTCATTTATCGCGATTCCGAGTGAGTTGTGCGAGTAATAGAACAAAGTTTTTGTGATTTGAGTGTTAAATAGTAATTTGATGATCGATGTTTTTTTTCGTACGCGCGTTTTTACACCGTTATTGTTGAGGTTATTTTTCAATTTATTTTTGCGCGTAATAAACAAGTTTGCGCAGATTTTTGTCACTGCAGCAAGATTTCTCTTAACTACCGGATATCGTAAACTTTCGATTATCTTTTAGCTTTTGTTGTCGTTTTATTTTCAAGCATTCGAAATGCGTGTGACGGGAAGTAACGATCGCAATCGCGATTTTATCGGAGTCTCGATACACGTGGGAAAGTTGACGAAAACATTTCGCCTCTTTAGATTCAGACAGCCGAGATATCGATTATTTAACTTTGTATCAATTTCTCGATCTCTTGAAAATAAAAAATCGCGAACCCCGGTAATTAACACACGTGCGCGTAAGAACGACCGAAGGAAGTGAAACGTATGATTAATTGATTGCGTGATAAAGTGGTCCAATGCGTCAAGAAGATCGCGCGATGCTGCAGGGTATGTGTTGTAGTGATAAAATTCAAGATTAAGTCAACTTTTGTCAGTTTTTTCGTCTTTGAAGGAATAAACTTTTACCGGTAAAGCGTGGCTAACCCCCACCCTCCCCCTCCCCTCAACATTTTTTCGATCTTATCGTCGATGTCAGTTGGTTTTGTAACCGAATATAACGGACACAGCGGCCATTTTAACACATTATAACATCGAAACAATTTTTCACATTTTTTGTTGTTAACTATCTTCGTATTTTACGAACACAACAGAGTTTATTATTAATTAAAATTAATAATAAAAACAGTTCGTTCTTTCGTGACTCCAAAAGAATATACGTTTGCGACGTCCAGTAAAAAACAAAAGCGAAATAAAGGGCTCGAGTGCTCCGGGGCCTCCGATGCTCCACGAAGCATCCGGCGATGAAATTAATGGGATATTTGGAATAATAAATAACATTACAATTTTTACGATAAGTTCCAAACCTGCGAGATTCGGTTCGAATAACTCGAGAAGATCCACGGCAAGGATCACTCTTCTCTGTTTTCTGCACCATAAAGATCGCGATGTAAAAAAAAAATTCTCGAAATTTATTATACCAGTTCGGGAAGTTTTTATGCATAAATCGATGCATTAAATGTAATGTGCAATTAAATTTAAAAAATAAAAAAAAATAACAAAACAGATAAGAAATAATAAAAATAAAATAAAATTCAAATAAATAGTTAATAATAATCACTACTTTACATAATTTACTTTCGCTTACGAAAAATAAATGTATTTTTATAGTGAAATTAAAGTGAATTATTCAATTTAAAGTATTTATGTAGTAAATTTTTATTTTTTCTGCAAAAGTACTTTAAATTCGATAATTTACTTCAATTTCACTCCAAAAGTACATTTATGTTTCGTCACTATTGTACGTTAAATTTAATGTACTAAGTTACGCAAAAAAACTTCGAGAATCAATACGATAAACTTACGATTTTTTTTACAGTTCACGAAACGAATATCATAAATTCGTCAATTATCTTCGATTGAATTTCTTTACGATTTTTTCTCAATCCAAAAATTTCTAATTTCGTGTTGATGCTGCGAATGCACGTTTATTCATTTATAAAACGTTTAAAACGTTTCCAACGGAAGATTAACTCAAAAACCGAAAGGGTTTATTTTATCTCCTTAAACACGAAAATACAGTCCTTTCCGCCGCTCTATCGTTTAAATTTATTACAATAGAATAATAAACACGTATCTACGCGTTTTTTTGCCTCAACGCGTTCCTCACATGTAAATAATGACGAGACGATGTTTTTCATGGGAATTCTAACAAAGCGTATATATTTCCTTTTTTTTTTTCATTTTTTTTCCTCCATTTTCCATGTTTGACAAATATAGTCGTTTAGAGATTTTATCGAGAAATCTTTGGGATTGCGAAGAAGATTAATCTCTTGTCCTCCACGTAAATTATACACTATAATAATAATAATTATCATATTAATATATATTCGATATAACGATTGTATTTTTTTTTTTTTTTTTTTTTTTATTTTGCGCGCGAACGGTGGTCCCCTAAGGGAGCGGAAAGACGAAACGCTCGGTGCATCGTTATTTGAATATATATAGGCGACGATTGGAGGCCGAGGCGAGAGGGCGCTGCGAACCACTCGTATCCACCATTTTGTGTTTAATTTCAGTGATAAAATGGCGGCAACAAGTGGAACTACTGCCGCGACGCAGTTTATCCTCGTAATATCGTTTTTTTTTCATCTGAAGCTATGTAAAAACTTAACGGATCGTCACATTTTTTTCACTTACGATTAAAGCCTATTATAGTTAAATATATATGATTTTTTTTTCATACGTGTGTTATATACATGTAACTTAAGTCTTACAATTTACTCAGTACGACTCTCGCGGGCAAATAATTTTTTTTTTTTTTTTTTTTTTTTTTTTTTTTCATCGTAATAATATATATATTATTCGCGTAAAGTATATATCAATAATAAAGAGGAATTATTATTTCCTTATCGATTCTTCTAACGCCCGAATATTGAGCGTTTCTTTGATTTTTTTTTTTTTTTTTTTTTTTTTTTTTTTCTCATAAATCTTTGAGATAAATATATATTTAAGGTTCAGATTGCGATAGAAGGATATTCAGAGGTTTACCAGCGACGACGAGAGTTTATGGACTAAATTTAATCGTTCACAGCAACTTTTGGTTCACTTAAATGCTAATAAGGGACACATATCTCTTCTCTCTCTCTCTCGAGGGCACGAGCGTTCGCAGAATTCGATTGATTTTCATTATTTTACGAATTTACACATAATTTTTTTTTTTTTTTTTTTTTTTTTTTTTTTTTTTTATCGGCTTCACTTTAAATACCGTTCAGTACGAAAGTATAGTTATACACCACTGTGTTTTTTTTTTTTTTTTTTTTTTTTTTTTTTCGTTATATTTAATTCGTGCAATTATTACCGTAAGCAATATTATCATTTATTCTTAAATTCAGCAATGATGAAGCTTAAGACAAAATAACTTCGGCGCTTCGCCATTTCGTGAACTCTTCCCTTCCACGCGGACAAATATCATTCGGATTTATATAATTAACATCGAGACACAAGATGATAGATTGACTGAGGTATTGACTAGCAATTCGTGGGAATTTTTCTTTTCGTTTTGTTTTTTTTTAGCTTTTCTTGTTTTTTTTTTTTTTTTTTTTTTTTCGTGAATGGAGATCGAAGGAAACGATAAATAAAAAACGAAACGGTTGTAGTGTAGCTTCATATATATATTAATTAATTAAATAGTATTTGTTTTTTTTTTTTTTTTTTTATAATAACAATGCGGAGGGACAATTGACGAATCGAAGAGTATTTTTCTTGCCTTTTCTTTTTTTTTTTTTTCGAGTCTAGCGGACTCGGGCGTTAAAACTATATTCGATAAACGGCGCGTCATCACAGCTACGGAATCATTTTTTTTTGTCGTTTTTTTTTTTTTCTTTTCTTTTCTTTTTTTTTTTTGTTTTTTTTTTTCGTTCTCAACACTTCGGAGTTCAAGCCAATCGGACCAGCGGCGGCAGTAAACGAATTTGTCTATCTGCGCATTTTTTTTTTCTTTCTTTTTTTTTTTTTTTTCTTGAGCAGAAATTTCTTCTTTGTTTGTTTTTTTTTTTTTTTTTTTTTTTTTTCTTCTATTTCTCATGCGGCAGATACAGTCACGTGACAATGATTTCACGATAAATCAAGTCGTTGATTAAACTTTGGGGAATAATTGATGTTTCTTTGCGCAACGGCGGTGCTGTCGTCGGGTCCTCCAACTCTCACCTCTCCAACGGAATCCTCATGGATCCCAAGACTTTGCTTAGCTGAAACATTTTTATATCATTTATCGCGTTCTTATCTCGTAACATTTTTTTTTTTTTGATCGTTAATCGATAACTGTTGTCTTTTATGCTTTTTTTTTATTCACGATGGTCACTAAAAAAGGTTCACAAAATTTTTCGGACTAAAATTAAAAATTATATTGTCGATGAGAGTTACTAATTAACGAAATTCCCGACTAATCGATATTCAAAAAAATTTTTTGTGAGTTTACGGCGATGAGAAATAATATTAATACAATAAGCTATGGAAATTAATCAAAGAATTCATTTTTTTTTTTCATTGCCTTTCCAAATCGTTAACAAATCGTTAGATTCATATTATCTAAACACATTGTGTTGTTGTCGTTGTATTGGCGAACAAAATTTTTCTACGTAAACTATTAAAATTTTCAATAATTTATTTTGATTGGTTTAGAATTCATAATATTTAAAAAAAAAACATTTTTTTTTCTTTTTTTTTTTATTCCGTAAGTACTGTAATTAATTTTTTCTGATTAATAAAAAAAATTCCTGACAATCTCCCGAATTTCCTGATTATTTTTTATTTCCTGAGTTTTCCGTAATTTCGTGATTTTCCTTGACGAGTGGCCATCGTGAATTTTTATTATATTTATATATTTATTATATTTTATATATTTTTTATATATTTATTTATATTTATATATTTTAGTATATTTATTTTTATTAACAACTAACTTGATAGCGCGCTTCCGTGTCCATAATACCGGTAACAGCGACCACCTGGTATTGTCGCGCCTTCATCGCCGCCGTGGATTTTCGGACGAGACGCATGGCGCTCGGCGCGCTGCTCGTGCTGTTGAATTGTCCCATCTGCGCGGGTGTGTGACTGGGATCCAAAACCAACATCGTTATCGAACCGTCTCTCAGCTGCTCCACTCCCATTATCGTTCTGCTATGACCTTCGCGAGAAAAATAGAAACATTCAGTTAAAAAAAAAATAACAATATTTTTCATGAATCCGAAATGTTTCACGAAATTTTCGCGAAATCGCATTAATGAGATTTCGCGAGAATTTCAAAAACTTACCAATAGTATAAAAATGGGAAAAAAATTAAGCGTACATACTGAAGACATCAAGAAATTTGATTTTGCATAATAATAATGCGAAAATGTTTTTCAAAAATAAATAAATAATTGAAGAAATAGCGAGCGAACTTTTTTTTTCTTATTTTAAATGAATCTTTCGATTTTTTCGAAACCATATGAATTTTTTTCGAATTTTCCTACATTTTTGAAAATGTCGTTTTTGAAATTTTTTTGACGCTATTATTGTTACGCAAATTTTAGTAAAATCGCCCCGAAACTTCGCGAGTGTATTGCGGAATGTTGTTGCGAAAACATATCCAAAATTTGGGGCTTTACATTTATTTTTCAAAATTTCGAAAAAAAAAAAATTTCAGAAATGTAAGAAAATTTTGAAAAAATTTATATGGTTTTTAAAAAATCAACAAATTCATTTTAAATGAGAAAAAAAAACTTTCACTTCATATTTCTTGAACAATTAATTTATTTACTTACTTGTTAATAACTTTACGCCATTCCGTGCGATAAGTGCCGATTTCTCGCACTCGTGAAATAAAATTTCGTAAGATACACGTGCGATAAACATTTTCGCACTTCTATCGCAATAAATTACGATTTTGGTATTATTATCACGCAAAATCAATATTCTTGATATCTCTATAATACGTTTGATTTTTTTTTTTCAGATTTTTACTGTATCGCGAAGTAGTGAAATTTTTATCGTATCAAACTTTCGTTTAGAAATGTACGCGTGTAATCCTTACGTGTAAATCCTTAAATTACCTTGATGCTGAAGATACAGCGGCGGTTTGAAATCGTCGCTGCGCTGAAAATACTGCAAAACCCAATTGAACATTTCCGGATGTCCGCCATCGGGACTCGTCGGTCTATGGAAGTCGATTAGCTGGCATCTGCGTGCGTAAAAAACGAAATCTGATATTTAATTCCCTAATATATGAATTCTTAAGGGAATTTTCTTTTTCTGAAGAAATCAATGAACAAAATCGAACAATTTGTACCCTTTAAGTACCTTATTCTCAGACTGGAGAGTAGCGTTACAACTTCAGTAGCGCCGATCCACTTTCTCGTGTTAACCAATTTACCGCCCAATTGTTCGGCTCCCTGAACATCGAACCCCTGAGCCCACGCCCACTCGATCATTCGCTGAAGTCTCGATATCGATGGCATCGAACTTCTCAGCGGATTATCCGTAGAACTGCCGCAACCGGAGCTCCAGGCGCGATATACGAGATCATTGTAACCGGTGTGCTGCAGCAGCGATGATATCAGCATTTGCATATTTCTGTAACCGCAACCCCATCCCTTGTCGCCGTACGTCGATCCGTAGTGATCGACCGTCGAGCACATCCACGTATTTATCACGTTGCTGCACGCCTGACTAACCGCGCGGACTTTTGGCACCAATCCTAAAAAAAAAAAGGAAAAAATGGTAAAAAATGGTTAAAAAAATGGTAAAAAATGGTAAAAAAAATGGTAAAAAATGGTTTAAAAAATGGTAAAAAATGGTAAAAAATGGTAAAAAACGGTAAAAAAATTGCAATTTCTATTTGTAACTTTGTTTTTGATGTTTCGTGGTGCAATTTTTTTTTAAAACTTACCACGCGTACACGAGCTCCCGTCGTCGATGCCGCTGCTCTCCGCGACCCTAAGTTCGAAGTGTCTCTCGTAATAATCAGCGACCGACATTTCACCGGCGTAAACGGCTCTCTGCATATTCGTGACGCTCTGTTCGCGAAAGTTACCCTGATTGTCCATACCGTACTGCGCCCTCAGCATCTCGAATTCTCTTTGCTCTCGCAATCTTCGCACCTCCTTCTCGCGCCTCTCCATGTCCCGCGCCAAAAGACGATCGGTCGACGCGTCCGGTGTTACCGGGGACGGTGTACTCTTTTTCGTAAAATGCTCCTCTATGTGGACGGTCAGCTCGTCGTTGCTTTTGAAACTTGTGCTCAGACATACTGGACATGCCGGTGTCGCCACCTCGCTACCACCGCTCGATGCCATATCCGAGTGCGAAGTCGTTCCATTTGCTGGACTGAGAAACAATAATTTTAAAAATTAATTACAGAATTAGAAGACTTATTAAATAAATATCGTTGGTTTTTAGTTTTTTTTTATGTTATGTTTGCGAAAACATAATAATTAAATTAACTTTTAATCAAAATCGTTGATTGTTAGTTTTTTTATGTTATTTTTGAAAAAATATAATAATCAAATTAACTTTTAATTAAAATCGGTGATTGTTAGTTTTTTTTATGTTATTATTGAAAAAATATAATAATTAAATTAACTTTTAATCAAAATGGGTGATTGTTAGTTTTTTTATGTTATGTTTGAAAAAATATAATAACTAAATTAACTTTTAATAAAAATCGGTGATTGTTAGTTTTTTTTATGTTATTTTTGAAAAAATATAATAATTGAATTAACTTTTAATCAAAATGGGTGATTGTTATTTTTCTTGATGTTATGTTTGAAAAAATATAATAACTAAATTAACTTTTAATAAAAATCGGTGATTGTTATTTTTCTATGTTATGTTTGAAAAAATATAATAATTAAATTAACTTTCATCAAAATCATTGATTGCTAGTTTTTTATGTTATGTTTGCGAAAACATAATAATTAAATTAAATTTGAATCAAAATCGTTGATTGTTAGTTTTTTTACTGTTATCTTTGAAAAAACATAATAATTGAATTAAATTTTAATCAAAATCGGTGATTGTTATTTTTTTTATGTTATGATTGAAAAAATATAATAATTAAAGTAAATTGTAATTAAAATCGTTGATTGTTAGTTTTTTTTATGTTATATTTTCGAAAACATAATAATTAAAATAACTTGTAATTAAAATCCATAATTGTTAGATTTTTTCAATGTTATATTTTCGAAAACATAATAATTAAATTAACGTTTAATTAACAACGATTACTTTAATTATTATTTATTGAATTACCTGAGTATATCCTTGTGTTCGATATTAACGTGCAATTCGAGATCCGAAGAGTTTGGAAATGATGTTATGCACAGAGGACAATTGAATACACCGTCTCTGGATGGCGGAGATTCTTCGGGCGGAAAAGACGGCGACGTGAGGTCAAAGTGTTGTCTATTGATATGTTCCTCGAGTCTCAATGGACTGTCCGAACTGTATGGACACATTGGACACTCTTGGATCGGCGGTTTCGGCGCGGCGTGAGAACGTAGCTGAAGATTTAGACCCGAACGCAGCGGAGATCCGTGACCCGCGGCACCCTCTGGAACTGTTGGCAAATTATTTATAAATTTTTTTAATAAAAATATTCTATTTTTTATATTAAATTATTGATATGTTTGATTTTACGAAGGGTTTCGCGATTTACGGATTTAATCGCATAATCGATTATTAATTGATTTTTTTTTTACTTTTCTTTTATTATCAATTTATCAGATTTTTGCAGAGTAATTTTTATGTTTTCTTTTTTTTTTTTGAATAAAATATTTTTTAATATTTTCGCATGGAATTTTATTATTTCAATTCTGAATACATAATATTTTCTATACAATTTTCGTATAAATAATTTATCATTATTTACTCGAAATTTCATTAAATTTTCAAGAATAATAATTTTCATTATTTCGTAAATTAAACAATAAACACAAAGTACCAAATAGTGAATAAAATTACCGGATTTTTGGTCGGTAATTTTACGAAAAAAAAAAAATTATTTTGCTAATTTTTTTTTCTCGTTTCGTATTGTGATTCACGTTTCCCGACAAATGAAAAAAATTTCTTGACGATTTCCGGATTTCATTGACTATTTTTATATTTCCTTAATTTCCCCGATTTCCGGTTTTTTCTGACTGGCAGCCGCCGTACATAACGTTATAATTTACATCGCAACATTATTATCAGTCGTATTATTGCCTATTAAAAAAATTCGACTTTACGATTTCGTAATCGTAACATTGAAAAATCATTCAGACGATAAATGACTTCGTTGCGTTTCACCGGGATAAACGGTTTCGTGTGTAAAGGATAATAGTAAACAACTCACCGGGATTGTTGACATTACCGCCAGCAGCACCGGCAACAGCGTTGCCAGCGTTCGCTGGTGGAATATTGTTGTTATTGTTGTTGTTGACGTTGACAGACGGCACGGGGCTCTCGGCTTTGCGAGCGATCGGCGCTCTGTGAGTTCCCGCCGAGGAGCCCCAACCGTTCTGAAAATGCGGTGGACGCAGCGACATGGCCGACGATTGAACACGACAATCGTCCTTCGGATGATCTTCGAGACTCGCGTCGTCGTCGATAAATGCCATCATATCATTCTCCGGCGTACTGTAACATCGAATAATACGACAAAAAAAAAAATATTCATCGTGTTTTTTCGTATTTATTAAAACATCGCGAATCCTATTGAATTTATGTTTACCATTTTCATCGTTCGGACAAAATAATTACATTCGCGTCAATAATTTTGCAATATTTTTATTTGTTTTTATAAATTATATTATTCAACGACGCGGAAATGTCGAAAAAATAATACGATAACGCGTCTTCGTTGATTTTTTGGTTATCGAAAAATAATAATAATACGAAAGTTCGAATTTTTTTTTTTTTTTTTTTTTTTTCGGGACGAAAATTTTGTCAGTGTCCGACTTTCACGAAGCGCGTGGCTACACTGAGCTTCGGTCGTCGCGACGGTGTGTGAAAACGCACGTTGTGCGAATTGTCCGATCGCTACGGAAGGATGAGAATAAAAGAGAACAGAAGGAGGGGGGAGATGCGAGCAGCTGCTGCTCGCATTTCTCGTACGCTTCGATTCGTCTCTGGTACTCTACTCGTGACACACATGTTCTCACCTCGATAAAATATATCGATAAACAATATTTTTTTACTTTGTTATTCGTTGACCTGTTTTCACGATGTTTTTTTCTTTTTTTTTTTTTTCATTAACTTTATTTTTTTATCCGGTTTTCTATTTTTTAATAATGAGGTCGTATCGAAGTGGCGATACTGAATTTTTTTTTTTTGTTTCGGTCCTTCGGAATGTGTTGAATTTTAGTGTTTGCAAAATTTCGCGATAATTTATCGTTATTTATCGACGAGCAGCAAAAATTGCGAGAAATTTATTATATAGATAGACAACTATTTACGCAAATTTCGTACCGTTTATTTCAATTTTTAAGGGATGAATATTGTCGGAATTTTTTTTTTTTTTCGTCTTCCCGTCGTAAAAAAAATTGCTACATTTTTTTTTACCACAAAAATGTCGAACTTTTTTTTTTAATAGTTCGTAACATTATTTGCACCGTTTTGACTACGAAAAAGTTTCAAATTTTGTAAAAAAAAAAAAAAACGTACCGAAAATCGTAAAAAAATTTTAAATAAATTTACCTCGGAGTCAGATAATCCAGATGAGCGCTATTGACATGAACGAGCATTTCCGCGGGTGATATTTCTCCGAGGTCACAGAACGGACAATTTGCCGCGCCCTGTAGATGATAGAGTACCATGTGGGATCGCATCTCCTCGTCGTTGAAGCCCTCCAAGCCGCATATTTCGCACGTGTAACTCATTTCCGGTGGTTTGCAAGACGCCATTTTGTTTTTTTTTTTTTTTCTTTATTTTTTCATTAATAATTAATTATATTTTCTACTTAATAAATAGTTAGTTTCGCGATCTTTATTTCTCGTAACGCGATTATCACACCTGTAGTTTAACAAACTGTAAATAACCACCAATTTTTATCCGCGTATCGCATTTCTCTCGAATTTCAAAACGAAATCGATTAAAAGCGAAGGAAAACATAAATAATAATAATATTAATTAATCGAGAAACCGCTTCACTTCCGCGATCTCCGCTGACTTAGCGTATCCCCAGCGGAGGGATGATTTCTGTACATTGTATCGTAACACTCGATATACTGGGTCACCATAGGGGTAGTCGTAGAGCGGTCCGAGACGTGTAGCAACCCTCGAATCTCGTGGCCTAAACACGAGGAGGCGTTTTACAAGCGTTGTTGAACCCCCGTTGATTGGGTTGCTGGGCTGAGTTGACCCATTTACCGATGGTGGATAGAGAACTCTCTCTTCTCGGGCGCGAGAGAGATACATTTACGAGGCCACGAAAACCTTATACTCGCCAACGCCGCAAAACTACCCCCCGATCGATCAACTCTCTCTCTCTCGAGCACTTTTTCGTCGTTTAACAAAATAAATCATAAAAATTTGATACCAAAAAAAAAAAAAAACCTTTAATTTTTCGCGAAAAGTAAGTTTACGGTTATTTCCGGTTGGAGAGACGAGGATTTTTTCTTGTTGATTTTCTTCTTTTTTTTATCTATTTTTTTACGTTGGTATTTTTTTTTTTTTTTTTTTTTTCGTATTGTGATGTGGAGGCGTCCGTGTAGGCCCGGTCGCCTAACACGGCGCCCTGCTTGCTTCCATATGACAAAGATTATTGTTATGTCACCCGCAACCCCTTTTTCGACACTCGCGGGGACCGAAGAGCACCTCTCTTCGCCGTGCGGCTCTCCTCTCTACGATGTGCCGTAATCCACCACCGCGTGGCCTTTCGCAATTCCGCACAATGCGACTCTAACGCCAATCGAGTGCACCAACTTTCCAACCCCCGGCTACTCTCTCCTTGCTGTTCTCCTTCCATCCCCTTCACCCTTCAACCCCCTCCCCTCCTTATCTTATTTTGCGGGGTAAGTAGACGAGGGCTTCGCGACGGACTGGCGAACTGCAGGAAGGGGTGGAAAGGCAATCGATTGAATATTGCGCTTGAAGGGTGGCAACCCTTGGTAGGTAAGATCGACTCTGATTCGTCGTCTTGTCTTTTGGACAAATTTCACGAAAATCAATCGATAAAAAAAAAATTTAATTAAATTGCAAATTTTTTTGGTTTTTTTGTCGAAACATTTTTTTTTTTCGAGTTTTTCAGAATTATTTCAGAAATTTATTGAATAAAAAGAAGAAAAAAAGTGTCCAATTTTACGTATTATCGATTTTAATCGAATATACCGTTTGCCGATACTTTTCACGTATATATTTTTGTAATCTTATCGCGAATAGTACATTTTTTGAGCAATAAAAACGTTTTGTTATTATTATTTGTGAAGTTATAAAAAGAATGTTACGAGATAGCGATGGAAAAGGGGTTTTTGTAGTCTTATTATTCGGCAGCCATTGGTGCCGATTGCGTCGTCGGTTTCAGACCTCTTATGCTGAGATCGTAGACAACTTCCTCGATCTTTTTTACGTCGTATTTTAGAGCGTCGAAGCGCTTGCGAAGATTGTCATTTTTGAGATTCAATAAGCGAAAACCGGCGTTCAATTCGTTTACGAAACGAGCGATTTCTATGGGACGATTGTAGTCTCCGCAGGTCACGCTGTTCACAGCGAAACGGCTCTGCGAAAAAGATTTCATTAAAGGTTTAGCTTCGGTTTTTTATATTGCAGCGTTTGATTAAAGCAGTTTTGTCGCTTTCCGTTAATTTCGCATAAATTCGAGAAAAATTAGAGAAATTTGCAAATACTTCGCGATGGTATAAAAATCTGAAAAAATAAATGCATATTAACGGTACTGAAACGATTAATTTTGCATAATAATAATTCCAAAATGTTATTAACAAATTGATGAAAAAATTAATTGGTGAACAAATTTCCCGGAAACTCAACTTTTCTTTTTTATGAAAATGATTCGTTCATTTTTCTGAATACGTATGAATTTTTTCAGATTTTTATACCATAGAAAAGTATTTGTAATTTTCTCTCATTTTTCTCGAAATTATTATGCGAAATTAACGGGAAGCGACGGGAAGCGATGATTCAGAGGTAAAAAAAATTATGTGAATACCAATTCCGCGGACAACTGAAGCAGTCCCATCAAAAATTCTTCCAAATCCAAGTGAAAGCCGTCCTCTCGATTGTTTTTCACTACAAATCGTTAACACGTAAATTTTCACAATTGTAAATCGGATTTTTAATTCGTTTATTTTATTTTTTTTAACGGTCCGCATTACCTCCCAATATTTCGGCGACTGTTTCTTTGGTCACCAGAACTTTAACTTCTAGATAGACGACCAGCGACGCGAGAAAGCAAAGCCTCTGAGTTACGAAACGCCATTGATCGTGAAAACGATAGTACTGATCTTTCGGCACCACTTCCGCGAGCCTTGCGTATTGCTTACGCACATCTTCAAATATTTCACGCGCCTTTGTGCAGTACTGTGAGATTACTGGAAGAAAAAAAAAAAAAAAAATTATTGGTTTTGAATTTTTGGAAATTATCCATTCATTCAAAATTTTGGTTTTGGCTTTTTGGAAATTATTCATTAATTCATTAATTTTTTTAATTTTTCATTAATTTAATTCATCAATTCATTAATTTTTTTAATTTTTCTTTGATTTCTTTGGTTTCGATTCATTAATTAATTCATTAATTTCTTGGTTTAGCAAATTAAATCTTTCAACTAAAAAAAATAAATCATAACTTTTTCATCATTTTTTTTTTTTTTTTTTTTTTTTTTTTTCGCGTAATATTTGAAATATTCTTATAGCATTATTAATTGTCCATTAATATTGTGAATGCGATTACCTTCACTCCATTTCACTGATTTTTAATACAACAGCACAATTATTATGTTATTTTGTAAAATTGCAGAATACGACTTCATCTTTTTTTTTTTTTGTAATATAAAAGAGGAATGCGGAAGTTTTGTATAAAAAATAAATAAATTTTCTTTTTAATGTAAATATAAAAATGTGGATGAAGATTAAAAGAAAAAATCTAGAAATGTTGAAATAAGTTATTATAAAACAATTTTCAATCGAAATTTTCAAAAAAATATAAAAATTTTCAATTTTCAAAAAAAAAAAAAAAATTAACCGCCATTTTTTTTTTTATAATCAACGAAAATCGATAATATCTCGTATTAATAATAATAATAATCCACATACTTATATTTTCCTCCATCGAATTCTCGTTGTGTATATTCTGCAGAATCATGAGAATGTCCCTCGCGCTTTTCTCAATTTCCTTCACGATAACGCGAATTTCCTATAAACAAAAAAGGGCATTTTTTTTGCACGTTTTTTTGTTGTCAACAAGACAATGAACGATGCCATCAACAATCTAATCGATATTTGTACATTAGAAACAATACGACGTGCAAATATGCGTTTAATACTGAACGCAATGTTTAACCGGCGCAATAAACATAAATACGAAACATAACCTCAATTTTCAATCGAATGATGTAAATTTCTTTTTATCGCGATATAAATGAGTGCCACTGACCTCTCGCAATTCTTGTTCGTTGTTCAGATGATCCTGAAACGAGTTGAATATCTGCGCGACTGCTTCACCCATTTTGCAATTGTTTACGTTATCGTTTGATATACAATACTGTTGTTTGGACGCTTTGTTGGTGTTCAGTACGATGTATACGCGAATGACGTACGTCAAAAATGTCAGGATCGCGGACGGCGGTTAGGATTGCAGTTTGCATCACGTTTCGTTTTTTGTTACGAACGATAGATGGCGTCGCGGAACCTTCGGAAGATCTAACCCGCGGTCGGTATAGCAGATATTCCGATTCGTTTATCTACCGTATTGGCAAATTAACTTCTATCGACTATAATATTAATTTTTTTCACGAAATTTCTGCCCAAAAATAACACCGATGAGACTGATTAACTGATTATTAGTGCGTTTAATGAAACGCTGATTAATTTTTATTCGGTACGCGTGAATAGCGTGAAAAATAGGAATGATATATATATATCTGATTTTACGTTTATCTATATCGTAGTGACTAAGTCACTTATGTTTTTTTTCCTATCGCGAAAAAATAAAAATCTATTTCTCACAGATCGCGTATTTTATCAATTAGTCATATATACAGGTTATCATCACTTTATGAAGAAAAATGATAAGTTTATTAGTTTTCTACATCATTTTTTTGCAATTGTGCGTAGAGATCGGCTATTCTACTATTCTTCCCGACTATATGTTGAAACTCCTGAATAATTACTAGTGATGGAATATTGTATGTACAATGAGTTTGAGTCGTTTGCGTTGCACGTTGGAGAGTAACGAAAAGTTGTTAATAATATCAGGATTGGTAAATACGCGAAGCGCTAAGCGCAAGGTCTCTCACGGAACTCGCACACGGGACACACACCGCGTGTGCATTTATAAATAGAAACCGGTAGGTCCTGAGAGGAAAGCTGGTTCGCGAGAGTAGCGCTTGGAATTCAACATGATGAAGGAACATGTATAAGCGCGACTGTGTACCTCGAGTATACCTGCAGGTCTTGCGAGAGGATAACACAGACGGTAAAAAATAAATAATAAAAAAAAAAAGAAAAGAAAAAAACATCGAAGGTATGTCGTTGATCCCGATAGATATTGGGATACTTCGTAGTACCGATTTACGCCGCGGACGGCGTGACGGAGTATTCGTAACGGTCGTATTTCGGCTTTTTGAAAAATCTGTTATCTCTTATCTTTTTTTTTAAAATTCGTCTTCTGAAATTCATTTCATATAGTTTAGTAGATTGATTTTATACATAAAAATAATGATGATGATGGAAAAAAAAAAAAATTATTATTCGGACAAACTTTTGCGAAGAGGTCGACGAGAGGACGTTTTTTTTTCGACTCGTCCTCCGACTGATGGAATTTATTATTCGATGTGTGTAGCCTACTCTGTAGCTCCTTTCCGGACCAATCGTTTTGGCAGGTTCGAGAATTTTTAAGGGGCATCCACATTTTTCAAATTTTTTTTTTTTCGATAATTTATTTTTGCGGCATTTTTTTAGTCATTATTTTTTTTTTAATTGGTAAACGTGACGAGTTCCGTATTTTTGAAAAACGTAACTGTGAGTATCGAAAATTTTTGCGAAAATGATTTTTTTTCGATTCGCGATACGGTGTGAACGCCGCATGAGAGTCAGGTACGACGAGCATGCAAAATGCATCGCTGCGTAAATGTCAGGGTCAACCTTCACGCGGTGTCTCGAGAGCGGGGGAATTTCTCGGCCGACAAATACCAATTAAATGCCGATGTCTCCAGTTGGAGACCCGGAGTGGATGTCTAGAATTCGCCGAGAGGCATTTATCGCATAGATTCGAATCTCCCGAAGACGATAATGAGTCGAGCAGAAAGCGAAGAAACTTTCGAAAAAAAAAAAAATTAAATTATAAAAATTATTTAAAAAATATTGTGTCGCGTCGAGAAGAGGAATAACGGTAAAGGGGCCATTTTAGTTAATCAATATCCGGCTGGTCAATTTTTTTTTAATCTTCGTCGGCCACAATTCACTTTAACTACTGTAATTATCAGCACTTTCGTTTCTTCGGGTCTGCATGCAGTTAGTAACGCAAGACAAGCGTCCTTCCCTTGATGGAGATTAATTCAAAGATTACACGCTATTTACGATACTATGTGCCCACCTGTTCGATCATAATGACACAGCAGAATTTTAATTCAAACGATCGTGTAGAACAACAATTCGGGACTTCGTTGCTTTTTATCATTTTACGAGCTGCGCGTACAGAAAAATTATATGTTTGTTTTAATTCTATATATCTTCCGGAGTCCTGACACTGAAAAAAAATGTTTCTGCCGAAAGTGGCGCGTGTGATCTGCTGTCGGTAACTGAAAACGGGACTTTTGATTTTACGCAATTTTCTCGACGACGAGAGATTCGTTATTAAAAATAAATTATAAAAATGTAAACGGTATCGCAAAAAACGGGATTAATTGAAAAACCTCACTGTTTGCTAATGATACATATTCGTTTTTATGCCTAAAGAGAATGAAATTTAATTTCTGCGAATCGTCGTTTACGATATGTCACAAAATGGCGTCGACGCCCGCGTCAAAATGGCCGCCGATGCAAAACGACGAAAACAAACGTTTTACTTGTGAAGAATATTGCGCTGTTGCCGATATGCGTATCGGAAAGATTCATATTCGTTTTTATGCCTAAAGAGAATGAAATTTAATTTCTGCGAATCGTCGTTTACGGTATGTCACAAAATGGCGTCGACGCCCGCGTCAAAATGGCCGCCGGTACTAACGACGAAAACAAACGTTTTACTTGGGAAGAATGTTTCGCTGTTGCCGATATGCGTATCGGAAAGATTCATATTCGTTTTTATGTCTAACGAGAATGAAAATTCATTTCTGCGAATCGTCGTTTACGATATGTCACAAAATGGCGTCGACGCCCGCGTCAAAATGGCCGCCGGTACAAAACTACGAAAACGAACGATTTACTTCTGAAGAATATTTCGCTGTTGCCGATATGCGTATCGGAAAGATTCTTCGGTTAGTCAACGATGAGATCCTTTGCAAAGAGGATCTTCCGAGAGATCGAATCGTGTAAGGGAGCGGCGGCAGTTCGACTCGCCGGACTAGTTAATAAATTATCGTAGCCAGAGCATCCCAGAGCTTCGGCCATCTTTGGATTCGTTCGAGAGTCGCACAGCCCCGCGGGAATGCGGAATGTTATAGCTGTTCGCTCGCGCGCGCGTGCCCTCTCACACACAAGACGATTGAAAACTCGTTGTGAAAACTTGTCGCGTAGGTGGTAGAAGTCCCTCTCCGGCGCTCGAGTATTCCCTCGACTCCTTATTCCTGCCAGTCGAGCCTTTCTCCGCGCTCTTGTTTACAATGTTTCGCAAAATATAACAGCGCCCCCCTTATAAAATCGTGCAATGATATGAAATTTTGGGGATAATCCCGCAAAACAGAACTTATTAAAACTAATCACATTGCGATCACTATTTTCCCTGTAACTTCCAAAATATCGTATTTACAGAAAAAAGGTTCATACAAAAATCGTAAAGCATAAGACGATGAATATTTTATCTCCATACCAATTTTTCATGGGACCAACGATTCGAGAGTTACAATTAAAATAGTACTTACATTGTACAACAAGAGCCGATAATTGGTGATTACGACGATCGTGAGGTTTGCGCCCGAGCGAAGCGAGGGCGGCAATCACGCGAGGCGCGATTTAAAAAATAACCCCGGGGAAAAAAAATGGAAAGTTGCGAATAACTTGAATTTTGGAAGGATTAATATAATTAATCATATATATAATTTAATTTATAATTCATGACATATTAACAGAAATATATTCGTAATATATCTTTTTTTCCGGAAATATATTCGATATATCATGGATTCAGATATATCAACAGATTAAACATCAGTTTTTTTTCAATATCTCAGAGAAATTTCAATTGTTAAAAATTTGTTGAGTTCTCGTTTTAGAAACGACACGACGGCGCCCGGTCGAGTTTCACGGGCGACGATGACTGCAAGTGGGCGGTCACGCGAAAGTGTGCCGCAACCCTGTTATGTTTTTCATATTTATTCTTTAACGTTATTATCATTATCGGATTGAACTACTTATAGCGAGAGTTTCGGATTATGATGAGGTAAAAAGAAAAAAAATTAGATTCAGAACCCGACGAACACGTCGGTGCAATATACCTATGTTTCCGGGCCGTTGCGATCCCTTTTTTTTTGTATTTCGGTAGATTCGTTTGGGAATCTACGTGACGCGATGCTAATTTACGCGAACGGGGGAGGGTTGGAAGGGGGGAATTCCCGTTGTTCGTGGAATGCGGATCGAGCCGCGAGACGTTTTAGAGATCGCACGAACGCGATCGAGCCGCTGACGGACCTCCACAAACGACCAGGAGAAACAGGATTATAACGATCCTCGATCGTGACGTCATTCCCCTCTCACTCAGACGTGCCCTCGTTTTTTGCGCAAAAAACGGAAAGCGTTAGACGTCACGGAATGCGGAATCGAAAAAAAAAAAAAAAAAAAAAAATTAATAAAAAATAATGGGCCTTATTCATTCGTTATATTTGCAAATCGCAGTCGATTGTAATTGGTCGTAATTGTGATTGCATGCCGGTCGCCTGAGCGTCGAGACACCCAGTATAAAAAGTGGGGCCTCAAGGCCGCTGCGTTCGAAGGTGCGAAGGCCCCGAAAAAAAGTGTCGATTGAGAATTCGAGACGGCGCCGCCGAACAAGTATCGTCGTGACCCCCGCGATACACTGGACCGGCAGTGATGTGTTTGCTGAAACGTACCGTTGCTTTTGGGCCTTATATCAAGATTCGATCGATTATTGATCTTACATCGCAAAATATTGATTTTAGAGAAAAATGTTTGAGACAAAAGTTGTTCAGTTCGAAAGACCGCAACTTTTTTATTTCGAACATTTTTCTCGAAATCGAGTGTTTCGAGAGTTATAATCGAAAATCGATTTCCCCAAAAGCAGATCGGTATCGCGAATGTCGTCCCGACACTAAAGTTTCGTTGATCATGCTTTTTTGGGTTTAGTAGTTAGTTTGAAAGATGATCCCATCGATAAAATCAACAAATTCCGTCGCACGGTGTATAAGGCCCCGCGTCATACCGATCGCTCTACACACAAGCGCGTGTTCTTGCTCTCCGATGTATAATATCGAACGGACACGGCTCGCGTGGCCCTCGTGAATGGCGCAAGCTAAAGCAAGCGCCGCGCGGCCTTAAGTAAGTGGGTAAGAGTCTCTTCTACTAGTTTGCCGTGTTCGCAACGGCGACCTTCATAAAAACCCCGACGATCAAAGATTGCCGGGGGACTGGGCCGCGCGGAACGAGCGCTTGTCGGTATGGAATCGACTCGAGTCTACACACGGGGTGGCAAATAAAAACCTACGTGCCTTTCCTTCTTTCCTCTTCCTCCTCCCGTTTTTTGTTCTCACGACTCTATATATAGAATTACGGTTCTCAGCGTTCTCATTCGCAACGTTCGTGTCTTCTCCCGGCGAGTGCACTGTATTGACTGATTGAAGAAAAAAAAAACCTAAGGCCCAATTTTTTTTTAGTACCGTACCTTTGCGCGGCTTGTAACAAACGAAATCGCGCATAAGGCCCAAAATGGAGTTTTATCTCTATATAAGGCCCAAACAAGGCCCCCGCTAGAATTTAGTTACACGTTATCGAATTACGATATTACGATATGTAATTGTGATATTTACATCATTAACAACTGTTATTAAAAAATATTTTCGGACTTAAGGCCCAAAAAAAAAAATTCTCTCTTTTGCTAAAAAAATTATATATAGTGCATAAGAATGTTATATAGGCCCAAAAAATTGCAACCCCCGTGAAATTGGGACTTACATTTTTTTCTTTTTCGTTGAGATTTATATGATTTTTTTTTAATGAAAAAATGTAAGAAATCGTGTAAAATGAAATGCAGTTTCGAAATTGCAATGGTCGCGGCGATTTTAGCAGAGTGAGCAAAGGAGGCACGAGCATAGGTCGGCGTGGGCCTCGCGAAGACTATAAAACTGAGAAGGGGGCCCGTCGTTCGTCGCCCCACCATTCCCGGGGCCCCCGCAGTACGGATAGGAACTCCCTCCCCGACCACAGGAAGATGCTGCCAGGCTCTCACGTGGTTAATGCATGTAGATACATATATTATATCGTCGCGGTCGCGCGCGCAAATCCCAACTGGTAGAACGCACGGCTCACCGCTCCTCGGTAGTTAGTGAGTGCCGGCGCGGCGCATCGAATGGGCCCGGTGTTTCAGCACGAACTTGTTCGATCTCTCTATTCTCTTACCGTATCAATTTTTCGAAATTTATCGACGCAATTGTGTTTTTTTTTTCTACGTTAAAAAAAAATAGACGATTCGCGGCAATTCGTAGTTTTTTTTTTTTTTTTATAAAAAAAAAAGTTTATCGGGTGTGATAGTGCGATGGAACGATTAAGGGTGTGGTGGCTCCGCAGCTTGGAATTTACGTGTTCAAACGGATTTTTTTTTTTTTTTTACGTAATAATATTGAATTTTTTTTTATTCAACAATGTGTATTAAAAAAAAAAGATTTTCATTTTTTTCTACACTTCGCGGCGGTTCGTGACTCGCGCCGCTCGAGACGAGGTTGACCCTCGAACTCTCGCGGAGGGGGGCAGTTAACTTTCCATCGTGGCACGTGATCCGGATCGGAAATGGGTCTGAATATGGGAACAGAGAAAAAGCCCGGATAGACTTCTGAACCATACGTGCCCGTGAGGCTCGTGCCCTCACCCCCCCCCCCCCCTCTCGTTCTTTTTTCATTCTCCATCATCGTCTTCTTTTTTTTTCCTTGTTATTCTCGTTTTCACGTTTACGACTCGTTCGTGGCGAGCGTGACGAGAATATATTTTTCGTCGATTTCGGAAACATCGCGAAAAACAAAAAAAATAAAAATGGCTAACGAGGGGAATAGCCGGGAGAACGAATGGAGACTTCAACGAGCGGAGACTTCGATGAGTGCACCGAACGAGCTAAATCCGCCCGCGGGGCAGAGGGGGGAGGGCTTCGAGCTCATGAAAACGAGAAGAAGAAATATCTATATATATATATATATATATATATATATATCTATAAATATATATATAAAAGAAACGCGAAGAAATGTATTCCTCGTCGAAAGGATTTGAATACCAAATCAGTATTACTCTTGTGCAATTCGTCGCGCATTCGTTTCTTTCAATTCTTCTTTTTTGCGGGAATCTTTTTTTTTTTTTTTTTTTTTTTTTTTTTCTTCTTCGGTTCCTCGAACCTCATGTTCTCCACAGCTCCGCCCGCGACTACCGCCACCGTGGAATTGCCGGATTTATTTTTAGACGTGACACAATTTCTTTGTACGATTTAACAGGTTTACGAAAAAAATATCGTTATTTTTGCATCGGCAATATTTTTTTTTTTTTTTTTTTTTTTATCTGCACTATTTTTAATGCGAAGCGATACGAGGCGTAGAATAAGTGGGGAACGAGAGATTCTGATGAGTAACTTGGTTTAGCCTCTCCTAGGCTTTGTCTGTATGCAGAGGACGGAGACATAGCCTAGAATAGGTTAGGTCAGGGCTCGATTTTTTTTTACCTCTCACTATCGACGATTTTTTTCGATGTATTTTTTTTATACATGCGAATGTATGGAAATTTCATAAATCGCTCACAGGACATATCGTATTAATAGAAATCGTAAAAAAAAAAGGTTAATTGAAGATTCGAATATCTTTATCGATCTATCGGAAAAATCGCATTGAAGAAAAGAAGAAATTGATTTTTTTTTTTTTTTTTCATCGTCAATAGCGATCTCACGACTTTGATATTAATTCTGTAAGTTTTTCGGTAAGAAAGAAAATCCGTGAAGAAATTAAGTAAACGAAGCGATCGAATGGTTGATTATTTTTATTAATTTTGTTCGTAGATAACGTGCGCCACACATGTCGCATCATCTATAGTAAACTAATAAGTAACATATGCTTCGATGTGATAATCAGAGCAAAATTGCGAACCTATGGAAGTCTCCTTTATAACATTATAATACAAGCAATAAATACTTATTATCATTATTATTACTATTACTATTAATTACTAAGGCTATCGTAGATAATACTCCAATTGTTTTTTTTGTAAATAGATGATTTCGTGTTTAAAAAAAATGTTGTTTCGCTTTTCCTATCGGGAGGTTTGGTATCGATGCATCTTCCGTAACTTGCGTGTTGTGCGCGTTTTCATTTCACACAAAACATTCGTTTGAGAATTCTCTCTCTCATTTCGTATTAATATATTATAAATAATTCGTTATCGGCGGACCAGCCGCCATTTTTTTTTTTTTTTTTTTTTTAGTTAATCACTTTTCTACACCCATATAACCCGACATTGTGCACAAAAATTGGTCGCCAATGTGAAATATAACAGACATCGTGAACGAGGTAAAAAATTCGATAGAAAAACTCGTAAAAGAGACGATAAAAATTGCACGTTATTAAATGGTATCGTTCGTTCTACAATATTCCATCAAAATATTTTTTTAACAACTTTTTTTAATGCATTCTCCGTTTTTTTTTTTCGTATTTTTTTTTTTTTTGTTTTTTTTTTTCGGAAACTTGTATTCTTACCAAAAGAAGAAATACGCGACGAGAACGTGGGATGATTATTCCTGCAACTGGTGTTTTCGTTTCATTGGGACATTTCCGCGGTATCACAAAATGGCGAATATAAATTGTCTCCCTTTAGAGACGCGAGCGACGCAATTGATTGTCGAGAGCGGCGAGCTGACGAAGAAAACCGTCGTTGGGATGAATAGCACGGCTGCGACGAATTTTGCGGATTGCTTCAGCCGCTAGCATGTGCTTCTTTATCATCAGATAGGCAATCACGCAGGTAGCGCTTCGAGATATTCCCATCACGCAGTGAACGTATATTTTGCCTGTGCGTCACAAATTGATTTATTATTATTATTATTATTATTTTTCTTTAGGAAATAAAGACGATTGCTACGCCCTCTGTGCAGTGGAGTGGCGAAAATTGGAACTAAAATGTTCTTTGCATGTAATCGTCGTCTTAATCGTATTAACACGTTGATATTAGCGCCCTCTGCGGAATACAGCGGCGAACATTGGAACTAAAATGTTTTCCACATGCAATTTTTCTCTCATTCGTATTTAAAACTGTGATAAATATATCGAATGGCGAATGTAACGGTATCTTACGTTGATAACAGCGCCCTCTGTGAAATTGAGCGGCGAACATTGAAACTAAAATGTCTTTTTCATGTAATCTTTGCCTCATTTGAATCTAAACAGTTGTAAGTACATCAGGAAGTAAGGAATGCATTATTGATTGTAGCGCCATCTATGAAATTATGCGGCGAACATTGAAACTAAAATGTTTTTTTCATGTAATCTTTGCCTCATTTTGTATTTAAACAGTTGTAAGTGCATCAGGAAGTAAGGAATGCATTATTGATTACAGCGCCATCTATGAAATTATGCGGTGAACATTGGAACTATAATTTTTCTTGGATACAATCGTTTGCTTTTTCATATTTAACCACTTATGTACGAAATCTTTTACTCGGTTACGTATAACTGTTTTTTTTTTTGTTCATAACAATAATGTGAAAGTGGGTAAAAAATTCTTCCGGAATTAGTAATGAAATGAGAATTTTAGATTACTTTACAATTTTTTTTTATTTTTTTTTTTGTAGTTAAATGGGCCATTTGACTGCTATTTAATGACTGCAAAAAAGTTCCGCCCGTTTATTCGCGTATATTTACGCGAAAAGTTAATCTGTCGTAAATAATGTTATAAGAATTGTAATTTAATGCAAAAACGATGAAATTTGTGATGCATGCAACTTTCGCCGAATTTCTATTAAAATTATTTTTACGAAACTGCATAATCGTTAAAATTTTATTTTTCGATGATTATTATCAAGAAATCTTACCTCTGCTGTTGACTGCTTCCTCGATGAATGCAGCGGCGGTATAAAAATATTTGCTTATGTCGGTACTCGGCAAATCAATGAGCTGCAATCCGAGGTATTTGATATTCGTCCCTTTGTAGAAATGCTGATTGGTGCTGACGCATCCGAAGCGATTACCCTCCGCGGCATTGAGGACGTGCGTTATACCCAAACGCCTCAGGTATTCCTTGTTTGTCGCGGTGAACCTTAAAAAAAAAAAAAAAAAAATATATAAATCAATCAAAATAATTTTTAAAATCCAATAAAAATGGACGAAAAAAATGGTCTAAAAAGGCAAAAAAATGATATTCAATGAAAAATAAATGAAAAACGAAGCTTACCCATCGCCGATATAAATGCCGGGATAAACCTCGTCGCAATTAATGTCCTGTTGCATACGATAATACTCGGCGCTATCGCGAGCCATTTCGAAGCCCGGCAAAGGCCTGTACTCGGTCTGTTGTTCTATGAGAGCTCTTGCCAGGCGACTCTGCGTCGTTTCGCCATCGACCAAAAATTTTTGGAAGTCCTGCAAAAACACAAAATATATTTCAAGCAAAAATTAAAAAAAAAAAAACATTAAAAAAAAAAATGAATTTCAATCGGGTCGAGAAAAAATTTCGAAAAAAATAGAGGACCCGGTCTCTGTCTCGCCACGTGCTCCGCATCGTAAGGTTCTCACGAAACTCCGTGTGAAAAATACTTCGATATCTGTTACGCGGCCGAACCAACCCCTCCGAGAAAAAGCTTCGCGTAGGCGTATTACAAAGATCTTTGCAACAAATGTATTTTTAAAACTTGCGAAAGTCTATTTCGAATTGTGAAACGAATTTCGTGAGTAACGTGCCGAGTCTCGAGACACAATTTCGGCTACACAACATATAGTCAATCGGACAGGCGTGCTCCGTTTTTTTTTTTTTTTTTTTTTCTACAGTTCGATAACAATCCTTATATAAATATATATATATTTACATCGGGAATGAACTATTTTTATTCGTAACAACTCACATCGCCGCTCGATCCCGAAAAAAACGCCATGAAGAACTTCTTAATCTTGAAATTTATCTCGAATGTTGATTTACGTTGCGCAGTTTCTGTCACTCGCAGCAACTCGGAGTCAAGTCGATAATCTAATAGAACCCCTCGAAGGCCCTCCGCATACGAACCTAACTGCGTATATGATCGACTAGACAAAAATGGCGATTGATGTTAAGTACTCTATATATACGCTTCTGTGGCGATCGAGAAAACTTGGCATCATCGTCGGTCGACTTCTCTTCGTATCGCACCGAGATATTTTTCTTTCATGACATTTTGCGCCTTGCAGCATCGGTGCGCATCAGCTGATAGTAATCGTCGTATTGGCGCGTTTTCATTAATTAATCGATTTACACCTTTGCGGCGAATATTTCGCGATACTCCCGAATAGAGGGGAATTTTAAGCTTCGAACCAACAGGAAAACGCGCTGGAGAACGCCTCGACCAATCGAAACGTTCGGTGCCTTTGGAGTCAACCAATCACGCGAACCGACGCTTCGATCAACCAATGGGCGATGCGCTGCTCCAGTTTCACTGGAAATCGGACCAAACGATCGCTAAAGCAAAGTTCTATTTCACCCTTTGAAACGATGGGGTGCAAAATTTTTTTTTTATGAAAAACATCGAATTAATATTAAAAAAAAAGAGTATTTGGAAAAAATAACAATTTAAGATAAGTATTAATTTTTCGAACGATGTTATACAATTTTGATGAAAATTTGAAAACTTTACTGAATTTTCACGTGAAATTTAATTTTAGAAAAATAGTTTTTTTATTTGATTTAATTTTTATTTTATTTTTTGAAAATAACTAATTTATTTAGTTTGATGGTGAAAAATGCACTCTGCACCAAAGGGTTAACCATCATTCAGTACAGCAGAGTTCCCTTTATTTCTCGCAAATTTTATCATCTTTTTCGATCGACAGAGGATAAGTCCGAACGCTACATTGGCGGGTTAATCGAATAAAAAATTCTTTAACACGATTCGATCGTAACTCCGTTATTTTTTTTCAATTTCTTTTTCACTGTCTATTAAAGACAAATTGACCGGAATTGCGATGATAATGAATTGTAACGGAAGTATATCTTTTTTATCCGCGGTTTTGTGTATCCGGAGCTCGTGAATGACGCCGCAATAACAGGTTATCTGAAGACTATCATCGCCTCCTCCACTGTAATATTCCCGTTCGTTCTCCGATTCCTTTCTTTCTCCGTTATACACTCCCCGAGTTCTCTTGAATTACGAAGCGAACTCACAGTGTTGCGGGTGAAAGGCGTCCTGCACGTTGTCGACTTAGCGTTCGCGCTGAATAATACACTTTCTGTAACCACAATACGCCGGTTTATCATAGAAGCCTTGAGACTTTCTAGTTTTTCCTACAAATTGTCATCGAACGACGACGTCGAATTATGTCTCGTCGAATATTCGTCGGACTTTCGGCATTTCTTCTCGGTATCATTGTTACCGGTGCTCATGGCCTTCTCGGTAAGTTGAGTCACGAAATTTTACGATCTGTTGCTTTACCGCGATATTGGTGATTTCATAAAAAAAATATAAAAAAAAATTCCTGAAAATTGGAAAATTATTACATTGTTTCCTCATTAATTTCCGTGACTCGCAATACTTCTCCTGTGAGAAAACGCCGTCTATAATTTTTTTGTTTCCTCATGGATTTACCTTCGTGAGTAAAGAAAATTATTGACGAAGCGTTGTGAAAGTTTACAATTTTTATGATTGTCTTTCTACCCGTAAATTGTAGAGATTGCAAAAGTCAAACTAAGCTGTCAGCGAACTTCGGGGTTTCAATTTGTCGACGTATAATTTTTTTAAATCTCATGTTATCAAATTTTAACACAATTTTAGACTTTCGCGGAAGCGTAAAATACTAAATTTTTCGGTAAATCTAAAATTTCGTAAAATTAAAAATAATACATCGATTATCGATAAAATTAATAAATAATTTTCATGGTAACAATATCTCTACTAAATTTCAGCCTTAAAAATTATCGAATGTGAAAGCGAAAGCGATCGAAAAAAAAAAAAAAAACTTTTTTAGACAACCGCCATTTTTTTTTTAAATGTGATTCTTCGATGTTTTGAAAGACTCCGATCGATGACGTAAAAATCTCGAAAATATAAAAAAAATTCACGAAAACAAAGCTTTTTCTACGAGGAAACGAGTAATATAGGAATTATATTAAAAAAATGATATCTTTTTAAAAATTATTATGTTTTGAATGAAAATAGATTTGTTTTTGTCAGTTTAAAATTGCCGAGTTCCATTTTATTCACGCAAATGATTGCTTTAGAAGACTTGTGACCTTTCGCCGTCTTCTCACTCACTTTCTATCCGCGCTTGACGACCTCCACGAACCTATACGACATCTCGCGAACTGTAAAAACACAATGTTTCAAACACGACATTCCGATGCATTCGGCCGTCTTATCGTTCGAAGGGATGTATCAATTGAATAGAAAGCGCATCGTAGATCGATAGTCTGAATTGTTATCTTATCGTTCGCTGAGAAAACAATTTGATATAAACCATTTATTGTTAGGAAAAAATGGAGTTACCATTATGGGATATTAGAAAATATAACTTCGTATCGAGACTTCCGATTTTCAAAGGAAAAAAAAAAAAAAAAATTATTTGTTTATTAAAAAAAAAATAGTTTATTAAAAAAAAATGTTATAATTTTTTTTTTTTCGTCAGAGTCATCGCGACCGGATCACGACAAAGTGGTGGTCTGTTATGTTGCTACGTGGGCAACGTATCGTCCAGCGAAAGGACAATTTGAATTAAAGGCCCTAAAACCAGAACATTGCACACACTTGATCTACGCGTTCGCCGGCCTTAACGCAACGACTTCGAGGATCCAAAGTCGAGATCCTTATCTCGATCTCGAGGAAGATTATGGTAAAAAAAATGATCCCATGTTTCATCGATAAAAAAAACTTTAACGCAGTTTTTTAAAGGATTTCCGTGAAGGAAAGGATAGATGAAAATTTTAATGAGGATAATGAAAAAAAAAAAAAAAAGTTTACAGCCTTTGTTACCCTTAACGATTTTTCATTTTTTCTCCAAAAATCGTCAATTATACTATTTTAAATAACAATTCAATCGTTCAGGAAGAGACCATTATCGAAAAATGGCCGATCTTCGTCGCCAATATTCCGGTCTCAAAGTTTCCCTCGCTATCGGCGGGTGGAACGAGGGAAGCGCAAACTATTCGGCTCTCGCGGCTTCACCATCTCGGAGACAAATATTCGTCGAGAGTGTTCTTCAATTTATGAAGTACGGAAAAAAAAAATGCATTTTACATAAAAAATCAAAATTCATATTTGTCAACTATCAATCGACTTTTGACTATTATTATTATTTTTTTTTTGAAATTCGAAGGAATTACGGATTTGATGGATTGGATCTCGACTGGGAATTCCCCGGGTCCCGAGGCGGTGGTCCTCAGGATAAAGAAAATTTCAGTCTACTCGTCAAGGTATATCGATAGTAAAAAGATACATATTGCGAATTTCCGGTTTGAATTTGAAAAGTTCATTTCATTTTATTTTATTTTGTTTTATTTTATTTTATTTTATTTTATTTTGTTTTATTTTATTTTATTTTATTTTATTTTATTTTATTTTATTTTATTTTATTTTATTTTATTTTATTTTATTTTATTTTATTTTATTTTATTTTATTTTATTTTATTTTATTTTATTTTATTTTATTTTTATTTAATTTAATTTAATTTAATTATTTTTTTTTTATTGTGTTGATAAATACATTTTGTATTTTAGGAATTGAGTTCTGTTCTAAAAAAGCGCGGATTGTTGCTTACAGCAGCTATAAGCGCTGCTAAAGACAAAATCGACGTGGCATACGATATTCCTGAGATCTCCAAATATCTCGATTTCATACACGTGATGGCGTACGATTACCACGGTGCTTGGGACAGTCGTGTCTTGCCGAATGCTCCATTAAAATGTCAGGATGATCTTTGTGTGGTAAATAAAAAAAAAAAAAATAATAAAAAAATGTAAAGATGCAATTCTGTTTTTATAGCGACAATGAGATTCTTATTTTTTGTATCGTATCGTATAGGAAGCGTCTATTAATTATTTATTGATGCTCGGTGCACCCAGCGATAAACTCGTTCTTGGATTACCGATGTACGGAAGAACTTTTGTTCTCACTACGATGCCGAGCAATGATTCCGACGCGAGTCCAATCGGTGAAGCGGCGCTGAATGAAGGATTCATGGGAAATTTTACGCGAGAAAATGGATTTATGGGGTACAATGAGGTAACAATAATGAATTTTTTTAAAATTATCTAAAACACCTCGCGACCGAAGCGATAAAGTTTCGGTGATTAATATCGTTTCCATCATAAAAAAAAAAAAAAAAAAAAAAAAAAAAAAAATCGAACGATTTAATTTTTTTTCTTAAACGAATGAAATTTAAGTTACAATGAAATTCCAAATGCGGAAGTCACAGAAACCACTAAAAATCGAAAAAAAAAAAAAAAATACATTTTTCCTTTAGCAATTTTCGGAAAAATACCACTTTTACACAAAAATCTGATTTTTTTTCCGTATTGAAATTTTTTTTTTTTTTTTTTTCTTATATATTTTTTTCTTTTTTTTTTTTTTAAGATTTGCAAAGCACTCACGGATTTCCCGAAGAGTTGGCGTACCGGTTGGCACGAGGAAGGAAACAGCGCGTACGCGATAAACGGAGACAAAGTTGTGGTTTACGATAACGCCGTGAGTCTCGCGAAGAAAGCGGAGTATATAGTGGAAATGAAATTAGCCGGAGCGATGATATGGAGCATTGATACCGACGATTTTCGCGGCGATTGTTACGCTCTTCATCGCGAATTTATGGAACCGCCGACACGAGGCGATTATCCATTAATGCGAATTATTAATTCGGCGATCGCAAAAGCGAGCGGTTTTGCCGATAACAATGAAATTGACGTTAAAAAATCTTCCGCTGTTACCGCGAGACTCGGTGAATTAGCAATTTTAATGGCGTGTATTCTGTACGTCTGAATAATAAGCGACGAATTAATAAGATAATGAAAACGCGGGCTATTAATTCGTGTGATCGATAAATTAATTTTTTAAAGTAAAAAAAAAAAAGTTTAAAGTAAAAGTCGATAATAAGTACACATACCGTATCGTCTGGACGATTCGTCGGGATCGTTGACAATCCTACAGAAAAAAACCAATTTGTTGTATTAAATTAATCCGATAAATAAATAAATAAATATATAAATAAATAAATTATCAATTCAAACGAATTGATAAATTTCGATCGTTTTTTTTTTTTTTCTCGATTTGTTGTATTAAAATTACTTCGATATATAAATAAAGAAATGACGGAATAATTTATCGATTTTTTACTTTTTTTTAAATTTTGGATTCAACAAACAAATCAATGATTCTTCAACGCGCATCAGTCTGCCGGTCGCGCGAATAACGATTCAGGAAATTCTCAGTCGTCGATTTTTACGAAGCGACTGATTTAGTCAAATGCTATTTATCGATAAAATTATTTGCAACAATATTTCCCGATCGTAATTCAGTAATCGAAAAAATTATCGATTACGAAAGACTTTTTTGGTGATCATTTTCGTGATTATAGAGATATCGCGAAAAGATATCGCGGAAAGTGTGGGAGGAGGCCGTTGGCGCCGCATTTACATTGGGCAATTCACGAGAGTTCGTCGTCGATGAAAATAAATAAATAAGAAAGCAGAGTAAGGACGTTTGGTACAGCTATGTGTAACACGCTCGCTATCCCCTCCGCGGACTTATCTCACTTTACGAATTTACCAAACTGAGCGAAAAATTGATACGCTCGTCGCTTTGACCTGAATTCCATTATTTCGAAGTTCGAACGGTACGAAAGTAATCGAACGATCGTTGAATAAATTGGCCAATTAAAAACATCGATACGAAAAAAAAAAAAAAAAAAAAAACGAAATAAACTTTACGCTGAAAAAATAGATATCGCAATTTTTTTTTTTTTTCAAATAAAATGCATTATTTTGTTAATAAAAAGATAAATGTTTGTTGTTGTTCGAGAATCGTTCGTTGTTGTTGTTGTCTGAAAAAAAAAAAAATTCAAATTAACTTTACGCTAAAAAAATAGATATCGCAGAATTTTTTTTTTTTTCAAATAAAATGCATTATTTTGTTAATAAAAAGATAAATGTTTGTTGTTGTTCGAGAATCGTTCGTTCGTTATTGTTGTTGTTGTCCGAAAAAAAAAAAAAAAAAAAAAACCAAATAAACTTTACACTCAAAAAATAGATATCGCAGATTTTTTTTTTTTTCAAATAAAATGCATTATTTTGTTAATAAAAAGATAAATGTTTATTATCGTTCGAAAATCATTCGTTGTTGTTGTCCGAAAAAAAAAAAAAAAAAAAAAAAACCCAATAAACTTTACGCTAAAAAAATCGATATCGCAGCATTTTTTTTTTTTTTTCAAATAAAATGCATTATTTTGTTGATAAAAAGATAAAAGTTTGTTGTTGTTCGAGAATCGTTCGTATCCATCGCTGTTACACATTTTATACGGAGATTTCGGGTGACCCGATTTATAACGCGCGGTGTGGAGACGTAATGTTATATATGTGGAGAGTAGACAAGTGGGTGGAGTCCCGTGGAAGGTATGGGTATCGTCCACTCCAGTTACCATTGCGCGGGATCGCGCGAGGTGAATGTTTGTTATGAAATAAATTCGGTCGAGACGCCGGGCGTCTCCCTACCACCCGATGTCGCGAAGAATTTTTACAAACGTTTTACTATACATAGAGAGTACCGAAATTACGACCTCGATTATCGGGCCAATTATTCAACACGCAATACCGATCTTTCTGTGTCCCTGAAAGCGATCTATTATCTCGAAGGAATTCTTTGCATGAGCTCTCGGAGTCGTAAGCATTAATCATACATCACATACGCATTCTTCGCTATAGAATTCAATAAAATAACAATCATTATAATCATAATAATCATAATAACTTCGCGCGTTCCCGTTTTATCAAAAACGTTTTTTCACGAAACTACGATAATTTTCAGAATTAATTCGCTGTTATTTAATTGCGCATTTTAATGACGAAAAAAAAATATAGAAAAAATTGTTTATTTTGTATATATAACGGAACCAATTAAAATTCGTTGACTATTAAATTCCTGTAGCGAGGGTCAGTGATAGTTAAGCGAATTGAAGACCAAACCTTCGATTACCCCCCCATCGCCACGAATTTTTTTCACCCAAGAAATCGCCCACTTGAACGTCCGATGGATTATTTCGTCGTCAGTTCACCTCCAGATTTCGATTCGAAAGGACGCATCGATACCTTGCAACCAAATCTTTATTCGGACCCTAAAAAATAATCATCGTTCGTCCCGAATAAACGATATTTTTATACCTTCGCAACATGAGGGGTTTAATTATTCTTTTTCTCGGTAAGTCTTTAGATCGATTATTAAAAAAAAAAAAAAATTATTAAATTGCCCTTTAAATAATTAAATTTTATTCATTCCATTCATTGATTTCGAATAATTAAGTTTCCCTAATTTAAGGTTTTTCCTCATTTTTACCCGATTTTACTTGAGTATTTTATAAATTGTTGTAGTTGCCGTTAGCGTAGTTTACGGCGGACATTTTTATAATGCCGACGGTACACCATATGACGCTTATCACGATTTACATATCCCACACGATCCACCGCTGTATCCCACGTTTCATCGTGTACCCAACACTGGTTTCTCGTGTTACGGACTCGGCGACCAACTCTGGTCGGATATCGCAACCGGATGTCAGGTACTGCATTTTGGATTTTTTTTTATTATTGATTATTGATAATCGATAATTATTATTGCTTATTGATAATCGATAATCTTTATTGATTATTGATAATCGATAATCTTTATTGATTATTGATAATCGATAATCTTTATTGATTATTGATAATCGATAAGTATTATTGATTATTGATAATCGATAATCATTATTGATTATTGATAATCGATAATCATTATTGATTATTGATAATCGATAATCTTTATTGATTATTGATAATCGATAATCATTATTGATTATTGATAGTCGATAATCATTATTGATTATTGTTGCTTATCATTGATTTTTTTTGCAGGCGTATCACTTATGTCAGAATCAGAGATTACTATCGAGTAATCTGTGCGGCAACGGTACACTGTTCAATCAACAGTTTCAAGTCTGCGATCAGTTTTACAACGTTCGATGCGGCAGTCCGTACGAAGATTTGTGAAAATCGTACAACAATCTGTAATTATTTATTTTAGGGATTTACGATCGATAATCTGTATTCTGTTTTTTTTTTTTTTGTTGTGCCATATATATCGCTAAAATAAAAACAATCGTGATGAATAAAATGTGTGTAAAATATAGATTTTCGTTTGGATAAGTTTAATAAAATATATGAAACAAGTTATGCATTTTATTTGTCGGCTGTTAATTGCCAATTATTTTGGAATCGTACGAACGCTATGTTTTTTTTTTATCATAAGTCCTGTAGCCTTATTGAAGATGAGAAAAAAACAGGCAAACCATAAGTCCGCTTTCCAAAATGTGTATAATATAGTATATAGAATACTCGAAAAAAAAAATCCTAAAAAAAAGAAATTTTCTCATTTTTTTCCCAAAAAATTGTCAGATGGACAAATTTTTTTTTTTTACCACAAATTTTTTTTTGTAACAAAATGAAATTTTATAAATTTTTCATTTTGTTTTATAATTTTTGTTTTATGTGTCAAAACGTCGCAAAATAGCGCAAAGGCTCTTTGAAAAAAAATATCTATAAAATTAACTTTACAAAAAAAAAAAAAATCAACAAAGTACGCAGCGTACATTTAGGGTCTCACTGTGCGAATTAATTTGTGTCGACCTACAAACGAAATTATTTCAAGTCGCAATAGTTACCGCGCTGGGCGTCTGCAGGGAGCAAACGGTCGGTAACACGCGTACGATAATGCAGATTTGCGGAATTTAACTTTTTGAAACTGCGGCACCAGTATATTCCAACTGTTGGCAATTGATTTCTCAAACGCCGTAACGCATAAACGTTGACGAATTCTTTCGAAACGAAATTGCTGGAGGGGTTCCGGTTTTCGTTACGCAATGAAAAAACATTTGTTGGTGTCACTTGCAACACGTAAAAATACATCGAAATCGATGGATTAAAACATAATTTTGCGATTTGGTGCAAAAAATTGCAAACGCAACTCTGTTGATTTTTTTTTTACGACGAATTTTTTTTTTTAACGATCGAAAAAAAGGGTAACAAAGATATTTCTGAGTAATGAAAATCGGCTAAAAAAATTCGCTAAAATTCCGTATTTTTTTGATCATTGGTCGTTTAAAGACTGAAAAAAAAAAAATTAAATTTGGAAAACGAAATTATTTTGCTGTGACAATTTTTTGATCTTAAAAACGACAGAATGAGAAAATTTTACAATATTCGAAAAAGTTCGATGGCCGACGCATTGCGAGACTCGTAAAAAATGCGTGTTAAACTGCAGCGCGGCGCGCATATAATTATTTTCTGAAAAAAAAAAAAAAAAACAAAAATAATTGAAATAATCGATAAATCCATAAAACTTTATTTATTTATCAATTAATTATAGATATATAGAACAGTACGATTGGCGTATGTATTACATATATCTATAATATTTATTTACACGCGTGTCTTCGTCCTAAAGTTTACGATACAATATAATATAATATATATATGTATATATATATATATGTGTCTATAGAATTAATGGTTGATAAACTCTTAAAGACGAATAAAACAACAAATCGATTGAGACACGTTATTCGCTGCGTTTTGTTTTTTTTTTTTCAACATCTTCATTTCTGTTACTATTTCATTTTCTTTTCTTTTTTCGAACTTTCAAACGACACGGCGAAGTGCTAATCGCAAGAAAAACTAATTATTCAAATTTTTTTTTCTATCGCGTATTCCGTGTATTTTTTTTTTTTTTTTTTCTTTTATCGCAGCACTTTTTTTTTTGCTTGTCGCTTTATCGTTGATTATTGAAAAAAAAATGTATATATATATATATTGAGACGTTTGAGAGATGCTGTGATAAATAATGGCACTTTTGGCTCACTGGCACTTGTCGATACGCAAAGAACAACGGAGACTTAGGTCTCTCGTCCGTCGTCCAAAGATATAACAAATTAAAATACCTCTGTCAACAAATTCTCGCGTTAACGCGTCGCATAGTCACGTAAAACATATTACATTCGTACGCAACGGAGACGAAATGGACTTTGACTCTACAAAAGTGTTAAAAGTGTAATTCGATACATTATCGTGGAGCCAATTGCTTCGATTTGCGCTCCTCGATGTCCCGCACGAGGGAAAAAAATTTATTTAATCGTTTGTTTCCTTTTTACTTTCATTTTCTAGTGTTTCCAACGTTCGCGGAAGTTTGGAGTCGATTTTGGTTTCATGCAAAACCGTAGTTTTCAAGTCGAGCGAAGTAAAAAAAAAAAAAGAAGAAAAAAAAAAAAAAAAGAATTAATTTTCTATTTTAAAAGTCGTTATCCCAACCGGATATATCGTCGGGCGGTGGAGGATCGGAATCCGGTGGATACTCGTCGAAGTTTGCTGTGTCCGTTGCACTCTGGACTCGCGGCATTATCGGCGGTTCTAGAGTTCTCGCGCGAAGTCCTTCCCAATTAAAACCATCGAACCATCTGTCGTAATAAAAATCACAAAATTATAGTTTGTCTCATATATTTTTAAAATAGAAAAATTTAAAAAAAAAAGGAAAATTTGTAACAAATTAATTACTTGTGTTTCTGAATTTCGCTTATTCCACCTTTTTGGTATCCAAGCCGTTCCGCTGGATTATCTCTAAAAGAAGAAATTGTAAGATAAAAATAAATATAATTTATATTCTATTAAATCGGAATAATTTCCGATTTAATAGAATTTCTTTGACTGCGAAATAGTTAAATTTCCGGACGCACGCGGAGGCTTTAGAACAAACCTGCAGAGTTTCTTGATCAACGCCGTTGCGTTTCTCGTTATCGAACGCGGAAATTCAATGGCGTCGATACCCTTGAGAATTATATTGTAAGTTTTCATCGGATCGGCACCGGTGAACGGCGGCGTACCGGTCAAAAGTTCGAACATCAAAACACCGAGTGACCAATAATCCGCACTGATGTCGTGGCCACGATTTAGTATCACTTCCGGCGCAACGTACTCTGGTGTCCCGCAGAAAGTCCACGTTTTTCTTCCGTGATCGAGGCGTTTCGCGAAACCAAAATCGACGAGCTTCACGTACCTATAAAAAAAAAAAAAAAAAATGAATTAAAATTTTAAATGTTTAAATGTTTAATATTTAATATTTCAAATGTTAAAAATGTCTTTTGCAGTTTTTCTTCTTTTTTTTTATTTATTTTTTGAATTTTTTTTTCACATTGCAACTATTAGAAAATATGTATGAAAAAATTTGAATTTCAATACCAAACTCACATTTTATATGTAGATCCTGCGTACCAAATTTCGCAGTTATTGCTAATGACTGTGGAGAGTTATTGTGTTTTCACCAGAAAAAAAAAAAAAAAAAAAGAAAAAAAAAAAAAACAGACGGAGTGGAAAAAACCCAAAATAAAGATACTTTTACTTAAAAAAAAAAGCTCTTCGGGTCACGAAAATTGACAAATTCTTTTTCATTCTGTGATGTTGAAAACAGTTATTTTGTCGATAAATTTGGCGTTATTTTTTTCTCGCGATTACAATACTTTTTCTCTTTCCATACTTCGCGTAGAATGAAAAAGTAAAAAAGAACCTCTTTTGGTGTAATTTTTTTGAATATCTTACCCTTGTCCATCGAGTAAAAGATTCTCCGGTTTGAGATCCCTATAGATGATATTTCTCGAGTGTAGATAATCGAAAGCCTCGACGACGCAAGCCGTATAAAATCTCGTTGTTCCGTCGTCGAAGTGTCCCTTGTCGCGTAAAACGGTCCACAATTCACCGCCGAGACACGCCTCCATCAGCATGTAAAGATACTTTCGATCTTTGAATGTCTTGAATAGTTTAACTACGAAATCACAGTCGGCTTCGCCCATTATTCTCTTTTCGGACATAATGTGCTGTTGCTGTCGGGTTTCGACGATCTGCGCCTTCTTCATTTGCTTCAGAGCAAAAGATCGACTGCCGTCGCCGGAAATCTGCACGAGTTCCACTCTACCGAAGCCGCCGACTCCCAGCGTCGCCAACGGTCGAAGATCTTGTAGTCGCAACTCTCGAAATTCTTCGTTCAACCTGAATGCATTGAAATTAACGTTAATCATCGAAAATCTATCGCGCGAAGTCGCGTTTGGAGAAAAAAAAAATGAAGAACTGGAAGAAAAAAAAAAAAAGGGAATAATGTCGATCGATGGCGCGACGCGACAACTTCAATTCGATTGCCACTTCGCGCGGGGAAAGTAGAAAGTAGAAATAGCGGATAATTTCTGTTGCATCGCCATTGACAACGCGAAAAACCTGTCCGTCTCTTCCTCGTTTCGCAAGTACGTAACTTTGCGCGTCGAATCGAATCGACGACTCAACTCGACTCTGTACGATGCGAGTTTTACTCGAAGCTATTCGACTATCTTTACTATTCATTTTTTTAATCGATTTAGTGGATTTTTATTGGTTTTTTTTTTGTTTTTGTTTTTTCTATCTAACAAACTTACTCTCAGCTTTTCACTGTCCGATCCTTCGTCAATGCGTGAAACAACAACGAGCGAAAATTTTTTTATCTTCGATTCGTTTTTACGAAATAAATTTATCGTATTTTTTTTTTTTTTTTTTTTTTTTCATCTTACCTTCTGCGCTGCACGAGTTCGTCTTTGTATCGCGTGCGAATTTCGTCCAATGAGGATATTAATTGATTGAATGTTTCTCTGTCGATAACTAAACAACTAACGCCTTCCGGATCGTCGGCTACGATGTTTGCAGTTCTCAGATCGTCTCTGAAAAAAATGATAAATTAATAGAGAAAATTAGAGAAAAAAAAAAATTTGATAGATAATTTGAGAATTTTTTTTTTACTAACCCCTGAAGAGCTTTTTCGCCGAAGAAGTCACCCTTTCCAAGAGTCCTAATGTATTTCTCTTCGGTAGTGTCGGGCTGTTTTATCGTAACGCGAACCTGACCCCTACTTATTATGAAAAAGGTATCGCCTCGCGCACCTTGTCGAATTATGTAATCACCGTTGTTGTAGAAAGTCTGCGAAAAAATTCGATCGAAAAAAAAATTAAATGTTATTCATACAAAACGGAAGTAACGAAAGTATTTAACATTTTTTTTTTTTTTTCGTACCGAAAAAACTAAACTTCGAGATAATTCTGTAAATTTTCCGTTCGAAGTTTGAAAAAATTTACAATTTTTTAATAATTTAATAATTTTTTAATAATAATTAAATTAAATTATTTAATAATTTAGCGATTTAATAATTTTTTAAACTCACCTCTTCCAGGACATCGGAAATTTTTATTAGCGTCTCTTCCGGAAGATTTTTGAATATCGGTACACTGAAAGTAAAAAAATAATAATTACCACCGGTAATTCATTAGACGAGTTAATTAGTCTTTTTTTTTTTTTTTTTTTTCATACCTCTTGAGGAAATCGGTGTACTCCGCTTGTCGGGAGAGACCCGTTCTCATCATAATAGTTTGGAAACATTGTCGATCTATTGCCCATAACTGACAGTCAGTTGCCGCTGTTATTGTAGCGGTTCTCTTGCAGTTGTATAGAATAGCCAATTCGCCGAGTACCTTTCCAGGCGCCAAGGTACTCAGGTATTTTCCGTCTCTCGAAACCTCGACCTTTCCCTCTGTTAACACATAGAACAGAACCCATCAATTATTACTTCTATATTTACGATTTTATCGTTTTTAAAAACGATACTTCAACAGTATAAAAAAAGGAATTTTTAACAAATTTTTACGGATAAAAAACAACGATATTGAAAATTTCTTACATTTTATTTGACTTAACGACGTTTCGAGCGAAAAAAAAAAAAAAAAATTAACCGGAAGAATTTCATGTATTCGATTAGAGGGAAAATAGGAACTCTTAAAAAAATATATATATACATATATATACCTTACGACGAGATCTCGAATTGCGTTGAATAAAAAAAATTGCGTGAATTGCGGGCGATTGAAATTTCATTGTCGGGCATAACGATTCATCGCGTCGATAAAACGCGGCTTTCCACTAACAATCCCTCCTCGGTAATCCTTGCCTACTATATATTATTACGCAATGCCTTTTGGTTCGCTTTTTTTTTTTTGCTTCTTTTACCGTCGATCGTTGGTTTATGAAACTTTTGCGAGTGGGGCGAGTCCAATGCCATTTATTGTCCGGCTTGTTGGCTTTCACTTCCCTCACGCTGTGCATAATCGACACTCTTATAGGACGTGTGACGTATTTTGTACGCACGAGCATACAGTAGCGTGTGCCAATCGATTGATTATCGACTCTCTGTATCGGAACTTGAGACGAAGGTATTCTTGACGAAGAAAAGTGATTGAACCTTCAATATTCAATGAAATACGAAACCTTTCGAAAATCCGTTTATTTTTAATATATTTATACATTTTCTACATTTTTCAAATAAATAATTAGATCGCGCGGCGGTGTCGAAAAAATTTGAAAAAATTTACGAACATACGCATGTATCGCGTAAAAATGGTGTCAAAATTTGGTAACGATTCGTTGAATCGTTCCAAAGTTATGACGCGTTAAACGCGAGTCACGTTCGATTCTAACCTCAAAATTTTACGAACGGATGTTGAGATAAGTTTGAAAAAAAAAATCAATCACGATAAAATGAAGATGGAGCGTCGCGGTGCCGAAAGGTTGGTGAAAGATTGACGTTACATTTGCAGCCCCCGCATAATACCGTCCCACGGATATACCAGTCGAATAATCATGGTTGCGATGAGCATCAGCGCTCGCGCTCGTGACTAACATGAGCGCACAAATTAATGCGTGATTTAAGATTATGTGTGCCCGGATGCTGGCCTATTTATCCCGGACAAGCTCGCCTCCGCTCTTTGCTCGCGTTATCGTACCAAGTTTCATAACGTTTTCTACCCAATGTACTACTTACCCCCCTCCCCCTCTGTCCCCTCGCGATCCCGATTCATCATCTCGATTCTCGTCTTTGGCAATCTTAAACGACCTTAAATAGGCCAATCATTCGGAGCTTCGAAATTTCTTAATTCGTAATAAATAAGAGGATATCAAATAATTGCCGATCATCAGACTCGAAATTTAACATTTCGGAGGCCGAATTTAATTTATTCCGGAAATAAAAAAAAAAGTTTTTTTATCAATGTTCAATTTTTTTAATTTCGAAATAAATTTTTGTCAACGAGGGAAACACGCCATTCGAGAATCCTTTCTTTTATTTTTTTGATTTTTTTATTTAAAAATTGCACGGAAAATTGGCATTTTATCGCATTTTTTTCACTTTTTTTATCGACCGGCAACTGCTTGGGAAAACGGTTTTGCAACTCCGCCAAATAGCCTATCTTGCATTTTTTTCCCTGCAGAATACGATAGACGCCGGTTTTTCCCACAATTCAATCGTAAAGCAAAGATATCGTCGTTTAAAATTATATAAAATCACTTCTGTACTAAAAAAAAAAAAAAAAAAAAATAGTGAATATTCATAATTTAATTGGAAATCGTTTCGCAACTATATCCGATGTTTTTGTTTAGCTAATCACGGACTTAACCTATCTTAATATTTATAAAAAATAATTTTATAAATAATGTAAAATTCGAACAATTTTTTTTTTCTGATCGATTAAATTTCTCGAATTTTTCCGGAGTGCGCCGATGCTGCAAGCGATTACAAAAAAAAAAAGAAAAAAATCGATAAACGATTGAGCAAAAGTTCCAAAAGAATGGCCGCGAAGCGTGTCCTTTCAAGAGTCTCGGAGATGGCAAAACGGTTGAACGCTCTGTTGGCTACACGATGTCTTGACGGCCTTCGTAAGTTCGTAGAGCAGCTCGTCGTTCACGTACGTGACATTAAAAGGCCAACATCGGTCGCGATCGTGTTTTGTAATCCGGCTCGATGTGTTTGAGAAGAAAAAAAGAGTAATAAAAAAAAAAAAAAACAAAAAAAAAAAAATTATAACTTTCCAGTTACTTCCCTTCTCCGCGATGTTTACGAGTCCGTACAACAATTGTAATTTCCGGTTTGAAATACGTGTCGGCAGTGTGTAAACACAATAAAAGTGTTGGAAAGTTTTATTGTTGTCTTCGAAATATATATTTATAGCTCTGTATATTAAAGGGAAAAGTATATTTCGAGTTAAACGAAATCTTCGGTCGGTAAAAAAAAAAAAAAAAAAAAAAAAAAAAAAAATCCCGAGTCCCAATTTCACAATAAAGGACTGCCTGTTGGTCCCTATCAGGTATCGCGAGACACGTGGGTCGGTAGGGGCAGAAAAATTGTTCCAAACCGAATGGGAATGCTGAGGAAAGTCTCCGAAGAGAGAAGGCAGCGATCGTTCAAGCGAACTCTGTTGTCCCCTTCCCCCCTCTTCCCCCCCTTCGAGAGAGGAATATACAGTACGCTACAACACGAATAAGAACGATCGAGCAGCGTATACAGCGTACCATGACGACGCATATAACAGGACAAAGAGTTCATGCCTCGCATACGATACTCTTATGTTCCATAGCGCGTAACCGAAGCCGTCGAGGACTGGAAAATATCGTCATGTGGCTGATATACCGGTAGGCCGGGGTCACTTGACTCACTCGACTTCTCAAAGTTTCAAGTTCGAAAAAAAAAAAAAAAAAAAAAAAAAAAAAAAATTGCCGTTAGCCAACGGTTTCGGTATTATGTATAAGTCGATAAAATCGATAAAATCGATTAGTCCGAAAAAAAAAAAAAAAAAAAAAAAAAAAAAAAACGTAACGAAAAATTCGAAAAATTTGAAATTCCTATTTAAACGGATGAGAAAATAATGTCACTGGCTATCTGTGCGGCGCATTTGCGCTTAGAAAGCGGTAATATTTTTATCACGAGTACGGATACGTAGAATCTCCGCGATGTGGAACACTCTCGTGTCGTGTGAAAGCATTTCATACATAAATATACAGTCATATAAACGTTCTCGGTGAAGTCCCAACAAAAAAAAAAAGATAATTTTCTATCGACGTATCATTATCCAGTTACGACAGTATTTTGTAATCTGTGAATGAGAGACGCGGTTGGGTAAAAAAGTTTAGCAGCGGTTTGGAAATAAAGTTTGTGGCCGTCGCAGTGACACCGGGAAAGAGCAACGCTACCAGACGCGTCGAATACCGTGACTAAATTAGCCCCAACTCTCGGGACGTTCGTGACTCAGATTGTGAATGTAGGGAATTCCGTTGTGTCGTGACAATTTGTGGTTTTCGAAATTTCGATCGGTTTGAAACAATGAAAAAAAAAAAAAAAAAGAAGAACTCGATACCTCAATAATTCCTTTCCCAGTGCTAATTTTATAAATAATTCCCGACGCAAATCCGCGCGTAGTGAATACCAATTTTTTTTTTTTAATTTTGCCATTTTTTTGCCATTTTTTATTTGGCCATTTTTTTTTTTTTTTTTTTTCGGCGACGCAATGCCAATGGAAAGAATTTCTCCTTATCGCAATTTACGATGCAAAGTATATACAACAATGCATTTTGTTGCGGCGATAGCTAAGGCACCCACCACCACATCATCCCATTATCCTTGATCCGTTCTCGCGCTCGCGACTTTCTCTGCAATCCCGTTCTCGGCTTGCCGATGCTGGGAGTCCCGGACGTTGAGATATACTTCTGCTACAGTAATAATAACCGAACGGTACGAGGTTCTGTGCAGAGTGGCTACTGGTCGTACTGAGCAAAACGATTAGATCATCGTCGCGCGAAAAGTCAGAGACTATGGCGAGTTCCGCGAGATTGTGACTCTGCAGTCACCCGATGATGAAACGTTAAATATAATCCATATATCTCGATGATGTGAAACGGAATGCCAGAAGCGCGTAATGCTCGGTAAATTCTACTAAACCGCTAAAAAGATCGAAAGAATGTTCGAACCTCAGGAATTCATCTCGTAAGATAATGGTTAAGATAATATCTTAAATTTCCAACATTTCAGTGTTTCTGTGGCCATAAAACGGCACATTTCCACCTTAAAACGTTGGGAATCGACAAACGAAATATTCTACCTTCGCGAATTCGTCTCCTAATTGGTTGGGGTGCTCCGGTTCTTCGTCTTCTCGCATAGGTATGAACAGGAACGATAAGTCGGGGTCTTGGGATGAGAAAACCGCTCTGATTCGTCTGTTGCTGATGCTGTGGCTGTTCCTGATTATCCTTCCGTTGTCTACTGAATATCGTGTCGTTGTGTTCCGAAGATTCGCTATCGGTACCGCTATTGGTACCGCTGCTCGATCGCGGTGATCTATCGTCGCACGGACTCGACGATCCACCATCCAGAACTCCCTCGAGTTGGGATATCACGTCTGCGTACGGTCTCGCGGTGCGGCATGCCTCGTTATCGTCGTTAGACACGTTTGCCGTTTTTACCGTCGACGAGGTCTTCGCTCTTGGCCCGCTGGTCCAGTTGACACCGCATTCGCGCCAACTGGCCTCGTAAAGTAGTTCCATAGCGCGACCCCTCGTAGCGTCCGGATCCAGCAACAGTTCCGGATCCTCCAAAACCGCTCTACCCGGATAACTTCGCACTTTCATCCTCTTCAACGCTCAATCAACTTTCAAACCCAAAAAATCGGTATTCCAACGAACCCCAACGAGGCCACAGGTCCTAATTTAACTATGTCGCAACTGCCCATCCAACCATTAGAAACTCACGGAACTTTGTCAACTAAACCCATGTGGTTAACTTTGCAAACTTCATTTAGCACGCGAATTAGTAACTGGTATCGGATGCCAGATTTGGACGCCTTGCCGAATTTTGCTGGCCGAATGTCCTGGAGAAGGTGAACAGAGCCTAAAGGCATGTAAACGGATCACTGGACACTTAGCTTCCCACACGATTAAGGAGCGATCGGTATGGTGGGGGAAGCTCGCTGTTTTGGTTAGCGTCTGAGTCACACACGCCGAAACAGCAACAACCGAATACACCACCTTCTCATCCCAAGTCTTCTGGTCATTACCGACTGATTTATTTCGGTGATCGGTTAAAAGATCGCGTTTGTTCGTAAAGACCACGCGTCTTCTCCACTGACAGCGAGCCGGAGTTGAACTGACTGGTGAAATAAGCCAGCAGTCGGGGGACTCGGGCGTTCGAAACAGCAACAGAGAACCCTACAGCTCTCGGTGTGTTATTCCCCACCAACTGGCAAACGAGAGAGCGAGAGAAGAGCCGTAGTGGCAATTCTATCCATGCCAGAGGAGAAAAGCAAAAGCCAAGCGCGTTCAGGCGTCTGTGTGTGAAGGGGGGCCCACTCACGCAAATCCCCACTTCCCGAACGAGCCGAGAACGTGAGAGAAAGGACAGGGGTTCTCATGATTTCTTGGTCAATTTTTGTATGAGGGAATTTCCTTTCGAAAGCGATGTGGAAGGCGCTATTTGGTGGAGAATGTTCGCTGTACAAGATGGGGGTGGATTTCCACTGGTTTTTTTTTTTTTGGGCAGATGTCCTTGGGACCCGGCCATTGAATATGGACCTCTTCCGTCTTTTGTTCCTCCGCGACAACCTCATCCGGGTTCTGACCTGCCTGCGGGCTCTCTCTTGAGGCTCCGGTACTTTTTCGCCTCGATTTTCCAACCGGCCTTCGAACTGCCATGGAGACTACTACTATTGCGCTAAGGTACGCGAATTGCGTTGGCGAGGAGGATACGAGGAATGGACGGTGTGGAACGCAAGCGAAGGTCGCAAAATGCATCCGTTGATTTATCGAGTCGATTTAAACGCACTGACCGGCGAAATCCAGTTTGGTCCAAATTGGCAGGGAAGGTGGAAGTTGGACATTTAAGGGGTTTTTTTTTAAGGGTCAGTGACTCGGGAAGTTTTTTATCTTATAGATAATTTGGATGATACTTAAGATGAGATTTAGAAAAAAAAAATAGATCGCGCTTACCTTCCATGACAAATACGATTGATCCGACATCGCCCTCTCTTATGATGATCGAACCGGCAGGAAAGGTGACGGGATACATACAGTCAACGATCTCACGGATCTGTGTAAGTTCGAGATTTTTCATAAAGTCATTGTCCAGTATTGCAGTCTTGATTAGCTCCCGTGACCTTGAGAGATAAAAAGGGCATTTTATTAAATCAATTTTCTTTTTCAATGAATTAACTTTTTTTTTGCATTTGTGTCGGAGTTTTTGGTTCCATTTAATGGCGATCGAGCGTCTTTTTTTTTATGTTGAAATGGTCTTACAGGAAGGAAAGCGCGTTTAGTTTTTTTTTTTTTTTTTTTTTTTTTATCAATGGTATCGTGATCAAGGTCGCGAGTCACGTACAGTCACATAGCTCGAGGCGCATCGCCGGGGACCGCCATAATTTTTCTTGTTCGCCCTTATATGGCCCCTTTGACGCGCATTCGCTTTGCCTCGATTGATCGACTCGCGTGCGGCAACCCTGACCCATTGACAGAGAGTTTAAATCGAAAAAATATATAAAATCTATTCATTTCCCATCTTTATTACCACTCGTATTTAATTCGCGGAGTGTTCCGCTAGTATTGTAATATTAGATTTTAAAAATTCCGCGCTGGAAGCGAAAGAATTTTTTTTTATCGATGCAAATGTTTTAATTTTGTGAATTCATTTTCGAAAAAAAAAAAAAAAACACATGGTATTGAGTAGAATAACTTCTGCAACACTTCCATTATTTTTCTAAATTAAATTTTTCGTTTTTTTTTTTAAATCTCCGAACTAAAAGAAGCGCTACATCTGTTGTTGAACTTTTTTCATGTTTTGCATCGGTCTGCAATGTCTCAAAAAAATGGTTTCTCAAGTTGGCTGAAGACTATATTGCTTATGTTTTCTCGTAGCACGCGACAGACATCTCGGATTTATCGATATTATCTCAGAAAGCAAACATACCCCGTTTAAAAATACGTAAAATTTCTACTTTTAGCGAAATTCTGATAATAACAAATAAAAAAGAAAAAAATTCGGCGTTCATTTTCAAGCGTATATTCGATGTATTTTATCGTGCCGATCGCGAATTCGTCACTTATCGTATTCGTAGCTTAATATTTAATCCGAAAAATTCTCAGAAATATCTATTTTTCGTGATTATTATCGCTAAAAAAATTTCCAAAAATAGAAAAATTCTGAAAAAACAAAAAACCACAACGCGGCCTCTGGAAAGAAAATTCTTCGATCGCGCGAATAATAATTTATTCCAAAAATGCATACAGCCGCTATAAAGAAAATGAGTCATTCACGTCGCAAAAAAAAAAAAAATGGAAATCCTCCATACAAAAATAGCTGATGTTTTGCTATTTCTACCTTTGCGGTTTGGTGAACTTGACGATAGGCCTGGAATCGTTTCTCAACGGTTCCGCGGAGATAGCTTGTCTCTTGGATCGCTGTCCGGGTCCCAGAGGACCCGTCGATATACTTAATTCCACAATCTGACGATATTTGTCAATTTCATTTTGAAGATATCGTATAGTAGCGTCCCGTTCGTCGAGAGCTTTTTCCAATGCCTCGACAGCCTCGTCCCTGTTGCGGAGAGCCTCCGTTCTCTCGTACAACAGTCTCTTCAAGTCTCTTATCGAATCCATCGCGAATTAACCGGTAACACTGATTCCTCGTTTTATCCAATTCCAAAAAACAACGATAAAAAAAAAAAAAAAAAAAAAAAAAAAACGATCGAAAAATCACGAAAAATTCACCACCCGACACTGTCGATTAATCTTTCACAGGAGCACTGTGTCATATTCACGAATCCGTGGCGCTGGATCGAGTCCAACTACGATGTACGGCAACCTCTTCTAAGCTCGAAACTATCGCGGCCAGGTATTTATTTTCATGGAGAGGCAAATTGCCGGAGTTATCCGAAGGCGTGCGCAAAGTCTTACGTAAGATATTCAGGATATCCCGAGAGAGTTCCGACTGCGGAATATCTGTTTTTTTTTCTTCTTCTTTTTTGTTTTTCTGAGAATAAGATCGCGAGCTCTCCGGGAATGGGCTTTGAGAGAACCGATCGTGCAACCTACAATCCAACGAGGAAGAGAAAAATATTGAATCGAGAATTTTTTTTTTTTTTTTTTCGGAGTAATTGCTATGTTTGCGCGTTACGAGGTTTTTTTTTTTTTTTTTTTTTTTTTCTTAACGATGTAGCGAAGTATAGTGGTCGTCCACGGATGCTCGTGGCTTAGATGCTCGTAGATCACTGTCAAGCGGAATACCGATCGATCGACGAGACCTCGGATATATTCCCTCACTCCGAAACTTGACGTGGATCAATGTTCGAAGTGACGGGGAGAACACTTCGCAGACCCATTGGACATGGTAACATGGTTACGAATCAACGGTACTAAATCAAATAAACAACTTCGCGTAAAAACTTATTTTTAAATGAATTTTTTTTATTTTTTTATTATATTTTATTTAATTTGATTGAAGACAGTATATTCCGTTAAAAAAATGTAAAACGATTGATAAGTTGCAAGAAACGAGAATAAAAAAAAATTTAATGAATTTTATTGAAGAGGTTAAACAAGCTATTCAATTAGTTGTTCTACGTTACCGACGAAATTATTTTTCTCGTGGAAATTCAATTATTACAGTGAAATATCGATTTTTTTAGTCTCCGCGACAAGTAGAGATTCAAATCGAAATAAATTTGTACGAAAAAAAAAAAAAATATAAGAATTCGTTCGAAATACGAGAATTTATTATGTACGAAACGACGAGTCGAAGAGTCGGCGTTGAACTAAATTGCCGGAAAGAGAAGACGATTCAGAGTCTGTTTTTCCGTAGGGAAACGTTAGCGGCAGTTGCCGGAGACTCCCATCGCTGCTTTTCGTGTTGTAGCAGCTATTTTTAATATTAAATCACCGAGTACGCGAGCGCGCGGACCTTCTTTCAACTGACTTTACGCATGTGTAACATTAACGACCCTACTGTCGCTAAACATTGACTTCCCTGACATCATTTTTCACGTTTTTTGCTCAAACATCGATAACTCGATGGGAAGACGGGATAAATTATATAAATTAAATAAAAATCGTTAACGTTTTTGATGGTTATAATGCTCCGGATGAAGAAACGCGACTACAGCTCCGTGTATCGATAGTCGACGATTTGCTGGTCACGTTTCTCGCATTATTGCGACGACGAACGCCTCGGGGCTCTCGAGACCCCGACGTTGATCCTCTTTTTTCACTTTCACGAGCGATGCGATGAGTGCAGATGGATTTTACAGTACAGATAGGAATAGAAGATACTTAATGCTCCATATACGACAATGTCCGGGGGGTATATAGATTCTCGATACCTCAAGATTCGTTTAAAATCGATCGCTATCGAATGATCGATTGATCTACGTCTGTATTCGATTTTAAATTGTAATGGGATTAATTATATTTATACCACGAGGAAAGGAGGTCGGTTATGCAGGCTTACGATACCATTATTACGATACATAGTTGAATTATCGCACTTAACGTTTCGGAGCAGAAAAACACTTTTTTTTTACGATGTTAAAAATGAAAAATTATTTTCGACGACGAAAAAAAAAAAATTCAAAAAATTCTCGAAACATATGTATATCAAGAGTTCGAAGAGGTTATGTAAATTTCATAATTAATCACCTAACTGAGTGCGAAATATTATCCTCTATCGCGTCATTATAGAGTTTACGCTCCATGAATGAAATATAAAAATTTACTGAAAAAAAAAAATGGTAAGAAAAAAAAATTTGAAAAAATTCTCCAACGCAAGTATTAACCCTTTCAATACGTGATACGAATTTCCCGATGTTTCGCGTAGCAGAGTCCGAGTTACGATATTTTATACGAGTCCAATGGACGCTGTGCTCCAAAAATGAAATATCGAATATTATTTTCAAAAATTCGAAAAAAATAATAAAAAAAATTTGAAAAATTTCAAAAACAAGTATTAACCTGACGAATGTGTTACATAAATTTAATAATTATTTATAGCGCCCTAAGTCAATTAGTTTCGCAACAAACTCATCAATCAGCGGAAGAAACGCGATCTATTTTTATTTTTGTTTTTTTCGATGTTGTTAAAAAGCCTGAGAACCGTTCTGTTCCGTTTACCGAGCAAAACGAAAGTGTTAGTAACAAACTGCGGAGTAACAGTGTTTGAAAAAAGAAAAAAAAAAAAAGAAAAATAGCCAGCAAAAGCTGTAAAGTAGCCGGAGAGCCCCACGGCCTTGCCTCACTTTCGACTGCCAAAGAAGGCACGTGTACCCAAATGGTTTCGCGCCACGGACTCGCACGCGTGTAAGAACAGAAAAAAAAACGCACCTCTATCTTCCTCTTACCCACAAGCTGCGGCTATATATCTCTCTCGTTATGGTTCGACCGCAGTTGAATTATTTAAACCGCGTGGATAGACCGGGACACAACGGACACTCTCTCTAGGTCCTCGAACGCCTGCGTATTTCGCAATTATTTCAAGTCAACAAGCGTCACGTTCCACGGCGACAATCAACAGCAATTCCTCGAATTGAGCTTTAATAAACTCTAATCTTAATACATGATTTTTTAAGTAGCCGAAATCGTTGATGGTAAAAAGCGCGTCACTCGCGTAACTTCGTACATATCGAGTTATTTTAAGAAATTTTTTTTTTTTTTTTTTTTTTCTTCTTTACCATAGACTATTTATTTTTCTATCGTCATTAATCACCGTGTAAAATATTTATTTATTTTTTTCTGAGATTCACCCTCGTAAAATTTTCACTTTAACACGTTCACGCTGTTGCACCGCACGCGACTACAATTTTTATTTTTTTTTTCCAAACTTTTTTTTTTTTATGTTCGATAAAACAGAATTATTTATGTTCGCTTTTTTTTTTCTATCTTCGTACTGAAACGATCTCTGCCTATCGTCCGAATGATTGTACGTCTCACTGGATGTAAGTTTGATCGTCTCGATCGTTGGAGAAAATAACGAATCCTCGGCCCCGCGCGAACTCTTCAATGATCGCTGAACGAGGAGGCGTGGTCCGTCAATAAACGACGAGGAAAGAACTTTGGCTCGATATAAACTACTGTTTCTGCCGCTTTGCCTCGATGCAAACCGCATTTTTGTCGGAACGTCATGGTGAGTCTTGTTTTTTTTTTTTTTTTTTTTTTTACGCCGCCTATGCCGTTAGATAGACGACGATAAGAGAGCGTACCGAGCCGAGGGCCCCCAGCAATGTCCGCGAACACTCGCAGACAAATCGCGACTATTTTTGTTTCGAACGGTTTCGCGCGATATCAGCCGCCTATCTGTCTTCGATGTACAAGCATTGAGGATTAGAGATGCATCGGTGTGCTTCGCTCGCAAGGAATGACGAAATATTCGAATTCGAATGGTAGGCGAAACCTTTCCGAAACGCCTCACCTCGGCAGATCCAATTATGATCCGAGATCACTGACCGATCGAACGCGATAAAGCGCGTAAAACGAGGTGATTTTTTTTTTATCTTGGACACGCGATTATCCTAATGTTATGCTTGCGTTTACGATCTCAATTTTTTAATGCCGATTTTTGCGGTGTTAAAGAGAGTTAAACCCTTTTTTTGTGTTATAGACGAACAATTCGGTTTTATGCAAAAATTAATGGATTTTTCATCGGACGATTTTCACGCGCGAAATATTTTCAAATTTGTGAATAACACTGTGTCAATTTTTTTTTAGAAACCGATAAAAACGATTTTTTTTTGCATCTCAATAAAAAAAAATAATACGAAGTGATCACAAATGATTTTAAGATTTCTATAACGAAATATAAGTTTCAATGATATTAATTTAATCAATAAATACTTGAAGGGACGTGCAAAAAATGCAAAAAATCCATAAACTGAAAAAATTAATTTAAAAATAAATTAATAATAATAATAACAATAATTCGCAAATTTTTTCAAAACCATATCGTGTCTATTTTTTTCTCTCCGATAAAAAATTTGCCTACATAACCTCCATTAATCGACATTCCAAATCGGCGATCTTATTTTTGGTTTCGCATAATCAAAAAATGATTTACGTAAATATCGAAGTGACCGTGGAACTGGTAACCAAATGACTTTACCGGGTTAGTGTTATAGAGTCACCGGGTTGTTGTTTTGTTACCTTTTCAGATTAGATAGATAAGACGCGAGGCGTTTTGATTTCAAAAGCGGAAAAAAAAAAAAGGAAAAAAATCCCATCGGACAAGTGCGATAACGAGTTCAAACGATTACGTGCAATTTCTCGTTGTAATCCCGTATGTCTAGCGTAACATCGTCAAGCCGGTATATCTAATAATAGAATGTTTCCATTAGCATGCAGGCAGTTGAACAATCTACGCGGATAGGACGGTAGCAATCGGCTCTTCGATATACGAATATTAAAAGCGTTTCTTGCGTAAAAATAGCAGAAAACTGCATTACCGACTGGAGGGGAATCAGCTTCGCATAATGACAACAGTAAAAGAATAATAATAATAGTAATAATCATAATAAATAAATCGTTTCTAAATCATAACAATAATTCGGTGTTTAGCAAAGAAATCACAAGGTGGCGTTAAGTTTGCCATCGGGGAGTTTGGAGTCGTCTCACGGGATTTTATAGCACGAATGAGTGGAAACGAAAGGAAAAGACGATCGTAGCGCGACTCGTGGTTGTGCGGTGGAGTCGCGCACAGGTTCCCCGGTTGCGGTCTTTTAACATGTCGCCGGTGGCCGTGACAGGGGTTATTTTTAGACACGGTGAGATAAGCGCTCGGTGGATCGGTCTCGGCGATGAGACGAGGCGGAGAGGAATTGAGAGACGAGGAGGAGGAGGAGGCGGAGGTTTTCGAAGCATATAGTTTTGCTCTACGTTGGCGTACGGCTACGGGAGGAGGCCGCAAGGAAACCAAATGGAGAACACACGATCCATGGATCGGTAGGAAAGAGAGGGAACGAATCAAAGAACTAATTATCCGTGACGTCACTCGACTGGTTCGAGGCTCGAAAGGAGGGAGGAGGGGGGGAGGGGGTTATCACGAGTCGGCGCACACTCGGAGTCGGAACGAATTAAGGACAGCGGAGAGTTATAAGCAGCACGAGATTGTATGTACAGCGGATTTTAAGGAGAATTCGACCGCCAGACAGAGTTTAAGGCCGATGAGTTCAGTTCGAACTTGAGATCGAATGTGGAATGTCGACGATTATAGTATGTATAACGGTGAGAGAGGCCCGTATGCTAATGAAGAATATATTATTTTGTCCTCGAATGTAAGATAACGACGGACTTTTGCTTCAAAACACCTTATTTTTTTTTTTTTTTGAGTAAAAAGAAAGTTTTTTTTTTTTTTTTTTTTTTTTTTTCGAAAAGGTACGCGAAGGATTAGTATCGAAACTGAAAAAATTGCTTTCAATACCGATATTGGAAGCTTTTATGCATAAAAAAGGGTTTTAAATTTCAAACGAATTCGTGTTGAAATTTGAAACAATTTTTTTTACGATATAACGAAAATTTCGTTATTTCCGTGGAATTTATTTTTTTAATTTTTAGAATTTTTTGTAAATTTACAAACAGCAAGCAGTTTTGTTTGTATTTGAATTTTTGATTAATAAACGATTATCGTAAATTTTTACTTTTCGAATACGTTAAATTTACCATTACTTTTTACAGTGTAAATGTTTTGTGTTTAAGAATATAAATAACTTTAGGTTTTTGATTATATAAAAATATAGTTTTTTTTTTTTTAATGAACGAATACTCGAATGATACTAAATGAGAGTTTGTCAATTATTTATGTTTTATAAATAAATAATGGAACATTGACTATTAACGCCTCAAAAAGCAAATTAACATCCAGTCGTTTCGACGTTTACTTTAAATCGATTTATTTTTCTTTTGGCTAAATATCTTCTAATTTCTTTCTATAAAATTTAAAAAAATGAATTCGATCTCTTAAAAAACATCGAAGATCTCTCGATCAATCGATATAAAATCTGTATGCCGTCCCCAAAGGGTTGATGACACACAATTGACCATTTTTTCAAATTTTTTTCCAACCCTTGTTGCGAAGGTAACCTCACCTCCCCGCCCCACCCCCTCCTCCTGATTACCTTTTTATCCGCGTGAAAAAAGGGTTAAAAAAAAAATTAAAAAAAAAACAAAAACATGCATAGAGTAGCACCGGCGCCTCGCGTGAGCTATTATCGTTCTGATACGCCTCGCGCCTGGAACCTGCCGCTCTTCGTACGGAGGACGACACCACGAGGAGTCTCTCAACGTCGGGGCACTCCTCGAATTCCGTGCCGAGCGTGTGTATGCGTCGCGTTCTCGGCCTTGTACGCTTTCTAAAAAGATAATAAAACAAGAGGCTACTCGCGGAGGGAAGCTACGAACACAAACGCACACACACGTGCCGAGTACTCGCGATCGTTCGTATGTAACGTTACCCTCGTTCGCACACCGATCGGAGCGGCGCTAACGCCAACTAACTTTGCCGCGTGTATGTTTGTGTTTGCATGTGTGTCTCTCTCACTCGAGTGAGAAGCGATAAATTTTGCGAATAACCGCTCGCTTCTCGCCCTTTCGCTTTGCGAAAACTCGTCGCGACGAGGTATCGCCTCGCGAACGATACCGGGCGTGCGAACGCATCCCACCTACAGCTGGAGCTCGTCGCGGCCCTCCCGTGGATATCCCGCGCGCGTCCTTTCCCTCTCACCTCTATATAATTCTACCATACCTTCCCCTTGGCCCACTGGTCACTACCGTAAAGACCATAGCGATGCACTTGACGCCACGAGCCTAATCTCTTTTTTTTAACCCTTTTCACGCACACGTTTATCGTGTTTAAAAAAAGGTTTATCTATGCACTATTTTTACTTGCATCTGTTACGCGAATCATAAAACATCGATAGGATTTTTTTTTTTTTTATAATAATTTATATCTCTCGTAGAAAAAAATTTATTTAGGTGTAATCGTGTCAAATAGGATTGCAATAGACGACAGTATGATACTGCGATTCGATGAATTAAAATAAAATCGATTTAATGGGTTCGATTTTAGTTTCTAATTTCTCAAAATTTGTACATTGCTATTATTTATTTTATAATTTTGTTTACTTATGAAACGACATAAATCGAAATTTAAAAAAAAAAATTAGCGTTTTCCGAACGCAGAAAAAATTTGTCGAAAATAAAGCATTCGATTTTTAGTTTAAGGTTATTAGGTTTTCGTATAATTACTGTATCGACTGAACACTAATGTTCTCATGTACCGATTTCGCTACAAAAAAATGGTAAAAAAAAAATTTCAGACCGAAAAATCGATGTAAATGGGGATAAAAAATGGCTGTTCTCTTTTAGGAATAAATTTATTTTACGGCAGTTAATTTTTATTAAAAAAAAAAGGTAAAATATAGGTAATCTATGATTGTACTGAAATTCTTCGGAACTCTTATCTATAGAGAAAGAAGCAAAGCAGTCAAGATGTTTATCGCACATTTATTTATCTATTTGTTTGTCGGTTTAGTCCAGGAGGCGCGTATATATATATATACACAATCTTTCGCGGTTCAAGTATTATTCCGTTGGCGAGATTCCAACGAAGAAATACGATTGAGTGTCCGGTTCGTTGCTGTTTAGCTCGTGAATAAAATCAGCTGACGGCTACTGTAATTTATAATAAACGCATAGCGGTCATCTTGCCTCGAGCGCCGAATCGTTGGAAAACAAAAACAAAAATAAAACAAACTATCATCGTGTAGTTTTAGCTCCCGAGAAATTTCTAGCGATGTCATCGAGCATCAAAAAAAAAAAAAAAAAATTTTTGAAAAAATTCTACGGACACATTGACACGTATGCCGAACGATTCAACATATTTAATACGAAAAAAAAAAAAAAAAAAAAACCCAATAAAACTGATATACGATTTTTTAACTCCAAAATTTGGATTAAAAAAAAAATAAGCGAAAAGGCGCGATATCGTCGAGCAACAAAAAAAAATTTCTACGGAACACGTACGCCAAACGATTCAACATTTTTAATACGAAAAAAAAAAAAAAAAAAAAACACCCAATAAACCTGATATACGATTTTTTTAACTCCAAAATTTGGTTAAAAAAAATAAAAAAAATAAGCGAAAAGGCGCGATGTAACGAGGCCATTAAATATCCGTGTGGCTCGCGCACGCGGTGTATCCTAACGTTCGAACGCTGGTGTGCCTGTTGAATGTTGCTCGAGAAACGAGTTTCGCGAATGGGAATGAAAAGCAATGCGAGAACGCGAGAGAGACGAGAAGGAAGAAGAAGAAGAAGAAGAGTAAGAAGAGTTTAGTTTGCTGCGAGTGGTTCGTCTCTGATGCTGGGAGCATTGGGCCGACCGACGACGACGGTGTCGCGCGACGATGACGTCAATCCAACGCACACAAACACTATATGTATATATAGCATATATATCGTGAATTCTGAGCTGTTGCAGCAGCAAGAGCCACAGCAGCGCAGCACTGCCTGTTGACAAGCGCATGTGAGGAGGAAAAGGGGGGGGGGGGGCACTCGTTTCATATTCCAACGACTATAGAGCAAAATCTGCAGTCATTCGTGACATAAAAAAAAAATCGTCTGCTAAATGCCATCGATCATTATGGATCATTTTTTTCAATGATTCCGTTTCCGTTCCGTTTAATTATTCGCCAATATTCCAATTAACGAAGTAAAATATATATTTATCGGTAACTGAAAGATCATCACGAATAAATATCGATCATCATCGATCATTTTTTTCAATGATTTTTTTTTTATCCGGGTCAATTATTTGTGGCATTTAAAATGAATAGAGCAAAATGTAGAATAACTGACAGCCCAATGATTGTCTTGTTAACATATCGATGACTACAGCACTATTTTTCAATGATTTTTTTTTTTTTTTTTTTTGTTCACTATCGATCGATTATCAGCTATCGGTATTGGTAACTCCAAAATGATTTTACACTCAACTCTTGTCAATCGTAATTAATCATTTGCCGATGATTTTTTTGTTTTCGTTCGTATCGAATCATTGGGTAACGATTTGTTTTCCTCGACGTTTATTAGATCGTTTCGTGCGATAAGACGATGTCGGATTACGTATTCATGGAGCCGGAAATACTGATTCTGATATTTAATAACGATAAGAAACAATGTGTAAGAATAATGTCGCGCGCCTTCGGTTACTCTGCTTTCGCGATCTTCTTTCTGTTACCGATGAGGTTAAACATTCGAGATCGAGTAGCGTAAGACGGCGCGATGGTTGCGTTGGCGTCGCATACTTGGTCCTCCCGGAGTATTATTATATATGGTAGCGTTGCCGTTCGCAGCACTGATTGAATGTATATTATGCGTTGCGCTCTCTCTCGCACTTTAGCTCGGGAAGTTTTTTTAGTGTGCGAGTCAAACGAGCATTGTGAGTACCACTACTGATTCACGCTTCTCCCAGATACGTACTATCGAAGGCGAATCGCGTGTTTATTCAGTAACCGCGGCTGACTGCGATAGTGTACGTGTGTAGTGTATGCGTCCAAGTGAGCGAACGGAATGTAAATCCTCTCGCGCGCGTGCACACCAGTTGCGTAGACAGTAACTCTTTCCAATGTGTGACGATGCATGTCTCTCGTTTTTTTTTTTTTTTTTTTTTTTTTTTTTTTTTAGACCAAAGTTAGAGACAAGCGATCGATTCATTCGAAATTACAATTTCTCGTGGAAAACTTCGAGAACGAAGATACTGAAAAGTTTCCGGTGTTTAACCCTTTTTTATGGTTACAACACGCGAAATCTCCGCGAAACCTGCGTAAAGACGATGTAAAGATTTTTTTTTGTGACTCATAAAGGGTTAACTATAAATAGGAACGAGATAGCTAACTTCCCGTGAGACTAGTGACGGAACTGTTGCCTGTACGTTAAAAATGCGTTGGACCTTTGTTACGGAGAATTTGGTATTCTTTAATTTTGCTCTATAGCACTTTTGCTTGGAGATTGACGAGACTCGAGATATCGATGAAATATTGGCGCGACGATCGCTGCGAAATTGTTTCGTACCTTATAAATAATTGATTCATTATATTTTTAACATTATGACATCGACGTTTCTACGCGAAATAGTGGCCGCGAGGCTCCGGGAATGAGCCAAACGTCTGCATTATTGCACCTCGTTATCTGTGACAGGTGTAGGCGCTTAACTTCGCTTTATCAGTGATAATAAAATTAACACGCTATACGCTGCAACGCCAAAGAACTATCAACTCATCCTGCAGTCACACGACAACTAGAAATGCTGTTTCGCGTATCTCACTTTTCCAAGAATTTTGAATGAAAAAATTTGAATTACGAGAAAACATTGTTATTATTATTTTTTTTTGATTCCGACGTCGACTTTCTTATTAAATATTGATTTGGGATTAAAATAACCGATAGATTCGTAAACAGCGGCAATAAATACATCAAATTTTGAAAAATTATTTTTAGACAATTTTTCAAAAATCACGATATTAAAATTTTCGAATTTACGAATTTAAAAATACGATAATTTTGATTTTCGATGGAATGTCGACAAACATGAGATGTCGTGTTGTGCAGAGAAAATATATACTACTGAATACATGATACAGTTATAGAATCGTATTTTTTTTAGTCATCGCAGGGCGACGAAAAATGTAAAAAAAATTATGATTAAAAAAAACAGCCATTTTTTTTTTTTTTTTTTAATAAAAATTAAAGTATTTTTAAAAATGTCCCGAATAATATATTCCATGTGTTTTTTCACGCTGAATATGAATACGATAACAATTTTGACCTAAAATATTGAATATTGATTTCGACTGTAAAAATAATCGTCAATTATTTATTATTCGTATCGAATTGAGAAATTACGAATCTCCGTATCCCTATCAACTAATAAGTAAAATAACGGTCCAATAATCGTAATTCTGGTGACCCTAGATGGCCACCCTGGAGTTGTACGTCTCCAAGTCCATTTTTTCGTGTTTTTTTTTTTTATTTATAAAGATCGTATGATCGATGATTTTTCAATTGCAATTTACGAATTCTTCCAAAATTAAAAAAAAAATCATTTCAACATAAAAAAATACTCTTCCGACACAAATTATTAAATAACAATATCATCATCTAGAATAAAAAAAAAAAAAAAAAACCACCAACCTGTCGCTCTTGTCGTAAAATACGAGGGGTGCGAGTTGTTGAAGTGGTGGTTCAGCCGAAATTCCCTGTGCCCTCTGTTTCCTGGGTCGCGGTTTCGTCGGTGTGAGGGGCGATTTAAATGGCAAAACGCTCAAAAATTTATCGAGATGACTTCTTAATTCTTGAATCTCGGCGTCGCGACGACAAACCAGAGATTCCAATTCGGCTATTCTTTCGTCTTTGACTCTCAACAATTCTTGAACATCGCGCAAACTATCGATATTATGGTTCGATGCCGATGGCTGATGGGTACTGGTAGTCGAATTGTGTCCCGTATTGTTGTTGTTGCTGTTGCCATTATTGTTATTGGCATTTGTCAACGTTGGTCCATTATTGACAGCGTGAAGAGGTACCGGTGTTGCGGCACCGGCAGCTCCAGCAGCCATCGCCGTCGTTGTTGTTGTCGTTGTCATTGTCGTTGCGTTGTTGTTCGCCAGCTGGTTTGCGTCCTCCTCGTCGGCGAGCCTATGCTGCGTCGACGAGAAGCACAGACTGTCGAAGCACACGCGCATAGACACGCACGCGTCGTTTATTATACCGCACTCGGCCCCGTCCATTCACCCGGATTATATTTATCCCCTTTTCTCTCTTTTGTTTTTTTCCTCTCTTTTTTTTCTATCTCCCCTTCGATTTATTTCAAATTTTATCTCTTCGAAAATTTGAATTTTCGCGCCTTTTAACGCGACTATCACCGAAGCGCCTTGTACACTTTCTTACATCTCTTACAGAAACCTCGTGGTAGAGATTACGAAAAAGGTGATAACGTTTCAATGCGAATATTTTATTTTTTAAAAAATGTTTTTTTAATTTTTTTTTTATTTACCGAAATTCCCGGGTTCACCGGTTGAGCCACTCAGCCACCGGTGCCCCCGCTCCGTGTTTTTTTTATTTATTTTTAATTCCGAGCCTCGAATATGACAAATTTCGTCAAATTCGATTTTTTTTGAAATTTGAAATTTTTTTTTTTTTTTTCAAAGCTGCGATTTTTTTTGTCGTCTGATTTACTTGATATTTCGTACGAGTACGTCGTACGCGTTTCACGCACGCAACGCACGCGCGTTAGCTCGGTTATGACGGAGCAGCGGGACGCAGCTAAAAGCACGCGTTCGTAGCGGCCACCGGCGCCAGTACTACCAAGTGTCTGCCTCATCGTTTTCTCTCTTGCCTCGGCCTGGTCACAGTAGCACCGACGTCCGACGCAGCGAACGAGTGGGGTAACACCGGCCGTTCTTTCCAACTATTCCCCCCCTCCCCCTCCCTCCCTCACCCACCCCGGGCCCCTCCTCATACCTCAATCGCTATCTTTTTCCTACGCCTCGAATTATACCGTCGCACCGTCCTTTTTCTTCGCCTGCTATTCGAGACGGCACGCTTTTGCGATCAGACGGACGAGGATAGAATGATATACCATCGTTTTGATTCGCCGAGAGCGCATGCGTCGATTTGGGCGTTGACGGCGCTACGGGATGCAACAACACGTTTTTTTTTTACGAAAAAAAAAAAAAACAACATTTTTTCGAACTTGTTGAGTTCATTTTTTGGTTGGAATTGGAGGTTAACATTCCGAGGCGATATCGAAGTTCTTTAAATTTGTCGATTTCGATTGACGAATTGGAAAAAAAAGCTATTGACGATCTTCGTCGACAATGTTTTTCATCAAAAGACCGATTGCGCAAGGCCAGTAGTCACAATAAAACGTATACGTTGGGATTTTGGAAACAGGTGGATTGTCGCGCGCGACATCTCGACGCTAAAGCGCGCAACTAGAGATTGTTCGGTAGCCGTTGCTGCAGGGATTTACGAGACCGTAGATGATAAAGAAATTTGACGCGCGGCGAGAGGGGAGTTCGCGAGATGACTGATGTAATCTTACAGATGTCGCTATCGAAGATTGCGGCACTTCGCGAAAGCTTTTCACTCGCAAAATATGATTGAAAGACTTTAAAATTACAAATCAAAGATCAATCAATTTTTTTCTTATTGTAGAAAAAAAATAATGTATCTTCGAAGTTCAATAAAAGTTTAAAAAAATCTCAAATATACGTAGTAATGTTGCGAAAATGCATAACGAGTTTCATAAGATTTCATCCGACTGTTCAGAAACTGTCTTCCGTCATCGAGTTAGTAGAATTATTCAAACCAAATTGAATGCTTTTGTGATTAAAAAAAAATCGTCTGTTGCTTCATTGAGTTTCAAAAAAATCCGAAGAATTCTCGAAAATGTGTATTAACACAGCGAGCATGTGATGTACTTTTTGACCAAAAGTACAAAAAAAAAGGCTACAGTAGAAATTTTATGACGATTTTATTTTAATTGAAAAAATGAAGTTTGACGTTTCGTTTTACATTTTGCGTTCCCACCAAAACGTATCTAAAAATGTTCTATCATTGCAATAGATTTTTCATTTGCAAAACTACATGAATCTGAACATTTCAATATTCGAGGTTTAACTGTAGGTCTATGTTACACGTATAATAGGACCTGCTGGATAGCTATAGTATCTGTGTGTGTGTGTGTGCTACGGCCTTGGGCGACTTGTGCGGGCGTACAGAGTACAGAGCGGCGTGTCTGGGTGGCAGGTAGTTACCGAGTTAGCTGATTGGCCGCCTGGAGGGAGGCGAAGGGGTGCGTAATGGGCACGCCGTCGCGTTCGCCTCTCTACCGCCGCCCCTCGCTCTTCGTTCTCTCGAGCCGCGCAATGTGCTTCGGGCTTGTGCTCTCTCTACCCCAGCAGCAGCAGCAGCGGCAGCAGCAGCATCACCCGCTACACATCAGCGGGGAGCGCGAGTGCCGCACCACCATAATGTCATAATAGAATAGCGATGTTAGTAATACCATCGCGGCCACCAGCGCGAGTCTACTACCTACATAGTAACTGTATCTCCATCCAGGGAGCTTGGGGGAGTATATAGGTAGCATGGGCGATTGACTGGACCGAGAGAGTCGACCAATTTGCATCGCATTGTGTACTCGTTACGCCCTCCATCTGTCCCATTCCGTGTACTGCGGCCGTACACTGAACTAACACGAATCGTTTTCACAGTAGTCGATTTCACCGAATAGTCCGACCCGTTTTCGGGCTTTACGTTTAACCGTTTCAACGGAACAATCAACCTCTAACGCTGTGAATATACTCAGAATGGAAAAACACATCATACATACTCAATTGAAATTCGATTCTTAAGGGAGGAACGAATTAGACACAAATGTCGTAGACGTCGGAAAGAAGGCAATTGTCCTATTTTAACTGTTCTTATATTGTCTCAAGCTGAGACTGAGATTAAGATCAAAACTGACTGAGACTTAGATTGAGGCTAACTGAGACTGAGATGAAGATTTCGACTAAGTGAGACTAAGATTTATATTGAGACAGACTGAGAGTGACATTGAGATTGAGAGTAACTGAGACTAATAATAAAATTGAGACTAAATGAGACTGAAGCTAAGATTAAGACTAACTGAGACTGGGATTGAGACTGAAACTAACTGAGACTGCCATTAAGTTTGGGACTAAATGAGACTCCAACTAAGATTGAGACTTAATGAGACTGAAATTAATATTGAGACTAACTGAGACTGAAACTAAGATTAAGACTAACTGAGACTGGGATTGAGACTGAAACTAACTGACACTGCGATTAAGATTGAGACTAACTGAGACTGCGATTAAGATTGCGAACTATCGTATCTGTAAATTGAAATACAGCAATGCTGCTGACTTCCACAACATAAATAATGGCGTTCTCATCTATAGCTACCTAATAAGATAAAAATTGGCACATCGCCGTGAAAAAAGTTAAGGGATCGACTGTATCAATTATCCCATTCTAGCGAAGGCTGGCAGGAGAGAAAGGAAGAAAGTTCGTTGATGGCGGATTAACGAAACCCCTGAGATTTTCCATCTAACCCAGATATTTTTCTCTTCAAGCTCCTGCGCGAAATCCTTAACTCTGAGTTCATCGATCTTTCATACCGTTGCATTATTCTTCGGAAAGAGGATTTTCTCACGATGGTCATTTGATTTAAAAAACCTCGTTGGGGATCCCTACAATCCACTTTATCGTTGGATATCTCTTCGGTATAAATGGATGTATTGTTTCACCGAATGATTTTTCAATGGATTATAACCAATGCGCGAAGAACTGCGAAGATTCCCGGGAAGGGGAGGGGGGAGGAGGAGTGAGTTTTGAGTTTATATCCAGGGCAGTGGAGTATACCGACTATTATTCTCAGGTCGAGACATTGAGCCAATGTCCCAGGAGGGAGAGGGGCTAAAGATCACAGATTGACACACCAAAGGACATATATATATATATATATATCGTGAGGGAGATGGAAAACGATAGAGACACGGAACCCTTCGCGAAGGATATTTCACTTTGACCGGTCGTTTGTCCCTCGTAAAGCCCTGTCAGTCCAGAGACAGGCCCTGTTATATTTTGATCTACTTTTCTATATTTTGCTGATAATTCGCCGCGGACCAGAGAACCGGAATCGCCTCTAGCAATTGCCAATGTTGCGTTGGTATTTGTGCAAAACTAAAGCGGAACCAAATTCGTGTTATGCGTAAAAAAAAAACACAATGTAATATGCGATTCGAGACATATTTGCAACTCTTCTATTTTTGCGAAATAAAAAAAAAAAATGTCAAGGAATATTTTTTATGATAATTTTTTTGAAATTTCACCGTAAAGGGTTGAAAAAAAAAAATGTATCAATGACTGTGAAAAGTAGCAGTATCGCGTGAATTGTTTTTCCATAAGAATAAACACGATTTACTGATATTGGATCGAAAAGCGCTTCAAAGATACCGCATTTTTTAAGTACCTATGAAAATACGACTTTTGAAAAAATATTTTAAGTCTTCTTTTCGACGTTATATTCGGTTTATTTTCTTCGTTGATCATGAAATTGATGATTATTTTATTTTCATTTCAACATTTTGATAAAAAATCAATAAAGTGAAAGACGACAAAAAAATATTTTTGCAATTACTATTTTTTTTAAATGCTCCTGCATTTAAAAAAATACCCGTCGTCAATTTATTTGCCAATAAATTCCACGCGGAACATATATTGAAGAGGATTGAATAATCTATCGCGAAGACGAGCGATCCTGTCTGTCCGCTGTCACTCTCGACATCGTGTCACCCTCAATCCCCATGTTTACGCCCCTCTAATCGTATTTCAGGGGTTCAATCAGTTAAAGACGTGTCTGTCAAGAGAAAAACACGAAAACACCTCCGAAAGAAAAATAATGCAATAAAAAAAAAAAATAAAAAAAACACAGCATGTACTTTTCCCCGTCATGTTTCTCGAGAGAATGGAATAAAAATTGCGACAAACTGGTTGAATAAGGATAGCAAAGCAAAGTGAAAGCTCGGCGATGTGTCCCCCTCTCTCTCCCCCTCTCTCGTTGGGTTTCAAGCGTCAGGAGAGAGAGTTGAGCTTTTCCAACCCCACCACTTTCGGCTCTCATCCTTCTTCGTCCTTTTCGTCTCCCTACCAACGTTAGCTTACCCGCCGTCGCGTCTGCCTTCGTTCACCTCCCTTCCGCCCCTCCCCCCTTAATGCCCCCCCTCGTTGCATTTTAAATCAAAGCCCGGAGGTAACGCAATCACCAGGCATCACGACGCTTCCACAATTTTCTACTTTAAGCTACTTTATGTATTAGTATACCCAACCCCTATTTTATATTCTATTTCTCACTTTCGATCTTTTTCTCTTTCTTCCCATCACACCAAAAATATCCGTCGTTTCGTAAATGTGTTTCCCTCATTTATTTGCGATTATTCTTATTTATATTTGCCCAACAAATTCGATCGGACAAAATGTCGTCAAAGATCGAAAAAAAAAAAAAAAAATTTCAAAAAGATCGAAAAATAAAAAAGATTTTTGGCTCCGATAGGTAGCGAAGACTTTTTATGATTCCCCGAGCGTTCGTAGTTCGCTATACGGATGCTTGGCAGAAGAGAGAGAAATTCCTACCAGCAGCTCGGCCCCTTAACGAGATTATTTTATTAAACAACCTCATAGCAGCCCGCACTCCGTTTCGACCGACGTTCTCCGTTGGAAACTTTGCTTCTCGCAACCAAGCTCGGTGGTCTCTCCGCAGCCTGTTATATACCAGCCAGAAATTTCACCGGCGTTAGGACTCGTATATTCTCTTTGAGAAGTGATTTAGGGATGTAATCAGAGCGCGAATGAACCTTCCGCGCCGGTATGAAGCTACAACGGGTGCGGTAATTCGCGGTCTAATTATATCGCGGACGTTGATGTTCATCATCGAAATTATCGAGTATATAAAACAAGAACCGGAAATTCATTCGCTTTTTTTTTTAATTTTTTTTATTTTTCTTTATCCAATACCGTAGGCGGAGGACGTGTTTCTTTGAAGATGATGAGCTCTCCATCGAACAGCGTATATTAGCTGTTGAGCTTCAATGCGTGCGGCGATGTAATCCAGTCACCACGTAACGCGATTATCCTGACCAACTCTCTCTCTCTCCCACTTTATATATAGAGGAATATAGATATATATAGATATATATATACCGTGCAGCAACGGGCGAGTTGGTAACCCGAGTATATCCCAAGAGATGAGGACAGAGAGGTGGTACGAGGCGGAGTGCGAAATACCTCGCTTCTGGTCAGGCAATCGACGCCTAACTAGAAACTACTCTTCTACGGGTTATACGCTGTTTCGTCAAAATAGTCAAATCTCGTCTACCAGTTAATATCATCGAATGCGACGTATATTTGCCGAATTATATTTTTTACCCGATAAATTAACCCCTCGCGTACGATTGACCGCGAAGATACGTGCGGCGCGTTTAACCAGCATTACCTTCAAATGGTCCGTTTGACCATAAAATTTATCGAAAAAATTTAAAAAAAAAATGGTAAAGTACTGTTGATATCTCGTTTTTTGATGGTCCAGAAATAATTTTTTTACACCCTTTCGAATTACTGTTATAAGAAAAATAAACCAACACGCGACTGAGGAATACTCTACCGTACGTGAAGGGTTGCGTTTCATCAAATGCTCCATTTTGTCCAATAGCATTTTTCATTCAATGCCGAGTTTTTCCGAATAGAAAAAATGTTTCCACATAAAAAAAAATATAATTTGTCTCCTATTTACCTTCGAATATAAATAATTCCTCGAAATATCTATATCCCTCGGAATACGTGCCGTTGAATACCTATTCCCCGTATAGCAATTTTATCCGAATAGTATCACCGTCTAGTATCGCAAATTGCAAAGATATCGATGTTGAAGTTGAATGATACGCGTATAGATGGGGTAGTTGTCCTTGGATAGCCGCCGAGTCTCATACACGGTAGAATCACTCAGTGAACGAGGGGAGTGCGGAGGAGGGTGGATGGGGTGGAAGGGAGGGGGGGGGGGGATAAACACGATTTACACCGGGAACGAGAATGTTGTATATACGGTTTGTAGGTAGAAGCAGGGATGATCCGAAAGGACAGGGGTGGCGGGGGGTGGAATCAAGCAGAGCTTCTATTGTTCGCAACACGTCAACCCTGCTGGTGGTGTTTCGTGTTGCAGAGAGAGTCGTGAGACAGAGAGTACCACGGGAAGCTTCGAAGCAAGTAGCTGTGTGAATACAAGTCTCTTGGTATGTTTGCCCTATACGCGAAGAGGGTTTATTTGCCCAATAAAACCACCACGTGGATTCCCAACCCTCCGCTTTCGCCATCCCTCCTCGCGCTTCCGCGATGTAGTTTGAAGCTTTACGCTGCAACCGAGATCGCGGCAAGGGGGAATATATAGATATATATATATATATACACATGTGTATACATGTATATATATATATATATCAGATGATAGAGAGAAGCCACTCCCACGTCGCAACGAGAACACGCGCATGCTCGTCCCGCCTACAACAAAGTAGCCACGAGCCACGCTGCTTTCGGTTCGTCTTTACTACCAACACTCCGCAGAGCTGGACCCGTCGCCGCTCAATTCCATCCTCTCTATCCGCAGCATCCAAATCGTCGTCCTCTATCTCTTATCAAATACGCATTAAAAAAAAAAAAAAAAATACGCGATCATCGAGGACTCGAGAAGCATATAAGAAATTTCCTGTGATATAATATGATCGATAATCGAATTTTATCGAAAAGTGTGTAAAAAAAAAAAACAACAACAAACAAAAACAAAACGATATTTCAACCCCTTTAAAATTTGAGTGAAGTGTTATTTATTTTTTTCATTTTTTTTTTCGGCGAACGAAAAATAAATCGTTGAAGAAAAAAATAAAGTCGGTGTTTATGATGATTGGTGATTCAAACATTGTCGATGTTGATAAATTCGTTGAGGTTTCGTAAACAAGAATTATTGAGAGAATTATCGAGAATTGGTGGAGAAAAAAGTTGGAGGGTTTGTTTTACGGGGCAACGGGCTTCGATAGCAAAGCGTCGGCTCGGAGGCAACGAGCCCCGGGCTGCAAAGGCGCTGTTTACGAATTGGAAGATAACATCTCGGCGATACAGGTGCAACGTCGTAGGGAAGAAGTCTGGAGATCGTGGGAGGTCCGCGGTGGACTCGCGGAGGACATCGGTAAAGTGTTGTTCAGTCACGAGTCCAGGATTCTCACCCCCGGCAGCGGTAGCGTCTCGCCCGGGGGCGCTGGGCCTCCCCCGAGCCCTCCAACGGGACACTATCGTCCACCTACGCACAGTCCTCCGCTTGTCAAGGTAAGCATTGCCGTCAAAAACCGACTCTCCCCCTTTTTAAATTCCTCCTATTTTGGTTATTTTTCTTTATCCATATTTTCGCTTTTGTTTTTTTTTTTTTTTTTTTTTTTTTCGAAGCGTTAAATATATATCTTTATGTGACAATGTGTATAGAAGATCTTAAGAATGGATTAATTATGCAAGATCGAGAAATAGGGTGATTGCTAGTAAATTTTTTTTAACGGGGGGATGAAATATCTTAAGGATCGGATAAAGAAATGTAATCGATCGGGGGTTTCGAGATTTTTTTTATCAGTAGAAAATTATCATCCCTTAACGCCTGCCAAAGGGCGAATTTATTAGTCGAAGAAGACGAGAAATAAAAATTGAAACGTGAAACAAGGAAGATCTTCACGTTAACCCGACTTTTTTTAGCGACGTTTCTTGCTATGCTGTTAATTCTTATATGGATCGTATTTTAATGAAAAGACCTTACGGAAAGTGCCAAAGATCTCTCATAAGTCGTCGCAAGTCGTTTGTTCTATCCATCAGACGTCTAATACGGGGAAACTCGCATTTATGATCGCGTAACAAGAAGAACCGGTATATGCTGCTGGGATTTGGATGCTGGCCGACGCAGACGGGGTGTAAGCATGAAGTACGAAGCCTAACTGTTAGGGATGATAGAAAAGAAACGAGAATCGACGATGATGGGTATAAGGGTGGCTGTCAAGTTTCGTTTTCGTCAGCCAACGGTATTCGCGCAGTTACCAAGAAGAGAGAGCATAGGCAGCCCAGAAATCCCTCCGGGGACTCCGGACCGTACGCGCCGCAGCTGTCTGCGAGCTAAAGCTTTCCTCCGGCGGAAAGCTCGTCAAAAAGTTTCTCGCCTCTATCCCTGTGTAGCATACTTTATCGAAACTATCACTGTCTATCAATGACTATAAAAAAAATCTGATTGTCATCATTTTTTTTTTCTCAACCTTTCATCAATTTTCGTATCGGCAAAAAAATAATCACGAAAAATTGATTTTTTTTAATTACTGACGTAACGAAACCGTTTCCATCAATAATCATAACAAAAAAAAATATCAACATTTTTTTTCCTATCTATTATTAATTGTTACATTGTAAAATAAAATTAGGGCGCTAAATTGATTTAAAAATCGTTTTCGTTTCCAATTTTTTAAATACCGAATTTGTATCTTCAATTTCGTAAATTGATTTATGCTGACGCCATAGTGTGACTATAAACTCAACAACGAAAGAAAAATCTGATTTTCATAATTTTTTTTTTTTCAACTTTTCATCAATTTTCATATTGAAAAAAAAATTATAACGTAAAATTGATTTTTCATAATTCTTTTCAAAATCCTTATTAATTTTCACATCGAAAAAAGTTACAAATAAAAATCTTTTATAAAACGTTTCTGTTTGCAATTTTTCAAAAATCGTATTTCTACCCTTAATTTTTAAAATTGATTTATGTTGACTCGATAACATTACACAGATATTCTTTGATTAAATTTTACAATAGAAATCAACTCGTCGTCATCGTTCGCGGCAGAGTTTCTCGATAAAAAAAAAAGCTTGACACAGTGACGTCATCGAGACGAACCGGGCGACCCCTTTCGTAGATGTTGTATCTTTCAGCGCACAAAGTGCGGGCTGAGACGACGAAGTGATACAGGAATGATAAAATACATCGAGAAATGAATCTGTATGTGTGAGGATGAGATAGAGGTCTGGCGAACCCGCAGCTGCCGCCCTGACTGCCCAACACAATAATATCTAATTAATTTATTAATGAGGTTAACTTGGCAGGATTGGACGTCAGACAGAGCGAGTTGAAAACCTCTTCTTCATCTTCTTCGTTTTATTTCAAACGCCATAAAGTCTTCTCGACTCTTTTACTATCCCTCTCTGTCTGCATTCGCCAACAGTTTCTCTTTTGATCCTCACTTCGCTCACGAGAGTTTCTACGTGGTTTCGTCTCGTTTGTACGAATTAAGCTCGATCACGGGGCGAAAGTGTCGCGTGTGTCGGTTGAGTGTACACACTTTGAAAGCATCAGGGCCGCATTTATATATTCTTTTCGTGATCACAGGCGCCAGCATCTTCATTTCTACTTTACTATTTCGGGAGGGGAAACGCATGCATTGTACTTGCTACCGAGGCTTCGGGGTGGTCATTCTTCTTTCGAGATGATCAATTTAAATGTCAGCAATGAAGCAACGCGTTCAGCTGCTTCGTTTCACATGAAAACTTCACACACTTCGCTTCGAAATAACCGTTTGTTTCAGCTTCAGAGATCTCTAAAGTATGCTGATATTTTTTCGTATCGAAGTTTGGATTCTAAAAAAATTTTAGATCGTTTGCGCTGCGTGTCTATCGGTTTCAGGACTTTTTTCAGATTTTTTAGTACTTCATTTATTTTTTGAAATTTATTACGATAAATTTGCTTATTTAACCCTATAAATAATCAGAGTTGATAAATCCGAAGTATTAACACTCCGGGAATCTGTAATTTTTTAATTTTTTTTTTCGTCGTTATGGTATATCAAGGAACGTGTTGATCCATCTTACCCCATGGATTTCATTACAAACGAACCAGAAAAAAAAAATCATCCTAAACGAATTAACGTCGTGGCGAAGACGGAGGTGCAAAGATACAGCGAAATCTTGGAGACTCGGGGATGCAATTTAAGGGGCTTTTTTTTTTGCGGTATAAAAAAAAGACGCATAACGTATTGAGAATCAGATGTGTCGGAGAGATACCAAGTATGATAATGAGATACGAAAAGCATACGGCGAGAGAGCCGGTATTATCGCCGTTGACGGAGTGCGTGTGGAACACATAGGCATCAGCATTAAAGTCTGTAGGGGGACCAGGATTAGGATGTCGGCCATTACCGCGCGTCACTGACCGTTTATTCTGCGCCGCGCGACGCGACCGCGTCCGCGTGTGTCCACCACTTCCTCTAGACCTATAGATACCCCCACCCCTCAACCTTCCGACTGATCAACTATATACCTCTATCAAAATTCCTACAAAAAGATCGCAAAAAATAAAAAAAAATTTAAAAAACATCGAAAGAACAAGATTTTTCATGGTTACGAGGCGTGGAAGTGAAAAAAAGGGTTCCATCAGAAACCATTTGTTTTTTTTTTTTTAACCTATAAATCCTTTCGATAACTTTGCCGAAAGCGCAGCGTTAATCCTTGCAGGAGTGATGTATGAGCGACGCGAGTACACATATGAATACAGAGAGAGATCGAGACTGTTCGTTCCATGAATAATTGGCCGCGTCACAAATGAATTTGACGATCAGCGCGAAACGGCTAGTCCGATCAGAGGGCGCGGGCGGATGCTTTCGCTCGCCTTTATTTATTCAGTGGCCCACCGGCGTTGCATCGCTCGACGAATCCATGGATTTTCAAACTGCATTAACCTCCACCACGCGGGAGCCCCGCCGCGCACGCGTTTCTACCCCTGCCACGGGGTCGCGAATGAACGGGAATGAGAGAAACGGAAAAAATTAGTTTCTTTTTTTCCCCGATTATTGATATCCCCATTGACTTTCGGCTATAACGGCTCGCGGATTCATATTCAGCGAGAAAAATATACATGAATATGCATTGTCGAGAACATTTTTTACTGAAGCACTCATTCTTGGTAAAAAAAAAAAAAACATCGCGAGAGAAAATTCGCTTTTGCGGCTTTGGAACGTCTCGAAAAAAACTTTTCTGCAGTTCCGCCGGATGTATCGTAATTTATTGATTTTTTTTTGTAAAACCAATAGACATCTAGAATTTTTGATAACTCCATTTTGAAGCGAAGATACTGAAGATAATTTTACGGAAATCATTTTCTATTTCTTCCTTATCGATCGGGAGTTTTTTAGTTTAACATTTTTTTTTCCGCTATATTGTAATAAAAAAATAATTTTCGCGTCAAAGTAGTGTAATAGAGAATTATTTGTTATTTTACTCGTTTTTGTTAATACTTTCGTCTTGTAGCTTGCGGGTAGTCAGAACTCAAAATAATAAAAAAAATCGCAATTTCTTTTAAACGATCTGACATTTTATAACATTTTCATTATCTTTTTATAATTTTTTAATTTTTTCGAAGTATTTTTTCCAGAGATCGCAAATTTCCTACTCATTTGTTTCATTTCACCTTTAATCCTCGTAACACCCCAATCCTTCCTCCGGGAAACGTAAAAATAAGAAAAAAAAAAAAAAAAAATTTGTCAATTACAATTTTTTAAACGATTTGGACCACTGGATGCTGCGAGTAAGATAGACACAAAGTAATAAGATAAATGTTGAATTAACGTAATCGTTAAGAGTCAAGAATCCCCGTAGTAGAAATTGCGCTGCAGCTGTCCGTTAAATCCCAGAGGTACACGGATTTAAAGTTGAAAGGATTCTCGAGAGGTGGGGTTAGAGAGGAGAGGAGAGAAGAGGAGGAGGAGGAGGAGGTGGATGGTTATTCGTACGTGAACTATATAGATAAGGTTAGAGGATGTAGAGAGATAGAGGAGAAGCGCGCGAGTCAGTCGAGTAGAGAAGAAGCCGGGAACGTGCCGAGAATGAATGCGAAGGCCCCGGTTAGCTGCTCGGTCGGATCTTCTGCCGGCCAAGAGAGCCACTGCTCTTTCCCTCTTTGCTTCCCTCTTATAGTATCTTTCAGCATTAAACGAGAGAAAGGGAGATAGGAAAGCGACCGGTGCGAGAAGCTTTCGCAAGCTCCACGTGTGTTCCAGTCTCACCGATGGCGTTGGCTACTGTATTATTGCGCGGCCGTAAATTTCGCCCGGAAAGCGATTTAGCGAAGAGCGAAGCGCCGGGAATAAATCTTGAAAAAGTCGAAAGGCGTAAAACACGGAGAAAAGTCGAGTTTAGACGGTGTACGACGCAGAGAGAGATGAAGTGGACTATGTACTTCAATATATTTACACTTTATACACTAACCGTGTGTATGCGCGCGCGTGTATATGTATCAAAAAGCACACGAAAAACGCTTTTATCCCGCGTCTTTCAACCACCAAAACGAAGATGAAATTTCGATCTTTCATCTGCCATACCTGATACATTTTAAACTTCATTCGATCGTCTCGAAAAATGCAATTCTGCAATCTTTTTCTCCCTTTGATGCACAGTATACGTCTACCATCGCGGGAGCTTTTACGTCTGATTGAGAATTTTTACAAACTTTTTCCTAACCTTTCTCAAATTTTTTTTTTTTTTTTTAAGAATGCTGCACTACGATTTTGAAAAACTTAACCCTTTTTTTTATTTTCGAGACTTTACAGACGCGTTAAACAAAATTTCTGAATTGCATCAAATGAGTTGTTAGCGCGATAACCAGCGATATTTCCAGTTTAAATTTCGCCGCAATGAAACTTTATATCGTATCAAGTGTTTCGTTGGGTATACAATTTTACCGCTCCTCTCGTACCTATCGTATACAGTCATGAGATTAGATTACACGCATGCGTTCTATACACGATGCTTTGTCAAATTGCGTCCTTAACCGAGAGATCGTAGTTCGGAGTGTCTCGATGATACGTACGCCTCGAGAGTCTCGAAAGGCTCTTTGCTTGCGTATACGCAACTGTACCACGAAACGTATCGTTGTCTACCGGGGGCGCGACATATTGGACGAAATTGGTGCATATCAAACAGCAGGCAATTGGAATATACCGAGCGGGAGAGAGAAGAGATCGAGAGAAGAGATGTTGGTATATGGAAGAGCGAAGAAGAGAGATCGCGACGTATTTGCCCGGCAGGGTGAAAGAGGGATGGAGAGGGTTGCTTTCTCGTCCTGCATGGTGGTGCCTGTGTGTTTCGCCATTTGAAATAGTGCCCGCGGGGCGAAACCCGGGTGCGCCTACGAGAACAGCTTCCCTCTCGGCTCTCGTACCTCTCACCCCTCGAACCTTCCGACTCTCTCCCTCACCCATCGTCGTCCTGACAAATTTCCTCCGAGAAAACGCGAAAAATGTGTATCTCCGGATATCAGGCGATCGTCGATCGATGACACGAGTATTCAATCCAAATATGTTGGCCAATAATAGATCGTCTTATTATCGAAATAAATAAAATTTTATAATCAGATGATATATAAAATTTTATGATTTTTTAATATATAAAAAATTAATATTTGGATTGAGGTTCGAGATATTTTATTTTATTACAGTGTGCAATTGCAATTTATTGCAAGAACGATGCATGTGGCACATGTAGAATCAATACGATAGCTCTTCCTAGTGATACTGGTTACTGCTGTTCGTAGTTCGCGGTGAACCAATTGAGCTCGTTGAATCTCTGCCCCGAGCCACGCGGTTACGTATGCCTTCGATCCGGCTTTGGCTCCAACGCATGCACACCGAGAGATTCGCCGGAGAGGGAGAGAGAGAAATGGAGATAGAGAGAGAGTGAGTGAAACTAATGCAGAGCTCGTGGGGCGTCGAGCCTGATCCACTCGTGATCGATGAACGCCACGGCCGTTAATGTACGACAGCGTTTCTCGGTCTACATACGCGAGAGAGATACAAGAACCAACCAAACAAACTCATCCGTGTAATTGGCAAATTGGCGGATTAATTCAATCAATGCATGAAGCAATATGCTCTTCGTTTATGCGTTACGAGTGCAGTGGCAACAGCTCGTCAACGTGTACGTTACGATAATATAAATCGTCGAATCGAATTACAATAACGATAACAATAGAAATAATTTTTTTTTTTTTTTTCATCGCGGAATCTCGATTTAACGATGATATGCGCATAGATTTAAAAAAATGGCTAAAAAAAATGTCGGATCATATTCACGGTGCAAAAATAAACAACTTTTTCATTTGCATATTTTTTCTACGGCGCTTGGTTCTCGTGCTACGCGAAGACAAAATTTGCAGCCAATGGGAACGCCCGAGCGCGACCCTTCTTGAGAGTCTCATGGGTCATATCTTGAGACTGCGGTAACTTGAAAACTATGCATCGAAAGAAAAATTGATAAAGGAAAAAATTCTTCAGTTTCGATCGCTGAATCTAACTATAAACTTTTTGTAAAAATTCGTCGTTATCTTGTATATAAATTTTGTCGTATCGAAACCCTCCTATCCTCAGTGTTGGTCTTTCACTCAGCTTTCTTTGATTGGGTTACAGGTCGTTGAGTCTCAACTTCGGCAATATCAGTACAAGTATTACAGTATACGAGGAGAATTCGAAGGCAGATCGAGATAGAACAGTATTTCGTATACATTACGGGTGGTTTGAGACGCTCTCGGGTTTGGTGTACAAGGTCTGCGCTCACTCTCCCGTAGTCATCCAACTGTAGATATCCCGAAGGGGACCATTGAGATTCCGATTCACTTCCGGAACAAACCCCCGGTGTTCCGTGGCTCTACGCAGACATAGAGACAGGGCGAGGCGCTATATACTGTGACTTTCCGAGTGGAGAAGACCCCGAGGGGGAAGCGCCACTCGACTTCGTTCCTTTTCCCTCAACCTTTTCTCTGTCTCGTGCCGACTCCATCCCTTCTGCCTCTTGCCCCCGGCACTCGATTCCGCCGCATTACGTTTTGTACTCTTCTCTTCCCTTTATCGTTCTTCCTGTATTTTCTCTCTTACAACACACACTCACACACACTCACCGGCGCAGTCAACCAGTCATTCAATGTGCAGCCGCTTCGACGAGCGTTTGAATTCACGCAAAGAGGGGATGACGACAGAGCGTGATGCCAATAGGTATTTTTTTATTCTCGGTTCACCCATTCAGTTTATTTCGCGGTTAACACCGACTCTCTCTCTATTTACATTCGATTTTCGCACGCTTTGCACCTCCGCATAATAGTTCCATTGAAATTTCATCCCCCTCGTCGAGAGAATTCGCAATAATGCCAAAAGGGTGGAAGGACACACGTATCGGCGGTATTACGAATTTAATTCCGCATCGAATACCAAATCCCGATGAATACGCGTGACCACGATTTATTTGCAAATCAAAACGATGATCCTTTTAACGCCATTCGTGATTCTGATAGACAAATATTTCTCGATAGAGGATATTTCAAAATTTGAGGGTGAAAAAAATATTGCGTACGATCGTAATTTCTCTTTGAAAATTTTTCGTAACTTACGCGGTTTTGGAGACAATTTGGTCGGATCTTGGAAATTATTCAGTTGACAAAAATGTTGAAATAAAAAAAAATTGAGTCGATTTTTTTGTTGTAAAAAATCCTAATTGCACATCCGACGATACAGAACACATTTGTAAGGTTTTACGGGATAAAGTGCGTCAAACGCGAAGCTGAAATAAGAAACTCGTGTGAGATGAGGTTTATAGCGGGGGCGTCCAGCATCAAGCAAGCACTTTGTCCATTATAGCCTACGCTCGTGAATTCGTGGGGCTGAACGCCGTCACTGAATCCTTCCGCTTCCGGTTACTGTGAATTCACCGCTCTTTGCGATTTACGATCCCCGTCGCGTTCTCCAAACGACGGGTCCGTCCGATCGTTAAGTGTATCGCTCTTCTACAATAGAATTTTCGGCCGAATAAATGGACCAGGCATGCTTCACCACTGTTGCATCGATGAAAGTTGCCTCGTACATCGAGAATCGTAACGAGGCACCACTACATCGTATGCAAAGTTAACCCCGATTAAGTGCGTTAACTCGTCGACGAACAACTAAACAAGCCTTCCAACCAAAATACATTACGTTTAAACTCGTGTATGTCCCGATACGGGATCGCTGAGGCCAAACACTTCATATTGTTGGGCTTCGTCATCGTTCAATTTAATAACTATAATACAATAGCTGAAACGCTCGACCAACTTGCAGCGTTTTAATCCTGGGAAAAAAAAATGATTCGTGTATCTCGGAAGAAAAAAAAAAAAAAAAAAGGGTCCCGCATATGTAACGTTAAGAAAATTATGCGCGTGCGTATGTGTGTCTGTAGCACGAGCATTTCAAGAGGGGAAATTAAAAAGAAGGGTCATTCGCTTATTAAATTGTGTCCCATTCGACGAGTGAAGGAATAGCCGCGTGGGTGGGGGAGCCCTTTTTAACGCGCTGCATCCAATTTATTCTGGTTAATTAATTCCCAGCAATTTTGTGTTGCTGCTGCAGCGAGCAGGCGCGCGCCTCGTCCAATCAAGCGGGCGCAGCGTACGAACCGGCAACAAAGTGGGAATGAGACTGCTATATGACGAACGCAACTCTCGCCACATCGGCCCTAATGAAATCTTCTTTAATAATTTCTCGCTTGGATTGATTTAAAACTGTTATTTCATGAATTTCGAATAATATGCCGCCCACGAGGATAATTCGATAAATCGATGGAATTTTAATTTTTTTTTTTTTTTTCACCGGTTTTTTTCCATAAATTTGTATGAAAACAGTTTAATAAATTTCTTTAATAAGGCGAATATAACGATCGTGGAGTGCGGTTGTCGGTGCTGCGGCAGCAAACAAAGCCAATTACGTAATTATCCGTTTTAATTGCGCGATTCTCGCGAGCGAATGCAACGGGACTGTACGGACGAGATATTGGCCGGGAATCGGTGATTGACCGAGTATGAAAAAAATTATTGGATGAAACATCGCGAGTGTCGGTATTTCCACGAGTGCCAATCATTGATAACTCCAGCTAGGAGGCTCTGTAAATTGACGAGAGCTAGGCGCTGGATCATACGAATCGCGAGATTGTCGTCGCGTGCCGAATTATTGAATGCTGACGTAATATAACCGCCGGTCGGGCGTCGCTTTGCCAGTTGCCGCCTCTCTGTAGCGCGAAAAGCCACGTCGGCAATTATTCAATTTGACGCGAGTGATATAATGAGAGCACGGCTGGCGGGTTTGTAACGCGAATCCAAACACCACTTACGGCTTTTGCTTCAACTCGATATGTGACGTATTAATAATTATCGCGCCACAGTGTTGCCAAAAAAAAAAAACATAAAAACGAAAGAAAATTGCACATTCGCATTCAGATTTCAAAATTGACGAAACTTTTCCTTTGGTTATTTGCTCTTGAATCTATAGTTTTTGAGTTACAGGCACTCAAAGTTTGAGCGAATTGGCGCGTGGCGGCAGATGGCGCTACGCGCGCCCAACGGCGGTATTGGTTGAAATCTTCGGACGCCCGTAACTCGAAAACTATAGGTCATAGAAAAGAATGTTGAAGACGAAGTTTACGTATTTTTTTAGCCTGAATACGGCCCAAGGGATGATTAGATTAAACATTGTAGGGCCCAATGCGAATAACTGTTGATTTACATTGATTTTTTTTTTTTTTTTTTTTCGGCATCAAATCGTTTTCGGAGAACTTCGATACTTGTTTCAACTCCCAAACGCCACATTAAACTACCAAACTCTTCATCACCACAATTCCTTGTGTCTATATGAATAGGATCATCCGTTACTCTACGGCCACAATGTCAAACAACACCCTCTCGAACGTATATGTATACTTGAGCTCTTCTGCAACCCCTGCATTGAGCATACGCGTCGACATAAGGGAAGAAATGTAGCGAGGCTAATCCACCCACGGGGTACCAACCACCGGGGGGTGCAGCATCCCCCTGAAACATCGATGAACCCTTCGACTACATTCTCTTCCTCGCGTGCGGCTCTCGAGTAACCAAAAATTTACCCTTAACTAAACCCGATCGAGAACATTATTTCGCGCTTATGGACGAACGAGCTTTCTCCCCTTTTTGTCGACTACTGACAAAGGTGGCATGTGGCTTACCCAACGATATTTACTTGTGCTCCCGGCGTTTATTCGACTCTTGAACAAGTATCTTCTTTATTTAGTAAAAAAAAAAATACACGTCAAGAGAGTCACTTATAAATTTACATATACTTCGATAATTTGTTTCTTTTTTTTTTAACGTCACAGTCTGCCAAAAACCTTTGAGTGACGATAACAGATACGAAACACGAGAATGAAAAGATATCTGTGCGCGAAGGATTTCCACTGAAAATTTCAAGTTATTGCGTTAAGTTTTCGTTGGCAATTACTTTTGATATTCGACACGCGAGCGTAATTGCGTCGACGAGCGTGGCGCGGGAGGAGCTCCACAGCCCCATAGAAGCGGGGATAATAATCCGCTAATATCAATTTCAAATTTCAATTAGTATCATCTCAGCCGGCTGGTGCTACGGTATACGCTCACTCGGTACTCCCCGGGCGCCCGGTCGACGGCACGCCATGATCTAAAATTCAATTTGTCCCTTACCCGGAGTCCGTTGCGAGAACGACAGAGAGAGATGGAAATGAATTTCGAGTCTCGGTGTGAATCGAGTAGCAAACACAACGATGTCGTTGAAACTCACGTAGCTTCACGCAGTTGTCGAGCTCAATTCATGCGCAACATATTATCCTATTTGCCAGGACTGCGTACTCCATTATTTATTAAATTTTTAATAATAATAATAATCGCTAAATTAATAATCATTAAAAAAACTAAAAATTCGCTATACGCTTTTTTGCAGTTTTAATTAAAATAAAAATCATTACGATCGTTAAAACTTATCAATAATAAAAATTCGCGTGATAACATTTTGTTCAAATTTAAGATCGAAAACAGGTAATATAATTACTTACCTACGGCCGATCCTGTTATCTATAACATCGGATACTTTATACGACGGTAAATTCGCACACGCGTAAGCTTATGCGCGTGTATTCGTGCGCCAAGTGACACGGAGTTATACACTCTATGGACCATCAAAAATTGATAACTCCTCGTTCGTTTATTAAGTTTGACGAGGGAGATGGCTGCTTAGGCAAAGAGCCGAGAGGCCCGACGCCACCACCCCCTCCGGTTGCGATACATTCGTTACTTATTCAAGCGAGTTTACAATCCCTCCAGGACTATGCAGCGCCAGCCCCGCTCAACCCGTAATCGACTGCCTCTTCTCTTATGTATGCTTCTGTTACTCTTACTCTTCCTCGACTGAACCCTGGCGCCCTCACCTTATCGATGTTTTTTTACCCTCGAAATTGCTCTATTTTACATTCAATCGAAAAAATTGCCTCACGATCGTCTCCGTTACTGTGACAAGTGTCTATCTTTCGATCTATTTGATGCCCAATCAACCCCCGAAAAAAGGTCAATTTCAAGGGAAAAAATCTAAGAAAAATAGTTATTTGAGACTATTTTTCAATTTTTGTAAAAATCCTTTTTTTTATCACATTTATATACTTATCTCCCTTATATAATGGAAATTCATTCGTTTCAATAAGATTTATTACGAAGCTATAACAACCCTTCAAAAATTGCTAAAAAATTAAAAAAAAACTACCCGAATTCTCGAAATAATTTCAAATCGATACAAAAAAAAATGTATGAATGTTGCAGATTGGATCTGTTCACGCGCATCAGTCTCACAGCCAGCATCACCAGTCGGGTCAGCAAGCACAGACGTCACCGCAAGGCCAGACGCAGGTGGGGGCTGGAGGCGTGAGCGTAGGAGCAGCGGTTGCTCCGTCCGCAGGGGGACCCGGGAGTGCACCTGGTGTCACATCCAGGCCTGGAGGCATGTTCTGCTATCACTGCCCCCCGGGTCTCCCGACGCCACGACTTCCGCCAACCCTCGAGTACTCATTCGCACCGACTCACCCTTGTAAGTCATGTATGCAAATACGATTATAAACGACAACGACTAATTGTTCTCCATAGGCGAATTAACCGTTACTCGATTGAATTTCATCCCTTTACCGACTTACACTATGTTTAAAAATCGAGGAAAGAACTTTCTTTCATTGAGTGTTATTTTGCAGAACATCCCCCTTCCACCCCCCACTACCCTTCGTGACCCCATCCAACGAGGCAATTCGAGCTGTTGGGGTGGTAGAAACTCTCGCGGCTCGTTCTAGTGCACTGTTGAAAATTACTCTCTCACGCGAACCGGCAATGTAAAGTTCATCCCCGCGTGTATAGAGGAACAACCCGGAGGCATCAAATTTATAACTCGTTTTACGTTTTTCAATATATCACTCGACGACCGAAGCACACTTTTTCCACCCTAAGAGTGAAACCGTCGCGAGTGTTCAAAAACGTCCCGATGTTTTATTCAGTTAAATCATTTTCACAAATCGATTCACTGTCGCTCGGCAAATATTGAGGGATGGTAAAAAAAAATCGATCAGAAAAAAAAATGGAGGAGTTTCGTTGAAGAGTTAAATTTCGATGAAACCCTCATTCAGAATTTTCTAGACAGCTGAAAAAGTATCAAATAGGGGTGGAATTTTTTTTTTTTTTTTTAAGCCCAATTTCGAAGTTTCTATTCAATTCTCGAAAACAAACGTCTCATGTCGGTGTTGTAGCCAGACGAAGGGTTGGATTATTAAAGCGAGTAAGTTGTGGAGTCTGAGTGTTGGAGGTGGTAGATTGATTGTGTCGGCACTTGCCCCCTCCCCTTTCCCCACCTCCGGTTAGCGGAACACATCGATGAAGTTACATTACCGGAGGCCACAGACCCAGCAGCGAAGCGAGTTACGCAAAGTGTTGCTGAGCTGGTGGTCCAGTCAGTGCGGTTTGTATGTCCCGATCTCTGCACGACTGCAAAACTGGCCCCCGGTCTCTCGACCGACGACCTCTCACTCTGCCTCTCCTGACTAAACTTAGTTTATCACTCATTTCGCTCTCTCTCTTTCTCTCTCTCTCGGTCTCTCGCTCCACTTGGTTCGAACTTCCGGTCGAGTCGATGCGGCGCTTCGCTTCATACCACTCGTGTCGGAAACTTCAAACTCTGTTCCAGTTGCAAGGGAGAACACCAGCGAGCACGTGCCCTCCCAACCCCGTCTGACACGATTAACCTTATTCCCGATTCGATCGAGTAACAGTTTGAAAATCGAAATTCCACATTGAGGAATTATCTAAATCCGATTTTTCGATATTACGAGAGCGAAAAAAAAAAATGTTAACGACGAGAACCAACAATTATCAAGTAGTTTTTGAATCACAGAACCAAATTTGTCGATATTCCAATGCAAAACCGATTAAATTTGTCCAAATAATAAAAATTGTAGGAAAAGGATAATTGTTAAAAAAAATCGAAGTATTTTTAAAAATGATACAAATGGAAAGAAAATGTAACTTCTTCCATCATTGTTTCTTCTAAACCTGGCAATTTGTTAATATGATCAACAAACTGATAAAAACAATCAAATCGCATAGAATTTTCAATAAGATTCTTTTTTACCGACCGAAAAAATCGTAACACGCTTTTTGCCCCAAAATTGACGAACCCCTCGCAAACTAAAAAGAAAATGCGGTTCTAAACATGTTCTATGAAAAATACCTACCAAATTTGTCGTACCGATTAAATCTCTTAGGACTGCATGTTAGTAATCAAAAAGGAAAGACTATATACGCATTATGCATCGGTATATTTGATGTCGATAAAGTAGCATAGTGCGTGTGTCTGCACACGGGGGGTAAAGGGATCGGAGATTCCTCAGGGACGTTGGTGCGCGGGGCACCCTTCATGTTGGTCGGATACCGGTTAGAGATCTAGAATATCCCGGTTCTCTCTCCCTTTGCTACACGAACAAGCAGTGTGTCGGGTGTTCTGCTTCCTCATCTCCCACAATTCGAGTCCAGTTGGGGTTTCTCTCTCGTTCTCTCGCTTGCTCTTCGGCCACCCGTCGGGATAAACAGATTAGGTAACTACGTGATAAGTCGGTAAGTGGGTTCACTCTCTAGCATAGCACGGTCCAAGCACAACCCCCTCTTGTGTCGCCCCCCCCCCCCTCTTCCCCACCCCTTCTCTTGTCGTTGCCCGACGGCACAGCACAGCATCCCGTCCAACAGTCACCCCGAACAACAAGCGAGAGCGCATAGAACGTACCAACCGACGAACGTTCGTATGTTCCTTCCCTACAACATCTAACTACCTCGTTAGGGTCATTAGCGACGGTCGGGGTGTCATTAGATTTGGTTCTATACGTGTAGAGTTTTTCCACCGTCGAGCTACCGACCTCCCCATCTTTTCTACCCTACGATCTTCCGTCCTGCATCATTTTTTTTTCTTATCGAAATAACGGCCATTTTGAAAAATATTTTTACCATTTTTTATTTTTGCCAAAAAATTATAAGGGTTCGAAAAAAATTGTATAACACATATTTCTATATTTTTTTGCGCTCGACACGAATCCCAACGAAGTTTCGATCGAAAGTCGAACGAAAGAGTACCGATCGCCAAAACCAATTAATTTTCGTTGTTGACTCGATTGAAGCTTCAAGTAAACTCCATGTTTACATCGAGTATATTCAAGAATAAAAATATAAAAAAATCGTATAATTGGAAGCTGTCTCACGATTCACTAAATCAAACCTGTAGTGTTACGCGGCACCCTTTTCGGCTCGTCAGGGGAGCACGTAGCCCTTCAATCTTTTTCATTCAGCTGACACCTATTTTTTTTTTTTTTTTTTTTTCTTCTTTTTTACTTCCAACTCTTGTAGTCTACCGGAAGTCAGGATATTTTCTCGTGTTTTCATTAGACGGTCGGAAAGATCGAATGATAAAATCTTCGTGGGACGCCGAGCGTGGATCGGCTAGTTTGGTGGCGGGATGGCGGGAGGGAGGAAGAGAGGGATAAAATCGAATAAAGAATATCGGGAACGAGCCGCGCACGACTCTCGATCGCGAGCCCGTGCTATCCTCGATGGGTTGGCTTGATGCTGTACTCTATACGTTCGCAAACTCGCACCGGTTCTCCCTTCCGCCGTGCTAATAAATTGGATCAAGCCCTCAGCCGCCAGCAAGCCCTGCGCGTTCCCCTGCTCTCTGTTCAATTTTCTATATATATACACCTATATATATCTATATATATAGTCACTAGCATCTCCTAGGTACGGCAAATCCACTCTCTACCTCTCTCTTCTACCGATGGAAAGCCCTGTTTTACCGATGAGTTGTACGAGTTGTCTAGATCCGGGCTTTACTTTTCCAACTCTAATCTAAGATCTTGAGTGGATTTCAGTTTCGGTTCGCGCAGTCTCGATGAGACAGAGAGGAAAATTCTCTTTTGCCACCAATCCCGCCCCTCAGCGAAAGGGGGACAGGAGGCCAAATTTATTTACGAGATCTCGCGGTCGACGTACGTTCCATTGTATTCCCTTACATATCTTCGCTCAATGGCATTTTTTTTTTTTTTTTTTCAAGAATCGAAAAAAATAAAATTCCGAAATGTAGAATTTTTTTTTTTCACCAAAAAAACACCCTTATCATGAAAACGGAAGTTTTTATTATCCTTTTTTTTTTTTTTGTGCATTTAATTTGATATGATAAGAGCATAAATACGTATGTATATATTTTTTAAATATCGTTTCATCGTCGAGCGTGTTTCGCGAGTGTGAATTTTTAACGAGTTTAGGAAATTAATTCGTGTTTTTCTCGCTAAGCCAAAAGGGGTTGTAGATTGGTGAAACGCGCGGGGGTTTAGCGGAGCAATAATTAATTGCTCTGATTGCTCTACATGATTGATGAGCGTTTGTGAGCTTCGCTCAGGTGTACATATATACGGTATATCTTCCTCTTTGTTCAACCATCCCGCTCTTCCGGCGCGTACGCTTTGTGCGATAGAGAGCGTCGGCCCTCAAAGCGCTGCCGTCGCTTTGCCCGCTCGACCACCGGGCAGACCAAACTACACATTCCGATTTCCGCCTCTCCCTGTAACGTACACACGTCTATCGCTCTCTCTCTCTCTCGGTACTCTATCTACTGACTCTAAACGTCCACACTCACTCCTCGCTCACGATTCACCCAAGAATCGGATTACGAAATTGCAATTTCTACCGCCCTATATATGCAGTCTCCTCAATCGACCATATCTCGTAATATACGGCAGTTCTCCGAACGATTCATCAACGTTCCGCAAATCCACTTTTCTACTACTGATACGTTATTTATTTATTTTTTTAATAATTCACAATTTGAAGACAATTTATTAATAACGTTGTTAAACAAAAATTGAAACTGAACTGAACTTTGGGAAATTTTTTTACGATCCTTAATTTTTGGGTTTCAAGCGGTGGAAGTTTGATAAAAATTGAATTGAAATTAATAAAAATTTGTAAAAATTAAATTGAATTGAATTAAAATTTGTAAAAATTAAATTGAATTAAATTAAAATTTGTAAAAATTAAATTGAATTAAATTAAAATTTGTAAAAATTGAAAAAAAAAAAAATGCATAAATTGTTGCAGACACGAGTTACTCGGCTTATCATCCGGCACTTCACGGCGTCGGCGAGGATTCGTTCGTTCGTCGAAAGCAGCGAAGAAATCGTACGACTTTTACTCTTCAACAGCTTGAGGAGCTCGAGTCCGCTTTCGCACAGACACACTACCCCGATGTGTTCACACGCGAGGATCTCGCTATGAAGATAAATCTCACCGAGGCAAGAGTACAGGTGAGATAATAAATAGGGAAAACACGGTAACACGCGATGGGCAGTAACGCGCTGTGGTTACACATAGATATAGAAGGGATACTCGCGGGAAATCCTCCGTTGGATGCAGAGAGACCCCCAACACCCGCGACCTGACGTAATCTTTCGACGTTGTAAGCCCCGTAATCTCGTGGATTATTTCTCAGCTGTCTACAATTCCCCCCTCTCGACGTAAATCCGTTTCTATATACGAGTCACGCATTACGCATTAAATTCACTCGACGACACGGACACGCGAATCAGCCTTTAGTCACATACACATTTGCCAAAAAAAAAAAAAAAGCATCCAAATAAACAAGAAAAAAGTATGCCATTTTTTTCAGCGCTCAAATCTGAGAAGATTTTCAAGACGAAAAAATTTCGTATGAATTGTAGTTTTCGAGTTAAGAGCAGTTAAAGTTTTCAGCCACTAAGCATGGTGCGGTAGATGGCGCGATGATCGCCGCGCGCTCCCATTGGGCGAAATCTTTAAGTGCTTTTATCTCAGTAACTATGCGACTTACGTATTTTTTCCAAAGGCCAATATTTTTTCAGTTTTACTACCAGAATATGAACATATCATTTATTTTTTAATACATTTTAGTATCTTCCATCTTCCGTATGAAGTAATAATTCGTATTCGGCGAATTTTTCAATTACTCCGCGTTTACTTTGACTGCAAGTATTAAGGATACCGTTTGATCGCACGTGACGGGTTTCGTCGAGATGCAGAACGTGACTCGTTTCGTCCCCCTCCCCCCCCCCCCCCCGCCTCGCCCAACAGCAGTTTCTAATTGGAGTAGGATAGAGAGACCTCGAGTTTCAGCGACAGGAAGGTACTACATAAACGCGCCTATTTGTCCATTATTCCAGATTCCCTTTGTTCCTCGCTAATGAAACAATGAGTCTGCGCTGCAATTGCGTCATGTATGACGAGGGGGGCGCCCCCCCTTCTTTACTTTCTTCATGTTCTGTTTCATTCTCGCTGTTGCTTTCCTACACTTCGCGTCCGAACAGATTTCATTTCCCACGAATTTGTAATTTAACAAACATAATAAATTACGAAGCTACGAAATATCGCGACCCTCGATACAAGCCGTATTTTCACCCGCGATCTTCGAACGATCTTGGCATTTATTGACATACATTTAGAATTAAATTCGTATCGGAAGAGTGGAAACAAAAAAAAAATGAAAAAAAAAAATTGAAGGTAGGGGTGGGGGGTGGCTCTTCGAGAAACTCTCTTCTCGTTGCCGAGACGTGTCCCGGGGGAGTGGCGGCTTTGTTCCCGGCTATTACTCGCCCCCGCAACCCTTAGGATATTATTATATCTCCCGTCTGCCGCGAAACCAACCCCCTTCCTCATACCCTCGAGCACAGGCCCGGGCAACTCTCATCCACCGCTATTTATTTTATTAAATCCATTTTATCCGTGTAATAGAAGAATGAAGAAGAGGAAGCCTTTGCTCAGGATCTACACACACAAAGTTTGATCGATTTTACGGAACATATCGTTGGGTCCATCTCGCGAGAAAACTTCTCCTCCCCTACGCGTAGTAAAAAAAACCTAAAGGGGGGTGGAAATTGTAGAAAAGTCGTGATACGAGTGGCAAAAGCAGCCACGGGGCATCCTAAAGTCTATTTCAGTTGGCATTATGTCAAGTTAGACTCGTTAGTGGCGACTCGAGGTCTCTCCGAAAGAAAAAAAAAAAAAAAACAAGGGAAAGAGAAAAAAACACGAAAGCCTCTGAGAACCGTAGCGAAGGTGCTGGCAGGTCGTTGAACATGCACGGCTCTCTCTTCTCCGCTGCTCGAGTTCCCTCCGGGCGCAGAGGCACGACGATATACAAGTACTATCGCGTTAAAAAAAAAAAAAAAGTCTACAAAAAAAATTCGCACGCGAAATTCATTTTGTATTTGATAAACTGCATTTTAAGATGCGTAAGAACGGCTAAAAATGATAAGATTGAGGGACGAAAAATTTCAAATTTTTTGATAAACATTAATTAAAAGGGTTAATAAATTTAGTTTGATGAATTAATACGAATTTCTTCGTTGCAATTGTTTTTTTTTCTCCGAAGGTATGGTTTCAAAATCGACGAGCAAAATGGCGAAAGAGCGAGAGACTGAAGGAGGAGCAAAGAAAACGCGAAGAGAGCGGAGTTATGGGAGACACTGGTATGGTTCAACCACCGCCATCTTCCTCGAGCGGACCGAGTCCGTCGAGTCATCATGGTGACGGTGAGACGACGGGTGGAAGCGGGGAGGGCGAGGACGTTGGTCAGGACGGCGTCGGCGGTGGTAACGGCGGGGGTTCCCGAAGCCCGAGCACGACTTCCGCCTCGGTGAGTCCGAGACCCCAGCAATCCCAGAGCAGCCAAGCGTCCTCGTTGTTGGGAGGCGTCGCGACGCCACCCCCGACCCCCGGCCTCTGCAGCAGCAGCAGCGGCGGTAGCGCCAGTAGCAGAGGAACGACTTCCCAACCGCATCAACCACCCACTTCGTCGTCGAGCGGTATTGCCAACAGTAATGTCCTCGGTACACTTTTACCGAATACGGAAAGCAGGTAAAAAAATACACGGAATTTCCGCATTTTTAATCCCATTTCTTTTTTTTTTTTTTTTTCAATTAAATTGAAGCTATAAAAACCCAGTAAAACGCTCAATTCGTAATGAATCGTATTTCCAAAAAATTTTAAATCTGAATAAATCTTTTTTTATTTGTTTAAAAAAAAAAATTATTACGAAAAAATGATAATATTGAAGAATAATAAAATCAAAGAGGAAGTAAAAAAATAGAATTATTTTGACTCCGCGTCTAATCGAATATACATAGGATTATTATACGAAAGTAACCAAAGAGCCTTTTCTCTCTTGGGGTAGAATTTCTCGTAAGCAATGGGCGACAGTCGGTTTAATGGTGCGTGGTTGACTTCCGGTCGTGTGAGCTTTATAAACCTCGGTGATATTTCCTAACGGCGTAAATAGCTCTTTGGTAGCGTTTAAGAGCTCACCTCGCAACGGGGTTTCCCCGGGGCAGTTCGGGGAACCCCCGTGGCGCGAGATCGCCAAACGGTCTCAAGCGGGAGGTGAGCTTGGAGGAGGGGGAAATGAAAAATCCTGTTTACGCGGGTCAACGATCTTCTAGTCTAAACTTAAAAAACGAAAAAAAAAAAAAAAAAAAAAAAAAAAAAAAAATCATAAAATAACAAACCCGAAAAAAAAAGAGAAATTACAACCCAACTTTTCGCGAAGCGGAGAAACAGCAGTTATAATTTATTGAAACGATTTTTCATCCCCGAGAATCGAAGTACAAAGCAAATGTCTCGAGAGTGGAGTTCAAGCTGATAAAGGATGGGGGTGACGTAGAGGGGGGGATTTAGTAGTAGAAAAAGCTTCGGGTGGTGTGTATGGAAGAGGTTTTTTCGCGACGCAGCGGTGCAACGACGGTGGTATAGAGAACAGATACTCTCACTCGCTCCGCCTTCTCCGCAGTTGTAATTTATTTAAAACCGCTCGCCGTAAATATATCCTCATCATTTATTCAACATGCCCGGAGCCTCGGGGCCCCGGGGCTGTATGGGCTACAAGCTACTACCTATTACTGTTCCCTATACCGTAAGGGTGGAAGAGCGGCGGGGGTGTAAGCCGTTCCCCGAGTTCAGCATCTCCACCACCTTATCGTATACACGAGCTCTGCCTTAAGGTGCTTCCTTACTTCTAAAATCCCCTCCTTTCCACCCCCTTCACCCTTCTCCGGCACCCCTTACTCCTCTCTTTACTATCATATCTTCCATCACTGATGGTACCTCTAGCAACCCTTATTACAGCCACTCTAACAGTATCATTGAATTTTAAAGAAATTTTATAATATCCAACTTGTTATCCCCGGAATCGCTCTACTCTCGCCCGGTAACCGCGGCGCAATTTAATCGCTACAAATTGTCTCGAGAGTTTTGATGTATAACGTCCATGTCCCGTATTGTATATACAACCTTAATTGGCCCTAATTAAAGAGTCGTTCGTTTGTCGCCTCGATGATTTGTTGAAACGGGAACGTAGCATTGTCGATGATGCGTTATCGCAATAAAAAGATCGCGAATCTAATAAAAAGATTTTTTTTAGGTTATGTTAGGGCTAAATTTTCGTTTTATTGCATTTCTTTTGACACCAAATGAAGGAATTTCGCGGCAATTGGTAATTGTTGATTTTGAGATTTCTGATTGGCGGCTTAACGATACGAGATATCAGGCGTATGTTTATGTATCTATGGGAAAGCTGAAGTAGATGAGGCACGTAAGCAAGGAACACTCGGGTGTACTCAACGCGGCTAATTGCCCCTAATTATCACGCTTACCGGGCGAACCGGTGGTTCGAGGTTTGCCTGCGCTTCTACGCTGACGCGCATAGCATCCCTACCATTTCCCTTAATACGGGGAAAGATCCTGGCATCGCTACCATAGCGTTTCCACCATTTTCGTCTCCTCCTACGTGCACCTTATACCCTTCAATGCTTTCCGACTGACTTCGCTGCTTCTATACTATATACGTTTACCCGCTCGCGCTGCCTTTACCTCCGCGATACATTAATTAAGCAATATTTGCGTTTAATATTTGAACTGATCAACGCCGCCACCTCAAAGGCCATCCAAAGCCGCAGTCTAGTTTCCCCCCCATGCTGCTACCTTTGGGCTTAATATTGTACCAGTTGAAGGGATCAAACCAGCCGAGAAACGGGTAATTGGGTTATAGCAATTTCTGAGAACTCGATGCTGCCGGATCGCTAACCGGCCGCGAAAGCTTGATGAAATTCCACGCACAGCTGCTACGAACGCGTAATGCAATGTGTCTTATGTTTCACGCGGTTTACGAACCGCGGAGTGATGAAGATTTGTTTTATTTTATTGAATGGAGGAAAAAAACAACTGGTATTACGTAATAACCACTGTTTCGTGTCCCAAATCGATTGTTCTTATTTTCATTATCGTCATTTTTTTTCGAAATTATTAATTTTTTTAACTTACTTGATTCGTATTCGTCCTTTTGTCGTGTTTTCCGAGTAACTAACTTCATACAAAAGGGCCATTTTCACATTTGGGACCATTTTTTTTTTTTTTTTTTTTTTTTTTTTTTTTTTTTTACGATGCAAGTCTACGATATTCGATAAATATCGATAATAATAATGAAAATTGTGGGTTCTATCATTGCCTACGTATGGTAACATAAATGGTAAACAGTTTTTACTGATCACACGAATTTTTTTGATTGTTTCAGTAGCGCGAGTACCGGTGCCGGTTTCAGGCCCGTGGAGCCCCCAACTTCGATATTCTTTTCACCCCATCTGGCAGCGCAATTTTCACCACCGTTGTTCGGCAACAAGATAGTCGGTAGTACGCCAACGTCCTTAAGCTCCGCGACATCGTCGCTTTGGGCGACGAGCGATCATCGCCCGGGGAGCCTTCAGGAGATGCTATCGTGGTCACCAGCCGGATGGCCGGGATCGTTGTGCAGTTGTTGCAAACCCGGTACCGGTGATCTTCACAGAAACAGCAGTCTCGCTGAACTCCGACGAAAAGCACAAGAACACTCAACGGCAACGGCGTTACTCGGGGGCTTAGCGGGCTTTCCCGGTGGTCTACCGTTGCCTCTGCCGTTACCATTGCTACCGCCGTTACTCGGTTTGTCGAGAAGACCGGAACATCATCATCATCATCATCATCACATGCCGAGCGTCGTTCATCAGATTCAACCGAATACCAAGGAAGATCCGTAAAGGAAAATTAAAAAAAAAAAAAAAAAAAAAAAAAAAACGAAAACAAAAAATACCTCCTACACTATTCACGGAGACGGAAACAAATTGTGCAATACGGAGGATTACGATCCTCTCATTTCGCAGGACCACTAACAAAAAAAAAAAGAAGAAACATCGGGAAAAACAACGATGAAACTGCGCAACAGTCGCGATCTATAGCTCGTAGAGCAAAGATGAAAGTAGAGTGATACCCTGTAGAGACTTGTATATTATTAAAAGGCAAAAAAATAATAATAACAATAAAAACAAACCCACATTTCGATAGTCGAGGACGAGCGGTCCTGACGTGAACGGCGATCTATACTTGAAGCCAAATGTAATGATAAATAAAAATAAATATAAAAAAGAAAAAAAACGAAAAAAGAAACCAAAGCAAATTATAGTATATTGTAACGATAAAAAACAAAAAAAGAAAATAGCGTGTAACGTTAGCGATTATTATAAAGTAGTTGTATAGAATAAATTTGTTCTCGTGACACGAATTTGCGTTGTTCGCTTCTCCTTCGTATCCCCTAGAAAATTTCGTAAATACCTGAGATCCGATTCTTCGTAGGAACGTGATTTTCCAACGATGGAACAAAAAGGCTGTAGCGACCGGAAGTGGAGGAGGAGTAGATGGAGGAACGAAAAAGCTCTCTCACCCCGTGAGTTGCGGGGTGTTTTTTTCGTTATCTTTTTTTCTCGGGGAGAAGACAGCGCGATGGCGGGAGTTTCGAGAGAAGAAAGTAGGGGTAGAAACGGTAGGAGGGATGACTGTCTGAGATGCAAGATAGACGACGCCGAGGAGAAAGAAGAAGAAGAAGGATCCAAAGAAGATGAAAAAAGCGTCTCCGGAAGGAAACGCCGGACGAAGCTCGTTGGCAATCAATGTTCCCACTCCCAAAAGCTTCCTACCCATATTCCTCGCCATCTTTCCGTTCTCTCTTCTTTCCACCGGTTACAAGTTCCGCGTAAGAAGCGCGGGCGCGTCTCCCACGCGTTCGCAAAGCTCTCGTGTTCTTGGCGTCTTGAGGAGGTGTGGGAGGGGGAGGGATGAAAGTGGGGCTTGGCTCGTGGCAGAGACTCGGCCAATCGGGGCAAAGACGCCATTGATCGGGGCACGTGGCAACGTTCGTGTTTCGTCGTTCAGTCACGTTCGTGGGGGAGGATTTAATGCTCGTGGGGTAGTTTGCGCGACGGTAGTGGGAGTTCGCCATCCCCTCACGACTCGGGACTCTCCGCTCCTCCACTTTGGTATCTCTCGGTGGCGGGGGATGTCGGAAAGTGGTCGCGTTGCCTGCGGATTTTCGAGGAACGAAGATGGTGGGAGAGGATTCTGCAAGGGGGATGAAAATAGTGAAGGAGGAGAGGACTGGGAGGAGAGAGCGGGTGCCGTTCTCTCTGCACACTCCGTTACACTTACTGGTAAACCGTATTAATCAACGACATCATGGTTTATCCCTCCCGGTCGTGGAAGCCTTCCGCAAACCCCCGACACCCCCGCTAAACCCCCCCCCCCCCCCCCTCCTTCCGCTACCGTCGCTACTCTCGTCCTCCTCTTCATCTCGCGCACGAGCTTCCAACGCGATTCTACCTCCATCCACTGCGTACAGACCCCACGATCTACTCTGCAACCGAGATAGAGAGAACCAAGACGGTCGGAGGGATGGAGAAACTGGCGCAGAGAGACGCGAGGCGCCAGGCCACTTTGAGAGACACGATCGACCCTTAACTACGTCTCGAGGATACCTACTTAACGTTACGAAGATTCCTTCGTGATTCTAACGTGGAAGATAGTCGGGTAACAGCAATTGGATTCTTTTCGTTTTTTCTTTCCCGTTTTTTTTTTTTACTTAGTTTTAAAAGCTACGAACCCGAGCCGAGAGTCGTGACTTTTTTGAAACCACGTCAACTAAAGGGGGTATTTACATCATAAAATATTTGTCGAATTTTTCAATAATCGATGACGAAATAAACAAAAATGTTAACTGGTCGAAAAGTTTTTAATTTAAATTCGAAATATGAAGATAATTTAGTGACTTTTTAGTACACTAGTAACCAATGGTAACTTATTTGTTTCCCCATTAAAAAAATGTTGAAATTCTCCAGATTTTTTTTTTTTTTTTTTCAGATTTTTCAATCATCGACAGGGATAAAAAAAGTCTGATAAATGATCTCAAGTTTGCGGTCGCTTTAGTTTGTGTTCGAATTTGAAGATGATATACAGACGCGCGAGTTGTTAGATATATATGTATATAGATGTACGTGAACGTAATAAATTTCCGATACAATCCCGGGAATCGAACTACCGGCAGCGTTGCTCTACGGCAGACAAGGCAATGGAGTGAGAAGGCATATAGCGCACCGGCACTCTCCTCAAAATCTCTCTTTCTCTCGAGGCTTTTGGTAGAAGAAAATTCGTGACGTGAAAGCGGAGAGGGCGGGGTGGTGGCGGAGCCACAGACAGTGATTAATACCGGGACGTCGTCCCGTGTCTTCCGCTTCTTGCTTCTTTCCCGTTCCTACCGTTTTCCATCCCTCGGCTTCTCACTCCGTTCCTCTCTATTTCTCGGCGATAGAGATAACAGCGTACTCTCACCCCCGACGACGAATTCTCTACTCAATCTTGTCCTCTCCCCCCGGCAAAGCCAAAACTACCCCTCCCCCCTTCGCGTGCAAAACCCCGCCTCGACGCGTTCGATCCCCCCGCCACCCGTTTTAACCAACGTACCCCGTCGGTAAAAGGTTTTACGAAATTCATTGTTCGCCAATTTGCATCTCAAAGCATAGCTGAGCATCGTCGATTCATCGCGCGCCATCCCCCCATCCCTCTTCACCCCCGTAACGATCAACGAGAAACAACACGATCGATAAATGATTAAACGAACAAACCCTTAGTTCAATTTTTTTTATAACCGCTAGTGATGGCTTTCGATCCGGAAACGAATTTAATCAATTTTGCATTAATTTTTTTTTTTAATTAAATTGATCCGTGTTAATCGTTAGCGTCGGAGTCGTGCCAAATGTATTAGATGTTTCCTAAAGACTCAATCAGCGTGAGTTGTAGAGGAATTACGATTTGTAATCGATAGTTATTCCAACTCCGATTGGTTTTTGCTGCCATAGCGGATCTTTATTTATTTTAGAACAAATTTAATTATTAATTTTCCTATTTTCATTGTTTTTTTTTATCATCAGTTGTTTTTTTTTTTTTTTTTTCGAAATTTGTAACGTAATACCGGATGTCATTCTATCGAAATTTCAAAACGCATTATCGTACGCGTTGTTCCGAGGAGAGGTGGCAAATACTCCTACACGTAGGAGAAACGCGACCAACGCGCGTTCGTAGATAACAGGATTTTCAACGGTTAGTTAATTCGAACGCGGATTGGTTCACACGCGCGAAAACCCTCAACGCGCTTCGTACATTCGCACACGCGTATGCGAGACGTGTGTGTTGCTTTGTGGCACTTTGATGATCAGAGAGCAACCCGGCAGCCGGTGAACGAAGCGTGGAGTGAAGGAAAAAAAAAAGTCATTCGGCGTATATGAATAACGGAATTAAATTCGATTTAAGAGAGAAGTTCCGGTGACCAAATTTCTCCGCAACAATTTGGGGGAACATTTTAGCGTCGAATACGAATGATTTAAATCGATGATAGACTCGAGAAGACTGGCGAATTGTCAATTTGCGATTTTTTTTTAATAGTATTTTCTACGCGGCAGTCGAGAAGAAAAAAAAAAAAAAAAAACAAATTCCGAGGGGTTGTACACCGGTTATTGTGGAGTGTACGTGTGCGCGGCGGATCGGATGGCCTTTTAGCGCGCTATAAACCACACGGGCACCAGCCACTCCCGCAGAATTTATTAAGTGATTTATTTGATGTTTGCTCCGTTCCTCTCACTCGCTTTATCGAACCTCACGTGAGTATACAGGGGTATTCAAAAAAAGAAAAATTAAGTAGCAAACACAAAAAAAAAATTCACCGCTCGGAACAAAATGCACTTTTTTAATTTGCACACTTTTTCATTTTTTTTTTTTTCAATTAATATGCTGATTTCCCGTCAACGAAAAAATATCAATTACTCAAATTCGACTGATGTTTTTTTTTAAATAAAAAAGTAAAGAGCGTTTCACAATAAAATTTGCATATAAAAAAAATTATGTAAAAAAAAAAAATTTTAATCGGTAATATTATAATCACATATAATTGATTATAATTTTGGAAAAATATATTGGATATTTTACAGATATCCTATACCTTAGTATTTCGTGATATACTTTTTTTGAGTATTCGAATCGGTGCTTTGGGTCGTATTTTTCAAAATTCAAAATGGCGTAAATTTTTGGATCGCCAACAAAAAAAAAAACATTTTTTAACCAATCGCCAAGTGATTCTAGAACTCCGTGAAAAATATAAAAAATTATAGTTGATCGATGTAATGATCGCGTTAACTTGAAAAAAATTACGCAAGTGTTTGGTACAAACGCCGCCTCGACGTATCAGCGCATCTATATAGGAAAACTGGAAAGCGATATATCCCGTTCCACGGTGGGCAGTTGGCGAGGCCGAACGTGCCGGGTAGAGTCGAGCGCGCGCCAATTATTCAGCAAATGTTATAATTGGCGCATTCCATTACGCTTAATGGATCGCACTTAGCGGCTGGCGGTGTGATTGGGCCCCGTGAGAGCACCGAGAGAGCCCTGTGCTACATAGATGTGTATATATACATATATATAAATGTATATATGTATCTATAGATACATAGAAATATATAGATATAGATATAGATATATAAGGGAGAGAGGGGTAGTTTTAGTTCTGTATCCGCGGTGGATAGCGGATAGCGTAGGGTTCAGGTGCTCAGCCACACCGCGCGCAGCCAATCTCGATAATACCAACCTACTGCTCGAAGCATTTCACTCGAAAGCCGAGATACTACTACTACATTTCTATATATATCTCGACGATCAATTAAATATCTCTCTAGTTTAACCGAACTTGAAATTTTGCGGGTATTTCCGGCCTCAGGTGCGTCAGTTTGTTTCGCGCATTAGCGTCGGCATTCATCTATTTTGGTATTCGACGTGATTCGCGGGTGGTAAAGATGTGGGGGAGGGGAGCATATTGTTTTATTCGAGTTGTCTGGCACGCGTCGTTCCCGGGATAACAATGAATCCGCGACACGCCGAGACGACTCCATCATCGGGTTTGCACGCACCCCTCGTCGCTCGGCATGACGCCATTAATCCCTAATGTACACAATGCGCCAAAGAGCAACGCTCAGGAAGAGGATCAATCGAGTGTGTGTTTACAACACTCGTCACGCGCCTTATACTCCGGACCACCCTCTTCATCTTCGCGTCATTCTCGTGAAACACTTTATGGCATATCGCGTGACACGCATCAAGGTAAACGTTAATTGCCTTGGAAATTGCGGAGATTCGTTTGAAAGTAAAAAAAAACTGGAAGATCGAAACGAACGGTTTATTGCTGAGTCTGGAGTTCTCGACTTCCGGTTAATCTCTTTTGTCACAATCGCGTGATTTCTCAGTGGAATTACGCGAAAAGAAGGGAAGGATTAATTGCACCGGAAATGAAAGCGATCCATTGAAAAAAAAAAAAAAAAAATGGATACATTTTTTTTACAGGACGACATCCGGTCAATCGCTGTTATCGTAATCACTTAATTTACCCCATAGAAATAAAGTATATGCCAAAATATATAGAACACACAAATTCGGAACAAATTTCAGCTCTAAACTTCCGGTGCAACAATTTTTATCCTCGTCATCTCTCGATGACGTAGCATTTGCTGCTAATTATTGTCACATCATCCGAAAATGGCGATATCTTTGCATATAGGAGTCATTGATTCGCGTAAAGACAAAAAAAAAGAGTCCCCACAGTCTTACAGCATTCCCGAGCGGACATCTAATACGCAGCGTTATGACTGAAAGGCGGGGTGCGCGCTCGCGCTACGCCTTTATAATGTTAATAGCCATGAATATTATTATGGATTATTAAAGTAGCACTTCGTCCTTATCCCTGGTACGCTATAATATATTTTTTATACGTTTCCGAGAGAGCGGAGCCCTGGAGGTTACGTCGGAGAAAAGATGTTTACAGAGATACACGCAGAGCTCAGAGAGAGAGAGGGAGAGGGAGAGCAGCCGTAGGAAGAATGGCAAAAGGGAAATTGCGCTATAGGGTGGACTGATGGGGCTCTCCGAAGGGTACGCCCCGACGATTACGATTTGATACTTGACTATACGGCACGTGTCGCAGCGCAGAATAACAGAACGATCGACCGGAAGCCCCCCCTTCGGTGGAAGTGGATATACCCCATTCACAGACGACTGACCATTGTCTGGAACCATTACCGAGTAGACTTCTCGTATGTTTCAACTGAACTCGGAGAACAACCTTTCCCTCTCGACCCCCTCGGACCATTCACCGTGACAAATTAACGCGGAAGTCGTATAGCTTTCAAGGGCCATCTTCCACGATTTCACCTAAACGATCCGAGGTCTTTGTTTAATGACAAAGTAAACGATTGTAATAGGAAAGTCTATTGCCGAAGGGGAGAGAAGGAGACGAATCTGACGAAAGCAAATCTCAGCGCTTTCTTTTAATTATAGTAATCGATTTATTGTCTGTAGTATCAACGAAACTGAATTTCAACCCTTAGAAATGAGGTGCTAAATAGGGCTCATTGAACCATTAATTATTTTAAAAAATGGCGATGATCCGGTAGTGAATCCGGATATCGGTATCGAGAGCCCAAATTGGGCTCTCGATCCCAATTTTCGCTAAAACGGATATAAATTAAGATGTTTTTTTTTTTCAACAGATTCATCGGGTGTTTTTCCTGTCCGCAACTATACCTGAAAGGGTTAAACTGCTACCCTGATCTTGTTTTTTTTTTTTTTCGAATTTTTCCGCTAACCGATTTAAGATGACTGAGAAAATGCGTCCATTCAACAAATGAAGCGTACGTCGGAATATACAGCATATATACGTCGAAGCAATTGTATTTTGCGTATTTCACAAGTCGGTATATGTATACTTAATGTTTCTGGGGGATCGCCGACATCCTTTTCTTTATTTTATACGCTCCCCAATGTTATTCACCTCTCCGTAAACCTCATAGGATCAATGTTTTCCTGCATAATTTTCCCATTAATCCTGACGGGGAGGGGGTGGGTAGGGGATCTCGTCGAATATCATATTAATAAATGGCACGATGACTCTCACGAAAGAAAGCATATTTGCAAAATACCATCGCGTACGTGATCAATGCTGGCGACCGGTAATGGATTTTCAAACAAATTGATATCCCGGTTTGCGTATGGTTTGCGGTTGAATCGAGGAAAGCTTTCCCCAATAATAATCATCATCATCATCGTCATTCGTACGACCGCATATCACCCGTAAATCATTTAATAAATCATGAGATGGACAAGTGGCTGATGACGATTGCTTTTGCATGTTTCCACCCTATAAATTACCCAAAGGTACCCTATCTCGCTCCGCTGTGCGCCGCTGTTCCTCATCATTGCAACATCAAATGTTGCTTTTCCACAAACCTCCCCCCCGCCGTCTATCTTGCATTGATGAAAAGAAGCTCCCTAATTATTTTCTCATCGAAAGAAAAGGTGCTGTTCACGTGAATAGGTGCTGAATTCGCGCACAGATTCCTTTTTCGTTTTTTTCTGCTCGATTGCTAAAAGGAAAGTAGAAACCCGTTGAAAGATGAGGCGTAGGCGTAAAAGATACGAGGACGAGATTCGCGACAAGAGACCTGAGACTCGTTCGCTCGTTTATATAATAGAGTATGGACGAGGAGGGAGCTGGCGAGGTGGACCAGCGCGGCGAGAGGGTTGGAAGAGGCGACTACTGTGCTTCGGCACAAGGTTGGCTTTGCTGGAAAGGCGGGTGCGCGCTACATCCGCAAGGCTATTATAACCGCTCGAGCGAATCTCTATTAAAACGTGTTTACACTGGCTTAGGGGTTGACTCAAGCCACCCCTCGGAGTCGGGGTATGGTAGTATCTACCGTCCGTACGTCCGCACAGGGTAACCTCTCGTATACCTTCCCCTGTAACGCCTCTTCGACTACTACTCCTACTACTACCACATGATTGCTACTGCTACTACTACTACTACTACTGATGCTGCGAAGCTATCTTAACCGTAATCTTGTATCACTGTAGCTGTATGTAACAGCCGAAGTGGTATGTGCAGACGTGGTAACTACTACAGCTACACAATCTCGACAGGAGTAATGCCTATCTAATTGTCGCGTGTATGAATTCTGAATCCCGAAGCACTCGAGGATATGAACCAGATACTGAGCTAACAGCACAAGGGGACCCGTGGCATATGAGGTAATCTATATTATGATAGCCCCGGAGAGGAGGAGATCCCACGAAGGGATGATGATGACGGTGATGACGACGATGATGATGTTGATTATGTTGGAGGGGTGGAAAAAAATGTCTTTATGAGCATTTTTTTGCAAAAACTTTTTATTCATCCCCTCGAGGTGGTGAAATAAAAAAAAGTTTGTACAACTTCATTTTTTTTGCGATCGTTAGTTAACCCTTTGTATTTCTTTATTGTTGATTTTTTTTAACATTCACTGAGTGAATAATGGCGTATTAAAAAATAGGGGGTTAAAAAAATATTTAAAAATTGGGAAAATCCTAATTAGATAAGTTTGAAGGATATAAAGAAATCTGAAAAGACGTATTGGGGACATTCGACACTGACATATCGATTTCGCTATAAATAACCGGAAAAATATTACTTTTAGGCAAATTTTAGCTAAAATGAAGATATATGGGTGTGAAATTAATTGCCATCGTCCGCCGGAATCTTTCATGTCTGTATTATAGAGTAATCGACATGACGCCACGAGGAACATGTTACTTAAATTTTGTCCATTTTGGCTGCCGCTTCGGGATGACCGTTTGTTGTTTCTTTCGTAATGCCAATGGATTACGACTTTTTTAAATTATTGTTCTCCGCAGAGATTTATTGTTGTTCTATTGATGCTTTATCTTTATTATTCTTACAGGAAAAAAATATTGATACATCGGCCACAATATTGAAATACACATCATACTTAAATGGCCGCACCTTCGCAATAGACAAAATCTCCAAAATCTGGACGAACGGTATTCACCTTTCTACATAAAGCGCCAACAACTTTTTTTTACCCTTCTTGAAGGAAAAATTTTCGATAATTGAACTCGAGGGTAGTTTCACCGAGTTGTTGAACGAATGTTTTCGCAGAGACCAGTTGTATAGCGGGGAAGCAAGAGGATACGGACGAATAAGGGATGACACGAGGGGGAGGGGGGGTGGGCGATGTACAGACGAGGGACGGCCAGTAGTACTTCAGGTTGAATAATTCAAGCCCTCATTAGGGCGACAAAAGCACCCTGATGGATAGCTGCTTGGCTCGACGCGGAGGTTCGCGCGCGACTGCTGCTGCCGCCTGCCCAGTACTCTAATAACTTCTACATTACATACGTATATATCGCCCAACGGTTTCGTACACACGAATCATATCTCTCTATCTTCTTACATTCCTATTTTTAAACGAAAGAAAAAAAAAAAGAAAAAAAAAAAAAATGGACGAAAAATTGTCGAAATCCTCGGGTTTCTCTTTAATGTCCTGAAAAGGTTCTAAAGACGAAGATTCTTTTTGTAATTATTATTTTGTTTTTTTTTTTTCATTTTTTTTTTTTAATACGAGTTGCAAACTCCGTTGAATAATAATGGCAGAATGATATGGTTGGACACGAGTGTCGGCGAGCAAACAGACTGAGGGGGTGGCAGGGGGGGAGGGGGGTGGTTGAGCGTCTCCACTGTACTTTCGTCCATTGTTTTATTTCGAATGTTCTTTCATTTCTTAAAAGGTTTGCTGCTGCTACCGGTGGCTGCTGCCGCCGGTTGGTACGCTTGATAATTAGGACAATGCGAGGCGAGGCGGTAGCATTAATTATTAGCCGCGCTAATTACCCGAGGATAAATCGCTTGCCAAGGGGGTTGGACGACGTGGAGAGTGTTGCGGGGATGAGTTTGGGCTCTTGTAGCGAGTCGAGAACACCCCGAAAGGGGCACAGAGGGGGAAGGGATTCTACCAACGGGGAGGAATAAAGCACGGAGCCTCCTGGTTGCCGGTTGCTGCGAGGCTTTCCAAGTGGGCGGTCAGACCCATTATCGTTATTGCTGCAACAAACAGCGTCCAACAACAGCGATAAATACGCGAACAGTGTACCGAGGGTTTGCGCGAATTCGCTGCTATACACGCCGCAACTCCTATTCCTCTACCTCCACTACCAGGGTTATCATTATTTATCGCGCTGTCCGTTCGAAAGACAGTCGTTGGCAACTTAACCCTTTGGTTATTGCGTTTTTTTACCTCGTTGTCTCAGTTACCTTAAGTAGTCAACGTATTAGAAATATTTCTTTTTTTATCGACAGAAGATATTAACGTTACGAAAAATCTTTCGTTATTTCACGTTACAATTTTTGTTTCTTCTGATTTTCGATGAATCGCTTTGCCCTTTGACACGCGTCGAGATATGATCTTTATCTGTCGGAAAAAAAAATTCCGAGACGTCTGAGAAATTTTATTCATTTAATTCGAACCCACATCGCCGCAGAGTCGAATTCGTCTGATAAATACGCAACCGATTTTCTCCTCGGAGTTACGAATTTTTATCTCGATTCTCGTAAGTCGGATCTGATTATCATTTTGCATACTTCGGGTTATCACTGTTAACTGACTATATAAAAATTCCGAAACCTTTAGTTCCGATATTTCATAAATAATTTTAAAAAAATAGTTGCTGCAATTTTTCATGACAATAACTGTGCCGTTTGCTTTGCAATAATCTAAAGAACACGCATTATAGTGATAATCTGCCTTCTCCTCCTCCTCCAGTTGCGAAATACAACTTGAAACAGTAAATATCCGTAGAATTCTTTCCTCATGTTTGCGCTATTATTCTTTTGACGTTACAAATGCGTGTGGCAACGTGAATGAATGGAAAAAAAATTTATCTTTTCCTCGTTACACATCCAAGGGACCGATAACCTCGCGAACCTTATTATACGACGTACAAACAACCGCTTTCCATTAACTTTCGCACGCGTTTTGATATGACAATAATTTAAAAAAAAAAATCGAATAAAAAAAAACATAGTTGGAGAACAGATTTTGATAGAACGCGTCAGAGAAGCTGCGGCGTTGAGCAAAAGCGGCATATCGCGTTGTGTCACTCAGCGAGCAATTGCTTCCGTCCGCCCGTATGACAAGAAGATCCGTTGATTGAATTGAAACCACTATAGCGCGTAGACCTCGCAATTCATCCGGTACGTAATTCGTTTTTTTTTTTGTTGCCTTTCGCAATCGTAAAATCGCTCAATTTATTTAATTAAAAAAAATCGTCTCTCGATCGTTTATCGTAAAAAACGGCAATAAATTTTTTCGATCTTTTTTTTTTTTTTTTTTTTCGCGACAATATTTATCTTAAGAAATATTTGTGAGTGAGTGGCGCAGTGACGAAGAAAGGTGGAATTTTCGTTGTGTCGACAGTGAATAGAAGAGATTACGGATAGAAAAAATCGTGAGTAAGCGGAGCGCCCGTTTGTACGTTAGTCGGGTCAAAGGCTACTTGTGTCGGTTTGTACGATAAGAGTAGCGACACTATTACGTTTAGGAGTTCGTAAGAGCGGACTCGCTGCACTCGTCATACCGCGTTAATTTGAAATTCAATCGTTCGTTGCGCTGAATCGGTCGTCATTCCTGTATAACGATCGCGATGCGACGACTAGTCTAACATGCCCTGTCGTCGAAGTGAAAAAAGAATCTGCGAAGTCGATTCGGTGGTTAAAAAAAAAAATATCTGGATTTGCTGCGGTGATCGAAGAGAAAAAAAAGTAAGTACCCATTTTTTTTTTTTTTTTTTTTTTTAATTTTAATTGAATTATTGACACCGCGTTTGTCGTGTGCGTATACGATAATCGCCACGTCACACACGCGGCACACACATTGACTTCAACGAGAAAATAAGACTCGAATGACGAGAGACGATACAGACTTCCGAGTTCGTGTTACTTAGACACGAGAGAGGAGAGGTATGTGCGTTAAGCGTTTACAGAGAGAGGCAACGCGCGGAATTGAGTCGACTGTTGGTCGCAATCTTGAACTGGTATTCCCCTCTTTTGCTCTTCATATATGCGCTCTTTCCGTTCCCCACCCCATCAATGGCGATACTCCGATACGCAAAGAGGGGCGACTCGATTTACCTTCTCCCTTTTCTTACATTTTTTTTTTTTTTAACTTACTATGTAATTTATACGGGAAATGATTGAAATATTTCGAGAGTTGAGTGGATTTCTGTGAGGTCTGTTATTAAGGGAAAAAGGTATCGCGAAGGGATTTAAGGGTCGAGTATTCGAATATCGTTAATTGCTTAATTCAATTTTAACGACTATATTAAAAGAAAATGGAAACATAATTAGTCACGTTGTACGTGTTTCCATATCGCCACTAAGTGCCGTTTTTGCACCGATATCGGCTCGCCGTACCACTAGCGCCACGATGCCGTTTTGTACTGAGGGCGTTAAGGGGGTTAAACGAAATAATTCGAATTAATATACGATGATTGTTGTTGTTTTTCTCGTATCTCAATGAATACTGCAATTGCAATCGATGAAATAATTATAAAAAAAAAAAATGTTACTACAAAAACCGTGTAAACGATTTGTTTTTATTTTTCGACTAAAATGTAATAAATTAGGAAATTTTTTAAAAATATAAGTTTCAAATGCATTTTTTCATAATTTTTCACAACTAAAGAAAAAAGTAATTTTGAAACCATTTTACCTCTCACTCCGCCAAAATTTGAAATTTTTAGAATTTCGAAATTGGGATATCTTTGTTTCTCGATGGAATAACGGCGCAACTAAGGTGTTTATCGTGAACTCCGAAAAATAAAAAAATCCAAAAATACCATACTGAATGGAGTATAAACCAATTTTCCGAGCAATTTGAGTAACAAACGTAAAAAACAAAAAAAATGTGAATACCTTTGCAATTTTTTCGTATCGGAGCGAAAATTGCCAAAAAAATGTTTAACCGACGCAAATCCATGTATTTTTTAATAACGAAACACGAATCCAAAATCAGCTGTAAAGTCGATCGTACTATCGATAATCGTCGGAAAAAAAAAAAAAAAAAATTTCTTTTTCGACTAAAGTCAATTCTCGAAGTCGGCATCGAGAGCGCAGCGAAGGAGAAAATAAAAAAAAATAGTCAATAACGTTTGTCTCAACTATAATGGATACTTAAAGTACCGATTGTAATGCTCCACTGGAGTATTACCGAATCCCCTCTCCCAATGTTAAAGAGTTCCTAGCCGGCTATGTGTCTCCCTCCCCACCGATGAGGATTCTTCGGCTCGGTGCTCGAACGTTACACGGTGGACATTGCGAACGGACGGACGGACGGACGGAGGAATATAGCCGGAGGGGCCACGATAACAGGCCTCGACAACCGCGTGCCCGTCTATCTAACTCTTTCTCCATTCTCTCTCTCACTCCTTCTCTTTCTCGACTCTTCTATAATTATTCCGTGTTTATTCGTAGAAGCAGAAGCGAGCAGCAACTGCAGCAGCACACAAGAGAAACCAGCGTGCGGCTAAACCAGCAGAAGTGGTGGAAGTCTCAAGCAAGTGCGAAGCCTTCTGCCGGTTGTAAACGACTGAATCGGACCGCTGCATCAGTTCGAACTTTCAGCTCGAAACACGATTCGCCTGTTCGATATCGACGATGGCTGAACACGGACAACCGAGACCCTACGCGCTCGCCTTCTCACTCGTCTGCCTTCTGGCACTCTTCGGTGAGTTACCGGCAGTTTAACTCACTAACACACATCCTCAGCTTGTTCTGCGTTTTCTATACCTCGTTCGTTTCTTCGACACCCCCTACCGGGGACTACCGACTCGGCGCCATTCTTTGTTATCCCTTCCAGTTTTCATGACGCGCCGCGTAGAACTTTGAACCGCTCGGCCGATAATATAACTCGTATATCGTTAAAAAAAAAAAAAAAAAAAATTACATCCTATTCTAATATTACGAAAAAAACAATCCACCATTTTTTTTTTTTTCACTGTACGAAAAATAATGTTCGATGGATTATTAATTTTTTTAAATTTTATTGATAAGTACTTTGAACTTTCGCGATGTTATTTGAGGTCTATAAACGCCTATTTTCATTTTTTTTCCGAGTTTGCAACCGGTTTAGTCTATCCGACCTCGTGCTTCTACAGTTATAGCGTTGACTCACGATTGAAGCCGCGGTTTTCTTCACTATCTTGTACGCAGCATAAAACAATCGGAGCTCTTTAGTTAATGAAGTACGACGGTGCGATACCATAATTTTGCATTGACGATGAGCTCTGAAAATGTTCTTTTTTCTTTCCTTTTTTTTTTTCGTTCTTATGTCACACTTATTGTCGTTGTTGTTGTTGGATTGTTACAGGATCGTGCTGCCAGATGGCGCCAGGTAATTATTTTTCATTTTTCAATACGCAATTTTTCAAAAATAGATCGAAGGCTAAAATTAACCGGAGTTTCGGAAAAACCGTTTTTCGCGTTCTTTCAAAAAGGAAAAAAAAAAAAAAGTGCGAAAAGCAGCAGTCCGCGTTATTTTGCATGCTAAATTGTGAAGGAAAAGTCCGTACGCTTGTCAACAGTCGATATGTTGATTGCAATTAAAAAAGCAATACATCGAAGCGGACAGGCTGACTAACAGACTAATTACACGACTGCCTAATCAGTCAGTTAATAAATAGACGGAACTAAAAAAAAAACGATAAGGGAGTAATAACTGTTTCGCGGAAAAAGTATGGATCCTCCGATCGCAATGACGCAGACACGCGCCAATGGTGTTCGATAATATATCGACGAAGACTCGTGCAATTTCGCACGTGGTCCCGTGAAAATACAAACTTAAATCTTCTTCGTCCTTCTCTGGTACACAAATGGAAGTGAAAAAAAAAAAAAAAAAAAAAAAAAAAAAATACCGGTAGTTGGAATTTCTAAGGAAGCCGTGTTACGCGATGCTTCGTTAAAATTTCGTCAGACAACTCATTATAACTTAAAGTGATAACATAAAATTACGATTTTTTTTTACCATTCGAAAAATTTCGAAAAGGGCATTTTTATCAACTTTATTTAAACAGAAAATATAAATTGCAGTGTCAGTATTAAAATTTTCAGTTTTTTTTTTTTTTTTTTAGGAGAAATTCGTCTTTTAAGAAACTAATCGTTTTGATTGAAAAATATCTAAAAATCGTGAAAAACTAATTAAAATACACGACACCACTACTTTATTACGTTTCAATAAGTCAATTTAGAAAAAAATGGTGCTTTTCGATATAAATATTGAAAAAAATTAATAAAAAAATTAATCTGCAAAGTATGATTTTTTTTTTCATACATATATAGATATTTAAAAATTAATATATATGCACGAGAATAATTCGTAACCAATTCGTAATAATTAATATTAAATTGAAATATTCCGGAGAATTTTGATACACTGATAAGTTGATTTTAGATCGGTTTCGCGTATTAAATATCGTACGCCGATATATGGACGAAAGAAAAATATATTTTTGTATATTAATATTGTGAAATATTATTCAACGCGTAGTGCATGTTTACGATCTTTCGGTTCTTGAGCGCAAACGATCAACATCGTGTAACACGAGCCAACGAGCCGGTCGCTCGCCGATTAACGGTGGTCGGAGGGATCGCGACGGCCACTAACACTCACAATGCTATCCCGGATGGTTTCTACCGATAGCCTTGTGCGTCTGTGTGTTGTGCGTGCGTTGGTTCTACACAACACAATCCGAAGAGTGTAAAGAGTGAGCAGACGTTTGGCAGTCGTCTCGCGACTCTCGGCCGCTAGTCACACACGCTATTCACGAATCCTTGCGCGTTGATCTCAAATCATTTTCATACGTTTAGATTTACCGATTTTTTTCTTTCATTTTTTGCGGGGCGACGATTGCGCCGGCAATCAGATCGAATTATTATAGTGTTAATGAGAAAAAGTGCGAAAATGAGGAGATACAGTGCTTGTTTCGTGGTGTTTCTAGCCGTTGTCGGGGCGACGAGAGGATGGAATATCGGTGTCGCAGTGAAATATGAAATGACGAACACAATACTATCGAAGGAAGCGGGAAAACCCAGAGACGGGGGCGACGTCGGCTTTCAAATGACCGGCGAACTTGGGGTCGGCGCCGTTTGGCAAGATCCCAAAGATCCCCAAACTCTGCTTCTCAGCATCGAGGTTTGTGTAAATTAATACTAAAAACGTATAAACAAAACAAAAAATTGCTTCACTACTTGTTATTTCATCGATCAACATATTTTCCTGACTTTCCCATACGTTCGTTTCCTCGAATACGCTGTCGAGAGAACGTCCTATCGTCTGATAGGACGTCGTCGTCGTCCTCCTTAAGCTGAGTTCATAGGTCAGTGATAATCGGAAATTTGATAACCTCGAGATAACTTCATAAAAATCCTCTTATCCCCTCAACGGCTACAATTTCAATTGCAACTATAATGCAACTTACTATTTTTCATTTTCCAAATTTGCAGGTTGCATTTGATTTTTTTTGCGATTTTTAAAATGATTTTTTGGTTTTTAATCACAGTTACGATCGCCCCAACTGTGGATAAAGTCGCGACGCGCACCGGAACCAGAAGGTTTCGTGGAGCACTCGTCGCGTCTGGACGATGTTTCGACGAAACCGATATACGCCCTTTGGAGACACGGAGAGATCCTTAAGGTGTATTTGGGACCCGAAGAAACACCTTCGTCGGCGAATCTGAAGCGCGGATTGTGTAGTATTTTCCAGTATCGAACTCTCGATGGCGATTATCGCGAACGCGACGCTTCTGGTCACTGCAACACGAGTTACATATCTCGCGGACCGCGGGAAATCGTGAAACGCAAGATTTGGTGCGACGATGTGGATCTCAGACGCAAGGATCAGCACCCAAATCCGATTCTGGACGTAACGATATCGAGTTCGCGACAGTCAATTTATGAACTCAATACACTGCTCGTTCCTGTGCACGTCGATGAGACGGAACAGCACGAGGCGGTGTTGAGCGCGAAACCGGAAGTCGGCACGAGAGTCACGTCTCGGAGAGTCATAAAAGAAATCGCCGGCACTTCGGAACTCAAAACATCAACGGCGCAGACTGTAATGGAGGCAATAACTCATCTGCAAAGTGGTTACAGAGAAGTCTCGATAGATCTGGAGATCGAACCGGTCGCGTGTCCCGATTCTGGGTGTCGAACGGTAATTAATTTTTTTTCAAAAAGGTTTTTATTTTTTTTTTGTTCAAAAAACATCGTATCAATAATTTTAGGCGATTGTTTGTTCTTATCGGTATTTTGACGATATAAAAAAATCTCTATGGTCTGAATATAAAAAAATTGTTGAAGGAGTTTGCATTTGAAAAAAATGAAATTTTTTATACAATTTTTTGTATTCGGATCTGAGAATTTTTTTGAATAGTCAAAACATTATTACTTCGAAAAATCGCATAGAATTAGCAATACGATGTTTTTTTTACATAAAAAAATAAAAAATCGTTTTTTGGTCAAAATCGCGGAATCAATTCCTAAACATCATTAACGACGACCATTCTAATAAAACCATTTTTTTCCAGTTGGAAGAAACAATCGAGGAAAATCGCGACGCCCTCGATAATTCAGTTCTCGGCAGTGCTAAATCAGCTTCAGCCTTCCTGAAGTTGATACCAGCAGTTCGCGACGCGTCGGTCGAAGAATTAACAAAGTTGCTGAAGAGCCCACGCAACCGTGCCATCCGTACGCAATTTCTCGACGTTCTCGGCTCTGCCTCGACGCTTGCGGCTCATCAGGCGGCAATGAAGATTCTCCGTCAGGACGACGTGGGCGACGATACCGAGAGGTATCTGTGGGCGCTGTCGATGTCGCCACTGCCGCATCCCGATATAATCAAAGATGTCCTCAGAAGGTCTGAGGAGACTCTGCAGAACGAAAGAGTCTCAGAAACGCTGGCGATGACCGCAGCGGCAATGGCGCGTCAACATGGTGCGCCGAACGTCGTTGAAAAAGCGCGAACAAGTTTGGAACTTGGTCTGGAAAGTTGCAGCGGAGAGGACTGTCGCCTAAAGTTTCTGCGGGCCTTAAGAAACTTGCGTAGCAAAGCATCGATTCCTATACTGTTGTTCTACGCGACAAACGGTACAAGAGCGACCAGCGTCGCTGCGTGGCGAGCCCTTTCGGCGCTCAAAACCGACCAACTGACCAACGAAGTTCGGATCGCAGCATTGAGAACGTTTTACCAACACGGTGGACCAAAACGCGACAGCAGCGCCCGCACACTGGCTGCTGATGTGCTACTGGAGCATCGACCGACGGTAGACGAACTGAGAGGATTCCTCGAGTATCTCACAACCCGCGATCCAATGTTCGAAGTCCGTCGATACGTCAGTCAGAGAATAGAACAGTTAGCCGCGAAAGAAATAGAATTCAGGAAGACCTTGGATCAAGCAATGCCGGCGGTATCGAGAAGATTGATCAATTACAATGTCCTCGCTTATCGCGGCTTAAGCACTGCCTTCACGAGGCCATTCATGACATCACCCAGCAGCAATGGCAGTCTTGTTACCGTGCAAGAAGTCAATTCAGGATTGTTGAAGCGTGGAGTCGTCGACGTGGTCATGAAGACCGGCGATCACGAACAGGCGCTCTTTTCACTTGGATTGTTCGCCGGTGGTCTTGGAAGTTTCGTGTCTTCAACATCGCAGGAGGAAACAGATGAGGACGAGACGGCTACAGCCGGAATGGAGATATCACTGCTAGGGGTTGGTGTTCGTCCTTTTGTATTTTTCTCGGGACAGGGAGAGCTGATGGGGCACGTTTGGTCGGGTACAGCATCAGAGAGAACGCCGGCTTACCAGGCGATAGCGAATCTTCATCGTCACAGCGAGTTGGTAGCGCTGAATTGCGGCTTTCTCGCTGAACTCGACATTGAAGGAGCCGTTAGCTTCGATCTTGCAGGCCAAATACAATTGAGTCTGTGGTCGAGAAACGCTCAATCTCTCGTTGAAATGGCAGCCGGCGTTGCTATACGCGGCGGTTCGCGAGTGCGTTCTGAATTTGTACAAAGTACCGCTGAATTCGCGCTTACAATTGAACCAAAGCTCGAATTATCGACGGACGTGGATTTCTCCGGTCCGGTTTCGCTGTGCATGAGACTCACGCAACCGGAAACAAGCGTGAGACACAACGTTTACAAGATCGAGAGGATACCGGGCAGTAGACACAGATTGCGCAAAACGAGACGCTCCGTTCTTCCGTCACCGGCGCGATCTTATCTTCTCAATCGTAAGAACAACGAAATGTGTTCGAAAGTCTTCAGTTGAATGATATAAATACACGGAAAAACGAGAAAACAAATAACTAAGGTTACGAAGATTGACTGCGCTGGTGTGTACAAAAGTAAAACGAAAAAGACTTGTCGATATTAATAGAATTTTTTTTTCATTGTTAAGTCATATAAATATAAAATAGTCTTCTTGTATTTTTGTACCATAATGATATTATCATTCCACTATGTGCCTGTAATTTCTATTAAGCGATTGTATACTGTTATTATATGAGTCAATGGTAGATGTGTGTAAATGGAGAGATGGGCTGTTTTTGTTTAGTTCTTTTTTTTTAATTAACAATATAAAATGAAACACCAAAGTTTATAGTCTCGAAGATTCTTTATGATTTTTTTTATTTTTTTGATAACATGAATTGCTACGCATTACTTGATCGACGAATCCCTGATTTTTCGAAAATCGAACATTTGCTTACAACTTCTCTGTGACGAAAATTAACGTAATTATTAAAAAAGAAATTAATTTATATACATATATTTGAAGTTTTTCATGCGAATATAATATTTTTTTCTGAAACAAGTCACATGGGCTCACTAATTGTAAACAAAAATAGTTAACTCTGAGAGGTCAGGTACACTCAGGGCGTCAAATAAAATACATCGGATGAGGTGAATTTGAATGAACATTTTACTTTATGAAATTATCTGTGACATAACGCCGCAATCGAACTATAAAAAAAATATTAAAAAATTCCTGCTGCATCTTCAATATAAATTTCATTGCAGAATTAATTTCATTCATATCAGTTGCTTTTTTAAAAATTCTGATTGCTAATTCAGCATTCACATTGATTCTGTGAAAATTTCAAAAAATTAGAAAAAAAATCGGCTTTAAAAAAGTATTTTTCTTATCGATATCCATTGCTTCATATCCCAGTTGCTTGTTACAACTGGATGAACAAAATTGCTAATTTACAATGTTGTAAATTCATTCATACAATGTTTCCATTATATTATTGAAAAATCATGTCGGCAACTGGTTAAAATATTTAACAGAAAAATTCCAGAAATGTATTAAATTCCTTGACTTTCCCTTACATTTCCAATCTAAAAAAAGTCTCCAATTTTTCCGGATTTTTTAAATACGTAGCAAGCATCGTTGTTATTGTCATTTTTTGCTCTTCATCATCTGCACCCACATTCGGCGACTACCATATCTTCGTAGCCGTATTGATAGGTCAGAGTTCCACTGGCATCGATGTAAAGTAAACTCGTCGGCGCCAGCTTCGTCGGAACGCAGCAAGCTCTGCCGACGGGCTTGGATTTCGTTCCCTCGGCACCCTGAAGAGCTCCGTGCACCAATGTCTGAACGATCGCGTGTTTAGTTGGACTTAGATGTTCACCAAATGGATAAAAACACTTTCCAACGCACTGATAAGCCTCGTAACCCGGCGGTGCGACTACCCACTCGTCGTAAGCTATCGAAGCAAAATCCACGTATAGGGGACGTCGTCGGCACAAATTTCTTCGTCTCTGACGACGACCACCCTCTTCCATCCACGGAGCTCCCTCATCATGATCATCATCGTGGGTTGCGCGGATCTTTCGAACTTTTGGCTTCGCGTAACTCAGCAACAAAATCGGAGAGAACATTTCATCTTTAACGATTCTTCCTCTCACCAAAAGATTAATGGTGTTTCCTGTTCGATCGTTTATCGCCGATGTGACGTCGAAAGCTTGCCAATTGTCGTCTCGTCGAGAATTTCGTACGAAAGACATAAATCGCTGATCCATCGATGCGACACGCTGTATCGTACCAAAAGGACTCAACAATTCGGCACTTTCGAGCGTCTCATCGGGAATTCCCGCTGGAATTTCAAATTTCAAGAGTCTTCCGAAGCTTGGAGCTTTCGTCGATGAGACGCGAAGGGGCTTGAAGGCGCGAACTATGTCGGCGTTCGGGCGACGATTGTAAAGTTCGATCATGAAACGCGACACGGGACCGTGATGTTTCCGCTTAGCGTTGCTGCTTCGCGTTGTCTGTTTGTTCGAGACGTTGCTGAAGAGACGATTGGTCAGAAGGGAGGACGATGGCAACGAAAGATCCACTTCTATTGAAGCTTTCGCGAGGACACTGGGACTCGAGAGAGTTATCGATGATCTCCAGCATAGACAACATATCCCCAGAGTTCCCGCGATCAGAATTAAACTATAATGCGACGGAGATCCCATTGTTGATGGTTTTTTGTTTTATATATATATTATTAAAGATTTCCGGCGAAGTTCAGCGGACTCTTGTCCGACTAACGGAAGACTGACGAGAACTGAGAGCTTCGAAAAGCTCGGTCCCTCAAATAGCCGGGCACTCAGCATCCCAAAAGAGCTTATCTCGCAAGGTATTCCTCTTGAAGCGAATCTCTCGTCTACTGTTTTGCACCAAGAGCTACATCCTCCAGATTTTTTTCAGGGTGAAGATAACTGTGTGGAATTGTGATGGTAATTACTCTCTCGCAACATCAATATGTTTGATTTTTTACGGGAATTTACAACGGAAAAACAGTTCGCGTTTAGCAAACACGCATTCAAATTCGCGTGAAATACTAAAAAATTGCTTCCTATATCTGTTCAAGTTGAAGGTGACCAATGTTGAAGTTTTTATGTACTTTTTGCAATATAACGACAAATTCGGTAATTTTAATAAAATTTTTATTATTTTTTTTTTTTTCAAAATGTTTTATAAGTTTACAGACTAATACTCAATTTTTTCGTCTCCGCTTAAGATCGTTGCTTTTTTTTAATTTAAAATACATTATATTTACCATTCGTATTTGCAGTCTATAGCTACGTCATCAAAAATTCTTTTCAACATAATTAAAAAAAATTAATACGAACTCAACGCTAATTCTGTTTAAGGGTTTAACTCCGCAGGTTTGGCGCTTTCCAACTTGCCATCGGTGGGCGCGGGAATACTTTTATTCGTTGATTAGAGATGGCGCCACGCGCACGTCGGGATGGAAAAATCGCAGGGGGGGAAGCGCCGTGGGTTAGCGCGGTCGCCTAAGGGTAGGAACGATGACGATACGCGGGTGGCAAGCCGACAGCATCGATTTCGCTGCAGTGACGTCATGAATGGAGCCAGACGCAGAAGATACGCCAGTGAGAATCCGCAACGGTCGGGTGAAATTCAACGAGTACACAAGAACTGTGTGTGACATGCGGTGGCCCTGAGTGAGATTTCATATCCGGCTTTGTTAAGCCGAAATAAACGATAGAAAGCCAAACATTCGTTTCTAACTCCGATTCCATGAATTTTTAACTCTCTATCGTGCAAAACGCACTAAACTTCGTACGTTGGCTTTGGAAAACGAAAAAATTAAATTAATTCTCGTATAGACTTCCGTCCTACCCGGCAAATCGGTGTCAGACAATTCGCACAGTGAATAAGCAATATTTTTCGGTAAACGTTCGTTATTATTGTTCTTTTGCTACTTCCGTTTTACGTTTTATTCCAAGCGACAAATCGCTCATCTACAACAGTGTCTTCTCATCGAAGTGACAAACAGTGAGTATAGAAGAGTAGTTCCCATTCATAATATTTCGATGTATACGAAGTCTGTATTTTTTTTTTTCTTCTTCTTGTTCTTTGTGGCAAATTAAATTCTATCAATAAGGGATGTTTCGTAATCGCAATGTTGAAAAATTCAATACCCTCGGCGAGTGATATGCATCGAGACAATTTAACGCTGGTTTAAGCGAAAAATCGATTGTTTTTCGCTATACTAAATGTCGCGAGGGAGCATGCACTCCCTACGGAATATACTACTGCGTAAGCTGCTCCGTTGAAGGGGGTAACAAAATCATGTAAACCTTTCGTATAGACGCATTTGAAGAATTGTTATTTGCAATGAGAATCGAGAGTCTTATCTGTTTGGGTACGTTGCGTTTTTTTTATCACGGTAACGGGCCGATTTAACGAGCTTCTTATCACCGAGACTCCGTTAATCAGTACGAGACATACACTTTGCTCGCTTACAATCGCGAACATTACGGACGACAGTTTATTGTTTGCTTCAAGAAATACTTCAAAGAAGTACTTAAGAATACTTATTTTCACGATTTCATTGTAAAATTTGCATTTTTTTTTTTTTTTTTTTTTTCGACGTTTATTCAATTGTTTTCTTCTAATTTAATTATGTGTACAAAACAACAACCCTCACAGTGTTGATTTTAATACTGATAAGTTATTTTCACGAAATTTTTTTTTTTTTATTCTATTATTGGCTGAGTATAATCTTTGAATTTATTTATTTATGCAAAACGTTTATTATTCTATTGTTTATTAATAAAATATTTATTTTTATATTGATAAGTTATTTTTTTCGAATTTTTTTTTTTTTTTAATTTTTACGAATTAATAAATTAATGAAAAATGATATTAAAGTGTTGCAAGCACACCTGGAGGATTATCTTGGATGGCCGTATCTGGGGGGAGCGGCAGGTGCCTTGGTTCTGACCGGAGTAGCTGCCTACTTCGCAACTAAGCCATCTCCGGAAACTCCGTTGATGCCGCTCGACTGTCAGTCGAGGTTACTTCCGGTGAGCGAGCTTAGCCTTCGCAAGGTTCGCGCTCAAGCGTGAATTTATCCGGAAATCTCTTATAGAATTTCACGGTAAATTTTTTTTTTTTTTCAACATAAAGTGACACTATAGCTAACCTTCTGAAAAACACGCATACATTCAATATCGGAACGGATTATAAACGCAATCGATGCGTATCGATGTATCGAAGACGTTCCCCCTCTCCCTGACGATTTACCACCCCCAACATTTTGCTTCTCACAATTCGCGATCGAGCGAGTCGTCGTCTGGCCGAAATCCAACGGCCGGGCAACAGCACCATCAGAAGAGGAAGAAGACGACGAGGAAGAAGATGAAGAACTAGCGAAGAAGACGATACTATATTTAAATTATCAAGAATCGTCGGCAATGAGCGCAAGCGAGAGAGAGAGAGAGAGAGAGAGAGAGAGAGAGAGTTTAGTCAGGTAAAACCGAGACGAAAAGGAGGGGTTGAGAATCTACGAGAGACACACTGGTCTCACCGCTACCTCGTGACGAGAAAATGCTCATCAGCCATCAAAAATCGCTTCGAACGTTCGCTCGCCAAAAGCTCTCCAACGCTACCTAAGCTTAGTTTAACGTGCGATCTGCGATCGTGCGGACACGATAGACGCATTTATTGTTGCACATAATTCATATTGTACATTAAGGGGTTTGATTTATTCAGTGATAAATATTTATTTATATTCATTTATATATACACATAATATATATATATCTATATAGACAGCTTATTAATAGAGAAGAGTTGACGAAAAAAACGTTCGCGAGGAATAGAGTAGCTTAAAGAAATAAAAATAAGAGGTACGGTGGTGTCCGCGAGGGCGGGCAGTTCCGCTGGCCCGCGCGCGTGGCACCTTTGAGCTCACAGTCGAGCTTTCGGTCCGTTCCGGCTACCATCAAGCAGAGTTTCGAGCTAAAACAAGATCCGCATCTACGTCGCTATAATCGTTATAGTTTCATAAATTTGTTGATTTTTTTTTAGTTTGTTTTTTTTTTTAATTTTTGAATATAAAAAAATCGTGCAAGATTCCGCGCAGTGGTAACAGACGAACGGCGAGCCCGAGTAACGCGATGCCGGGCTGCGTCTTTCACGAGACTATTCGGCCCCCCATCCCTCTCACCGATCAATCGGAGAATCTCAAGGTGTTGTTTTTATCGACGATTAAATTTCCTTTCCTTTATTTTTTGTTTCTTTTAAAAATTATATATAAATTTTATTCTTCATTGTATCTTTTGTCGCACGAATGTGTTACAATCGTAACAGGCTGATTGATGGGCTTACAAGACGTACGAAAAAAAAAACGTGACGAAATTAAAAAAAAAAAAAAAAATAGATAAAATGAGAAGAGTGTATAAAAATGGAGTGGCGTGAAAGAGTGGCTAGTGCGGTATCCAAAAATAAAAGTGCTGGTGGTCCGCCGCGGCACCGAGGTCTCCTCGTCGTTGATGCATGTTACCCGATGAGTGCCAGAGAGTTCGCGTGTTGTCTTTAGAAAATATCGACGGTTACGGACCAATATAAATCAGGAGTCATCGATAATACGCGAAAAAGAATTAATAAAATAAACGCCACGCGATTTTTATTGAATTTTAAATCGATATCGATCTCTAAATTCTGTGTATTTTTTTTTACAAATTTACCGTTGTGCGTTGCTTATGTAATTTAGCAAAGTTTCAAGTGCGTGAAATTTATCGATTGGGCAAATTTTGCAGGGCGCCGAGCTGATAAGAGTCTCCAAGTTTTACAAGGACAGCAAGGAGGGAAGATTCATAAGTTACATACACGATGACGTGAGGACCCTCTACGATGCTTTTCGCAGGGGCGCCAAAGAGTCTAGTGAGTCGTTATACTGCTTTACTGCAGCTCTTCAGCTCATTCAAGCATTAAGTCATTCAAGCTATTTAATTGCTTCCGTCTATTGCCTAACGCATAGACATTGATGTAAACAAGCGTAAGAGTCTCGTTACGATAGACCATTCGGTTTCACAAGATAAGCATTAATTTCAAGGAATTTAAACAGTTTTAAGATTTTCAAAGTGGGTTAAGGGCTTCCTAAGGGGATTTAGAAGGGTAATAATCGGGGTTACATGTCCGTGAATGCTAATCACGTTGCTAACCCACCGTTAAAATTACTTAAACCCACCGGAAGTAGTAGAAAATCAGTTCGTGAACTTGAATTTCCAAAACAACACGTGTACATCATGTGATGTTGAGTAAAAGTGACTTGGTATTGCATGACGAGGATTCAGACACTGTTAATCCTCCTCGTGCGTAACAACGGAAATCCACGCGGCCAGTTGAAAATATAAATTAGCCGAGAAACAGCGTAAAATTTAATACACGAGCTTTAACGTTACACGCACGGTTGCGTTCGACCATCAAAATCGCGGTCCAGCAAACACTTGGCTCAGCCATTAACTTTCGGGCATTTCTCGGGACGGTGGGGTGCAAGAAAATGTATTTATTCTTTTTTTCATCTTCCCTCGTATATATACCGACGATTTATTTAGCGACAGGTGCGCGAATAACTTAGCCCTCCCCCAAACGAGATTCTTCGGCGTAACGATCTCAAGGAATTCACTGGCGCGTTAGTGTTGTTCGCGCTCTGGTGTTGATCGCACTTCGAATCCCGCGATTGAGGTGCCGGGGAGTAGGCGGATTTGGTAATAAAAGCCACGAGACTCACGTCTACTCGTGACACGAGTCACTCGTGCCACCCCGACACGCGGAAGAAACAAGCGTGAGTCGGGCTCGACGTGAATCGCACGAGGCCGGCTCTACTCGTGTACCTTGGCTAATATTACACCGCTTCAGGCGAGCATCACCTAGGCGAATTAACGGAGGTCGAGATGAAATTTGGCAGCTTCCAACTGCGTTAAGGGGGCTTACCCGAGCCCCTTAATTTGATTACACAATGTTTATCATTGTTATCGTCAATAATTCAGACTGTATAAGACGCCACATATTTTCGCAACCTTACATTGGCAGAACACATACTGTTTAGTTAGTTTCTTTGTACTGCAATCAATACATATGAATTAATGCAATTAACTTTATCAGCATTTGATGCCAACATAGCATACACTATAATCATTACAAGCTCTACAAGAGGGTTCTTTTGAGTTCATTTAGAGGTTAACGATTTTGTTTGTAATTGACAAACAGATAATGGACAGTGCCTTGGATGGAGGGACGGTCCATCGAAGCCCTATCAGTGGCTTCACTACAACGAGGCCTTATTGAGGGCAAAAAATCTGGGCTCGGGCCTGATATCCTGCGGATTAAGTCCAGGACCACAGACACTCGTCGGTCTTTACAGTCAGAATTGTCCAGAATGGATACTGACCGAACAGGCATGCTACAGCTATTCGCTGGTTGTTGTACCACTTTACGACACACTCGGACCAGACGCATGTGCCTACATAATAAATCAGGCTGACATAAGTCTCGTTATATGCGAGGACGACAAAAAATGTAATCTTCTTCTGGACAAAGCTCCAAGGTACAGAAATATTTTATATGTTTAACCTTTGACACGTTACGATTTTTATCTGACATTCGAATGGTATGAATGGTGACCTTTATATCTGTTCTTTTTTACGGCACCAAAGTGCACTGAGGCATCATGCATCATGCATCATGCATCATGTGAATGCTTTTAGAATTCTTCTACCCATTTCTGATAATGTTCACATTGTTTCCAGATTTCGTAATGACATTCCGTCCTCATTTATGAGGGATTACTGCAAACTGTTTGCTACAATTTAAAAAAATGTAACATGTAACCCTTGCAGATGCCTGAGGAAGCTGATAGTGGTGAAAGAAACGAGGCCCGCCACAAATCAACGGGCGAAGAATCGCGGCGTCGAACTGCTGAGGTTCGAGGACATTGAGCGCCTCGGTTCGCAGAGAAATCATCCGGAAGTGCCGCCAAGACCGTCAGACCTATGTACCGTATGTTACACTTCCGGTACAACCGGAAATCCAAAGGGTGTAATGCTCACACATCAGAACGTCATGGCCGGCGTTTGCGCGGTCATATTACAACTCGGAGATCATAAACCAACCGCTCGTGATGTTATGATCAGCTTTTTGCCGCTGGCGCACATGCTCGAGAGATGTTGCGAAAATGGGATGTACATTGTCGGCGGTTCCGTTGGATTTTATAGCGGGGACATAAAACAACTACCCGATGACATGAAGGCGCTGAGGCCCACCGTCATGCCAGCTGTTCCGAGACTTCTAAATCGGCTGTACGATAAAGTAAGTCTTACATCGGTTGACCTTAACCTTGTTCAATCTGTCATACGATTTTGCAAAATTCACTTTAGAACACTGGAAGTGGGTTAAGGGACCTTTTTCCCATATCCTTCTGAAAATCGGGGTTACACACTCGCAAGGACCAGTCGAAGTGCTAACCCACTTCTCCGTAACCTTAACCTTTCATTAACCCTACGAAAAATTAGAATTTCTATACATTAATAATAATCGCGTTGCTTACTTTGTACTCTCTCGAAATACTCGTGTTTATCGGACGAATTGAGAAGGGATCATGAGTAAGACGCATTTAGTAGCTCAATGCCATCATCGAGGACGTCAGCTGAGAGGAGGAAGCTTTAAAGTGCTCTAAATATAAATTCTAAACAGGCACAGGCGACGCGTTGCATCCGTAAGATGCGAAATATAGCGTGTGGGACTTATGGTGGCGAAGGTTGTTGACGAAACGCATCTGCTAATGATTTCATACGATCGTACCTTGTTTGTTTGGTTTTTCATCAGGTTCAAGCGGAACTACAGAGTTCGTTCCTGAAGAAGATGCTTTTCAACATGGGCATGAGATCAAAAGAGGCTGAGATTAAGAAGAGTATCGTCAGAAGCAATAGCATATGGGACAGAATAGCGTTCAGAAAAATTCAGGATTCTATGGGAGGAAGACTCAGATTGATGGTCGTGGGTTCCGCACCGTTAGCTGGGAATGTTCTTACATTCGCCAGATGCGCTCTCGGATGCCTCATCGTTGAGGGTTACGGGCAGACCGAGTGTTGTGCACCCATTACTCTTACTATTCAGGTAATACATAATCTTAAAAAATGCTTTTTTAAAGTACTTGCAGTCGAGGCGCTGCGGCGCGTCTCCGGATAAAAAATACAACACCTAAGTCTCATGAAACCAACTTTCTATGTTTAACACGATTATGCGACCGGCTCTTGCGCTCCCGCGCATTTTCCCTTTCTCTCCTCGCTTACCGATTCAACGAATCGCGTCACTGTCGCGCCGTGTCCAGTGAATGAACCTACCCCAACGAACGCGTTACTAATCTGGTGCAAACGACTATGGACACGACACAAACACATTCGTACACAAAAACCAGCGAACCGAAATTAGAGTCACGAATGTCGCTATTCTGGGACGTCACCGTCGCGGGTGCGTTTCTCGATTGCGCGCGTTACACATTTGTCTCGATTTTAATTCTACAATAAATATCGCCAATGTACGAAGTGGTGTCGAGGAACATACAGCTGTATCTCAAGCTTTCCGTGTGTCTTGTCAGAGCTTAAGACTGAACTATTGCCGAAACAGGCAACTAAACAAGAAAAATAAAAATGTAAAGAAACTGCAATCGCTTCCCAATTAAAATTATGGCGATCGCTCGGGAAATATTTGACGCATTCGCAAAAGCTATAAAATCAAAGTTCGGTATGACAAATTTATAGCTCGCAAGATTTCGCGACTGTATGTATAACAAACATACATAGAAATATCTTGGAGCGACTCGAAGGCGTGAAGATAGATTTGAGTTGGTCGCGGCGGTCAACAAACGCTCTGAAAATAGATCGAGCGCACATAGCGTCTAAGCTTGTGAATAATAAACACGTATATGCAACATAGACTCGACGTTTGTGAAGATCGAAACAAATAGTAACGGAGATAATAAACATTTGTTTCATATCAGGTTGGCGCACTGTCGGCAGTTCATTAAATCAGAAAATTAACTATTTAACGTTAATTGGCTCTGAATAGAAATCGTGAACTGAGTTTCAAGTGATATACACGTAGAATGTCTAAGATTAGAAGGGAGAGACGTTGACATCGTTATAGTACACCTGATGAATGACTCTTCGATCTCATTAATTGATATTGTGATCCACGGCGTTTTTTCATTTTGTTTTTCTTGGAGCAAACTACGTTTTTATTTAAAATTCATCGACGAAAATAAAGTCCGAGGTCTCCGTTGATATAGAAAACCTTATTTATTGCTTATTCAAGGGCTTTGAAAATAGATTTTTTCATTGAATATTCACAGGGAGATCACGTTCCGGAACACGTAGGACCGCCGGTAGCTTGCTGCTGCGTAAAGCTGGTCGACGTACCGGAAATGGAGTACTACGCGATAAGCAATCAGGGCGAAGTTTGCGTCAAGGGTACGAACGTCTTTGTCGGATATTACAGAAATCCAGAAAAAACAGCGGAAGTTGTGGACGAACAGGGATGGCATCACACTGGTGACATAGGAATGTGGCTTCCGGTAAAAATTTAACTAAAAAAATTTATTTCAATTGTTTCGCACTTTTGGGGCGCCGAAAATACTATATGTCTCTTAATAATCTGCTTCCAGAATGGCTGCTTAAAGATAATCGACCGAAAGAAACATATCTTCAAGCTCTCGCAGGGGGAGTACATAGTACCCGAAAAAATCGAGAATATATACATCAGAAGTCAATACGTTCATCAGGTGTTCGTACACGGTGAATCATTGAAATCTTGTGTCGTCGCGATCGTCGTGCCCGACGTCGATGTCGTCAAGTGTTGGGCACTCGAAAATAAAATTCCGGGAACATTGAGCGTACTTTGCGCCAATCCGGAAGTCAAGAGACTCATACACGACGATATGCTGTCGTGGGGAAAGGAGGCGGGACTTAAATCGTTCGAACAGGTTAGTTAACCGTGTAAAATGAGGTTTATATCGTCACAAGTGGGTTAAGCATACTGTATTAAGATCTGGAGTTCCAAAAATTTTTATACAGGTTCCCGAACAGTTCTCATAGCGCTAACCCACTTTCTAATGAGGCTAAACTTTCATTAACTTCGTTAACCACGAAATTTAATTTTTTTCATAAGGTTAAGGATATCTATCTACATCCCGATCCATTCTCCGTACAAAACGGCCTTCTCACACCGACCCTGAAGACAAAACGGCCTCAGCTCAAAGCATACTTCAAGCCACAAATAGAGGAACTCTATCAGCGTCTCGACTGACGGAAAGGAATCGAGAATAATGAGAAAAAAAATGAAAATTTTAACGGAAAAGGCCACAATCAATTTAGTAATTTTTCCTGTCCGAATAATAATAATAATAATGTAACCCTACGACTATCGTATCCACCGCCGTCACCGCAGCCGCCGTTTACACGACACCAAACACGAATCAAGCTCTCCTCTATCTTTGTCTTCGTAAATCGATAATTTTATTATTATTCTTATATATATCATTTTCACTTGATACACGATTAGTCGCTCAGAGCAAAAAAACACTGAATAAAGCTACGTTATAATTGTAAGGTAATTGATATACATATACGATATTATACATTAAATAAAGCCGAGTTATTGTTAGGCTGGTCTTAAATATATTTATTTAACTCCCCGATCTCTCATTTACTTTTTTTGCACAATTCCCTGAAAAATATTAAATGACTAATTGGAATGTGAACACGCCGCGAAGTTGGGCATCTTAATACTTTAAAGGGACCAATTTTGGTATTTCTTTCACCGATAGTTCGATTCGTCAAAAAAAAAAAAATTAAACGAGACAAATAATTGCGCGCAGTCGAAAAATATCTCAACATTATTGAACAATTTGCGTTTTTGACTAAAATATGTGTCATATATATATATATATTTTTTTTTAATTGTAGCTAAGTCAATTGGTTTAATCTTTGGATCTAAAGCTGTAATACAGGACGAAACAACCGACGATTATTAGAACAATAGCAACAATCGCGAGGATAAGTCTCTGCTGTAGCGCTCGAAAAATCATTCCGGACAATAGTCGCGAGCCTCTCCCAAGTTCAGCGTCCGTTTCTCGCAGCTATGAAAAAAATTGTCATCATTATTATCATCTGTGATACAATATGCGAAGTATTCTACAAATCTAAACTAATTTATCCTCATTTTTTATTTGTTTTTAATAATTACCCTGCCGCGGCTCCTCTGAATTGTTTCCCTCTGATCGTGCAGATCTTTCAAAACTTGCGTTCCAATTTCTTCAGTTTCCAGAACCATACGATAACCGTTCTGCAGTGTCCTTCCAGTTCTGTCGATTCTCTCCGAAGTATCCAACAATTGGGTTCTCTGATCTTCCGTTATCGTGCCGCTTTCCCACGTGTCGTCACCGCTAATATCTACTATCTCGTCTTTTGGTTTTTTTGCCGTTTGAAACTCCCAACCGAGTCTTTTCAACTCGGCTCTGTGAGACTCGACGCGACCACCGAGTCGACGACGCTGCGTGCCGGTTGTACCACGAACTTCGAGTTCCATTTGCTCCAGCTGAACCATTTTTTTATTAACAATTTATTATATAACTACTTTTTTCAACTTTTTAGTCTATAGTTCGAGAGAAATCGATCATATATACTAAATAAATCGGTAATCGACAGATTTTACCAATGCAATTAATTCTTCGATCTAATAAAATATATAATAAATATAAAATTAATAATAAAATATTTAAACGAAAATGAAATCATTTAAACACATTATTGTTTATTATTATTATTATTATTAATTTTATTATAATTATATAATGAAAATAATAACGATTATTATTTTCATTGTTTTTAATATCGATTTTTAATATAATAATAATAATAATAAGACGAAATTATTATTTTGATATCGATCGGTATCGATGAGACTGGGCTTACCAGCTCCTGAGCTTCTTCCAGCTGACGATCGACATCCTGAACGAATTCCCGCTTTTCACCTGTGCAAAGATCATTCGTGTGTCGCATGTGACGCCACGAAGTTATCGATTATCACAAGTTTGACGAAGAGGTCGCCACCTTACAAGTTAGCAGCCGCAAAATGTCAAGACTACGAGAGTATCGATGTCGTTGAACTTAATTATTTCGATTACAGAACGATTAGGTCACACGAAGTCGTGAATTAGCGTAATTATAATTGCTTTTACTTACCGCCCGTGAGTGCCGCTATTCTACTGATTTTCGCTGTTATGTCAGCCGTCAAAACTGCGTATTGTTGCTCGTAGTTGTCTATTAACGTCGCCATCTTGACAACTAGCATGTAACACTGCAGAATTTTCGTGGCAGATGGCGATATCAAAGGGAGTAGCTTACGGCGCGATGCGTTAATAAAAAAAAAAAAAAAAAAACTAGTTGGATTTTCTATTTTTCATTAAAAAAAGATTCCAATTGCTATCAAATTAAAGTCCATATTTAATTTCAAGTAAAATAAATAAAGTTTCGTGTAGAAAAAAAAAAAAATGGAAAAATAAAAAATTATGCAGAGAATCGCTTGACCGATCGATTATCGAGCGCTGACGTAGACTGACACGTGGATGCGCTTTCGAAAGGCTTATAACAACTCCAAAAAAAACCAAAAAAATCCTCGAATCTCTTTTAAAAAAAATTGTTTTTCGTTTATAAATTTAATTCTCATTATTCCAAGGAATTTGAATCTCCGCTTGTGGCTCCGTAAATGTATTTTAATTGATAAAACGTGGCTGAAAAAAAATCGCCGACGTCGACGAGTTTCGAAAGTCGTGTGGAGGGATGGCAAAAAAAAGAAAAATGGCCGACACCGAGAATCGACACGTCAGTTAGCGCCGCCAATGAGAAACGAGCGAACAAGAGACTCGTCCAATCAGCCGTTGAGGCTTGGATGCTCGGATTTTTTGGAGCGAGTCGGACGAGAAAACGCCATATAGTATTAAGGTGCTCCCACCGCGGTGCTCATTCCTGCCGGACAGTCGAGACAAAATGAAGATGGCTGCCGAGGTGAGGTGGCTCGCGCTATTTACAATTTTTGTCGCTTTAACCAACACCAATGGCAACACGATTCATCGAAAATTTGAGTACAAATACTCGTTTAAACCTCCGTATTTGGCGCAAAAGGACGGAACTGTGCCATTCTGGGAATACGGCGGAAGTGAGTAAAACTTTTAACCCAAAGAAATCCTAACCCATGTTGTTGCCGCGAGCGCAATCTCGGTACGTTCCGTATGTTCATCGATATGCGAACAAAAGTGTCTCACAAATGTAACTAAATACCCTTAATGTCTTTCGTTATCTCACGCAAGCAACCATTCATTTTTTTTATCGATGTTTTCTTTTTTTTTTTCCGAGTGTCATAATTCATAATAAATGCGCTCCAATTATCGACGCTTGTCGGAAACACGATGCTCTGTGTACGTACACGTCACCTGTTATCGCGATCCCCGGCACGTTTGACAGTCTTCCGTTATCGTTTACCTGGTTTTTTTTTTTTTTTTTTTTATTATCGGATATATCTGATTGCAAAGATTAAATTACTTGTTTTTTGGACTTTCTTTTGGTCAACAATACAGAACGAGGCGGATATTGGTTTGTTTGATATTCTTCAATTTCTTCGCGAAATATCGGTAATTTCTAGTCGATAATTCGATACGAAAGTACTGTACTTTGAAATTTTTTTTATTTATTTTTTCTTTCTTTTTCTCGCTAAACTTGAGACATATACACATGTAAAAAATACGGAGATTCCTGACTTTCACAAATGCAAAATAATTTTTTTATCAATTTTTCAAAAAATTTCGTAATTTTACAAAATTTATCGCTAACTTTACAAAAATATTTTGCATTAAAAAAAAAAGTTTTGTGGATCTTGGAGGACAAAAAAAAGTACAAAAAATGTTTATCGTGTCGAAATAAAAAAAAAAAATTAAAATTATGCGAAAAAATTCGGTTGAGGAATTTTTATGACGATTGTTTATTTTTTTTAGATGCGATCGCGAGCTCCGAAAACGTAAGAGTCGCGCCGTCGTTGCGTAGCCAAAAGGGCGCGATATGGACGAGAGAACCGATAAATTTCGACTGGTGGGAAGTCGATCTCGTTTTTCGGGTAACGGGAAGAGGCAGAATCGGAGCGGATGGTTTGGCCTTTTGGTACACAGCGTCTAAAGGTGCATACAACGGTACCGTGTTCGGTAGTTCCGACATGTGGAATGGTTTGGGAGTATTTTTCGATTCATTCGACAACGACGGCAAACACAACAATCCTTACATAATGGGTGTACTTAACGATGGAATGCAAATATTCGATCACACGAAGTACGTGTCGTTCGTTCATTGCATTATAATGAATTTTCTTGATTAATTTTTTTAATCGATGTTTTTTATTTTTACGAAACTTTAGCGACGGAAGTACCCAACTGTTGGCCGGATGTTTGAGGGACTTCCGTAACAAACCTTTCCCTACGCGAGCTAAAATAGAATATTATCAGAACACCCTAACGGTCGGTATAATAGAAATCTTTTTTTTTTTTTTTTTTTTTTCGAATTTTTTTCTTTGGTTTTTTTTTTTTTTTATTATTTCTATAATGAGATTTTTCTCTTTTTTGCAGCTATTATTTCACAATGGAATGACGAATAGCGATCAGGATTACGAAATGTGTTTCCGGGCTGAAAATGTCTTCCTGCCGAAGAATGGACACTTTGGTGTTTCCGCGGCTACAGGTACGAAAATTCTATTTACGTAATTCATTTTATTTCGAAATTATTATTTACAAAAAAGTATCGATAAAAATTCATGAATACTTTATTCTTCTATTATTTTTTACATTGCCGCATTGCTGTGAATCGCGTATAAAAAAACATCATTAGCCTTTTTCTCTATCAGTGATATAAAAACGTATTGAATAATTTAGAATTTTAATTCCTCGAGAGCATTAAATTGGAATGCAATATCGTCTTATAAAAACAATTGTTTTATACATCACTGATATAATTTCGCAGTAAATTTTTTTTTTTTAATTGAAAAAAGAATATTGAAAGTTAAATTTTTTTCAATTTTATTTTTACAATTCTAAAAAAAAAAAAAAAATTTCGTAATCATATAAAAAATATGAAAATCGATTATTTTTATATGCCGATACATTCCGATGAATCAATTATAAAAATTACTGACTTTGTAGTCGTATCGAAGATATATGTGTGAATTTACTGTTTCGCCTTTTTTTTTTTTGCGCCAAAATGACGTTATCCTCAAGAAAATCGATTTTTTTTTTATTTCGAAGGACAAGTGCGCAATTCATTTTCCTACAGACTTTTACGACTTTAAATTAATTCTTTCAGGTGGTTTGGCTGATGATCACGACGTTCTCCACTTTTTGACGACTTCCATGCATGCGCCGGGGCAAATGACGATCGACGGAAGACGAGTGTCCAGCGAGGATGAGACAAAGATTACGAAAGAATATCAAGACTATCAGAAAAAACTCGACCAGCAAAAAGAAGAATACAGAAAGTGCGTAATAAACTTATTATCCCAAATTCCTGTAACGCATCATTGCGATTTTCTAAAGTGCGCAGCTTTGCGACTCGTAATTCGCAACTTGCGACTCAGCGTCTCGTCTAACAAAATTGTCAGTTATATTTTATAAAAAATCATTGAAAACATATTATTTCATCGAATTTCTATTTCTTTCAAATCGGAAAAAAAAAAAAAAAAAAAAAAAAAAAAAATGTATTTTCTCCAACGGAATTTCGGCTTTAAAAAAAAAAAATATCTCGGCGACAACTGAATGTTCTCACGTTTCTCGTAATTGCATAAAATTACGAATCAAAAAGATAAATATATATGTCGCGCTTTCGTTTTGCAGAGAGCACCCGGACGAGAAGGGCAGCAAAGAGGATTTCGATGAATGGTTTGAGAACGATAACCAACGGGAATTGCGTCAAATATTCGGGGGACAGAGTCAAATGTTCGAAGTATTGAGAGAATTGCATCGTAAATTGGACGAAGTCGTCGGCAGGCAAGAGAGAACTCTGAGTCTCATATCGCAGGTTCAGGTCGGAGGTAAAAAAAAAAAAACAAAAAAAAATACGAAAAAAAACAAAACAAAACAAAAACTCACCTAACCCCCGCGTCGTCGAGCGCCACTCGCAGCATTCGTTCGACATTTTCCGTTATTCTTCACTCGTCGACACTAAACACAAGAAAACAAAGCGCATTGCTTTATTTATCGTTGTCACCCATTTTTTTTCGCGTTTATAGGTGTCCAAACGGCCGGTGGACAAGCCGGCGGACAGCCTATTCAACTCATCGACACAATTCGTCGACAGGAGGTCGACGCTGTACTCAACAATCAGAATATCATACTAAACACCGCGCGCGAGATAAAGTCGTTCGTTGGTGACGTTAATTCAAAGGCCGAGACGATTATTAACAATCAAGTACGAGCACCGACGGCACAGGTACGTGTGGTTAACAGGTTTGCCGAAAGCCGGCCGGCGGAGGATGCGCGCGCATCTCGTAAATATCACTGCGCGTAAAAAACATGTACAACGGACTATTTGTCATTCATACAAAGAATAACGAAAGATCGCGCATCGTTATATCAACATTCCAATACGAATCTTTTAATTATTTCGATGTTCGAGATTTTCGCGCGAAATTCGAATCCATTAAATTACGTAAATAAATAATATTTAATTTTTTTTTTTTTTTTTTGCGCCACAGGTACAACCTATCGGTTATGATTATCAAGCGCTCGTGGCAGAGATGCGCGACGGTCTCAACGCGGTGAAACGCGACGTTGCGCAAGCCAATGCGAAATTAGGTGGCGGAACTCAGGGCGCGCAGGTTGGCGATTGTCCAACTGGCAACTGTTTGACAACAACGATGTTCCTCGTGTTCCTCGCGATCCAAATGGTCGTACTTCTCGGTTATCATATCTACAAGGACAACAGAGAAGCGCAAGCCAAGAAATTCTATTGAATAAACGATGAACGACAATAATTATCGCCGAGGCGAGGGATGAAAAACGATATTAAGGAGATGCGAAAATTCAGAATTGGCGCTTTCGCATCGGCTTGATAATCGATTATGGGCTCGAGAAATGTTTAAAATCGGCGTATAGCCGTTGAAAATTCTTTATCAAAAACATCTTACTACTTGTTTTCTAACTCGTCCCCTTTCTCGATTCATATGGCATATATTTTTCTACTCAATTGTCCCCCGCCCCTCCCCCACCCCATCCCCCGCATCGAAAGTTTTGTATTTCTTTCATCGCCGAACAACGAATTTCGTTTTTTTTTTTTTTTTTTCTATCCCGTATCCCAAAAAAAAAATATAAATAAATAAATAAAATATGTGAGCGTCACATTCCTCTCGGCAGATTGCAACGATCTGTGAATACGATTACATATATTATATTTGAATAAAATTCGATACTCGTTTTTTTTTTTTTATATATATATCGTCGTATAGCTTGAATCATAGTCCCCCCCTCCATCGAACAATTATAAACGAAAAAAAAAAAAAAAAAAAAAAAAAACTACACGCGAAGCGCACATTCTCAGGAAGCAGAGTCTTCTACGTGTTTTGTATCTTGTAAAGGTGTAAACATTATTAGTACGATTTTTTTTTTTCGCTGTTGGATTTATATGTGTAATGTTTTTTTTTTTTTTTCTTGATCTATTATCGATTGTGTACGTTTCCGTTTTTTTTTTAATTACTTTTATAAACGAACCGCGAGCAGTGTGTGTCGCGGTGTATGCAGTGAAAATGAAGAGAGTACACGTATATAGTATATTAGAGATTATTGTATTGGGAATTGATAGTAGACAATGGTAATGAAATAATTAAATAAAAAAAAATATAAAAAAAAAAACAAACACACGACATGTAGTCGTCGCAGTTATGCCAGTTTATTGGAGATTGTAAATGTACGATAAACGTATGATAATAAAGATTACGACTGGGTATTCAGTACGAAAAAAAAAAAAAAAAAAAAAAAAAATTGTTTCATTTCGGAATTATTAATTATAGATACCAGTAAAGAGATTTGTTTTAATAAAAATAAGATCGCTACTTTTATGCGAATAATCAAATTTTATTATTTAAAAAAAAAAATTATCTCAATCTAAATAATTTTTTCTGATAGTGTAGTCGCGATGTTTTGCGATGGCGACTCCCCATTCGTGTTTCTCGACAGCGCTATGGGGGAGTAAAGAAAGATCGAGGGCTCTCGTAGCCGAACGGACGCGAGTCGATCGTAAATTAAGGAAGACTCGTTGACCCGCTGATGCGCGAGTGCACATGGCTACGAAGATTGAGATTTATGGAGGCCGGGATCGCGTAACGCTGGACCACAACTCAACTGCTGGAGTTACGCGAACGAGAATTAATCGCAATCAACGTTTCGACGCTACCAGTTCGAGTTAAAAAGCTTAATTTACTTATTGTTTTCTTCTAATCGGCTTGAGTCTTGCGAATTACGAAATACTTTTGCATTGTGGATGAAAAAAAAAAAAAAAAAATAGATCGCGAAAAAATTGAGAAATTAAGGGTGGATTACGTCTTTGACGATTTTGGGGTTATAATTTCAGTGTTTATCAACGGGAAATGAAATTCGATATAACTATTCCGGATATTGAAAAAAAAAAAATTAATTTGGGGTAAAATGGAGTATTCCATGAAGAATATCAACGCCTTATAGATTCAAAATAAAGAATTTCAATATCATGAAATGCCTTCCATATGCCTAATGTCGAATATAACGCGCCTTCCGCGGCTCCCGATATTAAAAACTGTTGAAGAAATGCATCGGATTAGCGCTTCACCTCTACAGCTGAGTTTTCGCGGACACATTGATTCCGAATAATTTAGCTGGGATTCTCGCTCTGCAAGGCCATCGATTCCAAACGCGTCGGCCGGGATTCTCGTTCAGCAGGAACTCAATCGCGGAGTATGAAAATTGCTATATCTCGAAAAAATATTGATGACATCGAAAATCGAAAAATATTTTATGAAGAGTAATTTTAATGCTATTATATTCGTGTATCATAATGTTATTGTGATTAATATACATAGAGAAGGCTATTGGTCTTTGAAATTTTTACTTATATTTCAACTCGTACCCAATCCTCACGCTCTTCGTTTAAGGGATCGTTCAAGTGTGACGAGCAAAAAAAAAGCTAATTTTCGCGATTTTTTTTTCGTTGGCTAAAATACGCTGATCAATCTAATTTTTTCATCTCAAATCAAAGCACTCATGAAGAACAGAAAAAAAATTTAAAACGTTGATTTTTTAGTTTTTTTATTGTTTTTTTGGGCGGTTGAAAATGGGTTGTAAAAAAATTGTCTCCTGACGGTATACACTCCTCTAATCGTAAATATTGTCTAAAAGAAAATTTGAAAAAAGATTTTTCATCAGTATGAAAGCTGCTATCGCGTTGTGGAAGATTTTTTTTTTTCGATCAAAATCGACAAAATGGCGGCGATTTGAAAAAAGTAGTGAATTTAGCCTTTTTTCGATAGTTTTTCGTTAAAAAAATATGAAGGTTTCCAAAAAAAAAAGCTTCTATAGCGCGATAAAGAATGGCGTGAAGAATGTCGTGTCCAAATTTGAGACGAATAACTTGAAACCTCTTCCTTTGAGAGTGTAAATCGTGTACACCGAGTATAAAAAGATTTCAAGTCGAAAAAACAGACTTTCACACATAAAAAAAAAATTTGATAACATTTTTTTTTTATTGAAAACATTAAAAAAACACGTTCTTTTACCCGAAGTACCCACCCCCATCAAGTCGAAAAAAAAAAAAAAAATTTAAATGACAATCAGATAACGAATCAAATACTCTGAACATAATATACACTATAAAGCGTAAGCGCGTAATTCTATAAATTCGTTTTTCTTGATACTTAAATATTAAGGCGTCTCGAATAAGACATTTTCTTACATAAAGATATCTTTAGGGTAATCGCAAAAGGTTCTCTGCGAATTTATTCAAATTCTGCTCCAATAAACGAGAAATCGCCGCGCTCAGCGGGCGCCTCTTGGACGTCTCGCTTAACTTACTTAACTCTCGGCCCTTGATAAATAAAGCTCTCGAGAAAGAAGGTGGGGCAATAAACCACAAAAGCCAGAACAGCATCCAGCACTTAACATGAGTCAACAGAGCGGTAGCGAAGCCAACGCGGGTAGAATTCACCCCTAATCCACTTTGTTACAGCTATAAACGATACTAAATTTCCCCTCCTAAGCGGCGACAGCTGATTCCATCCTTCTAATCATTTACTCCTATTATTTTTCGTCTGATTATTATACCACGCGGAAGTTACCTCAGCGTAGAAAACGAACGAATAAATAGTTTTCCCTCAACGATTATTAGCAATGAGTAACATAAATGCTACTCGCTTCGTCCTCTCTATCTTTTCAACTTTCTGTGTTACGATAAAACTCTATTTTTTATTCCCGTTTTATTGGTTTTCTTCACTGGTTCAGCGAGCGCCATTTCGATTTTTTGTTTTTTTTTTTTTATCTTCGCGTCAGCAAACAGCAGCCATTATTGACGCCGCCGAGTCTACTTGGCGAACGGTAGGAAACCAACCCCCTGGAGAACGTACGGACCAATGGGATAACGCGGAGATTGGGCGCAGAATCCGCCAATTTCACCCCCCGTCGCGACAGGTGCATGTCCATTGGTCAGGTTCTCCGACCAATCCTCGACTTCGCGATATTGATCCTCACCCCTCCTGTGAAATACACAATCCACCCTCGACGATAGATATTGTTGAAACTTTTTTTTATCACCAAAGTTGTAAAGTGGTTTACGAGCGTCGGGCGAGTGTAACGTCGAGAGAGAGAGAGAAATGCAAGGACGTTACAATGGCTCTCGTACGCTCCGTGAGTTATGAATATCGCTGTCAGCTCGGGGATGCGACGTTTGAGACATCACTCAGGAAAATAAATAAAATGGAGGAAAAAAAATAACGAGCTGACTGCGTGGTCTCGCTAAACAATTTTATATTAAAATAACTCGTAACGTTTTTCTTTTTTTTTTTTCTGTATATTTTTGGCCATTTTTCCCCACCTATATTATTATTATTATTATTACCGTTGACTGAAAAAATTGTTAATTTGGACAACAAGAATTTTTCTGCACTAAAAAATTTGTTTGCACATACGGCAAAATCCTTGTTGTTACAATAAATAATTTTTTCTGGAGCGCAAAAGCGTTTTTAAAAATATCTGCGTGACGGAAGAAAATATGTGTTGCGAACGGTTAAACTCAAAATTATCGGATAATATTGTTTTTTTGAATTTTTTAATTGTATTTATCGGATTTATTGAAATTTATACGATTTGTTTTATTGATTTAATTTATTAAAATTTATTCAGTGTGTCGCATCCTTTGCGAGCGAAGATAGCATACTTTCAATATATGAATATATATTATGAAAAATGGTACCAAATATAAGAAATTATATGATTGATATATAAATTATGTAAAGATGCCGAATTTCATTTTTTTTTTGCATAAAAAAATGTCGATATAATTTCTTTAAATACATTTTTTTGCCATTAAGGTAGACGTACCGTTTTTCGCCATCTTGGATCCGATTCTGGCCATCACATTCGAAGTAATAAAACAAAATATAATCGAATTAAAAAAAAAACTTCAACGAGATCATTCAGTGAATTTATATGTTAACTTTCCAAAAATCGACTAGCGGTTTTGAAAAAAAAATAATTCGAAGAGTATAAGAAAAAAAATGGCCACTAACGGTAAATCTACCTTCGGCTTCGAAATCGAACAAAAAAAAAACTTCGACGAGATCATTCAGTGCATTTATATGTGAACTTTCCAAAAATCGACATGCGGTTTTGAAAAAAAAATAATTCGAAGAGTATAATAAAAAAATGGCCACTAACGGTACATCTCACTTCGGCTACTAATTTTTTTTCTTGAAACTTCGATGAGGCGGAGATATTGCTCATTCGCGTAACAAATGAATGTTCATATCCCAAATTATTGTTGCCAAACGTGATTAGTTATGAATGTTAAAGGGCCCTAAATCCAACGAGCAATGTATCGTAAAAATAATTTGAAAGATTGAATCGGTAACCGGAAGGTCTTTTAATCAATCCGATCGTACTTACTATCGAATCCCCGCAGCAGTGCTAAATCAAAATCTATTGCGAGTGGTGTACTCGTTGACAAAATTGATGGGTTTGCTGGTTCGATACGTTGCGCATAGCTTCGATAGAAAGCATTAGGAAGTTAGATAGCCAACGCTCTGTGTAATAAAATCATAAACCCCAGTGCGTTACCGCCCTTGCTGCCGTGCAACGACGAGCCAACATTATCTACGGTGTATTAGTCTTGTCGTATTGGGTGTCGAGGCACTCTACCGTTCGGTTCCATATACACAGAATTCATTCGTCATGGCTGGCAAAAAGGGTCCCGAATAGATATATTTATGTGCGTCTCGAGCTATCGACGATTCGACACGCCCAAGCAACGAGAATTACATATACGCATAGTGATTTCACTACGGTAGCTATGACGATCTCCCCGAATATAAAATATTAACACGAATGATATTAAAAAAAAAAAAAATTCAAATTCACAATGGTAATTCAATCTATAAGTTCCCCCGACTACGGAGAAAAATAAAAAATTGTTTACGAATATTCCAAACGTTTTTCATAAAAAAAAAAAAAAAAAAAAAAAAAAACAGCTTTTTTGTTAAAATATGAAAATATTTGAATTTTGGGAAGTTGCCCTCTGTATCGAAGAATTCCCGTTAGAAAAAAAAATCTTCGCTCCCGCCGGCTGTGTTTTGATTTCCGGCATTTTTTTTCATGCTTCATAAATACCCTCACGCAGAGTGTCTAATATTGACGGGGATAAAAGAGGCTGAAAAAAAAGCTCGCAGCGATATGTTTGCACAGCGAAGTGACGCTAATTTTTTTTTTTTTTTTCGTTAAATTGTTTGCACAAGTAGTCTGCGAACCCCATTGTATCTATTGTATCCCTAGCGATGCGCGAGGGTAGTTTCCATTTCGTTAAAAAAACAATAATATTAACTCAGCTTCCGAGATCGCGGCTGCGATTTAAATGTCTCCAAGTTGAAATCTCGATTTTTAGAATTTTCTTCCCCTATTAAAATTTGTACAGAATTTTTTTTTTCGGATAGAGGAAAAAAGAAAATTAATTTCGTGTGTTACGATATATCGTTCGCGGCATCGAAGTCTCCGAGGGCCCAGTTACATTCTACATAAGACGCATCTCGCATGGACGAGGCTATTAAATTTCGGCTGTGAGATCGATCTCTCTGCGCGACGAAGGGACGATGGTCAAGATTTACGCGATTTACAAATCGGTCAATTTTTTTTTTTTTTTGCGGTAACCCAATGAGGCCATCGAAATCGAATAGCGCGAAAAATCTGCGTCCAATATAAGTGAATAACGACGCGTCGCCTCTCTCTACATCCTGTTTTCTCCTTGGATCGCTAGATATACCCATAAATTTACGAGAAAAGTATAAACGGCCTTTCGATTCAGTGAATCGCGTCTCGTAGAGAGAGATTAAGCTTTTACGTGTGCAAGGCGAGAGAGTTATATATCTCAAGGGAATGAGACTTACGCCCACGAGAAGATCTCCTCCCCGGGAAGCTTCCCTTTCAACTGCAATACTGACAACGAAAAGTTATCGTTGTCCACTATACTTATACAATGTTTCAAAGCTCTGCACTCGCCACTTAATGTTTCGATTATCGCTCTTCTAATGGTCAATTAACAACGGCAGTTACTTATATCTATTTTTACATTAAAAAAAAACACGATGTTTTTTTACTTTTATATTTACAAAAACACGAAACATATGGCGGATCGTCATCACGGAAAAAACTCCATCGTATAAATCCGAAAAAACGGTCTGCGAAAAAAAAAATTAATCTCGATCTATTTTGCAAATAATAGCGATCGTGGTATTTTCAAATTCCGGTTCTACGGTGCAAAAAAATTCAAGATATAGTAGTTGGCAGAGTTACAGAACCACGTTTTTCGAACAGTTACACGTTAATAAAAAACTAAAAAAAAAAAAAAAAAAACAGTGCATTGCGGTACTGTTGCAATTTTTTGTGGCAAAACTTAGACGATTTAAAAAAATAAGATGTTAGATATTTTTATTTAATTTTTTTTTTCGTACTTAATACGCATCGGATCGCGATCGCGATTTTCCCCAAAGTTACGAGGGACATCGTTAATCGCCAAATACATATGTATATATATATTTATCGTTTCCGGTTCGACAGAATGTTCTCAGCTTGAGGCCTCCGTCTCGTATATGAATTGATCTAAGCTTGAGCTATAGCTTAAACTACCCCTCATTACGACATGTTCGCAGTTGGTACAACTATCGTCCCTCGCGTCTGTCCGCTGTTTAACACACGGTCCATATAACTCGGTTGAATTTCATTGCAGCACTTCTCGCTATCCTATATTATCCTTGTTGAGTAAATGTGTACGATGTGGCCAAGTCTGGGATGATCAGCCTACCAGGACTAATGCACCGCGCGACCAAATGTTCAAGTCTCGATTTAAATGCCCGCTCGGGGTAGTTTAGCGCCCCGTCTCTATACACCGTACTGTACGGTGCATTCAGTTTATGTACACCCTTAGGGGGGAGGGGAGGCTTTGCTTCACCACGCACACGGTACTTAACACCCCGACACCATCCCTCTTCGCATTTACAACCCTCGAGAACATTTATGCTAAGGGACGTATCTGTCTACACCTTGACTTGATTTTTTTTTAATTCCGCAACAGTCATGGGGAACTTGCACTTACAGTAATTGACAAAATTCGTTCGGAAAAAATTTAAATGTATTTTCAAAATCATATTGTCGTTAGAAGATTAATGGACGAATTTTTTCGTACCGGTTAAAAAATCTATAAATTCGAATATTAAAAAGATTTTAGTAAAAAATCCGATTTTGCTTATTATTGCTTTTTTATATTCTTTATAAAAAGAAAGAAAAAAAAACAGTAAAAAAAAAAAGTGAAGTATTTTTTTTATATTTTGAGATGTATTATTTTAAAAATATTTGAAAATTATAGATGAAATTTCTATTTCATTCAATATTGCTTTTTAATATTCGTCATAAATAAATAATGTGCGTCTTGGAATTTTTTATTATAATTTTTTTATCTGATTTTTTTATTACCGATAACAAAAATGCAATACGTTTCTTTTCTATATCTCTTCAATGTTATTAAAGTAAAATTGCAAACGATCGAAAGTAGAATAAAAATTGGATAATACGTTTGTATTAATCACCAATGTAATTCCGTCGTAACGATTAATAACAATTAAAGAGTCGTCTCGTTGAGTTATGCAGCAAGAGGAAGGGGTGGAACCCTTGTCTTTCGAGCAAAAACATCGTTGATCAATGGCTCAGCGGTGGAAGGAAAGATTATGAGGCGTCACTCGACGACTTTTTCAATTCTCCCCTCAAAGAATGATTTCCACTTCTCCACGTTATAAATATATTATTCGTTGCCGTAGCGGAGGGATCGTTCTGTATCGTTTTGTTCCTCCCAACTGAACCTTGACGTGACGACATTATTTCTATCCCAAGCTTTGCAGCATTCTCGTTCCAATGGATTCTTTTCTCGACGAAGATCCGTGAAATAAAAAAAAAATTGCTTTCTCATCGCCAGCAGTTCAAACGACGTTTTACCCTCTTTTGCATCCCTTGCTGTTGATCGCAATACGCTATTTATTATCGAGAATTAACCCAATAATAATTAATTAGAATTAACCCGATCTTCAACCTTCAGAATTAAAAAAAAATTGATAAAAATTGGAAATAAAAAAATTACCGATATTTATTTATGATATTTATTAATAAAAATGATAATTTTTTTTTTGTATTATCTTTATTTATTTGTAGATATTAATTCAAGGTACAGTTTCTTTTTTTTTTATTTGACTCGTGTAAAAAAAATATATCACATCGTTGTCGGAGTCAAATAAAAATTAAGACACTGCGATACATCGAACATAACATTTTTTCAAATGCCTCCTCAAGCGTCTGACGTTCCCTCGGGATAACTAACGATATAATAGCACTTGACTCATCATGCATAACAGTTTCGAAACAGCGATGCGCCAACTCGGGTACTAAAAATCGGAGGATCGGCGCGTGTCGCCAAATTGGCAGTATAATTTTAATGCTCGTACGAGGGCCGAGCTGATTTAATGAACCCCTCGAGAAGCATACAAACAATGGTCCACGATCTCTCGAGTCGTATACATCGTAAGCATTATGATAAAAATTCTGTCTACGAGCCACAAATTTCGCGATGAAGTAAATCGAGTAAATCCTCGCGGAGAGAGACTCCGTCGACGACGTTTCTCGACTTCCTGCCTATGCGTTTCCGGAAACGATTTTTATTCCACGAGGGGTTGGGGAGGTTTGGCGGATCTGAGCCGAAAACCAGTCATACGTTTCAACGGGGGTTCCCCGACTGGATGATTGTGTACGAAATCTGAAAAGTCACTGAAGCGAGACGAAGGAAGAAGGGACGCTGCAGGAGGGTGAAGAGAGAGATACGGATGTCGTCACTTCCGGCTAACTCGCAGAATCCCGAAGAGTCATTTGTCAGCTTTCTACGGGGGATCGAACTATTCTTTTCTTCTTAGATTATACACTGTACGGTACACATACGTGTGCCGCGATCTCCTTTCTTTCTATTAGTTGGTACCAAGTTTAGCGGAACTTTGCCATTTGTATGGTCGCGTGGCTTACGCCGTCAGCTCTTCTCATAGTTTCTTTTTTTTGTCTTCCTGACTAAGCTAAGCTGCCATAACGTGAGACAACAAACATGGGGACTACAGCAAAAAAATGCAAAAACTGAGGCGTGATTCATCGGAAAGTTGTGTTTTTTTTTTTTTTTTTTTTAGTTATTTTCTTTTTCAAATCGGGATGGAAGGTCAGACGAGTAGAAAATTATTCGTCGAATCATTGCAACGGCGAGAGGCGAAGGTTACGCTTGCGAGAGTTTGAGAAATGGCCTCTTTCGCGGGCATTTTTTTTTTACTTTTTTTTTTCTTCTTTTTTCTGAGTTCCATTGTCCCTATTCGTGTTTTACAACGCAGCGAAAAGCCACCCCGCGGTGTATTCGTTTTCTGTTGGTATCATCCCCCTTCCCTCTTAGTTTCTCCCTTCGCGAAATAATCGTAAACTATATGAGGTAGAAAAATCGGAATATTATGAATAACGCGCCAAGCGAATCGAGTCACGGTACAGAAATGGCCTCTTCCGTTTCAAATAGACGCGATTCATCGAGAGTGGAAATTTCGTTGTTTGATATTGAATTTTCATGGTTTTTCTTCGGCGACTGATTATTCGCGAAATTCGAAAATACGATCTTCCAATGAGACTTAAAATTCGGGGGATGTTTCAATCTGTAAGATGGTCCGGGAAAACTTTCGTATCCTTGGCGATTCTCGGAAGTTTCTCGTAGACAAATTTTATCACGCGAGCGATGTAATACCAGAAGATCGTCCGAATGGCAATTGTGTGTTCCAAACATCTCTTCCACGAGAGAGTCTGAGATACGAGCCAAAACCTTTCAGAGAAATGAATTTATTCGCCGTTTTATTCAGACGGGGAGAGAAAGAGAGAGGATGACGTCATGGTATAAATCATATCGCAGTCGGTATAGCTGCAGAAACCGGTTTTATGATTTATATCTTGCTTACAGGGGAAGTAAAAGTTTTCCTTCGGTTCAGGGCACTCCGGGTAATCGAAGATCTCACATTTTTCCACCCCCTGTCTTCGTTTTGGTATTACTTTGTTGAAAAAAATATTTTTTGTTCTTCTTGTCGTGAAATCGATCGGCCGCGATGTAAATAACATATTTGCCGATTCACAGAAAAAAAAATCGGTTGAATCTGCAAATCGACAAATTTTCGGTTCATTTAACGAAATTATTACGGATTAATTATTAATTATTTGTTTCGTCACCCGCAAGTATCGATTTCATCGATTCAACCGATTTTTTTCTCAGTGTACGTAATACCGATCTGTTAAACATTTTTATAATTTTTAAGAATTTGGGATCGTGACGAATTTAACCAATTTTTATGCTCGTCTATTTTTCCACCCCTATCTTCGTCGGACCATTGCTTCGGCTAGAATCAATATTTTCAAGCATATTTATAGTCAAATCGATTCGCCGAAATGCAAGCAACGCATCTGTCGACATTTTACTCCGATTTATCCATCAATATACGAATAAAAAGGTCCAAAAGTCAGATGTATCTTCTTTCGTACTTTCGATACAATTTCTTCTCAATTACTTCGCGATTTCGATATCACAAAAATTATTTTTCTATGGGCGTTGTCTCTCACAGCTTGACATATATTTCTAGACAAAGGGTCCGCGAACATCGCCCATCCGTAGACCGCGATGGATCTTTTTTATTCGAAATATGAAAGGAACGAAGAATAATCTTGAACTCGAGAAAAGCTCTCGCTGTTCTTACGGAGAATGCTCGCGGGAAAGGAGACGATAGAATTGACAGGAGGAATGAGGGCGACGGGGACGGAACGGATATCTTCATCTTCGCTAGTTTTCCCAGGCGGAGATGCCTCGCCTCGTCGTTCCCGGTTGTAGCCAGTCGTATATAGCAAGTAGTGTCGGATGGCTCCAGACCCCCTGGCGCCGTCTCGACGCTTTCCCTTCTGCAACCGGGGTCCACTGCCAGCTTTTTGGCAAAACATCCACCGAACTCTCGCTCTGTCCGCCCCTTGAACCCCCTTACCCTTCATCGCGGATATGGCGACGAGCAGACCAGAACGAGCCGACGAAACGTCTAGAGCTTTTTTATAGCTCGTTTCGGTACGATTCTACGGATGAAACGCATAGATGCGCGTATATGTTGATAGATAAAATCTATTTTGTTCCCTCAATTTTTTCGTATTTCTTACAGCCCTCGGAAACCAATGGAAACTCATTCCTTTTATTTAGAAAAATAATTATTTTTTTATTTAAAAAAACGGTAATTGTTGTTAATTTTTTTTTTTTTTTTTTTTTTTTTTTAAATTTACGATACTAAAAATCGAATGAATTTTTTTGGAAATAAATGGCAATGGTTACGGATACCGTTTGCGTGCTGATTGCATGCCGATATGTTGAGAATACGATATTATTATTGGAAGAAGCCATTTGTCAGCCCGAATTGGTCGCAGATAAAAATCAACTCATTTCAGGGGCAAATGTTTGGGGACAATCGGACGATTCACCCCGCTATCTCGACAGCAATAAATATATACAATGCTACAAGAGAGATATCCACTTCCATGCTATGCATCCCCTCCCACGAGTTCTTTTCATTTGACGCACACTATATTCCCCCCCGAAGTCGTTGCTTTTCTCACGACTTTGTCTTCCTTTTGTTCGCAATTCGCTACTACTCTCTTCTACGATATCTCGCGTATCGGTTCTTCTTTTTTCTCGTATCTAACGAGAGATACGATTTTACGCGGATACGTACGCATGATACACGAAACTTTTGTCATCAATTTAACGATGCAATTTTATCGTTTCGGCGATTTTCGGAGTTTCTTTTACTCGACGCGATTACAATAGGCGTTCGGGAACTTCACGCCTGTGACAATAATCATGCGAATTTTTTTTATTTTTTATTAAAATACTTTCTTATCAGTAACATCGCAATTTACGATGCTATTTTTTTTTTCTTTTTTTTTTTTTAAGAAGTTCCCTGTATGAAGAAACGAAACGGAGTCGCCGAAAATATCCGATGAAAAATGACGCGGAAGCAATGTAAAAAAACAGTCAAATTATAGTGCGAATCGATATTTAAAAAAAAAAAATCCTGCAACGAATACCGTACGGAGATCTTGCAAAATCGATCTTGCGAATCGATCTTTTCGATCGATCTTGAAAAAATGATTATTATTATCAATATCAATACTCGTGTTTACGTTTGTTAAAAAAAAAAAAAAAACACATAAAAAAATGATTTAATACGTTTGCAATCTAATCAGACGGCAGAAAATGAATGAGACTTTCGATGTATATAGAGTATTAGTTGTTCTCCTTTAATGTATCGCAAACATTCGACAACGAACACCAGGCGCGCGAGAGCTCGAGTCTCACCCACTCGTTTGCTCCGGTGTTCTCGTTAACGAATGAGCTGCGAATAACCGGGGGTGTTGCTGCTCGACGGTATTCTCTATATGTCGCAATAACACAACATAACGGGGATCAAGTGCACCGATCGCGTGGAATTTCGCCCACATCGGTATCGTCGCAATGTTGCAAGTACTACGAACGTCGATGTCGAACGTAATAATTTCACACAAATGCATAACAATCGCGCGGATAAGGCAATGAGGAATTTTATAATCAGAATTTTTTTTTTTTTTTTTTTTTTTTTTTTTTCAATGAACTGCATAACATTTTTTTGATATCTGCTCTTTCGAGTTTTATCATTGGTGCGATCGAAAACGGATACTTTCGTCGCGGACCTTGTTTGGCCAGAAGAAGGAAACGTCGCTCGACCGCTTCCTGGTCTCCTCTCTCCTCTCCGCTCACTCGTTATTACAGAGCGCAGATATCTAACATCCGGTATGAAAAAAAAAAAAAAAAAAATCGTAATTGTTCTCTAATAAATAATTCACGTCCGGCAACGGTGTGCTTTATGCACGCGAAAGTGATAAGGAAATTTCCGCGCTCATCTCATTGCAACTATTTTACCTCGTCGTGTGTTTTCTCCATGGACGACGGGAGATAAGATATAAACGCGAGTAGAGCGGCGGAGGAGTTCAGAGAGCGGAATTTTGTTCTCTTTCACTCTTTATCTCTATCTCTCTCTATCTCTTGGGTTGTTCGTGGGATTGTTGCATCATCGGCCGGCTACGAGGAATACGTATACAGAGTGACTGAATGGGGGTCTCCCGACATGACCAAATTTGGCGCGTTCGACTCCGCTCCGTACGGAGTGAAAAGAAATTTTTTTCTCCTCTCCTTTCTCTCCTCAAGTAAATTCGCAAATTAAAAAAAAAAGTTGTAAACAAAAAAAAAAAATTCGTATCACTCAAATTATAATTCGTCTTTTCGAAATTAAAAAAAATTCGACTCCGTATTCATATTTTTTTTTATAAAATTTTTTTTTTATTATATTTTTTGAATCAGTGAATAATTATTTTTGATTAACGCGAATTTCATTTTTGTAGATAACATTTTTTTTTTTTTTTCGATCGTCTATATCCCCATTGAGAGCGTAAAAACTGAGTACGGCAAGTGGCGCCATCAGTGTCGCGTTCCGTTTCCATCGATCTTCGTGTCTCGTCGTTCGAGCGAAAATTTCGTCGGTTCGATCTCAAAAATTAATTCAAACACGAAATTCAAAGAACGAAGCGTAAAATATTCTTATATATGAACGCAACAACAATATACGTATTCGATCCGCGTGAGAAATATGAAAATTTCGTTGGTAAATCGTAATATTCGAGTCATTTCTCGGAACTGAATAAACGCGTTCCTTTCGTTCAACGCCAGTGGGACGAGACATGAGAGGCTTCGGGAGCTCCGCTAGTATTCTCGTGGACGTGTGAAACAGTCGGAAAGCGAACCGTGCGTAGAGTCGCAAGAGTGTTGTGTGTTCGAGGACGTGAGGTTTTCGTAAAGCCAAAGTGACAAATTGATTCGAAACGAAAGCGTCCAGGAAAAGGAAAGAAAAAAAATTCGTTAAAAAACAAAACCATCGACGCTTCCGCCACATATGGATATTGTTAAAGGTGAGTCGATAATTTATCTCGAGCCGATGATTGACGAAAGAAAGACGAGAAAAAAAATCTTGTACAACGATAAATCGTCTTGTGTTCTTATTGATTTTTCGTGATTTTCACGACAGATGGGCGTGCGCCGCGCTCCGCTCGAAATTCGCGTACAATTCAATTAACCGTTTTCTACGTAAATTAATTTTTTTATCGATCGATTAAATAGAGAAAATGGCGTTCTTTGCAATTGCTAAAATGAATTTTTGTCGGACGGATATTTTATCGGACGGGGCTGAGATAGGTGCGTTTAATATAACCTCCAAGTCAGTCGGTATCATCCAACGGGTGTCTACGGAAATAGAAATGATTCATAACAAGGGTAATATAATTGACAGGCCGCTGTTTCTTCGGCTCTCCAAGGCTTGCGAGCGAACGTCTCGTATTTCGGCTTTTATGTATTACGCGATTGAATTCGGTGAAATTTTTTTTCATCTTCGTCTTTTTTTTTTTTTTTTTCGATGTATTTTACGCGAGAGGGTAGCGTCAAGGTAGCTTTCGGGTTTTCCCGTTGGACAGGCAGGCCATGCGACTCTCTACGTGCCAAAACAATAGGGACCCGGGGAAAATCAATAGACAGGGTGTAAAAGGTTAAATAGTGAACCCCAACCACTGCAGACTCACTCCCTAACCCTTCTTTTTTTAATTCTATTATTAAGCCTATCAGCTTCATTCGATTTATTCCGAATTTTCGTTGTTTCGCGAGCGGTCGGCGCATCGATCTTATTACGATACAAAAACGTCAAAACAATTCCGAGATTTTGAAATTTTTCAAAATTTATCATTTAACCCTTAAAAAATTCGTGAATTTTGTGTACCAAAAAAAAAATGCCGAAAATGGCGAATAAACAAATTTTGGAGCTCCAAAGACGATTTTTTGTTTACCTTCGTGTTTACATTGAAATAAAAATTAATTAGTGTGTTAACTTTGTACAACGAAAATATTCGATATTTTAATATACGAATCAACGTCTTCCGGAATTTTATCCGATTTTTCTATCAGCGATATAACGATAATAAACGATTTTTTTTTTTTCGTAAAAACATTCATCTGCCAAAAGACAAACGTCCAAACATATCGTGTTTTGTTTATTTAGTTCGGAAAAACGTTAAACTCATCGGGATGTTTGTTGGCAAATGAAAATTATACGACGCCATTTTTCGTTCGGAATAATCGAAATTTTTGAATGCGAAAAAAATTAATAGCTCTGTTTGAAGATCGTAAGATTTTGTTTTCTTGGCCTCAATTTTTCTGTCGACGCGTTACCATTTTTTTTCTCTCTCTATAGTGGGTGTTGAGTAGTACACCCACGAGATCTGCTGGTCTAACGGGTGTTCGTTTCGATGTTTCTTCGTGCAGAATTTCGTTTTCTTTTTGTTTTTTTTCTTTTACTGACTTGTAACTAAAGAAGCAAAAAGGTTCACGCAGATCTGTTCGAAACGCGTCGGAGTAGTCGCCGATGTAAAACGGAAAGTGAAGTTCCGGTGTACGAAGAATTATAAATAGCTGCGTGCGTAATGCGTAAGGTCCGAAATAGTGGAAGACTCGGTGTGTATACAGAGAGAAAGAGAGAGAGAAAGAGAGGAGAGAGAGCGAGAAAACTCGCGTGGAGACTGAGAGAGGCGCGTGCGCCGTCTAAAATCCCTTTACACACACGACGACTCCTCGCGGTATATTATAGTATAGAATTCCGTAGTATAATACTTCGAGGAAAAAACATAGAGAGAGATCCGAGTCAGCGGTGATGCATTAACTACAGAGTTTCGCGAGAGATGACGATATGCTGATACAATGGTCATCAATGTAGTCATCGTTTGTCGCGAGTGATAGATCACGATTCACGGTCACACATGCGTTATTATTTTTTTTTTCTTGCGTCATACTAATAACACACATCCTTTTATGTTCATTTTTAATTTGCACCAAATGGCGTTTCCTTAACACCGAAGATATGCACCAAAAATTGAAAAAAAAAAAAAAAACGATAAAACGACAAAAAATTTGAAAAAAAAAAAAAAAAGATTAAAAAAAGACGAATATGTGTCTCGAGGATAATTTATTAATTTCGTAATGATTCATTGAGTCGTTTGAAACGAGTCACGCCTCGCGGATTAAAAATAAAAATTGTTTCTACTCGACAATGAGATCAGAAAAAAAAAATCATTTTTTTCTAATTTTTTTTTTTTTTTTTCATAATTTATAAAGAACGAATTATTAGCGATTGAAATTTGATGAATTTTGAACCCTCGCGACTCCCCTGACGAAAATTTGATCCGCGAAATTTTATAGCTATATTGATATTGATTGGAGCGAAGCATGCATGTGGAGTTGAATTATTAGGCGGTTTTTCGTTACGATCGGGTTTTGGTCTCATTGTACACTGTACGCCGGCGTTAAGCGCGTACCCCGGTACCCTGCGTACAAGCTGCGGCACGTGTTCGTTTCTCAAAGGGGGATGAAAATCAAAGCAATTTCAAGCAATCATCCAATTCCGTCGTACGGGGAATCGCGTCTTGTCTCAGAGCGCCGGACAAATAGCTTCGTTATAGTGAGAGATATATACCGCGGATCGTTATATCCTTTAACAACGACGAGATCTCAACTCCGCGTGATACGAAACGATAATTAGCTACCTACTCGCAATAATATGAACCTTCTATTAGATGAATATAATATACAGCCAACTTCTCTTCTTTCGCTGGTAAAACTTCCGACACCCCGCGCGTTATCCGTAAATCCATAGAAACCTATAGATTTCCGCAATAGAATCGGCAGATTAAAAAAAAAATTAAAAAATAAGAAATAAGCGGCAAAAAAACATTTTAAAAACTACAAAAAAAATTTTGAGAAAATATTTAAATACTTGAATTAAGTTTACGAAAAGATTTCCACAAAAATAATACATATTTTGATAGATATCAACAAAATACTAACTTCACGCGATCAACAATTGGGGTGAGAAAGTCACGAGTTGCGAAACGCCAGTAGCAAATACTTCGTGTCCATTTTTTTTTCATTTAAAAATGTTGGTAACCATTTTTTATGATAAATAAGTGACTTTGAAAAAAATTCGTTCAATTTCGTCATCATAGGGTTGAAAATTGAAAAAAATCGTAAAATTTGAGGGCCGAAATGTCGGGATGTGGGGTATCGCATCAAATTTACGTGAGAAGTATATCTATATAACACAATTTTTGGTATTTTTCGCAACAATATTATACACTTTCCAAAATAACAAAGAAATTCCCCGTGATATCCGTGATTGCGATTCACCCTCAACCCCCACCCTCTTGAAACAAAATTCTATTGAATCGAAAAAAAATCGTTGTTACCAGTGCAGTTTATTGCTCACGAGGCTGAATTCGATGAGGTAGGAATGTACAAAGCTTCGTTCGATGCCTGCAAAAAATTGATTCTTCAAAGGCACGACCCCAATAAAACTCCGAGTCGCTGCACCCGACATAGTTTGCTACAAATGTCGAATTTGCTTCCAACTTTTTTTTTTACTCCTTCAAAACTGAGCAGAACCCTTCGAGGCAAATTCTCAGCCATATATATGTATGTCTATCAATGGCTACGAAGCGAAAGGGTTAATTCCGCATCATTTAACATGCAAAACGATACATAGAAAAATGTGTAATTGGGAGAAAAGCTATAAAATCGCAACAACAATAATTGTTGTTTCCCCCAATTTTGCACTTTTCTCTGCGGAGAATGCGCTCATCTTATTTCGTAGCAATTGGTATAGAAAAGCCTGTCGATTGCGTCTTTTATATAGTTGAAACTTCATGATATCTCTTCGCGAAGAGTATTAACAACGAGGAAATAAGATAAGACAGTAAATAGTAACGTTATCCGTGGTGACGCATTAAGACGAAGAAGCGACCGCGAATAACGAGAGAGCTGCAATTCGAACTCCTCCCCCAATCGCATCGAATCTGGACGTCCTCTCACCCTCTACGCTACGGATTGATGGAAAACAATCGCCTGAACGTGGACAATGTCAGGCGTCCCGGAGGGATGAGTGGACGAGTGGCTTTTCTCAATGGCTCTTTCGCCTTTTCTGTTTGTCCCTTTCAGACATCCTTTTTTTTTATTTATTTTTCCTCTTATTCTTTTTCTGGATAGCAAAGACTTCTTTTTTCACCCTAAAAGAGCGCAGCGATTTTTTTTTATTCCACAGTTCGCAATTTTTATAATTGTCTTAACATCGGCGCATTACATCGATAGATGTATTGCTTACATCTTCGCAATATCATTTTTCGCGACGATCGAGACGAAGATGAAGAAAATATGATGTTTCCGGTATAACTCTCTCTTCGAGTCTGAAAGTTAGAACCCCTTTTCTGTTTGTCCCTTTCAGACATATTTTTTTTTATTTTTCCGCTTATTCTTTTTCTGGATAGCAAAGACTCCTTTTTTCACCCTAAAAGAGCGCAGCGATTTTTTTTTTATTTCACAGTTCGCAATTTTTATAATTGTCTTTACATCGGCACATTACATCGATAGATATATTGCTTACATCTTCGCAATATCATTTTTCGTGACGATCGAGACGGAGATGAAAAAAATATGATGTTTCCGGTATAACTCTCTCTTCGAGTCTAAAAGTTCGAAAGCATTTACCGAAACATAGATCTCTCCTACACCTGTGTGTAACTTTCACGGATTATATTTCGTTTAACCAATGTCCCGATGTAAGAAACAGTCTGTGCGGCAAAATTTGATCTTTTCCACGGTAATATTTAATCCGAAAGATCGCCCTTGTTTGCTCAGTTTTGGGTTACAACTCGTCTAATGGATTATCCTTATATTTCTCTCCCTCGCGTCAATCCACACACACGCGCGCCCCTCGACCATTCGCTTCCTCGTCTGCGTTATAAGTTCTGTATATATATTTCTCGATGTCCTGTCAACGAACGACGAAGCCACGCGACCGTACGACATACAAAAATAACACGCGACTCTTCATATTTGTCGAACTTATTAGCGAAGAAAAAGTTCGAGCGAAGAGCACGATGTTTGCTTTTATCTCGGAGAAGATGCATTTTTTTTTCTTTTTTTTTTATTAATATCTGTCGCCTCCTAAATACCACTGCAGCGGCCTATATATCTTTTTTTCGTTCATTTTATTGCCACACTATGGGGGAAGTTGATTGAGAGAGAAATTTACGATACATCGTAAATATTCTATACGGCTAAATTCCTCGTGCGATACGTGTCATACGAGATCATTACAAGATTACGTCGTATGATCGTCGACTTCATTTCTTGTTCCATATCTTTTTAACAAAATGACTCGTAAAATTGCGGGAAGAGGCGTGCCGTTTTTCTCGGGTCACTCGCGGGGCTATTTGACGCAATCAATATTGCAATGCTTTAGGTTTGAAATCTGAATGAACTAAAATCAACTAAAATCGAAATAACAAATGAAAATAATTAAATTTTCCGGAATTTTTATCAATAAGGGAATTAACACTATTTTTCGATGTGTAAAAACACATTATTCGTCGTGAAAAAAAAAAAAAAAAATGTTTAAAAAAAAGTATTTGAATTATTGAATTCAAATTTTTTCGAAAAAAAAAATATTGAAATTTTTTTTTTAATTTTTTTTTATGTCTCAAGTAACTTCGAGTACCAATGTTTCATTTGAACATAATGACTCCCGAGATCGCGGGGACAAAAATTCAGTTTTCCTCAGGTCACCGGGGTCAGTTGGCACAGCCGATTGTACGATGTTTTCGTCGAAAAAACAAATGCGAAATGATTAATGCTTTCGAGATTTTTTGTTAATAAGCTAATAAAGATTTTTTTGCACATTCATCACTCGAGTGATACGATACGTATCGATACGTATCGATCGATCGTATTCGATGTGTATCAAATAGTTATTTTCTATTTTTTTTACACGTTCCATTTCGATTGATTTCGCTTCACATTAATTTCCACTTTTAACCAAATTAACGGGTGCCAATGAAACGACAAATGCATATCAAATTCTGGTTCCTTCGCCAGCGGCGAAACTATTGTTTCCGACAGGTGTGCGAGTTGTTTACGATTAGGGAATTGGCAAACTGAAAGTTGAAGGATTAAACGTCAGTGCTGTGATACAACCGCGAATTTCAGATTTAACGAAGCCGCGTGCATTTGGCTGTTCCCGATAGTAAACAACGATGAATTCAATAATTGACCATCAGGGAAATCGAACCGTAGCGATCAACAACGAAATCAACAGAATAGACAGACATTGTCAGGTCCAATCGGCTAAAGATTATTCCTTGATGCGTGCCAAAGGGCAAATCGCTCATCACGCATAATGAAAAAAGAAAAAAAAAAAAAAAAAAAAAAAAAAATGAACGTAATGAAATGCCTCAAGTAACCCCACCGATTACTAATGTTCATCATTTGCTAAGAATGACCGTAAAAATGCGGTTTTCCTCAGGTCACCGGGTCTGTTGTACACAATACATGTTGCAACGTTTCCGCCTTAAATTAACATACGAAAACGAATAAATTGTTCGGAATTTTTTTTTTTACCCAAATTAAGACGATTTTTCGATGTGTGCTAAAGGAGAAATCGTTCGGCGTACAATAACATAAATTAAAAAAAAAAATGTAAACATTACGAAATGCCTCAAGTAATCCCGGCCTTCGGGTACACCAACGTATGCACACAGCAAGTATATACATACCTCCTATAGGTTTATAGCGCGAGTTGGGGACGTGAATGTGCGAAGAGACGTGGGATGCTGCGAGGCGCCAAAGCGTCGCGGCGCCACCCCAGGCGTCCGCCAAACCGACGCCGAACCCACCCCTTCCGCGTTCTCTACCCCTGAAGCTGTACGCTTCTACTACCACTGCTGTATAAAGCCGTCAAAAAACAGGCGTGTCGAAATAACCCTTACAAACCTCAAATATACAAAACATACAAACAATGTAACAATATTCATCCATTTAAAATACTTTCCTAAGTTACCCCTAAAAATAAATAAAAAGTAATCTCTTTAGATTACTTTTCCGCGTCAATGTGAAGTCGCGAGGAGCGTTTATCTTCGATAAAATCGTTGCCGCACCACTTTTAAATAAATTAGTCAACTAAATTACAGGGTAAATGTTGTAAGGGTAGCTATACATTTTTGCATATATGTATATAGGAGTATTATACACATTTATAGTTCGAGGGATGAGTCACGCCTCGAGAAGAGGTGATCAAACCTTCCACATGGCCAGGGGAGACGACACAATTCGTATCCATAAAATCCGCGTTCACATTCGAGTACCTCTACTCCGCGGGTAGTTTCACGAAAGCGCTGTACGCAATTCCACGGCGACTCAATATGAAAATAACTTCCGTACCGCCGAAGGGTCCCTTAAATATAATACTTAATTGCGACAAATATGGCGCGTAAAATTTGAATAGGAACGCAATGACGAGACCCGAGGGGTTGAAATTTCATTCCCTTCTCCGGACCATTCGACGTCACACATCGCGGACAATTCGCATCTCGAACTCGAAGGAATCTCGAGCTTATCGTAGGAGCGCAACGATAGCGAAGAAAGTTTCATCCCCATTCCTCCCCTACAAGCCGAACAGGTGGACTCTGTAGCCGCTAAAACTCCCTTCCGCTTGTGAAAATTGACCGATGAATCCGATAAGATATACCAACCGCAATTTAACAAATGGCCGAAGAGTCATCGGACAGGCCATGCGGTCCAAAAGCTGCACAGCTCAGTAAAGTCGAAAATTGATGCATTATCTTTAATCTCTACAGCCAACACAGTGCTTCGACGGCATCTGTCGCGTCCTCTGCAAACCGCATTCACCCTCATGAAATTTATTTTCTCCATCTTCGGACAATGCCCGACGTTTATGTCGCTTTAGGCCTTTAAACGCCAAATAATTTGTCACCTTTGATTATTGTTGTTGTTTATTAATATTTTTTTCAATTGCAAAAAAGCTGCGATTTTGCGAACTATTATCGTGTACCTCGTGAAGTGCAGATGAACATTTTTAGAAACGAATTTCGAAGGTGAAGAACATCAACGAGTTATTTTAGATAGAAAAAAAATTGGACTTGCAACGCGAAAATAAATACCAAAAGTAACTTCAGCACTCCATTTTTTAATTGAGAAAATCCAATCATGTAAATGAAAATCTCTGCTCTATGATGTGGTATTCGTTTATACACACTTTCTATCATTGATACAAATAAATTTCACGCAATATATGACTTTATTGAGAAGTGATTAAAATTACCGGTAAAAATTATTTAAAAATAATAATAATAATAATATAATAATATAATATATATTATATTTTACTATTATATTACAGTATAATATAATAATAATAGTATTTAAATTTTTTTTTAATTTATTATTTTTTATTATTTATTTAACTTATAGGGTTTTTCAACTAGTGAAATATATATATTTATATACTATATCTACCATGAGTGGGGGAACACGCGCACTAAACTAATGTTAAAAAATTACAATGCCGCTATTGAAACTCGTGACTTTCTTATCACATCTGTGATTGACGTGAAGTTGTTGTAATGAGATTGAATACTGAAAAAGGAGGTCAATGGGGAAAAAATACCGCGATAAAAATTTCGCGCGCCGTTAAAATTACACGCAACTTATATGCTGTGTCCAGGAAAATACAATTCTTTGTGTCTTTTGAAAATGTTTAACAAATTTTATTTCGATTATTTACGATCCATTTGGACTCAAACCGCCCTCTCCACCCCCTCCCTGCATTTTGCACGTATTAATGTTTCTTAATTTATTAAATATTTTTATAGCCACGCAAATCGAGTAGTTTTATGGTCGCGCAGTTTCTGATAAAATTATTATCAATATTTACTTACAGTCCAATTATTCCGAAGGATAATAGTTATTTCTTCATTCAATGAACTTATCGATTGTATACAATTTTTTGTATACCGTCGTCCTTTGGTTACCATTATTTTGTCAAATGTACGGATTGTATCCTATTGGACCGCATTACTTGCTTCGTTGCGCCCACAAGTACCAGAAAATCTTATCATCGTGAAATAAGGGGTTTCGCAGTTATCGAAGTTATTGAGATATCAAGTTATTCAATAATTTTATTAAATTTTTTTTAAATACGATAAATTAAAACAATAAAAAAAAATCTTTGCAATTTCATGCGCACTGATATATAATAATAATAATTTTTTTTTTAAATGTCACGTTTAAACTAATGGCAACGTAATTGATCGCAAAATTCGGCATCTTAACTAAAAATGCGCAGATGCCGATTCTTCACAGTTTGTACGAAGAATGTCGCGAATCTATGGAGAGGGGATGATTCACGAGATAATCATAGTGTTGCAGACAGTTTGGCGCCAATTCTAGTCCTTCTATACAACTCTATCCTCCCCAATTCTCTGTCAACGAATAGCAAAACAATGATTTTCCGCTACTTTATTTTTTTTTTTTAACACGATCCCTCGCGTTTCCGGCATTTACCACATCTATTAAATAACACATCGTATTTGTTCTCTTCTATTTCTTTTGCACTTTCGTTTTCGATTGATTTCTCTCCAAGTTGACTGTCTTCTTTAGCCAAATAAAGGGATATCAATGGAATATCAAATGCAAATCAAATTCTGTTTCCTTCGCTTCGGGCGAAGTGATTGTTTCAGACAGCGGAGTGAAATGTTTACGATTTTGAAATTAGCAAACTGAGGGTTGAAGGTTTAAATGTCGGAGCTGTGATACCACGCAAATTTCTGATATTCGCGATATTCGTGACGACGACGAAGTCTCGTGAATTTGGCTGTTTGCGATGATAAACACGCTAAATTCGATATTTGACCGGTAGGGAAATCGAACTGTAGCGATCAACAACGAAATCAAGAGAACCGACAGGCATTGTCACTTCCAATCCGTACCGTGATAAATACGAAATATACCAGTAGCCGAATTTGATTGACGCAACGCGCGATAAGGATTGACGTTCACGAATTGACGAAGGTAGATATACGGAAAATCAGAATAACAAGTATGTAGATAACTCTATAACTATATGTATCATTCGCGCCCCGGAAACAATAGTTCGCGGATTAAATGAAAAATAAGTTCATCGATGTTTACAGTCGTCGATTCATGTGTTTTCATGGTTATTGGGTGGAAATAAGCTAATCGCCGGCAGTTTTATTACTTTTCCAATAATTTGCGAGACGTTTTTTTTTTTTTTTTTTTTTTTTTTTTTATTGAAATGAAAACGACACTCAGCGCCATTGCGAAGGTAGATAATAGATAAAAATATCGCCGCAGTTGCGTCGAATCTGTCTGGTCGCGTATTCGTTGTCGAGCTCTTGTCTTCTATATCACAAGAATACTATCAAATTACCGAGAGTAAGCGCAGCGGGGGTTTTTCTTTCGACCCCCCGAATTAACTGAGGTGAAGGGCAAAAGCTCGCTTCCTGGGGGTTTGGAAGGGCCTCCAGGGTGATAAGGTGAGAGATTTCTACTGAGAGAAGAAAAAAAATACAAAAAAAAAAAAGTATGTTTGCCTCCGAAACGAAAGGGGATGATAATGCGAGTACGCAGCAAGGGGTGAGGAGCATGGGGCGCGACGTGTCACTCAGAGCCACGACGTGTAAGAGAATGGTCACCGCTGGGGGTGAATTGAGATGTACAAGCTATTTATGCAGCGGCACTTTCGGCCGGAAGTTAAGGGGACGCGAAACTTTCGATGAGATTAAAGATATCCTTTCCTTACCGTCGTACTTTCGTTTCAAATATATATATTCCTTCGTCGGAAAAGTACTTCTAAACAGATAAAAAAAGAAAAAACGGAACATTCACATCGTTTTAGCATCTTGAGGATCTTAAATAATTAAATACAACGGCGAAAACCAAAAAATTCACTTTTGGTGTGAATTCTGATATAAAATACGAAGAATGAAGTAAAGTGAGCGGTATAATTATAATTGGTATTAAAAAACACATTGGATACAGTTAGATATGGTAAAAGAATAGGTAACCGATTTGATAATTTTGTTTGTTCTTTTGTTAACTTTCGACTGCCTGCCGAGCAAAAGACGGAATTCTTTTTTCGATTATTTTTTCGTTTATCTTACGCCAGAGGTAACCCATCGAATGATCAAATAATCGCCGCGTACGGGGAGATTTTTATTCTAATAAAAATAAAATAAAAATAATTTTCCAAAAAATAAAAAACTTCCGAATAAATTGTGTCAACAATAAAGAGTGAAAAAACAAATAATCATTCGCATATCACAGTCGGGAAATTCCCACATCGAATGGCGAATAAAACTCCCGATTATAATATGCGAATAATTATTTGCAAATTCATGGACAACGAGAAAAAAATACATCGGATATCGCTTTTGAAAAAAAATTTAAAAAATCTCGATAAACAAATAAACAAACAAACGAACATTGTTTTGCTTTCAACAAAACAAATATTTTAGACTCATCTTGTAAAAAATAATTATTCTGCGTATTTTAAAGCAACAATATCGTTCTACGATATTCTACGCTGTATTACGGTAAATTATTTATAAATTACGCTACTTGCTGTAGTTATGGAGTGTATAGAGTTATACGATGTTTTCAAGTCACTAATAACCGCTGTTGTCGATGGGACCAAAAATGAACGAAGAAAAAAAAAGTGTTTCGAAGTTTCAACAAGCCGATGAATCATTTTTAAAAAAACTTTATAGTAAAAAAGTGCACGTGCATTTTTTTTTTTTTTTTTAGAATGAAAATCTTTCAAAAAATCTTTGCGAACACATGTTACCATCTGTATTTTTTTTTGCTCTGAACTCCAATCCCACACCCATTGTGACCTAAAGTTTAGCTGGGCATTGATAATCATTCAAAATATTTTTTGTTTTGTTTTTTATTCGATCGAATTTTTTCACGAACAGTTTCCAACTTTCATCTCATAGCGCTATATTTTTTGAGTTATAGAAAGAGCAGCCAAAATAGTTGTCTTTTTATAGAAACAATTTTTTTTATCATATGACATGATGCAGCATCAATTTTTTCTTGTGGGGGTTGATTTAATCCGAAGCAATTCTCAGCGAGTGAAGAGTAGGGATGATACGCAGTTCGAGCGCACGTGAGTCTATGGTAGGGGTACGATGACACGATAGCCACGGTAGAGGGAGAATAGAGCCGCAATTACAATTCTTACGAGTAAGGGTAGTTTCCCATGGACCAATAGGGTTGATAATGCGTGCGCAACCCTCGAGAAAATCGTCTGGGTGGCGGGCGCAAGGCTACAAACGCATCACTTCTTTGGCGACAGCCGTCGGGGTAACATCCTCGTTCTCTCTACCCTCGCGATCATCACCCGCTGACTCTTCTATAAAAAAACATCTAACACTAAACCATCCCTTATATCCGTTAAAAAAAAAAAATAACTCTAACAAAAATTTCATCAGTGACTCTGTCTTCACATTCAACAAATTCTCTTCACTACAATTCGTTAACTCTTACCCTCCCCCCCGATCGTCATTGTCAGAGGTTGTCGCTGCAACTCGTTTTAGAAGTGCCTTAATACTGCCGTCCAAATTTTATTTTCTTCGTTGTTGTTGTACCAATCACGCTGTAGCCTTCAATATTTCGATTTAAGAACCCGTCCTTTCACATCGTGCCTTCGATAACCCACCAGTGATCTTTTTTGAAATTTTTCTTTTTTATCTTCGGTTACTTATTATTGTTATTTTTTAAATAACGATTGATATCGTGATTTGATTAGTGATAAAATCGCCGAATTCAGTAAATTTCGTTGTAAAAACGTTGATAAGAGACGAGGTAGGCGAGACGAGAACATCATGACAATAAATTGGTGAGTAAACTTCGATCAACAACCCCTTCAATTTTTGTATGAAGTTGTTGTTTTTTGCACGTATTCGGTAGATAGTATTTTTAATGTTACTGTATATCTGTGTTGTATTTTTCGTTATTTGATATAAATTTTAGCTATAGATAAACAGCAAATTTTTGATAGGAGAACGTTGAATACTTCTGTAATCAATTTTTTTTCTCGTTGAACAAACACTTTTGGCGCATCTGCACATTTTTGAAGATTTGTTTGTCAACACATATTGTTGATAATCGATCTATTTGAAATTAACAGATCGCTAATTGACAGGAACTAATTATTCGAAATTCTAATAAGGAGAACAATAGTATAATTTCGCAGGTCGAAATTTCTCGATAGCGCCATAGGCATTGTTTTGTTCTAACATTGAAAAGAACATAGAGTCACGAAAATTGACATTACGAACAATGTTATCCAGTCATGATATCAATCTATTGCGAGGCACGAGCGTAGGATATAAATGTATCCACGGTGCGAGAACCGGACGAACGGGAAAACCGCGAAAATACCGTAGGAAATTGTCCCAACCGCTAAGGGATGATATACCGCCTAGCGAAAGATTCGAACGATCTCGTTCATCAAACAAGAAATAGTTAGTCTATCATTCAAATTTTTCGACGCGCGTTTCATAATATCGTATTTGTCAACAAAAGTTAAACAAAATGCTTATAAACAGAAAGAACGTCAAAATAGAATAAACTTTCCCTTCGAAAGATTTTCATAAGGTCCACAAATATCGAGGAACGGGCGGTCAAGGCTTCAGCCAATCAGTGCGACTCGGTAGATGGCGCCACAGTCTGCCGAGCGCTCTCATTGGCTGCAACCCTTATCCGTCTCTATCTCGAAAACCGCGCATTCCACAAAAAGATCGTAGAGGGGATGTTTATTCAATATTCCCCGGTAAACACGATAGTAAACTTTTTTTTTTTGTTCATATAAGTTTTTGTACATCGCCCATATTGTTAAGGCTGTTGAAGCTGCAATTACGGTTGCCGAAATTCGTGGTTAGTTCGAATCCATCCCTCCTCTCGTCGGGGGTGTGTTACTGGGGCACTAATGCGCAGGAGCTCCCCGACGCGATTTCCCATATACGTATCCCCTCTCCCCTCTCCCCTCTCCTGCGCTCCCGCGAAGTTTATCGCCCCTCCGCTTCTACCCCGGGCGACGGCGCGCAACCCCCGAAAAATAAGGGGTGGCTCCCCGAGGCTTGCTTAGAGCTCTCATCGCCAAAGCTTCTGGCATCAGTTCGTGAGCATCGCTTCTCACATTCGGTTCTCGTTCTTCGACTAGTGCGGTACCCATCGTCTGCTTCTTCGGTTTCAACAACTATACACATCAGTGATAACAATACAAGTGCTTCTTTCGTATATTTCGAAAAAAATTCATCCTTTCGTTTCAACCGAATGGACTTAAACACATTCGCGTCTCGTTGATCTCAAACATCGAACAAATGGGTGTCGACTTTCGGAAATATTTTTATCGAGTCTCTTGACTCGAGTCTCATGGCTAACCGACCCTTATACAAAGCCATATAATCCTGTTAACTGTTGACAATTCATATTATAGTTCTTGTTGATGTTAAATATAATACGATAATTCTATAAAAACATTTTACGCGACAGTAAGATAGTTTAAACGATTTAATAGAAAATATACAATCCAATATTCAATGGATGATAACCCGCGCTGCAGTTTCGTTCGTATAATCAATTACTTTTACACTCGAAGTCTTCATCGTAAGAGACGACACAAATCGGAACCATCTATACGAAGATCATGGGTACATTTATTTATTTATACTTTAGCATCTCTTTTTTTTGTGAATTTATACTGCGTGCCTTTCCTTCGAACGATTCATTGATATGAATCAACCGTCGATAATCCAAATCAATATTTAAGGTAATGTAAAGATTTTTTCGAAATATTTGGGATCGAAATTCTTGAGTATTCACAATTTTTATCGGTTACCGAAGTCTTCACAATTATTGAAAAAATTTCATCACAGTTCTTCATTACCGGCCGCGGTATTTCGCCTTAAGCACAATCTCCGCTAATGCACCCCACATACTGTTAGATCAAACATCGATCGTCCGAATCGAGATTCAAGTTTGCCGGTACGGCTTCCAGTTGGTTAAACTCTGTTCTTGCGATATAATACATATATATATATCTAATATATATATATATACATCGTCGCGTCCAGTGCTATCCCCGATTAGGGACGACACTTTTCGTGGATCGATCAGTCCGTACGTGGCGAGAGGGGGATGATAGTTTGAAGCAGGCAAGCAAGCGGTGACGACGACGAAAGCAACCCCCCGTTTGTCGGAGAGCGAACCCGTGGAGCGTGCATAATCGTGTCTTCGAGGGTAGCGCGTGAGAGCAATCAATGCCCTCGATTAATCGGCAGCCTCTGCCCGAAATCATCGACTATCAAAACGTTTTTCGCCCAATTTTCAAATTGTAACATACATAAAAAAACAATACATCGAAGAATCATCAAAATCTACGACCGTATTGACGATTGATACGCGAAATAGCTGTAAATTATTTGCCTTTGAAATATTTCTCTAAATTTCGTACATTCGCAGATGCGAGCCGTTTGGCTTCTTGAATTTCGATAACTATGCGTCCAATAAAAAATTCTCCACGGCAAATCTCGGGCTTCGATTGCAATGCTGAATATCACTTCGCAAAATTCTTTCCGGATCAGTTATGCTTCGTTTCCCATTGACAATAAGAATATGAAAATTTAAATTGACTCCGCTACGGAAACAACAATCGTACTGTTCGCGATAAACGGTTGTTGAGATTCATTCTCTCTTTATTGAATCAAGGTACCCAAGTGGGTCAGATAGAAATAGCGAGAGGAATTCGCGGAGTCGTAAGAAGCGAGAATTCCCCTCGTCGAGTCCCTTAGGGGTGAGTTGAATGATTTAATTTTCACCGGCAGTCTACGACATTTCCTCGTGTTATCGCACCGCCTCGAAGGACCATTCTTCCCGTCGCTCTTGTCTCTTTCACACCTTCTTTTTCTGTGACTTCTCTTCTACATTCACCTCGGGATGTTTCTTTTTCTTCCCTTTTCTCGCCTTTTTTTTCTACCCTCCGGCGTTTGTCAAACGTTCACAAGAATCCCACGGGACTTTTGGTCGCAACCGCGAATGTCCCTCCGCTACGATAAATTTATCTGAAGCTTTGCTGTGTCATCCACAGCGGTCATTAGAGCGTTATATCAATTTTATATAGTAACACATTTGTTGTAATTTTCTTCGTGTTACCATTTTCGGGGAAAAATGTGAAATTTCGTCTCGTTAAAATATATATATATAAACATATATATATGTATTGTCGATATATATACATCGTCCGGCTAACGATGAATGGAGGGAGATTTTGTATGGGGTATAAGCCAGGTATACGGGGAAGAGCGGGTCGGGGGTACCTTGATACTCGCGCTTCAGTTTGAAACAGTCAGAGGCCGGGGTTGCCAAGCAACGTGGCCTCTAAGGGTGAAACGGTGTCTCTCTCTTACTCGTTGTCGCGGATACTTGCTTCGAATTTATGCTTCTAACAGCACCCCGCGCTCACCCTCCAACCGGCTTCGATACACTCCAACATCGCCGTATAGAACGATAAAAGAAAAGACGGACACTATTTTAATTGGCTCTCACCCTTCTCACCACGAATTGACATCATTTGGAACACCCAATTATCGTCCTCTGACTTCAGCGGATCATGAACAACCAGAATATCGATTAAAAATTGCCGATTTCTTACCGATTTTTACCGATTTTGTCGCGTTATACCGATTTTTTTTGCTCTTTCGACTCAGCAGCCTTTCAGCTTTCGATTGGCACAGAAATTTATGTTTAATACGAAATTTAACACATGCAATGGCGAAAAAGAGACAATATCTTCCCAAGGATTTGGCTCTTGTGCCGCGAATACGCGGGATTCTACTTGCCGACATTCTTTCTATAATCCTCGGCCGCTGGCTATCATTTTATTCGATTACGCAGACTTCGGTGCTTTCCAGTCCTACGAACCGTGCTTCGATCTAAATTTTTACTCTTCCCGGACCACCCGGGACTACGGGAGAAGCAAAAGAGTCGCGAAAACACGAATTCATGTCGGCCGGACATAAAAATTAAAATTAAAAGCTGATTTTTTTACAACATCGACGAGATTTGGATATCGTGTTGTCTACAAATGTTCACCGCCACCTGTTGCTTCACTCGATGTAAAGCAATCTCGTTGGGTTTTTTTTATCATCACGTTAAGGGAGTTTCGATCGTTCTGTTCATTCATTTTTTTTTTTTTTCATTTAACGCTCATTGGCCATTTAATTTCCATCGTATGGTAATGCAGATTTATCATTTTCAGAAATAACCGAATATAAAAACGATTTCCATATCGAAAATTCATATCGATTCCACACAAATGAAACTTCAAAGGATTAATCGATCTTTTTTAATTATATTTTTCAGTCGAGTGACTCTGGAGGTTTTCGCGCACGTAGAAAGTCACCCTCGGCAATCGCAATGGCAACCCTTTCGCTCCGAATCTCCATACCGGAGAAAAATGCGACGAAGATGATGCAATTCGATCCAAGCACTTCGGTTTACGATGCCTGTCGTATTATCAGAGAAAAGCTCGCGGAAGCAACGAATATGGGGCAACGTAAGTAAATCTTTCGCAATGAAATAACATCTCCGAGGAAAAAAAATGGTGAGAAATGTAAACTAAAAAAAATTGAATTAATTTATTATTTATAAACAGCGAAGGACTACGGTCTCTTTTTGTCCGACGAGGACATCAAGAAGGGCGTTTGGCTCGAACCGGGAAGAAATCTCGACTACTACATCCTCAGAAACGGCGATTTGCTCGAATATCGCCGTAAACTCCGAACTCTTCGCGTTCGTATGCTCGACGGCACACTAAAGACACTTCTCGTCGACGACAGTCAACCGGTCGCTAATCTCATGGTCGTCATATGCACCAAAATCGGTATAACAAATCACGACGAATATTCGCTCGTTCGTGACTTCGTCGACGAAGAAACGGAGAATCAGAAACCCGGGAATTTCGGAACGTTGACGCTGAAACGAAGAAAGGAAGAGAAAGGCGAACGGGACGCGAAGATGGATCAGTTGAGAAAAAAATTGAAGACTGACGACGAAGGTACAAATCTGATTAACAATTTTTTTTGTTTTTTTTTTTTTTGTATATTTGGTATCATCTGTTTCCGGTTATTGTTAATCTTTAACATTATTTTGTTTATCGGTTAATTCGCAGTAAATTGGATCGATCCGAGTAAAACTCTTCGGGAACAGGGAATCGACGAATCGGAAACAGTTCTGTTGCGACGAAAATATTTCTTCTCCGATCAGAATATCGACAGCAGAGATCCCGTACAGCTGTCGTTGCTTTACGTTCAAGCGAGGGACGCGATATTGGACGGTACACATCCGGTGACCCAGGAGAAGGCGTGCACTTTCGCGGGTATACAGTGCCAAATACAGTTCGGTGATTACAAGGAGGATAAACACAAACCCGGCTTTCTAGAGTACGTTTTTCTATTTTATTTCGCTATAGAAAATCCATTAAGGTAGTTCTGTCGCTTCGCGTTCATTTCGCAAAAGTTCGAGAAAAAGGAGAGAAAATTCGCAAATACTTATCGATGGTCTAAAAATCTGGAAAAATTGATAAAAAAAATTAATTGGTCGACAAATTTTCCGGAAACCCAACTTTTTTTTTAAATGAAAATGATTCCATAATTTTTCTGAATACGTATGAATTTTTTCAGATTTTTATACCATCGAGAAGTATTTGCAATTTTCTCTCATTTTTCTCGAACTGATACGAAAAATGAATACGAAACTACTATACTATACGAAAATTACTATAATAAATCCCTATTTTTTCGTTGTTGAACAGTTTGAAGGAATTTTTACCGCAATCCTATCTGAAGGTGAAGGGAATCGAGAAGAAAGTATTCGCCGAGCACAAGAAACACGTCGGTCTTTCGGAACTCGACGCTAAGGTACTCTACACAAAGACAGCGCGTTCTCTCAGCACTTACGGCGTTACGTTTTTCTTGGTGAAAGAAAAAATGGTTGGAAAAAACAAACTCGTGCCGCGTCTTCTCGGCGTAACGAAAGATTCAGTCTTACGACTCGACGAGAGAACTAAAGAAATTCTGAAGACTTGGCCACTGACGACCGTCAGACGATGGGGCGCTTCGCCGAACACGTTTACTCTCGATTTTGGGGATTATTCCGATCAATACTACAGCGTACAGACCACCGAAGCCGAACAGATACTTCAATTGATCGCCGGATATATCGATATTATACTGAAGAAACAAAAAGCTAAGGATCACTTTGGCATCGAAGGCGACGAGGGCTCTACTATGGTCGAGGACAGCGTTTCACCTCTGAAGTAAGTTAAAAACAACAAAAAAAAACGAATTCGCGGTTAAAAATTGCTTAAACAATCGCCGATTCGTATTCGGCGCTTCAAAACGAATGAAACATTCCCTTGAAACTTTTTTTTTCGATTCACGGATCTCGAGTTATCGGCAGTTGAAGTTTTAGCCAATGAGGCGCGTCGCGCAGAAGTACGCATATGCGCCGCAGTGTCCTCATTGGCTAATAACTTTGCACCCGTATATCTCGAAAACTACTGACATTGGGCAAAATATTCCAAGAGACTATTTCTTCAGTTTTTTACACTGAATGTGATTTCACGTATACTTTTTCAAAAATATTTTTTATTTTTTTTTTTTCGCTTTATTTGTGACTCCGTGTTATTTATATTGGATTATCTTCCGCCCGGAGAATTAGTTTGACGTCCGTCTTCGTTCTATACATTGCAATTAACGTTCAGTTAGAATAATTAAAATCGACTATCAATCGTGACACACGTGCGACCTGATTCTCATTCATCTCGTATCTTTCACAACGCGCGTTTCGCCCTCTCGGAAAGATGGAACAATTTTTTCGAATGCAACGTTACAAGTATTCATTTATCGCGATTATTACGAAGACAAAGCAAAATCGACATTGAAACTTATCGCTATCGTTTTGTTTGTCGTTCGCAGAGCTACGATAATGCAACACGAGACCAGCAACGTGGGAAAAGGAAACGTGGAGGCCGTCTCCGTCGCTATTCCGGCCGTCATGAGAGCCGGTGGTGATGGTGAGCATTTATTATTTGTCATCAACACTCCAAAAAAAAAAAAAAAAATCAACAAACGTAAAAGCTTCAAACTATTTCTCGATATTCAAGCTTTGTATATACACGTTTTTTTTTTTTTTGTTTTTCTTTTTGTATATAAAAAAAAAAGCTTTCGATGTACGATTTCCAGCGGTACGAGAGTATTATTTTCTGATCGGAAAGAAAAATTAGAAAAAAAAACGTAAAAAATTAGAAAAAAAAACAAAAGACACAGTGTACATATTATAAATCTGTAAATGAAAGACGTGACTTAGGGTAGAATGCATGATACGATTTGTAGGCGCGCGGCCTTACGGAACCGGTCACATGGGTGGAGCTCAATACACGACGGTCAGCGGACAGGTCAACATCGCTCACGCACCGCCAATGGTAAATACAATTTAACAAGAAAAAAAGAAAAAAAAAAAAAGCACAGATATCTGCGTCTCGAGCATCAGCAACAACGAACGCGCATCCCACAGTAATTTTTGTCGTCTTCACGAGTGTCTAATCTATAAATTATGATAATGTAAAAAAAAAAAAAAAAAAAACTTTGCAAACGTGATAATTGACGAGATATATTCGATTTATTTTCATGCTAGGCGCCTTCTATTGCGGACACAGAGTAGGTACAAAAAAAAATGACGACAAAATGGGTTTTTTTACAATTTTTTTTGTTTTTTTTTTTTTTTTTTTTTTCATATTATGATTTTTTGTAAACTCGATAGAGTTTGAGAAAACGAAAAAAAAAACACGAATCGCGATCATAGTGCACGGCTTTGAGACGAACAAATGAATTATTATTTTTTTTTTTTCTGTTTCTTTTTGTCATTCACCTGCGTTCCCGCGTTAAAATTTTGAATGATTTAGGAAAAAAAAAATTGTCTGTAACTAATGTCGTCGAACGATATGCAACAGGTGCAGCAGACAAAGGTGACATCGGTACTGTCGGAGCCGCAACGTGCTCTACTCTCGACAATAACAGCCGGACACGAGATAATCCACATGTCGGAGATGGAATTGACGAGCAAAGCTCAGCTTCCGGAATTGGGAAACGATCCTGCGTCGTTGCGATGGATCGAGCAAACAATCGACACTCACAAGCAAAACGTCGGATCGCAAATCGCCGAGATGAACGCTGCGACGGCCCAAGTGGTAACTCTCACTTCCGGTCCGGCGGACGACGTCGATCATACCGCTGTTGGATCGGCCATAACGATCATAGCTACGAATCTACCGGAAATGACGAAAGGCGTGAGAATGATAGCGGCTCTCATGGACGACGACACTTCCGGTTTGAGACTTCTCGATGCCGCGCGAAAACTCTGCACCGCGTTCTCCGATCTTCTTAAGGCTACAGAGCCGGAAACCAAAGAGGTACGTAAATTCGAACAGCAGTTCGTTTTTTTCTTTCTTTTTCACAAAATGCAAAATAAAAAATCGATTTCCACGAATTGCGGTATCCGTTGCCCTACCGAACGTTTCCCGATTGGCGTGAAAATGTAGACTCGTATTCAGCATCCGAAAATGAACTTTTTTTTCCTTTGCAATTTTTTTCTACACTCCATAGTTTCGGCGCTACGAGCGATCAAAGTTTGAGCCAATGAGACGCCTCGCACAAGCGCGCATGTGCGCCCGCGTTCCCATTGGCCGAAAGCTTTGTTCTCTCGTATCTCGAGAACTATACATCGAATCAAAAAGTTCCAAAGGAAAAGTTTGTTCAATTTTTCACCGTGAATACAATGCCACATTTTTTACGACCATTTTTTTTTCCGACACTCTGTACATATCGTCGTTTGTTCTATGCTTCCAAACAATGAATCGATTTTTTTTGTTTGCTTATCGAACATAACAAAAGGAATTCTGGTGAAAGAGGTACTGTTTTATTGCCCCCAGCCTTTCTATATAACTTCAACGCTCTACGGACAATACGTAAGCAACGTAGCGGGCACTTCATGCTTCTTAGAAATAAATGAAAAAAAAAAAATCCAACATTAGTTTATCCCCGCTAAAGCAGAAAACAAATATTCCCGTCAATACTTCAGTGTAAAAAAAAATAATGTTATATTTTTTACAGCCGCGACAGAATCTATTGAACGCCGCTTCTCGCGTTGGCGAAGCGTCGCACCAAGTATTGACGACAATCGGCGAGGAGAACGACACGAATCGCGAGCTTCAGGATATGCTTTTGGCTCTCGCTAAAGCGGTGGCAAACACAACAGCCGCTTTGGTCCTAAAGGCACGTAATATCGCAGCGACGTGCGAAGATTCGCAGACGCAAAATCGAGTAATATCGGCGGCAACGCAATGCGCATTGGCGACATCGCAGCTGGTCGCATGCGCCAAAGTTGTAGCGCCGACGCTGCAATCACCGGCTTGTCAAACACAACTAATGAACGCTGTGCGCGAAGTGACGAAAGCTGTCGAGGGTTTGGTCGACGTGTGCAACGAGACTTGCGGCGACGAGAATCTACTGAAGGAATTGAGTCTCGCCGCCGGTGAGGTAAGCCGCACGTTGAACGATCTCTTGAATCACATAAGAACAGCGACCAGAGCCTCCGAAAGAGCCAAAGAAGGAACCCAAGAGATAGCCGTGGAAACGATAATAACGGCTACCGATAGATTATTCGCGAGTACCGGCGACGCTGGTGAAATGGTCAAACAAGCGAGAGTCGTGGGCCAAGCGACGGCCCAACTGATACAGAGCATAAAGGGCGAAGCTGAGAGGCAAACAGACACGGAGATGCAACGAAGATTGTTGGCAGCGGCGAAAAAATTGGCCGACGCAACAGCCAAGATGGTCGAAGCCGCAAGACAGTGCGCAAGCAGTCCTCACGATACTAGAATGCAGGAACAACTTCGCGACGCTGCGGTGCAGCTGAGAAACGCAACGAGCGCCGCTGCGACACCGTCTTTGAGACGAAAATACGTCGAAACAACGGAAACTTACGTTGTGGATCACACGCAATTCTTGCGCGCTGCCCAAGCCATCCACTCGGGTTGCAACAGCTTAAGCAATCCAACGAGCACCAAGCAACAGGTTCTCGAAGCCGCTACGATGATCGCCAAACACACGAGCGCCCTGTGCAACGCTTGCCGCTTGGCGTCAAGCAAAACTAACGATCCCGTCGCCAAGAGACACTTCGTTCAATCTGCGAAGGATGTTGCCAATTCAACGGCGAACCTTGTAAAGGAAATCAAGACATTGGATCGCGACGATTCGGAGAACAATCGCGAACGCTGTTCCAACGCAACGACACCATTGCTAGACGCTGTCGACAATCTGTGCGAATTTGCTGGATGCAGCATCAAGGAACTTTCCGTAAGGGAGATCAAGACGGCAATTGTTCAGGTAAGAAAATACCATTATTGATTTTTTTTCGGGCGCTGTAAACTTTTTTTTAAGAAGGAATTATTGTGTCGTATTCAATTTTTGAAAGCGAACGAATTTTGGCTTTCAAAGGATTTTTTTATTTGCGATATGCAATCCGGAACTTTTCTCTCGGAAAGAATCGATAATACGGAGCATCGAGTTCTTTTTTTCCAGAAATTTTGTTTAATAGAAGATCGTTGAAATGATTGTTACAGGTACAAGAAGAGATTCACGAGACCGAAGAGATTCAGGAGGAGCCGATGACTGGAGCAGGAAAAGCGATAATAGACGGTGCATGCGCAATGGTCGAAGCGGCCAAAAGTCTCGCGGCATCGCCAAAGGACGAGCCGACTTGGCAGCTATTGGCTCATCACAGTAAGAGTGTCAGCGAGTCGATAAAGACGCTGGTAGCTTCGATACGCGACAAGACTCCCGGTCAGGAGGAATGCGATTCGGCAATCGAGAAATTGCTCGCGCGTATTCGCGAACTCGATTCGGCAACTCTGAGCGCCGTGTCGCAGTCGCTTTTGCCGAGAAAGGAAAATTCGGCTCAGGGTTTCATCGATCAGATGGAGAGAAGCGTTGAGGATCTGAAAGAAAAATTGGAACCTCTGCGAGTTGCTGCGAAATACGAACCCGACAACATAGCGCAAGTCGTCAGAGAAATCGCAAGCACGTGCGAGCCGCTGGTAACCGGCGCTATCGGTGCAGCGTCCAACATGGTGCATTCGAAACAGCAAGCTGTGCTTCTCGATCAAACGAAAACCGTCGCTGAATCGGCACTTCAATTGGTATACGTAACCAAAGAGGCCGGTGGAAACCCTGAGGCTGCCGCTCTACACGCGGAGATCGACGAAACCGTCGAATCCACAAAGGACGCTATTCGAGAATTGCAGAATACACTCGAGAGCATCTCAACATCGAATGGAATAGTCACGGGACTCATAGAAACGATTTCCAGGGCAATGCTGCGATTGGAGGAGCACAGAACTTCCACAGTCGACACCGTCGATTCTTACGTCGATTATCAGACCCGAATGGTCGAGGCTGCCAAGGAAATCGCACGACTCGCTCAAGAAATGGTATCAATTTAATTTTTATCATTAAATTACACAATAACCATGAATTACCCTTAAATTCGCTCCAAAAATAGTCTCATCTTATTCAATTTTCAAACCTGAAAAAACTTTTCCTTTGAAGTTTCTCTCTACGATCGATAGTTCTCGAGTTACGAGAAGTTGAAGCTGCGAGCCAATGAGGCGTCGCGCACATGTGCCGCATATGCGCCCGCGCGCTCATTGGCTGCAAACTTCAACTGCCCGTAACTCGAAAAATATACATCGTACGAAGTTTTGGCAAAGGAAAAAGTTTTTCAGTTTGGAACGAAGAATAAGAATTGACCTTTTATTTTTCGATATCTATGCATCGTAAAAATTTATGAATGAAATTTTGTTCAACAGTCGACAAAGTCGAGTACGGATGTCGGAAGACTCGGGCCTCTCGCGGTGGACATATCCCACAAGTATACACAATTGGCTCGCGACACATCTGGCGCATCGGCCGCAGCTTCGAACGCCGACGTATCCTCGCGTCTCCGTACCGGCGTCCAGGAACTCGGTCGTTCGTGCGCCGACATCGTCAGAGCCGCGGGTGTCTGTCAATTGTCACCGGGTGACGTTTATTCGCAGCGCGAAGTGTCCGAATACGGAAAAATCGTGACGGAAAAAGTTTCACAAGTATTGGCCGCTCTGCAAGCGGGTTCTCGCGGTACGCAGGCGTGTATAAACGCGGCGAGCACCGTTTCCGGTATAATCGGCGATCTCGACACGACCATTATGTTCGCGACCGCCGGTACGCTACACGCGGAAAACGAGGGCGACACGTTCGCCGATCATCGCGAGAATATTCTCAAAACCGCGAAAGCCCTCGTGGAGGACACGAAAACTCTCGTAGCGGGAGCCGCGTCGTCGCAAGAACAATTGGCTGTAGCCGCGCAAAACGCAGTCTCGACTATCGTGCAACTGGCGGAAGTCGTCAAATACGGAGCTGCCAGTCTTGGGAGTCAAAATTCCGAGGCTCAGGTGATGCTAATCAACGCCGTGAAGGACGTGGCTTCGGCTCTCGGCGATCTTATTCACGCTACCAAAGCGGCGAGCGGAAAACCCATCAACGATCCTAGTATGGCGCATCTTAAAGACTCAGCAAAGGTCAGTTACATTTGTTTTCTTCCCTCACATTAAGCTTTCGTTTCATTTTTTTTATTAATACATATGTAACAGTGTACACGGTGTTCCAAGAATATGTGGGAAAAAAACGCAGCAAACTTTTTCTTTGATGAAAGTTCGTACGATGCATAGTTTCCAAGTTTCGCGGAGTTTCTCATTGGTTTTAAATTACGATCGGTAAAAAAAATTGTCCAATAGAAAGATTTGCTCGATTTTTAACGCCGAATAAGCTGCTAGTTTTTTTTTTTTACAACGGATCATTGGTACACTCCGTGTGTATTGTACTTTTTCTACGTGTACATTCGACTTTGATGCTTCGCACTGCTGTTCACGAATAGTTTACAAACGAGAGCCGCCGTATTAGCGGATAACAAGAGATTGCGACAAGCTGCAGGCTGACGATTATAGCGCAGGGGAATTTTCTAGGGTCCAAAAGTCGTCAATAACAAGCGTTCGACATTGCAATTTCATTTTTAACGAATTAAAAAAGCAACAACAACAAAAAAGCTGAAACCCCAAACTCATAATTCATAATCTTCCCGAGCTTTCGTTTAACAATGTATGAAAAAAAAAGCAGACGTTTTTGTTGGGTGGACTTTAATTGACATCGCTAACGAATGAGACCGACACTTACTAAGATAGAGATGTAACGGTTTGAGAGCCAAAAAACAACGCCGAGAGACAGTGAAAAAGCGTTCGAACGTCAGGATAAAGATCGTCGGGTTCGATATTAAAGTCCACCTGCGAAACGGATAGATCCTCGCAACTCCATACCGTCCTACCGAGTGTTGCAACCGACGTAGAGACTTTTTTCTCTCTTCAATGTGTATTTTAATGTTGTTGAATGCGTAAGATTTGGTATAGAAAGAAAAAAAAGAAAGCGTTTAATTGGTGGACTTTGATGCGGTCATTGACGATTTTTCGTTCCATGGGAATGTGTTTTTTGAACGCGACCAGGTCGTTGAGCAACAGCTGCAGCAGCAAATCTTGCCGTTGACCGACACCGGCGGCTCAGAATCGGATTGGTTCGTGTCTGACCAGGAGGAGGAACTTATACGACTTCTATCCGTCTCCGAGAGCAATCAGCCTGCCCATCGCAACTCCGACCTCTTATTGCTACTCATGTAGCTCTCTATTTTTCTCTCCTTTCATAACTTTGCACACACCTATTTTCATCTTTTTTTAAAAATAATATCCACATTTTTATATCGTCGTGTTTGTATCGAATAATATACATATCAGAGGCAGCTTTTCATGTGACAATGTATCGGCGAAATAAAAACGCGAACTACTTGCCGAAAAAAAAAAAAAAAAAAAAAATTAAAAACCATTCGGTTCGCAAACATCAAGTAGTAATATCGAAATAGAAAATCGAAACGTTAGGTATGTACTCATTCGTTAGCAGTGTGCTGTGTTAACACGATTTTTCCATCCCCATGACTAACGACTCACCTGTAACAAAAAAAAAAGATCATTTAATACGCGAAAGTCGCCGAAAAGTGTTTAGACTGATTCTACAATGAAAACCGAGTAAACTTTCCCTTTGGAAAAACTTTGTGGAATGCGTAGTTATCGAGATACGAGCTGTTGAACTTTTCAGCCAATGAGACCGCGCGCTAAATGCGCTATGCGCTCCCTTGCGCGTTCTGATTGGCCGCATACTTTGGCGGCTCGTATCTCCGTTACTATTCGTCGTACGAAAATTATCCAAAGACAAAGTTTCATCGTTTTTTATTCCCGAATAAGATGCAACAATTTTCAGCTCGAAATTTCGAAAATCCGTCCAAACTAACGTACCAAAAACAGAAGTTTCAGAGATAACAATGATTTAGAATTTACAGCACTAACGCAGTTTGATTCTACGTATCACAACGACTCTCATTGATATCGATGTTTTTTCTTTCTTTTTTTTTCTACGACAGGTGATGGTGACGAACGTGACGTCGCTGCTAAAGACCGTGAAAGCCGTGGAGGACGAACACACCCGTGGTACACGAGCCCTCGAGTCGACGATCGAAGCGATAGGACAGGAGATTCGTGCGTTGAACACACCGGATAGTCACAAATTGAACGTTACGCCGGAGGATCTCGTTCGTTGCACGAAGGGAATAACAACCGCAACTGCTAAAGCAGTCGCTGCCGGCAACAGTTGCAAACAGGACGACATAATCGCAGCGGCGAATCTCGGACGCAAATCTATCAGCGATATGCTAGCGATTTGCAAAGCTGCGGCTTACAATTGCGCCGAAACGGCTGAACTGCGAGATCGAACGCTCCAAGCCGGACACGATGTTGCGATGAATTACCGCGAACTGTTGCAAGCGATACTACAAATATCGTCGAGATCCAGCGACGCTAAGCACACCTTACCGACGATATCGAGAAAAATCGCTCAGAGTGTTACGGAACTCGTTGCCGTTGCGGAATTGTTGAAAGGAAACGATTGGGTCGATCCGGACGATCCTACGGTTGTCGCGGAAAATGAATTGCTCGGCGCTGCAGCGAGCATCGACGCTGCCGCTAAGAAACTCGCCAGCCTCAGACCCCGACGTAGCATTCAGGTAAAAGAACATCCATTCGATTTTTTAATATTCCCTTTTTTTATTAATAATTTTTCAGAACCGGAAGAGCTAAGGAAAGCTTCACTACCGTAAGATATGTTTGATATTCTTGGTTGTTTTATTAAAGATCGACCAGGAATCAAACATATTATTACGGTGGGAAGCGCAATCACCGTTTACCATATATATCGACCTATGAAACTCCTTTTTTTTCTCTTTCCGTTGTATATTAACTCATTTTTTTCGTTTTTTCAACAGGAAACAAGTGAGGATATGAATTTCGACGAGATGATTCTTGAAGCTGCAAAATCGATCGCCGCAGCGACGTCGGCGCTGATAAAAGCGGCTTCAGCGGCGCAAAGAGAATTGATAGCGACCGGCAAAGTATCGAGAACTCCGCTTACATCGTCGGACGACGGTCAATGGTCCGAAGGGTTGATTTCGGCGGCGCGATTGGTCGCAGCTGCGACTCACAGCCTTGTGGAATCGGCTAATGCGCTCGTTCAAGGCGTCAGTTCCGAGGAAAAATTGATCTCCAGCGCTAAACAAGTGGCGAGCAGCACGGCGCAACTTTTGGTCGCTTGCAAAGTCAAAGCCGATCCCGACAGCGAAAGTACCAAGAGATTGCAAGCCGCTGGCAATGCGGTTAAACGAGCGACCGACAATCTCGTTCGCGCTGCTCAACAGGCGATTCAACAGGAAGAAGAGCGATCGTTGGTACTGAATCGCCGAATGGTCGGCGGTATGGCACAGGAGATCGACGCTCGATCCGAGGTCTTGAGAATCGAGAGAGAGTTGGAGGAAGCGAGGGGAAGACTCACCGCTATCAGACAAGCGAAATACACGCAGCAACAACAGTGAGGATTTTTTTTTTCAAATTTATTTCGTCATAATCCGGAAGCTGATGGATGCCGTTCTCTTTAATGCACAATAATTGGATATCCTTTGATTTAACGGTTTAAATGCATAGGAACTAATTTGTAGAGCATGAAATTCTCTACAATAAAGGTCTTCGTGATGTTTCTCGTAAAAGCTATGATACGGGAGATACAGAGTGTTAATTAAAGTTGAAGATGTTTTTTCTTAAACTTGCAGAGACACCTATCTGTTTTTGTCAAATAAAAGGATAACCCTTTGTCTAACAGTTTAGATGCATAGAAACTTATTTGTAGGGCATGAAATTCTCTACAAAAAAGGTCTCAATGATGTTTATCGTAAAATCTATTGCACAGGAAGTATAACGTATTAAATAGACTTGAGGGTTTTTTTACCTCTAAAAATCTCTTTTTCCTAAAATAAATCGACAATTCTTCATTTAACAGACTACATGCATATAATCTTATTTGTAGCTCATGAAATTCTCTACAAAAAAGTTCCTAACGATATTTCTCGTAAACCCTTCCATATCGTAGTTATTAATCAATATTGTTTCGTTAAACAGAATGGAGGCCCGAGCATTGGAAGATCGCACACAGTCTGCCAAATCACCGGTCCAATCGATGCATCAGACATTGGAAGGTCTGCAGTCGTCCACCCAACAGATCGGTCACATAGTCAACGATCGTGAAAATCTCGTGAGTCCGGAAAAAGTATATTCCACGCAAAACACTTTGGAAAAACGTATGAAGGAATCTCAATATCGCAACGACGGTCACTACGGCACGTTGGACAAGAAATTCAGTACATCCGACTATCAGTATGCCGCTCAGCCGGACCACAGAATAAGATTTCCCGATTCTTCGCCTTCTTACACAATTACCGATCGAACATTCGCCACGGATAATTCGCCGGCGCAGTACAGTTCCATCGAGAGAAAGATTAATCAGGAAGCCTACGATTCTACCGACAAGAAACAATCTCACGATGTATACGACTCCGCGAAATCGCCGATAAGAAAAAATTTCCAAGATTCTCGCGAACAATCGTACGGAAAGTTTTCCCAAAATTCCCAAAATTATACGAGTCAAGATTACGATACTACGAGCGTTAAAAAATTGTCCGATGTTTCGTCGTACGGTGGTCCACCGCCACCGCCGCCGCCGCAGATGCCGCGTTCACCGATACGCAAAAATTTCGCTGATCAATCGAACTTCGCTACGAAACAGTACACCACTCAGGAGCAGAAAAATTTCGAGGAGAGAAGTACCAACAGCTTCGAGAAACGCGTCGAATCTTTGGATCCGAAATATTTCCCAACTATGAGTACTTTCCGTTCGGAACAAACGACTCATCCCGCTGAACAAGCGAGAAATTACATAGCAACCGCAGGGATACCGCAGAGTCAAACTTTCAAGAACGTCGATAGCAAACTAACGCCGGGAGGACGAGTCGAAACTATAACAACGAAAGTTTATACCTCGACACCCGGTAAATCTATCAGCAGTTCGAACTTTGAGACACTCGAGAAAAAAGAATTTTCGACATCCGGCAACGATATGACGACTTTCAAGGCGTTGGATAACATAAAGGATAATCTTGAACAACGAACGATAAAGCAATCAATGACGCAAAAGGTAACGGAGAAGAAAACGGTAACAATGACGATGTCGAGCCGTCAGGAGTCCAATACGAAATCCTTCCGATTCGAAGATAAGTAAATATAAAAGAAAAATTGATTTAAAAAAAAAAAAAAAAATACGAAAACGAACGAACGACAGATGAAACATTATGTGAATTCGACGCTTAAAATAGCGTATAGAAAAAGTGACCTTAGATAGAAACGACATGTGCTTTCGAACTTAGCCTTCTAGAGATTAATACGTGAATTGCCTTTAAAAAAAAAAAAAAGAAAAAACAAAAAAAATAAACGTACCATAGCGGCCATTATTTATGTAAATCGAAAACGCCTTTTTTTAAACTGCCTTACGAGTGATTTTCGATCCAATGATATTAGATTCATCGAATGAAATTTACGAAAAAGCAACGTATACGACACAATTTTTCTTTTAACGGTTAACTAAAGTTTCAATAATGATGTCTGTCTTTTATTTTTTATTCTTTTTTTTAGTTTAGTCTTAACATTAATTTCTTACGTTTAAGAAAAGTAAAAAAAAAAAAATACACACACACATTGAGATGATTAACAAGAGAAGCGACATATCATTTAATTTTATTAATTTTCCTGTACCGCTGAAAAGGCCTCAACGGCTCAGCGGTATTAATTTCCGTTTTCGATTTATTTTTTCGATTTACTATTCTTTATCGATTACTCGATTATTCGCTTATTGCTCCTCGAATTTGAATCTCACGCCTTCCGTGTGCTTTTGTTGTTCTTATTTGTTCGTTTCGTTTATCTTTTTCTCCGTATAAAGAAATTGTATACAGAAGTTGAAAGAAAAAAAGCAAAAAAAAAAACGACGACGAGCGGCAATTCGGATATTTAATTCAGTGCAATCGTGTCGTTCGAACTGAAACGCGTTTATTATCATTATTCTTCGACTTCTTTTTTCATTAACTACCAAAAAAAAACCAAAATGCTTTACTAATTAACTCACCAAAACGAAATTCGATGAAATTCTACGAAAATGCTATATATACACAAATATATTAATATTAATAAGTTACTTATGTTTTTTTTTTAGCGACCATCGATCTTCGATCGATTATTTTATATACCGAGAGAATCGTGCCATTGTGTGTCGAATTCGATAATAATGAAAATATATATACATAATATATACAACAAATATTTCTATTACATTGTACACAATTATTATATTGTACGTTAACGCGTAACAAAAAAAAATGGACGTCAATTCGTTCTTTTTTTTTTTTTTTTTTATTACATTTTATTCAACGCCCCGTCGTTTTTGGACAATCGGCGCCAATTATCGTCGAAATGCATACACAACTCTTGGTATGTATTTAATTGAAGATAATTGTTTGCAACGTTCATTATTATATTCTACAGCCAAATAAGCCTTACGAGAGAAAAATCTATTATTGTGGAATGTTATACTACTTTATTTTTATTGAATTATGTACGTCTCTTTATTATACAATATATACGATAACATTATTAAAAAAATGCTTCGTACAACTTTTTTATTACCTTGAAAATCTTTCCTCGAAGAAAATCGAATCTAAAATTATTTTATTGAATTTTAGATTCGATTCTATCGCGAAAATGGAGACGATGATTATTGGTAAGTATAGAGATGACGAGATAAAGGGTCGAAAAAAATTATCAAGATTAGAGTCTTTATTACCACAAATATCTGTACAGAGGTAAAATTGTAAGATAGAAGATTTCAATTTACCGGTTTCAGCGCTTTTTCGGCGAATCGCGGTAAGACGAACGCCGCTCGATGTATTCGATCGCTGTAGTAACACATATCCATTTTCTCGAGTTCGTCTTCGCTGAATATCCTCACCGGTTCCTTGAAATTTGTCGCCTTTTTTTTTCGATAAAAAAAAATTATTATAAATATTAACGATTTTTGTCAAAATTTTTGAGTTAAAAACGAAATGAGGAAATTATTTTTATCAATTATCGACATTTTACTTTAAGTTGAAACTAATATCGAATTCGTCTTTAACGCGAAAAGAAAATATGGAAATAAATTTCTTTAAACATTATTTATATTTATAAACGAAACTATTTTTACACAAAAAAAAAATTCGAGGCTTTGAAAGAAAGGTTTTCATATCGCCGCGAAATAGTCTGTCCAATAAAATTTTTTCCATCAAATATAATCGCCGATTATCCCGCAAGTAAATCGGAAAGCAAAAATATCGTCGTTCAAAATATTAAAAATCATAACTATCGGCAAAACGATTTTTTTTTGATAATGTCTTCCGACGGATTTTGAATCTTTTTATTTATTTTAATTCCCGTTTGGTATTTGCTACGAAAATCCCCGCAAGGAGTGAAAATAATGTTATTTTTTTTTTACGATGCAATTATTATTAATTCCACTATTACTTTTAGTTATTTATTATTGGTGATATTTATTTTTATTTTTTAAAGATTCAAAGTTTATTGGAAAAATGTATTGAATCCCCTAATTGATGACTTACAGGATTGATGCTTCCGAGAACAAAACCAATTTGTCCCGTTGGATAAGTCGGAACAGCGGCGATACCGTATTCGGCGACGTTAAACGCCGATCTGCAGTGTTTCATCGTCTGCGCGACGTGATCGAGATTCGCCCACGCGGTACCGGCCTGACTACAAATTATTCCGTCGGGTTTCAGCGCCGTACGCATGAGATTGAAATAAGATTCTTGAAACAAACACTCCGCCGGACCTGAAAACCATTTAAAAAGGTATAATTATCCCAATCAGAAGCCGTAAAATCGCCGAAACTAGCGAAATCCTTTTTGTCCGTTTCTCTCGGATTTCTTACCGACGGGATCGCTGCTGTCCGTTATTATAACGTCGAATTCTTGACTGTGTTGTTTCATAAATTCGAAACCATCGCCGACGTTAAGCGTTACCTTCGGATGATCGAGTCCCGTAGCCATGAAAGGCAAATAATTTCTCGATACCTTCAAAACACTCGCGTCGATCTCGACTTGTACTATTCTATCGACTCCCGGATGTTTCGCGACTTCGCGCGCAACACCACCGTCACCGCCGCCGACTATCAGTACCTGAAAATAAAAATTAATAAATTAATTTCAAACGCCAATAAAAATATTAAAAAATTCAATAAAAATTAATAAATTAATTTCGACTAAAGACGAATCTAAGATGTTCCCTCATTTTTTTTTTCTATTTTTTCTCAAAGATCCCAATAGAAACAAAAACGAAGAGCTTTTCTCGCCGAAAAAAGCCAAAGATCACATCTTTGCCTTCAACTGGTAATCCGTAAACTTTCGAAATTGCTTTACACTCGGAAAACAGATTGCCGCCGAGTGTCTCGCAATAAAATCGCTATAAAAAAAAGTCGCTGGTGTGTTCTCTCACATTCTTCGGGTTCGGATGACTGCAAAGTGGTAGAAATGCAATCATTTCTTGATACGAAAATTCGTCGTTTTCCGTGCATTGAATTATTCCATCGAGAACGAGAGTTCTTCCGTGTGCTTTTCTGTGAAATATATAATATAATAAATCGTTAAAAAAATGTGATTTTTTGGCGAATTTAATATCATTTTTTGCGACTCACGTTTGCAGAACTAATATATCTTGATAAAGGGATTTTTCGCGATGAAGAATTTCTTTAACTTCCAGCGATACAGCGATTCCCGGCCAGAGATCGTTTATCTCGCTGAACCATCCTTCCTTAAGGGCGTCCATCGCGGCGAACGATTCAACGATTAATGAGTATAACGTACAAAAAAAAATCGAAGAGAACGACGAGAATATTATTCCAGCGGATACCGTCAGCGAGAAACGAAACTATCGCGACTGCAGCAATCCCGCGACTAGAGTCAGCGCTGCGACAGCGTTTTGAATAGAAGACCGCTTATCGCTCTCCATACTCATCGCGTATACTAAGATAATGACTGTTCCAGCGGCAAATTAGATAACGAGAGTCGTAGCCCTCTCGTACACTTGACCTTTGAACGCTTCAAAAGTTGTCTCTCCATCGAGACCCCTCGCCGACTGAGACAAAGTACAGTTTCCATCCATACTGCCGAAAAGTACGAAAGATACAAAACGGAAAATAATACATTTTCTCCGTATCCGATGGCTATCGGCTTTGAAAAATATTGCAATCGTCATCGCCCCGAATTATTTCTTCCGTAGCTGAGGCGCAATACGATTTCGCAATATTAAAAACGTAAAAAAAAAAATTTTCGATTTTGTTATCGACGAATTTGAATTTCCAAAAAATTTGCAATTTTAATCATCGATTTTATATATCGACTTCGCTCGGTCGTCATTCGATAGTTTTTTATTTCGAAACTACGAGAAATTATGATATATATGTAGGCAATGGAAAATGTGAGGACAGTAAATCGCCTTTTATACTGTTATTTTTCTTTTTTTCCTTTTTTTTTTTACTATCCGCACTTTTTTTTTTTTTTTTTTTTTCGTTAATTTTAATCGTTTAAAATTACGTTCCGATCTCACGGAACAATAAGTTTGGCGCCGTCGGCAGCGGAGTTGAGCAATCGGGGAGTGGGATCTTCGGGATTTCCGTTGTCGCGAACTATCGAGGAAATTTCATCGTTTCTCACACCGGGCGGATGGGTATTGACTTTGAGGGATTTAACGGCTTGCTGCGTCGTGTCTGTCCAGGTTTTCCAGCCTGGATCATCGCGACCTGAAAGCACACCGTCACTCGAGATTTTTCTTTGCCGTGCGTTTTGTTCCCCAACGCCGTCCGCATGGCGTCGAAACGAAAGCGATTTTTTTTTATTTTTTATTATTCTCATTTTTTTTTTTTGCTTTTTCGCGTGTGGATAGGATAAAACAATGATCGTCGATCCAGTTTTTTTTTTTTTTTCTTTTTTTTTTCTTTGTTTCACGTCGTATCTAAGAATAAACTCGATAGTAGCGGTCTTATTGACACTTATTCTCGATCTACATAGGCATTTTACTTTTTGTTTGTTTTTTTGTTGTTTGTTTTGTTTTTCTTTAACAACGACAATTATAAACGCGATTTTTTACGCTATCCAAGAGCGTTCACTCCTTCACCATCTCTCTTTTTTTTTTTTTTTTCGTTCATTTTCTTTTTTTTTTTTTAACAACCCGCTAAGGGCTCTACTTCTTACTTTTCAACTTCTCCGATAAATCGTCGAAGCTCGGGTCCTGGATGTTCAGCATAAGACTGTTGCCGTTCAGGTAGACTCTGTTCTGCGAATTGGCGATCTGAGAAATGGGGAAAAAAATTAAAAATTTATGTAACAACAATGTAATCGATGAGAGAAAAATTTTAACGATGGATAATTAATTACCGTGCGGGAGATGCTCTGTGCTGCACGGATTTTTCGCAGTTTCAAGTAACCGGGATTCTGGCTGACCGCTATACCAAGGTGCATCGATGGTTAAGGCAATAAAAATGTTTCGAAAAGTGTAAAAATTATTTTGATAATATTTTAAGAACGTTATATCGCTTCTCGCAAATTTGAGTTCAATATATAGTGAGAAAATAACAATATTTGTTGCATTTAAAGTTCATTTCTGTAGAAAAAAAATTATTAAAAATTATTGACGAAGAAATACAAATAAAAAAATTGTTAAATAGCGTCGAAAAGAAATATTGATCGCCAGCATAGAAATACTCAATAAAATTTTTAAAAAACGACGATCTCAGCATCGAGCAAATTTTCGGTATTGAAAGTTCATTTTTGTAGGATAATAAATAAGTTATTGTCGAAAAAAAAAGTTTAAATTTGTAAATCGCGTTGAAAAAGGATATCATTCTCGCGGCTTCCGCTTCTCCCTCCGCCTGTACGATTTTCTGTTGTTTTTCCTGTTTAGCGCGTTCAACAACGAAGGCGGCCCTCTGCGCTTCCTGTTGAGCCACTTGTTTGGCTTCAACGGCCGCTGTGTACTCCTTGCCGAAGCTGAGTTCCGTTATGGAAACGTCGTCAAGTACGATGTTCCAGTCTTTCGCTCGTTCCGTCAATTCCTTTCTCACCATCATAGAAACTTGTTGACGCATCGTTATCAACTGCGATGCATTAAATTTCGCGACAACGGACTTCAGCACCTCGTTGCAAATGCTCGGCAATACCTGCGGAAATATTATAAACAATTAGTAATACGAAAATAAAAATCTAAAAAATGTTTCAAATTGATTTCATCGATTTTTTTCTACAAAAAAAAAAAAACAAAAAAAATGAAAATGCAAAATATGTTTCAAATTGATTTCATTGGTTTTTTTTATACAAAAACAATAATAAAAATCCAAAAAAAATTCCAATTAAATTCTTCGATTTTTTTAGACAAAAAAAAAAATCCAAAAAAAATTTCCAATTAAATTCATCGATTTTTTTATACAACCAAAAAAAACTACAAAAAATATTTACATTGATTTCATTAATTTTTTTACGAAAAAAAAAAAGAATTTTGAAAATTTATTTTATTGATATTTTTACGAAAAAAAAAAAAAAAAAAAAAAAATTCCAAATCGATTTAATTAATTTTTTTTTTTTTTTTTATATTTATTAACTTACTTTCTCGTCATAGTCGAGACCCAGTTGACGATACATAATGGGTAACTGATGAGCATCGGGACGCGACAAAACACGGAGTGAAATATTGACCATCTGCAGATCCTTGGAACCGGTGGGCGACGATATTTTTCTTGGTCTGCTTCTGATATCGTAAATTATGGGATAATGGAACCACGGCAGACGAAAGTGAAGACCTTCCGTCATTATGTCGTTTTGAACGCCGCCAAGACGAGAGAAGATTATGGCTCTGTGACCTCCTTCCACTGTACGAGTCGTCATACGCAAATTTCGGACATTTTTTTTTTTTACAAATTCCTTTTTACGGCTTAAAATTATTAATAAAAAAAAAAAAAAAAAAAAAAATCGCCATTTTTTCAGCGATTGATAAAATCGGAGATAAAACATTTGAACATTAAATTTCTGTTCTTAACTTCGAAAAGTAGGAGGGGCATTTTTTGAGGGTTGAAATTTTAAGGGTGATGAAATAAGGATATTTTTTCGTGTAATAAAAAAAACGGTATCGGCGTTTCGTAATTACGTAATTCATCGTTCGGGGGTCTGGAGATATGTCTAAAGAGTGTTGAATATAAAAGGATCGTAATTTTCTTTGTCGATTACATCAATGATTATCATTATTTCGTATCATCAAAGCGGTACGCGAGGATTCGTCGGTATTATCGGAAATCATTTATAATATTGTCAATTCAATGCGCGTCGTAATTGTTTGGATGGGACAATGCAAAAATGAAGATAACTGGACGATATTTAACCTGTGTACATGGACTGTGAGACTCCATAGGCAGCCGCGCCGGCCACAGCGAGTAATTTCAATCCGGTGTTCATTCCCTTCGGCGCTTTGCCGAATTGTCCTGCAAGATCGTTCAACTTGCTCTGCGCCATTGTTTTATCACGGATTTTTCAATATCAAAAGTAAAACTAAACGATATATTGATAATATCAAAAGTGTTTTCGCTTTGCCGACAAAAAAACGTGTGCGTAAAGATCCGGAAAAAAAATATATCTCGTGCGTAACTATCGACGAAGAGACCCGGCCACCGGCGTGGACGCACGAACGATGCGCGAGAGACGAAGACGACCGAACTGAGTGTGTCCCGAAAAATTCAAAATGGCCGTCTTGTATGTAATATCCCGGAATCCCACGAGATGGCACTCTGCATCGACGGGTTTTCGAACGTATTGAAAATTAATATAATTGTTCACAGAACATTTTTAACTGTCGATGGAGTACTTAGTGTTGAAACTTATTATTGTCAATTTTAATAATATACTTTACTTTAAAAATGGTATTAATATCATCAACTACGTTAAAAATTAAAATATCGATCGTCCGTTTTACGATTCTCGCTTAAGAGCTCTGACTTTACGCAATCCTCATTCTCGATCATTTAATCCGTATTTTTCATTTTATTTCAACGCATTTTGCAACGCGATCCATAGTGACAAATGAATAATTCGGAGAGGATACTTCGAACAAAAACAATATTGCACGTAAGATTCATATTAATCGGAGATACCTTAATTAGACGTTGGAAAAAGGTTCACCAATAGATAAATTTCAAGTAGAAAAAGCTACGATTAGGAACCTGAGATCCGTTATAAAAAAGAGATAAACGTTAATGCGCCGCCTGAAGCTAATCTCTCGCCAAAATCGGCTTGTTTTGCTGATTAATAAAAAAATCGAATTTATTGTTAGCGCTTTTAAATTATTTATTAATTTTTTTTAGAATTTTACACGTTTGAATGATCATAGACACAAATTCTCAGTATGATGTAAGTACAGCGCTGCTCCATTTCTCATTTTGACTTTCACGTCCCCTGTAATTATTTTTTTGTTCTCTTTCATCGAGGCAACTATACTTAAAGCATCTCTGATTTTTTTTTTCTAAATTCCTTTGCATTCCTTCTATTTTTGATATTCGATTTAGTTGAAGATTTCAAATGCCGGATATCTTCACTGCGACTCCATTGACGAATTTCTATCTAATTAATTAGACAATTAACGTCTAATTACAAAAAAAATCGAAATCTCGTAAAGCTTAATTTTTACGTGAAATCGTTGTAAACGTGTCACGAGACATTTTCAGAATATTATACACATCGAAGCGTTTTTGGTGCGCCATCTGCGATCGTTCTCGCAACAACGAAAAGTGACGGTTGAAACGTTATGTATGCATGTGTGTGAGTGTGAAAATTGGACAGGGGAAGTGAACGAAGAGGGCCTCTGGGACGCGCGCGCGAGAGTTCGTGCAGCATCTCTCGGCAATCGTGTTTTTAACCCTTTCGTCACGCGAGTAACAGCAAAAAGCGAAGATTATTTTTAATTCATTCGGTGAAACAAAGATTACGAAGTTTCGGAAGGGGATCGACAGTGATACCGCGATGTGGTCGATCCCGTTCCCGCCGCCCCGCGGATTCTCACCGAACCGGCCACACAATAAGCGAGAGTAGCCAAACGACAAGAGTGTGCGACCAAAGAGTGTGAGAGCTCTCTCGATCTCGCTCGGGCTCTCCTTCATAATCAAGCATCGGTGCACTCGATATAAAGAAAAAAAGAAAACAAAAAAAAACCCAAAAAAAAAACCACACCCCAAAGTACAAAAAACATCGCAGGAGAACTTGGAGTTCATATAAAAGATAAAAAAATGTACTAAAATTCATTGAATTCGATAAACAAAGGACGCGCGTGGGAATAGACGCGGTTGTGTTAATTTCATATTTCGATTAAATCGAAAGAGTGTTATGAAAAAAAAAAAGTTAATCATCCCCGATGTATGCAACGGGGTTGATTGTTAACCAGCGGACTTTGGTGACGCTAAAAAAACGAGTGTCGGTAAAAGCGGTGTGAAAAAAAAAAAAAAAAAGTTTAAAAGGGTGAAATAGTGACGATTTTTTTTTGTTTTCGAAGTAATCGAAGGTTAAAAAAAAATAATACAAATTTAATCTCGCGATGCCAGCGAGCCGTGTAGTGGCACGAGGATCGGGAGCCGGAGCGCGCACAGTGGAGTCAGCAGCCGGAGCAGCAGCTGATTGATACAAAATGTCCGTAGGCTCGCGTAGCACGTTAGCCGGCGCGACGGCATCGTGTCGTTCGGTCGACCAGGCGCTCACGGACTCCCACAACCTCACCTCCAGCATGTATCGCGCAAAATTATAATTGACGGAGAAAAAAAAATGGCGTCTACCAACAAGACGTAACGGAACAATCCTCGCATTTCCTCGTGTTTAATCGTAAAGAGTAAAAACGTCGGATGCGAAATAATATCGCAAAAAAACGAACGAAACTCGTGAGAAATTAATAAAATAAATAAATGTCGAAGAAATGAAAAGCGCGAGGATAAATGAGTGTCCGGCGATTCTACAAGTAGTGCAGCAGCGGCAGCAGCTGATTCGAACAAAATGGTCGGATGCACTGTGGCTTGCCGGCAAAAAAAAATATCTCGTTAGCCGTTGCGAATAAATGCGGGCGATTTAATTGATCCGCGATGCCAACGATAATCGCGTGCGAGAGACTCAAATTCGATGTTTTATTCGTAAACTCCTCGGAGTATCGAACAGTAGAGAGCGTTTATGAACGAAGTGAATATTGTTTAGTTTTTTTTTTTTTTCTTTTTTTTTTTTCGTCACTGTGCGTGCGAAACATCGAGAGATTAAATAGTTAAAAGAGGTTTCGAAAGGAAACCCGACGTCGTCGCGAGTACCGCGGTGAGAGCAGAGGACAAAGAATACACGAAGATTCCCCGTCTACCTGAGGAACGCGCGGTGTGCCCCCTCCCCACCCGATAAACTTTGTATCACAAAAATTGTTCGCGATTAATAAAAAGACTATAGAAAACAGAAAAAACAACAAAGTTTTATTCGATATTCGAAGAATTTATTTGTAAAGACTGTAAAATGCGTTGTTAAGTGAGAGAATTATTAAAAAAAAAAAAAATAAGAATAATAATAATAACGAAAATGTATTCGATATCGTCGCGCAATTGGGTCGTCGTTCATTATCGATGAACGATGGACAATCGTCACGCGAGAGAGTAGCCGAGAGCCGGAATAGTCAGTGACTATTCTGTGGCTCGAGCGCGAGAAACGATAAATAGGAGGAAAACAAACAAAAAAAAAATAAAAAAAACACGGAATTTAAGAAAAGACGTTGAGAGAGAGAACGATGAACGCGGAGGCTCAGCATGAACGGCAGAGAATCGGCCCGGCAAAATGCCAGCGAGTCGATCACAGAACCGCCGCGATTGCGAGCGCTATCGCTGGCGGGAATTCCGTTCACGACGATGGATCCTCTCGTATCCTCGTCGACACGAGGAAAATCAAGAAGGAGCGAAATTGCGTCGATGGGACGAACGAGAATGGCAATGAACACGCCGTCGAGACTTCCGTCGCTGGATCGTCGGAAAATGGTCATCAAAATTCCCGGATCGGCGTAAACAATACATCGAGAAATATACCCAATGGATTTCATCCCCGCGACGCTCTGCAGGAAATAATTGTCGCGAAATTGGGACAAAACGTTTCCGGTGCCGAAAATTCCAACAAAAATGACAAACTTCGTCTGATGATCGAGGACAGTCTTAGGTTTGTGAAATCGATTATTTTTATAACATTTTTTTAAGTATTTGTTATTGTTATTAATATTATTAATATTAATCATTAAATAATTATAATAATACGTATATTATAATATTATGGTAATAATTAATATTAATTATATATTATAAGTAATTAGTTAATTATTAATTAATTATTATTATTAACTAATCGTGAAAACGCGGAAAAAAATTATTAAAAGCAAAAAAAATATAATAATGTATAGTATGCAATGAACAAATAACAAAATAAAATAGAATTAAAAAAAATGGAAAATTACAACAACAAAAAAAGAGAATAAGGAAAGAAGAACGACAAATAATCGATTTTTTTAACACTAAAAATCATAAAATAATAACGGAATCAATACATTTCCAAAAATGAAATTCAAAGATTTGCACAATACTTCGATAACTGAAACTTATCAGTTTATCAATAACGTTTTTTGTGGTTTCGACAACAGTGAAGAGTCGAAAAACCGGGTGCAAGAGATATATCTCCAAGTGGAGAAGCTGAAGACGGAAGAAAAGCTTTTTCTCTATCTGCGGCTTCCGGGATGTTTGACGAATGCCGGCGGCGGTGTGGATCCTCTGAGACAACCACTGAATCCTCTGGGTAATCGTTACGAGATCCATCAGACGATAATGTGGATAAAAACTCATCTCGAAGAGGATCCCGACGTCTCACTGCCGAAGCAGGAAGTTTACGACGAATACAAGTTGGTTAAACTTTTTTTAAAATCGCGCATTACTAATCGATGTTTTCGCATTTCTCGATCATTTTTTATCGATCATTCGTGAAAATATATATTTTTTTCTTTTTCAGTATGTTTTGCTTAAGAAACTCCATGAAGCCGCTATCGACGGCGGACTTTGGTAAGGTAATGAAACAAGTTTATCCGCGCGTGAGACCTCGGAGACTCGGTACCCGCGGTAACTCGCGTTACTGTTACGCCGGAATGAGGAAAAGAGTCAAATTGGATACCCCAACATTACCCGCGGTTACGGACGGCACGGCGGTAGGAATATTTCAATATAAAAACGAAAATCCGACTATCCGAAAAAAAAAAAAAAAAAAAAAAAAAAAAAAAAAAAAAAAAATGTTATTGAAAAAAAAAAGTCACTAATCGATAATCACAACGATGTTTTCCAATCGTCTAAAACATTATAAATAATTGAGATCTTCTGAAAACGATTTTTTTTTTTTTTTTTTTTTTTTTTCAATAAAAATAATTAAAAATAATTTTTAATTATGAAATCATTGAAATTAATCGTATTTATTTCTTAACACGATGTTTTTTCGTCGTTTCGCGTATTAATAATACGATTTTTTACAGGCCGACGATTTCGAGGAGCCGATTACGGAAGAAATGCTCGGAGCCGCGTCGACGTTGATCAGAGAATGGGCTGAGAGTTTGTTGAAGATGAAATTTTCATCGCTTAGCGCGCTCGCGCGTCATTTAGTTGATAATCTTCGGGTGGACACGCGATCGCTCGCAGCTGTTTGCATTCTGAGCGCTTCCGGTGACGCGCAATCCTCGAGCAACAATAAAGGTTTGCGAATAAATTTCTCATTTCCGTAAAATCGTATTCTACGTTTACATAAAAATCCATTGAATTATTATTAAAAAAAAAAAAAAAAAAAAACGAATTTCAACAAAAATCAGTTTCAGAGACATCGCCGAGTCTGTCGGTGACACCGGTGGCTGGAAAACCCGGTAACAAATTGCGCGAGGCGCAGCTACAGTTGCAGCGAAAGCTTCAGCAGCGCGAACACACGAGAGATCAGAAATTGCTGTCCTGCAAGGAAAAGCCATCGGAGAGTCCAACAACGCCGACAACAACGACAACATCGTCATCGCGCTCTTCGTCTTCGATCGGAAGAGGCTGCAAGAAGAGCAAAACGAGTCAATCGCCGCATTGCCAAAGCGCAACAGCCGCGATAGCGACAACGGGACCATCGCCGAGATCGTTGTCGCAGCCGGCTGCGGCGGCGAGTCCGGCGCGGGCGCGGAAGCTTCCGAGATCATCGAGTCAAGCCGCTTCACCTCAACTAAACTGTGATAATACGTCGAATACGAAAAAAGAAATAGATCCGTTGACTTCGAGATGTTGGACGCCGAGTGAGTTGCCGAAGCAGCCGTCGAAGAATTCCCGAAAGCGGGTGAGTCTCGAGTTGAATCGTCAGTCGACGGAGACGAGTCCGGAAAAGCAAGCGAAACTCGCGACGGAAAATACCGAAACGCATAACATCCAAAAATTATCATCGCCCCGTAAACCCGAAAAAATAAGCGTAGTACTGCCGGCTAATCTAAAGATATCGAAAACCGACGATATCTCAAATGCGAAACGTATCGCGAGAACGAAAGACGTGGAAAAAATAACGAACGGACGTTATCAGGAGAGTCGTCTCGAGGATAAACTTTGTACGATAGATCCGGACGCTCTGGACGATTATCTGAACGGTGGTAACAATTCTCAAGAACAGGAAGAAGAATTGTTGCAATACTTTCAACAGAGCAGTTCATCGAGTTCCGAGGCGGAAGCAACGACCGCGAGTAACGTACTGTCGAATCTCGAAACCGATCAAGCGTCGCGATCGGACAAAGTTTCACAGTTGCGTCTGATACTCCAACAGAATCTCAAAGCCGTTGTGCGCCCGCAGAATTCCGTGGAAACCGAAAGCACGACGACGATGACTGCGGCGCGTTGCGAAACGCCGATTGTCGAGATAAAAACTCCGGTGATTACGAAACAACAGCAGCAACAGCAACACGACATCGTCTTACCGATCTTATTGAATCATCACGCGAATCAGACGAGCGGCACTCGTCGTCGCGTCAGTTTCGAGACGAGTGTCGTGGAGCAACAAATTAACAACAATTGCGCGATTGGCAATTCATCGTTAAGCAGCACTGTCCCCCAAAGTCCGAATACGCGACGGAGAACTTTCAATTTCACGCCTATATCTCCCGGTCCTCATTCGCCGATAAACGGCCGCGCGGCATCGGCATCAAAGCCCAATTCGGCGAATGCGAGTCCATTCGTGTCGCCGAGAAACACACCGGTGCCGCGATCGCGCAGCAATCTCCAAGGCGGCGTTTGCCGATCGCGAGGAAATCAGAAAAGTCTCGCGAGATCGATAAGCTGCAGCGTTCAATACACCGGCATGAGAAACGAGACTTTCGTCGTACCGACGAGCAACGCGGACAACACACGCATCACTTCCGTATCGGCGATAAATTGTCCGAAAAATAGCGCCGAAGTGCAGACCGGTAATCACGTTAACCGATTGCAAACCGGCGACGCGACAGAGGAACGCAAATTGTTGACTACCGGTTGCGGCGTCCAATTTCTCGCCGGCGGCGATTTGAATCCACAGAAACAATTGCTAATCAATTATCCGAGTCAAGAAAACCTTCAAGAGATCAAAAACGTTTACGGAACCGTTAGCAACGCCGTTGTTGGACATCAATCGAGAAACAGCCAACCGGCTGCTGCCGATCAGGAGATCAGCGAATTGTTCAACGGCGCTGCGGTCAAACCGCAATCCTTCACGACTGAGCAGTTGTTTTACCGATCGCAATCGGTACCGCTTCACAGAATGGTCAATCCGACTTTGATGTCGCCGATCGGCAGTCATCAGCAGTATATCGCCGGTTTTCATGGGCAAAATTTCAATAACTCGAGCAATAGCTCCATCGCTCCCACACCGGTCCCCAGCGAGTTTAACGATTTTGGCGCTATGACCGGCGATCCCTATCTATTGGACGATGTCGATGCCGGTTTTATAGCCGACGAACCGCAATTTTTGATGGAAGACAAAGAGAGCATTACGAAGATACTGAATATACTTGACGAAGAGGGACGACTGACGATTATGCCGGAAAATCCACCGACCGAAGAGAATCTTATCGAAGGAGGATTGTCGATATCGATGCTGGAAGCTAACATTCAACCGGAAGTTATTCTCGATCCTGCGGCTGTTTTGGATCCCTCCGTTGGTCTTGAAAAGATAATCGAGTCGCGATCCTATCCCAACACTCCGTTGCCGATCGTCGCGAACAATAATTATACCGGTCACGGATTTACCGAAGACAATAGCAACGGCTCGCGATCTTATCCATCGACGCCGCTGCACGCTATTGCTCCGCAGGACGTTTATCGCGAGAGCAACGAACCGATGCTTTCGAGTCCGACGCTGAATTCGCTGAATCTTCGAAGCGACAACGGCGAGAACGTTGTCGTCGAGAACGTTTGTCGCAACGTAAACGAACTATTGGAACCGAATTTTCTCGTTGATAATGAAAATGAAACCGACGATCTCGGGACTCTCGACAACTTCGAGGCACTGCAGGACGTTGACTCGCTGGCGCCGCTGTTCAACGAAGTTACGGATAATAATAATCGATAAACTTTTTTTTCATTTTTTTTTTTTTTTTTTTTTTTTTTTTTTTTTTCGATTATTATTCCGATCGATTATTCGCGGATGAACCGAATGACAAAAGTGATGTGTTTTTTTTTTATTTCACGCGCGCTACGCGCGTTTCTTCTCTACAGCCGAAGTGTGTCGATCGTTCGACGGAGAACATGATTTTTTTTTTTTTAAAGGACACACCAACGTGTGTAACGTCAAAAACGGACAAATGACTCACTGCCACGAAATTATTCGCAATTTTGTCGTTTTTTTTTTTTTTTTTTTTTTTTTTTTTTTCTCGGGGAAATAAACTGTAGTGAGACTAATTGCGAGGAGCGAGAAGTTGAACGCTACTCGTCTCTCCCCGCTGCTATCCAACTTTTTAACATTCGAATGGAAGAAAAAAGAAAAATGGAAAATTCGAAAAAAAAAAAAAAAAAAACAAAAAAAAAAAGAATAATGATAACTAGTATTTTCCGAACAGGGAACTCGCGCGATTATCATACTCTCGTGATAAATATGATGACCCGAGGATCCCTGACGAGGCTCGTGATCCGATTGTAGACTTGTCTTTCTTTCGTCTTTTTGTTTTTCATTTTTTTTTTTTTTTTTTTTTACTATTACTTTCTATCAATTGATACGCTGGTAAAGAAAAAAAAAACTGTTTTACTCGATATTTAAGGTAGAAATAGTCGAGATTTGTGAGAACGAACGATGTTTGCGAGCGTCGAGAGCGAACAAAAAAAAAAGTGGAATTTTTTTTTTTTTTTTTTTTTTCTTTCGATTTTGTGTACAAATTAATTTGTAGGTAACGTACGAAGTTTCAAGGAAGCGGCGACTGTTTCTTTTTTTATTTTTTATTTTACTCGAACAATTGAATTAATTAAATTTATAAAATGCCCTGACAAACAAAAAAAAAAAAACAAAAACGTATTCGCGTGTTGAGAAATTTTTAATGACTTACGTGCCTTTCGATAAATGTAAAACGCGTTGGGCTGTCCGCTGCTTTGATTGTACGTTTTCTTTTTTTTTTTGCATTTTATTCAAAGCATCAATCGATTCGTCAATTGTCCTATTTTTATCGTCGATCTGTCAATGAAATGTTAGCTTCCAAGCAAAACAAACAGATTTTTAACGCTGGAAACGTTGTTTTTTTTTTTTTTTTTTTTTTTTTTTTTTTTTTTTTTTTAATCGCTACGAACAAAGTATATTCGAAAAAACGAAAGTATAAATCGACGATGTACCAGAAAAAGTATTAGTTTCAAATTTATCTGTGTCGAAGAGAGCGAAAGAGAGAGAGTGAGAGAATGGGGGAGAAAAACATTCTTTTTGCATCGTCGCTGAGTATATTAAACGCGAAGGAGTTAAAGATAGTTTTTAAAAAATTGAAATAAAAAATTAAAAAAAAAAAAAAAAAAAAACAAAAAAAAACCAAAACCAGAAGCAAACACCGTATAACCGTTTTTACACGCACAAAACTTAATAGCTGTGTACCAATTCGATGTAATCGTAACGTCGAAGAAAAAAAAAAAAAAAAAAAAAAAAAAAAAAAAAAAAAAAAAAAGACGCACGATCTGTTGGAATATAAAAAAAAAAGAACAGTGCATAGTCAGTAAACGAATAAACATGAAGAAAAAACCATTTTTAAATAAAGATAAACAGTGTGTTCGTAGGTAGAGAGGTATAATTCGGGGCCGACGATCGCATCGCAAATTGTTTTTTGGTGTCACTAGGACTTCAACAGTTTCTTAAAGGTTTTGCTGGTAACGGGAACGAATTAATTCAACGAGCTTAAAAAAAAAAAAAAAAAAAAAAAAAAAAAGAAAGAAATAATAATAATAAACACAAAACATCAATTTGTACGTAAACTTTTGAAATTTTTTGTAAAACTTAAGATAATTATCGTTCAGTAGTTCAACAGAGGGCATTATTGATTGCGACGATTAGAGATATTCGAGAGCAATATTCAAAGGCGATCCGATCGTTCCAAGTGACTTCATTTTTTTTTTTTTTTTTTTTTTTTTTTTTAAATACCGTTTTTCACGATTCAACATTTTTCTCATAACCGAAGCGACAAATTTTGACAAATCACTGCCCTAATCGCGAGCTTGTGAAGCTATAAAATAAAAATAGAAAAAAAAAAAAAGAAAATGAATAAATAGAAAAGAAATGAAGTCACGAATTATCCACTCGTTTAGCGAATCGTGTTGCATGTGAAATAGAGATCGATAAACGAATTAGAAAAAAAAAAAAAAAAAAAAACAACTCACAATTACTCAGTACTATAATCGATTATTAGAAGATGAAACAAAACAACAACAACAACAAAAAATCACAATTTTTAAAATACGAGGGCGACGTACTGGCGAATTTAATTAATCATCAACGCGATGGCAAGAATAATAATGATCTTTAGGCAATCGTAGATCCCTTTCGATCGCGAAGTTATTGTTATTATTATTATAGTTAAATATTAAAATCGATGAAGTAACTTATAAGTCACGACGTTCGATTTTTTGTCAATAAAAAAAAAGAAGCTACTCGATGAAATTTCTCAATCGGGTTTGACGATCGACTGAATAATAATGAAAAAAAAAAAAAAAAAAAAACGATATTAAATCGATGATTCGTGAGATCTGTGATCAATGATTGCCTGTCGAAAAAATAATAAAAAGATCAACGCCCGCGTCGAATCGCCACGAGAGTCTATCGGGTAAACTCCTTGCGCGCGTTTTATTTCCTCAATTAACTTTCCGCTCCTTTCAGATCGAAGCAAATTTTTTTTTTTTTTTAATTTAATAAAATTTAATTGGTGATCGTTTCGCGTTCGGGAAAGCGGTCTTTCCTCCTCGCGTACACTTCATCAATGAAATTTGAGCTCAAAAAAAATTTCAGTATTATTCGATAAAGACTCTGCGTTTCCTCGTGTTATGTTCAATAATAACAGAAAGAAAAAAAAAAAAAGAAAAAAAAAATTTGATGAAAAAAAAAAAAAATGCCAAGAAAAATTTCAAAAAAAATGCCCTCGTCAATCCAAACAGTTCGAGTCCCAAGTGCATAATATAAAACGGTCGAAAAATACGTCTCAAACCCGATTCCTAGTTGTAAGAATCGCGTTTTACGCCTTTTACTTTAAACGATTCAGCTCTTCGCGTTTCATATTTTTTTTTTTTTTAATTATTAATAATTAATCACTTAATCGTTGATTTAGTAAACTGTGATATTTGCGCGAGTGCTTATTGTATCTTGTATGTGTCTATCCGCATGTACATAATGTTTTTTTTTTTTTATCTCAATCCCCTATCTCTTCAATTTTATTTTTACAAAGTTTCGTTAAAATCGACATCTGCCGCGTGGGAGTAAAAAAAAAAAAAAAAGAAAAAATAAAAAAAAAAATAGTAATCGTAGATTTGAATGTCAAGCCTCGATATTAGTGAACCCCGCAAGAATTCGGAGGTCCCTTTCCTGCTCAGTGCCGATTGACAATGATTTTCATTTTGATGAAAAGAAAAAAAAAAAAAAAAAAAAAAGCCATTTCCGCCGCCTTTTACGGGTGGGAAAGGACTCCGATATCCAAGTAGTTTGCACAACGAGTGTAACACAAATTCACAGAAACACAGAAAAAACAGACAAAAACACATACATAAAACATATACACTTAGTTATGAATAATGAAGATTGTTTGAACGTTCGTACACATCGTAGAGACGACAAAAAAAAAAAAAAAAGAAAAAAAAAGAAAAAACGTGTAGGTAGGAAATATACAAAAATGTACGATGTATAAATATGAAAAAATATATATAATTTTGTATAATTTATAATTACTATTTGACGATAAAATAAAATGTTAACATTGTATGGCCTAATCGTCGATTATATCATTTCTTTCCCCTTTTTTCATTTCGCAATTTCGTAAAAAAAAAAAAAAAAAAAAAAAAATTTTTTTTTTTTTTTTTTTAGACAATACTATAGCTGAGGATAAAACAAAGCGACGAAATATTTCCTTACTGTACAAAATTTATTCGCCGTTCAATCGCACATATTATTTATATAATAATATATCTCACAATGAATAATATATTCTATAAAACCGCGACGACGGTTAAGATGTTTCTCGTGTGGTTGCGCTGAGAGAACAAGCGATACAATCGAGGAACGGAAAAAAAAGAGAGAAAAAAAAAAAAAAAAAAAAAGAGGTTTCACGCGAATTTTACTAACGACGAATATCATTGTTTTACGTTGCGGTGCGCTAAAGTCCCGACAGGCGCGGCACACTTTTCGCCGTATATTCGATATTCTTAACTTGTATCGTTGATTCATTGAATTGAAAAAAAAAAAAAAAGAAAAGAAAAAAATGTTTCAAAATAGAATAGATTCGGCGCTCTTCGTCTCATTTTTTTTTTTTGTTTTTTTTCTTAACATTTACAAAACATTCGACGGAACCTCGATAATCGGTGGCGTTCTCGACTCGTTCGACAATTCCGTCTGCGTTTTTTTTCCGTTAACGATTGCCTGCACGTCCTCGAGATCGAGAGTTTCGTATTTGAGAAGCGCGTCGGCAAGTAATTTGTGTTCTTTCGAATGAGCCTTCAGTATGGTCTTCGCGCGTTCGTAGGATTCCTAAAAAGAACGACGATATTTCGAAGATAAGATTATAGAATTTCCGGTATTTCGATAAAAATAATTTTCTCGAAGAACTAAAAATCAATGGACGGGTTACCGACCTGCAAAAGTCTTTTGACTTCGCCGTCGATAAGCTCATTGGTACTCGGACTGTATTCCGATCCCGGGTTTCGGCTTTGATTAGGATCGACGTGAGATCTGAAGCCAACTTTCTCCGACATTCCGAATTGCTTTACCATACCTTCGGCGATTTGTGTAGCGTACTGAAAAAAACAAAAAAATGTTATAATCGATTCGATAAATAGACAATGTTATTTAATTTTTTAATTTTTTTTTTCTAATACCTCGAGGTCTTTGGACGCTCCGGTTGTTACTTTGTCGGGTCCGAAAATAAGTTCTTCAGCGGCTCGTCCGCCCATCATAGTGTCCATTTTTGCTAAAAGCTCAGCTTTCGTTATGTGATAAACATCCTTAGCTGGTAGATACGAAGTCTAAAATATCGACGATACAACAATTATTAATAATAATGACTAATTATTATTGATAAAAAATGACTCGTTAACGTTTAACAAAAAAATTAAAAAAAAAGTAAAATAAAAAATTAAAATACTTAATTAATAATCAATAATTAAAATTATTGATTAAATTTAATTATTACTGATAAATTATTGCATTTGTTATTTGATTAATAATAAAATAAAATTCAATTATCGATTATTAATTAATTTTATAATTTTTTTTTTTTTTTTTTAATATTAAATACGATATATCAATGAAAATATATTTCTCGGAGATTTCTTGGCGTAAATAATTATATTTACGTGTCCGAGCGACGGTCCCCGTGGAATAATGGTAACTTTGTGAAGAGGCGTCGAATCTTTCGTGTAAAAGGCGACGAGCGCGTGTCCGCCTTCGTGATAAGCGGTAACGCGATTGACTTCGTCATCGGGCATTCTGCCTTTGCCTTCGGGACCGAGAATCACTTTGTCTCGCGCCCTCTCGAGATGTTGCATCGTAACGAAATCCGCTCCTTCGATTGCCGCCTTCAGAGCCGCTTGATTAACCATATTCTCGATATCCGCGCCGGTAAAACCGGTCGTACAACGCGCCAAATAATCCACATCGACGTGCTTCGTCAGTATCTTCTTCATGTATAAATTTATTATCTCCTTGCGGCCGTTGTAGTCCGGTGTGCTGACGTATATCTCGACATCGAAGCGTCCCGGTCGCATCAGCGCTTTGTCAAGATCGTCGCGTCTGTTCGTCGCCCCGAGAACAATGACGCCTTCGTTCTGATGAAAACCGTCCATTTCCGAGAGCAATTGATTTATCGTTTGATTGGCATACGGATGAATAACGGAGTTCGTGCGTCTCGAGCCGACGGAGTCAATCTCGTCGATGAATATCACGCAAGGCGCGCGTTCCTTTGCCGCTTCTGTTAAAAAGATTTATCGGTTTACAAGAGAGAAAAGTCCGGTCGGCGAATACTTTTCTGCGGAGTGTTTCCTTTTTTTTTTATCGTATTTAAAAAAATTTAAAAAAAAATGACAAATGACAAAATCGAAAATCGAATACTTACTGAATAAATCGCGAACCCTTCGAGCTCCTTGACCGACGAGAATTTCGTCGAATTCGGGTCCAGCGGCGTGAAAAAATGGGACACCAGCCTCGCCGGCTACCGCACGGGCGAGAAGAGTCTTTCCGGTACCCGGCGGTCCAACGAGAAGAACACCTTTCGGCAATTTACCACCGAGAGCTGAGAACTTTTCGGGATTCTTGAGAAACTCGACGACGTCTTTGAGTTCCCGTTTAGCTTCGTCCACCTTTATCGGGTTAAATTTTTTTTTTTTTTTTTTTTATACTCAATTAATATTTTTTTGGTATCGTAAAAAAAATAAAATAAAATTTTTATCGTCGAATTTACCCCTTTGACGTCGTTGAACGTAACGTTGATCTCCTCGGGATTGACAATACCGTTTTTACCGATCTGAATCCTAAATACACTTCCGTTTGCACTCGCTATTCGGAAAAAAATGTTTTCGTTATTTTTATTAAATGATTTATCGAAACTGAAGACAAGCTGTGCAAATTAAAATCTTTTGATAAAAAAAAAAATAAAAAAATTGAAAAAAAAATTGAAAAAAAAAGAAAAGAATTCTCAATAATTTAATTAGTCGAGAAACAAAATTATGAGACTTGGTAATCACGTCAACGGCTCAAAACATGGAAAACCTAAATTACAGGGATAGTTTACGGTATTATAAGAGAAAGAAAAAAAAATTTTTAAAAATGTGAAAATATTGGTTAATTGGGTTTCAATACTAACATTTATACACACCCATGATAGATATGAGAATGACGAAAGCAATTCCGGTCATGACCACCTGCTGGATAATTTTAAGCCAGCGGATAGTACGACCGGGTGCCTTGCGACCATTCCCAGCAAGATAGCCCTCGGCGAACGCAACTTTCGTTCTCATCTTCTCGTCGTTCGTCAAGTCGCGATAGTTGAGAAGTGTTTTAAGATTTTCGTGATTCACCTGATCGAGTGTCATCGCCAATTTGGCGTCCTAAATCACAATCGCTCATTGATAAATCGAATAGCGCGGAAATTTTCCGAAAAAAAAAAAAAAAAAAAAAAAAAAAAAAAAAGATCGAAATTTTTTCGCGATACCTCGTAAGACTTCGAGAGCCCAATCCATTTTTTGAGTCTTCCGGTGAGGGTGGGATTTCTCTCGATCTCCGCTTCGATGTTTCTGTTAGTCTTGAAGTTTCTTACCCACAAATCGCGCGGATGAGGTCGCGAATTTTTACCATTATCGAGAGTGCATCTTATAACCGGAAGTATAATAGGTTCGGACAGTGGTGAGCATGGAAAGCCTCGTTTGTTCTCCGCGAAAGTGGAACCCGAGATATACGAGACTCTCCATGGTCCACGTTTTTCCAGAGGTCTCGACAGCGATCGAACGAGCAAATCGTTCAGCTGTAGTTCCGTGCAATTCTTTGCTGCCTGCGTGGTGGTAAATAATCATTTTTTTTACACGACATTGTGTCGTATATCAATGAATATATAACACATAATATATAATATATATAATAATAAAAAATTTATTATATAATATTATTATATACATCTATATATTATTATTATTATTATTATTATTATTATTATTATATTATATATTAATAAAATATAATATCTATTGTATATTATTAATATATAATTTTTTTTTTTTTTTACAAAATTATTATTTCGTAGTTAAAAATTGAAAAAAAAAAATGTAATAATAATTATTTTCGTAAGCTGTTTCAATTAAGCATTTTTTTCGTGCATTTTATAAATCGTCAAAAAAATGTGCGTAAAATTTGTCAATTTTGTTCACAAGTTAAAAAATATTACTTTTCGAAACTGCATTGATTGATGTAGGAATCTCGAAATTTTATGTGAAACTTTGTTAATAATTTTGAAATAAAAAGTTATGTGTTTCCCTCGAGTTAAATTTGACTTTATCGCATACCTCGTGGAGGCTCTCGGGGCACAGATCGTCGGATCCGGCGCGTACGTTGTTATCATCGCGTCTCTTTATTCTCGTCGATATCGATGATGTTCTCGGCGTGAATGCCGAAGTCAGTTGGGTCAGGTGGTACAATACCTGATAAAAAATCGTCGTTTATCGATGTTACATTTTTTTTTTTTTTTTTTCGTTTGTTTTACGATATATCGCGTGCGCATATATATAATTCATGGTATGTATGCATATATATGGTATCGTTATGTAGATTAAATTGTATATACTAAAGTTACGAGAATTTTGATCGCGGGGGTTATGGGACGTTTCGAGAAACTATGAAAAACTTTTTTTTTCGCGTCTCCTCGGCACTTCTGACAGTTCGTAAATGCGCTATCTCTGTATCGACGATATATTTGCAATCGCGAGACAATATGACGAAACAGTGACTTTAAAAATATAAGAGTACGCGCACGAGAGCATTGTAGTAGCCTTGCATCACTTACCTGATTATGAGATTGCAGCGAAATCATCTGGATAATATTTTTAGCGACGAATACGTCCGTCAGCTGATGCGCAACCCGATTATATTTTTCACTTCAATCCTCGCCGCGACAAATGGTTTTTACTTTTTTTTTTCTTAACCTTTATACCGTTTTTTTTTTTATTTCGTTAACTTCGTGTCGTGTTGCGAGATTTCGCAGCCGTGCGGAGAGCACGGTACTCGCGTTATTTTTTATTTTTTTCTATTCGACGTTACACGAGAGATATCTCTGTCTTCGTTCCACCGATCGTCCACTGACTTACAATCCTCACCAGGATTGTCAACCCTCACCGGTTAAACCATACCGTTCTTTTTGCCAATGTCCGTTCCGCGACAAAATGAAACTGTTTTTTTACTGCAAATTTTTCTCCTTCTCCACCCCGACGAATTCACGTGTTTTATTCGCCACGCCAATACGCAAAAGACAATTTTTATCGCGTATATACATGTAGAGTAATTGACGCAGTGCTGAGCAAAAATCCAAAGATGGCGTCGCAATGCATAACGAAAATTTTGATTGGTCGAATGAACGTCACAGCCGTCCAATCGCAAGGCTCGATCGGCGTCACGAAATCAAAGTGCAAAACAAAAATCGATCTCACGTTTGCATCATTCGAAGAAAAAATGTTACACCGGCAAACACGATTGATCAAGAAGCAAAGATAAAAGTTGACATAATACGAAGAAAAATTATTCGCTAATTTACGAAATTCAAGGTGAGCAAATTAAAGATATTTTTCATCGTTAATTTCTAACCTCGTATTCGGGACTGACGAGCAGAGTTTCGATGTAAAACGAATTCGCGAGTGTCATACATCGATAAAAAAATCTTTAAAATAAATTATATAAAAAAAATCATCTTTGGTACAAAATTCAATGGGAATCTCTCAAAATTCTGTTCGTTTCGTAATTTCTAACCTAAAAATTTGCGACTGACGACTCGCCGCACGTAAATTCAATAATTATCCGAATCGTCAATATTCTCGAAATTTTTTATTTTTCAGATTTCCTAAAACATCCGCCGACTAAAAAATTGATTCCGCGTCAAAGATGTTTCAAAGATTGCCGAAGAAAGCTCTTCTCGTCGGTTCCCGACGTTACCACACGAGTCTTTTCCGTCGATCGACTGCTGCGGCATTTGCCGAATCGTCAAAATTTCATCCCGGCGATGTATTTCACGGTTTCACCGTCGACGAAGTTTCGCGTATCGACGAGATGCATTTGGAGGCGATACGTCTGACGCACTTGACTACCGGCGCTCGCTATCTTCATTTACAGCGCGACGACAGTAACAACGTTTTTTCAATAAATTTTCGCACGATACCAAAAGATTCGACGGGTTTGCCGCACGTTTTGGAGCACACGGTGCTCTGCGGCTCCGAACGTTATCCGTGTCGCGATCCGTTCTTCAAAATGCTAAGACGATCGTTGGCAACTTTTCTCAACGCTATGACTGGTCCCGACTATACGCTGTACCCTCTGTCCACTCAAAATCCGAAAGACTATCGTAATCTTCAATCGGTATATCTGGACACAGTTTTCCGCCCGAGTCTCCGGGAACTCGATTTTCGTCAGGAAGGTTGGCGACTCGAACATTCCGATGTAAACGACAAAAATTCCCCGATAGTCTTCAAGGGCGTCGTGTTTAACGAGATGAAAGGAGTTTTCAACGAGAATCAAGCGATTTTCGCGGAAAAACTATTAAATACGATACTTCCGAGTCACACATACGCGCATTGCTCGGGTGGAGATCCTCTCGTTATACCGGAAATGACTCACGAGGCATTGGTGAATTTTCACGCGAAGCATTATCATCCCTCGAACGCGAGATTTTACTCATACGGCAATTTCCCTCTCGAAGAACATTTGAAATACATCGCGGAGCGTTATCTCGCGAAAACGAAAGCTACCGACGCTACAGCGACGATGGTACCGCCGGAAGTGCGTTGGAAAGCCCCGAAAAGGCAACACGTCGATTGCCGACCGGATCCCATGGCTGCCGATCCATCGAGACAAAGTTCCATAGCCATTGGACAACTTTGCAACGATATTACCGACGTGCAAAAGACTTTCGAACTCTATATTCTCGCGCAGCTATTGCTTAAGGGTCCGAATTCCGCGTTCTACAAGAGTCTCGTGGAAACGAATCTCGGCACGGGATTCGGATCTTTCACGGGTTACGAACCGCAGCTTCGCGACACGATGTTCGTCGTGAGTTTGCAGGGCGTGCGAAGCGACGATTTCGCAAAGATCGAGAAATCGTACGACGAAACATTGAGGAGAGTAATAGACGAGGGATTCACGAAGGATCACGTAGACGCTGTTCTTCACAGCATAGAATTGTCGGTGAAACATCAGACATCGAATTTCGGACTAAATCTGCTCTTCAATTTAACTCCCCTGTGGAATCACGACGGCGATATATTGCGATCGATGAGGATAAACGATTCGGTGAAGAAATTCACCGATAATCTCGCGGCTGATCCTCTGTATCTCAATAAACTCGTGAAGACGTATCTCCTCGACAATACTCACCGTCTTACGCTGACGATGTCGCCGGAGGAATGTTACGATTGTCGCCAAACGGCCGCCGAGGAAAAGCTTCTCAAAGAGAAATTGTCCGCTCTTAGCGACGAGGAATTAGCGGCGATCTACGAAAACGGACAGAAATTGTTGGCCGATCAGAAAAAAGAGGAAAAGGAAGTATTGCCGACGCTGAAAATCGAAGATCTGAAACCCGACGTCGAGAGATACGAAACCAAAGATACTTTGGTATCCGGTGTACCGGTGCAATTGTCGATTCAGCCGACCAACGGAATTGCCTACTATCGCGGTATCCTCAGCACAATCGACTTATCCGAAGATCTTAAAAAGCTTTTGCCGATTTTCAACAACGTTATCGCAAAAATGGGAACAAAGAGCAACGATTACCGAAGTTTCGATCGGTTATGCGAACTGAAGACCGGAGGTCTCAGCTTCTCGAATCACGTAAGCGAAACGAAAGACAGCGTCGATCGGTACGAAGAGGGAATCATTATTCAGTCCTATTGTCTCGATAAGAATGCGAAAAACATGTGGAAACTATGGGAAGAATTGTTCAACGAAGCGAAACTGGAGGATGTTAAACGTTTCGAGAATTTGGTGAAAGAGACGGCCGGCGATTTGGTAAACGGAATCGCCGATTCGGGACACGTATACGCGATGAGTAGCGCTAAAAGTTTGGTCTCCTCGTCGTCGAGACTCAAGGAAAGCCTTTCGGGTTTGGAATACGTTGGGCGCATGAAGAATTTAGCGCAATCCAACGATTTCCCGGGATTATTGGAAAAAATTCGTGAAATAAGAGAACGAATTTTGCACAAAGGAAAATTACGATCGGCGATAAATCTATCGGCGGAAAATGACGACGAGATCGTCGCCGGTATGAATGAATTTTACGGATCTCTCAGGGGAAATCCTGAAGGTTCGCGAATCATAACGGAAGGAGAAAAAGTTTCCGGGGAAAGAGACGAAAACGCCGTTCATCACGTTATGCCGTGGAGCGTTAATTATTGTTCCAAAGCCATCCAAACCGTTCCTTACACGAGTCCCGAATTTGCGGTTTTGCGAATTCTCGCTAAACTCGTGACGAATCTTTACCTCTTTCCGGAATTACGGGAAAAGGGAGGAGCATACGGCGCCGGTGCTAATTTGTCGACCGAAGGAGTATTCACCTTTTATTCATATCGCGATCCGAATTCAACGAGAACGTTGGATATCTTCGATGGAACTTACGAATTTCTGAGAGGATACGCTTTCCCTCAGAAGGATATTGACGAAGCGAAACTCGGAGTATTTCAGCAAATCGACGCTCCGGTACCGCCGGGCAATCGGGGAATTGGAAAATTCATTCACGGAACGACTGACGACGATTTGCAGAAACAAAGACTCAGACTGCGCGCAGTTACGAGAGAACAGATTCTCGAAGTGGCGGAAAAATATCTCAGACCCGGAAAAACGGGATTAAAAATTGGAAGAGCGCTTCTGGGACCGGCGAACGGAGATCTGAAGACGAGAAACTCCGAGGGATGGGATGTCTTGGAACAAGACGAGGAAAACAGGGCGACAGCTTGTTGAAAATATATCCTTACGTTGCATTAAATCTGTAAATATTTGTTAAAAAAAAAAAATTAATAAATCACTAAAATGAAAAAAAAAAAAAAAAAAAAAAAAAAAAAAAAAAAAAAAAACCTGTTAATTGCGTATTGTATTCATTTTTTGTTTATGACAAACAGAGCGGCGGCTTTTTGAAAATATATCCTTACGTTGCATTAAATCTGTAAATATTTGTTAAAAAAAAAATTTTTTTAAATCACTAAAATGTAAAAAAAAAAAAACCTGTTAATTGCCTAATTTATTAATTTTTTTTTATGATTCATTAAGAATATTCCACGAATCATTCTTCAGATGGAACTCAACGGGGATAATGAATCCAAATATTTTCGAGATGCTATCGATCTTTTTTACGAGACGCAATGGTTATACAGATTTCCGGTTACGGAAATTCTCGTCAGAAAGAGTTTTAACGAATTTCCTCGCAGTTGGATGGAGACACTTGGAAATTTGGATAATAATTCAATAAACGAGTTAATCGTCAATAAAATTACGAAGGTTTGTAGATATAAATAAAATTCTAGCGATTATAATAGTCCCGCGACGTTGGATTCTGAATTAAAATTTAAAAAAATTCTCTTTTCTTAAGCGCAATTGGCCGGAGTCTCTATTATCATTCGTGGAAAAATGCATTATTCTCGACAAATTACCGAAAATCGTAGCATCCGAAGAGTCAAATATTTTACCGAAATCATTTCGCAACGGACTCAGCGACAAGAAACAACACGAAATTTTGCAATTGGCGAATTTGGTTCATTCTCAGTGCGCGAAAAATGGGATCGAAAGTATCGTCGATCTCGGCGCCGGACTGGTAAATTTTCAAAATTCTTAGTTATTTCAGCATTTTGTGAGTAAATTTATGTTTTTTTTTTTTTTTTTTTTTTTTTTTTTTTACTATTATTTTAACTTTCGCAGGGATACGTCTGCCAACTATTGAATCATCTCTACGGCTATCGGGTTATCGGCTTCGAATCGAATCCCAAAAACGTCGACGCCGCGAAAAAGCGTCAGACGAACTTTCATCCCGAATCTGTGTCCCGAGTGCGTTATATATGCGCAAAAATCGATGAAACATCCGCCAATGATATCGAAAGATATTTAAACGAATTTGGCGAATTTACGGATAAATCATTTTGTCTCGTCGGCCTTCACGCGTGCGGCGATCTTGGAGTCAACGCTTGCAAACTGTTCGCCGATATTTCGACGGCAAAGATTCTCGTACTTTTGTCGTGTTGCTATCATAAACTTGAATTCGACGGTGCAAAAGATTTTCGTAATTTTCCCGTTTCCGAAATACTGAAAAATACGATGCAATCGTCGAGACGCCATTGCGAAGAATTTTTTCAACGACCTTTTTTCCGATTAGCGTCCCAAGAGCCCGCGGAACGTTGGGATAATATGTCCGAAGTCTCGCATCGAGAACACGCTTTTCACGTTCTCGCGCGAGCGGTTTTGGAACTCTATGCGCAGAAAAGTACGTATCGTAAAATATTTTTTAAAAATTAAAGGTTTTTATAGCAAAAAAAAAAAATGAGAAATAGCGATTTCGTAGTATAAAAAATTCAATCTTTTTTTGAGTAATGATTTATTTTCGCAAAAAAAAAACGTATAGAAGAGCGCATTTTCAAAGTACGTATCGTGGAATATAAAAAAAAATTAAAGGTTTTTACAGCAAAAAAAAAAAAAAAAATGAGAAATATCGATTTCGTAGTATAAAAAATTCAATCTTTTTTTGAGTAATGATTTATTTTCGAAAAAAAATCGTATAGAAGAGCGCATTTTCATTTCTCATAAATTTCTGACTGACCGCAGTAAATTCTCGAGTTGCGATACATCAGTTAAAAATTTATATTTTTTCCCTTTTTTTTTTTTCTTTTTTTTTTTTTTTTTACAAATTATGGACACAGCCAGTTTTGCTTTAATCCGCATATCTCTGTCGCTACTATCAACTTTATCATTTCACAGATTCGATACTTTTGAAAAAACGCGTTCGCAAAGCAACGCGAAAGACGCAATGCGCCAATTTCGAGACTTATCTGGAAGATGCAATGCTGCGTTATGAGTTCCGAAGCGACACGGAAAATTCGATCGACTTGGAGACGAGGAGAGCAGAAATATTAACGCTTTGGCAAGAAAATTCCGCGAAACTTAACGAAGCGGAGATCTACACGGGTCTGCAATTGATGCTTCAGAGTGTCGCGGAATCTTTGGTACTGGAAGATCGTCGATGTTATCTCACGGAAATGGGTTACGAGACTAAAATAATTGGCGTTACGTCGAGAACATTGTCGCCGCGATCGCACGCTATTGTTTCGCAAAAAAAGATCGAATTAAATTGTTTGTTCAATTAATCTTAATAATTATTTACATTTTTTTTCGTATCGATATTTTACTATATTAAAAAAAAAAAAAAAAAAAAACACATTAGATACGATAATTACGATTATCTACCGTCCGTACGGATGAATCTGAGATGCGGCCTTTATATTAGTTTTTATTGCACTCGGTGCTTTGCCCATTTGTCCCACTAAAATAGAAAAATAGACAATATTTTTGTAAAATTAATGTAGTCGGGAATTTGATGAATATTTATGAGAATCTTACTTTGCTGACTTCCGAGAGGTCCCTGACCTCCCGCGCCCGGTTGACTTCCGGGTCTTCCTACCATCATTCCCGCGGGTCCTGGACTCACCCCCGACTGACCCATTTGCACCGGATCCGACTGAAATGTTATAAAAAATATGAACAATGGCAAAAAAATCCGCCAAAATTTTAAAAACATTTCCAGGATTCTTTCAGAAGATTTTCAGGATAGTCAGATACATTTACCAAAAATAAAAAATAATAAAAAGAAACCGACTAAAATGTAAAAAAAAATATTAAAGATGGCAAAAAAAATCCCCTAAAAATTTAAGGACATTTCCAGGACTCTTTCAGAAGACTTTCAGGATAGTCAGATGCATTTAGAAAAAATAAAAAACAATAAAAAAAAACCGACTAAAATGTTTAAAAAAATATGAAAAATGGCAAAAAATCCGCCAAAATTTTAAGAACATTTCCAGGACTCTTTCAAAATACTTTCAGGATAGTCAGAGACATTCACCAGAAATAAAAAATAAATAAAAAAATTATAAATTAACAATATATATCTTTTTTTTTTTTAGACATCAATACGAAACATAAAACTGATTCAGTGTGTATCACAAAATTAAAAGATCGAAATAAAGCCGAATATTTAAGAAAAATACAAGAAAACTTTTGGAAAATTATTAAAAATTCGACATTTATGTGAAAACAGTAAAAAAAAATCGAAATTCAAGGAATGAAAAGTAATTTAAGGATATTTGAGGACATATTGCATTCGAATTTTTGATGGATAAAAATTACCTTTAATCCGCTGCCCATTCCTACAGCAGCGACGAGAACATTAGTATCCGCTGAACTACTGGTCTGCGCTTGCGCTGCTCTTGAACCGGCTTCGCTCTCCCATTCTTCTCTCGCTTTGTTCGCAATGTCCCACACGTGATTTATAACTTTTGTATACTGCGCTACTTGTTTCTGCAATGCAATAACGCAAAATCGAATATAACGCACGATACGCCGTTATTATCTCGTCGATTTACGTTTTCTAAGTTCATACGGAAACCGTAACGTTTTAGGATTTCGCTTACATTGCAGTCCTAGTCGTCGGTACAGTTAGCGTAACAAGAGATTAATATACAATTTACTGCTCAGTCATTATTTTTGTCTCAGGAATTAGCGGCGTGAAAAAAAAAAAAAAAAAAAAAAACGTACGACTCAAATTTACGAAATCGGAAATTGAAAAAAGATCAATTTTTACAGCGCACATTGGAACGTTAGAAAAATAAGTTAGCGGCGTGAAAAAAAAAAAAAAAAAAATTGTACGACTCAAATTTACGAAATCGGAAACTGAAAAAACATCAATTTTTACAGCGCACATTGAAACGTTAGAAAAACAAGTTAGCGGCTCGGCAAAAATTGTCGCTGGACTCGTAAACGAGTTTTATTTAAATTTTTTTTTTCTCTCCGCCGCCTTTGCCCAATATATTAAAAAATAAGACCGTTGCAAAGGAAAAAAAAAAAAAAAAAAAAAAATTGCACTTACGTGAGAAGCGTCGTAGCTTAGGTTAGCGGCTTTCATTTCCAGCTGTACCATCTTCTGTTCTGCTTGAGGCTCGGGTTTTGTTCGCAAATAATCGGGTACGAGATCGTGAGCGAACGTCGATATTCTTCCCTCAGTCATTCGCATTAGTTCCTCGTCTTTTTCGGGACTCAATAAAAGCGGTAGAACCGTCAAACTTCGAAGATTCGGTGCTTTGTCGTGAGCCAAGATTTTCGAGAGACTCGTAAGCTAATAATAATAATAAAAAAAAACAAAAAAAAACACCGACGATACACCAAAAATGTGTAGAAGAAAAAATGAATCGCAAAACGATTTTATGATACTTACGTGACCGGCGATTAGCGCAAAATTGTCAAGAAAACTCGGCCAGTTGAGGGTCTCGTATTCGTGTTCGAGTTTGAATATCATCGACGCTATCGACGATTTGAGATCATTAACACGCATTATTATGGCTTCTAAAGCCGAATCTAACTGTTTCTCTTCGCGCTGCATGATTAGGTTGTTGTTTCGCGTACAATTGTTTACGTCGCGGAAGAAAACAAGAAATATTATAACAGCCAACACTGAGTTATTACCCCTGCGAGCGTAGCAGGCAGACTGAAGTTCGTCTCGTACGTTGGTTCGACTGTTGAGATCGACACGCGCGCTTCGCTGTCATGGCGGCAGGTTAACGAAGGACGGAGTAAATAACCGTCACTTTTATCGAAGAAATATGTTAAAATAATTATTTATTCTTTTCATTATCAATTAAACGTTAATTTATCGCATAAATATAGACTACGAATGATTTTGCTTCTCAATCAACGATATAAGTTCAATAAATCGAAAAAAAAAAAAACGAAAAAACCATTCGGAAGATTATCGAAAGTCGTGACGCAATTTAACTATTTTTATGCACAAATAACATGGACATTGCGAATTTAATGTACATAAATCTAAATATTGATGAACATGAAAATCTTTGTCTATATTGACTGTTCAGGTTATATGACCAATCAGGAAAAAACGTTTTCATGCGACATGGTCGCCTGCATTGCCAGGTCATCGAAGCTCATCGGAGTCACGTGACTCATGCATTTAGACAAAAAAAAGCAGAAGCGCCGTCGCGCACTGTCGGTGGGAACGCGTTCGGGCGAATGAGGAATAACCTCGCGACATCGGAGGTCGGAGGGAATAATCTAGTCAGAGCTTCGAGTCGATCGGCAACAGTAGCTATAGTAAAGGAAATCGCGTAATCATAAATTATCAACTGTCAGTGCAGCGCGAAACGTCAAAAACGTGTCTTACATTCGCGTTGTTCCGATCCTTAACGCCAGACGACGCAGTGAATTTTCGAAGTTAAAAAAAAAAATTGTTTCGAAAAGAAAAAAAGATCGATCACCCATGTGCCATAGGATAGTGACGAATTCGTAAGTAACGATGATAGACGAAATCGAGGAGTCTGCGGGGATCTTCGGAAGATTGGCCGATTTACTCGGAACTCAAGAACCTGCCCTACGACTTCTGACCTCCATTCTCTTAGGTAACATAAACGTGTCCTACACGCGCGCGCGCGCACGCACGCGATCACCCCATTGCTTCTATATACAGTTATAACTGTAACTCTCGTCATTTGTAGCGACACGAGTCACTTACAATGTTTAACGTGACCTTGTTTACTAGTAGTGGATACTATTTAGCTATACCTACAAATTATTATTATTATGAGTTCTCTAACTGATAAACTTCGAGGCAAAAAAAAAATCAACGATTTTCATATCTTCGTATTACGCATAGCGTTCGAACTTCAGTCTTCCTCTATAGATGTATTTTATAAGCTGATTATTGCGGATATTTGATACTTCCGCATGCAAAGACGTTAATTCTTACGCTATCCTCGGGATAATAGCTCCGACTTTTTTTTCGACGATTACTTACGAAAAAAAAAAAAAAAAAAAAATTCACAATACGCGACAAAAAAGATCGGAATGCTTTGGAGCATCGAATTCGATGGAAAATTAAAGGAATGGACTTTTGAAAAACGCTCGTAATTACAGGGTTTCCGCTCGCTCTTGTATATCGTCACAGCCTGTATGGCAAGTCCGCCTCGTCACAGCATATATTCTTCATACTATGCGGATTTTCAATAGGATACTGGAACTACGGCAAGTATAAACATGCAACGGGATAACGCGATGTCCTATATATATATATATCTACAATAAAAGAAGTATCAATGCGGATAACGAATTAAAAACATCGCGCTGAGAACGAGGAAACTAAAAATTATTAAAAATTACGCTTTTTTCACTGCCTGAGGAAATCACTTTTTCGATTTTTTTTTTTTTTTTTTAGCCGAATTATTATATAGCATCCATGAGAATTTCCATATGGATAGAAATATCAAAATTTACGAATATAAAAAAAATTCACAATATATTATAAGAGAGATTCGTTTTTTTTTTTTTTTTTTTTTTTTTTTTTTACGATCGATTCCCGCAGTGTAACTGCAGATAATTATCGCAACAGTACAAAGTCTGAAAACGGCGTGTTACGCGAAAACCGTTCTGCACGTGCCTTGTCGGTTTTTTGCTTTTCTCCAGTTATTAAAATATTTTAACAACTCGGCAATGAAGAAAGCACGTGCTCTGCAAATATCACAATCCGTACCGATGCACATTGAGACTTTCTTCCGCAGTTTCTCGTATATGGAATCTATACGATGATTAATTATTTTGCTTATTAAAAAAATATTTATCTAATATATGTAAAAAATATATTTAAAATTTTTTTTATACATAAAAAAATATATATTTCGATTTTTTTTTATTTCGAAATATTTTTCAATTTTTTTTTAAATTAAAAAATATATTTCGATTTTTTTTTTATTAAAAAATATTTTTCGATGTTTTTTTCTATTAAAAAATATATTTAGATTGTTGTATTTCTTTAAAAATATTTGTCAATTTTTTTTTTCTATTAAAAAATGTATTTCGATTTTTTTTTTATTAAAAAATATTTTTCGATTTTTTTTTTTTCTATTAAAAAACATATAAATATGTTTTTTAAATAGAATGGGCCATTCTACACTCGACGGCCGCGCTATGCGCTACGTACCTGATACTTCTAGTCTTTGGCGGTACATTAGCATCCGTAATTATAACGTTTATCTTCAACATGGGTTACTTGTTGATCGGTAAGTCAGTATTTCGAACGTTCGTAATTCTTTTTTTTTTCGCTCTCATTCTACGTTAACAATATTTAATTTTTTTGCATAAAAATTAAAGGCTACTGGACAACGAGTACTGATGTTTACGATATTAAATGGACGATGCCTCAGTGCGTTCTAACGTTGAGACTTATTGGACTCTCTTTTAATTTGTGGGACGGCGCTAAATCTCAGGTAAATACTAAAAATCTTAATATTATCATTTTCATAATTTTATTATTAATTATTATGTTTTTTTTTTTTTCTAATCGCTTTTTAAAATTATATTTTTAATAATTATTTTTTATTGTTTTGGTTATTATTGTTAATTATTTTTATTAACAATAAAAATTAAATAATGTTAATGTTATTAATTAATTATTAAACTAATTTTAATTTATTAATTTGTTAATTATTTTATTATTATTATTTGCGGTGTTCATTAACATTAACATTTTTTTATTTTTTAGTTATTATTGTTATTATAGTTAATAATTTTTTATTTAATTGCTAATCATAATTATTAATTATAATGTATATTATTATTATTATTATTATTGATTATTAAATTTATAGGAAAGTCTGTCAGTTTATCAGAAAAAAGTCGCATTGAGGAAATGTCCGAGTTTATTGGAAGTCGCGGCATATTCGTACTTTCCAAGTTCGTTTCTCGTCGGTCCGCAGTTCAGTATGCGACGATATATCGATTACGTTAACGGCAAACTCGTCGAGAACGGTGAGGATCTTAGGTACAGTTGTCTCGTCGCGGGCATAAAAAGAACAACCGTAGGATTCGTTTACATTGCGATATTTCAACTCGGCACGATGTACGTGTCGGATCAGTATTTGCTGGACGACGACTATCGTCAATCGAATTTCTTCACGAAGTGTTTTCTCCTCGGTCTCTGGGGGCGCATCAATCTCTACAAGTATATCAGCTGTTGGCTTCTCACGGAAGGGGTACGTCGTCGTTTTTTATTTTTATTCTTTTTTTTTTTTCGTAATTTTATCGATTTTAATAATTACCGGAAAATGATAGAGAAAACCTTAAAAAAAATTGTTGACGAAGTAATAATTTTTATAATTATTAATATTTTTTTTCACTTCATCGATATCATTAAAGTTCAGAGAGCATTTGGCGATTAAACTTCCAATTTTCTTTTTAATTCGTCTATTAATTTTCTTTATCACCTTTAGCCGCTTGTGAATCGTAAAGTTGTTTCGTCGGAAGACTATTTCGCGGCTTAAAGCGTGAAATGCATATTTAATAAAAGGAATTCATGACTTTGCAGGTGTGCGTTACGTTCGGATTGACTTATAACGGCAAAGACGACAACGGCGAACCAAAGTGGGACGGCTGTTCGAACGTTGGATTGCTGACTTTTGAAAATGCGACGACATTCGATCAGTACATTGCGTCATTTAATATCAATACGAATCACTGGTGCGCCGAATACATTTATAAAAGACTCAGATTTCTCGGGTCGAGAATAGCGAGCCAAGTCGCTACTTTGCTGTTTCTGGCGCTTTGGCACGGATTTCACTCCGGTTACTATCTCTGCTTCTTCATGGAATTTATTCTCATGTATTTCGAAAAAGACGTAAGTATCGCTGGAAATACATTTTTTTTTTTTTCCTCGTGACAATTTTATTGATTTATCAATTTTTTCTTTTTTTTTTCTTTTTCAACAGATCGGTCCGACGCTAAAACGCAGTGAAAAGTTGCAAAGAACTCTGAAGGAAAATTTTGCCTTTCGTACGGCTGTTTGGATCGTAATGAAGACCTATACTTTCGTATTTATGGGCTATTCGTTGATTCCATTCGTATTTCTATCGGCGTCGCGTTACACACAAGTTTTCGGCAGTATATACTATTGCGGACACGTTATATTCTTATCTTATCCGCTTGCAGCGCCTTACATAAAAAAGGTTATACGCTCAATGGACAGTCCGTCAAACACGCACCAAGAATAACTTTAATTAGCTTTCATTTAGAATGATATTAATTTAATTTTTAAACGATAAAAAACGAAACGAAAAAGAAAAAAAAAAAAAAAAAATACAACACACGGCGTCGATAGATAATATTTTCTTATTTCGCGGGAAACGTTAGGTAGAGTAATGAAAAAAAAAAAAGAAATCGAAATCTCGTAAGCGCGACAGTCCTTTCTTTACCTCCAATAGTATTCTTGATCAGCCGGCACACTTAAAGGGCTTCCAGCGCAATGGAAATTTAAAAACATATAAAGCAAAAAAATGAAAAAAACGACACAAGAGTGGAATAAGGATTACAAAAAAAATGAGAGTAATAAGCACACAATGACGAATGAAACGACTGCGTTCGTTTTGAATTGATGAAACAAAAACCAAGGTGTTCATGGCGTTAATGAAAGCTTTTAAGCTGATCGAATAAAGCGTATTTTCGTATAGCGAGTAAACAAGTTTTTCGAGTTTCCCGTCTCTACTTTTTTTTTTTATTTTTCTTTTTAATTTTCTTAAATTTAAAAAAAAAAATTTTAAAACATTTTTTAATTTTTTTTTAAATTTTAAAACATTTTTAAAATTTTTTTTTGGAATTTCTAAAAAAAATGTTTTCATTTATTTTTTCAGTTTTTTAAATTTACTCCGATGGGAATTGGGATATTGGGGCAAATCAGAGATAGAAAAACAACAACAACGAAAAAACGAGACAATTGGTACTTTTCATTATTTTTCTTACGAATTCGACTGGTATAAAAAATAATATTAATAAACATTTAATGACTACGTGTACTCGAGAGCGATCGGCTCTTCTGGAAATTCGACGCGTGATTATCAGAGAGCGTTGCGATTTTTTTCTTCTTTTTTTTTAGTATGGTCCACCGCCGTCTCGTTGCGGAGTGCCGTAGCTGTCCTGTGGCACTGGCGGAGCACCGTACTCGCCGCCCTGCGATTGTTCCTTCTGTATATCAAAAAAAGATGATTTCATTTTTTTACGATTAAAAAAAAATGATTTTTTTTTTATTTTTGCAATTACTGATGTGTCGTTCGGCTGAAGAAAAATATTACGATCGGATTTGTGTTTTGAAAAAAAAAGGAAAAAAAAAAAACATGAAGTCATCCGGTTTCGAAATTTTTTCGAAAAACTTTTACTTTAACCCACAAAATTGCAAAAATACACTTTTCTCGTTTTCTGTGCTTTTTGCATTTTTTCATAGACTCTGAATGACTCGAAAATTCTATTACGCAATTCTTGAGATTCACCGTTGTTTCGCCGAAAAGCAAAGCAAAAATAATCATCACTCCAAAAAACAGAAAAGCCCGAAAAAAAAAATCGTCACGAAAAGTCATTAATACCGTTGCGATCGCGGAAAAGTTAATCAAATGAAGAAAAAACCGTTCGTTCTTTTAATTGAAAATCTGATCGATCTTTTTTTCCGTCACGATTATCTTTTATTCTCCTTCTCAATTAACATTCGTCCCAAAAAACTCGCGACTCCAGTAAAAAAAAAAAAAGTCAAACAGTTAAAAAAAATGCTATCGAACGATCGTCTCACCTGAGTCTTGTATCGAATGAAGTAAACTTCCGGTTTGCTGGGCTGCGTCGGTTGTTGCGTGGGGAGCACGACTTCCGGTGCCTCTTCGGGTTTCTTCACCAAAACGTAAATGAGAGTTTTCTGTTCATCCTGAGCGGGTAGCGGTGGCAATGCCGGTGCGGTTGGTGTCGGTGGCGTCGGCGCTTTTATAAAAACGATCTTATAATGCTTCTGGGGCGGTGCTACGGGCGGCTGGTATTTGGGAGCTTTGTATTCCGGCGCCTCGGGCGGTGGTACGTGTACGTAGACATGTTTATGGACGACGGAGCGTGGGGGTTGCTGTTGCGGTGTACCGTACGAGGAACTCGGATAACCACCTCCGCCGCCGCCTCCGCCGCCGCCGCCTCCGCCGCCTCCTGCACTCGGGGGAAAGTAGGAATCGAGCGGTGCCTCCGGTGCAGGTTTTCCCAGACAGGCCAACGCACACGACGAGATCACGATCAACTGTTGATTGCATAGCTTTATAATAGGAGGGCGTTATATAAGATGATGAGAGGAAGGAAGCGAAGATACTAAGGAGAACGGTGGGAATTAAGGGAAGTCGCGTTGATTGGTTCTTTTTTTTTCTTCGCAGCGAATGAGAGATGAACGTTTCGGGTGGACGACCTCTACGCTTTCGCGATTTACTATTCTTCAAAATGCAGGCGTACATGTAGAAATGTACATTTGTAACTACGAAATTGACTCTATTATAGTTACAAAAGAAAAGATTAACGTTACGGCGATATGACGAATTTTTTTTTTGTTATTTTTTTTTTATTTTTTTTTTTTATAGTTTTTCGAGGATATTTCAACCCCCAAAAATATGATGTATGCAAAAAAAAAAAATTTTTTGCAAACTAATTTTTTTCGTTGTTTTTTGCACGAAAATAAATTTTTTATCGATTTTTTTGGATATTACAAATGCATCCCGAGATGCATTCTGGATCGAAGATTATTCGTTGAAAGTCCATTTTTCATACGCGGAAGAAATGTTTTTTGGTTTATTTTACATATACTTTTTTTTTTTTTTTTCAATGCGGCAAACGTGCAGTTCAACTACTCTATTAGAAAGTTCAATCTACGATTTTTGTTGATTCGAAGATCTCAAGGAGATGCATCAAGAGAATGTTTTCAAGAGAGTACTCGGATCTGAATTCGTTTCCGCGACGCGGCATAATTATCGCTTCGTTGCGGTATTCGCGATGGTCTGGCCAACGACTTTGCAAGTGTTCTAATTACTTCCTGTAGAAAGCATCTCGAGCGAGTGGCCCCCTTAAGTGCGCCCGGCCTTTTTTTTTTTTATTTTTATTTCAATTTTTTTCGTGATCCCCTCGATGCGTCATCATCATCATAATCATCATCTCAAAAGTAATTGCCGTCTCTGAATTACACTTTCGATTCCCAAAAATCGTATTATATATATCCCCAAAAAATTTGCAAACTTTTCGAAACTAACGAACACTCGTTGATTTTTTATTAATTTTTTTCAATATTGAAATCGATATTTTCAAAAAAAAAAAAATATTTGTTTTCAATGTCGAAGAAATAAAAAAAATATCACTTACGATGGATGTCTTCATGTTTGAAGTTTTATCTTCCGTCGATGATCGACGCACAAACTTCGCGAATGCGATATAAAAGTAAAGAAACAAACGAAGAAAAGATGAACTTTGTTTACACGTTGAAATAGCGAATAAAAGGCGTATATCTCGATGACGATAATCACTAGCGCTCACTGGAGCACTTGCACACGGTGTGTGTGCTCGACCGGCGTTCTCTTGAAAACTTTTATACCTCGACCCCCGCTGTAGAATGTTTTCCCTCAGTTCGTACGCTCTTTCAGGGGGATTATATAGAGCGCTCACCGAGAGCCACCACCTTAATATATTCCCCTCCCTCCCCTTCCCCTCCTTCTTTTTACTTCACCTGCCGCGGCGCGAGTACATGTAATCGCGTTCCCATTCGATTCGAAATATCGTCTTCTCTACGCGTTTTCGCGACTCTCCATGCTATCATCATCATTATCATCATCATCATCATCATTATCATCGTCTTTTCGCATTAGAACATTCAGTGAAGAGTGAGAAGGGGTTACGATCATCGCGGATATCATCGAGCGCGATGCGCGGTCGTAAAAATGCCAATGCTGCAGTTATTGGCATTTTAGCGGAAAAAAAAGACACCAATTTTATAGATAGAGTGGTCATTTTTTAATTTAATAAGCGTAGGTACGTTATGCTGTAGAAATGAGTGCAGGAAACTCTTTAAACGGATTAACGCTCCGTGTAAGCATAGAAGATACGCCACTTGGCGTTTATCAATGTGGCAGTAGAAAAAAAACGAACTTCGTTACGATGTTTTGGAGAAGAAAAAAAAGCAGTTTTACTCACAGGTGAGAAAAATGTAAAGTGAGTAAACTTTCTCTCTTAAAAAATTTAATTTAATGTTCAAATTATCGAGATACGAGCGTTCAAAGGTTCCGACCAATGAGTGCGCGACGCTGGAAGGCGCCACTGTCGCCCGCGCGGCCGCATTGGTCGAAATCTTCAACGGCTCGTATCTCGATAACAATGCGTCGAAGGAAAAAGTTTCAAAGAGAAAATATGCGTATTTTCGCACGAGGAATACGATATCGTAACATTTATTTTCGTTTTTTTTTTTTTTACTATTTTTATTATTTCGGTATATAAGTGCGTAGTATTGTTCTTTAATTTTTCTTAAGCTGCCGATAACTGTGAGTTTTCGGATGAGCAATAGCATCACGTAGACACGGTTGGTGGTCTATAGGGGAAACTCGAGTGCGAACGGGCGCATCAATGGGCAACACCTCCGCAACCGCATACAGGATATTACGAACGCACGTATAGCGAGGGGCATTAGATCAGATCTAAATGAGATACGTGAAGACTACAAAATGTTTGCTCTCTTCTTCAAATCCATGCCGTGTTAGATAACACGCAGAAACAGATATATTACAAAGTTTAGACGCCTTTTGATCGATTACTTAAGCGTATAAAAAATAAAAAAAAATGCATTGTGAAAATCGGGAAAAAAACATCGGGGTAACGATACAAATACATAATCGTGACAAAAGTAACGTTCTTGCGAGTTAAGTATAAGGCTCTCGGAGTTTACAGAGTTGCAGACGATAATAACAGCGCGACAAACATCGCGACATTCGTTGTCGTCATGTGGTGTTCGACGACAAGAGAATTACTGACTACGAACGAAAGGAGGGTACACAATGGATGGAAAGATGGCAAGAGTAAAAGTATATACCATCATACAATTCCATTCTCGCGCCCGTGTCTAGGTTGGCACGCGCGTGAAAAACGATTCATTTAATTTCAGCCAACTCCGAGGTGGAAGAAACCCGACTTAGGCACATCGTTCGAGAACGAAAGTAGAGTTTACGATGCGAAACGCGTACTCGCGAAGTAATATACTATGAAACTATAGGACGTACGTCTTGGTAGACGAACGCCCGAGTGACCGCGCTCGGTAATAAATGGCACGGAGCTGCGAGTGCGTAAGACTACGAATTTTTTTTTTTTTTTCGTTGAGACAAAAAATGAATTTACATGCAAAGTATGTTTATTGGTAAACGATGTTTATTTATTTTCACGAGTATACAAAATAAATATTAATGATTTATATGTGATATCATTATTTTAATTTTTTTTTTTTTTCGAAATTATAAATATGTGGTGTAGAAAAATAATCATAACAAATGAGTTTTATTTCAAAAATTCTGCTGAATAAATATGAATTATCTGATCTGTGGGATTAATGTTATCATTATTTCTAAACATCGTGTCGTGGGGCAACTTTTTTTTTTTTTAATGAAAAGAAAAATGTTATATATAAAATAATTGTAACAAGTGACATTTATATTTTAACGATACTAAACAATAAATATTACTTATCTATTTACGAAATCAATATAATTTTCATAATAATAATTATTCTCTCTTTCTAAACGTCTCATTGGATTCTAATCACGCCTTGAGAGTATCGAGAAGGAAATAGCGGAACCGTTGGATTACGCGAATAACGATTTAATGGACGATACACATACGCGGCACGGTGGCCGAATTGTTATTCTCGTCGGTTGTTACGCTCGGTTAGCTGTAAACTTCGTGCAACCCGAAGCTCTCTTTATCGTTGATCCTCGGCTTATGCGTTTGCCTCGAGAGTCTAAAAGTTGCTAAATCGTTTCTACACATCGGCTCGTCCCGATGTGTTGCCCCGCGTAGAGTGGACTTTCACCCGCGTGCCGTTCTACGCGTGCTACGCACATCCAAATACGTATGCGAGGATGTACGGCCGACTATGCGCTTAGTCGGTGAATGTTAGCGCGCTAAATGTAATCGTTCGTAGTGTGATAATAAATAAAATAAGAAATTTTTTTACCCGAAGACGCTGTAAGCGCCGCTGTTACGGGTAACGTAACAGGCGTTCAAGTTTTTGCATACAGACTAACGTAACATCAACCGCGGACAAAGGATTTAATAGAATTGGGGAATGTACCGCATAAATCGGCGCTTCATTAAAGCATAAACTCGACACTACCAAATTTCACGCGTTTCGAGTAATCGAGGACCACACAAAAAAAATCGGTCAATAATTTTCTCAAAAAAAAAAAAAAAAAAAAAAAATCGAGTTGAGATTATTTTTGGCAAATACAGCGCCGATTTTTTATACCGATCGCCGATTTTTTGCCGATTTTTCGCCGATCGAGTATTTATCTCGAAGATATCGGTGTTCCGTAGCTTCTGATTCTCGAATAAGTCGTCGCTACGTTGATCGATGGTTCTACAACGAGAACCGCGGGAGTCGTAACCTCGACGATAGTCTTGTCGTCGGTTGCTTCCGGTATCTCGTCGACTTCCTCAATCGGCGCGACATCCTCGCTGACCCGTCGATCGGACATTGATCCGTACTTTCCGAAGTCCACATGTTCCCGATAAGGCAACACCGACGAGAGTATCAATGAAGAATAGTCAGACGGTTTTATAACGCTCGTGGAATCTTCTTCCTTCCAACTTCCGGTTGGCTGCATAGACGGCAAGTTGTCGATGGTGGCTGCCGGTTCCTCGACGAAAGCCTCGATCGGTGCACCGTACTGATGTACTGATCCTCTTGGATTCAACGACTGATAACCCAAACTGTTCTGTTCGTTATGAACTTCCGGTTGACTCGTGACGACCGGAAGTTTCGCTGTCTCGTCGTTCCAAGCGAAGGAAGTCGATTGTGTATCCTCCGAGTAATTGGTCACTTGCGTGCCTCCGCCGGAGCTCGACGAATCGTCGACTTCCGTTTGTCCGTTTGTCGGCAGTCGATAAGCGACGTAGCTTCCTTTTGTCTCCGGCAAATGGTAAGTCGGCACTTGATACGAATTCTCGCTGCCTTCTGAATCAACGAAACCTGCTGTTGGTTCGTTCACTTGGGAATCAAGAACGTTTCCTTTCACCGGACTGGAAGATGCGCCGAATCTGCCGAACGTTAGAGCGGACAACAGCGACGAGAAGAAACCGGGCTTACTGTCCTCAACAGGTGTTGCTTCGCTGTCTATCTGGATCTTCGACTCTTCTGGCGAACCTTCCTCGTCTTTGGGATCCGGAAGAAACCAAGCAAGACCACCGAGATCGTCCAAGAAACTCAGATCAACCTCTTCCGTTGTGGTTTCCCGATTGTCTTGCTGAGGCCCCGAATAATCCGCCGGAGAGCCATTCACCGAGCCGGAAAATTCGTTCTCAGAGCTCTGATTAATCGGGTAACCAGAACCGGAAGTTGCCGACTGCGCCGGATACGCTGGATCCGAATTAGTCGTTCCAATGAATGAATTTGCAACGTCTTGCGCAGGTACCATGTCGATCGGCCTGAGATCGAATCCCTGATACTTGTGGATCTTCCAGATTCTACGATCGTTTGGATCGACCTTCAGGATACCCTGCGCGATCGCGGCATCGTAAGAGATCTCTGGAGCTTCCGGCATCGCTGAAGTTTCTTCCGTATTCGACGAGGAACCTCCACCGAAGGGCCAAATGCTTCTCGATTTTCTTTGAACTGTTGGAGACGCGATCGTTGTTGCCGCGAGATAAGCAAAGATCACCACCGCAACCGGAAACACTGTTAGCCTCGGATTCTTCATCGATAGCGCGAATGAACGACTGGACACGATAGGAATTGGTCGACTGATCCATTTTCCGACCAGAACCGGTCTTTAAATACTGGAAATTCAGTGAAATTTCGTACTTCCACCGGACAGTAACGGAGGATTGTTATCGATGTCGATAACAATCCTCCGCACCGGGAAAATAGAAAATTTTCGGCGATTATTCGGGGGGCCATTACAGTACGAAGGGAAATTGTATTATCGACTCGTGAAGAATGCATATTTGTCGTTATAACGGTTGGCGATGATAGGCGGCTCGTTATCGTTGCGACGTATCGAAAGTATAACCGCGCGGGAAATACCATCGCTGTGAGAACTTCCAGAAGAATTACACTCGGGCTTCCTGTATGAAGAAGTCAGCGGGGATAGGAGAGGTATGAGACGAAAGAACTATGCGGACGATACACGCTATTACGTGTTACGAGAGTAGGTATATTCCTCGGTATAAAGTGCGCTGCTGATGCGACGGGATTCCTGCTTAACAGGAAGATCGCTCGGTGAGAGTAGCAGCAACTCGTGATAGGAGATGGAGGGGAAGACAGAGGGGGGGTTCTTAATCGAGGATTCGAATGCGGGTGAAAGCGGACGATTCTTGGATCAAAGGTCACGACACCTGCTCACTCGGACGCGCTTCATAGATCCCCGTCGAGCGCTTACATTTATTACGAATAAATAGTCTACGGATGTGTAACTTCGTGTAATTAAGAGTTGATTGGCCGCTTATTGAACATTTTCTTTTCAAAGAATGTTACATGGAATTAATTTTTAAGTGGTCATGCGACCGGTAATTAAAATCGAAATATCATCTTTCTTAATTGAAAAACTCGCCTCGTATTCATTTTTTTTTTAGGATAAATTTTATTTTTTATTGTCTTCATTTATTGATCGATAAATTTATTAATAGAAATAAAGATTCGTGAGTTACGCAATCGATAGTTTCGAACTGTTATCGAAATCGATCGAAATTGCACTCGCGATGAAATTGCAATAAATCATAGATCATCGTTGTAGCAAATAATTTGACCTATTCTTATAAGGTCAAGCGTACTTCATCGATTACGAAAAGAGAGAGGTTTCCGCGAAGTTAACGTCGAATCTAATTATAAGTCGACACGAAGCAGGTCGATTTTTTTTTTTTTTTTTTTTTTTTTTTTTTTTCGTTTCCAGGTCTGCAGCGTCTCTAGGTGAATTAATCGATGATCGCGGAGAGAATTTCAAAAGGAAAAGGATCGAAGTCTCGAAAAATTGTGAACGCCGGTGGCAACGGGTGAAAGCGCGTCTTCGTGCGCGAGGCAAGGCTCGTGACTTACGTCTCTCGAGAGCGGCTTCTTCCTCAGTTCTACATAAACCGTCGCTACTTCGTAGTGTGTACACACACACAGGTAAATAGAAATTCTCAAACAAATTTGCCTGTAACGCCGACGGTAGCGGCAAACTACTTAACTGTTTGACGCACTTTGCGCAATGTGTACATCGCTCACAGCTCTCAATCTCGCGCTCGTACGACAAAGTGGGGGGATGCGGAAGACTTGTACCCGACTGACTATCTTTCTCTCGTTCGGAGATGAGCAACGAAGTCGTCGGAGGCGAGAAGCGAAAGTTTCTCTCGCTGCACACCGGGACAAAGTTCGATTATAATCTTCGAAGCGTTGCCCTCCGGGATGCAACTCGCTATACGATCCTTTCACGTGTGTATTCACTCTCGTATTATAAGTATTGGTGGTAATAAAAAAAAAAATAATAAAAAAGAGAAAAAAAAAAGATGAAAAAAAAAAAAAAAAAAAAAAAAAAAGACGAAGGAAAAAAGAAAGGAATGGTTCGACACGCGTGTGGCGAGTCGAGCGTCGATGACCCAGCTAAAGTACGCCTCGGGCCGTTTCTCGTTACCTAGTCGAAGCGAAAGTTGGACCATCGCGTGAATTGCTCTCACGAAAAAAAAAAAAAAAGAGGAAAGTCTTATTGATACTTAAAAAAAAATTAACAAAAACAAAACGAATTTTTTTTTTTTTTTTTTTCAATTTTCTTATGTAAAAAAGATACATAAAAAAAGAAAAGCTTTATTTCGCCACCGTTTTCTTGCAAAAAATATATATATATATGTATAAAAAAAGGGGGGAGGGAGGGAAAAAGAGGGTTGTTCGTCAAGGGACTGTCGACTTTTTTTTTGTTGCCAGCCGACGTGGCGGATTGTACGTTACGCGGCGCGTCCTCGAACCACGAAGTCCTCGTCGTCAACGTTGAATACCATAAACCAATGGGAGCAGTCGTTGTTTATGATTATTCCCGAAGATTCTGTAGGACTCGTTGAATTTCGAGTCTCGGCCCGTTGCCTTCCGGAATCTTGCGCGTTACGAACATCGAACGCGCAAAACACGGTTTTTTTTTTTTTTTTTTTTTTTTTTTTTTTTTTCGGCAACGTTGATAGCGTCGGTCGTTGTTATTATTATTAAACTCGTTGTAACTGTTGCACAAGCAGCGTCTCGAGCATTTTTTTCCTTCATTTATCTATTTGTTTCTCTTTTTTTGTTCATTTATCTCGATCGTTACGGATTCAGTTCGCGAATCGGACGAACGAACGGAGAACGGTCGGATAACGAGTATTCATCATCATCATCATCATCATCATCATCATCATCATCATCATCTTCGAGCAGTAGTCTTCGTCATCTTCATTTTCGTATTTATATTAATTAATTAATTAATTATTTATATTCTTGGTTTACTTTTTTTTGCGTTCCGGTAGATTTCCTTCGAGTCCTTCCGGTTTATCCTGTGTGGGGTGTAGTTTCTTGTGTTTCGTTGTTATGTGTATTGTGTATGTGTTTTTTTTTTTTTTTTTTTTTTTTTTTCAGCTGTAGCGTTGTTGTTTCTTTTTTTTTTTTTCTTTATCTTGATGTCCTTTCGTTTAAGTAAATTGACTAGTAGGGACCTGATGCTCCGGGGGTTCCGTAACTCGTACTCGGTCCGCTCGGTCCGCTCGGGCCACTTCCGTGTCCGTCACCACCGCCGATACCTCCGCCGATTCCACCGCCGATTCCACCGCCGATTCCACCACCGATTCCACCGCCGATGCCGCCGCCGCCGATGCCGCCGCCGCCGATGCCACCTCCGCCGATACCTCCTCCGATACCACCGCCGCCAATTCCACCTCCGCTAATTCCACCTCCGCTTCCACCACCGGATGTCACTTCCTTCTGCAAAATTTCCAAGGAATATGCGATCGTTTAGTCGCGTTGCGTTTCACCGATACCGATTTTTTTACCAATTTCTCAATATTCGATAAGAAAACAAATTTTTTAAAAATAAATGTATAACTCAATGATAAAAAATCGCGAGCAGTTAATAATTCGATCGATGAATTATTACCATGAATTTCTACAGAGCGCAAAAATATTTCAAAGACAAAATATCTTCGGTTCGGTGAATATCAGTTTTCATTGTTTTCTATTGAATTTTTTGGCAACGGGGGTTGTTTTTTTTTTTTGTTTTTTTTTCGTAGTTTATTATTATTATTTTTTCTTACCTGAGTCTTGTACTTGATGAAGTAGACCTCGGGTTTGCTTGGTTGAGTCGGGGCAATCGTTGGCAGATTGATTTCCGGTGCTTCTTCGGGTTTCTTGACGAGAACGTAGATAAGAGTCTTCTGCTCATCCTGAGCCGGGAATGCGGGGATCACCGGTGCGGTCGGGGTTGGTGGGGTCGGTGCCTTGATGAAGATGATTTTGTAGTGCTTCTGCGCCTGTGCCGGAGCTTGGATCGGGCGTTGGGGTCTGTCTTCGGGTGCCTCTGGGGGCGGTACGTGAACGTAGATGTGTTTCTGGATCAGGGAGCCGCCGCCGCCGCCGCCGAATGATCCGCCGGATCCGCCGCCGAATGATCCACCGGATCCGCCGCCGAATGATCCACCGGATCCGCCGCCGAACGATCCACCGGATCCGCCGCCGAATGATCCACCGCCGAACGATCCACCACCGCTGCTTCCGCCGAAGGAACCACCGCCTCCGTGTCCGCCACCGAATCCACCACCGATTCCGGTCAAACCGAATCCGCCGGAACTTCCACCGAAGGAACCACCTCCGTGTCCAATTCCCAAACTACCTCCGCCGATGCTACCGCCTCCTGGGGCACCGTAGCTACCGCTAGGCGGCTGGGAGTACGAGTATCCGGCCTCTGGGCGAGCCATCGCCACTGTGGCTAAAGCCACTATCTGCATTACGCGATTAAAAAAAAAAAATTTATTATTTTAACCCCATTTTCCCCAAAATGGAGGGAAAGACGTCTAAGCGTTGATTAAGGATCCCGCAGATAGTTTGGTCGTTTTCACGGTTAAAAATTTCGTGTTGTAAAAATGATTATTTTATCGATGTATTTATACATTTTGTAAATTTCTTTGATTTACGTTTCGTATTTTAATTTTTTTTTTACACGGTTCTGAGAAAGTTAATTTTTGTATTGCGACTCGACCGTTGGAACAATCGAATTGAAATTTTTAAAAAATTCAGGACAGGCAAACGTTAATGATAACTCTTTGGGTCTCTACTCTCGAATCTCACTTTCCGCGAAAGCACATCGTGAGAACTCAACGGTTTCCGGTAGAACAATATGAATTATATTCGCAAATAGTGTATATTCACGTTGTCTACACGCCATGACTCTATTATATCTCTTTCCGTTGCCGCGGCATGTCTTTAATTTTTCTTTTGTTTTCCATTTTTTTTTAAATATATCGTTCGCATTCCCGAGTAAACGTGCCGACTTTGTGTATCGCGAGATGGTGAAAGCGCCTCGTTGATTACGCCGCCCGGATCTTTCAATCTTCTTTATCCGCGAATTTTGTTATTTTTTTTTGGTTTTTTTTTTGTACTCTCGTTCGTTCGTAAAGGATAACTGGCGATGAACTTTGGAGAAATTCCGATGAATGAGTGAACGGAAGGACGACCAGTTTGTTTTTTTTTTTTGTTTTCAACGATATGGAAATCCGAACACTATTTTATTTTTTTTTGTTTTTTTCCCGATGTTTTTTTTTTTTTTTTCGTCTTTTATATCCGTTTGCTGAACTACTACTCACCATGAATGCCCTCATGGTTTGTGGTGGTGCTGCGGCTGGTGCTCTTACTTGCTGCTGCTGCTCCTACTTTGATTTGAGGACTGATGCTTCATCGTTGGACGGGGACCTCCTTTTATACGAAACTCGGAGCGGTGTAAAACGACGAAGGCGCACAAGCGTTTCTTCTTTCAGCAGCCCCACTCGAGAGTCCCCGGGCACTTCGCGACCCATCACCTATGGGATGCCACTACCTGGGAGAGGAGTATCTCCGAGAGGACCCAAGAGAACGGAGAGGAAGAGAGGAGACTACCGCGGGGGCGAGAAAGACTTCTCTCTTGTGTCTCTTCGTCTATTGCAAATCCTCTCGACTTTCATTATTCCTAACTCTCTCGCGCTCACGTGAAAAAAGTAATACAGAAAACCTCATCGACGGCCTTCCAAAATAATCATTTTTATCTCATCCTCTCGCGCGCCTATATTTCTTCTATGATGAATGGACCACATAAGAGAATTAACCAAAAATAGAGAGAGGCAAATTGTATCCTCAGGGCATCGAGAGAGCTATCTTTCTTTTTGGTTTCCGAGACTCTTCGGAACTCGAGGTCGACGTTGTTACCGCACGCAACTCGAGGCCGCAAGAGGCGCGACAACATGTACTCGTCGCCGTGTACACTTGTTTGATCGTTAGGGTATAACGAGTCCCGTATCGATAGAACGTAATAAAGAAACGTGTAAACGAGCATTTTAATAGAGAAATAAATGATTCAACACGCCGAAAGGCTGTGAATTGATCAAAGAGATAAAGTCCGATAAATTATATCGATTAAGCGGAGAATTTAATGATTATAAAATAGGTGACACACATTCGGAGTGTCGTTATTGCTTTGTGAGAATTTTCCGAAGTTTTTTCCATCCATTCTTCCATAGTAATATCTCGTTGTTCAATCTTCAAGCGCACAGTGAACAAAAAAAAAAAAAAAAATGATGAGTCGGGAGAAGTAACAATTAGTTGAGAAAACTAATTGTTAGTTGGCATAACCAATTTTTATTTCTTAAAAAGTAATTGCGCCAACAAACTGTTAGTTCTCGCAATTCGTAACTTTTTTTCCGTACCACTTGACTATCCAAATTTATTTATTTTATTAAAAAAAAAAAAAAAAAAAAAATGAAACATCGAATTATGGCGCACGTAAAATTTTCTTCGCGCGACAAAAAAAAATTAAGTGTTGTAAATATTTTTTACCAAACATTTTTCGTGAGTAAATTATTATTTTATTTTTTTTTTCGCGTGTTTGCAGGTGTACCGAAGTACAAATATGTACTTCTCGTCAACGTGAGAAAAATGTCTTCATCGCGCGTCGGGTCCCCGTTAGCAGTTAAACCCACAAGACGCACCGGGAGATGACTTACGTAATATTTAGACGTGAAAACAGGTAGCAGAATAGAAGCTCAGGATGTCAGGCGGTTGAACAAACCGTATACTCGCTGTGTTTTATCTTTCTTCATGGTTTTCCACAGTTTTTTCTTTTTTTTTTTACGACAAAAAATATTTTTCATCTACGCGAACGATACACATAAACCTGTTGGCATTCCGATGTGGAGAACCACTCAATTCGCCATACAGCAGCGATACCGGTAATGCAATAGTGTAACGGAGCAATTACAAAAGCGGTGTGTACACGCGCTCGTTACATCTATAGTATATAGATCGCTGCTTGGAAAACGAGAGTTACGGTACTTATGGAATAAATGCGAAAGAGTTATTTCGTCTTCAGCTCGTCGGGAGAGAGAGAAAAATGGACGAAAGATCATTTTTTTTTTTTTTTTTTTTTTTTTTTACGTAAAAAAAGATCAGAAGAAAAATAAATTCATAGGTCGTTAAGTACGCGAGTGTACTCGGTAGTGACTGACTCTACGATGAAAAGAGAACGGGTAGCCCACAGCGTGTGTAACCACGCGATACATATACTGTTATTACATAGATGGTAGCTGATCGCATAATTTCATGCAACGCGATGTAACACGCCTATCGTGCAATCGTTAATTAACTATTAAATACGGAAATAAATAGATAAGAAAAAAAAAAAAAAAAAAAAAATGCAGACAAGAACTCACGGAGGACCTTGACCTTGAAAATTTCGTTGAAGATTATTATTCGCGTTCGATATAATTTGTCATTTATGGAGGATATAAACACGCGACGGATTTATCATGAAGAGTATACAAACGTTAATTGGAGGGATATTAGCTGCATAGTCTGTGAAAGTCGTCTATTATTCACAATGGGATGAGAGAGTCTCGTGTCTGACAGTGGATAGTTGCTATAAGACGGGACATGACGAGAACTCGTGTCGTAAATCTTTCTGTCAACCGACGCGACTCGTTTTCATTAACGTTCGCGAGACCCGTGTAAATTCTACTGTACTTTGGCGAATTCTATAGTTCGATGGAGCTTCTTACATGACTCTCGGTCGCTACTTACTCCATACATTTCGGAATACGTTTTGCAGATCAAAGATTATGTGTTGCAACCGGTTTTTCTGCGATCTCATTAGAAATGTGGAGTGAGAATTATTTACTCGGTCATTAAATCAGTTATTGCTTCGTTATCTTTTAATCTGCGAATAGCGTAGCCGGAAGCATTTTTTAGAACGTTTTGCGCTCTACAAAAAAGATAAATTGCCAAAATATCGTCGGACTGAGGATTGAGTCGTTAAATTATCTTTTACTGCTGCTTCGATTTTTTTTTTAGGAGAATCCAATGAGTTATTAGTTCGCCGACGACGCATTTATGCGAATTTATTCTGCGAAACTTTTTTTCAAAGCATTTTATGCTCTACGAAACCGGTATTTTGTCAAAATATCGTCGGTTTGAGGATTACGCTGTTAAATGCATTTTTTATTTCGTTTTATGATCATCAAAATTTTCTTTGATTGATGTTTCGATGTTTTGGGAAAAAAATTAAATGAGTTATTACTTCGCTATCGTTATATTTACCAATTATATGCTTAGGAACTTTTTTTTAGGGAATTTTGTGATTTACAGAAAAGTTATAATGTCAAAATACCGTCGAACTGAACTTTAAGCAGTTAAACGTTATTTTGATTTCTTGCGCATTTGTGAAGCGACATTAATGACTAATTACTTCGTTATCGTCGCCTCTAGGAAATTAATGCTTCAAAGCTTTTTTGTAGGGAATTTTCTGCTTTAAAAAAAATGTCTTCTGCCAAAATATCCTCGGATCGCGCATTAAGGAGTTAAACCCAATTTTCCTAAAGTCCTCATATCGAATAAAATTCTTCACTAAACTGTTCCCCTTTTTTTTTTTTTCTTCATGACGCGAGGTATTTGCACAATTTTCTAATTGAGAGAAAGCAACGAGTGGACAATCTGCATATATTTATAATTGAGTTATTGCAAAATCTGGGAATGATGAGCGTCCCGCCGTTTAACTATAGATGTTCAGTGTCCACAATTACTATCATCGATGTGTACGCTTCTGGAACGTTTATTTTATATATATGTATATATTTTTTTCCTCCACACAGTCGTGTGGCGAGAGGAGCGAGGAGAAGAGAGAGGAAACATAGAAAGGGAACCGAAATCCATTTGACCCGAATATTTTCGTTTGGTCCGCGCGTCTTACGTTCCTCTTTTTTTTTTTTTTTTTTTTTTTTTCTTCCAGTAGCTTCCTTCGATCTCACTCCCACCTCCTGACCGGTGACCAAGAGCTGTCCGCGATCGAACTTTCGCGGACCATCGTCCTCACTCCGATCGAGGATGCGTTCACTTTACAAGTTTCAGCTGTTCACCACGAAAGCTATATATTTGCATTGACGTGTGTGAGCGTTCGCCGCGCGCGCCTACGAAACGCGAGAAAGACGAAAAAAAATAAAAATAAACATACAGCGCAATGATTTCATGTACCTATTGTACAATATCATTTGTTACCCGAACCGATCGAACGATAAAAAAAAATAAATAAATATCATCGCTAGTTAAATATCGCCTTGAGAGATATATAATTGAAAAGAATCGATGGAAGGAGTAAAAGCAGAGGCCAGAAAGAGAATCGTTGTGCCTTTCTGCCCTCCAGCGTCCCGAGAGCTATACGCCGATATTCCTTCGTGTAATATCCGGATATATATTCGATTCTTGCGAGTCTTCGGCCATTTTTTTTCCCCCGTTCACCGTCTTTTCGCTCGAAGCTCCGTATGGAGCGGTCATCTGCCCTCTGCGCATCGACCTCCCGAACGTGCGATACTTGCGGAATTGCTAATTTTATCGTTTTAACGACATACTTTCGATATTATATCGAACGCATTCATTAATCAGGGGACGTAAATGGAATTTGAGATTAGATAAAAAAAAAATGGTGGTTAATGCAACTCGAGAAAGACGAACGATCGAGACGCGTGAGGGAAGTTAGCGGCGCTTTAAGAGACGAGAGAGGATGATGAGGAACGCGCCGACCATGAAGTGACATAATCGGAAACGATGAGCCCTCCTCCCCTCTCTTCCTTAGAGTGGACTATACCTGCACTCTCTTGGGAAAGAGCCAACATATCGATCAGATATAGATATACGAGATCGGTGAAGAATCTCGCGGTCTCAGGTGATATCCCACTCCGCGAACTGCGGTGGAGCATTCACTCGCATGTACATGTCGGTTGCTAAGGTACATATAATACTGATGCATTTAATGCATTTTATGTATTTGGACGATTTCTTTCCCAGGAGTTGAATTTTCATCATCGTTACTGCATGACTCATTCGAGGCTAACTTTGCACTCTCTTACTTGCCAAGTGGAATACTAATGGACATTGTGATATAAAAACGAAAATTTAAGTTTGGAGTATCAAAAGTACGATGTTTTGCATTTTGCGGGTTAATTGTAAGGTAACTTGATTACCGTAGCGAAAAAAAAAAAAAATCAATATTTTTTTATATTGATTATTATTAATTTTTTTTTTTAATTTTAAATTTTATAAAATTATAATTAAAATTGAAAAAATAAAAAAAAAAATTTTCCAGATTTACAAAATCATCGATATTCGTCGAGGGATGTAGATAATTTTTTAAGGGTTGGAAGATCACAAGTAAAATAATTAGATGACCACAGAGGACATTAATTAAAAAAAAAAAAAACACCTTTTTGTCTTTTCCCGATTTAAAAAACCTTAAGAATTCCAAAGGTGAAATAGACCGGAAGTCCGATTTCCCGAAAGTTGAACCTCAATTCGAAGCTAATTTAATTATTGTCGTCAAAAATTTTTGAAAAAATGAAAAAAATTAGCGAAAAGTTTTTTTTTCTCAGTGTCAAGAGACGACAGTAATTCGTATTGCCTAATGAATTAAATGTTACCGCTTCGAGTTTCTAGATTATTCTATTACGTCTCTCCGAGTTTAATTGCAGCACGACTGCCCTTATTTCAACTATAATTTTCGCATCACGAACGAATAATAAACACAACGAATAGGTAATTAAATGCGTGAATTCGAAGGTTAATCCAGTTAAAAGTTGACCAAAGGTGCGTTTTATAAACAAGTCAATAAAAATAAAAATTGATGACGATAGTTTTGTTTTTTTATTGTCTTTTCGTCATCGAGGACTTCCTGGTCTGATGTCGAAGTCACGAGCGGAAGAACGGGTTCGATATCGTATAAATATACTATATATATGTATACACCACAACTACTCGTATATAATATGCATCGTGCACCGGTCTCGCGATACCGGTGGCTGCGACACGACGTGCATGTTGCCACGAAAGAGTTCTACGGTTAGCCGGAGACGCGAGGCCTCTACAATCGGAAGAAGACCGCCGGCGGCGTCCGTTACCTTTACATATATACTATACATGTATGTGCGCGCCACCGAAGAAAGTTGAGAATTTTCACCTCGACGACCGGAGAAAGCTTATTACGCGCCGAGCAGACCTCGCTTACGAAACGATCGGCAGAAGAAACAAACGAAGATGAATAAAGTAGATGAGAGGATGAAACGATATCCGCTGGCAGCCCTCCCATCGTTGATCGATATTAAGATTAAAAAATAAACATCTTATCCCGAATCTTAACTAATAGTTAACAAGTCGGAACGCATAATAAATTTGTATATAAACTCACCAAAGGTGCGATATCTCCGGACATCGAATCTGTAACAAGAAAAAAAAATCGCCATATTGTATTATGATGGCGAGAAATTTTTTTTTTTCATCCCTATAAAAAAAAAAAAAAATAGAGCGAAAATAGGAATAGGAAAAAAGGAAATCATTGTTTTTTTAGGAAAAATTGAAGGTTCAGAGAAAAAATGATTTCGACAACACATCGTCATATTTATTATGTTCGCTGAACACGAATCCGCAGGAATTTTTGGCGAAAGTCGGCGCATTCGTAATCGTAAATAAATTTTTATTTCATTTTTTATATATTTTTTTATCGTTGTGTACGAAATTAAATATAAAAGCAGTAATAAAAAAATCATTAGATTTCGCGTATAAATTCTTCAAAAATACAATCGCCGACATCGCGTGCCGCGCGAAATCGATCCCAAGGTCAGTAATTAAATTGAAATTTTTGCCGTTTAAATGATAGAAATTTTCTCGTAAGCGTGACAACCGTCAGACAGAGGAGGAGAGAGAGCGCGAATGAGTTTGCCGTCAAAGTGCCGTCTCATCCGCGCGCACTTATAGCATTTTCGTAACACATCGCGCTCAGCGCCGCGAGTCGCGGAATCGTCGTTGCTCTCTTTTCTGGAGCGGCGGCAGGAGGAGAGTCACTCTTGAGATGAGGAGAGGAAGGCGCACATCCACGGCAAAAGAGCCCCGGAGGGTTTTACACGCGTCGGCGAGGGTTGCACAAAGTCATTTGTGCCGTGAGCGCGGAGCTCTGTGCCTATATGGCTTTCTCGGTGAAACACGCTCTCGGTCTCTTCTCGCGAAGCGCGGATTTTGTAAACTCGGACAAATGTTGCGATATTATATTCCGGAGTCTCATCACGAAAGTTAGAATTAAATGTCGTGGTACACGACGTTGCCGCGATCTCGGGACCGGAAATAAATTTTCAAAAATTTCTGCGATTTATATAAGGAAAAAAAAAAAAAAAAAAAAAAAAAAAAAAAAAAAACTGCATCGTATCGTAGTAATGCAGACCGATGAGGAGAGGAGAGCAAAGAGCAACGACCATACGCGTCGTAGTCCACGGTAGTTATATTAATAATGGGAATACTCCCAGAGCCGTTTCATTCGCAGTTTCTTCTAACGCGAGCAAAGTTCGGTCACCGTGGTATTATTCACCGAACTTAGAACCCTCCAGAGAACTTTACGATCTCGTGTAATTTTTTTTTTTTTTTTTTTTCTTGAACGTTTTATCTATCCGTCTCTATCTCTGGAACACTTGTTCCTCCACTACTCTTCGTACACCCTGACCCATTGTGTTACTCGAGCGTCTCGAGAGACAGTGCTCATCCTAGTCCACGTTACGCAATCGACGCAACAGCTCCAAGACGGAGGGAGAGAGATGCTTACGGTATACTATTGTAATAAAACTCGGTGACTCTGTAAGTTTGCACAAACCAAGAGCAGCCGCGTTGTTTCCTCTTTTCTTACAATTATGGCTTTTTTTTTCTCCTCCATTTTATCTTATTTTTTTTTTTTTTTTTTTTTTTACAAACAAAAAATGTCGTCAGAGCGCGTTAAAGAAGGTTTGAGTTAAGTGAGGGGGACTCGAGAGCGGGAGAGAGATACGAGAGAATTCTCGAAGGTGGTATGGGTCGGTGAGCTCGGGGTATACATAATAAGGATGACCAGATGACCGCGGCGACTTTCACATTCTGTAACCGAGAAGACAGGGGGGAACGCGCGCGCGAGTTCTCGGAGTACCGAGAAAGAGAGAAAATCATCGCGAGAGAGGCGAGAAGGGGATGTACCAAAGAGTTTCGTGAGCGTTCGAGACGCCGTCGAGACATGCTACACTCTCCGCACAGAGAGGACGCAGTGACTAAACTCCGTACAAGTTGTCGGACAGACCCGTCCGCACGTACGTTCCTATCGCGTCAATTAAACGTCGATTACTGTACTATTGTTCTTTCGACAGTGTTGCGGTGTAACGCCTCGACGCGGAAAGAAAATCATTTTTCGACTCCCACGTACCGCATATATCGTAAAACTCAAAATTTTGAAAAAAAAAAAAAAAAAAAATACTTGAGTCGTATCCGCGATTGAAAACTCAACAAATTTGGTCTTTGAATTTTTTTTCTAGAGCGCTCCGTTCTCGAGATAAGAGCGTCCGAAGGTTCCAGCCAATCACAGCGCGGGCGCATATGCGCGCTTGTGCGCCATCCATCATTGGCCGGATCTTCAAACGCTCGAAACTTCGAAACTACGCAACGTATTAAAAATCGCCAAAGGAAAAGTTTGTTCGTTTTTGACCCGTGATTATGATTTTACCGCTGTTTTGTTTTAATTTTCTTAATAACACGTGTATATCTCATTGTTTCAACGCTACAATTGCCCATGAGTTCAGGATAATCATAGATTCTCTTCGTACGCTTTTCTGGAGTTAAATTAACGGTGTATGCACATCCGTACAGACAAATTGTAACAATAACAACAATTTATGACCACTTCGCGTAGTAAAAGGTAGAAAATGAATTAACTGGGAGGTCTCGTTACTGTTCTAACGATGGCATTACATATACATACGCATAGATATATATATGTATAGATAAACTATAATAGGTATTCGCGAAGCGGGCGATAGGTGGAACATTACCCTATACTGCGATCGTACATTGTACACCGAGTGGGTAATATAACGTAAGATGAGAGCGAGAGGGATCGTGGGAATACGCGGAGGCTCTCTCGGCGCGATGGAGAACAGCAGGCAGACGGACGGACGAACGGATGGACGGTGAAAGTTTTTGGTAGTAAAGGAGTCTCGGGACGAGTCTGCTGCCGCTTGTTGTTGGCGATGCCCGATCTCTTCGATACGATCTTCACCGAGAGTTTACTACGTCTCACTCTGCGTATTATTACCGATATACGCGAATACCCGTTTAAGTATATATAGTTATGCCAGTGCATCGGACTACAATGAGAGGAGAGAAGAAATGTTTCCGGATGCGAGAGTCTTCGACGACTATGAATTCTATCTTTTGAAGTTTTCGATTTAGATTACGATAATCGAATGTAAAGATACGACGATTCGATATATTGGCAAAAAAAATGCTTCAATTTCATTTATGGTATCTTTTGATTTTTGAATTTAATTATAATGGCTTCGGACATCGATTTCGAGCTTCTGGAATAATATTTGAAGTGATAGGTGCATTTTTTAAATTATTTAACGAAATCGGTAATTATAATCGCCGTCGATAATAATCGTTAATCGTTCATTTTCGTTTTTAAACGAAATTCATGGGTCTGAAAGACCTGTTCTCATTATCGGTATTTTATCAATATTTTTAAGTTTATTTGCAGTGAAATCGAAACATCAGGATGTAAGGAAAACGTTTGTTAAGGCGCAATATCCATACAACGAAAATTGTAGAAGCTAAAAGTTATTGAAGGAGATTTGCAACGGGAATTTTTTTTTAATTCAAGATTTTCTTCAAATAATTCGAGTCCAGCAGATTCACGTTTCATCTTTTAGGGTTAATAGCATAAATGAATTTTATTCATTGTAAATTGTGATGGAATACTTGGAGAATAATATATGATTATGATGACCCCAAAAAAATGCTTATTGATGCTATCAAAAAAAAGCTAAAAGATCGTTCACGCGAAGTGTTCGAATAACTTCAATATAATAGCTTTGCGTGCAAATATGACGATAGAACGAGGAAAATTGAAGTTCAAGAAGATTATATGTAATTTAATAAGCGGTATATATTTTAATTGAATAATTAGATGTATTGAAGTTTACGCGATGTTTCAATCAAAGGTTTCCAAAAACGAGTTATCGTCAGTGGCGGCTTCTGTTGCGCAGTCGGATTATTCTTGAATATCTTTAGTCGGTATGAACATCGTTCGCTTTACCAGCAGTAGATACGAATCGGCAAAGAGTCACACGACGGTTACGGAGTTCGTTCCGAACGAACGAGATGTCGCTAGTCGTAAATTTCGCTTCACCCTTCCACTCGTCAAAACGAGAGCCGGTGAAACGCGGTTCTCGGCGAATTTAATTTGTCTCTCGCGCCGCTAACACCCGAAAATAACATTTCCGCCGATCGTAGTCGATCGATAAAAAACAAAATCTCGTAAATCGTTTGCGATGGAACGATGCGTATTTTGATCGAATTTGTAAGCTACGCGCACACAGACACGTGGCTCCGTAAAAAGGAGACGTTATCGATACACGAATTCGATGTAATTGGGGCCGTCTGGTCGAAGTTGAAAATAGAAATAATCGAAACATATCCGATGCCAGTAACTTGCGAAAAACTCCCACAGATTTCGTCGATGACTGACGAATTTTAGGAACATCACGAGGCAAAGTTGCATAATTCGAGGAATCGAGATCTTCGGGTTTCCATCTTTCATTGAAATGTTTAACGCGAGGCGCAGTTTGCTAATTCAAGGAACTGAGATCTTCAAGTTTCATCTCTTATCAGAACATTCGGCACGAGGGATACTCATCCGATAACTTTGAAAGTAAATGAATTATTGAATAATTTACTTTCAAACTTTGAAAACTTGGAATTTTGCAATTCCGTTAGAGAATCGATATATTGCATATTAAATAAAAAATGTGTTTATTTTCTATTTAATATATATTCTAATGAATATATTAATTAAAAAATGAACACATTTTTTATTCAATTAATATTTTCACTATATTTTAATTATTATTTTGATGAATAATCAAATTAGCTTCGTGGGCGACTAGATATCATTTTTTTTTTTTTTTTTGTACCATTGACATCCGTTTTAATTATTTTTTTAACAGTATTAAAAAACATATAAAGACAATGCACAGATTTATGTAATAAATATTCATAAATTCATAAATTATAAATTAAGGGAACGAATTTGACGGAATCAGTTTATGAAAAAAAAAAAAAAAAAAAAAAACGCGAAGCCAATGAGTCGCGAGGTGGCTGAAGCTTCTCTTCCTGTGGATATTCGTCGAGGCGAACACACCGCCGAAGCTCACGGGTTCTATCGGAGCTCCGAGTCGTCGCAGTCCGACAGTCGGTTGATAGTCGCGGTTCCGCGCGAAACACGCGGCTACGCGCTCTCTCTCCCGGTCTCTTCATCCCTCGACGCTATTTTAGTTTCAATTCACAATTTTCACACTAAGAATAATTCACCTCACTTGTGTCTCAACTAACAACAGTGTGAATCGAAGAGATAAATATATTATTTTACTTTTCCTTTTTTTTTTTTTTATTGTTTTTTTTTTTTTTTTTTTAATTAAACAAAAAGTGTTTGAAGAAAGTGCAGTTTCGAGGCGATCGGAGAATTATAATGATCGATGAGATCAGTGAGAGTTCGGAGCGATTAAAATTTGAGAGATTCGCAAAAGATCGCAATCCTCGCGAGTGCATCGACTTAGTGGTGTGCACGCTGTTGCTCCGCGGGCTGACAGAGCGAAATAAACGATGGTGAGTTATTTATTGTTTCACTAACCTGTAACTCGTTTATATTTATGCGTTTTTTGAAAGCTGCATATCATCGAACGCACGCAAAAAAAAAAAAAAGCTTCGGAACACAATATCCACGTCTTTGAATGTTAATTCAATAATTTTGATTTACGAATTTATTTTTTCAATGCTCTTGGGAGGAAAATTCGTACGAACTAAAATATCTTTCGATTAAAATATCGATAGAATTATTTACGTTAATCTGTATACCAAATTTTTCATAAATTTTAGCGAATTTATATCTCTCGATACATCGAGAAAAATGTAAAAAAAAATTGTCAAAATTGAGCTTTTGGCATGAAATTAATTATTGAATTCTCGATCGAGTAGTTTCGAGTTTCGAGATATTTTTTATACATATCAAACATAAATAAATAAAAAATAAAAAAATAAAGCAATATTTACGTTTTTAACTATTGTTTCAATGATTTTGATTTTGCAATTTATTTTTTCAATACTTCTTGCAGGAAAATGCGTATAACGTAAAAGGTCTTTCAATTAAAATATCGATATCATTATTTTCTTTAATTTCAATATCTGTACGAATTTTTAAAAATAAATTTTACCGAATCTCTTTTGCACGATGAATCGAGAAAAATGCCGAAAATAATAAGCAAAAATGATCGTTTTAAATAAAATAAAAATTATCGAACTTTTGATCAAATAGATTCGAGTCAAAGATCGATAAATAAATTAAAAAAAAAAATCGTACTGTTCTTCAGAGTTCTGTTTGTTTTTAAATCGTTTAGTTTCCGGAAACTGGCGAAAGACCACCGGGAATACTTATCAAAAGTCTTCGTAAAAGACATCTGATACAGTAAATATATTGCAACGATCCCATAATACACAGATGTAGGGTGGCAATAGAAAGCGCGTGTGGGAGGAAAGTCGAGTTGGCGACCAGTGGGATGTACGTAGTTAAACCACAAGAATTTCTCCGGTGCGGTCTAACGAGACGCGATAGAGAAGAGGCGTTATCGCGTCGTTGCGAAGACTACCCTTAGTTAATATTGCCATTTACTTTTTCGCTTCTTCCGCTGTACGGTACAAAATAGAGACGAGAAATAAAAAGTCCGCAGTAGATAACTCGATGCCAAAGTGCGGAGGCGTTGGTTCATCCCCGCGGTACTTAAGTTTCGTCGATAGTGCATCGCTTCGATTGCAATTCGTATGAAAAACGTAAACTTTTTCATTTTTTTTTTTTTTTTTTCCTTAGATAAAAGTTTTCATCGGAAACTATATCGATGGCGAATTATCGTTAAGTGAATGAGAACTGAAGATCTTTCGTTTCAATGAGTCGCTAAGAAATATATATTAAATCCGTTAAATCTTCACCGCTATCAGGATTCACAATGACGCAGTAATCTGGTCGTTCTGCCGAAATTCATATTTAAAAAATATTCGCCAATTGAAACCCTTATAACTTCTATAATATCTATTTTATTGGATTGGGATTTCAGTCGGCGTATTGAGAGATCGAGCGATGAAGAGCTTTCGCTTCAATGGGTTTCTCGGTATAAATGTATATTAAATTTGTTAAATCTCCGAAGTCACTTAAAAATTGATTTCGAAACAATTTTCCGATTTTTCCGCAGGTATTTTTTTTTATTTTGCAGATTTGAATGCTTTTTATTAAATTTTATAACTTCTATAATATCTATTGTACGGAAACGGAATATCGGCAGTCGTATTAAGAGAATTAGCATTGAAGATCTTCCGCTTCAATGGATCGTCGATAAATGTAAATTCGATTTATAAAATATTCATCGCTATCGTCACTCAAAAACTGATCGCGACGCACTGATCTGGTAGTCTCGCCAAAAGTGTTATTTTTAAAAAAATTCCAATTCAAAGGCTTTTCATTAAAATTTATAAATTCTATAAAATCTATTGTATTGGAATGGAATATCGACAGGTATATTGCATCGTACACTTTGGATTTCACTTCAACGAAATGAAAAAATACTGATCTTTGGCGGAGTGATGCAACGATAAAGGCTTCCATTCCGCCAGTGATCTCCATCTCCATGTGATGTTAAATGAATACGAAATAATAATGTGCCGTCTTCAAGAATTAAATTATTATCAGCACAACCATAACTTCGGAGTCATTGAAGTATGAATTTCATGCATTTAATTCCACGTAAAAAAAAAAAAAAAAAAAAAAAAAAAAAAAAAAGTTCAACGAGAAGTTCGTCATTCGTCAGTTTATTTATACGACAATCCATTATCTTCTGTCTATAGAATAAAGTTTTCGTGAGATATGTACCGCACTTGCATGCGAACAAAGAACAAACATTGAATAATAAAGAGAGAAACGGGGATTTACAAGAACAAACAAACTTCTCGGGGTAAGAGTTTTATTAATGAAAACACAAAGAGGGGCGGCGTTCTCCTTTATTTGCTCGCTGAAAAGCCTCGAAGATGACTCTCGCGAGTTCGCGGTTGCGTCGCGAAAGAAGGGAAAAAAGCGAATGAAGGATTATCGTTTGACGCGTGCGACGTCGGTCGATTAGACGGAAACACTCGTTGAGTGTTGTAATCCAAACGGAGTATATGTACAATTTATACCGTTCATGACTGTATAATTAATTCGTAGAAGTCGTCACGTGTTTCGCACCGTGCGTTACTCTCTCGAGGAAGGAGAGAACTTTTTTTTTAATTTTTTTTCTACTCCCATCAGCTCTTGGCATCGATGTTTCGAGGTTCGAATGAAGAATCGATCGCGGTTGCGAGTCGGACGAGCGAATAAGGGGTTCTCTTGTGCACGCGATCTCGCGATGCAACGTTTCGAAGAATTATTTATAGATCGCTGAAATTCCAACAATATCGGGTTAAAAAAAAATGTGTTTTTTATTTTTATTTTATAAAAAAAAAGGTCGAGGAGTAATTTTAAACGCGAAGAAAAAACATTAAATAGCTTTTTCAATTTATTTCTTTTTTTATACAATTTTTTTCGGATTTTTTTTATTTTATAAAAAAGTTAAGTATTCGAAATATATATTATAGAATTTTTTTTTAATTTTCATTGCCGATTTTGTAATGCGTTTTTTTCTTTCTTTCGTGAGGAAAAAACATTAATTAATTTTTTCGATTTAATTTTTTTTATGCAATTTTTTTCGGATTTTTTTTATTTTATCAAAAAGTATTCGAAATATATATTATAGAATTTTTTTTTAAATTTTCATTGCCGATTTTTTAATGCGTTTTTTTTTCTTTCTTTCGATATAAAATCAAATAGAACCGTTCGTATATTAGAAGTCGTTGAACCTCGCAAACTAGGAGTTCATTTATTTATGTCGTAAGAAACTTCGAAGGTAATGACTTGGCGGCTAAGGGAAGACGTTGGGGATTGCCTGTTACGGGGCTGTCTATTGCAACTTTAGGAAACTCGACGTGCACCTCCGCCTCCTCCTTCTTAGAGGCAATAAAGTCGTTGAGGTGTTGTAGCGGAACTGTGCGTCTGTTTCATCCCCTCTTGCCGTGCAATATTCTACGTATATGTAAAAATACTATATAAATTCTATGGATCGATTCACAGATAAAAACGCATATAAAAAAATAACGACTTCTCAACTCTTCGGAAAATCGCGAATATTGTGAAAAGTATTTCTCATAAAAACGAAAAAAAAAAAAAAAAAAAAAAAAAAAAAAAAAAAAAAAAAAAAACTATCTCACTATTTAAAGTTGAGTTTTACGAATCGCGGCTGGAATGACCCAATTGGCCATTTTCATGGAAATTCCTTTTATATATACATATTATCACTTCTTTTGTTCCTTTTTCAGCGAAATTTAATTTAAAAATATGCTGCATAAAAATTATCTATAATTCCGAAAAATTTCGAGAAAATGAAAGAAAAAAATAATTCACAGCAAATTAGAATATTCGATAAATCGCGTAGTAAAAATCGCGGTGATTGAAAACTAAGATGATGAAAAAATAAAATAAATATAAAATAACGTGGAAATTAAATAAATATCTTTTCACGACCAGCGTATTTATGTAACATACGTTCATTAAAGCGGTACGAAAGTCATCGAACAATGAGGGCAGATGAATGGGGAAATGGACGCATTGAGGAATCGTGAATAGCGACGAATATCGATCAATTGCGCGAATTGTTGAGGCGTATTTCAGCGTATTTGCATTACTATAGTCGTAAGGCACGAAGCCGTATAAGCTTATAATTAAGCCGTCCATTCGACGGTCTATGCTTGCAGATTTCGCGTGCGTGAAACGCCTAAACCGTCACGGAGAGGCAAATTCGACGGAGGAAGAAGAAAGCGTTGATCAAGACGAGATATACGCTATTGTATACTTGCGCGTGTTTCTCGGGCTTTGCTGCTCTACATGGATCTCGAATGTCGTAGCTGAATTAAATTCTATTCCGTACCATCTATCAATTGTCGTAGAATATACAACAGAAGGGGAAGAAAAAAAAAAAAAAAAAAAAAAAAAAACCTAACGAGTAATTGATAGATCGCTTGACCGGCAATTGTGACGACGAAATGAGCAACGCAACGCCAACGGACGACACTGAGTACGACTATGACTACGACTTGGACGAATCGCTAGGGACCTTTGATTGGAACGAGTTAGCGCCCGTTCTCGTGATCTACTCCATCACCTTCTGTCTCGGACTTATTGGTAAGTTATAAAAAAAACAACCCAATCTCTTCTTCGCAGTAAGAATACATCGCGAAAAAATGTGTTAAAAAAAAAAGTAGAAAGCGGAAAAAATTCACAAAGAATGGTTTCATTGATTGCGGAGAAAAAAAAAAAGAATTGATCTTGAAAATGGGGTTGGAAAAAAAAAAATAGAGGAAAAAAGTTTGCTCTCGGCGAATCTGGCGCTTTGACGGTATATCGACTGCTGAAAAAATTCAAAGGGCGTGACCCACTTCCTTTGATCTGCAAAATGATTTTGGTTGCCTTTTTTTTTTTTTTTTTTTTTTTTTCAGCAATTGAAATGACGATTCTTTTCGATAGTTTTGTCGTGGAAAATTTTAAGAAATCGTATTTTTTTTTTTTTTTAAACTTTTTAACGCAGGAAATTTGGTAATAATTGCGTCGACACTGTGCCCGAGATTGAGGCCCCTGCCAGCGACACCGACGAACATCTTTCTGGGTGGTCTCGCGAGCGCCGATATGATTCTCATCGTGTTCTGCATACCCGTGAAGGTAAGACGCACACACGTGGCTCCGTTTTTCATACGTTTCGTAAAATAGGGTTATTTACGATTTGATCGAAGGAAATTTGTCATCAAATACAAATTTAATTAATTAATTACATTTATCGTAATAGTAATTAACGTAATGAGAGTAAATTCGCGCAATCGCGCAATTTCCTACTCGATTAACCCGAATATCTCGGATTACCGAGTCGCAATTCGCATTATTTAATCAACAAAGTTAAAATGACAATGATTATTCGTTAAATAAATTAATTCGTCGTCGATATCGAATTAGTTTGGCTAATAGCGCCGGACATCCGCGTGTCCGGCCTCCTGCTTCGTGGAAGTCTCACAGTTGTTCGTTACTCGAACCGTTGGCGATTGCCGAAATAAAATATGACGTTGTGCCAAACTCTAAAATTATACCGAAGCGTACGCATGCGAGAGAGGGTGAGGAGAGGGTGGGGGGGTTGGTGTTTGATGAGATATGAAGAAAAGTTCGTTGTGTTGGAAAGTTCTGTCGCACGAGTGTGTATGTTGCATCGGCAACGGGAAAACACGCCGTTCTATCCGCTATACGACATCTCATTTGAGGCTCTGGCCGTTACCGATGATTGAACAATGTTGAGAACGATCAGCAAGTGATTGGCGCGCAAAAAGGAGCAAAGGCCAACTATGTCATGAATGTGTTCGATTAAATGCGCGTCGCAAATGATTACTAAGATATTTCATCTTCATCTACAAACTTTGTTTGTCGATGAAACATTTGATAAAAAAAATTGTTGCTCATTAAATATAAGTATAAATTAACTTTTTTATTACGTGACTGAAGTTCAACCAGTTTTTTTTTATGCCACAATTTCAAAAAAATTGAGAATTTAATTAAATTTCTCCGCGTGAATATCAAGTCACAATTTTTGCCTCGAGACTCGTTAGACGAAAGATTATTGTTGCCAATTAACTAAAAGTGTTAACCAACTTTTTTTTTTTCTAATTAAATTTAGATTTTTTATTTTTTTATGTTGAATTTTCGATCTCTATGCGATTTTTACATTTTTTATGTTGAATTTTCGATCTCTATGCGATTTTTTATTTTTTTATGTTGAATTTTCGATCTCTATGCGATTTTTTTATTTTTTATGTTGAATTTTCGATCATTATGCGATTTTTTTTATTTTTCATGTTGAATATTCGATTCCTATGCGATGTTTTATTTTCTGATGTTGAATTTTCGATCTCTATAGGACTTTTCATTTTTCCTACTATCGGCGGAACTTTGTTTTTTTTTTTAAATAAAAAAATTAATAAAATTTCCACGTATGAACAACAAGAGACGTAATTGTTCAATTTTTGCTTCCTACGATTCGGATAAATATTTTTTCGTATCAAGATTAGTTAGCAGATGATTTTCTAGGTCAATATGGTCATATTTCGAGATGAATGGACCGATGGCCGCTGCATCTAGGATTCTACATTGAATGATTGCTCTGCCATGTGCCTCATCTCTCCATCCCTAACTCTCGTTCTGTCTCTGCGTCTTGAACGTTTCTATCTTACGCCACTTGTATGTATACAGTAGCAGTAGAGAGCGATGGGTTATATATCGAGGTTGACGATCATCACTCACCCGTTCAGCGGCAAGTCCCGCAATCTATCAAACGATACTCGGAGCGCATCCGAGATCGTTATGATCTTAATGGTGCACTACACTCTCGTCGTCTGCTCTATCCACATAATGTACTACTATGTCACTCTGACCAGCGATATGCCGGCCATGTCGGCAAGTTATCATTGCCATAACTGACGATTGCAATTAATCAGCTCTTTTTTTCATCGATCAAAAAAAATCGATAAAAAAAAATAAAAAAATGAATTTTCCTAATTTAGTATTTCTCGTAATTTCGTACCAATTAACGAGATTCTGATACCATCTTAGGTACTATTGCCATAACTGAATATCGCGATGTATCAGTTCTTTTTTATCGACAGAAAAAATGTCCGATGAATTTTGCCAATTTAGTTTTTTCTCGTTATTTCGTACCAATTAACGAGATCTTGATCGCATCTTAGGTACTATTGCCATAAATGAAAATCGCTATGTATCAGTTCTTTTTTATCGACAGAATAAAATGTACGATGAATTTTCCCAATTTGGTATTTCTTGTAATTTTTACCGAATTAAGGAGATATCTAAGTATCCAAACCGATTTTTGCCGTATCTGACTATTGCAATTTATCAGTTCTTTTTTATCGAAAAAAAAAATTAACGATGAATTTTCTAAATTTGGTATTTTTTCTAATTTTCTATAAATTAACGAGATGCTTATTATATCAAAGCAAATTTCTGGAATTCGGTATCTCAAGTGAATTTGTACCAATTATAGTACACGATACATCGAGAAATATGTATATTTGCTACAAACTATTATCACCCCAACTGTTTATTTCAGTTAATTAATTTAGCGGAGAGAAAAATAGACGAGAAATTTCCTGAATTTGATATTTGAAGTGATTTCGTATTAATTACAGTACGAGAGATGTCGAGGAATATGTATATAATACGCTAGAAGAGTCATTACCCTCGCTGTCTATTGCAATTAATTAGTTTATCGTCGGGAAAAAAAAGAGACGGTGAATTTCCTGAATTTGGCGTCTCAAGTGATATCACACTAATTATAGTGCGGGGAATGTCGAGTAATGTGTATTTACGATGATATCTATCGCGACAGAGTATATAGAACTTAACTTTCCGGCTCGTCGAGATCGCGTATACGTTTGCGAGAATCAAACTATATAAACTATAAGCAAAACACACCGTCGGTTCGACGACTTCTCACGATTATACCGTGTGCCAAGCTTTACCTACCGTTTCATGTTGGCGTTCGAGACGCGAAGACGACTCTATAACTAAAGTTAGAATCCTCGACCTCGATACGAGGAGAGGTCGACTCTCGGTTTGTACATAGTCTCGTGATGCCTCTTCGCTGCCGCGACCCCATGCGACGAGTATCGTACATTTTAACGATATAATTTACGTTTGACCCAATGCTGTCACGCGTCATTCAAAAGCTCTACAGACGACCCGAAAACCTTGGTACTTTGACTTGTAAAAAAAAAAAAAAAAAAAAAAACCCAACATTTTTGTTGTCGCGACTGAGAATCGACTTGGGAACGTAAAATGAGTTCCGTCTCAGTGATCGACGAGAAAAAAAAAACGTAAAATAAAATTTCGAAAAATCGGAGTAAAACATTAACTTTTTTTTTTTCGAGGCATTTTACGAAAAATCCTTTTTTTTTTGTATTTTTAAACTCAGAGGCATTTTACGAAAAATCCTGTTTTTTGTATTTTTAAACTCGGATATATTTATTTATCGATGAAATTTCGAGAAATTCGAATCTCTCGCGGTACTCTGCGAGAAGAAATAAACGAAACCGGATATTTAATGATATCGCAATATCGTTTTTTCGAATCGTTAAAAATTAATGAATAACTAAAAAATAACTAAAAAAAAAAAAAGTGGTATTGCCATTTTGTCTTTTTTTCGTATTTTGTATTGCAATTTTCGAGATATTCAAATTTATTGTTATTATTATTGATTTTATTTCGGTTATTTTTTTTTTTCTATCGCTTTTTCATAATTTCGCGTATATATATTTTAAAATAGAGGTTACGATTCTCTTGATTATTAATCTCTCTATACATCAATTAAAAGTAACAGGTGTATTGCTGCGTTTAAGTAAAAAAGCGGTACGCGATCTTTTAGCAATGCAATATCGTTCCGTGAAAATACTTTGCAACATTTTTTTTTAATCATTTTCATCGTAATATCGAAGAAACATAAAGTCAATCGAGACGCAAAAAGGTTGTAGGGCTTTGGGCATTCGAAGATACAGACGCGGAGAACGAGAATCTACTCGAGTTTACGACTCTTCTGGGACCAATAGCGGACCATCCAAGAAAGACGAATGAAAAGGGATACGGAGATGGTAATACGTCACGCAACATATTACAGTGACAGCGAAACTTAATTAGTTTGAATTTATGATAAACCAAGGGGGAGCGATACACAATAGGAGAGAGAGAGAGAGAGAGAGAAAGCGAGAGAAAGAGAGAAAATAAGAGAAAGAGACCTCAACTCGAACTCCAAAGGTCAAAAGGTCGAAAAAACTCCATCCCTCAATCTCGTATTTTCTAATTTTCTTCAATTTCTCTCGTATTCTTGTGCACTTCGATGCATTGAAGTACCTACACGAGGCGTCAAAGTTTTTATACGGAACTTCTTGCGATGGTGTAATAAAAGAAAAAAAAAAAAAAAAGAAAAAATAAGATACGCTGAAAGGTTGAAGGGTTGAAGTGACGCAAAACTTCTCCATTTCTACCGTACCAATATTTTTCATCCCCCTCCACCCCCCTCCTCAACCCTTAATCCTCTCGTGAGACGTAAAAAAAATAAAAATAAAAGAGATCCGTCATTCTCGCATTTCCAGAGGCTGTCGCTAACTCAATTCGAGAAATAAAAGTCATTCGAACATTAATCGAATAGACGAAAAGACAAAGAAACTCGAATTACAATGAGGATGTAAGTGATACGCGAAAGTTCGAGTTTATTTTCTTTGGGTAAATCGTCGGGTTAAATCCTTTTTCTCCATTGCGAATGGCGATATAGAGAAGAAAAGAAGAGGAAGAATGTGCGCGCGCGTGTGTGTTCGTCAGCTGTTCCGCTCGTAGCTGAAGTGTCTACGAGTTTCAGCTGCCGCTCTGCCGCTGGACGCCGATGGATCGTATGACAAAAAGGCTTCGTACGAAACAAGATCGCGTCGCGAGAATCACGAGTTTGTAGTTTTATATCGATTCTCGAACGCTTAAAGTGACACCACACTGATAATTCGATACCTCGAAATTAAACGAATTCGCACGATGTTTCAGGAATTTAAGATTGAAATTTCTCTATGGGACTTGAGACGACGACGATAAAAAAAAATCGACCCCTGTGATCGATCGATGTCTATGATTGACGATAAAAAAAAATCAAAAGACCGGAAACTAAATGATTTTATCTTTGAAAGTACGTTCACTATTCAGTTTTTGAAGACTCGATGTAGTCGTATTTTTTTTTTGTTATTATTATCATTGGCATTAGGGAATCACGTAACTTTAGTCACTTTTTACTCAATTCAATCAATTTATTATTATTATCATTATTATTGTTATAATACTAATAACAATTAGTGGACCTACTGATTAATTGAATTAAGGGAAAATTTTATAAAGTTACGTCTGTATATTAATGTTATTATTATTATTATTGCATTGTATCGAGTTGATCAATTTTTTCTTCATATGCTTTAAAAAATGTAAAAATTAATAAAAAAAAAAGAAAAATCGACTTTAAAAAATTTCAAAAACATGACATCAAATATCAATAGAAAATCAATCTGTATAGTAAATTTTTCGTTTATTTTACTGCGTATGATTCGGAAAGGTGTAAAAATTGAAATTTTCGAAACACTCCGGAATCACGTAAAAATGGTATATATATGACTTGGATTCTGCCGAATACAATCGAACCTCCTTAAATCTAAGGGGAAATATTCCCTTTGGAATTCTTGTGTTTTTTTTTTTTTTTTTTCATAGTTTTCGAGTTACGAGCCGATCGAACTTTCGGCTTTCTCGTCACGTTTCTCTCGTTTCTATACATCTATAGTAGTATTCCCGAGTGGTTATTATTTTGATATATATCTCATTTACGCTGTGTCGGGATCACGCGACTCGAAGAAATCCGGATATTATACATCGTTTGATACTCTGGACTGTTGTATCGGTGGCGAGCCTGCGAAGCTTATCCCTTCGAGGCTTCGCCAATCGCGGCAAGCAGAAGGGGGATACATCCGTGAAATCCACCCCCTTCGAGTGAAGCTTGCGAGATGGACAGACAAGAGACGAGAGGAAAAAAAATCGCGGTCACCCCGAACAGATTTTCTATATAAGAAATTGACTGGTGCGGACACAATGGACCTACGGATATCCGGGGCGGGGGGAGGATGTCGGGCTTCATCGACTATTTTAACCGTCGTAAACACAGTTATTGAACCCTTCGAGGGCAAACTTTGCGGATTATCTTTTGAAAAAAAATTCAATTTCTCTCACGTATGAATCACCATCGCGTTTTAAGTTACGACTGTTATTGTTTGAGACTTCGTAGGCGTTGCGACCAATAAAAGGTTACATTTCACATAAATAGCATTTTTTTTCTCTCGATTTTTCGCGATATAACAAACGATTTTAATTCAACTATTTACGAAAATCGTAAATTTCTTTAAATAATTTTAATTTACAGAGAAATTTTTCGTAATTTTTTATTTATTTATTAATTTGCGATAAATTACGCAGATTCTACAGAAAATCGAGACGACTATCGATTTTATTCGATTTCGATACGACTTTATACGATGCGAATTCAACTATTTACAAAAATCGTTCATTTCTTTATATAATTTTAATTTACAGAGAAATTTTTCGTAATTTTTTATTTATTTATTATTTTGCGATAACTTACGCAGACTCTACAGAAAATCGAGCCGACTATCGAATTTATTCGATTTCGATACGACTTTATACGATGCGAATTCAACTATTTACAAAAATCGTTCATTTCTTTATATAATTTTAATTTACAGAGAAATTTTTCGTAATTTTTTATTTATTTATTATTTTGCGATAACTTACGCAGACTCTACAGAAAATCGAGACGACTATCGATTTTATTCGATTTCGATACGACTTTATACGATACGAATTCAACTATTTACAAAAATCGTTCATTTCTTTATATAATTTTAATTTGCAGAGAAATTTTTCGTAATTTTTTATTTATTTATTATTTTGCGATAACTTACGCAGATTCTACAGAAAATCGAGACGACTATCGATTTTATTCGATTTCGATACGACTTTATACGATGCGAATTCAACTATTTACAAAAATCGTTTATTTCTTTATATAATTTTAATTTGCAGAGAAATATTTCGTAATTTTTTATTTATTTATTATTTTGCGATAACTTACGCAGACTCTACAGAAAATCGAGACGACTATCGATTTTATTCGATTTCGATACGACTTTATACGATGCGAATTCAACTATTTACAAAAATCGTTCATTTCTTTAAATAATTTTAATTTGCAGAGAAATTTTTCGTAATTTTTTATTTATTTATTATTTTGCGATAAATTACGCAGATTCTACAGAAAATCGAGACGACTATCGATTTTATTCGATTTCGATACGACTTTATACGATGCGAATTCAACTTTTTACAAAAATTGTTCATTTTTTTAAATAATTTTAATTTGCAGAGAAATTTTTCGTAATTTTTTTTTTATTTAATATTTTGCCATAACTTACGCAGACTCTACAGAAAATCGAGACGACTATCGAATTTATTCGATTTCGATACGACTTTTTACGTTGAGACCAAAATAAGGGATGATACGAAAAGTTACGTTCAGAACGAATGAGAAAGCTTCGGATAAAATGTGCAATTTTACTTTAGAATTTTTTTGTTTCTCGTCTCTGGACGTGAGAAGATTCCCCTCGATCTTTCGTCTCTGTTCATACACAATCCATATGTGTGTCTGTTTCCGAGACGAGGGTGTTTGCCCAACAAGCTTCGCGTTAGAGTCGCGCGGTTTTCGTATATACGGGTATCTTTGCGAAAGGGTCGAGAAAATACGGAGTGGAGGACACTCGGGTCTCTTCTCGTGTGACGAAACTTTTCGGTCGACGCGAACGGAGAAGATAAGTTGAAGACATAACGCGTAGAGCAAAGTTTCACGTTGCTGTAGAACTTGAGAATCGCAACGGGGAACAGCTGGCTAACGAGACTCGAAATGTTATTATTCAATGGTAATTTTACAAATAGCAACTGCACCACGAGCTCTCGGAGGTTTATTTCTCTCAAAAAATGCACAATATGATCGAAAATATAAGGAAAAAAAAAAAAAAAAAAAACGTAAATTTGGAGAACATTTGTAAACGGCGTATATAAAGAAAAAAGCGAAGCAAGTGGTCCGTATAATAATTTTTCGAGGGTAAAGTCTTTTTTTTTCTTTTTTTTTCCTTATCCCCTAATCGTATGCTTATGGGCGACGAATCACGAGCGGCAACGCGATATCGCTCGCTACAATATCTCATATCTATCTTTCTTTCCGCTTTTCTCTCGCGCCGTCTTTTTCGCAACCTATCGCCAGAGCGCGGGGAACGAGAGAACAACGTTAGGGATATATACTCACGCAACCGGCTTACGTGCTGTGAGTATCAAATTCGCGATGTTAAACCCGGAAAAGTCTTCCGACAGTTATGGATAATCGCTCAGCCGATTCCCCGCAGACCTATGAATCATTCCGTACCAAGAGAATCAACCGATTTTGCATCATTCGAATTTTTTATTTGTTTGTTTTTCAAATTTTTCGAAGAAATTGCATTACATTATATTTTTTTGCATTAATTTCGAAAATTAATTTTAAAAAAATCGAAGCAAACCGCTCATCGTGGAATGTCCCATATATGTGCCGAAATTTATGTTTTTTTAACGCAAATACTCTAAATTGCTTGCAGAAGATTTTTTCGTTTTAAATTTTACTCCATTTTTTTTTTTTTTTTTCGTCAAAAGTAGAGAAGAAAATTAGAGAAAAAAAAAACGGAAAAGTAAAAAGTTGGTATATCGATAAAACTCCTCGAATTTCTCAAGGGTCCGTTTTGCCCCATTTTTCCTAACATGACCCGGAATGCCCCATATACGTGTTAAAATGTTTTTTACGATAATGCTTTCCAACTCGTGAGTAGTGTGGAATTGTTGGTCGGCTCTCTGCATTTTTTACCCCCTTAAGAAAAAAAACAAACCTTTTTGGTTTTTACGCGAACGATGTCTCAGGAGACTCGTGCGTATTCCGCGGAGCTCCCGAGATTTTTTTTTTTTTTTTTTTTTTCGATGCAAACGGTCTTTCAGACCTTTTTGTTTTATTTTCATCTCCACCCCACTTTTTGTCTTCCGCTGTATCCACTTGTAGCTGACTGTGCATCGCTGCCACGTATCCGCCGTAATCCCTAAGGGTTGCGAAAACACGAGACGCGCGCGAATTTTTGTTTCGTCGTCAGAGTTTCAAGCGCCTTAACGATATCCTCCCTTTCGGAGGATTATAATGATGAAAATCATACGTCCGAAATATTTCATTGGCTACCAGCGAATTCCCAAAAGGCTTTCCGCACATTCTTCGATTTGTACCTTTCGTCCCGACGTTTTTTTTTTTTTTTTTTTTTTTTTTTTCTTTTTTTTTTTTCGTCTCCGACTCACGACGAATAAGTCGGATAAACTCGATGACGAATGTCGGCGAAAGTAACACGAGACTCGGTGGGAATATCGCGCGGGGGTTTCCCCAACGGGCGATGTGGTTATGAAAAATGCGCGAAAACAGATGTTTGGACACGAGTACTGGAGACCGCCGTTCTCCGGAGGTCATCAATTTACGCGGCGCGAAAAATTGCTCGTAAGATTCGAACGATTGGATGAAAAGGATACGCGACCTTTGACCCTCCGCTCGCGCATTACACGGAGTTACTATGTTTATATATGTGTTCTCTGGGGTCCTTGTGCTTTATGGGAAGTCTTGAATCGCACGACCCTCCCGGGCGACGATTCGAATTTTTTTTTTTTTTTTTTCCGTTTTTCTTTCGGCTTCAGTCCATTTCGGGGCCCTTTCCGCCGTTTTTTTTCCCTCGCAAGGCTCTTGCCTCGTAGTCCCGAGGGAACTCCGAGATCGGTCAACGAGAGAACAGTCTCGGATAACGAGAACGACGAAAGAGAGAGACTTGATACTTTGTCGCGTAACATATTTAATCAGAGTTGTTTATCTTGCATACTATTTTTTTTTTTTTTTTTTTTTTTTTTTTTTTTTTTTTTTTCACTTTTATTATTATAGAGATCTTGAGGGTCGCACGAAGCACCGAGGCGAAATAAACAACTGAGATAAAATCAATGGGTTGTAAAGAATATTGAATTACGAAAATATTAATACGAAACGAAACGACGCCGACATCGTAATGCCGCGATAAATAAATCGAATATATAACGATGTAATAATTGGTAGTAAATGCATCAATATCAAAAAAAAAAAAAAAAAAAAAAATGGTTAAAAAATAATCTCGAGTAAGCGAAGCGATTGGTGGAAAATAAAATAAATATAGTGAATTTACGTAAAAAGCATCTATCGGAATTGCTCGTTAGCGCGCGAAGCTCATTCCTTCGAGACGGTAGTTTCGCGCGTCCTAATTAAGGAGGGAAACCGCAAAGCTTCGGCGGTAACCGGAAACTCGAGGGATGAAAAGACTCTCCCTTTCTCGCGTATTCGTATCTCTCGTGATTATATCACAAACAAGCGAATTTTCATTAATTCACGCATTACTTCGTGAATATATATATATATGTATAAAGACGCGCGATAAATACGATAAATCGGAGAAATTTTTTGTTCGGTCGAAAAATTAATTTTACGCGGCGAAACTTTACGCAATTAAAGTTGTTGATAAAGTAAAAATGGTTTAGAAACGAATCGAGAGCATTAGCCGTGGGTGGTACCTAACAGTTGGATTGCGGCATCGTTTTCCATCGTCTCTCGTATACACGATTATTTTATCAGCCTCGATACCGCTGCGGCGTTACCGGTTATAGACCCGTTGTTATATATATGTATATATATATACATCGCGCGTTCTCCCGTTCTGTCGAAATGTTCGGTGAAATTTGATAATACTGGGCGAATGAAGGTTTTCGCGGACTGTCGGAGTATGCCGCGCACGTGTCGTGTGGTAAAATATAACGAATCACGTGATTCGCTGACTATGCGGTTACGTGATATTGAACGGGGATACGAACTCGAAAGGGCGCATAACCCGTGTACGATCGTAGCCGAGGGGCCCTTTTCGAAATTTTGAACATCGTTATACATTTTAATTGATATTATATCTCGCGCATTCGAGAATAAATTTTCAATGTGTCAATTCGCGGCGACGTATTTCATCGAACGCGTATTATAGACAGGAGGAGGGGGGCGGGGAGGCTTTACGGTTCTCGATGTTGTAACACGCGTAATATCGAATTATGAAGGACCATCGAGTACGATGTTGATAAATTATGTAACCATAGATCAGGTTTATCGGGGATACGTTATTCTTATGATTGTTATAAATTGAATCCCATTGTAATCGATATTTCGATCGCCATATTGTTTTTTTTACTGATAATTTTTTTTAGGAATAATATTTTTTTTAAATAATTAAAAATAATAAAGAGAAAAAAAAAGAAAGAGTCGAAAATAAAATGTAAACATACATATCGATGTAGTGGGAAGCGTGTACTCACCGGCTCACCAGCGCGACGACAATGGCTGTCAAATCGTTTCTTCGGTTTTTTTCTTCCAAAGATCCTTCGGGACGCCAAAAAAACGATGCGATGCGAGCTTTTCGATGTCATTTTTCCTTGGAATGTCACGAGATCGAACACTGCGTTTATCACTTATCGATTCACTCACTAATTGCATTTTACCCCGAATTCACAATAAATCGAACAATCGCGGTCGACTGACTTAATGGAGTACGTAAAACGGAAAAAACTTTCCCCCCCCCCCCCCGCCCGCGCTGCCGCGTGTGTAAAAACATCAACGGTCGGCCGCCATCTTTAAAAAATTTGCTGCCCGATGAAACAACTCGAAAATAATGAAAATCTTACGTCCGACGATGATTTTGTACAATAATTTAATTGTTGGAATATCTTCGATTACTTTGAATAGATCGTTGAGACACTTAAAAAAACGGAGAGATTGTCCGATGCGACATAATATTTCCTTGGAACGCTGCGAGATCGAACACTACAGTATTTTTTCACTTATCACTCAATTCACTGCATTTAATGACGCGGCTATATTAGATACGGAATAACACATCTGAATTTCACCAAAACAATACGTACACGATATTCGATCGAAATTATTCCCATCCTCGCAAAAATGTGAAATCGGCATAGAAACAGCGTGGTCGCTCTTGAAAACTTTAACTGTCGAACGCGGTTGCAAAGATATTCGGTATTCAATCGACACAACGTGTGAAATATTGACGTGATACCCCCTGTGTTTTCCTTCATCGAGTTTATATCGTACATAACATATATATATTCACGGGATAGCGATACACGCGGATTATGCAAAAAACTGCGTAAAAGGACGATCCTCACTCTGTGACGGCCCGGCGTCGACTGAGCCGGCATCAAAGAAAAGCTGCGCGACCAATGTGCGCGGTACATTAAAAGAAACTCCAACGGTCAAACGCTGTCGCAAAACATTCGGTAATCAATTAAAACACGTGTCACACATCGTTTCCGAGGCTCTTAGTACAATACCCGATCAATTTTAATTCATTTAGTAAAAAAAAACATTCCACGGGATAACGATGCACGCGGATTACGCGAAAAACTACACAGAAAAACAATACTCACTCCACGACGGCCCGGAATATTACTCCCGAATAAAAATATTCGGTAATCAATGGAAAAAACGTGTCATATATCGCTTCCGATACTCATCATACTTTCCGCGATCAACTTGACATCGTTTAAAAAAAAAAAACGTCCGCGGAATAATGATGCGCACGGATTACGCGAAAAGTTACACAGAAGAACGAACCTTCGCCCGCGACGGCCCGGCGTCGGCTGGGACTCACGAGATGCTGCGCGACTGAGATGCGCAGTGTCTCGATGTATCGACTTTTTTGTCGCTAATTTCTTCTACGGCTGATTCAGTGAAGGTACGATTTTCGTATCGTGGAGATAACTATCGTGGAAAACGATCGAATGTACTCGAAAATATTTCATTTTAGCAACCGTACAAAGAATTATAATATAATATCGGCAAAGTCACAATGAGTAAAAAAAAATCCAAACTCCCTTCGCGATCATAAAAATATCCTCGCTGCATCCGAAATAGGTTAGAAAATACGTCGCTGAAGAGAAAATGATTGTTACGATGCTAATTCAGTTACAGGTTACTGAAACGCGTTGCATAATAATATTGTACAGAAAACGTCGGGGCATTCGCGTGCCTCGCGTTATTCGACATAACACGTTCAACCATAACAAACTTCACCCATTCGAGGGTGAGAGTAGGTTGCACGGATATTCGCGATGTTTCCTCGATGCCAACCTATTCGTCCTTTCGCTACAGTGAATTTCCACGAGGAAAATTGAATATCGAACTATGCGGGAACAAGTCTCTCGACGCATAGCTCATGCATAGCCGAGTGTGCGACGAACACAATACGCGATTTATATACACAGAGAGTACCCGGAGGGTTAAATGTAAAGGGAGTTTGAGAGCACCGCAACAGGTGACTTCACGGTGCACCGAGCCAATAGTTACTCGCGGAGTTGTATAACATTCAAGTTACTTTGCCGCGAACGTTTACGCCGATATGAGTTTCATTTTGCGCGCGTATGCATCGCTGAACTGCCACGTAATTTTGCCCTTGCGCGCGACATGGATGAAAAAATAAGAACGAAAAAAAATTGAAAATGACAAATCACGGAAATAATGCACATTACGGGAAATTCTATACACGTGAATGTATAGCCACTGCATATAGTCGATATTTTGTTTTCAACTATATATATATATATACTACGAACTCCGAAGTTTAGTGGGAACCCAAGACACACGTTCATAGTAGATGGATCGATCGATTAACGCGAATAGAGAGTTTTAGTACGATATAGTTTAGGTGTACCGATGTACTTTGTCCTCAAGGTTATCGGTAAAGACGCGAAACCCCGAGTTCTCTGTATTATTTTACCATTATAATAGTAATAATGGTAAAATAATATGTTTGCGCCATTAACGTCACACCTTTTTTTCGCGGCGGCAGAAAAATTCAGTTTTTTTTTTCCGATCTGTCGCGGTAGTCGATGATTGAACGACGATTTAAAATGCCATCTATGCATAACGCATTTTTCATCTTTCGCTTAGTTTTTGTTGAAAATAACAGCCGACGACAGATTGTAAGAATTTTTACAGTCGATCGACGTTTTGGAAATTTCTCTGCGGTGCGCTTTTGACTGCATATATTATATAGTTAATGTAAAATAACGCCGCTGGCAATGATTGCGCCCCCAGTGGTCGAATATCGTTACGACACGAAATTCAATACCTGCGTAATTCAGTGGCCGGCGAGCGAACGTATGGGTGCAAAAAGATTGAATCACTGATCGACTCAATTGTTCGTTAAAAATTACCAATCTATATATAATAATAATCAACAGACAGACCGTCGGTTACGATCGGTCAATCATAATTTGAATTCTTTTCAATACCCGAACTGACGATTGGGGATATGAAGGGTGAAGAGATATTCCATTTAGATAAATTCGTGCCTCGTAACTATACGGAGGTAATGAATGGGTGCTGATTGAATATTTTTTCAGATTAAAAAAAAAACAAAAAAAAGGGTGCAAAAATTATATACGTGGAAATGTATAATCAAACAAAAATTTAATTGATTGCCATTTCAAATTTTTTTATTGAAAATTAAAAATGTTAACTAAAATAAAAGAAAACAATATTGTTATCATGATTTTCAAAATCGTGTTTTTTTTTTAATTTTCATGTGTTTACAACTCAGCGGGTTGTTGCAAACGTGCCCTGCACTCTGCACCGTGCAACAGTTCGATAAAATTGAGTAATTTACTCCATTAAATATCTTATCACATCTTTATCATCCCGCGCCGTCACTACCTTAAAAAATTTGTCCGATATCGGTATTGAAAGCTTTTATGCATAAACCGCGTGATAATATTCAAACAAATGTATTTTGATATTTTAAACAACTTTTTGCAATATGATGAAAAAATTGGTAAGGTTCATGTAATTTAATAGTTTTTTATTTTAAGAATGTTTTCCGGTATCTTAATTCTCAATTTCTTAATTTCCAGTTAATTCACGATGGTAGTCAATTTTTTTATTTCGTAGCATCATTTTTTAAAGGGCACTATACATTTCTCGAAGCGATATACTCAAATATTGATTTTCCGGAAAAAGAAAATGTTTTTTTTTTTCATTATCCCAATCAACTCTCAACAATCACAATAGCCGAGCAATTTGTGTCCCGACATTCCAGCGCTGAGTTGCAGGTGCATTTTTTTTTTCGCCGTCTCCGCGAGCGATCAAATTCCTCCACTTGAAACATGTGTCCACCACGGGAAACATTGTGAAATGAGAATTTTGTGGAGTAGATAGACGAGTGGACAAAGTGGAAAGGAGGCGTAAACTGAATGGAACAATTTCGAGACAATCCCGTCGTGTATATACCGTATACTGAGAGAACATATAAAAAAAAAGTGGTCTTGAATCTTCCTGAAATTGAGCGCCCGATATACACATATGTGTGTGTCGGCTACGGGGGACCGAAGTATCCGGTATAAAAAAGACGTAGAGTGGAAAAAGGCTATAGTTGGGATCAGATTGCTCGCTTGCATCGTTGCAACGAGATATTAGATTCGAGAGGGAGAGAGTCAAGGCTGTCCGGCGCGGCTTCCGAGTTGCTTTAGTAAAATTGGCAATACGGAAGTTGTGCCGCGGTGAAATTCGGTCAAAGTATCTCATACTCGGTTTACTGCAAACGATGAAAATTTGTTTTACGTTACACGGAAGTAAGACAGCTACGGAGTAAACCTCGGACATTGCTTCGCTTCATCAGCATAGTTACACGCGTATATATATATACGCATTGAATTCGCGTAATAGTGAATTTCCCAAAATATTTTTTTCAAAAAAAAAAAGCTACGCCAAGTAATATAAAAGTAAAACACCACTTAAGAATCCAATTGGCAAATGTTATTTAAAAAAAAATTAATAAAATTTTATAGGCCAAGTGTAACAGAAAAAAAAGGATTCTATATGACAAAAAATATTGTTTTTTTTTTGCAAAAAAATTGCTGTAAAAAATTGGCGTTCCAGTGTTTGCAATCGTCACAATAAACCACACGCCAAATTTTTACAGCAATTTTTTTGCAAAAAAAAAACAATATTTTTTGTCATATAGAATCCTTTTTTTCTGTTACACTTGGACTATAAAATTTTGTTCATTTTTTTTTTAAATAACATTTGCCAATTGGATTCTTAAGTAGCGTTTTACTTTTATATTACTTGGCGTACCGTTTTTTTTTATTTGAAAAAAATATTTTGGGAAATATTATGTACGGAATAATTTCGTAACTTTGTACAATGAACATGTTTTTTTTCTCTAAATAAACTATTTGTTTGATCAAATTGAAACAAAAATAAATGGTATAATACGTAATTTACAGTTATATGAAACTGCAGTGCATTCGATTTTGTATTTTTTTTTTAATTCATGTTTACTCGATACTTCTTCTTTAGTGAAAAAAAATAAGAGAAATGAATTAATGTTACATACTTATACGAACTTACGTATTTATTGCGAATGGTTGCCAAAGCGCCTTTGGGTTTCCTATGAAGTTCTCGATTCAGTACATTCACTATATTTGTGATGTCGTCCATCTTGTAGTCGGTATCGCATCAACGCCGTAGCATCTCATGACATTCATTTCGTAATCCTTTATGAAAAACCAATCGAAAAATAGACGCAACTAATAGAATACTAACGTAATGGAAAAAAAATTACTCTATATAGTCCACGACTTTGAGTGGTCACTTGGACACGTCGTGCGCTTATGCGCTAAGGCCAAGAAGGTATAGTGGATAATTTGCGTCATCATCGATGCTCCTGGGTATTGCGAACTTATGCTGTCGCATGTCTCGTCTTGTTTGCGGAATTATTTATGGTTGTAATTCGAATAAATTCGATTCGTTTTTAGAGATTCAATCCATCAGATTCCAAGTATGATGAAAGAGATAATACGTACAAATTTAATTTTGTCCCTTTCGCCAAGTAGTTTTATGTGGCATATGCTTTTAAACGTAAATGTGCATCGTGTAGAGAAAACGAGTTTCGCTTGCAACAAAGAAAAACGATGAATGTGAACTATAATAGTTACTAATTACAATCGTTGTTCATACATTCGTGACAAACGTACTACATCGCGAGAACACTGTTAATTGCAATTAGGCGTTGAAGAAACGCGCGTGGGAGGGATGCTGATCAACAACGTTGCATAAAAAAAAACTTCGTTTATGTAGTAACTTTGACTTAGTACTGCCGTACAGTAAATACAAAAGAATAATAAAAGTAATGTCAACGAGTTAAATTTGGGTGTTTAGGCAGTGCGTTCAATAAATGTGTTATATATCTTTGTGTTTCAACATTTTATTTGGGAAATGTCATTGTAGTATATTACATTTAATTTGAACGGCGAGAAGGCGAGAATCCGTATTTTTTTCGACCAAACTTGTTGAAAGATGAATGTATACATTTTACTTCGAATTTCTTGCAATGCCTTATTTCTTTTCTCATTTCTAGCATTTCTCGTTTCTTTTTTATGTCAAGTAATACCTGGCGAATGGTTCCGGATCCTCTGACGGATCTGAGTTCGAGATAAAAGACTGCAGTGGAAAGAAAAAGACCTATAAAATATAAGATAAATCCCACGCCTAATGGCTTTAATTCAAGAACTTTCGGCTCAGCGTCATTGATGTCATATTCGATGAGAACTTCTCGAAGAGCGGTTGGCATGCGTCTGTGCAGCACGTTGTTGAAATGGTACTCTATTAAGCCGATCTCTATCATCCACTGTACAACCTTATGTACATTTAAAATGTTGTTTTGTCTTGTTAATTATATGAATTATCGGATGATTGGATATGGAGATGAACGTTTCGCGTCTTACCTGATCTACTGTATTCTTCAAACGCCGTTGGACCATCATCGCTATATGATACTCTTTCATAGTATCTCTCATTAATCTATAGCCCTCAATGACGATTTACCAAATAGTGAAATTAGAATCTGATAAAGTTTCTTGTTCTTCATAAACAAATAAAGTTCAGTATACAATATTTACTTTCAGATCTTCATTGCTGACATAATCAGCTGGGAAAAAAGCCGATGATACACGACTACCATATATTGCGTAATTGCCTTCCAATATTTTTTTCTCCCTCCTCGCTGGATTCGTTTCGTATTCAAAGCTATCAGGTATCCGCGCGGCGTAAGGATTCTAAAATTCGATAAACGTTTTATGTTTTGTAAACATTTCGTGTAGTGATTAATTAACGAATAGCAAAATGAATATCCTTGTCTGATTTACCGATAAGTCGAAATAAGGCGAAAAATCCGTTATCATGAATTTACTGCCCCATGTTAAATTTGCCACGATGAAGTCCTCGGCAGTGTCAATTCTGTGTCGATGGAAAAACCGTAATCATTTGGGCGACTAATAAAAATAGAGAAATTATTAATAACTGACCTTTTGTCATATTGCTTGCTTGTCAATCTGGCTGATAAACTGCTGCAGTACGCGGTCACCATGAGAATGCCAAAAACGTACCAAAGTTGGAATTGCAGCTTAAGGCATCGAATGTCTCTGGGAGCGTACGTACCTAACAAGCCTCCCATCAATTCTGTCCATGCATTAGTGAAGCTGCGAAATTCTGGAAAGTTTGAAAATCCCTATATTATTGACGTTTGGAATTAATTATTGAAAATATTAGTCACTTGTATATAAAAATATTAAATATAGTAAAAATATTTATTTTTTATTACATATAACATTTTTATAACATAAAATATATACCTTCATATACAAAAACATATAATACAATATTAGTTAATTACTCTTTGGAATTCGTGAATCGATCCAAGCGCCCGTGTAAAGGCAAATGCTCTGAGCGATCAGCATAACGATTATACCAGACCACATTTCAGGCGAAAATGGTGCTATCAGCGCCCAAAAATTCGAATGCGGCTTGGGTCTTGGTACCAAAAATTGAAGATTAACCATTTTCCACGGGTTCGTCGACACAAATAATCTGTCGGATTTGTACTGCGTGGCCCACAGACCGCCGAAGTAGAAGAAGACATGCTTTCCAAATGATTTGTCGAGCTTGTCGACATCCCAGATATTTTCATTGCTTCTCCCAGGGCTGAATTATTTTTGTTATTAAAATAAAAAGTTCTCGGTTTTTTAAGTAAACGTTGGGTAGTTACATGGGTAAATTAAATAGGTAAAGATAAATTTGCTTTACTAACATAAATTCATCGCTTAGTTTTATTATCGTGTATTTGAAATTTAATCGTTCGGCGATTAATTGAAAGAGTTTCAGCTCAATTCCGTCAACCTCGGTTTCTGCGAGAAAAATCATATTATTTATTTTCTGATTACAATTTTTATACAATTTTCCAATATTAAACTCCGAATTAATTATCTTTTTTTACCATCTTTTGCGATAAAGACCTCTGCCTCTGCCTTGACTCCGTTTATATTTCGCTTGACGGTCGATCGCAGAAAGCAAAATGGAGGATTATGAAATGACGCCACATAAAACTGGTTACCTCCAAAACGCCGTTTGTATTTCTCGTATTTTATTTTATTGTAACTGCAACGATATCAGTGACATTCATTTGTTATTCAAGCATATTTGTTGACAACACGATAATTTTAAAATGTCCTCTTTTCCGTTTATTTTCACCTGGAAAAATTCTTGTATTCTATTTTCGAATTTAATCCGATATTCCAGAAACCGTTACGCGCAACAATATTGAAAGTTGCAAAACAATAATCCTTTATCTGTCTCATAATGACCGGTCTCCCGTCGAATCCATTTGATTCTTCAACTTTATCGTCGATAAGAAGCAAAATTTCGTTCTTGTCGGGAAAGAACGCCGGTAAAATCCTGAATGATAAAGAAAGAATCGTGAGTACATCTGTGTGTCTCTATTAAGAGGAGGTGAACACGTTACCGAGAGTGCCTCTCTCTCGCTCCGCCGTAAGCTCCGATCACGCTATCTCTTTCGTACTCCATAGGGTTTCACCTCCTCTTAACGGAAATTTAATGTGAAATTATCTCCAGTCATTTCAAGCCGAGAGATACCTTACAATTTTCAAAGAATCTGAAGGCATATTGTATTGTGCAAGAATTGCAGAATAGCCGGTAAGTCATTCAAACCACAACCACATCCACAACCCGCCACAACCCGTACGAAAGACCGTACCATACCTCCATAATTTTTAATGATAAAAAAAATACGGTGTAATAGCCAAAAGTCATAATAAAAAATATACAAAGTTTCGAAAATGTCGAAGGAATCTTTCCTTTTAACAAACAATCGTGAAAATAAAAATAAAGTTCTCGTCTAAAGATATCTCTCGCATTAAATTTAGCATCGAGCGTTAGTATAGGAACTTTATTATAATTCATAGATACGTAATCGAAGCGCTCTGCATATTCCAAGTCCCTCCAGAAGGGTCGTTTTTTTTTAGAGGAAACTTCGCCGATAGCCCCGCGAGAGATATTTTCACGTCAATAAACGAGTAAGTAATGAGTTACCCTCATAGGAAATAAAGTATATTCAAGATATATGTATAATATACATATAATTTTTTTCACATGTATCAGACATGGCATTTTTTGCCGTTTTATATGAAAATACATCTTTCATATATTCCGACATATTTTTTTTTTATCTGTGTGGGTGATGGGAAATGTAATGTTTGTAAATTAATCGACTTGCCTGGCTGCACAATCGTACGCTGATGTATCGGAGCGAGCAATGAGGAAATTGCTATCACAATATTTACCATTTTCAAAACTTTCATAGACCATGAACCAGTTCCGTCTGGGTAGTGAGCACGGGTCGATCAAGATATATTCGTATGGGTAAATGCTTATAAATTCCTTGAAAAGCTTCTCAGTGCTCGCATCTTGATCTAATAGGGTCAAATATTAATAATGTGTTTAGTCCCCTATTATCATTTTCATGCTATGACGCATCATGTGCCAAAAATGTATGAAACGCTCAGTTGTGTTGTAAATTACAACGGAATTACAACCCGTAACACGTATAATACATTACATATTATTATTACGTAATAATTAATTTACTTACCGCAAATTAAAATGTTGACACACTGAGGTATATTGAACGAATGTTTGATCACAGATGCGAAATCATCCCTCGAAATCCACGGTTCATCCACCATGAAATTCGGCAAAATATAACTTTTTCCAGCCGATACCATAAAAATGGTAATCATTGAACCCACAAATACAATAGAGTAGAGTCTCATGACGACAAGTTTTCAATCGTCAATCATTCAAGAAAACCCTCGCGAAATAGATGCATAAGAATGGACAGCAATTAAAAAGTGAACATTTCCGATCGCATTTCCGACTTCGAGTGATCACGTTGATACATTATGCGCTGTGCTTCAGGTAGACAACTTATTCCTTTTGATATTTTATCAACAACGTTAATTCTCCTGAGTGTAGGTAACTTTTTCCCTCGCATGTAATCTATCATATTGGCATATTTATTAATGCTTCTAACATGCAACACGAATGTGTAGTTCGTTTTTTTTTATCGATATGCGAAAATAGATGGTATCATCGGCTTTTAAATGAAATGTACACAATATAATACGTTTGAACTTTATTTCGATCTCAAAATTAATTGTGCGAAAGAAAAAGAGAGCGCTGGGGATAATTTAATGATTGCTAATTACGATCGTTATTCGTTCAGTTCTGAAAATTGTAGATTGCGAGAACATGGAAAATGAAAACACAATGAATTGCTGAGCAAACGAGTGAACCCCTGGGATCGATGCTTTTGATAACCACGAAAACATTGTACAGAAAAAACCTTGTATTATGCATCTACAGTTCTGTATACGGTAGTGCCTTATACTTGCACCATATACAGTGCTCAATGTGTACGCAATACCTTTTCGAAATAGAAAAAATATGGGCACGTGGCAGTTGCTACTGGCCTGTTGCAACTCGTGACTTTCTCATCCCAATTGTTGTTCGCGTGAAGTTTGTATTGTGTTGTTATGTATATTTTTAGTGGAGGTGTTTAGTTTTCGAACCCATCTATATTTGTCCTCATAATTGTAACTCAAATTTTGTTGATCGCTTACAATCAGCGTTTACCGCTGAAATGTTTGGACATTATGTTACAAACCATAGGTTTGTAACAACCTATTCACATTATGTTACAAACCATAGGTTTGTAACATAATGTGACGAACTTTTTGTGACGTCTGCGGTCCCGCTACGCACCCGAAGTTTTACTTGAGATATCGAGACGGTCGAAGGAGACGGTCATGATTGTCGAAATACGGCAAATGACAGCCATATTGCGAAGCGAAAAATGCAAGAATTTCATTTCACATAAAACATTTTTATTGTTTATAATGAATTTTTGTTTTTACAATTTTATTTTTCAAATTAATATCGAAGGATCTGTGACGGTCCAGCATTGCATATATGTAGACAACTCGAATGATAGAAATATATGGGTGACTATAGCGCAGTGGTTAGCGCTCTTAATTACTACCTGATCAACCTGGGTTCGAATCCCGGGGTCACCATATTTTCTATCATTTATTTCTGGCCCTACCGTCACATCATCGACCACTCATCACTCCACCGAAGATATCGGCCATTCGTTACAGATCGGATAATTTAGATCGAACAAAATTAATTCTATATACAAAACCGGGCGAACGGCACGTCGCATATTCCCCTTGACGATTGCCGGTTACGTTGTTCGAGATCGCAAAGAAAAGTTATAATCGATATAAAATCACATGTATAACACCTAACGCGTAATTTTTTTTTTACTTCGCGTCGAGACACTAAACCACGATACGCAATACATAATTATTATTTTCGGAAACACTCAAAAAAATCTTCACGCCGTAAAAATACGTGCCGCCGATAACACTGATAGCTGAGCCGACTGGCGACGGGCGCGCCACCACTCAAATTCTTCGATTCGATGAACTGACTGATGTAGACGTATGACATAAAGATTTGGGACATTTATAATCGTTTGGACCCTGTGAAATTTTCGGTCCCGATATCTCATAATCGGCTGAACCAATTTAGTAGTAACTAGGCGCGTTTAAGATTGACCCCAAATTACATTATAAAAGTGTCCATTAATGTTCGATTCGTTGTAGCATTCCTAAGATATATCGATCAAAAGTTGCATGCAAAGTTGTTCCGGTATATTGCTGTAGGATACACACTGTAGCGCGTCACGCCACGAATTTTTTTTTTTTTTTTTTCAGTACTTGGCGTCGAGACGCTACCGCGTCTCTTGATGACTGAGTAGTTTAGCTTTAACCCTTCTATATTATATGATATTAATTACGATCGATATAATCAATTATGATTATAGCTAATGAAATTCAAACTTAGAATAACAGTAATCAGCGCAGTGGATCGCGACTCTTGATAATGTTTTTTTTTTTCCAATCTCACGTGTTACCTTAGTTTAAAGGGTGTGTCTCTCTGCCTATTACGGCAACGCGAAACTGCCTTCCCGCATTGCGTTGGTAATAAAAACTGAGGTATCAGTTTTTCGAGAATTCCGAGACTCCGACATGAAACGAAAGAATGCTGAGCTCCCAGTCTCGGTATTGTCGAAAAAAAAAAACATCATTTTTATCGCCGAGCGTCGTACCTCACCTTCTTCTAATTGGATCGTCTTTCAATTAATTATACTGTACGTAATTCGATATTGACATGGAGCCATACATTGCTTCAAAGAAACATAATAAATTGAGTGAAATTTTATTCGTAACACGGAGAGAAGGGTTTACTAGAAATCACTATGTCATCTGGTAAAATTCGACGGTGGCGCCACCTACGAGGAAAATACTCGATATTATGAGAATTTTTACTATATTTATGGGGATTTTTACCATATTTTATGGTTAGAATTTCTCGTAATTTTCAACAGGTGCCGTCATTGACTCCGCACTACCAGAAATTTACGATATTTTTTATTAGATATATGGTAAATTGTGTCAGATCCTTCTCTCCGTATATTTATCGTTATACTTCCGTGTAAATATTTCCATATACATTTATACAAAAGTATGAATGACAAAATTTGTTCACAGATAGCGAAGATTTTCTCGTATTCGTGGACAATGGGTCTCTTTCTATGCAAATCCGTGCACTACATGCAGAGCGTATCGGCTATATGTTCGACACTTACACTCACAGCGATGTCGACGGAGAGGTAAGATCCTAAAACACCGAAAAGCAATCGCATTTGTATCTAAAATTACGTTCGGGTCTCTATCTTGCCGCGCGTATCAACATCCGTTCCACAAGCTAATAAGGTATAATAGGATGCTTCCGACGATCGGCTAATCGCATTAGTGGTTAATCGCTCGTCGGCACGAGATCTACACCCACACTGCTCCCTTTAGTATTCCTATAATATCCGCAACGGTACACAACAAAACTCGAACACGCGTATATCCTTAAGACAGTGGAGAATGTTATACGTACAAATTTCAGTTCCCTCGATCGCCTGCGGCTCCAACCGCACTAGTATCGAGAGGTAAATATCTACGAGCCCTCGTGCGCGTATATATATATACACGTAATCGGTCGATCGATTCATTAGTCTCTGCATCAGTAATTATAGAGATTCCCAAGCGATTTGATTCAAATTTGTTACCATCCGTAGACAATGAATGAAATCAAAATTCATTTGTCTCGCGTGATGCATCGAGAGAAAAAACTTCTTGTGTACTATAAATTCGCAGTTATATAGCGCGTTGGTTCATTTTCTTTGAGATAATTGTACTAATATTTGATTTTCAATACAACTGAATACATTAGTTACAGCAATGAAATATCTTTTTTTCCAAATTTTCGTGTGCTTTACACGCCAAATATTTCGCAATCGATATACCATTCGAAACACGTCATGTCACGTGAGATTCAGAGAAAATTTTGAACACTTCTCAATGAGATAAAAATCTGAAAAAAATTCGGCATATGGAAAGTACTGAAAAGATTATTTTTGCATAATAATAATACGAAAATGGTATTAACAAATTAATGAAAAAAAAAAAAATTATTATTTAACAAATTACAGGTCACTCAACTTTTTTTTCAAATGAAAATGATTCGGACATTTTTCTGAACACGTATGAATTTTTTCATAACTTTAATTTTTTTAAATTACGTTATTTTAGACAAAATGAATGAAAACGCAATTTTTATAAATTAAACAAATAATTTAAACAATTGTTTTTTTTTAAATTTATTAAACAATAATTTTTTTCATTAATTTGCTAATAACATTTCGCTATTATTATTATGCAAAATCAATCCTTCCAGCAGCATCCGTATGTCTGATTTTTTAAAGATTTTTATTCCAATGAGAACCGTTCAAAATTCTCTTTGAATCTCACGTTCGGCCGGACTGGCGTACCGCTAGTAATACTACTTTAACAGTTTCCAGAACTATCGCAATTTCACTGAGTTTGGCGATCGATGTTTTTTTTTTATTCCATTAATTTTCTTTCTCTTCATACAAAACATTTTGTGGTCCTTTTTTTTTTTTTTCCATTCGAAAATTCAATGTCAAACCTCCAACACCTTCGTCAGCGTCATACATGCATTCATGGATGGTGCACTCCCCCGAGTGCATACAGATAGTCGGGGTGCAATTTATATTCATGAGTATTGAAAGCGCGCATGTCAATTGCTATATGTCTTTGTCGATGCATGTGTGACGGAAGCAAAGTGAAGCTTGTAGAAGAGCTATACGGCTCCTGCCATCGTCGATCGGAGAGAGAAAAGCTTCTTCTTCCGGTGCTTCTCTTTTGTGCTGAGTTGGCCAACGCGATTACCATGCCGTTTCGAAGCCTCGATCTCTATACCCGCATTTTCGTCGATAAATTCAAGCCACTCGATTTTCACGCTGTACTTACACGAGCGACGAAAGTAAAAGCACTATCGATGTCGTCGTTGTTTAGCGAACAATTTTTTTTTTTTTTCGCGTATACTTTTTATTTTATCGATCATTCCGCGTACGTCACTTTCATAGGCCATTTCTCGTTTCAGCCCGTATGCTATTATTATTATTATTATTGTCGTAATGCGATGTATATGACTTTGTTGAGAGCAGATACTACGCGATAGTACATCCCATGAGAGCTCAGTACACCTGCACCATCAGTCAAGCACGACGTATCGTCATGATAACGTGGGCAATGTCGTTCCTACTCGCTATACCGATGCTCTTCACACAGGTAAACATTTCTAGTACACCTGCTGTTAAAATTCATATATTTATTACGCTTTGGTAACAATATTTTATTTAACGTCAACCCGTTAAAGACTAACGACATAACGTCGAAAAAATACATTTTTTTAAATGACGAACACTTTTTCTATCTCTGCTTAAAATATATGTAACTTATACATGTAAAATATGTGTATTTAAATTGAAAAAAAAAAAAAAAAAAAAATTATCCGTCCAATTATTTTTTCGAATCACGAAATCTTAATTAAATTTGTAGCTTTTTTTTTTCTAAACCACTGCCTTCTGTTTTATGTGTGAATGCGGGGAAAAAATTATGCTGTCCCCTTAAAAATAAAAAAAAGCTCGAGCTTCAAGTGGATAGTTTCATATGGAAATTTACTTTTTTTTAAATGTTACAGTAGTTCCGTCGCTTCGTGTTCATTCCGCATAAGTTCGAGAAAAATGAGAGATAATTGCAAATACTTCGCGATGGTATAAAAATCGGAAAAAATTGATGGATATTAAAGGTACTGAAAAGATTAATTTTGCTTAATAATAATTCCAAAATGTTATTAATAAATTGGTCAACAAATTTTCCGGAAACCCAAATTTTTTTTTTTATGAAAATGATTCGTTAATTTTTCTGAATACGCATGAATTTTTTTAGATTTCTATAACATCGAGAAGTTTTTTCAATTTTCTCTCATTTTTCTCGAACTTATGCGAAATGAACACGAAGCGAAAGAACGACTTTAAAGCTGTTATTTTGAGTAATTATTGACGAGAATGAAAGTTCTTTTTTCTTACTGCGATTACTATACTATCGATGTATAATGTCGTCCTAAAAATATATCGCGATAAATTTGCATTATTCAGATCCACAAAGCCGTGGGTTATAGAAGACCGGCTTACTGGTGCGTTCGGGACACCGAAGCATCGACCCTCTGGCGTCTTCACGAGGTTTACATGCTTCTACTGGTACTCATCGTTCCTCTCGTCGTTATGGGATTTTGCTACACGGCGATATGCTGGGAAATCTGGCGAGTTATGAAGCGTCGATATCACATGACTTCCAGACACGCGTGAGTTGAATTTATTGCGCGATAACGATAAAAAAAAGTTACTGCATACAATAGAGAAAAAAAAATACAAAAAATAACATCCACTGCTATTATTTATTTTTTTTTTTGACAAATCATAACTCATATTTCACGATAAATTACAAATCTTCTACACTGTACGTGCAAAAAAGTTGTCCGAAAGGGTTTCCGAAAGAGCGAACAAAGAAAAACTTAATACGCGTCGCAGGTTTTGTTCGTATAGCCATCAGCCATCGAAAAATCCGACCTTCAAGCGCGTTTGCCTTAGACGTAAATTCTAATTTACGATCCATAGTAAGTATCGGGGCATTCGCGGAGAGACGCTTGTACACTATCGCGTTCCGCGTACGGGCCACGCGTTTGCACACTCTTTCGATTCCACCGCTTAATATCATAGCGATAAAGGTCTCGAAATACCGAGCTAAAAGCCTCATTTTTATTTATCTTCCACGTATTGTCGACGAAACATCAAAAACCCTGGGAAATTCTTTTTTTTTTCGTCTCTTTTACGTATTTTTCGCCGCATTTCTCGGGTCTCACGTAAATTTATTTGCGGATTCACTGCACCAAAGCGAAATGCGCTGCTGGATAATCTCTCGATCGCATCGACGAGAGACTTCCTCGCGCACCTCTCGCGCGACGATAGAGCCTTGAAATAGTCTTTTCGCTCTTGAGCTCGTTAAGTTTACAGCTTCTCTGCCACCGCGCCTGCATATAGTGGTGGAAACCGCGCAACACGAGATACGCCCGTAGGTTGCCGCGGGCCGTTCTTGATGCACTCACACTGCAGAATTTCGGCGAGAGTTTGCCTGGCGAGCCTTTAATTCCCCAGTCTTGCTTCGTACTTAATTTACGACGCTGGTAGGGGGGAAGGGTTACGCGATTTCGCGAAAATGAACGCGTGTAGTTTTGTACCGCGGGGCAAGGCTCGCTATTGCAGATTTACTCGAGAACCCCCTGCGGCGCAATAACGCTTCGCGTTTTGACGCGCGAGCTACAAGCCCACCTGCAGTTTCTGTATATCGCTCTTCTACCCTACAATAAGCCATTGCTTTTGATCTTCTGTAGTGAAGTAAAAAGATTTAAAAAACTCGATTTGGTTCAAGGTATTCGTATATAAATAGGCATGTGCAGAATTTCGATATATTGCAAGCAATATCGAGCAATATATACTTGCGATAGATTGATAAGTCTATATTTGCATGCGGCATTCGGCATTTGAGATTTTATTACCGGATTCCCGTGCAGGAAATCACGATCAATAAACGATACTTACAGTCAATATATAAATATATACGGTACTTGTTTTGGGACGGTACTTGCAGTGAATATGTCGATAATTGCTATGAATATATCGATACTTGCGATCAATATATCGATACTTGCGATCAATATATCGATACTTGCGATCAATATATCAATACTTGCGATCAATATGTCGATACTTGCGATCAATATATCAATAATTACGATCAATATATCAATAATTACGATCAATATATCGATACTTGCGATCAATATGTCGATACTTAGGATCAATATATCAACAATTACGATCAATATATCGATACAATTATCTTTTTGATGACCATATCGATACCATTGAATAATATATTGACAGAAACAAATGTGTTTTTATAGACTTCAGACTCCGAGTAATAACGCGTCGATGAACAACGGCGAATGCATTCCTATGACGCAGCGTCGCGGTACAACGCGACGTGGACGCTCGGGACGTCGGGAAGACGCGCGGACGGAAAATGAGTCACGAACGATGAAGCAGGTTGTGAAAATGCTCGTTGCCGTTGTCGTACTATTCGCTCTATGCTGGAGTCCATTATTAATCGACAACGTTCTAACGGCTTATGGGATATTGCCGCGAATCAAATCCGGAACGGACAAACATCTCAACATTGCGTTTCAACTAATGGCGTACTTCAACAGTTGCATCAATCCGATTGTCTATGGTTTTATGTCGAAGCACTTCAGGGAGAGTTTCTTAGCTGCCGCGTGTGGGAGTTGTTGGAGCTGCTGTCCCAGAAGGGTATACACACCGCCGGTCAAACGCCATCCGAGTCTTAGTCAGACGAGGACAACCAGCGTTCGGTCAGTATAATTAGAATTATTTTCTCTAAATCGATTTTGAATCAATATAAATGAAATATTAAGAGCTGTTTTGAGTTATTAACGAAATCGAATTGCTAAACTTCATGCTTCCTGGGGGATCTTTTAGTGTAACTGGAGGCTATAAGAAAGTAGAGGAAAAAACGATGAACTTTCATGGGACGACAAACATACCTCAAGGCTCGTTGAAGCTTCCGCTTTGAATTTCATCAAGTATTAAGCTTGATACCATCCTGAGAATTCCGTTACACTCCTTTATTGTAATTTGAAATGATCAAAAAAAAAAGTAGAAGAAACAAATCAAAAGAACTCTCGTCCACCGACGATATCTCAAAGATCGTTCCTGTTTCATATTACTTACTTCTTCAGATGGGCTTGAAGTTTCTCGTCGACCAAACGAGATGAAATGAGACTCCGAGGGATCATAATGACGCGATATATATATACTAAAAAAAAATGCTACCACGATGACGGGAACGCGATGAGGTCAGTTGCAGAGTGTATACACTCCTCAAACAATGTAACTGCATTCGCATTATGTACGTCTTTCACGGACTATCATATATCTATGGATACATTCGTTCTCATTTATTAGTACGTCGGCATCTTCTATCCGTGTCTTCGTAGAATTGTATTTCTTCGTTTTTTTTTCTTTCGTCGCGACTTATACGGCTCGAGGCTTTACCCGGCTGTCTATAATATCCCGCGGCGATTACGACAATCGTCGTCTCCTACTGTCATTGCGAGAAAACGACGATGCAACTCGCGAGGATATGAACTCCGAACGGACGGTATTCTTCATCCAACGCCAACACTGATCCAATCCATTTCTCGCTCTCTTCGTTCCTAATATCCTTCATATCCGACTCCGGAGATCCGTAATAACGCAACAACGTTGCTTCCTAATCTTGATAAACTCGTTCGCCGTTCAGAGATCTCGATAGAGCTTAACGTTCGTTCTTTCCCTCGATGTCGAGGTAATCGTGGTGTTTAAACAATCGAATGTTTTGTGTCCACACGTGCAATTGTCGTATTAAGAATTCATAAGGATATCTATTAATTGATACGAAATGTGTAAAAATCGAGGCGAAAAAAAAAATTGTACGGTTGCATGCCGAGCTGAGGGTCGAACATTCTTTATCTCCGAAAAGAATTTTGAGATACGAGACGTCGAACATTTCGGCCATAGAGAGCGCTTCAGCGCATATGCGCACTTTACCATCGCGACGCCGATTGGTCGTTTTTAACCAATCGGCTTGAGATGCCTGTGACGACGAAAATAAACGATACCAAAGAAAAAGTTTCTTTCGACTTCGAAGTTTGACTTACGATTCTACAGTTTTTTTAAAATATTTTTTTCGTTCCATAAATGGTATCGTCAATATCTAATAAATGTTTCTCTTCCAACGCTGAACGCATTTCTTCGAGTATTATAAATAAAAAATGTTCAGAATAACGAGGAGACGTCGAAAAGAAGGGTCCGGAGCCTCAATCCCGAAGCATTTATCGTAATTGAGATTATTCAACCGAAGTACATTATACTTTTTTCAACATTTGTGAGAAGATTAAAAAAAAAGTATAAAAAAAGTTTAATGCTTCTCGTTAACGGTGCGATTACAAGCGCGTGGAGTTATAGTTTCGCGTCGAGTTGCATAAGGTAACTTCAATGTCACGATTGATCGCTGTATTGTTAGTATACGAAACGCGTATAGTCAATGTTTACGTTTTAAACTGAGAGAGAAGGAGAGATAGAGAACACGCCAATGACTTCTTATCCAAGCACTTTGGATAAGAGGCATAACGATAATAGCGAGTGAATCAAGAGAGCGAGAGAGAGAGAGCGAGTGAGAAGAATGGACTTTTCCGATTATTTATACCGTTCCACAGCTGCGAGGCCTCGAGGTGTGCAATACCTACACTGAAATATCGTATAGGTAACCATACAGAAAAAAATATCGCAAACATTTTTTTTTATACTATTTTACGGATATTTTTCCGCGCAATCGATCACATGTACGTTTCTGTCTGTTGGGATGGAAATAATGAATAAATGAAGTGAACGTTCGTCGTTTTACGTTCGTGAAATAGTCTACTAAGCCATCGATGTATAATTTATTATTTATTGATTAATAAATACGAAGCTATTTGCCTCGAAATTTAATAATTTTATTACACGTGAAAAAATGTTTTTTTTTTCCCCAGACGATAAAAGTGCAGGTATTTCGGAGAAATAACAAAGACGAAGATTCGAGAATCGGACGATTCACTCGCGAGGTAAGTCCTCCTGACCCACTTATAATCGCCGTCTGCTAATTTAAACTCGCGATTTACATTTTCCCCGTTTTCTCGACCGGACGATATCGCTCGATATTCACAGTTGGCACGATTGAGAAGTAGTAAATTGGATATACGAAGTAAAGCCCCTTCAACGATATTGCCCGGGGGAGAGGGAGGGGGGGAGGGAGGGGGTGAAATAAAATAAAAAATAAAATTCGCCTTGAAGAAATCGCGGAAATCTAAAGAACTCCGAAGCTCACGGTTCGCGGAACGCGAACGAGACGATTTACAAAAAAAAATTAAAGCTCCAGGTAGATGTGCATACAACCGCGTGATAAGGCGAAAAGCTTCCTTCGTCGGCTTCTTGAATTTGTACGAGTAAATGGAACTTTTTGATCTCAACACAAACGAGTGTTGGCGAAGAGCAAATCCACCCGCAATACTGTAGACTCATCCTCTTTCCTTATGATTTTTCATATAGTACATCATTCTTATATCCGGTCTCGCCTCGTCTCGGCACGGCAACATCGAGCTTTTGCCAGATCTCGAAATGCCCCCTCGAGAGAACGAAATCTCGTAACCAATATTGGGGTCTTCGCGGTCTCGCGAAAGTGAGGCTTCGATTTCTGATCACTTGTACTATGATTTGTAACCATTTTTCTAATTATTAAAAATGGATAAATATTATTAAAAAATTATAAAAAATTATAAACAAATATAAAAAATTATTAAAAATTATTGACGATTCAACAAGTTTTCTTTAGCGATCTTTAGCATCGCGACAATACAGGACGACTGACAAACTGAAGAAACTTCTGACTGAGTAATTTTTTAGCATATGATATTTTGCTAGCGGAATAATTTCACCATTTTTCGACGGAAAATAACGTTTTGGTATTTCTTTTTCTTTATCGACGTTTCTTCGGAAAATTTTGATACTCCATCAACAAAATATAACTTTTTCATCACCGAACATTTACTTTTATTCGCGTGAACAAGAGCAATATATACAATCGATCATTTATTTATGGATGTTGTGCGAAATAAATGGTAATAAAATGTATACAGCACGCCGAGACAAAGATGGCTGCATTCGAAGAATCTTGAAGAAAAGAATAGCAGCGACGAGACAAAGTTCATTAAATTTGGTCCATAGCTGCCGGTCGGCAAAAGAAGAAGAATGGAAGAAAAAAAATACTCCCCTCGCGATCTATGGAGCAAATATAGGATATCGTTGTCGCGTGAAGGTATATCTTGACGACCCAGATAACTATATACATCGCTATATACTATATGCATCGCGGCCCTGTCGTGGGAAGCGCCGGAGTTTCACAAGACATAGAAAAGAACGCGGAGCACAAAACAAAAAGAAAAAGGTAAAGGAAATCTGAACAAACAAAAAACCCGTATATGAGGCCACCAAAAGTAAAAGAAAAAAAAAGGAAACGAAAAAAAAAATATGCGCGCGGACTCGTCTTCTGGCGAGTGAAATTAAATTCTCAAAATATTTAAAAAAAAAAGGTACGTCAAGTAATATAAAAGTAATACGCCACTTATGAATCCAATTGGCAAATAGTAAAAAAAAAAAAATGAACAAAATTTTATAGGCCAAGTGTAAGAGAAAAAAAAGGATTCTATGACAAAAAATATTGTTTTTTTGTGCAAAAAAATTGTTGTAAAAAATTGGCGTTCCAGTGTTTGCAAGCGTCACAATAAACCACTAGCATTGGAACGCCAATTTTTTACAGCAATCTTTTTGCAAAAAAAAAAACAATATTTTTTGTCATACAGAATCCTTTATTTTCTGTTATACTTGGCCTATAAAATTTTGTTCATTATTTTTTTAAATAATATTTGCCAATTGGATTCTTAAGTGGCGTTTTACTTTTATATTACTTAGCGTACCTTTTTTTTTTGGAAAAAATATTTTGGGAAATATTATGTACGGCATAATTTCGTAACTTTGTACAATGAACATGTTTTTATTTTCTCTAATTAAACTATTTGTTTGATCAAATTAAAAAAAAATAAATGGTTTAATACGTAATTTATATAGTTATATGAAACTGCAGTGCATTCGATTTTGTATTTTTTTTTTTTTTTGCTTACTCGACACTTCTTCTTTATTGAAAAATGATAAGAGAAATGAATTAATGTTACGTACTTATACGAACTTACGTATACTTACGTATTTATTGAAAATGGTTGCCAAAGCGCCTTTGGGTTTCCTATAAAGTTCTGGATTCAGTACATTCACTATACTTGTGTTGTCGTAGATCTTGTAGTCGGTATCTCATCAACGCCGTAGCATCTCATGACATTCATTTCGCAATCCTTTATGAAAAACCAATCGCAAAATAGACGCAACTAATAGAATACTAATGTAATGGAAAAAAGTACTCTATATAGTCCACGACTTTGAGTGGTCACTTGGACACCTCGTGCGCTTATGCGCTAAGGCCGAGAAGGTATAGTGGATAATTTGCGTCAACATCGATGCTCCTGGGTATTGCGAACTTATGCTGTCGCATGTCTCGTCTTGTTTGCGGAATTATTTATGGTTGAAATTCGAATAAATGCGATTAGTTTTTAGAGATTCAATCCATCAGACTCCAAGTATCATGAAATCGATAATACGTATAAATTTAATTTTGTCCCTTTCGCCAAGTAGTTTTATGTGGCATATGCTTTTCCACGTAAATGTGCATCATGTAGAGAAACGAAGTTTAGCTTGCAACAAAGAAAAACTATGAATGTGAACTATAATAGCTACTAATTACAATCGTTGTCCATACATTCGTGACAAACGTACTACATCGCGAGAACATTGTTAATTGAAATTAGGCGTTGAAGAAACGCTCGTGGGAGGGATGCTGATCAACAACGTTGCATAAAAAAAGAACTTCTTTTATGAAGTAACTTTGACTTAGTACTGCCGTACTTTAAATACAAAAGAATAATAAAAGTAATGTCAACGAGTTAAATTTGGGTGTTTAGGCAGTGCGTTCAATAAATGTGTTATATATCTTTGTGTTTCAACATTTTATTTCGGAAATGTCATTGTAGTATATTACATTTAATTTGAACGGCGAGAAGGCGAGAATCCGTATTTTTTTCGACCAAACTTGTTGAAAGATGAATGTATACATTTTACTTCGAATTTCTTGCAATGCCTTATTTCTTTTCTCATTTCTAGGATTTCTCGTTTCTTTTTTATGTCAAGTAATACCTGGCGAATGGTTCCAGATCCTCTGACGGATCTGAGTTCGAGATAAAAGGCTGCAGTGGAAAGAAAAAGACCTATAAAATATAAGATAAATCCCACGCCTAATGGCTTTAATTCAAGAACTTTCGGCTCAGCGTCATTGATGTCATATTCGATGAGAACTTCTCGAAGAGCGGTTGGCATGCGTCTGTGCAGCACGTTGTTGAAATGATACTCTACTAAGCCGATCTCTAGCATCCATTGTATAATCTTATGTACATTTAAAATGTTGTTTTGTCTCGTTAATTATATGAATTATCGGATGATTGGATATGGAGATGAACGTTTCGCGTCTTACCTGATCTACTGTATCCTTGACACGCCGTGAGACCTTCATCGCTATATGATACTCTTTCATAGTATCTCTCATTAATCTATAGCCCTCAATGACGATTTACCAAATAGTGAAATGAGAATCTGATAAAGTTTCTTGTTCTTCATAAAGAAATAAAGTTCAGTATACAATATTTACTTTCAGATCTTCATTGCTGACATAATCAGCTGGGAAAAAAGCCGATGATACACGACTACCATATATTGCGTAATTGCCTTCCAACATTTTTTTGTCTCTCCTCGCTGGATTCGTTTCGTATTCAAAGCTATCAGGTATCCGCGCGGCGTAAGGATTCTAACATTCGATAAACGTTTTATGTTTTGTAAACATTTCGTGTAGTGATTAATTAACGAATAGCAAAATGAATATCCGTTTCTGATCTGTTACCGATAAGTCGAAATAAGGCGAAAAATCCGTTATCATGAATTTTCTGCCCCATGTTAAATTTGCCGCGATGAAGTCCTCGGCAGTGTCAATTCTGTGTCGATGGAAAAACCGTAATCATTTGGGCGACTAATAAAAATAGAGAAATTATTAATAACTGACCTTTTATCATATTGTTTGCTTGTCAATCTGGCTGCTAAACTGCTGCAGTACGCGGCCACAATGAGAATGCCAAAAACGTACCAAAGTTGGAATTGCAGCTTAAGGCATCGAATGTCTCTGGGAGCGTACGTACCTACCAAGCCTCCCATCAATTCTGTCCATGCATTAGTGAAGCTGCGAAATTCTGGAAAGTTTGAAAATCCATATATTATTGACGTTTGGAATTAATTATTGAAAATATTAGTCACTTGTATATAAAAATATTAAATATAGTAAAAATATTAATTTTTTTATTACATATAACATTTTTATAACATAAAATATATACCTTCATATACAAAAACATATAATACAATATTAGTTAATTACTCTTTGGAATTCGTGAATCGATCCAAGCGCCCGTGTAAAGGCAAATGCTCTGAGCGATCAGCATAACGATTATACCAGACCACATTTCAGGCGAAAATGGTGCTATCAGCGCCCAAAAATTCGAATGCGGCTTGGGTCTTGGTACCAAAAATTGAAGATTAACCATTTTCCACGGGTTCGTCGACACAAATAATCTGTCGGTTTTGTACTGCGTGGCCCACAGACCGCCGAAGTAGAAGATGATACGGTTTCCAAATGATTTCTCGAGCTTGTCGACATCCCAGATACTTTCATTGCTTCTCCCAGGGCTGAATTATTTTTGTTATTAAAATAAAAAGTTCTCGGTTTTTTAAGTAAACGTTGGGTAGTTACATGGGTAAATTAAATAGGTAAAGATAAATTTGCTTTACTAACATAAATTCATCGCTTAGTTTTATTATCGTGTATTTGAAATTTAATCGTTCGGCGATTAATTGAAAGAGTTTCAGCTCAATTCCGTCAACCTCGGTTTCTGCGAGAAAAATCATATTATTTATTTTCTGATTACAATTTTTATACAATTTTCCAATATTAAACTGCGAATTAATTATCTTTTTTTACCATCTTTTGCGATAAAGACCTCTGCGTCTTCCTTGACTCCGCGTATATTTCGCTTGACGGTCGATCGCAGAAAGCAAAATGGAGGATTATGAAATGACGCCACATAATAATGTTTACCTTCCAAATCCAGATTGTTTTTCATGTATTTTATTTTATTGTAACTGCAACGATATCAGTGACATTCATTTGTTATTCAAGCATATCTGTTGACAACACGATAATTTTAAAATGTCCTCTTTTCCGTTTATTTTCACCTGGAAAAATTCTTGTATTCTCTTTTCGAATATGATCCGATATTCCAGAAACCGTTACGCGCAATAATATTGAAAGTTGCAGCAGAAAATCTCGCGAACGTTCTCATAATGATCGGTATCCTGTTGAATCCGTCTGGTTCTTTAAGTTCATCGTCGATAAGAAGCAAAACTTCGTTCTTGTCGTAATAGAACGCAAATGAAATCCTGAATGGTAAAGAAAGAATCGTGAGGACATCTGTGTGTCTCTATTAAGAGAAGGTGAACACGTTACCGAGTGCCTCTCTGTCGCTCCGCCTTAAGCTCCGATCACGCTATCTCTCTCGCACTCCATAGGGTTTCACCTCCTCTTAACGGAAATTTAATGTGAAATTATCTCCAGTCATTTCAAGCCAAGAGATACCTTACACTTTTCGAAGAATCTGAAGGCATATTGTATTGTGCAGGAATTGCAGAATAGCCGGTAAGTCATTCAAACCACAGCCACAACCCCCCACAACCCGTACGAAAGACCGTACCATACCTCCATAATTTTGAATGATAAAAAAATATGGTGTAATTACCAAAAGTCATAATAAAAAATATAGAAAGTTTCGAAAATGTCGAAGGAATCTTTCCTTTCAACAAACAATCGTGAAAAGAAAAAGAAAATTCTCGTCTAAAGGTATCTCTCGCATTAAATTTAGCATCGAGCGTTAGGATCGGAACTTTATTATAATTCATAGATACGTAATCAAAGCGCTCTGCATATTCCAAGTCCCTCCAGAAGGGTCGTTTAGAGGAAACTTCGTCGATAGCCCCGCGAGAGATATTTTCTCGTCAATAAACGAGTAAGTAATGAGTTACCCTCATAGGAAATAAAGTATATTCAAGATATATGTTGTGAGGGGGTTTTTCCCTTCACACTTCGGTCGTTCTCCGTCGGCCGATCTAACTCTAAATAAACTCAAAAAATTACGAAGGTTGGGCGCCAGCCATCCTTTTTCACCGGGGATGACGAACCGGTCAATAACGCAAACACAAATCTCAATACTCAAAAAAACATAAAATTTCCTAATCGCAAAAAATCCGGAAACACGGCACAACTAAATACTAACGACGGAGACACGAGCGGTATACCAGGGTCGCTCATTATGCTAGGTTTGGTAGAGAGGGTCGGAGTCGTAGGAGAGAAAGAGAAAGGAATACTCAATAAAAATGCAAAATTTATCCTTACGTGTTCCACTATTGAAAAAAACTCAAATACATAAGGCAAAGAAAATTCAGAAAAGAAAACACAAGATAATAGCAAAAGGCGAAGATAAGATAATCCGTGTATCGTATTGTTGGTAATTAACAATTTTTGTGACATAGCGAAGGCGCAGATAGTTTCGCGGTTAGCGACGAGGCGAAGGCTGGACAATTCTCGACAGAAGACGGCTATGCCGCACTTACCGATGACGATGACGACGAATAAAAACCACTCACTCACCGTTCGTAGCTTTCACTACCGAGATCGGAGCGGAGTTCACCGCGCTCACGTAGTGAGGGGTTCGACTCGAGCTCGAAACTTTTATTTTTCGGTATCTCGCAAATTGTCGCGGAGTTTCTTCTCGTGACGAGGAAACTCAACGCGCCGATTTTTCCCAACGGAAATAACTACGATGAAAAATCGAACTCAATCGAAAGAACGAGAGTTCAAGATTTTTATCGAACGGGATCGGAATAAAGCGTCAAAATAATCCAGGAAAAATAATGCATCGCTTACTTGCTCACTTACTTAACACGTCGGAGGTGCGTCTCCACGAGGAACTCACGGTAAAGGCTACCGGAGACTCCCTCGGAGATCCTCTCTCGACGACGGCTCGTACCAGAAGACCCGTAAACTCAAGAATTCTCAAAAGCTCACGCCAATCGAATTCCCGAAATTCGCGTAGAGAGAGCCGTGTGCAAAATCTCACACACACACACACACATTTGTCACTCCAATCCCCACTCACCGGGTTACGCATCGGGCTGGTGTTAGGCCCGATATTACCCGCCCACCGTCCTGTCGTTCTACGAGGTTGGGAGGGATATCCCCGCGGTCACACACACAGAGGCAAGCTCGAGACCCCTACTCTAAATGGACCTGGCAATCCTTGCCGACGGGATGGTCCAATCCCCTCCGACAAGGCCTTCCAAACGCGACATTCGCAAAACTCAAAAATCTCGGAATTCTCATCGAGACACAACACACGAAAACATATAACTCCGACCTCCGCTTGCCTCTCTATCAACTGTGCGCCGGTTTTCCAGCCGGACTCGATAATCCGCGGGAAGTCTCATAGGATTGGGGTGATCGGGTGGTGGGTAGCACGAATTGTCGGCTCCTTTCCACGCCACCCTTTCAACCCCTCCTCCTCCAACTAACGAATATTTTCGCCATTGTAATCTCATTCATACTCTCACATACACTCAAAATTCAACTCATACAACTCGCGCTCATGCTCGAAATTCGCACTCAAGTCAAACTCAAATTCAACTCAATACTCAACTCAACTCAAAACCCAACTCAAAACTCAAATCATACACTCAATCAATCTCACTACATTCTCACAGACTTCATAATTGGCCTCTACTACGCGACATACTCATTCTCATACGGTATCGATAATTTTATGTGCCAAAAATGTATTTTGTTATTTTATAAATTTTACTAGCGTTTCCCCGGGCTCGCGCGCTACGCGCGCTCGCTCATCAATTGTAAACTATTTTGAGTTAAGACCCATTTGGGGAATATTTTTGCTTCTTTCTCCGCCGCCGACCACCGCTGCTGCCTCCTTCGAAATCCCCTTAGAGGAACTTAGAATATTTTGGCCTTCCTCTCCCACGCTCCTCCGCACTCCCACCTCCTCGCCAGAGAAAAATATTCTAAGTCCCTCTAAGGGGGACTTAGAATATTTTTGCTCGATGGGCTCTAAGGGGATTCCCCTTCGAGGGACTTAGAATATTTTTGCCCTCCCCTCGATTCTTATACACGGCGGCGGCGACGGCGGCGACAGCGGCGACAGCGGCGATGACTTTATATATATAGAGAGATTAGCTAATGCGGGATCAATTATTTTTTTCGGGAACAAGTTTCTCGTCTCATTATCGTTCAAAGCGGGTTTTGTTGCATTTATCCCTTATTTCTGCTGCCAATGCCTCGCCTCGTCACTAACCTGGCCGCGCGGCGCGCGTGTGACGCTCGTGACGAAAAACGGCGTCACAATGTATAATTTACATATAATTTTTTTCACATGTATCAGACATGGCATTTTTTTGCCGTTTTATATGAAAATACATCTTTCATATATTCCGACATATTTTTTTTATCTGTGTGAGTGATGGGAAATATAATGTTTGTAAATGAATCGACTTGCCTCGATGTACATTTCAATACTGATGTTTCGGAGCGACCAATGACGAGATAGCTATTACAATAACTCAATATTTTACGATATTCATTGTAGCTGATCCGGTTCGGGTCGTGCAAGATGTATACGTATGGGTAAATGCTTATAAATTCCTTGTAAAGCCTCTCAGTGCCCACATCTTGATCTAATAGGGTCAAATATTAATAATGTGTTTAATCCCCTATCATTTTCATGCTATGACGCATCATGTGCCAAAAATGTATGAAACGCTCAGTTGTGTTGTAAATTACAACGGAATTACAACCCGTAACACGTATAGTATATTACATATTACTATTACGTAATAATTAATTTACTTACCGCAAATTAAAATGTTGACACACTGAGGTATCCTGAACGAAACACTGATCACAGATGCGAAATCATCCCTCGAAATCCACTGCTCATCCACCGTGGAATTAATCAAAATATCACTTTTTCCAGCTGATACCATAAAAATGGTAATCATTGAACCCACAAATACAATAAAGTAGAGTCTCATGACGACAAGTTTTCAATCGTCAATCATTAAAGAAAACCCTCGCGAAATAGATACATAAGAATGGACAGCAATTAAAAAGTGAACATTTTCGATCGCATTTCCGACTTTGAGTGATCACATTGATACATTCTGCGCTGTGCTTCAGGCAGACAACTTATTCCTTTTGATATTTTATCAACAACGTTAATTCTCCTGAGTGTAGGTAACTTTTTCCCTCGCATGTAATCTATCATATTGGCATATTTATTAATGCTTCTAACATGCAACACGAATTTGTAGTTCGTTTGTTTTTATCGATATGGGAAAACAGATGGTATCATCGGCTTTTAAATGAAATGTACACAATATAACACGTTTGAACTTTATTTCGATCTCAAAATTAATTGTGCGAAAGAAAAAGAGAGCGCTGGGGATAATTTAATGATTGCTAATTACGATCGTTATTCGTCCATTTCTGAAAATTGTAGATTGCGAGAACATGGAAAATGAAAACACAATGAAGCGCTGAGTAAACGAGTGAACCCCTGGGATCGATGCTTTTGATAACCCCGAAAACATTGTACAGAAAAAACCTTGTATTATGCATCTACAGTTCTGTATACGGTAGTGCCTTATACTTGCACCATATACAGTGCTCAATGTGTACGCAATACCTTTTCGAAATAGAAAAAATATGGACACGCAGCAGTTGCTACTGGCGTGTTGCAACTCGTGACTTTCTCATCCCAATTCTTGTTCGCGTGAAGTTAGTATTGTGTTGATGTGTATGTTTTTAGTGGAGGAGTTTAGTTTTCGAACCCATCTATTTTTGTCTTCATAATTGTAACTCAAATTTTGTTGATCGCTTACAATCAGCGTTTACCGCTGAAATATTTGAACATTATGTTACAAACCATAGGTGGCGAGTCGAACTTTTTGTGGCGTCTGCGGTCCCGCTACTCACCCAAAGTTTTACTCGATATCTCAAGTAAAACTTCGAAAGAGACGGTCGTGATGGTCGAAATACGGCAAATGACAGCCGTACTGCGAAGCGAAAAATGCAAGAATTTCATTTCACATAAAACATTTTTATTGTTTATAATGCATTTTTGTTTTTATAATTTTATCTTTATAATTAATTTCGAAGGATCGGATAATTTATTTTCCCCTTAATGATTGCCGGTCACTTGTTCGAGATCGCAAAGAAAAGTTATAATCGATATAAAATCACACGTATAACACGTAACACGTAATTTTTTTTTACTTCGCGTCGAGACACTAAACCACGATACGCAATACATAATTATTATTTTCGGAAACACTCGAAAAAATTTTGACGCCGTAAAAATACGTGCCGACGATAACAACTGACAGCTGAGCCGACTGTGGCGACGGGCGCGCCACCACGCAAATTCTTCAATTCGACGAACTGACTGGTGTAGACGTATGACATAAAGATTTGGGACATTTATTATCGTTTGGACCCTGTGAAATTTTCGGTCCCGATATCTCATAATCGGCTGAACCAATTTAGTAGTAACTAGGCGCGTTTAAAAGATTGGCCCCAAATTACATTATAATTCCATAGTGTCCATAATAGTGTCCATTAAAATTCGATTCGTTGTAGCATTCCTAAGATATATTGATCGAAAGTTGCACGCACTATGCACTTCCGGTATATTGCTGTAGAATACACACTGTAGCGCGTCTCGCCACGAAATTTTTTTTTTTCAGTACTTGGCGCCGAGACGCTACCGCGTCTCTTGATATGAACGGTTCCATAGGAATGGAACCGACATATACATATACGGAGCGCTTGAAGAGCGCGAGTTGATTAAACAAAAGGCGGAGGAAATTAGAAACGGTATAAGACTCGATGAGAGGTGAGAATTGGAAAAATCGATTTCTCGATTCATATCGATTCGATTATCGATCACTGTCTCAATATCTCTCCAAAAGGATCGATATAGATACCGATTATGTTTTTAAGCGCCATCCATAATATATTCGAAATCACAGAATTCACGTCTACTCATCGTTTACGTATGCTGTGTCGTTTGTCTTCCTATAAATAAAACTCTTCAATGATGACGTCGAAAAGAGAGGACGACGCTAGCGTTCTTCGAAAGTGACGCGAGACAACTGTTGCCATTAGGGTGAAAAAAATAATTTTAAACCGATTTGTTTTTATTTAATTGCCTATCATTTCTTTTTTTTCCGGGAAAATTATTCGATGAACTCCCTTATCGTGCAGTCGTGCGCCCTTCCCCTCTTTTCGAGGAGTTGAGAAAAATTTTACGGAAGCTCGGAACGTCAAACACGAATATTCAATTACGGCATACCTTGCGACAAGGAGGTTCAAGTATGAAATCTATTAACCACCAAGTTTCGAAGCGGTTCGCGTCGTTAATGCTGAATAGCAAATCTGTTTCCGAGATTCTGCAATGGCAGCATGCAAGTAACTTTACCTGTATAGAAGATCACTAATTAATCACCGAATTTCCGGTGAATAATCACGTGATCAATTATTTTGCACATCTTCTGGATGTAAAAAAAAAGAAATTAAAGTACACGTCACGTGCTAATTTTTTTTATCGTAGTTCACAAATGTGCTCTATGAGAAACGCAGTTTATCAGTTTTTGGCTTTCGAACCAATGACCTAATTAATTAAAAGGTATTTAAACATTTTTTAAAAAATGTCTATTTAGAAACAAAAAGAAAATGGCTGCATAGTTGTCATTAAAATTTGAACAATTCCACTGTAGTTTGACGCTTTCTTAATTTATAATAAAATTAAAAATTTTCCAATTTTTGTAAAATTCGATCCAATTAGTCTTTCGACTTTTTTAAACATTTGGATCAACTAATAGATGGATAGTTTATAATTTTTACAATTTGATCGATTCAGAAAATTTATAGTCATTTTTCGTAACCAAAAAATTTCAAAAACGCCCAAAATTTGAATGGTTAGACCGACCGTCATGAAATTCAGTAAAACTTGCACTACAATAATCGACAATGTATTTATTCACAACTTGTTAACCTGATGGCTACGACATTTTTTTGAAAATTTTGAAAACTGCATAAAGATTAAATCATTCAACCAATTCTCACAAAATTCAATACCGATCATCAATTGATAATAATTTTTATTTATCGAAATACAGAAACATCGCACACCCGTTAAAAAAATATTAATTTCGGTACGTCCCGAACACATTGTTATTTAAATTTCAACATTAAAAAAAAGTTTTCTTTACGCGGAAACGCGATATAAAGAGAATAAAAAATCTACCGAGATCCAGACGAAGAGTCGGCCGTAAGCTCGCCGGGTAAAGAAAATATCTTTTCAGAGAATACGATTGTGTGCATTCGCGCAAAGCGTCAAGCGAGGGTATATTTTCCGCACTACACATTTCACCCTCCATCTCGTCGTTAAGGTGTAAAATAATCCAGAACAGAGAGACGCACCCCTTCCGTGTGTCTATACCACGAGTAAAGCGGAAATTCTCCTCGCAGCGTTTCGTACACACGAGACAACCTTTTAGCGAGTAAACGAACGTGCCTCTGTATATGCAACGAGGTGCAAACGAGGTTGACTCCGCGAGTTCCCGTCCTCGTACGGTCGCATTCGTAAGCCCAAAAAGATCAATTTTCAGGGAAGCGAAGTTTCTCGGCGCATATGTTGCGGAATAACAACGTTGCCTCGAGAGTTCGTACCCAAAGCCGTCTGAATGGCAACGTCATATGCGCAGAGTTGGTTCGAGTTAATTGGATTAGTCGAGAATTATATGTAAACATTAATACGAGAAAAGTAACAAAGAAAAAATCGTATGCGTTCATAATTGAAAGGATCAACCGATTTCCGATAAGAGCTCTCGCGGGAAATTCAAATATCGAAGATTCTTGCTGTGAAAAGATAAAAAAATATGAAAACTGCCGATCAGATTTTTACTTCGCCCTTCTTTATCATCCGAACTTTCAATTAACTACCTGATAACAGACCTAATTACTTCGCGGCAGCTAATGGCGTTGGTCTATTCAAGTTCGAGCAAATATTGGAATATTTCACGGGATACAAAGGTTGAGGTTAGCTTTGTGTTAAAAAAAATTGATCTCATTGCCCTTTCGGACGAACAGCTCGATGAACAGACGAAACAGACGGAAATTCGCAATCCGTGTTAGACGAGGTGTCTCGTGTAAATGCGAAAGATTGATAACATAATAATATTTGACAGTAGCATTCTGGAGGCGAATTCACGAGCTGAAATTTACCAATCTCGTTCCTTCATCTTTGTAATAAACTGAAGCCTACCAATATTCACCCTATGCCGAGGAACGCCGAGAATTCGCTCGTTGTATTAGGGGGTGTAATGCGCGTAATAAGATCGCAGAGGGCGAGGCGTGGTAGAGACGAGATAATAGAAGATATACCCTCGCGATCTTGTTCTACAGCATGGAAAAATTAATCGACGAAGCGTTTTCATTCGAGGGACCCTTTAAAATACTGTCGGACTTTTCTGTTATACTTTTACATAGATATATACTTCTCCATTTAACGCAAATTGTGTTAAACTCTGTATTACCGTACACTTTGTAGCTTATAAGTTTATCTACGAGATTTAAGTGCGCGCTGCTTTACCAAATTGTGTGTCTTTGTTCCCGCAGCATTTTTACTTTAGTTACAAGTGTACAATAAACTTTCTACTGCATCGTAGCATACCGTATCATATTTAATTATGACATAAAAAAAATACGAAAAAAAAAATTAAAACGTTGAAATATAAAAAAATGTTACGCTTTTTTTTTTCGTATTCAATCTCGTTGAACTCTTTGGATGGTAAACATTAATTCTGTATCGAATGTATATCATACGGTGTTTCAAATATTCTGTCAACAAGTGGACAAGAAGCGTGTAATCAATATTTCAACGCTGGTAGATACGATTGATAATTAATTATGTGTATTTTTCCCCTGTGGCTATCCTTCCTTTTTTTTATTCCTTCTTCCTTCCTTTAGGGGAGTTGTAAAGATACGTTGAAGGGCCCCCACGTTACCCGCCTATAAATAACTCGTAGCTCATCGATTCGCGCTGTGTGGCGACATGACCCTTGAAAAATTGATTATCATCGAAAGTTCGTAACTATTGGAAAGTTTTGGGTGACTCGACAGAAATGATTGACGAGGAAAGAGAACTTTGACGGGGGTGTTGATGACGGGATAATCGAGGGATAAATTTCTAGCGCCATCTGGTACTCGTTTCGAGAACTACAGATGGAAAATATACGATTATTTGCTGTTGGATAAAAAGGAATTGATAAAAAAAATCGCTTTACCGACAGGTGATAAGAACGGAATCTATTTGTACTACCGGCAGTTCGTAATGTTTTTCCAAATCGAATTCTTTGTATGGGAAGTAGTAGTAAACAATATAAATAAATGTTAAAGGTATTTTTAAAAAATGGTACACCGTAAAAAAAAAAATTTCGCCAAAATGAAAGTAATGACAGATTCTTGATAAACAAAAACAATATATTTTGCAAAGAGTGTAGGTGACTATTGTACTCATAAAAACAAATAATAATACGATAAGCTGCTATTTAGCTGAATTACAAAACTATTTTTTTGAATCGTTAAAGAATCGTGAAGAATTTGCAAAACAAATGTCAGTAAGGGTTAGTAAATTTTTTTTTCTCGCAATTGAGGATTTACAAAAAAAATGCTCTCGACTATATATTTTTTTCGTAGAGATTCGCGCTGAACAATAATTTCATAGTAATTTTGGTTACACCTCAATAGGGTCATTTACAATCTATAAAAAAACAATTCGTTCCCGACATAAATTCTATTGTATGATCCTTTATCCCTTCGTCCTGTATAAGAAATGCTTGCAGAAAAGCTTGAGGAGGGATTGCAAAATTTTTTTTTAGGAACCAATAAGGCAACAGAAAGGGGGTGAGAATTGGGGTAAAGGTTCTTCGAGTGTAAGAAGAACTACGCGGTAGTAGAGACATTTACGGTAGCAGTTTCTCAGTGCAATTCAATGGCACGGTAACCCACATTGGTAGGAGAAATTTTAGGGCCTTCGACGTTGAACTTCGAAGGTTCAGCGAAAAGCAGGAAAATTGAAAGTCTCGCCAATGGCCTTGAGGGAAGCCAGTGGGTCACAGGGCCAATAACCGCACCGGCGGATCTCGTATAGTATATACAGTCGGCGAACCCGCAGGTGTCGTAAATTTTATTAGAAAGTATATACTGCGTACATATAAAATTTGGTTTACCCGACTCCAGAAGAGCGTTGAAAAATTTTTGCAAACCGAAAATGGAGGTTTGCGGAAGACCATCGAAATTTTATTCTCCCGTCAATCGTACAATAAATTCAAGTTGATCCTTAAAAAAAAAATGATAAAATACACCATTGATATCCGTAAATTAACGCAACGAATCATTAAGCCAAATGCCTTCACAGTCACAGATGCAGAAATGCGCAGCAGGACGATAAAAAAAATTGTATTGAAGATCAGATTGCTTGCGGTCTGCCGAAGGCATACGTTGCGATTTAAACTCTACTGACAATTTTTATAATTTTCTATGATATTCAAATTGTAACTCAAATAAATTATCACGAGAATATACTGCAAAAAAAATTAACTGGAAATTGGAAGTACCGGCACTGCAAGTTTTTATGCATATTAACCGGTATATTAAATTCGATGTATGTACAATTATGATGAAAAATTATTGTACGGTGTATCAAAAACCGCGGAGATACGTTAAATTTAATAATTTACTTTAATTCCACTATAAAAATACATTAATTCTTCATACAATTATACATGAAATACAATATACCAGTTTATACACAAAAACTTCTAGTGCACCGAATACATCGAATATCCTATTTTTTCAACAGTGTAAGTTATTGGATTAAACTCGCAAAAAATTTAAAAAAATTAAAAGGAATCATAAAATGGCAACAGTTGGCAATCGTGTTATTCTATAATGAAAACAACAATTTTTTTTTTAAATCGAAGGCTTTTTGAAATCGGCGCCTTAAAATTACGTGACTTTAATACGTGACTTTAATTGTTTCGAAAGAAATTACTGCAATCCTACGATCTTTTTTTTTAATTTAAAATGTATTATTCAAGTGCAATTCGGGTCGAAAATATTTTTTAAAAACGAAATAGAAGAAGAGATCGTAAGAATTTTTTGAAGCTGTAAAGTCGAAAGTCCCTTTGGTAAAATATGCTTGCAAAGTTGTTCGATTGACCTGTGACCGACGGTATACCTCGAAAGCCCGGTGACACACATTTCGAAAGTTTAGGGGCCACTGGGTCGTTGGGTTACCGATGGGGCTTCCGTGCAGCATAATACCCTCGAAAATGTCGTACTCCGCGCGGCTCTCTCTCCCTCTCGTGTCGACTTGCAGGATGAAGAATAGAAGATTTACGTCTGTTCGCGCGTGGGTATCCTCAAGAAGCTACCGTAAAGCACGAGGTATAGTATATAGTCGTCGTAGAAGTGAAATAAAAGTGGAAACTTCGCTACCGGTTTTGACGAGAAACGTTTTGTCGTGAATCCAGACGGTAGTCCTTGGTGAGCTGATTTACAATCGTTGGTTTGGTGAAAGACAGTTAGAAATTTTGTGCGGAATTGTGCCAAAGAGTCCTCGAATCTGTAGCAGAAGAATCGAAGAAGAGAGTCGCTGCATGATGTCCGAGAACTCTCACCTTTCACGGGGGGATGAAACGAGAGGAAAAGTAGGACGAAGAGGGTGCCTCGGTACTGTCAACGCTCGCTACGTGACGCCCTCCCTCCGGGGTCCTACTGATCCTGTTCTTACTCTTTCGGGACACAGTCAAGGAACTCCCGCAGCTTCTCGTGAAGATACAAGTCTGTTAGTCTCTTGCAGAAACTCGTTTAAACGCCTTCGTACACACGGGGGAGGTCCTGTCTCTCGAGGTGTTTTCAAAATGTTTGGAAGGATTTGACAGTGGTCGCGTGGGGCTACTGGAAGCTACGCGTGGCTACTCGGCACGAGTCTAAAATATACCCTCTGACTTTCTCTGGAGCGATATAGATTCCTGGGAGGGGTGTGTAGGGGGCAAACAGTCAATTCGGCGTCGATTAGTCTTCAAACAGTCCGAACGATTTTTTTTCTTTTTTTTTTTTCTACAAGAGAATGAGATATAGTAATTTATACACAATTGTAACGATAATAAATTAATTTATTTATTGATTACAAGGCGCGAAGCCCTACTATACTTTATTATGTGCTTAACGACCGGTTGAAGGTTCCAAATGAAATTCATTTGGCGCACGAAGGTTCCATTAATTGCGAATAATAATATTTTTGCGTCAAATTGATTTTATGTAGAATACCTACTAAAGTAGTCGAGATGACTAACCACACGATCATTAATTTAAAGATAAAGTAATTGGATAAGGAATTATTTCAAATTTACGAAGAGATGGAAAGATTGCTGCAAATTAATAAAAGTGGAGTTACATTAGCGTGAAGAGAATGAGTGCAGGTTAATTACATCGCATATCTAACCGAACTCTGAAGACGATACTCGCCATTCGCGACACTTCTTTCGTTAATCGTGTTGTGACAATTTTTATGAGTTTTTTGAAACGCTGAAAATATAAATATAAATATAAATATAAATATAAATATAAATATAAATATAAATATAAATATAAATATAAATATAAATATAAATATAAATATAAATATAAATATAAATATAAATATAAATATAAATATAAATATAAATATAAATATAAATATAAATATAAATATAAATATAAATATAAATATAAATATAAATATAAATATAAATATAAATATAAATATAAATATAAATATAAATATAAATATAAATATAAATATAAATATAAATATAAATATAAATATAAATATTCAAACATAAAATTCGAACCGCGCAGTTTTTGTTTTCAGTTTAGTTTCAGTTGGCTACATAGTCAAAATGAGTCTATAATAGGGTAGGTGTCAGTTGGGCCGTGAAATCCTTCGTCAATCATCGAAATTATCCGTAGCATATGGTGAGGCTTTTTAAATACCAGCTTCCCCTAGAAGTTACACTAGCTTCCGGCCTCTTTTCATCATCTCCCATCGATCCTTGTACATTAAACTATAATTGACGCCCTCGTGTGGTCTATGGCTGCGGGTTGTCTGTCGATCTTTTTTTTTTTTTTTAATTCAACGAAACGGCAGTTTCTTGCTCGGGTCGGGAGCAGAGAGGTTGAAGAGTTCATACACGAGGTACAAATTATGCATTCGGTTCAGGAAAATTTCATAGCATCGCGAATTCGAACGGTTATTATAGACGCGATTGCGCGCTCGTTATCATTATCGTTATCTTTTCCCGTCCCATTCCAATTCGATCTCTCTTACCGCTTCGAATAACAGATAATAATTATTTCAACGGCGTATACGTCTAATTTTTAATTCATTTCAATTGACTATCGTTGTATAGACGCAAACGGGATCTTCGTACAAAGTTGAGGGCGTGAAGGGCTACAAAATTTCATATGAATTTCCGAGACCGGCGAAAACGCACACAGACGCGCAAGTGAAAAGTTCTCGTCAAAGAGAAAGGACGTTTCACGGGTTCTTAGCTATAAAATTGGTCGTAAACGTTTTCCGAAGATCATAAAGCTCCGGCGTCCTTCGGATAAGTCACAAAGCTACACGTTTTTCGAGAACTAAGTACGATTTCGGAACGAGAAAAGTGGGGATGTGCGTAAGAGCGCAAGAGGATGAACTCCGAAGCGGGGAAATATCGTGGATGAAGGATAAAGCGACCAAAGGAAGATGTCTTATGGTCGAACGACGGCCACACGCCGGCCACCATAAACCTCCATAAAGTCATTCTCTTAGATCGTAAAATTTTTCGCTCGCATTCCTTCCTTCGCTATGTACTGCACGAGAGAAGCGTCCACTGCTGTAACGTCTTGCGCGAGAGGACCAAAATTCTACCCCCTCCCCCCCCCCCCCTCTCCCTATAATAAATCATCACTCTTGGCAACCTTTCAATATAATACTTGCGCGATCCCGTATACCTCTTACTTTAGGCAATCCACTTTTTCGAAGGAAAAATCTTCGCGCGCGCGAGGTACGCGTGGTTTTGTAACGGAACTTCTTTTTCTATATAGACGTTTTTTTTTAACGTTTCACAGACCAGCATCTGCTGTCGCTGCAAGTCACCTTTGAAATGTACAGTAACTTTTGATACACAAACAATATATTATGCAAGCCTTCGTTTCCCGATGGAGAAATCAACTTTTTGTTTTTGTCGTAAAAAAATGCTATACTTCGAGGTGACGATAATATTTCTTGGCATTTTTTTTATAACACACTCCTGTTTGTTAGTTACAAATTTATTAACATTTGTAGGTAATGCATTTTTTTTACACGGAAAAAAATGTATTTTAGAGTAACTATACATTTATTTTTGCATTTTTTTTTTTAACATCGTTCGGATTTTTTTTAGTTGAATTGTTATCAATATTTGTAGGTAACGAATTATCTTTCTTTACCATCGGAAAAAACGGGACTTTGAAGTGAGTTTATCTGTTTAGTGATATCTGTTGTATAGTTGCCGCCCGTAATTTCCAGTCTTCACATTCGTTGCCATATATTGGATATCGTGAATTATCGATGATTTACCGATTCAATAAATCGCGGGTTTTTAACATTAGTTCTTCTGGATCGTAGAGTCGCAAATTAGTCGCTGTTCCGAGACGCACGGAAAAACTTTCGATTTACGAGTGAACGTGCAGCTTCGCGCTCGATTCCATATAAGTAATATTTCGAGATGCCACAGGTGGCCTCCGCATCAATACTGCGCCCGGCCTCTTCCCATAAATCTATATGATTATTTAATTCGTAAACTTCCGCAAATCTATTCATTTTTCCACAAGAACTTCGAGAGCAATTAAAAGAAAATCAGTTATCCTGTTATTTTTTTTGTTCCGCGTATATATCCCTTTAATTTTGCAAAGAACGAGGGTGTGGCTTGTGGTCTCAGACACAACTGGTGGGGAACTCGAGACCACCTCCGAGCAACGCCCACAATGTTTTACGTGTCAGGGCGTGGGCGAACCTCGGCGGCATCGCTATAACACATATCACAGTCACGATTTGTATACCAGTCACGTTAGCAACCCGTAGGAATTAATTATGAGCTGTAATTAAAAAAAAAAAATGACCGCCTTAAATACGAGACAGTCATGGGCGATGCCGTTTCTTAGGGAAAAAAGAGATATTAATTAGAAAATGTGTAAAAAAAAATCTGAAAAAATTTTCAAATGTAAATATCAACCCTCTGAGGACCCCGTAAAAAAATGATAATGATTCATAGAGTCTTTTATAAGATATAGAATTAATAAATGAGGTATCAGGAACACAGTCATGTTGATAGCATTCCGAAGCGAAAAATGAAAAATTCATTGGAAAGAAGGTAGAAAAAAATCTGAGAATATTCTCAAACATAAATATGAACCCTTTGAGGGCCTCGTATAAATTTGGTAATGATTCGTTGAGTCCTTCATAAAAAATATCTGTAATTAACAAGGTAGCAGGATCACATTTTTGTGGGTAGCTTTTGGGAGAGGAAAACGAGAAATTCATTGGCAAGGAAATTAAAAAAAAAACTGAAAAAATTTTCAAACGTGAGTATACACCCTCTGATGACTCCATATAAATTTGGCAATAATTTATCGAGTATTTATAAAAAAAACAGCTTTTATTAACGAAGTATCAGGCATACACTCATTTTCATAGCTTTGCTAAGTCAAATTTGAGAAATTCATTGGAAAGACGGTCGAAAAAAAATTGAAAAAATTTTGAAACATAAATATGAACCCTTTGAAGGTGTCACATAAATTTGACAACGATCCATACAGCCGTTTCTGAAATAGAGCACTTGCGAACGAAGCAGTAGGAATATACAGTTACAACGACTTCGCGAGCGTCGTTCAAACGAATTGACAATAATAACAATATATATAACAGTCCAATTTCGTCCGTAAATCAAGAGCGACAATTGGAACGAGGCGAAATAACGGGGTTGACGCGAATATTGGGTATCGTTTACGCGTTAGATACCTGAGCGAAAGGGTATCAAGTTCCGTCGCTTCGAAACAATGTCCCAAAAGTCAACGAGTCTCTCGCCCCCTTCGACAGTGTCGTAATTGTATTATGCACAGCGCGATCACCTTGAAGTTACGACGAATTAGGAGAAGGCACCGAAATACCGGAAAAAGGATTGTAAAATTTTTCGCGAAGGTTGTAATTTCGGAATAATGAGATTTAAGGGTTCGAAAGAGAGGGAAGCGTTCGCCAAAGTCATAATTTCGAGGCTGTTCGCGTGCTTTGGGACCGCGCTTTAACGTTATGCCCAACTTTGTCCTCGCAGCGTTGGCCATTACTTTATAAATTATTTTACGACGCAACGAGGAAGATGCCTCGTTTATTGCAACCTCGAGGACTGTTCTCGGCATTATTTACGGTGCTTTGGAGAATTATGCATTTACGATGGTGCGCGCATCGATTCTCAACAGTCTTCGCACACCCCACTCCTTCGTAACGGAGAAACGAGCGAAGAACTCGATCGCACGAGACTCTCGTCGATTTATTTTATTGCACAGCTTTGTTTTTTTTTCTCACACCCCTCGAAATGCGTCGCGTGCTTCGGATATTCGAAAAGATTGTAAATTTTTATGCACAGAACTGCGTGGAATAGTGAAAAAGTGCAACATCCGTCGGCACGAACAGCCGGACGGACAGCCGCGGGCCTTTCGAGAGCTGTAACTCGGCTATTAATGATCGTACAAAAATTTTCTGGGAATATATTTTATGCGTATTGTTCCAAACTTCAAACTGAATGCGGATTCATTAGTTTTTCGTCTCCCGTAAGATCAATAAATGCGTGATTTCTAAAAATTCGTGATCAACGAAATGATAAAAAAAAGCAAATTTCAGGGTCTCTATCCTCCGGCTCTCCGAAGAAACAGCAGCCTGCTGTCGATCGAGAAACCCCAAAGGGCGTACGTCGGTGAGAAGCATTAAGACGGATTAACTTCGCTGCGGTTGTGTCTGCGGCTTGGGCGTGTCAACTTTTCATTGTATCGCGAGATACTTAACTTGGCAAATTTTGACAAATTTACAACGCGCTTCTCCGCCTATTTTTTCCACTCGCTCTCTCGTGTTACTCGCACCACAACCCGTTTCGTCGGAATGACAAAAATTTTACATTGAAATTCCTCGTCGATTAGTCAGATTTTTGCCCCAACGGTCACCCATCAGTTATTAACCGCAACGAATTTTTCTCCCCTTATTGTTGCTCATTATTGTGCACCTCGGGTTCTCTCGACCGTCGATGGCTATGCTGGTGGTATAATCTCTGGTATTGGTGGCTCTTTACAATACATTCGACGCCCGGCGCATTGCCGAATTTGACGAATTGAAACACGAAGAAGGGATGTGCATAACAAGGGGATTATCGGAAAAGTAACCCCACCCCCGCGGGACAACACGGTCGATCGTTCACCACATAGACATTCCAACTTAACCTCTCGTTGAACGGGGAGGCGCGCGGATTAACTCCAAGGATTAGGCGGACTGTTGGTACTCGAGAGGGTTGAGAATTGGCAAAACTTGAGGATAATCCAGCCTCCTGGCGGCGAACATAGCCTTTCAACCCTTTCTTTGCCATTTCAAAGTCAATTTTTTTTTGTTTTTCACTCGTCAATGTTTAATTATCTTTGGACAATGTTAACGTCAATTTGTCAATTACTATTTAATTTTTTTCTTTTTTTTTTTTCTCGAAATTACAATTTCGAAAGTAGGAAAAAGGGGGGCGTTCACTCGTATAGAATAATCGAGATAATCCGGGATCGTTTCAAACTCCGGTGGGTCAATATTCCGCCTCCTTAATCCACTTAATCGCGAGACGGATATTAGCGGAGTCAATGTTTTGACGTGAGCCATAGACGAATGTTTCCAGTGAGATTATAATCTCTCTTTCGAGTGCGGAAGAGATCAGCGCGGCAAAGTATATACGGCGTGATGCAGAAGCCAAAGCAGACGGAGAGCAATTAGAAGTTGTGTTTGCGCGCGTGTGTGCGTTCACGTGTGGGTTTATACGCGGGAAGTCGCGCCAAGGAAAGATAACCGAAGCGAACGCGCTTTACCACGGATACGCGTTTACACCACAGGGCCAACTTTTCGAGCGTATCTCACGTTAATTGCAGCTAATAATAATATAGGCGCACTGACCTACGATATATCGGTGCATATTTGCGAGATAACTGTTTATTTTCGAGTACCACTCGAATTATCAATCGGTTCAATGATTTTTTAACGCTAAAAGACGATTCTTTAATCAAATTCCTTCAATTCTTCTTCATAAAAAGACGAGATTTATAATAAAAAAAAATTTTTTTTATTTTTTAAAAAGTTTCAAAAAAGGACTATTTTTTTTCGAGAAACTCGAAATAGGAAAAAAAATTACAAGTCGGAATCATTACCCCCCAATTATTATTATTTTTATTATTATGAAAAATGAGCGCAAATCTTTTCAACGATCGTATTTAATCGCAGAACTCGTGCCGACTTCGATGAAAGTAAAAAAAAAAACAAAAATAGGGATCTTTTGAAGCTGTTGCTGATATTTGTAGACAACGAGAGTCCGGCAGACAGGGCGGTCGTTGAATTACAACACAGCGTAGGCATCAACACAGAGGATTCCGCCGACGCGAGAGATGTCCCGCTGGGACCAATCGACTCCTAATTTGCACGAAAGATGAAGAAAAAAAAGGAAAAAGACGAACGTATAAGAACGAAGGAGCCTCACCTTGAATGGGTGCAGTAATTTGGTCGCTCTTCTACCGACGCTTGTGTGTATATCTACCCACAGTATTTTAGTTACAATATTGTGTATAGCTGAGCAGCCGCGGCACACGGGGACTCCACCGACTTGTGATAAATTAATTTGCACCGGAAGCCTCTGACAGGGAAATGACGTCGTTACGTGCTACCGAATGAATCTTTTGTTCGGGCAAATTTGAGATACGCGATATATATATACATATATATATATATATATATATATATATAAACTAAAAATTGCAACATTCGCACATTATATTCAAAGAATTTCGCGTCCTGTCGATCGTAAGAAAAAAACGCGAGAAATGCAAAATTGACTCTTATTTATCGGTACTATTGGCAAAAAATTCTAAAATTCGCACGATGAAGTATCGCGAGGAATAACAGGTATAAAAAAAAAAATTTCAATGTAAAAAAAAAATGAGGTAATTACAAAAATGTATATGCTGTACACATTTTTATATTTAATTTTTTTTTTTTAATCGTTAAAATTGATTAAATATGTATTGCTGTAACGTTATTTCCATGTGGGAATGGGTTTCGTGTAGCAAGAGGAGAATTCAGTAGCACCAAGCCGCATCATCGTGATGCACGTGCCAATGATCGAGAGATCCGCTCCTGTAGATTGCTCCCTGTCTTCGTACGCGCGGCAAAAGCAGTTCGCGCCTCGTCATTCCTCCTCTCTCAAGGATGTACACACGATAAAAAAAAAGAGAATTGTAAAAAGAAGAAAAAAATAAATAGTTTATTATCATTATTATTGTATGTTTTGGAACATATAACGCGGTCGATCCAATTGGATACTTTTTTCCGCGTCTCTTCGATCGACTTCTCTTATGACTCCGCGGTACGCCGACGCCATTGTTGCTGCAGCGACGGAAAAACTTCTCGACGGGATGAACGAGATAGCGCGGTGGAAGTTATAAGAAGCGAAGAAAAACGAATGATATAAAAAACAAAAGGAAGAAGAGGAGAAGGAGGAACACTATACGACGAGGGGGACTCACGGGCGAGAAGAACGTGCGGGAAAGGAAGGCCGCGAGAGAGCGGGATCGGAGTCTCGTTTGAGGAAGCCGCCGGCTCATTCAAGTCTCGAAATGAGATCGGCCGGAGAGAGTGAGAGAAGGAAAGAGCTCTTTCTCTTTCATCTACCGCATCACACCCCAGGCTGCTTCTTTCTATCCGTCATCAACTGCAGTCGTTTCTCGATGCACTTGAATTTTTAATTTTTTTTTTTATCTTCGTAATTTTTGGCACTACGCGTCAATACACCTATATGACGATAAATCTCGTCAAAAAATATTTTTTGCGCGGAAATATATTTATATTTATCTTTTTTTTTTTTTTTAAATCATTATTTTGCATTCCGCGGTAAACCGCGAATCAAGTTGTATGATAGAATTATAGGGAAAGTTACGATGTAATTCTGGGGGGTTCATAATGCCGCCAATATTAATTTCGATATATATTTTTGTGATATATATATTTTCCACGTGGAATGTCTTATATCTGACGGGGATAACGATCGTGGATCAATTAAATTCCCTCGTTTAATAAACTCGACTCATCATCTCGATCGCTTCTGCAATGTTTTTTTCTTTCATCCCTCCACCGGACCTACGTCCGTGCGTTTCTGGATTTATTCAGACTCGCGAAAAAAATGATTTCTCGATTACTATCGAAGCCATTGAATAGCGTAAGAAAGGAAGTAGAAGAAGGCGGGTGGAAGCTGAGACGCTCGGATCTTCTCAACGAGAAACGGTATACAGATGAAGACGGAGAGAGGAGAAGAAGGAGGCGGAGGGACTCTCCTGGCGATCTCGGTGCGGCGGGTATCCGTGTCGGCTCGATCAAGCGACCTCTCGATGACTCGACGAAACTTCACCCGGGGGATGGATGAGAAATTCCGTCGAGGAGAGTATGGAAGCCGAAGAGACCGACACAGAGAACGAGAGAGGAACTCTTCGGAGGGCGAAATCGTCTGCGGCGTCGGTGTCTTCAGCAACGTCGGTTTGCTGTTAAAACTCTCGAAGCAGCGTCACCGTGCAACGGCAAATTAGGTAAAAACAAAACGTATCTCACGGTTTGCCTCGTCGTTGTAGAATTAAAAAAAAAAAAAAGAAAAAAGAAATGAGATAGAAAGGAGAGCTCGCGGGGCGTTTGTATCGGAGAAAGAATAGATGCGAGGTGTTGCCACCGTAATGGGACTCCTGCCGTTGCTGGTAGCGAACGAAGAGAGAGTAATTAACCGAGAGAATTACTCGAACAGACGAGAGAGAACGGGGACCTACTGTTGCGTGTTTGTTGAACATCGAAACGTGTATTAGAATCACGTATTTTTTTTTTTTTTTTTTTTTTTTACTTATTAGGAACGAACAGACCAGATGTTATTATTCCGAGAGATAGAGAGAAAAAAGGAGATGGTCCAAATCTCGGCCAGGTATATATGCACACACGGGAGAGACGAGAAGAGATTGGGAAGACGGCGAGTGAGGAAGTTTAATTAATGACGTACATCGGAGAGAAGGAAGTTTCATTCATGCATCCAATGGTGCCGTGGGCACCTTCTGGATTTGTCTGAAGGTACATTATACGAGAGTCTCTCGAAGAGACGTATCCAGAGTCCGAGACCAGCGGCACAACAAAAAAGGGTTTATTGTAGTAGCGAATAATGACGATAATCAAAGCAGAAGCAACTTAACTGCATCTTTATTCATATATACTTCTTGTAACAAAAGAAGAAGTGCGTTTAGGTAGTTTTTTTTATGTAAAAACCTCTTTAGTGAGGTTTCTGGATGCAATGCGCCCTTAAGAAAATGCATTACGGTCTTTTTGTTTATTATTAGTAGTATTTCTGTAACGTTTCGTTAAAAAATTCAGAGATCCTAAAAAGCTGTATGATTCTTCGGTAAAATGGGTTAAAAAATGCAGAGTCCTTAAAAAGCATTAATGGCACTTCTGGATGTACTTAGACTAATATGCGCTAAGTGACCCCTAATTATTACTTGTCGATGAATTATAATAAAATTCCTCACTATTGTTTATGCAATAACATCATTTCTAGGAACAGTAAGATAAAATACTAAATGAACTGTTCGAAAACCACTAATATGGTACTTATTTAGAAATGGAATAAAATGGCAAAGAACGGTTGCATCGCGCATTTTTTGAATTTTTTAATTCAATTTCCAGAAGGACTATAACGCTTTTTAGGACTTCTGAATTTTTTATCGTAGTTCCCAGCGAATTCCATTTTTTTCGAGAATACTTTGCATTTCCTACTCAATTTCCCGAAGGGTCCCTAAAACGCGAAAAATGGTTATTCCGGAACCGGAGAAGAACTCCAAAACTTTCTCGATCAAAATTACGAGATGTTCTCCCATAAAAATGTTTAGTGAGTACACGCAGCTGACTCATTCCTTTTTTTTTTTTTTTATACAAGTCGAATAAAATTTCCCGACGACCTTGAGTTTCGCGAGGATGGTAAGCAAAGACGTTGAACAGTAGGAAGCTAACCAAACGACGCAAAGTGTGTGTGTATAATATACAAACGCATAGAAATGCGGGAGAACGAATGGACGTCTCCGGGGCGTATAAAATCAGTAATCTTCTCGCCTCTAAAAATTCCAACGTCTTCGGAAGTGCGACGCGAGTTATGCTCTTCCGCTACCTGTTCTATCCGCGCTACCCGCTGTTTCTCGCGCGTCTCGACGGTGCCGTTGTGGTGGTTAACCAGTGGCGAACGCTCTCGCATACATAGGACCGCCATATTGGATTTATTCACCGGTAAAAAAGGCAGGCAATCTCGCGTGCCGAGTCTCCGCGAGAGACCCGCTAGTTGAGAAATCGCTTTGCGAGGAAGGGAGTTCGAGAGATCGGGAAAAGCAAGCAGGAAGCCGTTGGACTTCAGGAAGTTGTGAAAAGACGACAGCAGCTCTCGGCACGCTGGTCGATTTCTTCTGTCTCCGAATAGAAAAAAAAATAAAATTATCGGCTGCATAAGGCAAACAGCCTTTCGGAGTGAATATTTCAGCGCGTAAAAATTACGCGACTATAAAATGCGATCAATTTTTTAGCTCGAAGAATCCCGCGTAAAATGACGCCCTCTAGCGATCAAATTTCAACGAGAATTCGACTAATTGTTTGAAGATGAACGGAAATCGCTATAACTATTAAAGTATCCAACGGATTTCGATCAAATTTATTGTATCTCCATATCGCATCCAACAGAACGTATTTTCATACTTTTACAATCATTCGAATAAACGAACGAAAAATCGGAAGTTTTCAATTTAAACATCGATACCAATTTCTTCCCCAATGTTGCCGCGCAGCGAGTTTCGATATTCTACGACTGCACTCCTGTGTACGACGCTGTAGTAACAGGAAAAAGGGGACAAAAAAACGTAAGTAAGACCGGCCGGACACAGGTGGGTGTCGGCAGCGTTTGTAATTCGAGATTACGAAGGCGACTTCTCTCACCCTCAGTAGTTCGAGTCGCCGTTCGCCAGGACGGCGGCAGCGCCCTCCCCCACTGCCATCGGCATCTCTTCGTCTAATTTAAAAAACTCTCTCGAGTCTCAACTCTCGGCTTCACGAAATTGAGATCGAAAAGTAATGTGGGTGGAAGGAGTCTTTAATGTTTATATGTATATCGAGATCCCAATCGTTCTTATTCTTTCTTTTAATTTTTTTTTTTTTTTTTTTTCGTTTTTTGTCGCTATACCGATCGCCAGTCACGATCAAGTCGTTTCCGTTTCTTTCATCCAACGACCTCCAACGTTCAATCACTTCGTCCCCCCGGCATACAAAAGCTTCTACGACTTATTTCATCCCAAAAATGACTTCCTATACGAGACGAAGCAATAGAATAAAAATATTTTCGAAGGTCCGGCAACGACTGCGGTTACTCGTTATTATATTACTTCGAGGGTCATTGCAGTCCAGGAAATCTTCGATAACGAGCGAAACGTGTCCGTTTTCCGAGTCATCATTCTCAAGATAGAGCAGAGAGTTTTATGCCGATCCCCGGTTCGGTACACGAACCGAGTCTAACGCGATAAAGAGAGCGCGAGCGATGACTCGATACTTTTCTGTTCGTAAATTCGATTAAGCCTTCTCGACTACGACGGTAGCTTACGTCGACGTTAATACTCACGGGGTAACAATAATCGTGATGGTCTCTTGCCTACGTATGAAAACGATACTTCGCGTAAGCAAGCATCTCGTGTATATATGCGTTATGTGTACGTAGCGTTGCGAATATAAACAAAAAATGATAAAAAAATTAAATAAAAAAAAATGTTTAAAAAACGCGAACTATGTTTTAAACAGAGATGAGAGAGAATATTACCTACCGCGTTGCAAGAGACCAATTTAAGGGATCGTTTCCCGGCTTCGCTATACTTCACGGCAAAGAGCGCGCGTCGTTCGCGACGCTCGGGCGAGCGCCCGGCGATGATGGATAGGGGACCACACGCGTCACTTCTCTCTATCTACAGCAACAACTGAGAAACCGCGATTCCGACATACGCTTTTGTACATTACTTTGTCCGTTATACGAACGAACGTTTTGCAAACAAAAAAAATTCGATTCGAAAAATTTTAATAAAAAATATATTTTTTTATTATCATTTTTGGTCGCATTGGGGGGTAATTTTTTCGTCGGAAAATAATTTGGCAGTTAAACAACCGGTAAAATTTGAAGTTTTTTTTTTTAATTAACGATATTAGAGATTTAAAAAAACAGATATCTCGATTTTTCAATGCAATATTGGAAAATCCGAGGTGTCTATCGTATTTTATAGAAGAAAAAAAATATCACCGGAGGGATGAAAAATGCTAAAAAAGTTCGATGAATAATGTTTTTTTTTTTTTTTTCATAAAACGTGAAGGTTTCGAAAAAAATCTTTCGAACCGTAGATTCCTATATAGCAGAGTAGAGTTTTATTTCCAATGTATGGCTTTCGCCTTTTACAGCTCCATCCCTCACATTCTCTTTGCTTAACACTTGCGAATTACATCCCGAGTCTCACATTAGATACAAAAAACATATTGCTACATATATTTTCGCGTTAAACACGAGCCGAATAAAAATATTGCTTCACCATCGAGCTGCTAATTGATAATCGCAAAAACCATTTTTTTTCGTATATCTCCGCGTCGAAGAAATTCTAATTAATTTCGCCTCAAATTTCGTTTTAATCCGCAGGACAGTTTCACGAAGCTATTTACGCATCGTATAGAAGGTAAAACGGGAGATAGTTTCTCACACGAAAAATCCAATTTTACAAAATATTGGCTCCGGTAATGAGAAAATAGCCGCTGAGTCACGTAGGTCGGTTGAGGTAAAAAGTCGTACCGCGGACGCCGCTGCCGTATAATACACGCGGTAAACCTTCCGATGTATGTGTATATATATACATATATATGTATATATGTGTGCTGCGCGTGTATATAATGTAACGTATACTGTGTATTATAGTATAACACATCGGTGTATATATTCTGTCGACAGATAAATAGCTCGTAGCTTAGTAATAGCTACTGCATAGAGTCGAGCGCTGCGGTGTAGCAAAGGAGTGAAGTTGATGGTTGCTGAAGGTCCCACGCCCAGTCGCGGTCCAATGAGAAAAATCAACGCTTATCTCTTTTCTTCACTTCGTCATTACATCTATCTTTCGCCTCTCTCGTCTCTCACGACACACGTTGGAAATATCTTTGACCTGAACGTGTCCGTTCGTCAGTGTGTATCCGTGTGTCGCTTGAATGACTCGAGATATATATACAGACGCCTTCTCTTCTTCTTCTTCATCATCATCTCGGCAAAGGAGGAGAGCAACAGAGAGCAACTATTATATCGCGGTCATAGCCTCGCGCTCTCCGGAGGGTTAAAACTGACCAAGAAGATGATGATGGAAAGAGGAAGAACTCCGCAACGGGCAGCGGCGGCAACCACAGTGTGTAAAACGGTAGCCGGCTACCTTCGTTTCACGCGTGACGGCCGCCATTGTCGAATGTTCACACATATGCTCACTGGCAACTTACATACGTGTTTCACGGCTTCCACACGTGATTTTTCTTCGTATGAGTGCTTTCACTGTACGCAGGTGCAGAGCACACGCGTCTCCAGCAATTTCGGTGAATCCGATAATTCGTGCATTCGGAGTTATGGAATTTTTATTCATTTTTTATTAATAAATAATAGGCATCCGAGTAGATATCTGGCAATCGATTTTTTTCGTAAGGAATCGTAATAATAATACGAGTGGAATCGAAATAAAATAAAAATGATTACTATCATTAATATAGTAATATTTTTATTTAATAGTAATTACCATATTATTAATAATAATAATAATAACTGTAGTCATGGAACGATCGCAGTGAGAAACGAAATCAACGAATACAACTCTCATGTGAGAGATTTTATTCGTTATTTAATGAAACTAATTAAACAACGAAATTAATTATTGAATTAATCGAAACTAAATAAAAATATAATTATTATTATCGAATAATAATTTTATTATTATAGTCATTTCGATACGATTGCGATTTCGAGCTTTGATCAGAATTCAATCAGTCCACTTCGCTTCTCACTGTGACGGTTCCATTGCCACTGTTAATGGAGTACCGATATATTTAAATCGGCCGCAGCCTATATATTAACAAATAATATTTGCCATTTTGTACTATTTGTCGAATGATTTAAAAAAAACTATGATAATCGCATCGAAGAGAATTTCTCACGAGAATGAAAAGACGATCGTTTTTCAGAGCGTATAATTTCCGTGGCCACCGCGATTGCGATGATCTCTCTGTGTTTAATTTTTTTTTTGCAGCTAAAAACATCGATTTTCATTTTTTTTTTTGTTATTTTAATAACTTAAATTGACGTAATAACAAAAAAAATGTGTCATTATTATTCTCTCTTCGGATATAAAAATTGCTGATCGAAGCGAAGAATTTCTCACGCGAGAAACGGAAACGATGGTTTTTCAGAGCGTGTAATTTCCGTGGCCGCGAAGATCGCGATGATCTCTGGTGCCGCTAGAACGATCGATTAGCAATTTTTTTTTTCTTTTTATTATTATTTTTTTTATCCTTCCAAATCTGCTCGTTGTATCTCGTTACCGAGACAGAAGAAGGATTCGCTCGAACAGTCGCGCCGAAGAGCGCCGCTCCAAGGATCCGCGAAGAGTTGGAAAATTTTCTCAGGATATCGAGAGCGCGCAGCATTGTGGAGCCGCGTGTAAGACCCGCGCGTCGAGCAATAAAAAAAAAGATTTTTTTTCGAACTCGTCGTAAAACACGATGGAAATCGTAAACTCATAAATATTCGTCATCATCGACCCATAATCCACATTGTTCGACGACGGAGCACAATTTTGTCGCAAAGTCCGAGAGTCTCCGTTGACTTTTTCTGGAGCCTCTCAGCCTTTTATACGACTCCGGCTCGCGTTCCGCGCTCGTGCAAACTTCGAAGGACTTCGAGACCGAGCAAAAAAAAAAAAAGTAAAAAAAAAAAAAAAGACGACTCAACCCTTTTACCTACTCGCGTACCTCTGTCCCCCGAGTCGCTCGATTTTTTTTTTCGTTGACCGGAGCAAAAAAAAAAGGGTTACGACTCACAACGTGCGAGGTAGCAGTTTTTTTTGTCGTTGGAGCGTTCCTCAAGCAAAAAAAAAAAAAGCAGCCGAATGAAATGAAGATTTCGGCTTCAAAAAAAAAATCGTCTTGAATGGCAATCGCGTCTTCATTTTGCAGCCGGAATAACCAAAGTTTCAACTTCTCGTTAAATTGCACTTCGATCTCTCGAAATGTAAAAAAAAAAAGAAGTTTTTTCAAGTTTGAGAAGATTTTTGGGTTATGCAAAAAGTTCGAAAAAAAAAAAAAAAAAAAATCGAAACGGAGAAGAAAACGACAAGGACAGCTCGAGGGAAGAGGGTCGTATATCAGGCATGATGAGTTTACAGCATGCCTCGTATAGCCATCATACTCCTCTTCGTCCTTTCGCGTAAGCGAACAATAACCGAGTAGATTTACGATAGACAAAGTAAGAAGAAGAGGAAAGAGGGAAGGAAGGAAGAGACGAGAGGTGCCTCGGTGGATTTTAGGGCACTTTGTCCCCCCGCGGCATGAGCGTTCGAGAGAAGCGTTACTTTTCTTTACCTGTATCCAAAAGTGCGTGGAAGGCTTCCTTCTTTGCACTTTTAAAAGCTAAGACGGCAGCAACGCGACTAATTTTTCGGTCTCCGGCGAAGCCGAGGAGACGAGGCCTCAAAAGCCGCGACAACCAGAATTTTGCCTTTCCTGGTGAAAAATAGTAGCTAAATTTTCACGGGATTCACGGGGAAACCTGCGTCTCCTCGTTCTTCTTTCTCTCTTTGAAATTTTTAACGCGTCTTTCATTTCACGGAGAGATAGAGACGGAGAGACGGAGATTTTGTTCGGTGAGTTAGGGATGCTGATGCTGACAGCGGCGCAGGAAAACATTTGGACGCTCTGTGTACGATAGATCTTCGAGAAAAACCCACCCGCTGTCACGGACGCTGCGAACTCTGTCAACATGGATCGTTATATATACTTGTTGAGGACCTGCATGTCACACCGTAGGCGTAAAATCGTTCACGGAAGATTCATCTCCTTTTAAAACGATTGAGAGCTCAAGCGAGAAGCCATTTTTTTTTTGCTGACGAAAAAAAAAAAAAAAAAAAAACAAGTGTATCTACTATTGGAGTTCAAAATGACTGCCAAGAGAACACATGCGCCTTTTATGCGGCGCGTTTAATTTTGCGTGATTGTTATACAATACTAATTGCCATATTAATTAGCAAATCGGGAAAATCGTTTAGGGAATACCTTCCGGAGCGATAGTATTATTGAAGCGAAAATGATTGCAAAAAATTGGCGCCCCACAGACGAGTCTTCCGGAAGCTTTTGAGCGTTTAAATCGGGAGTTCGGCGATTTCGGAAAAAATATCATATTTCGTTTTTTGTAGATGAAAAAAAAAAAAATTGTATCACTAATACAATCGATTTATTTGTTGATAATAATGTTTTGATGATGTAAAATAATTTCCAGGTGAAAATAATTTTACGAGAACATTACAGTAGAAATGTAATTTTTAATAAACCGGAAAAAAATTATAAAAAAAAAATTAAATAAAAATGTATATTCTATTTTTAAAAAATGAACTTTTTTCCACGAATTATGATATTCGGAACTGGAAGTTTTTTTTTACGTGATAAGGACACCTTTTCCAGCGATCTATCGCATGGTATTTTTTATACGATTTTTCTTGCCGAAAAGAAAAAATGAAACACACTTTTTGTTCTCTAATTGGCTGAAATTGTTGCCGTAACGCGTATCAATTTTATTTAAAAAAAACAATGAAAAATTATTTATACTCAGCAAATTAAAGTAAAGGCAAAGACCGGGGTGCAAAGTATGAACAATGAAGACGAAGCCCACGAGTAAATCTCACGCTGCGTTCGTTCAGCATTCGCAAAACCGCAATTTCTCAGATTCGCAAAGTCAAATAATAGAATGTAAAATTTTGTGATTTACGATTGTCCTCCGTTTTCGGATCTAACCGCATCCTTAATACAATATTTACGACATTTGTTTGTCTGTGACGAGAGAAAGAGAATAATAGAAAAGAATAGATTTTCTTGTTCTCGCGGATACCGCAAGAGATCGAAAGGGGTGTCAAATATTTACGGTCTAACAATCCGCCTCTTCGAGATTTGGTTAAAAAATACAGTAAACTTCATTAAAAAAAGGAATATACGTGCGAAAAATTAAAAAAAAAAAAAAAAAAAATTGTGAAGGTCGAGTTTAGCCACCAAATTGCCTTTGACGCGTAGCTTCCGCGCGTTTGCTTCCTCTCGTTGACGAGTAGCATGAAGACATTAGAGAGTTTGTTTGTCGGATATTCGGCGCGGCAGGAGAGCCCGGAGAGTGGTATTCTTCATCGCGAAATGTACGGAAGGTAAAGTAAGGATAGAGAATGGCATCAGAAGCCGAAGAAGTCGGCAGAAGCTGTACCGAAGAAAAGTAACGCCACGTTAGCGTCCCGTCGGGGGTCCATCCTTCGCGCCGCATGCTGCAGCTCTCCTCTCCCTACAGCTCGCACTCTCCCGTTTGAGAAAGATGCAGAAGCCGATTTGAGGGATCTGTCCTCCGCATGTACACTTCTTATATTCGTATATATACACCCCGTACCAGCATTGCGTGCCTCTCGGTAGCCTCACGCCGTGCGACACTCTAATTCACCATGAATTCCTTTTTTTTTCCGGATCCTCTGTTTTGCTTCTCTCTTCTTCTTCTTCTTCTATGCTTAAGGCTCATTCTTCTCGGTGTCCTCGAAGCTCTGTTGCTTTATTTTTTTTTCTTTCTCGCTGCCCCTACGGTAGGCATCACGGGGAGAGAATTGACGGAAAACATGACAAACGAAACGATAATAAACATTGATGGAGGACATCAGTACTAAGGAAACTGACCGCTTGCCTATACTCTTGTCTCTCTAAAGAGTAATTGGAAACGTTACGGCAGAGTTGAAGGATTTGAGATCCAAAAACCCGGCGATTGCGAAGCTTTACCTATGACTGTCGTAAGGGTAGCTGAGTAGAAAATGGGATGTAATCGGTAATCAATTGGAAATCGGAAGTATTAGGGTCTCAATTACGCGTTGGTTGATGTCGTTAATGAATGAACATTAATACCAACGATAAACATGCAATCATCGAACTTTTTAATGCGTTTGCGTTAACGGACAACATTAATTCATTGATGAATACTGGCGCTGGTTATTCCGGTACCTTTATTCTAATCATTACACAATTTCATGTAAAACTATCGCTTTTGGAGTAATTTTTGGATCGATCGGAATTACCATTTTTTACGATGATATTAGCCATTTCTTTAACAGCCCTGAAACTGCAGGAGAACTAAATATGGATACTTTTTATCGTTTATAAAATGAATCCGATATGAAGAACGACCCGATATCCTCCGATAATCTTTTTTGAAAATAGTTTTGAAAAAATACGGTGGTCGGTACCATCGAAATGCAATTGTGCATCACGAATAAACGGTATACAGCCATTTTGACAAATACTTTCTATGCGAAATATTTTTGTCAGAACTGATGGACGGATAAAAACAAAATATTGTTTTGTTTCGTTAAAAAAAAACGCTATAATTAATTTTAAAAAATAAAAAATGCCAACATTTTTAATTAAAAAATTATGGCAGGAATTGATTATAAACGTTCCAAAATAACACAAAAAATGTTAAAAATCCGGAACTCGGATTTCATCACCGACGTTACGCCTTTTTCAAACTTACGCCGATTTTATAAACATTATGAGAACACTTTTGAGGTTTTTTTTTTTTTATTACTCCGAAAACGTTTTTCAGGATAATTTTAACCGATTTTAAACAACTGCGATATCATAAACATTATTACGATAATTTCGACCATTTTTTAAATTACTCCGATATCACGAAAGTAAATGTTTTTAGGATATATATCAATGATACTTCTGACTGTTTTTACCCCGTGAAGGGGACGTGACGATCGAGATGAAGGACATTATCGCGTAGAACTATATATATTAATGTGACATTTCGGAGCATTGATCTTCGGGCAATCGATAAATCGATAAAACCCTTTTTTGGCCTAAGCGTAGATTCGTGAGTTCGTCGATGTTTTCCATCCAGAAATATCGTCGAAGGCGGAGCTCTCTTCTTCGCGAGAGGGTTTGACTCGAGCCATTCGTTGATTGGTCATCGTTCCTAAGCGTGGACAGGTAGAATACCCCCACTATCGACAATTTTCTGAACGCTTCAGAGGGAAACAGACTGCAAGGCATATATCGGCGGCTATAAGCTGACTATAACGAGGAGTTCGCCTTGCGGACCTATACCTTTCCTGTGCTACCAGTACGAGAACCCAATGGGCTCCCCTTCCCTTCCAACGCGTCCCGACAAAACTGACAAAGACAAGAGAATACCCTGACAAGCATAACGAAGACAACGTTGGAAAGAGACACGAGAAAGTTGGCTCTCCGAGTCATTGGCAAGTCAGTGGCTATGGGTTCAGGGGCGTGGCGTTGACTCCACTCCTCGAGTCTGTTGCATTTGAAAAATTTGAGAGGCCCGAGACGAGTTAGGAAATATCGTCGAGGCCCCAAGACCAGTCAGGATCAGCAGGTCGATCCGCAAAGATCTAGAGAATCTCTTCGACTTCTAACAACGTTTCGTCGTCTAAGTTTCATTCCCGAAACGAACGTACGGACGGACGGACGGACGGAGAACAAATTTCATCGAACTCTTAGATCGGATTGTGCGCGATAAACGCAACAGTGCTGAAGCTAATACAGTTTTTGAAGAACATTTAACAACGAGTATAATACTTCGAAAAAGTGATTAGTATTAAAAAAAAAAAAAAAAAAAAAAAATTTCTGACGCGACAAAGTTTCGATAGAGTGCGAGGGTGTCAGTGATAAAAAAAAGTGAAGGATTTCGTGAGATGACGGTCACCACCAACTACACGATGATGAGACCATGCTACACTGGATACACTTTTCAAGGTACCGTTTCCACCCATTTTTCGAGCATTTTTTTGTTTTTTCTTTTTTCGTTTTTAAAAGTTTATCGGAAATTCAATAACATAATTTATAACAGCGCGTGCTAAAGTTTAACGCGCTTCCTTCGTCCGTCGCAATTATACGACGTTACCTGCGACAGACTTCGGTAGACCCGGCAAAGTTACCGGAACATTTGTATTAACGAGCATCGTAAATCATTGACCGAACGTTTTTTTTTTCTTTTGGCAGTTTTGCAATTTTTGTACTCTCCGAATTTTTTTTTTTTTTTTTTTTTTTTTTTCGTGGTACCAAATTCACGATTTGAAAAAAAAAATTCGATAGTCGGAAAATAGCAGAAAATCATGAAATTGTGAAAGAATTTGACGACAATCGTTGCGTCAATTTAGGATCATCTCCGAGGCTCGCTTCGCAGAGGTCAATTTTTTCGTGACCTCGAAAATTTCTAAATGTAGCGTAAAATCGACGATTTTGAGATTCTCATTGTTGCACTGAGAGGCGTAAAATGTCCTATGGTCTGAAGCAAAGTGGTGCGGAACTTACGAGCGCGGCTGGCCAAGAATCGGGTGTACAGTCGGGGCGCACCTCGAAAAGATGGTTTGGGATACGGTCGGGAATTATATTGTCCTTCTGCCCGAAGTCGAAATTTTATTACTACCCTCATAATTCAAAAATATTCATTTTTCCCGGACTCTCGTTGTACTATTCGCCAAGAATTCGTTGCATTGAGAAATTTTCTTGAACGGTCGCCGAAGCGCTCATTTTTCCTTACGGCAATTACTTCGATTGCTGCTCCGGTTCCGCACTCACAGGTGCGCTACGATTGTTTCCGATGGAAAAAAAAATATATATACATATATATAAAAAAAAAATCTTTCGTAGGAAACATTTTTGAGAAAAGCGTCTTCGCGAAATATCGATCGAAGGAACGTTTCGCCGATCGAAAAATAAACAGACAAAGTCGTACAGTAAAAAATTAATTTACCGCGTATGCGCGACAGTCGATACCGAAGTCGGATGAAGCTGTGCCGGATGAAAAATTAAATAAGCCAAGCAAATTATACGCTATCATTGTTGTGCGTCGTAAACCTTCGATCGACCCGAGCCTCTCGCGACTTTATCGCGAGTTGTAGGCGAGCGTTCCGTCCGCGCGTACGGCCAGCGACAACGGCCGCAGTGGTACCGATTTCTCCGTTGCTTGCCGCGGCACTTACGAGGCTTAAATTCTCGGGACTCGCGATCGCAATGAGCGCAGCGACGATAAATCGAACGATCGCGAATAAAATTAGTTCGAGGAGTTTCACGCGAACGCAGGAGCGCCTCGAACGATCGCGACGCTATTATTTCTATGGGTGACAAGTAGTTAAATCCATTTATGCATTTATTTTATTTTATTATTTTTTATTTGCAGATTATGGACCGGTGTCGGTAGTGCAGGGACGACTCAATCAGTTAGGCGGTACCTTTATAAACGGAAGGCCATTGCCCAATTGGGTTCGCCGAAAGATCGTGGAACTGGCATCGTCCGGCGTCAGGCCGTGCGTCATATCGAGGTAAGAATCGATCGCTAATTTTTTTTTTTTTTTTTTCAAAATTTTTAATTTTTTAAAAATAATTTATAAAAATAATAATAACAATAATTTGACGAAATCAAAAAATAATTTTTTTTTACCCGTATTATTTTTTCGATTTACAGACAACTGAAAGTTTCGCACGGTTGCGTATCGAAGATTCTGAATCGTTATCAAGAAACCGGAAGCATACGTCCCGGTGTGATCGGTGGCAGCAAGCCGAGAGTCCCGACGCCGCAGATCGAGTCCCGTATCGAGGACTACAAACGCGAAAATCCAGGTATATTTTCGTGCGAAGTACGCGAGCGTCTTATCAAGGAGGGAATATGCGACAGAACTACCGCACCGAGTGTATCAGCAATTTCCCGTTTGTTGCGAGGCGCGGAGGACGATACTAAACACGCTGACGGTATGTTCGATGACAACGATTCTCCATTTGTCAATTTTTATTCGATTCGCAATCGTAACGAAAGTACGTCACGAAGAAAAAAAAGGCCATTGATTATTCGGGAAAATCATTGAATTCAATGATAAATCGATAATTGGCAATGCTATCGGTACTATCGGTTTATACTTATTGCATACGCGCTGTCGTACGACCATAAAGATAAAAACGACGAGCCATTGGCGATACACATTTTTAATGAATATTTCAATACCGCCAATACGGCAGTAATGAACATTAATCAATGCAGTCCTCGGGAACGATGTATCGCCGATGAGTATCGAAAACCAATGCGCGGCAATAAAATTTTGTTCATTGAAAACAATGATTTTCCCATAAGAAAATCAAATGGAGAAATAATGAATGAGAATTGGTAATGAGAATTTTGTATCCCCGACCACACCCAACGGATAGGATACGAAAAATCTCGGGATTCGTTAAACGTTATATATACACGTAATCGTCGACGGTACGACGTAGAAGTTGATCGCGATTCCAAAATTATCGGTTATTTCATCGATTCCTCGTGGAATATATAAGCATACGGTAGCTCTCGCGCCTCCGCTCTGTAATTTAACTTCACCGCACGGTGAAAGACCCCCGCGTTTCGATTTTTCCTCGTGTTTTTGCGTTACACACGTGAGAGTTGGGTCCGCGCTGATTTCGATGAAACATCGCGGCGTAAACACACGCATAGATTAATTTCGTTCGGCAAGGGATATATACTGTAAATTAGTACCAAATTCGAAAAAAAAAAAAAAAAAAAAATTCACCCCATGTGAAAAAAAATTATATAGAAAATATATTAAAAATATATAAAAATCGACATTTTTAGATAATTAATAGATAAATCGTATAATTTGTTATTTGCCGAAATATATTTCGATATGTTTCGATGTATATCGATAATATCGATTTTTTTTTTCGACGAAATTATATTGGATAAATCATAGATATATTTTATGATATACTTGTTTTTACTATGTGGGATAATAGAAGAAAGCGGATAGAAATCGTTTCTCACCCTCGTTGTGACAGCCGGGAAGAGAAAGACGAAGGGAGTCTTGTTTTTCTTAGCTACACCATACGGATCATTAGTAGGTGGCTGACCGGCAAAGATCAAAGCGAGAATGAAGGAGAGAAGGGGAAGAGAGAATGGTAGCAAAGAACACAAAAAAAAACGACCATGTAAACCGATAGCTCGGGGGAGGTTCGGGAGAATATTGAGTCGGCTCGGTGCCGAAAGCCACCGTATGGAGGGTTGGAATTGAAAAAAAAAAAAAAACGAAAAAAAAAAGAAAAATAAAACGGTGTCAAATTCGACGGGTCACACTCGACGGGATTTATTATCGATTCTACAAGACATTACTTCTGAATAAATAATTTGTGGGTTTGAGCTAAAAATGAAAATGAAAAGAAAATAATAATAATAAAAAATAAAAAAACAAAAAAAAAACAATCGTTTAATCATACCGCAATCTCGATCTCGATTATGGTGTTTAGAGTCCAGTGAAAGGAAAAGACCTACAGGGAAGCAAATGCAGGCGCTCGCCGCTCCTATACTCATAAATGAAGATGTATCGTGCGAGAGACGAGGTCGTGAAAGCATATCTCGCAGAGGAAGGCTCTCAAAATTACAGGTCTGCGGTAGAACAGCGTTCGAGATCGGGATAAACGCTCGAATTCAAACGGAGGATATTTCATTACCGCGATCATAGAATCCGTACGTAGGGGTGTGTGTATTTCTGTACGTGTGCAGTCGTGAAGGTTCGTTGCGCGCGAGCGAAAAGGAAATATCGTGAGGGCATATTTTGGTATTAGGAATTTGAATGAAAACAGAAGAATAAAAATACGAAAGCAAAGTTTTTCTGTGTCCCGACGGGAATAGAGCGCGTGACGAATTCGCCATCGTGGATAGAAGAGGCGAGGGCGTCGCGACGTCAGGCGTCGTCGGCCGATTAGACGCGGAGGTGCACGCACGTTGACACGCGCTCGACTATGTCTTCTGCTTTTTTGAGTCAAGTCCTTCGCAGCAACGACAATTCACGCGAAAGAAAAAAAAAAAACAAAAAAAATAGTTGATGCAGTTATTTTGATCTTCCGTTTGGTTAGACTCGACAGAATTGTTTAAACGAGATTATCAAGAAATTGAATGTTTTGAATTCATGGAAAGGTGTTACAAAAATTCTTTATCTTTGCATAAATAAAAATAATAATAAAAAAAAAAATGTTGTTCCAAAAGTCTAAATTATACATTTCCATGTATTTTTTTCACGCTGAAGACAAATTCGCGATTAACATTGACGAAAATTATTACGAATCATTAATAATCACCGAAAACCGAATTTTTCCCGAGCGTCCAGTCACGTGACACCTTGTCGCTAATTTTAATGACAAATGCAACCCGCCGCCAGGTACCGTACGATAACAATATGAGATTCCCGAGAGTGGTCGTGCGAGGGTTCCAGCTGCGGGTCAGTGGTCAGCTTACCAGAAGCTGGCAGCGAACCCCGCGGGCGCAAACAAGCTGATCGTAGGCCGAGTGTGAAATAACCAACGGGTCCGAATTTCGCGCCGGCCTCTTTTGTGACGAGACCGCCTCGCGCTTCGGGCAAAAAGATTTCGGACTTCGCGATCGCGGCTTCAGGAAATAAATCATCCGGTCTCTTTCCACTTCTGACTCTTCGAGCCCTTCTACTGAATTTCCTCTTTTTTTTTTGTTGATTCTTTGCACATGCAATTCAACAGTTAAAAAATGCATCTTATCGAATCATTGATTGATATAAAAATGATGGATAATTTTATTTTATGCTCTTCTTTCTTTTTATTGCAGACAAAGCAAGTTCGGGTTCGGAGTGCAACAGCGAGCCAGGATTTCCATTGAAGCGAAAGCAACGAAGGAGCCGAACGACGTTCACGGCTCATCAGTTGGATGAGCTCGAGAGAGCATTCGAGAGAACTCAGTATCCGGACATTTATACCCGCGAAGAATTGGCACAGAGAACGAAACTTACCGAGGCGAGAATTCAAGTGTGGTTCAGCAACAGACGCGCGAGATTGCGAAAACAAATGTCGTCGAGTTCTTCGAGTTCGTACAGTGGCCCTGTGGCGTATCCGGCGGCATCCTACGTTCTTCATCCACCACCGCCAACTTCCGGTTCCGTGGTCGGTGCCGCGGCACATCCCCACGGCGCGACTCTTTCTCCGAGTCATCCTCATCCTCACGGACACGGACAAAGTCTAGCCGAAGCCGCATTTTCATCCAGTCAAGGTACTATCCAATTACCAACAAAATTTTATAAAAATAGGATCATCGTGTTCCTTATCAAAAACTGAACATACTTTTATTTTGAAATTTTTCGATCCGATGCGTAGTTTCCGAGATACGAACGATCAAAGCTTCGGCCGTTAGAGGGCGCTAGCGCTACTGCAGCGCCATCTGGCGCATCATCCTATTGCCTTTAACTTTGACTGCTCGTAACTTCGGAACTATCCATTGTACGACAATTTGCCAAAGAGAAAGTTTCTTCAGTTTTGAACGGAGAATACAATTACACCATTTTTATCCCAAGTCCTTCATGTTCGGATTTTTTATTGTATTTTTTACGTTTACAGATATCTTTGCACCGCATCACACGAGTGTACCTCATCAATTGACGAGCGTCGATCCTTCGAGATTAGGCACTACCGTCAGCTCCGCAGCGTCTTACGGACTTGCGACAAGCGTCGGTGGTTATCCGACATCCCTTTTGGCACCAACGTCGACCGGAACTACGAGTCACATGAGCCATCATCAACTCTCGAGCGTAGGCGCCAGTTCGATATCGTCGTACCAACAGACGTCTCATCAATTGCCACCGACGCCGAATTCCCTCGTAACGATGATGGGCCCGAATTCGGGCAATTCGAATCCCGCATCGGAACACATGACGGGATCGGCCGATCTGCCGATAGGCTCGGTATCGCCTGTTCAGCATCATCATCATCATCAACAACACACGCAGCAGCCTAATCAGAACGGCGGTACTTCCCCGCCATGGAATTTGCCTATTTCTAACGGTAGCAGAGTTGGCTTACCGAGCCCACCGACCAGCATTCAACAGGCTCACAGTCACGCCGTAGCTGCTCATCATCAGCATCAGAGCTTAGCGAACCATTACGCCAGTTCAGGCTTTCCGCAAGCCCCGCGAACCGCACCTCATCAACCATACAATTATTGGTACTGTTGATCGATGGAAAAGAAAATGAAGGAAAAAGAAAATGTCATCATCAGCGTTTATCGACTCTGTACGCGGAAGTTTAGGATTCCCCGGAAACTCCGGCAATCCATTACCATTAACAGCATTGATGATCGATGAAAAATGATTAAATGAAAAAAAGAAAAACAAATGAATTGAAAGAAGGAACTAACTTTACAATCATTCAAAGATAGTTTGCAGGCAACTATCGTTGGCAGTTCAAACAAATTGTATTATATTAGTGTTAATAATAACGAAATATATAATTTAGCGCCCACAATGGTCAAAGGGCTTCCTCTACCAGTATGTATTAACGCGCAAGACGCGCTTATCTCTCATCGACCAAAAATCTAGTGCTCTTACACGGTTTGTCTCCGATTAGTTATTGACATAAACAGTTTTATTTAAATTAAGTATTCAGACAAATAACGATATAATATTGTAACATATGTATGAAAATATTGTAAATTTTGGTAACATTAGTTTCGTTTGGTTTTCGACGCATGCTATTCGTTCCTCACCTTGTATTATATTATATTATATTGTATTATATTATATTACATTAATTCAAAACTGAATCAACGCATTTTATCTATTTTTTTTCTCGATGTTACTCACCTCTATCACCTTTGATCCTTTGTTGCTTTCACATAGACGCGATTCCTTCAGAAACGTTCGTAATCAATTTTCTTCTGCTTCTTCACGGAAAATACATCTTTATCTCCCTCTGTAAATTTTTCCAGAATTTTTTTTTCTTATTTTTTTTTTTATTCATCGTATTTATCAATCGCCGATGAAGAGACAAAACTATAACGAGGGATAGGTGATATAAAAATATCCAACAAAATCTCTCGGTCAACTAATGACTTTTTTATGTGTTACAAATCAGTGCGCTCGTCGTGATAATCGTTCAATCGTACAATCCAATATCAGCAATCGGTCGAGATTACCGGTGGCTCCTTTTTTTGTGTAGATATAGATATATATATATATGTGTACATATATATACTATATTATATATACAGATCAATTCTCCAAGGGTGTGAATTAAACGCTTTTACATACTTTTTGTTTTCTTCCTTTTCTTCGCAATTTCCACGTCGTCGTAATCGATTCTCTCGCGTTTTTTTTTTTTTTTTCTTTCGTCGTTGATTAGTATACATAATGGCAGTCCGATCCGTTTTGTTTGTTTATTTTTTTTTGTATTTTTCTCACGTTCACTCGTCGTTCGAATGGGACGAAGTCTCCGATCCGCGAGACTCGCGTGTGAGCGAAGGAGGGACAAAATATAATTCGTCTAAAAAAAGAGAAAATAAATAAAAAATAAAGAAAAATAAAAATAGTATATCGTGTTTTCGTCAATCGACGAATAATAATACAATGGCAACAATAATGATAATTCAACGATGATAAGAATAAATATCAGCTATGTGCATAATTCACGTGCCCTGTTTGACTATATGTAATAATTAAAATTCCTTTACACTATTTATATCCGCGATAATGATAAGCTGTCGTATTCGGATGTTTTGTTTTTTTTTTTTTTATTTTTTCGTTCTCGCATATCGACGTATGCGCTTTGTTTTTTCTTTTACCAAATCACTGAGGCGATTTTTTTTTTGTTTTTTCTGCTTGTTTAATACTCGAATGTCGTCGGGCTGTTACGTCGCTTCATTCTCTTTTACTATAAATTCCTAGTAACAATACTGTGAGCAAAGTAAACGTTAGACGCGACGAAGAATCTAATAGCACGTCCTTCCACTGGCCTTTTTATTCCTTTTTTTTTTTTTCTTTTAATTCTACGAGTCTCGAATCTTTTAAATCTACGGGTAAAAAAAGCGAGAAGAAATATTGTTTTCAGGGATACGAGAGAGAGAGAGAGAGAGATAGATAGATAGATAGACAGGATCGAGAGATAGAGAGATATATCTGGAAAATATGGAGAAATATTTGTTTTGTTTTGCTGTTTCTATTACTTTTATGTACTGCGATAAGGACCATTGCGCTTTGGCTCGTCAAAATCGATTCGTCTAAATCGAAAAAATGATCTCACATTCGCGTCGATATCGATGAGTCTTTCAAATTTGCGTGATTAAATGAGTTTCTAGTGCGCAGCCGCGGTATTCTGTATAAAATGTTTATCTCGTTAACGTTACGAGTATTTTATATGTATATATATTTATTCTCGATCGAATGTTATCGGGGTATATTACGAGAAAAGAAAAAAGAAAAAAAAAAAAAAAATCGACATTATCGGAATAAAAATCGAAAGTGAATTATAAAAATATAATCGTGTAGGCATTTTTTTTCGTCGCTTTGCCAAAATGCATTTAACGAAATTTTATCGTCCGTAACGAGTCGATTTGTCTCACGTAATCACCGTGTCAGCGTGCGAATTATTGAATTCAATTAATATTAAAATTTTATATAATGAAGCAATCGATGGAAATTTGTGCGATCCGATGACTGCTGCAGCACGTGTGTAATCGACATCTATTAAGCTCACCGACAGTCATTAAAACCGGCCGTGAGAAAAATCAACAAGTGGACGACAATGCTTTTGAAGCGATAAAAAAAAAAAAAAAATAGAAAAAAAGAATAACATATCCGTTTCGTCAAACAATAAACGCAGACAATCTTCTCTCTCTCGGTGAGAATAATACAAGAGATGCCTTCCGGAGGCAGCTACGTAATTAATAATTAATTAACAATATTAATAATAATCAATCAATTGATTATCAATCAATACTCCGAATAATAGGCGAGTTTCACGAGACTTAGTCGTTGAATGACGCTCTCTCGATTAACAACTCTACCGCATTTAATAAACCACAGCCAAACTTTTTGGTGCGACTACAGCGCGTTTTCCTGCTTAATTCTTCGTTTATCTTCGTCCCTTCGATTAACGAAGGGACAGGCAGGATAAGCAAGCAGGCAGGCAGGCAGCAGACAGACCCATCGGGTCTTTTTAACCTTCTGCTTTGTTTCGTTTCATCTCTTTTTTTTTCTCTTTGGTTTCCTTTTTTTTTTCTTCTAAATTCGTCATATTTCTCACGTCAATGAGAAATGTACGATATTTCGATTTTTCTTCGATTCTACATTTTTCGCGTCTTAACTACCGTGATCCTGATCGAGTTCGTCGAGCGACTCGAGACGCGCTATCGGCGCCTCGTTGATTGTAAATTCCCACGACATATCCTCGCTGGCCTGTCGCGAGGTCTCCTGTCTCTGCGAACTCGAGGGACCGTCGCCGACTTGCTGTTGTCTACTGTCCGACGATCTCTGATGACCGATCGTCGAATCTTTTCGATGAACATCACCGCTACGCGGACGCTGAAGGCTCGACGATCGAGAATCGGCAATCGGCACTTGAACAACGCAACTCCATGGATCCTCTGTCTCGGACTCCGAACGTTTGTTGAACGAACTGTAACTGAAAGTCGTGATACATCAAATTTTGGAAGATAAAAATTCTTCACTGTAAGGCGTTGACGACTGTTGGATCAATGATCCGAATTACGAATATACATTTCTTCAAAATTCTATTTCACGATCTTTCGATTTCAATATCATAAAAATTTCGTAGATTAATCAATTAAAAATCATTAATTTCAATGATTTTCCAATGAATTTTTTTCCGAAAAAATCTAAACTGTTTATTCATAAATTAATAATAATAAATTATTTACAGTATCGAATATACATTTCTTCAAAATTCTATCTCACGATCTTTCGATTTCAATATCATAAAAATTTCGTAGATTAATCAATTAAAAGTCATTAATTTCAATGATTTTCCAATTAATTTTTTTCCGAAAAACTCTAAATTGTTTATTCATAAATTAATAATAATAAATCATTTACAGTACCGAATATACATTTCTTCAAAATTCTATCTCACGATCTTTGGATCGCAATATGATAAAAATTTCGTAAATATTAATCAATTAAAAGTCATTAATTTCAATGATTTTCCAATGAATTTTTTTCCGAAAAACTCTAAACTGTTTATTCATAAATTAATAATAATAAATCATTTACAGTATCGAATATACATTTCTTCAAAATTCTATCTCACGATCTTTGGATTTCAATATGATAAAAATTTCGTAAAGATTAATCAATTAAAAGTCATTAATTTCAATGATTTTCCAATGAATTTTTTTCCGAAAAAATCTAAACTGTTTATTCATAAATTAATAATAATAAATTATTTACAGTATCGAATATACATTTCTTCAAAATTCTGTCTCACGATCTTTGGATTTAAATATGATAAAAATTTCGTAAAGATTAATCAATTAAAAATCATTAATTTCAATGATTTTCCAATGGATTTTTTTCCGAAAAACTCTAAACTGTTTATTCATAAATTAATAATAATAAATAATTTACAGTACCAACAGTCGCAATGCCTTATTATAGTGATAATCGATTCTTTGGCAATTGCCGATAGTGAAAAAAAAAAAACTATAAGACTGTAATTTACGAAACGCTCACCCAGTGCGGAATTCTCCTCTCCTGAATGCGGCTGGTTGGCTGTGCCAGCCGTACGGTTGTTGATGAGACTGTTGTCCAGTGGTCGTCGGTACCGCAAGATCGACAGGTTGACTCTGCGATCTCGTCGGTGCGGTTCTACCGGTCAGTGCTGTTTGCAACGCTGTCGCCAAAGCGGAAGTGTCCGACGTTACCGTCAATCTCGACGTTCCCGATGACGTTGTCGACGCCGGTTCTCTGCTCGCTGGCGCCCTGATAAACCGCCCGCGATAATTTCAGTAAATCGAAACGCAGAAAATCAATCGTACAAATATTACAGTAGCATTGGCATTTCGATAGTTTCAGCTCTGCGACAGCTCTCCGATAATCACAGCACTACAGCTTAACATTTTAATTTTTGCCGACGATTTTCGTCAAATATATCAATGATATATCAATCGATTTGTTATTTTACTCGTAGCCAACAGATACTTGAAGCTCGTGAAATTATTTACAGTGTTAGTTTCGTGTGTTTGTGTGGAATTCAGGATGCACCGCTAAATTGATGTCATTCCTAATCGACGAAAGAGCGAAGGCACGTATTTCCTGAGATTCGTTTATCGTCCTTCACGTGTTTTAAGTATTTTTTTCATTTTTTTTTTAATCAGTTTACCACAATTCGGCTAAAAATCTTTGACTTAAGTCAGATATGGAAAATTCACGGGACGATATTCAACGACCGGATCTTCCATGCGACGACGAGGAGGAGATGGAGAACGAGGAGACGAAAGAAAAATTGAGAAAAAATGTTACTTCCGCGTCAATATCCGAGAATAAAGACAATCGTACGATTGACGCGAGAGACAGGAAAACATATCGACGAGACAAGGATTTGTCCGCTGAAAGTTTGTGGGACGTTCTCAGCAGCATGGAGCAACGAGGAAAAGAGAGTCAAAGCGGGAAACTTCGCAGTCACATGAGAACGAGAAAATCACGCGGTCGAAGAATATCGCAGCAAACGAAAAAGCCGCCGAAGATACCGCGACGAGTTTTCGGCGTTTTGCGACTTTTGCGTCACGATAATTTTCTTCGTTGCGTCGCGCGTTTCTATAAACCGAAAGACTACTGAGAGGACCAATACGCAAGGAAGATACAACGATTATCTATCGAAATAAGAAATAACGTGCCTTCGAATCGTCAAAAAAAGAGATTTACGTCGAGCGACAAGATACAAAAATTTTTCGTGTCTGCAGATTTTTTTTTTTTTTTTTTTTTTTTCTCAACGTGTAATACATTATAGATAAATGTTTGCAGAAATAATTGTTGTGTTATATTCGTCACCTTCGAAACTTATCCAATCTTTCCAAAATAAAAGACGCCGAAATCAAATGCAACTGATCCAGTGATTTTGATAGAAGACTTTTCCGGCGTACGGTTACGACGAGTGGACAAAGAAAGAAAGAAAAAAAAAACGTATAAATATCGATTACTTGCATTATCTTTTACATCGTGTTCAACAACTGCCGCTAGAGTGAGAGGAATGGAAAAGAAAAAAAAGTGTAACTTTCGGTGCTAATCGTGAATTAACGTAATTAGGTCGCGTGGGCAATTTATTTTATTTTTTTCAACGACCGACTGAGATCCGCCACGACGACGCGATAACTAGAAAGACGATCTTGTTATCGTGGAGGAAAAAACAGCGAGTTTATTTATTTTTTTTTTTTTACATTTACCGGAATAGAAAAAAGTGTACTTTCGGTGCTAATCGTGAATTAACGTAATTAGGTCGCGTTTACAATTTATTTAAATTTTTTAAGACCGACTGAGATTTTTACCACGACGACGCGATAACTAGAAAGATAATCTTGTTATCGCGAAGGAAAAACCATCCATTTTTTTTTTTTTTTTCTTAAATATATTTACCGGAAGAGACCGTGCGATGTACTCGGCTGTATCTTGCCGTTTCCGTTGCTCGAGGCGGACGGTGGTATGGTCGGGGGTTGCGGTTCGCTCGCCGATCTTTGTGCCAAAGCCGGTGGCCTCGATGTCGTTCTCGTCGATGCTGCGGGTGCTGTACCCGGCTGCGTCATCTCGATACTCGAACTCTCCTTCGACGAGTTCATAGTTTGTTGGAGTAACGCCAGGATAAGACGAATATCGCCGGCCATCGAGTGCTCCAGAGAGCTCACTTGGCGGGTCAACTCGTCTATCCTTGTGTTCATTTCGTCGAGTGGCCGTCCGGGTCCGCTTTGAAAATCACCTGAAACAATCGTCGCAAAAGCCGGTTATTAGTCGTCCCATTTTCACGTTCCATTTCCCAAATTTTACCATTTACATGCATTTTTATGTAAAATTTAAAATACTGATGGGTATTAGATATTTATTCAATGGAAACGAAATCATTTACACAAATTTAATTCATACAGTCAATAATGATGATAACATTTCCAAATGTTTCATTTACCTCTTTCGCTCTAAAGTGACAATTTAAATTTTATCAAAAGCCGAAAATTAAGGTAATTCCGTCGCTTCGTTCGCTTTTTTCATCCATTTTTTCCATATACAAAAAAAAATTCAAAGCAAAATGAAAAATCTGAAAAAATTTATAGGTATTCAGAAAAATGAACGAATCATTTTCATAAAAAAAAAGTTGGGTTTTCGGGAAATTTGTTGAACAATTTATTTTTTCGTCAATTTTTTAATAACATTTTGGAATTATTATTATGAAAAATTAATTTTTTCAGTACCTTTAATATGTATTAATTTTTTTAGATTTTTATAGTATCGCGAAGTATTTGCAATTTTCTCTCATTTTTCTCGAATTTATGCGAAATGAATGCGAAGCGATAGAACTGCTTTAAGATTCTTAAAATTAATGATTTTTTTTTTTTTTTTTTTTTTTTCATAATCGAAACATATAAATGAGATACCGTGCGAGTGAGGATGCTGAGGCGGCGAGGGTGTCGTATAGTGGCTCGAGGTCGTCGACGGTGGATGAACGACGTTGTGTGTCAGACAACTTTCACCGGCAGCCGAACTCCTCCGGGGTGGTCTCGTCAACGGGGTGGTCACTGGGAGAACACAGACAATACGAGGGAGGTGACCAACGGCTGAAGGTTTCAATCGACAAGTACGTGAAATCGCTAATTTCCTTTTTTCTTTTTTTTTTCTTCTTTTTTTTTTCAAATTGTTACAAGAGAGTTATTCAACGTGTTGCTATGGATAATTAGAGATGATATACGGATAAAGAAAAAATTGGAAGAGCCGAGCGTGCGAACGGCTCTTCGCAAACCAACACCAAAGTATAAATTGCATTCTTTCTTTGGAACTTTGGACATTGTGTGAATGATAATGTATTTGTGTTTTATTATTTGTTATTTATAGTTTTTAATAATCAATCACATCTAACGTATGTTTTGTATATGTGCTGTGAGTGCTTATGGTTTTTTTTTTTTTTTGTAATATGAGATATAATAGACAAACTGCCGGTGATGCGTCCTCCTACTGATGCTGCGGTTGCGCTTTCGTGTTATTTTTTTTTTTTTTTCGTTCATTTTTTTTCCGTTTTTTTTTTTTTTTTTTTTTTTTTTCTTTTCTTGGATCTTTAGCTCTCACCTCGCGTTTCTCTCTACCGTTCCGTACAATAATATACTTACTCTGCTTAGCGAGGTAGTCGTGACTCGTTAGAGGCTGAAGATGAATCTTGTGCTGCCGTAGATCCGGTATGCTGCGCTTGAGATGGGTTAGCATGCCTGAACAACCAGGTTTTCAAGGTGTTAAGGAATTTTTCTTTCTGTTTCTTTCGCACTTTTTTTTTTTTTTGTAATTTTTTGTAATTTTTTTTTTTTTTTTTTTTTTTCTTTATCTTTTTTATTTCGGACTTTGAGTTTTCTCTCGAACGAACGAACAAACACTTGCTGGGAGAATACATCGAACGCACATCAACTGTGTTGTACTTACGTGTGAACGCGTGAAGGGAAATTCTACTGCGGTGAGAGCGCCGATTTTATCGAACTCGATAGACAAATCGAAGAGTGCGATTAGTTTATCGATAACGAAATAATCAACGATGTGAATTTTCAAAAGTGCCACAAGTGTCGTATGAATAAAATCGTTAGATTCGCTAAGTATCGTTACCATTTAAAAATCGTCGTTCGTCCAAATTGGCGTGAAACTGCCGCGCGACACGCGACAATCGATTTATTTTTATTCATACTTCGTAGGAAAGTGTTATATTGTGTGTGTTAAAGAAATTCACGGTGCAGCGAGGACGTGGTATTCATTTATCTCGATATATCATGCGAATTTCGTAACGCAAGCTTCGGCGTCAAAAACGCAATGATGTAGTATCGGTATTTATTGTTTTTTGCATCGCAATCGTTCACAAAACACACGATGTAGAAAAACGAGACATGCAGCCATTCCTCATGATCACAAATTTAACGATGAGTTACTTCTACGATACGATATTAAAGCTGTACAGAAGGGCTCGTTGGGGGGAGGGATACAAACTTCGAGAGTTCGAGATCGAAGATGAACGATGAAAAGAAAAAAAAAATTAATGGATGGGAAAAAAAAAAGAAAAAAAAAATTAAAAAAAAAAATGGGACTCACCGGTTATCGAGTTTAGCGTTGAGCTTCTCTGCTTCGGCTCGTCGAACTCGAGATTGAGCGGCGTGACGTCCTGTCCTGCTTTGTCCGTACTGAACTCCAGAATTCCGTGACCGCTACCTTTCTCGCTATAAACGCGAGAGGACGAGAAAACAGTTTTTTATTAAAGAAAAAAAAACGAAAAAGTACTTCTATTCGGACCATTCTTATTTTTATTATTGTTGTTATTGTTGTTATTATTATTTTTAATCTCACAAAACCCGGTAACGTGACTCCGACGATACTTACTAGTCATCCTGTTCGTCTTGAATGGATTCTTGTCGACCCGTGGGAACGAGACTCGTATTGGGAAGACCGCCTGAACCGTATCGACATCTCGGTGGACGGAATGCGAATCTTCTCGCGTCTACGTCTACGTCGGTTGGCGTACTCACGGGAAATCGCGCTGATATTGGATCGACTCCCGCCTGTTCTTCCTGAAAAAGACGATTAAACGAACGATTTAAACGATTTTCCGATGATAAATCGACAAGATATGCAAAAAGTAAGGAAAATAAAAGTTTTATCGGTATTCGCGATCAAATACTCGACTAACTTTTCATTTGACAATTTTTTTCCCGATTCAGTTCGCGAGTTTCGAGCATTTAGAGTTTTTGGCCAATGAGAAGACCGCACGAGATGGCGCCACTGGTGCCGAAGCTTTCTTATTGGCTATAAACTTCAAATGCTTGTATCGTCGAAATTTTAAACTTTGGAAAATTGTACCAAAGGAAAAAAAAACTCTGTTTTACATGCGGAATACGTTTTACATTATCTGCTGATTTTTTTTTTTTTTTTTTTTTTTTTTTTTTTCGGTCTCTTGTCCCAATATTTAAATTAATGATATTTCGGTATCAATGATGAACAAAAATCATTAAAAGGTTTAAACTTACGTCGCGCATGTTGAAAGTGATTTCGAGATTCTCGATAAACGAACTGTGAAACTCGGGATAGAGAGCCAAAACGTCCAAAAGATCGTCTCTGTGAATCTTGTGAAGATCGCAGTAAGTAAGCGCCCGTACGTTGCACGATGATTTCCCGACTGTCGAATGCTCGCATGGATTCTCGCCGAATATGTCCGGTGGATTGAGAATAGCCATTACAATGTCATTCTTTAGTATTTCGATGCTACCGCGTGATATGAAGTACAGAGAGGTGAGAACATCGCCGCGATGAACCAGCGTATCGCCCGGTGGTGCATGTGTCGTTTTGAACTTAAGGGACAGCGCTCTGTCGAATGGTTTGGAATTTGTTCAATACGATTAATCGAAATTAATTCATACCGTTGATGAATTCGAAGCGGCGACCCCGCGTAGAAGAAAAACTATATGTAGAATATATCGATAAAGTATATCACAATTAACAGTGTCGACAACTTGTATGGTAATTCCATATGAGATGTTACACTGTTTCCATGGAAGGCGATACCAGAGATCTACGATCGAGGAAAAAATTTTTTACAACTCGGTATTACGTTATCTACTGTGTGATATACATGTATCAAAAGTGTGTCGCAAATATATTGGAAAAATATAACGCATGCAAGATATATTTACCAAAACGCTAAAAAGGATTAGAAATTACCGTACGACGGATATATTTTTTCATATGTTTCAATTCCTTGGGCGCGGGGCGTGGGAGCGGCTTTTCTTTTTAACGAAATTCTTACCTCAGACATCCGGGAGTTGCTTTTTCAAAGGCTTTACAATTGCTGAGTAGGGTACGGTTAAGGTGAAGGCATATGTCGGCCTGTAAGCACTCGGGAAAGCCCTTTAGCACGCTGTTCATATCGATACCGTTCGTGTAAGTCCAGGCGTGCTGAAAGTATTCCTCGAGACGCTGTCTCAATGGATTTGGTATCTGATGAAACCTTATGAATTCACGTACGCGCAACATTTGCGTGTGATACCTCGCTGTACCGCTATAAAGCCTCTGTATTATCGCCGATACGTTACCGAATATACTCGCGTACATGAGAGCTGAAAAATTATATAGAAAAACATAAATTTTGTTATTAAAGCTCAACACCTTCAAATTAAAAACGTTTTGGTTGTCTTACGACCTAATTAGGCACCATTTGGTAAGCAAAATGAATAAATATATATACATATTTTAATTTAATAAATAATTTTTCTATGGATAATACAGATCGATGAATTTTAATACTCACATCCTATTAGCATCACTATTATGGTGAATATCTTTTCGGCGTCTGTGTTCGGCGCGACGTTACCGAAACCCACGGACGTCAGACTGCTGAATGTGAAGTACAATGCTGTGATGTAACGACTCTGGAAATCAATGGAAAAGTCATTTTAATTATACCGATTTTCGTGGTTTTTTTTTTTTTTATGGTTTTCCGATTTAGTGATTTTTTTTTAATTCTATGATAATTTTAGTTTTTATACAATGTGAAGTATTGCTGTGATGTAACGACTTTGACAATCGATGGAAAAGTAATTTTAATTATACCGATTTTTTTTTTTTTTTTAACGAATGGGTTTCCCATTTAGTGATTTTTTTTTATTCTATGATAATTTTAGTTTTTACCTTTATACTCGGTCCACCGGTATTATTGTGAAGATAAAATTGATGCGTGTCGTTCGCCAGTATATCCAGCCAACCGACTTTGCTCTTGAGTCCCGGTCTCTCGGCGTTACCGATCGCATACCTTTGCGCGAGAAACAGAGAGAAAAGTGTACAGAGAAAGTACAGCTTTGACGCTGATAAAAAAAATTTTTTTTTAAAAATCAAAGAATCGAAAGGATATCGTTATTCTTACCAAACGCAAGCCATCCAATGAGCAATCAGTGCAAAGGTTGCCATCAACAGTAGAAGAACCGCTGCGCCGTACTCGCTGTATCTGTCGATCTTTCTCGCGACTCTGACCAGACGAAGAAGACGCGCTGTCTTCAGAAGGCCCATTAGGGTCGTTGTCTGAAATACACGATATTCTTTTCTTTTTTTTCTCTTTCCTCTCTCGACGCGATACGCACGTTGCGATTTTTTTTAGCCCCGTAAAACGCCACAGGCAGACATCTGCTCGGAAGTGGTCTCTCGTTAAACGGATACTTTTCGAAACTTCGAAAGAAAAAAAAAGGGAAAAGAAAAAACAAATTTACCGAAGCGTCGAAATGACGTTGTCGTTTACTCGATGAAATTGCCGTGAGACCACTTCGAGCAGATTTCGGGGCTTTCGGGAAGCAGATATCAGGCTTGCTGGAGAACACAGGAACGATAATGGGCTGCGCGGAAAATTGGCTACTCTCGAGACGAGAAATTGAATGAAAAAAAAAAAAAAAAAGATTAACTATTTCGATCAGCGAAAATTTACGCAAGAAGCCAATTTTCCAGTTAACAATTTTCTCGAGAGAATGAGAAGAAATAGACTGAAGTCGGGGGATTTCGAGGGATAAAGAGACGGGGGATGATATAAAGAGCCCGATGAGCTCTCAACTCTTTGACCGATCATCGCGTGCTTCGGCGATACTACAGAAAAACTGCAAACACGTCTATGGAAAAGCGCATCGGTCAAAGGATTGAAAAAAATAAAAAAAGAAACGGAGATTTTCGCGGACAATGCGATAGAGGGATTGCGGGTGTCTGGCGGATATTTTAGCCTAATGGAAAAAACGAATTCATGCAAAGTATATATATATATCTATGATGGATAATAAATAGGGGACTCTTAACGCAATCGTCTAAATTGTATGTACGGCTATAAACGATTAAACAAACGCATATGATAGAGTAATCGATAGTAGTATACAGAAGATAAAATACGAAGGGGAATTGAAAGGAGAGAGACGAAGCACCCAAGCGATTAATTAATACGGCTTTATGTTTTTTTTTTTTTTTTTCAATTACGCGCAAAAAACAGCTTATGGGAAAATTGATCGATATCACGGTTCATGAAAATCGATTAATCGTTAAAGAGACTTTTATCATCGAGCCGTTTCGTCGATGAAATATTTTATAATTGATAATTGATTTTCTCGTGTGTATCGATAAAAGTCTCCGTGAATTAGGCAAATGCATCTTTAAATTATCTATCAGCGAAGCTTGGCAAACGGAAGCAATGATATTTTTACAATACAAATTCGCAATGTTCAATGATAATAGTAATAACGATAATTAATCAATGTAGGGATTTAAGGCATCAAACGGAACGGAGGATTTTTCAACTGAATTTTTTTTTAGACGTTATTGTAAAAAAAAAAAATTTTTTAAAAAATGGAAAAAGCTTCAGAGTAAAATAAATTTAAAAAAAAAGTTTTCGTATAGTTATTACAAGTATAATAGGAAACCCGATATTATATGTATACCTTGAATCCGCGTACTGATGTTTTCGAGAGAGAGTGAGTGGCTTGTCTCGAGGGTTGCTTTTTTTTTTTTTTTTTTTTTTTTTTTAAGGGTTTTTTATACTCATACATGTAGGTGTGTCTGTGTTTTCGTGATCGAAGTAAGAAAACGCAAACGTAAATCGTGCGTATAAGTGAACAAAATTTGGCAGAATTTTTTTTTTTTTTTCTGGTGCAGCGGAAAGAAAAAGAAAACGGTAAAAACCGTAAGTGGGTGTAATACAATAGTGAGCTTTTGTTTTTTTTCTTTTTTTTTTCGTGTACCAAAAAGTATATGCGTGTTTGCGTTATGTGTGATGAATACAGTGATTTAACTCGATCCCGACGCGATTACGCTTACGATTGTTGAAAGATTTCTTCTCTTTTTTTTTTTTTTTTTTTTTTTTTTTAAGCCGAACGTATCGTACACGCGAATCACGATATCGAGATTGTATCGATTGACGGGAAAAAATAAATATATAGATCGACCGTTCAACAGGTGTTTCTTTTTTCTTTATCCTTACTTTCGTTTTTTTCTATTTTTTTAGTTTTTTTCACTTTGTCACATCGAAACCTCGTCTCTCACGTTCTCACGATCGTTCTTTCTTCAACCTTCTCATACAACCAGCCGCTCTTCCCTTGCATTCTCTCGTTCTTCATTTCTTCGCCGCCTTTTGCACGATCCACCCAAAGTCCCTTGTTTCTCTCTCGCTATCTCACAACTTTGGGGAGACGATTTAACAAAAATTCGATCAAACGCGTAGTTTTTTAAAAAAACGATCCAAATTCATTTTTTTTTAATTCGTCAATAAAATCTATCGTCCGGATGTTGAAAAAAAAAAAAAACAACGATCAGAAGTTTGAATTTCGTTAATTCGTCTTTCCAGATATTAATTCGCGGCTGTCGCGATTCGATTTTTTTTTTTTTTTTTTTTTTTTCGAGACACGCGAATACAACAACAGTACAATATTATGACAAAAAGAAAACGGAAAAAAACGCGGGATTCGACGTCAATTTACGGATCAACTTTGTGCGTATAGATGTCGACAGAACGATGCAATACGATTGTAAAAAAAAAAAAAAAAAAGTATATAGTTAATACATAATTATAATTACAATAGAAAATAGAGTTTGAGAACGGTGTCGTGTGATTAAAGCGTATACATGAGATAAAAAAGTTTTGGTGGCGGTATAAAAATATTTGTGGTTTCTTTTTTTTTTTTTTTTTTTTTATACGGATATATAATTATTAAATAGTAGTAATTATAATTAAAAAAGAGTTCGGCAATTGTAATTGAAAAAATCTGCGTTGGAGAAAAAAAAACGTCAGGCTTTTTTTTTTGTGTGTCAACTAACCTCATCCTTGTCCAAGCCGAGCTACGGAAACGTGAAACTGGAGTTAAATCTCATTCGTCTCGATGTTTATTTTTTCATAATATTTTTTTTTTTTTTTTTTTTTTTATGATTGTATCTTCTTTAATTAAAACATTCTTCAACAGCCGCTCGTTTCTCAATCGTACACACGTGCATTCGTGTTTGTTTCTCGTGGCTATCATTGATCGCGAGATTTACCGAAGACAAAAAAAAAATAGTTCCCCAAGCGCTCGCACTCGCTCTCACTCTCTCGTTCTAACGCTCGGCTCGCTCTCTCCCCCGTCTTACTTTGCCGGACGACAAATTCGTCAAACTCACGAACACGTTTTCGAACCCAAAATATATGAAAAATTCAAAAAATATTCATACGCAAAATCCGATAATATTGCCGAAAAAAAAAAAAAAAGAAAAAAAAAAATTTCGCGCATTGAGGATGAATGACGAATCACTACCGTGTCTGTATTTGATTTATATATAAATTAAATTGATGCATATAAGAAAAAGAAGAACGAATTCCCAACACGCACGGCTATTTATAATTTTTTTTTTTTTTTTTTTTTTTTTTTAATAATAATTGTTATTTTTTTTATTTTTTATTTAACGCAGTGCGCGCGAGGAGAGAGAGAGCGCGAAAAGAAAAAAACACAAATCACTGTGAATCATAGATATCCTCGCGTACAAAAATCATCCACAACATCGAACAAGTAGGATATAAAGTAACAGAGAGACAGTATAGTGGTGAGAGGGTTGACGGTGGGAAATTTATATATTCAAATGCTGTTCGGTTATTATGGAAGAACGAATCGGGCGGGAAGTGGAGAGAACCGTAGGAAATTTATCAGAATGAGAAATTGAAGAATTTCAAAATTTGTTCTGATAGTTTGTTTTTTCTTTTTTGTTTCGTTTTTTTTTTTTTTTTTTTTCTTTTTCTTTTTCTTTTTTTTTTTATAAAAATAAAGCGATCAAATCGGGTAATAATAAAGACGACTATTAAGTAAGACACATAATTTGAGTTTCTTTCAGAGTCTCTCGGATGGGTACCCGAAATACGCACTGAGAGTAATCGGTGCCCATTGCCGAAAGCCCATTCACCGTTACACGACGACAACGAGATACGTTCTAACAGGTATTAATAATTATCATAGTATTAGGCATACAGTTGGCAAAGAGAGATCAAATAATCTGTTGAAATTTCGTTTTTTTTTTTTTTTAACTAACCATTTTTTCAATTTTTTTTACGATTTAATTTAATTGATATTAAATGGTACATTATGCTACAAGGGAGGGAAGTGCGTGTTTTTCGCAGAGTGTGAAGTTTGCTGCCCGAGCGAAACGAGGACTGAAATCCCACGAGGTGAAAAAGCACTTCCTTCCGAGTAGCATATTATACTTTTTTTTTCCGGTTACATTAAAAAATTACCATATTTTTTATGCCTGCAACGTTAGTAGAAAAACGCGATTCGTTTCTAATTTTTTTCGTTCGGAGTTCCTTTTTCTTCCGTGAAAATCACTTTTTTGCGCGCAAATTTCCTTTTTTGCCAAAAAATTGACTTTTTTGCCAAAAATTTACTTTTTTGTCCAAAAATTTACTTTTTTGCCAAAAAATTTACTTTTTTGCCCAAAAATTTCGTTTTTTGCCCAAAAATTTACTTTTTTCCCCGCAAATTAATTTTTTTCCCCTCTGGTAAAAATTTGCAACTTTCCACCCGTATCGCAGGCATGAAATAGGTAATTTTAGCGTAATCGGGAATTTTTTTTTTTTTTTTAAAGTACTAAACGTTTTGATGATTTAATCTGACTTTGCCGTTGGTGTAGATTCGCTCCGGACTATAACGAGTGCAGGAATACATTTTTCACCAGAAAAACGATTGTTATTTTGACAGAGAGAGAGAGAGAGAGAGAGAGAGAGAGAGGAGTGAGGAGAGAGACTGACAGACAGACAGATATTAAGATAGAGTTTGTTTGTCGTTAGAGTTTGCGAAAAGCGTTAATATAATGCTTACCTCGTCCGTATTGGATCCATAAAGTAAAAGATCGAAGGGTATGGCGGCCACGAGATCAATTATGAACCATCCCTTCAGATAATGGACGGCTATCTTCATCGGACGGGATACCACCTCGTCGTTGTTGTTCACGAAGGTGGTGCGAAAATTTATTATTATGTCCACGATGAATGTGACGTCGACTGTACCGAATTAATTACGAGATTAGTGTAATAAGCGAATCCACTCGAAATCCAATTACGGTAATTCTGTCGCTTCGTGTTCATTTCGCATAATTTCGAGAAAAATGCGAAAAAATTGCAAATATTAAAGATACTGAAAAGATTGATTTTCCATAATAATAATTCCAAAAGGTTATTAACAAATTGACGAAAAAATTAATTGGTCAAACATTTTTCCGTGAACCCAACTTTTTTTTTAATGAAAATGTTTCATTCATTTTTCTGAATACGTATGAATTTTTTCAGATTTTTCAATTTCCTTTGAATTTTGTGTTTTTTCACACATTTTTTCTATCTAAAAGAAAAAAAAAATTCAAAGCAAATTGAAGAATCTGAAAAAATTCATACGTATTCGGAAAAATGAACGAATCATTTTCATAGAAAAAAAAATTGAGTTTCCGGGAAATTTGTTGATTAATTTATTTTTTCATCAATTTGTCAATAACATTTTGGAATTATTATTATGCAAAATTAATCTTTTCAGTACCTTTAATATACATGAATTTTTTCAGATTTTTATACCATCGAGAAGTATTAGCAATTTTCTCTCATTTCTCTCAAACTTATGCGAAATGAACGCGAAGCGACAGAACTACTATAACAAGGAGATACGACTGTTTAGTGAAATATAAATTACGGAAATGAATTTTTTATGTAATCTTTGTGCTGTGAAATGTACAAAAAAAAATCACTCCCGATATTAAAAACTATGAAAATCATTTTTTTTTTTCGTGAAAAACGCATTGAATTTTTTCTTCAATTATTTATAACGTTTTTTAAAGAATGCGAATTATAAAAATGGACCGTAATTACGTTTTTTCATTTTTTTCAGCCTAAATTCAGTGATAATGTGTTGTAAAAAAAAGGCATTTTAGAATAGAATTTACAATATTGAATCGCAAAAGATGAATCCTATTCTGCGGTACTAAACAGTTCGCACCGCCTTGACAAAGGAAAGAATATAAATAAATGTACGTACCTATAAAATCGATAATGGCGATCGGATCGTCGCTGTACTTCTTGGTCTTGCGGCTATTGTAGTCAGGTTCCGATAGAAGAAAAGCGGCAACGTATGGTGTGAATATCGCGGTGTACAGTACTAGAAGAAGTATTATCCAGTCCCAGACGGCTTTGAACGGTGAATAGTGAAGTATCGTCCACTTGTGTATCCGTGGAGATTGTAACTTATACTCGGGTAAAACATCAGCGCCAAGGGACAGCACCTGTTAATAATAAAATCAAAAACAAACAATTCAATAGTGAAAAAAAAAAAAAAAAATGTGTTATATCTTTTTTTTTTTTTTCTTTTAAAGAAGAGAGCGGATTAAGTATCGACCTCTCGCGCGGAGAAACGCTTCGCGTCGTGACCAACCGGACTACTTTCAGCCATTTTTTAATCGTAACTCCCATTGAATGAGCGGCAATCGATTGAAAAACGCGAAATTGAAATTATTACGATGTAAATAATGTTACGAACGAAGAACCACCGACAACACGACGGTCAGTATCGTACTGATTGGAAGAATCTCGTGAGAGAGCCGAAGGTAGAGAACGCGAGCCGAGAGGTATACGAGGCGAATGAGGACGTAGGTCAGGGCGCACCCTCCGTGTTGGCTTTCACCCCTCGATACTCTCTCCTGCGATCCATGTGCGAACTAGTTATCGCTTGTTCAAGGGGCCCTCTGCTCGATGTAGCGCACGCGGAGGCAATCGGGCCAACAGCCCATACCTTACCGCACGAACTTCCTCACCTGACTAATTTCTCACTACGAATCTAAACTAAATCAGCATCCTGTATTAACGTACAAACGCAAATAATAACAACAATATAACATTGAATTTTAGTTCAAAGGATTAGTTGTAAAATTCAATATTAACACAATATCGATGTTTTTTTTTTATTTTTCCAATTATAATTTCGTTGCAAATCAATTTTTTTTTTTTATTGCCGTAATGAAAAATTGATTATTATTTATTATTGGTAACGAAAGAAAAAAATTGGAACCGAAAATTTAAAGGATTAATTCAAAATTTTTAAATTAGCAAAATATTGATCTTTTTTTTATAGCGTTCTGTTTATAATTTCTAAAGTGTGATAAAATATTTTTTCTACCGATTGGCAAGACGATCTTTTTTTTTTTTTTTTATATTGTTACGAAGAAAAATTGATGATTTTTTTTTGTTTACGAGGGATGAAAGAAAAGGTGTTGAAGCGAAGAAAGTTGAAGATTCAAGTTTGTTAATCGATGCGCCTTGAAAATAGCGAAGAACCCGTGAATCTCGTGTTAAGGGCTTTCGGAAGTCTTCAATCTCGTTTAATCGTTGGTATGATGTATATACGCGTATAAGAGTGATGTGGATAGCAATTTTGCCACAATTTGCTCGTCTACTGCTACTATAACGAATAGTACGGACGTACATTCATCGATCGGTTTTATTATCGTTGGATCACACGCGCGCGCCACTGGCCTACAAGTATTAAACGCCCTGCACACGGTAAAGCTTCATCCCTTGTCACATGAGGTCTAATGTGTGTATACATTACAGTTCGGTGCACCAAGTACACGCGTGGGAATTATGCCAAGAGGCTTGGACTTTCAGTACGAACGAGCCATGCACATCGATGGTAAAGATAATAAACGTTTCTAGCGACTTTTTATTTTTTTTATTTTTTTTTTTTTAATAAAAATAACTATAACCACAAAAACATTTTTTTTTAATAAGCATATATATATTTTCTTCGGAATATAGTGGAAAAAAATTTTATTTCCTTTAATTTTTTTTTTTTTTTTTTTTTTTTTTAATGTAATTGAATCGAACGAAACTTTCGTGTCCGTTGCATCCCTTACCGTCGACAGGGTAGAGCCAAATTTTTCTCTTTTTATATAAACACCGAAATACGAACGAATTGCGTTTGCCACCGACATTTCGATGACTAACTTTAAACGCATCTCATCGAATTAAAATTGGGATCTCCCTTTCGGTCTGCGAGATCCCGAGAATAAAAGAAAAAGAAGCCTAATGCCCCAGCGGACACAGTAGTCACGGCCAGACGAGATCAGACTGAGGGCTCAAATCTCGTACGCGCTTCTCCCTCCGCGTACTCTCGTATTCGAAAAACATCAAACTCGGCACGGTGAAAGTTATAATCCCGTATACGAGATGCGTTGTGGGTGCAAATTCGTCAGTACGGACAGTACAAGAGGCCGGCAAGATTCAGAGAATGCATTCGGGGAGATCGGAGGTTCCTAAAATAGGAGCTTTGCCCGAAGGCACGGAGGGAGAGGATGCGTGAGTGCGTACGCACAACTCGGTGGTAACTGACTCTCACTGAGACTCATGGGAGCGAAGAAAACGTGTCAAGATCATGGAGAGATGAAAGAAGAAAAAAGAGAAACAAAAAAAAAAAAAAGAGTTCATTTTTACGAGAAAAAAAAGGAGGACGTTGAAGAAGAAGAAAGAGAGGAACGGCCATGAAGTGTTTTGATTATAGTTCGCGTATGCAAACACTCCGTGTCAAGGCTCGTTATATTTCACACTGCCGTTGCCTCTCTCGGATAATCATTTTCGCTGTGTTAAAAAAAAAAATCTACGCGTGAAAAAATTTTAATCGTTAAAACCTTTTTTTTTCGCCTCCGGCGCGTGTTTGACTGACATTTCGTTCGGAGTAAAATAGTCGACAGTTTGTCATCGGCGGGGAAAAAAACGAATATAGAATGTATTCTTGAAACGATGAGTGAGGATTTTTTTTTTGTTTCTTTTCTCCGATGGTTTTTTCGAAAAACAGCGAATTTTCGATATTTTTAAAAATCGATATATTTGCTTTACGATGGAATTTTGGAATTTTTGAAAAATCGAGAATAGCGAGTATTTGACAACGTTATTTCGAACCTCCACCGTACAATAAAAAATCTGTGCAAAAAAACACGAAAGAGGGGCTTTACGACTCGTGACTCGCAATTTTTTTTTTTTTTTTTTTTTCATAAAAATGGAAATATCGTAAAAATATTCCGATTTGTCTACATGAAAGAATTTTTCCACAGTGACTCCGACAACCATATTGGCTGAAAGTCAAGCAAAACATAGTGGTGTTTGAAAAAAAAAAAAAAAAAAATGATTTTTTGTGTATTTTATTTTCGAGAGAATACTTGCAATTCGATCGAAGCAACACGCGTATTTTCCGTTCAGTTTATTTATCGTCAATAAACGTCTAAATAAAACGCCGTAAAGGCGAAACAATGAAACGTTTCGACGACAAATGTAACGTCTCGGCTATCGAAATATCCCGCCAAGAATAATAGAAACGTCTGTTGCGAATGAGTCGCGGAGCTTTCATACCGATAACATTTTATAGGGAAAAGAGGAAAAAAAAAAAAAAAAAAGGAGACAAATGTTGTCACGTCAATGTGTACCTCTTTCGTAATAGTACCCTTGAGTTGCGCCTGAGGCCCTCCATTCTCGAGCAAAAGACTCTTCGTACTGCCACCCTTGACTCGTACGCTACTCCACCGTTGTCTCGGTATTTCCGTCATTGTGCGATCGATTCCCTGTCTCTCGTGATCCTTCAGTGAGCCGCTTTTAACGCCGTGCGGCAGAAGAACATTGTTCGTTGCCGTGGGCGTTGGTAGAGGAGTCGACGCTGTCACGGCGGTCGTCGTCGCGACGGATGCATTTGGCGGTTGTACGATATCGAGAATTTCAAGTTGCCCCAGGAGATGCTCCGACATCGCTCGAGGGGACTTAATGCATGTCATTGCCGTTGGGGCGAACGTGGTTGCCGATGATACCGATTTCGTCAGACGTTCAGAATTTATCTTATCGAGACTACAATTTTCCTGCTTCAAGTTTAATCCGACACCGCGACGATTTCCAGAGCTCAACGATTCTCTTCCCAACGGTAGAGTTACCGATCTTCTCGACCAGATGACACTCGATTTTTCTATCGTCGTACCGGACTCCAAATCGTCTTCAACGTAACTATCCCGCGCCTCTTCCAATTCCGTTAAAGGTGCAACGCTACCGGTCAGACTTTTCTTCGCCCCGACAAATCGGCGTCCATTCAACGGAAACGACGATGACGCGAACGAGCCGATCGACGAAGTCGACGATGACGACGTTGGCGATAATGCCGAACGCGTTTTCGCTCGAAATTTCAAACTACCGCCGAATGTTCTCGGTCTCGTGCGTCTAGAAGCGCCGAAAACGAAGAAACCTCCGTTGCCGCAGAGGCTCGGCGTCGATCTCGTGTCAGCGATCAGACCGTCGCGCTCTTCCGATCGGCTTTCGCTTTCTTCGTTCAGATCGGACGATATCTCGCTTCCCGCGCGTACGTAACTATCCGCACGGGTGTCGTTCGACGAACGACTGCGATCGTCCGACGAACTCGATAGTCTGGTTGCACCACCGACTGCCCACCTTGTGCCTTTCGTCAACGACGTGAACAAACCCGCCGAACGACGAGGATTCGCCGAATCATCCTCGGCGTTCCGCGACTGTTGGTCTTTGCTTTCGCTGTCGCAATCGGCAATCGAATCTCCACGATTGTCCGATACTCTCGAAGAATCGACCGACGTGTCGCGCGTCGATCGCGGCAATATTCTTTTGCGTCTTATCACTACCGGTGGAGGAAGACGATCGATCCTCCCATGCAGATCGCTCCTTATACCGTGAACCCTTGTCGCCTCTCTGTATGGCCGCAGCGCTATCAATTCTGCCGCCTCCACGACATCACCGACCTCCTCCACCTCGCGTTCCTCCGTTTCCTCCACCACGGATACCTCGTTTACGCACTTAGGGTTCTTAATATTCACTCTCGACTGCGCCACGGTGCAATCCCCTTTTCCCAACGACTTGTTTTCCTTGTATAGCTGAATTTTGATTTTTTTTTTTATTTTTTTTTTTTTATATGTTTATTATCGCTTCGTTCGCTCGCTTATGATAATACAAATCCTTTATGTCGAATGATAAATTATCGACTTCGTGTTATTTTTTTTTTATTTATTTTTTTTTCGTTCGTCGAGTTGTGCGAAATTTTTTGTGGCGAAATGGGGAGAGAAAAGCAATGCTTTCAGTGTAGAAAAAACGTTTACAAAGAGACAACGATTATAACACGCGTTGAAAGACAATTGGGTCTGTTTTTTTTGTTGTTATTATTATTATTATTATTATTATTATTATTATTTTGATACCTTGCGCCAATTAATCAGTTATCATTTCTTGATTGTTCTCGTACTTTTTTTTTTCTTCATTAAAATTAGTGGATGGAGTCGCGTCGACAGTCTCAGGATTTAAAGGTAAAGGTGTACAAGTGTTGTTATTATTTTTGTTGTTGTTGTTGTTTTTACTTAAATTGCGTTAAACAGTGACAATAAAAAAGGTATATTATTTAATTCATAAACTTTCTCGATGTCAGTCTCCGTTAATGAAAAATTCGTTAAAACTTTTTTTTTTTTTATTTTTGTGTAGACGACGGATATTTTCTTGAGGCGGGTCGATGCTCTTGATTTGTGCGTAAATTTTTTTTTTGTTTTTTTTTTTTTTTTTTCACTCAAAAAAATTGACAGTCAAATTATCGGCGATAATTCACGAATTTTTACACTCCATTCGTATCATCGTAAATATAATCATAATAACAATAATAAATACGTTTATCTCTTCTTTTTTGGTTTTTTTTTGTTTTTTTTTTTATTATTTTTTATTTTTTATTTGGCACGTCTCGATGGATTCTATTGATTGCCCGATTATTTGAACTTTGAACTGCGTGACTTGAAGACAATTCTTGACACAGGAATAACGCGCGCAATAATGTCGCATTGGATTATCGTCGAATCGGTGCGTAATGTCGACGAGTCCATTCCACCGATACTGATAATAAGCCGCGTGGTGCTTCGCAGCAACAGCGAAACGTCGTAATCGTTTTCGCAATAATGTACCTCACGATTTCGGCGCCACCACCCCTGCAGCTCTGTCGTCGACGAGTCCGCAGGTCCATCGAACTCGCGTAGCAGCAACAAAGGGTCTCTTATTATTATTATTTTTCTTATTTAATTCATTTTTTTTTTTTAAATCTTTATCAATAATATCAATAATGATAATTCATTTATATTCACAGCCTTCGAGATGATTTTTTTCTTTTAATCGCGTTTACAGCATCATTTAGAATATTTTTCTTCAACGCTCCTTTAGAATCTCGCTGTTTCTACTGAACACACGGGGAATAACGATTTTTCTGTTTGACACCAACATTTTTTTTTAATCGCTATTTTGCGAACGAAAAAATGAGAAAAAACAAAAAAAAAAAAAAAACAAAACAAACACGAAAATTAATCAATTTCCAGCCCCTCCCGTGCCGCTCGCTACTTATCGCGATGATAACACTGTTGTATTTTTTTTTTTTTTTTTCTGTCGTATCACTTCGCAATAATCACCGTCCAAATGCACACAGTCTATTTAATTGTTTTTTTTTTTTTTTTTTTTTTTTTTTCGCTATCGGTATCTCCGAGATTGCTGCTTCTTTAATGCGCTGCCGCAATGTTGTTCTCGCCTCGAGTGTCCGTTCAATCTATCGTGGTTCAACGACTCTCCGTTGTCGATGGGGGTCTCAGCTTCTTCGTTCAGCCCCGAGCGGGGGTCGCGTTATTATGTTGGCCTCTCTCGCAAGGGGGATATAATACATAGATGATAATTCAGGACGTTGCGCTTGGAGACTAGGCGCGCAAAAGCCCCCGAGTCGCCATAACCCACCACCTGTGAGCCTACGAACGTACCCGCGCGCATCCCAACCCGACCCGCTTTCTCTCGCGAAACTCTCTCTCTCTCCCTCGCTCTCTCTCTCTCTCTCTCTCTCTAGCGGGTGTAGATTATTGATTATACTCTACTCGGCAGCCTGGACGCGCGTGCGCTCGGAAAAACCCCGACGATACCCGGCTCTCTGCCCCACACAACGACGCTTCGATGCTACCCTCGTTTTTCCTTTTCCGCGAATCGACTTTAATGACTAACAAACAGTTGCGCGTATCGAGCAAACACGCCGCAACTGTGGAGCGCTGTTCCAAGCCTCGGAAACCGAGTAAACTTCGCTTTGAGAAACTTTTTTTCTCTAAGTTCCATCAATTTCGAGTTACGAGCAGTTAAATTCTCCACCAATGGGAGAACCTCCGCGAGATGGCGCTTCGCTCGCCGCGCTGTTCTCATTGGTCGAAAGATTAACGGCTTGTAAAACGCGAATTGAGCGGCGAAAAAAAAAATCGAAATTGTGTTTAGATTTTTTTCAACCCCTACGATCGATCGATCGATCGATCTTTTTTTTTTTTTTTTTTTTTTTTTTTTTTTTTTTTTTTCGGGATAAATATATGAAATTCTATATTGTTTTTTTTTGTTTTTTTTTTTTTTGGGGTAATATTTGTTTTTTACCTGTTCGGATCGTGGTTTGGCGGTTTTTTCATCCTGTTCCTTCGCAAGATCCTCGACTAGATCGTGGAGGAGTCTGATGTCTTGGGGGCTGGGGGAATCGACCCGTCCAGCCCCCACGCTCATGGCACTGTGGGGCGCCAGTTCACAGAGTTCACCAGAAACTTCGTTAATGTTATTGTACAAGTCGCAAGGGTTGTGATTTTCGAAGCTTGAGGCACTGCGCGCGAACGCAGCAGCCCCCTCGGCCTCTTCAGCCTCTTCCTCCTCTTCTTGCCACCAGGGCTTTGAACCCAACCAACCTGTCCAATCTGACTGATCGACTTCCTGACACTCCTGCACCGCGTTCACCCTTTCCTCGTACGCATCGCTCATTTAGCCCTCATTCGGACCGCAAACTCTCAATAATCCACCGATGAGGCAATTTATCGATGTCTATTAATTTTACGTTTTTTTTTTTTTTTTTTTTTTAATTTGTCTCTCGTATTCGCGTTTTTCACACTTTTATCACTTTTTTTTTATTATCGTTATTAATATTATTGTCAAATTTGCAGTGATGGTTTTTATACTTTCTTCGTCGGATTTTCGTTATCGATGTATCAAACATCGGGTATCTATGAAATTACCATACGAAAAAAAAAAAAAAAAAAATTGAATGAAATTTGTGAGAAATATATGTCGATAAATTTATTTTACATAAACATCTGCAAATATATATATCATTGATAGATTGCAGATGTATATGTGAAATATATAAATATCAGCAAAATTTTGACAGACCGGATGTGTAAAAAAAAAAAAAAAATTGTATGAAATATGTGAGAAATGTATTTTCGTCTATAAGTATCGATATTTTTCATATACGTTTGCAAAGATATATTTAATAATTGAATAAAAAATATATTGCAGGTGTATATGAAAAATAAATAAATATCGACGGAACGGCAAAAATGTTATCAACATCGCATTTATCATTTATTTCCTTCTTTCCGTTTTTTATATGTGTGTCTAACTGTTCGTATCGTGTCGTTTATATATCGAACCGACGCTCGATATTGAATCGGCGGGTTATTAGCGAGAAGAACACCAAGAAAGGTCGAGAAAACTATAGGCGAAGAATGGGGCGAAGAAACGAAAATGGGAATTTTCATCCCCCGCGTATGAAAAGGCTGCGACGGTTCTCTGTGAAATAATGCAAGCGATGGGGTGAGGTAACGACGATGCAAGGACGCCTGACGAGTCATTGATCACGCAGCTCGCTGCGAACCAGTCGATGGTGGAAAAGAAGGAAAAAAAACCGAGAAGCAGATAGAGAAAACAACGTCGCCAACCGGCGACGACCTTCGCGCGAGTAGCCTAGAGACGTTACCCCGTCACTCGATACTCGATTGTTTTCCTCGTTTGACCCAATATTAAATCAAAACAACGCAATAGCATTCCGTGACGGAAGTTCACGCGAACGCAATCGATGAAATTCTATTTCCGATATGGCATTGATCGAAACTCCACGCGCGGCGTTCTGTTTACGATAAAAAAGAAAAACGAAAAAAGAAAAAAAAAAAAGAATACAGAGTAAAAATATTTGCGCCCTTAACAAACGTTTTTGTCCACAAACATCCCCAATTTTTTCCCTCGTTACTGTTAAAAAAATTATTGACAAAGTCAACAAAAATTATTGTTAAAGTTACAATTTTGTTTCGTAAAAAAAAAAAAAAAACAAGAATAAATTATTTGGACGCGTGATAAAAAATGTATGCATCTCTTTTACTGTGTACGAGAAAAAATGGTGTTTACCCCAAAAAAAAAACGAATACACAATAAAAATATTTGCACCCTTAACAACCGTTTTTGTCCACAAACATCCCCAATTTTTTCTCTCGTTACTGTTAAAAAAATTATTGACAAAGTCAACAAAAATTATTGTTAAAGTTACTATTTTGTTTTGTAAAAAAAAAAACAAGAAAAATTCTTTGGACGCGTGATAAAAAATGTATGCATCTCTTTTACTGTATACGAGAAAAAATGGTGTTTACCCCCAAAAAAAAAAAAAAGTTCGTTCCATTCAACAAAAGTTTTTCGTATTTTTGAAAGGATTTCAAACGCACTAAATATAGTTGATTCGAACGGATCTTGTCTACGAAGTTAGACGGCGAACGATGCATACGAGAAATAAGAAAAAAGTTTCGCATAAAGACGATAAAATAGTCGCAAACTCTACGAGAAATGACTGTCGTTCTACTATCCCGATTTTTCTTTTCTTTTTTTTTTCCGTAGTATCTATTCGCGTTTACTCTACATAACGGGTGGTTTATTATTTTATTCGCGTATAGAATAGCTCGGTGTAAAGTACGAAACGTGGTCACGGTCATCGTGCGATAGTAACAATACCGGCATAAAAAAAAACGGCACGTTAATTATGTAAGAAGACACAATTTCCATTGGCGAGGATAGTCACGTACACGAGGCGCGTTAGCGTCTAGAGATACTTTGTTAGAACGAGATATCATCGTCGACACGTTTCGTCGTCAGACTTGCGATGAATTATCCAAACTTTCTTACGTTTTTCGAATTATTCTTTTTGCTTTTTCTTGATTTTTCTTTTCTATTTTTTTCTTTTTTTTTTTCTTTCTTTTTTCTCGAGACGAACGAAGCTGCGTGGGAAAGGAACTTTTTGGCAATAATCCCGCGTGAAACAATAACAATCCGCGACGAAGACTGAGCACCGAGTGAACAGTGATATCGGAATGAACGGTAGCGAAAGAAGTTTTGAAATAGTTGAAGCGTTATGTAGCCAACGGAGAGCCGACGTTTGGCGGGGGAAAGGGAGGAAAAATGTTTCCCGGATGTGAGAAAGATTTTTTGGCAATGATCCGACGACAATGTAGGAAATTTAGAGGAAGAGAGGCGGGGGGAGGGTTGCTGGCTGGAGCTGCACGACGGTGGGGGATGAAAGAAGATCGATTCTCATCGAGAAAGGTATATACGGGAAGGTGGAGGCACTTTCGGAGATAGGAGGCGACACATTTGGCAAAGCTTTCCCGACGACACGAAAGAACGGTAAGCCACATGTAGGCCATGTGCTCCACCTAAACTTTACCTATGTACCCCCGATAAATAGAATGTTACGAAGCTAAAAAATCACTTTCAGCCTCAACTCCATTTTTTTCGAGAAAAGAAAAGGATACATTTCTTTTTTTGTCAAGAATTACTCATTGTCGAAAAAAATGCCACAAACTCCGAGAACAACGAGCAATAATCTCAGGACGATTCCATGTCCACGTCTTCCGTTAGCGCGGGAAATGATAATCCCAAAGCGCTCCAAAATTTCGAGTCTCGATATCTCGGCGATTACACGACTAAAAATCGGCAATAACTCTTTTCTGGGAAAAGTAAAATTCTCCCTTTGAAATGAGTAATTTACGCATCGAGTTTCGGACTCATCGATATATATTTCGAGGTTAATTAGCGTCTCTTATTTCCAGGAGAGACTATAAACGATAAATATAACACGCCGAGTCTTTGACTTTTTTCGAACTTTTTTCTATTTTTTTCTTTTTTTTTTTTCGTATGAACAAACAGCGTGTGTGTGTTGAGGTAAGATGTGGCTTCCGCGCAACAGTCACGTAATCGTTATGCGGTCAATAGTTCAGTAGTTTCTTGAAAGTCCGACAATCATAAGCGTTTTTATAAAAAGAAAAAGCGTTGACTATTAAATGAACACTTGTAGAAGCTTCATGTGCGAAATATTGCGAAAGAACTATTCGCGTATTTGTTTGCGTGCGCGTGAAAGAGTTCTTTTTTTTTCTTTCTTTTTTTTTTTTTTTTTTTATTCAACGGGGTTGTTAAACCTCGCGATCAATTTATCCTCGTGCGTGATATGCCGTCTTTACTTTAGATTAATAAAATAGTAATGGGGGTGAGTTGAGGGATGTGTAGATATACAACGTGGACGGAGTTGCGAACGGTTTGAACCGCGTGAGTTGCCGAGTACTGAGCAGCTCGAGGCACACTGCGACACTGACTGTTACGCTGTCTGGCGGTACGGTTACGAAACCCTCGAATGGGGGATGAAAAGCTTCGCGGAATTTAAACGACGAACTGGCGCCTCACGACAGTGCGGCCACCGCGAATGCCAACAGCTGGATAGAGAAATTTATACCCGTAATCTATATAACGCTCGGAGAGTCGACCCGCCGTTGTACGTTTCACGACCCCGTTTTACAGAGACTTTGTACGTCGCGAGCCTACGAGCCATCGAACGCTAACCCTTCCTGATTATTACGTACGATACAACGAGGAGGAAAAAAACTATAGGTATATAGATAGAGAGAAGAAAAGAGAAGAGCCGTCTTTGCGGCGTTGTCGACCGCCTCGCTAAGCTTCTTTTGCTGACCATACGAGAAGCTAACTGATTAAGCAACGCTAGAGAAGAGCTCCGAAAGGGCTGAAAGGCGATTTACACTTTCCTTGCGGCTCTTTCGCAATATCTATCCAAGAATTGTGTTATATATCGCTTTGCGATATAAAATGGTTTTTAAGTATCTAATTTCAGAAACAATTGTTTTCCATCGACAAAACGATCGTAAAAAAAATGAACAATGAATTTTTGCTCAATTTCCGTACGTTCGATTGATCAATTACGTTATTATCGACTATTCCATTTGTTCATTGATAGACAATGGAGAAAAAAAGAGACTGATATTCGAGATGCGAGAAAAAAACAATAGCGCGCGATCCTCGAACGATGCTTCAGCGGAGTCGAATGACAGAGTGGATGCTGTTTAACAGAGTCCTCGAGGAGACGGGAAAGCTGTTGTTTAACACACACGAGGGACGAGTGTCCTCGAGCGATCTTTCGAGAGATCGCGCATGTCGCCGACACTCGATAGTCTCCCGAAATCTCGAGAACTCTTCAATCTTTTTTTTTTCCCTTCGTCAGCCCTTTTTCCTTCCCGATATCGATGTTTACCGACAATCTCCTCGTTACAGTGTCGAAAGAGTCCACTGTTTCGAGACTCTTTACAATTACGAGAGTCTTTCAGTTACATAGGAAAAAATTTGTAAAAAAAAAAAAATATCGAAAAACACGATAAATAAAAAATCGGCAAGCCGAAGGCGTGGCCTTGCGAGCATTTGCATGAAATCTCCCAATCTCCATATGGGAAGCCGTCCAAATGGGACATAATTCTATCTTGTTTGCGGGGCCATCCCCTCGTGCCGCGGGGTGCACGACAGTCGCTACCAGAGTCCACCCCTCCGGTTTCGCGCGGCGAAAATTGACGGCTCGATTTATCTGGACTGACGTTATGACAGGCAAGCCGTGTCGGGTTTAGCTTGTTGTTTTGACCGACTCAGCTGGCAATATGAGACACGAGAGAAGCTACTCCGCGGTATACAGCTCCGCGTTATTGAAAAAATGGGACATCTTTTTTCTCGCCACTCGTATGGATCTATAAAATTATAAAAGTACTGTTTCCATTTATTTTTTTCTTCGCTTTACTCACCTGTGCAACTTTCTCTCCCATATTCGGCGTGTGCATCGCCCCTTGGAAGTACTTTGCCGATCCGTTATCCTGAAGAGAGAACTGTACATGACGGAACGGAAGTAATAATTATCTATCGATTACGTTATCAAAAAAATTTACAAAATCGTTTATATTGAAAAAAAAAAATATATGTTATGATAAAAATGGCAATAAAGAAGACTTACTTTGTGTTTGACGGAATCCGGTCCCATTTGACTGAGCGACGGCGACTTTCGTTCTCTGGACGTTCGCCATCTCTGAAGATCGCTCTCCGACGCGACTCCCGGAAAGATTTTCGAGTGTTTGGCAGCTATGGAAAGATAAAAAGAAAAAGAAAAATCATCGATGGGAAAGCCTTCAATTTTCGAATATTTCAAACACACTGCAAACATTTTTTTTTCTTTTTTTTTTATGTTGTTATATCCTCTGCCGACGATATTCTAAGTCTAAAAGCGGTTTTCTGATTTTCTTTTTGTTTTTTTTTTTTTTTTTTTTTTTTCAATTTTGATATTATAATCGAGCGGAATGAAAAAACGAAGTGTGTACGATTCATTTTTCCATCCGGCGCACTATGAAAGCTCTGCATACCTGTGAAAGAGAGATAGAAGAGAATAGAGTAGAAATAGAAACAGATATTTCGTGTGATGTATTTTTTTTATACACGATGGCTGTCGATACGTGACGAATAAGAAGAATAAATGAATAAAATTGCATATTGATGTACACACAGATGTCGAATATACAATAAATGATTCTGGTCACCAGTGCGACGCGAGTCTTTCGCATGGAATGAAAAATATTTGTTCGAAATATACGAAAACATATTTTTGCGAAAAGCTTCTATTTTTTTTTTTTTTTTCTTCTTTTCATATATTTCTCATTTATAATTGATTCCCTGCGGGATTTACGTCGGCGAATATTACACGTCGATCGATGGTTTTGTACAGTGATGCGTATGAATTCTGTTACGCGACAAATGCATAACATGTTTTTTTATTTTAATTTTTTTTTTTCATAAATCGATATCGCAGACGAGTTATTCGGAAGTACGAGAGATAAATCGATAGGCCTATGAAAGCTAAATTGTTAATGAAACGAAAGAATAATATAAAGGAAAGAGAAACAACGACAAACAACGTTAATTATTCAAACATAACACCAGAAGATCGAGCAGTCCATGGCGAATGAAAAGGTAAAAGCTTGAAGCGGTTGATAAGTTAGAGGGGTGCAAGCTGCGCAAGCAGCGCTCGCTTTTTTCTCGCTTCGCCGGCAACGAACCGACATAGCATATTTTTTCTTTTCTTTTCTTTTCTTTTCTTTAAATGTATATTCGATAATACAGTTGTATATGTCATGTATAAAAATGTAAACATCAAAGAGCGTTTGCGCGTTTTTTAATAATTTTTTTTCTTTTTTTTTTTTTTTCTCAGTGGTTTTGAATGGAATGGTGTTGTGTCTCTCGTCTTTACCTTCGATGAGATTATCGACAGTCGCTGGCCATCGCCCGAGGCCGGTTACTTGTTCGCTCCCTCGACCCGCTACTAAAATAGTTTTTCTTTTCTCAGCATTATCGTTTTTTTCATCTTATTTAGTTCTTTCTTAGAGTTTTTTTTTTTTTGTCAGTCAAACGTGATATAGCGTCTGATTGGTAGAGTTTAAAAAAATAGTAACGTTCCGCCTATCGTATCTTCACCTCGGGAGGGGGATAAACATTCCACAAAAGGAGAGATGCTAATACAATGAACACAAAAAAAAAAGACGTCTCGTGCAAAAAACACGGATATATATGTATATATATACATATATATATATAACAGTCAATAAGAAAAAAAAAAAAAAAACGTAACGAACTCACGAGACATCACTCGAACAACGAACGATCAAAAAAAGCTTCGAGTAGAAACAAATGACATCGATATATCAAAACAAATTCTAATTACACGTTCCGTAAAGACAATTTTTTTTTTTTTTTTTTTTTTTTTTTCAATTTTTCTTTTCTTTGGTTTACGAATGATAAATTATAGAATTACGAGGCTTACAGACACTGCAGGTGAGACTCCGACAGGGAACTCTTGTAGATTCCTGCTTCACCAACCGTCTGGATATCGCGTCGAGGCTCGCCGCGTGAGAAACGCTCCGCGACGGTCCCTCGCCACCGCCGCCAGACGATGAATTTTGTCCCTCCCAGATACCAGACTTCTGGGATACCTGTGGAATTAAAAGGTTACTATCCCAACGACGATGTTCACAATTTAATCGAACAGAATTCTACGCTCTTCGTTATTTTTATCTATGAACTTTTGGCTCGAATACCCGAATTCAGCGATTATACTCCTCCCGAAAGAATGATATTCGTGAAAAATATATATATGACGAACGGAATTTTTCGTCGTTTATCGGCGTCTCAAATATATATATATTTTTTTTTAGAGATTAAAAATAAATTTTTGTAGATAACATTATTATTTTTATTTTTATAGAATAATATTTCGACATAGAAAAATACTTTTTCATATATCTTCTGAATCCATTTTTTTTTTTTTTTTTTTTTTTTCGGGCGAAACGCCAATATCGATAATGAGACTTTAAGTTACTCCTTTCGGTACTCTAAGGTACCGTTTTGTGCTCTCCGCGAGCTCAGCGTTTCGATTGTTAACGAGAGTCGTAGATTTCCGTCGTTCGATTGATCTTCCGGTGTTGATACAGAACTCACATCGCTTACTCCCTCGGGACTCGCGATAGGAGCGGCGCCTGTGGCGTGCTGATGATGAGAATGACCGGTTGCCGAGGACGTCGAACCGCAGGGTGGTGCGCTGCTCGCAGACGGAGGATGATGACCGGGCGGCGGCGCTGCCGGAGGCGGCAGAGACGGTGGTCCCGCGCCTAAACGTCCGGGTCCCCAAGACTCCATCATCGTCGGTGAACCGCATGTTAATGGGCTGAAAAATCGAATATATCATTACTTAAAAAATAAAAATTAATACATTTTTTTTACGCAAAAATCTGATATTTTTTTTTTACGCAAAAATCTGATTTTTTTTTTTTAAGCAAAAATCTGATTTCTTTTTTTTTAAGCAAAAATCTGATTTCTTTTTTATTTTACGCAAAAATCTGATTTCTTTTTTTTTTAAGCAAAAATCTGATATTTTTTTTTACGCAAAAAATCTGATATTTTTTTTTACCCAAAAAATCTGATATTTTTTTCTACGCAAAAAATCTGATATTTTTTTTAACGCAAAAAATCCGATATTTTTTTTAACGCAAAAATCTGATTTTTTTTTTTTTTTTCATATATGAATATAATTTTTTTTTTATTTCGGGATTGAGATTCGGGGTGATGGCGATTGTTGAGTTTACGGAGCAATGGCATAATCCCCGAGCGTAATAAACCAGAGAGGGAGAAAAGGAGAGGAGTATTGTGTTGTCGCGCATAAGGTTAAGGGAATGATCGATAGACGCCGCAGCGACGGAGGTCACTCGCGGTGAGGCCTCCAACGGGACACATACAAACTCGGTAGCTAACTCTGCCTTCGTAGCTGGCTAACTGTAAGGGGGAGGGGTGGTTTTATACCGGTGAAGTGTGTCAGTGTTAGGTCACCGAGAGACCTAGCTGCCAATCGATAGACAACAAACCTTCTGTGAACTATAGTGAGCTAAAGAACGCGGAACCGCAAGCTTTTACCTAACTATCAATCGGATGCCTCTATGCGCCCCATTAGTAAGAATCGCGTATTCCTTTCGACTAAAAGGAGAATCAATAAACATCATAAAAACGATCGCAATTCATTATCTTCTCAAATCACATCGAAATTATTCAATAAACGCAATGAAACGAAAGGTTTTCCGACTGAATGCGATTCAACAGCGTTTCGATCGCATTTTTCGCGGGTATAAAGATTGTGCCGTATGCATATAGCTATTACGTACAATATTACGGAATTATATCGGAAAAAACTTCGATATTGCATTTGACAAATAAACAGATTATTGACTTTACGGATTGATGGCCAACGTGTTGAAAAAGGAAATAAAAAAATTTGCCAATGCAAAGTTAATAACTCGGTAATTAATTTTTTTAATTATTATTAATGGCGATATGAACGACAGGTATCGGTTTTGTCATTTTTCTCATTTTTCAATTGCGGAACTGGAAGCGTATCGGAAAGATTCGATGTCTGACCACAACGGGCGCTGACTACTTGCAACCAGCGCTGCGTATGTTTCACTGCAGTATTGTAGGGGACGGGGAGATTGTCGAGGGGGAGTTTTGTGTCTCTCACTTTAATGTTATGCTGTACTACTGTCGCACTCCGCTTCCGGCCTGAGTACAGACCTCAGGGTCGTACCCTCGGTGAATCCTTCCTATAACCCATTACTCTATGTCATTCGTACGCGTGCCTCGAGCTTTCCGTGCACCGCCACCGCTATCTCTTACTCCTAATCTCTTTGACTCTTTCTCTGTCGCAACGTACAGACCTGTCGTCGTCTCGTCTCAACGACAATGGTTTTCTACCCCCTTGTTATTCCAATCTCGCGTGCACAACGTTTACCACTATAATTTTAACGTCTGTTCGGCTCTTTCGAACCAACGAAAGCCGACACTTCTTCGCTCGTCGAACACGTCTTTTTTTTTTTCCCTCTTTGCAATTATTAAAATAATTTTACTTTCAGTTACCGATCGAATTTCCTGGAATTTTCGTTAAAAAGGTGAAGAAAAGAAAATAAGTTACATAATTTCGCTTAGCGGATTTTTTTTTTTTTTTTTTTAATAGCACACGATGAAGTTATCGAAAAATGATCAATATGTGAGTTGTAGAAAAAAATACGTAACATCGTCTATTTGGCATTTTCGAATGAAAAATTGGAGATTGCAATATTTTTTTCGACTTCAATGTGCAGCATTTTTTTTTTTTTTTTTTTTTTTTTTTTTTTTTTTTTTCAAGGAACCCTCGATTTTGAAGCTGACCTTTGAAATGTTGGTTACGAGAGTACACGCGAGATTCGAGAAATCGCCCCACGAGAGAGTTTTACAAGTTACGGAGAATTTTCTCGTTTCCTTTTGCACTCCGTAGAGGAGAAGCGAGAGCCCGAGCGCTCGTATGCAAGAAAATTGCGAAAATCAGATGTACGAGTTCCGCAGTGGCGAGGGATGAGAATCGAGAGGAAGTTCAGCGGGATTTGCCTCGAGAGCCGAGCAATACGAGTCACCGACGGAAAATTTATTCCGCGACGATACGTATTCGCGTTCGCATTATTTATCACGGTTAGCGCTATGATTGTTCGTGTCGAAGGATCGTCCAAGAAAAGGAAATATGCAAAAATCCTTTGCACACATTTTTCGAAATATTTTCTATACATTTTATTTAATATGTTTATTGATTTTTTTATGCGAAATGGAAAAGCCACTCTCGACCGTTTTTCCGCGTACAATGAAGTGGTTATTTTCTCTCGCTAATCAATAGTCAATAATACTAAATCGTCACGAAGCTTCGCTGCCTGACTGCCTATCGTGATTCGCCGTGTGGTGTGCGATTTTTACGACAGACCTCACGAGAATCGAATGTATACGTTTCTACCAAAGAATTCTATATATTTACATGCATGACGTATTATAGCTCGAGTTTATACTATAATTCGTGTTGGTCGCGACATCGCCAGCGTTGAGTTACTTCGAGAATCGATGGACACGAGTTTGAAGTTACGCTATCGCGTACCAGGTGAACCTAAGGCTCGTTCCCTATTTCCTTCGACTGACACGCATGTGGTACTCAAAAATCGTTTTTGTTGTTTCGTGGAATTATGTTTCGTCTCTATATAAACGCAATGAAAAAGGGTAACGCAAGGCTGATCGATTGACTAGCAAAATGTGCTTTTACTTCACTCGGTGCGTAAAAGAGACTTTTACGCACTGCGAAAAACACTTTTACGCACCGAGGTACTTTCCGCGCCGTAAAAGGTACTTTTACGCACCGAGGTACTTTCCGCGCCGTAAAAGGTACTTTTACGCACGCCTCGCGTGCGTAAAACCCCCATTTTCACACCTTGTGAAATAAAATTGTGTACGAAACTCGTTGGAAAAACTTTTTCCCGACTATGCTGGAACGACCATATTTCATGCCTGCAAAACGGGTGACAAGTGGCCGATTCTTGTCGAGTGGGAAGAAAAGTAGCACTTTTCGTCCATAGAGCATAAAAGTAGCCGACAAGCCGTTGCGCCGGTGCAGGCATATAGATATGATCAGTTTTAGCACAGTCGGGAAAAAAATAGCGTATGCCACTCGGGAACGAGCGTAATTTTCGCCACGTGTCGTTTCGCACTCGGGGAAAAACACGCACTTTTCTCCTTTGTAGCATGATGACTATTTTCCCGACTGCGCTAAAAAGACCATATTTCATGCCTGCAAAGCGGGTGGAAAGTTGCCGATTTTTGACGATTGGGCAGAAAAGTGCCACATTATGAAGAAAAGTAGTACTTTTCGTCCTTAGAGCATAAAAGTAGCCGACAAGCCGTTGCGCCGTTGCAGGCATAAAGATATCAGTTTTAGGACAGTCGGGAAAAAAATAGCGTATGCCACTCGGAAAGAAGTGCATTTTCACCTCGTGATGTATAATATACTATTTATCGCACTAGTGTCGTAAATGTACTATTTTTTGTTTTCTCACCAATTTTCGGAGGCGTCCTCGTCGAGGATGGTCCCGTCAGCGAGTCGATGCGGCAAGTTGGACGTAGTCCTTGGTCGATTGCGGACTCTCGGTGGACCAACGACCCCAGTGCGGCTTAGACCAGCGCGAAATGATGCCCTTGCCCTGTCGACTGCTCCAGTCAACGTCATTGAATCTTATTAGTAATTGTTAGTAATATTTTAAAGCTACGATTTAACTGACACAGAAATACACACGCTTCTCACCCACGTGCATAGAAATGTTTCATAATTTAAATGCAAATTAATTTCTATTCGAATCTTTCGTCGAAAGCCCGACATTCAGCGTCGTTGTCGCATTATGCATGAATATTTGGCAACTATTTCGGAATCTATTCCACGTATAAATTCCACGAGTGAATCAAGGATATTACTCGTGAATTATTGATATCACAGTGAGAAAGTGGAAAACCTATAATAATCGTCAAAACATATGTACGTCGCGACTTCGAGCAATTTCTACGCTCGAGTGGGTGGATTCCACAGTAGAATGAAGTCAAGGCAGGTACTGCCAGCTGAGTTGACGTGTTTTATTTTTTTTTTTAACACAAATAGACAGTGTAAAAGTTTTATGAACAATTTTTTTTTTTAATACGATCATATTATTGTTTGGAAATCGTAAAAGAACGATATACTTTGTTCAATGTTTGTATTCTGTTATTGTTTTAGTAATAACTCCGGAAAAAAATGATCCGATTTTGGTTGCGAGAGTTACAGATACGTGTCGTTAACTTTACTCGAAAATCGCATATGTGTTTAGTACACATTATCGTTATTTTTCGTAAGTATGTCTCGTAAAGACAACGATAAAAAAATTGTAAAACATCGCGCCGACTCGAGATTTTATAGACACAGCCGTATTTTTTCAACGCAATAAACAGTGTAAAAGTTTAATGAATAATTTATTTTAATACTGAATATTATTATTTCTAAATCGCGAAAGAATGATTACGCGTTTCGATCAATTTTCGTACTCCATAATTTTTCAATAATAACTCCGAAAAAAAAATATCGATTTTGGTCGATAGATACGTATCTAAAGATTTATACAGAAATACGTGCATCGTACACATTATTATTATCTTTGCCAAAAATATATAAACGTATCCCCGAAAAAAACGTCTCGATTTTCGTGGATAGATGGAGAGATACGGATGGTAAAATTAATCCAGAAATTGTATACGTGTACAGTACACATTATCATTATTTTTCCCGTCTCTCGTTATCTCGTAAAGGAAACGATAAAAAAAAATTGTGAAATTTCGCACAGAGTCCAAGATATTAAGGACGTTCAAGTATAACATAAAAATGTCATAGCCGTTATTTGGATTTGACCCAATAGTCGGATTTCCTTCATAAAAAAAAAAAAAAAAAAAGAAAAAAAAAAAATACGAGAGAAAAAAAAAACTGACGTACTTTGCGCGCGAATAATCTGGCATTGGTAGTTCGCATATTTTAGCGGAATGTATGGCATACAAACCCCCGCATTGGGTCGATTGTTCGACAAAAAAAGTTCGAGACGTTTTATTGTAGTGCGTAAAGCCGCGAGTCGGTAAGAAGGGGTCGGGGTGCGAAGGGGCTGTTTGACTGAAGTTGTCGAGTCGAGAGACATAGTTAGACATAGCGGCAAGCAAGAGGTTGCAACGAGAGGGAGAAAGACAAACGTTAAAGGGGTATATAACGTTTATTACCGGGTCAGGGTTAAGCTGTTAGGCGCGCCGCGCACACGATGCAGCTCTCGCGACGAGCGACCGCGAGCGGTTCACGCGCGCTCCGTCCACCACCGTAACTAAAAATACTTCGCGAATATACTCCAGATACCGAGCGTGATGCATGGATGGATCACGGACATGTTCGGTGAATACGATCGCCTTTTTTTCCTTTTTTTTTCTTTTTTCTCGGAAGCGTTACGACTTATTTACGTAAAGATCCGAGTTACAGGTATAGATTTCCTTCTGTTATCTTTGTGTACAATTTTTAAAAAAACTACAGTTTCGTCGGTCTTTTCAGATCTTTTCACCGAAGATAACGAAAAAATCGTGCAAAAAAATAAATATACTATCCATTTGGAAGATCGCGGTTTTTAAAAATTGTATTTTTTTTTTTTTTTTTTCGGGTTATCTAAACAGTACGAAGTACGAAAATGAAATTCTATTCTTATTCTTTCTCTGGTCTCGAAGATAATATATCGCGTAGAGGAAAACAATTTTTTGGACCGATTTTATATATTGTTTATTCGGTACCGATATACACGGTACTAAAATATTTTTCTGAATTTTTTTAACTTCAATGCATTTTTAGCGATCGATTTGTAGAAATACTCGATTTTCATGTTAAACATTTTTTTTTTATCTGCGAAGTATGAAAATTGAATGAAATCCCTTTCGTATTCTTTCTCTAGTCTCAGTGATAACATCTCGAAAAAAAAAAAAAAAAATCGACTGACTTTATATACAATATATTCGCGAGACGAGAATACGATCGCAAAGTACTGATCAACACGGTAAAAATTTATTTTCTAAAAGGTCTAAACTGTAAACATTTCAGCGCATAATCTCTACCAATTTTGCGACTTCAATGGGTACCATTTTTTTTTTTTTTTTGGCGTTTGTCCCGAATAAAAAAATTTCGGAGTATGAGAATTTTTTTTTTTTTTTTTTTTTTTCGCAGTGTAATCGGCGACACGGCCCCGCAACGCTGCGGAACTGAAACCGTGTCTCTCGTATTTGTTGGGCGGAGGGACACTAGCGAGCTACCGGTGGTGGACACGTATCTGGTAGACTAGTCGCCGCTTTATAGATCGACCAGGTAAACTACTACCAATAGCTGCACAGTATATCTAAAATCTTTTTAACTCACACTTCAACGAAACTGCTACATTGATCCGAGAACTACACGCTACACTGTGCGATTATTGTGGGTTTAAAATTTTCTAGTGCGCCACACGACAATTACATACGGCGATGTGAAACCTGCGCGCGATTCGTAACGAAAAATCCGTAATCTTTTTTTTTTTACGACACTAAAAATTTCTCGGTAAACGTAAATTCTTAACATCGGAAGAATCGATAAATTACGAATCCAAGAATTGCCGTTCGCGCAACGAAATTTTCAATACGTTTCGAGAAATCATAAAAATTGATTAAAGATTTTTATTATCGATCGCGTTATTTCCTATTATATCGATAGCCATAAGTATCGATTATAAGGAAAATGCATTATTTTAGAAATTTCACGAGAATCCAAGGATTCGCAATTAATGAAAAAAATTGTAGGATCGTATTCGGCGCGTTAAATTAGTAAAGTGATCGTTTATTTTCAATAAATTTCCCAACATTGCATAATTTTCGGGATACGAGTCGTTAAATTTCGCCGAAAATGAGATGAAATCGAAATGCTTGAAAAATCATCGAAATCCGAATCGAATTTTTTTTTTTTCGTTAATAGAGAAATTATAATATAACATTTTGCCAGAGGAAAAATTTCCATAATTTTCAACGCTCAATACGACCCTTCAAATCGTTAGTATTTTTTTTTTTGTGCAAAAAATGAATATAATTGTAATTACAAAGTGAAACTCACAGCGAGTGGCGAGTCGGTTGTTTGCTTGACTGGCTTGCGGCGGTACCGGCGGCGGTGGTGGCTGAGCGCTGAGATCTTCGAAATTTATGATCTGAAGACAAATATCGTCCACTTCGCTTCTTATCAGCGCTATGACTTCGCTGCAGAGGAACTTGGTGCCTGTAACAGTTTTTTTTTCATACAGAAATTCCGCCATTAACTAATTTTCTTTCCCTATTTTTTTTCTCCGAGTTTTTTAAGAAAAAAATTGAATCACAGATCGACTCTATTTTTTTTGTTTTTTTTTTTTTTTTTTTTTCATATAAACATTCCGCCATTAACTAATTTTGTTTCCCTATCTTTTTTCTCCGAGTTTTTTAAGAAAAAACTTAAATCACAGATCGACTCAATTTTTTTTTTTTTTTTTTTTTTTTTTTTTTTTTTTTCAAACAAAAATTCCGCTATTAACTAATTTTGTTTTCCTATCTTTTTTCTCCGAGTTAAAAAAAAAAACTTGAATCACAGATCGACTCCATTTTTTTTTTTTTCATACAAAAATTCCGCCATTAACTAATTTTGTTTTCCTATCTTTTTTCTCCGAGTTAAAAAAAAAACTTGAATCACAGATCGACTCCATTTTTCTATTTTTTATTTTATTTTTTTTCCGTTTTAAACGATTTCCGTCGTGTCGCTCGTTGTCAAAAAAAAAAAAAAAATCAAAATTAACGACTATCACCATTAGTCTTAATTTAGGCTGTTGAAAAACAGGGCTAATTGCGATGCGTCCACACTTCGTCGCTCGGGTCAAGGTCGCCGAGTCGTTTTACGGAGCAGAATATAGCATCGAGGCCCACAGACAGACGGACAGACGCACACATGCACACCGCGCACACGTACGTCCGCGTGTGCGGGTGGCATTCGAACGCTTGTCGCAGTAAAAATAACATTCGTACAACGGAATAAAGAAGCGACCCGTGACGTTTATAGTTTTGTACGATTGCCTTGCTTACCCGCCTGCTGCACTTAATTATTCTCTCACTCTCCGTGTACCGTTTATGCGGCTCTTCCGTTATATAGGTATCGGAAGGCGCAATTTCCGCGCGGAGGTGTGAGAAAATCGGACTCTATTACCGCGAGTGAAGCAAAACTCCCGGACGGAAATATCTGCCGGATGCGAAACTCCATACTTCCATATTACTATTGTATAACTTATCGACTGTGGCGCGAGGAGAATGCGTGAATACACAAACGATTCGATAATAGCGCTCGAATAATAACGTAACGTGGTAAAGAAAAGAAAAAAAAAAAAAAAAAAAAAAAAAAACGGCTGAGAAAAATATTCAGAAAAAATACCTCGTAACGTACTTTGAACCGTTTATGAAGTGCAGAAAAAAAAATTGATTACCAACATTCCGCGCCGTTGTTTTCATTAGTTGAAGGATTAATAACCTCATATTTCTCATCAACGATTTATCGAATTAACTGGCGGAGAATGTGAGAACACCGAGCATTCGTAATAACAAAGTATTATTATTATTATTATTATTGTTATTATTGTTATTTTTATTGTTATTTTTATTTTCAACTTGTGATACAAATAGCCAAAAAAAAATTTTGAAATTTTTTTGTTAATTATAATTTTTCCGATGTCAGCGAAAAAAAGATCGATTACAAATGTTCACACAGTTGTTGTAACTAAAAGAGGTCGTGTACGTGCGCGAGGTATTAATCGTCACGATTTTTGGCTTCATGTACTTCTCAAGAAAGGGTGACAATGAGAGAGGTGGTGGGTACTCAGGGGGATTCTGCCGGAGGAAAGGTCCTCGAAGAAACGGTTACGTGATGAACGTGTAAAAACAAAGGGCCGGCGGAGGAAAGATGAGGTAAGAACCCTCGCTTTGTAAAGTTCGAGTAGTCTGGTCTCGTTACCTCCTTCTTTCTAAGGGTCTTGACTGTCCCTTAATCAACGGGGCGCTCTTTCCACTGTTTCGCGAACCAACCGCATACATATACCCCTACTTCGCGACTCTTCTCACCAACGAAAGGGTGAAAAGGGTAGTAGTGGGGAAAAGCTTCATGGAGGGGGCGGGAGAGACGCGGGGGAGAGGTTGTAGCGGTGAAGCACGAGGACGAGGGTGCAACGCACCCTGAGCCGGCCATTCTCTGTTCTCTCTCGACACCGGGTGGAATACCTCCTACACCCCCAGAGGGGGCGCGAGAGAGCGAGTGAAAACTTGGTACATACGCGGCAAAAAGCGACGGAGAGTCCAGAGGAGAAAGTTCGGGTAACAGAGGAGGACGAAGAGAGAAGAGAAGCTTTCATCGACCCACAGAGCTCTCGGCTGGTACAAACCCTCCGTCTCTCTCTCTCTCTCTCTCTCTCCCTCTCTCTGTCGCTCTCTCTTTCTCTCCGAACCCTCCGGAGTTTCAAACGATGCATCGCTCGAATTTTAAAGCGATAGAACGAACCTTCATACCCGCACAGTAATGGACACTCCACTCGGATTTTTTCATTAAAATCGATCCTCAAAGAGTGTTTCACTGTTCAAACGAACAACTTCAATTCTCTCTCACAAATGTACTTTTCAAACTGCTATATCGAACTATGCGCGAGGCAACGAAAAAATAGAAACGAATTTGATGAGAAGTGAAAAAAAAAAAAAATTTCTTCATTAAAACTTTTCTATGAGATTCCGTATCGTAATTCATGGAATTATCAAATTTTGCGACTATTTTTTAATAATTTACAATTGTGTGAATACGTGTTTTTTTTTTTTTTTTTTGCAGATGTTGGGAAACTCATATATTTGTTTGCGGTGTTATCGATGTAAATTTGAATGAATAGTCTTCGAAAAAAAAATAAAAAAAAAAAAAAACAGAAAAAAACAGCGAGATTTGGAAGACATATTACTTTTCTAGGGAAAGAAATATCAACGTGTGCGAAGATAACGTAGGGGTTTTTTCTCTTGGTTTTCCACTGCCGTTGCCTTCTGGCAGAACTCCAAATGTACGAATTCGTGGCAAACCTACCCGGCGCTCTTGCAACTGACTATTTCACAAAAATACACCGTATTCGTTCGTCGCATTTGCCTTCGCGAGACCGAGAAAGAGACGGAGAGAGAGAGAGAGCGATAGGTTTCTAAATATAAATTTACTACAGAGCAAAAGAGGATCAGGGTGGCCTGCTGTTCGAGGCAACGAATACGTCACGCGTGGAAGCGTGACGTTGCAAATACTTCTGCACGACTTTGGCATTTCCATGCCGTAGTAATTTCCAGTATCTCGATCTTTACTTTCCCGAACTTTTCCCGTAATTTCTTCCGACTGTGAGGCAATGAGTTTATAAAGAAAAAAATGCTAAAAAATTTGCAGATCGCTTTCTCATTTTTTTAATCGGCTTTTAAAAAATCCCTCTATGAGAATAGCAACCAATTTTTTGACCCCTTATAGCGAAAGCTTTGTAAACGCCAATTCAAAAAAATGGAAAGCGATGCGAAAATTTAATTTGCATTTTTTTTTTTTTTTCGAAATCAGATAATCCCCAATACGACCCAAAAAATTGCAAAAGTTATCACGCATTTAAAAACTTTTTACAAAATTCAAATTATAAATAAAATAAAATTTGGGAAATTCATAACAATTTAAAAAAAAATTACGAAAAATTCAAAATCGCACAAAATTTTAACGTTTCGACCGATTTTCACCGAATTAAATAAGGATCATCGGTCGATCGTAGTCTAGTTGTGCGGAACTTTTTAGCGCGCGAGTTGAAAAATGATAAAAATTATCGGGCGTACAGGCATTTTCGACAAAATTGAAAATCGCCTAAATAAAAAACAATCGATTATATTCCAATTTCTGAAATTTGAAAGAAACAATAAGCATTTCAGAGTTTTCAAATTATAGACCTTTAAATATTTCATTCTCCAAATCCGATTTCCCGAGGTTTTCGAACAAATAAAAACGTTTTAATTAAAAAACTCGGAAAATTCTTTTTTCCCCGAAACAAAGCTCCCTATGAGAAAGCAAAAGAAAGAAAAAAAAAATTCTTCAAATTCCTCAAGAGTCTCAACATTTTTTTCACAGCTTTTAGAGATCGTAAAAAAAAAAAAAAAAAAATTCTACTACGTGAATCGAAATATCCCGAAAATTTCGATAAATTCGCGATGTATATTCCGCATGAATTTTACTGCATAACCGGCGTATAAAGCGAAGGCTTGCATCGAAAATATGTTTTATACGTATCAAAGATACATTTTCCGATAAACATTGCATATACGTTTATTTCCACGTGGATTGCCAACAAAAGCTCGGGAAAAGGGAGCAGAAGACCGCGTCGCGGAGGTAGAGCGAGAGAAGATAGTAGTAGTTAGTCGGGTTAACGGCTCCCTCCTGAGAGCAACCAATTGGTCGATGACGCTCCGGGTCGGTAGTTCGTGACGTCACACTGGGTGCATTGCCCCAGTGACGTGGCGCGGTGGCGGGGGTCGACTGCGCCGTGAAGTAAACCGCCAGAGAGAGAGAGAGAGAAAGAGAGTGGCTTCGGAAATAGCGAGAGGGCCGCGAGCTTGCGAACGAGAGCCCGAAAGCTTTGCGCTCTTCTCGCTCGCACTCCTCTGTTCCCCTTTTCCAATTGTGTTGCCTTTCGCGCAACCTGTACTCCCTCTCCGGCTATACTATATACTATAGAGGTATATATATATATATATAACGACAGACGTATAGCCTCACGGGCATAAATGCATAAACATGCATACAGAGCAGTTAGAGTTCGACTTCAAAGCTCTGGAGGGATGTTCACTTGTTGGATGAGCAACTGAGATTATCCTCAATGTCAATCTGCCAATGCCTTCCAACCTTTTTTTAGAGTCTCGCCGACGTGCTCTTTCATCTCCGAAATTACATCGCTGCGTATTTGAACGTTGTAACCATAACAAGCATTAGCGATACGGGTGAAATGTTTCATTATTCAAATCGCACGGAAGTCAATTTGCCGCTTATTGTTGGTCGGTAAATAGGCGGTAAACGGAGCGTTTGGATTATTGGTCAATCTATAAATTTATCAATGATATCGTCGACTGCCTTTTTCTTTTGTAGAAGATATTTCATTTTATAAATTAACTTCTATGCATTTTTATAACTGGATTAAGGGTTATTTTGTTGTTACACCAGCCTGCGATTAATTATTGATTTACTTCTAAACGATGATTCCTAACGAAAATGTGCATACAACCTTTTATGTTCAGCATTTGATTCTCAACAATTAATGTATCTTGCAAAAATGTCGTTAGACCCCGAATTAGCCCGTTATTTCAAGAAAACTAGTAACCGGGAGCTCTTCTACCGAAAGTGGGCGATGAATTATCGATTTCCTGAAGGCAGATCGATCCTAACAACAAAGTATCCTAAATCTTTTTTGTACGAAATCAAATGCTCTACAAATAATGTCTCTTGCAAAAATACCGTCAGACGCGAGTTTAACGAATTACACGCGAATAAACAGTTCGTCTCTCCACGCGTCATCAATCTTACGTGATAAAAAATGCAGACGAGTAAACCTATGCGAATTGACAGTCTCCAAACGACCTAAAATCCACGTTTCTACGAGTGCATGTCCTCCGCAGTGGCAGCACCAGTGCCGCTTTTTCGACTACCGGAAAAGCATCCCTCTTGAGCGGCACAATGGTGACTCACTCACGAATGTTCTCTGGAAGCGCAAAGAGGGTAGTCGTCGTGAAAGGGTGATATTCGCGCTGAATCTGGACCGGATGAGCATCGAAGTAGGTTGGTGGTACTCCACGTTCTTCGGCAACTTTTTAAGCTTCACGGAGACACATACGATTCCCTGGACACGAGTGTCGACCTCGTCGCTTTATCGACTGTCCGGCGAAAGCGTTCGAAAAGAAAAAGACACATCGCTTCGCTCGTTTTCGCGAAGCGAAAAAGATTGGTACATACACGGGGAATCCCCCGAAGCGTCAGCAGCTCCAATGTTGGAAACGTGCCCTCTGGCAAATTTTTATTTAATATACCCTCGCAACACCTTATTTCACCGACGCGTTTCTTTCGACGAATGACCGGAAGTGGAAAATCCCTCATAACTTTTACTCATTTTATTTTTTTTTGCTTTTTTTTTCTCGTACAAACATTCGTTGAATAATTCGACGTTCCTTTACGACTTTGGGGGCACATAACATCGCGCGCGTTCGCGTCATTAAATATCTTTACGAGTTTATGTTACCAACGTACATGTAATGATCGTCTCAGCGAAACTTTGTGCGCGTGCATCAGTGTTGAAATTGAAAACGATCGTTACAGAGGAGTCTCCGCGACGCGGTCGAAACGTTGAACGCAGACTGCGCGGATACGTCGTAGCTGAGACTGCAAGGTAAAGACTCTAAAGCGGCAAAGAAAAGAGAACGAGCTGATCGCTTGGCCCCGCGATGCTGGGTGACTCGACGGTGAGAGTTCGAAATTAGAACTTCGAGTACTACGAATCTCTCTCACTCTCGATCTCTTTTGCGCGTTCATCTTCTTCGCGCCGTCGTCAACGGCCATTCGACGTTTATAAAAGACGATTGAAAGAATCGACAACAAGTGGGACACGAGTAAGAAATCTATAGATCGAAGAGGTCATTGTTTCTTTGACGAGAGACTCTTTATTTCATTTATCTTCCGCGTTAACTGGTTGTGCGATAAAACACATATAGAAGGCGCAACTCTTCTATTTCTTCGATTCTTGGAGTATTAAACAAAATTCCGACAATGCTAAAGCAATTACTTGCTTTTTCAAATAGCCTTGAAAGTTTCTGCGGTATCGGGGAAACGGCTGATCGTCATAATAGCCGAAGAATTCGATGTGTTGCGCACAGGTGGTTGGAAAGAAGTGTATAACAGTAGTCGTTTCTCTAACACATTCACTCTCTTTTTTTCTCTCTCTTTCTCTCTCTCTCTCTCTCTCTCTCTGTATATTTATCTCTATCGAGAAGTTCCGAGTAAAAACATTGCCGACTGGACTTCTGAGTGGAATATGTACCCCCCGTGCCTCGTGCCCTCGCGGCTCTATATGACTGTGCCGATGATAAATTATAGACCACCCGCGTTGGATGTGTGTTGCTTAGAACGCTCGGCCCGACTTGCTATCGATCTCACGGTATACAAGGGAACCGCCTAAGGTCAGCTCTGCCTGTCTACTCCGACAGCTAACCGACTCATAAAGCTACCTTTCCACTTTAATCTATAGCGCGAGCTGCGAACCTAACGTTCAAGTACAATGTTAACCCTTCCAGACGTCTTTTCTTTCAGCCGCAATCATCGATATCGATGATTTTATGGTAATTCTTTCGTTCGAAAAATTCGAGAAAAATTGCAAATACTTCGCGATGTTATAAAAATTTGAAAAAATTCATGCATATTAAAGGTACTGAAAAAATTTATTTTGCATAATAATAATTCCAAAATGTTATTAACAAATTGATGAAAAAATTGATTAGTCAACAAATTTTCCGGAAACACAACTTTTTTTTATGAAAATGATTCGTTCATTTTTCCGAATACGTATAATTTTTTTCAGATTTTTTTATTTGCTTTGAATTTTTTTTTTATATGGACAAAATGTGTGAAAAAACACAAAATTCAAAGTTAATTGAAAAATCTGAAAAAAATCGGTGTTAGTAATCAATTTTTTTTTGCGATTAATGGAAATGAATCTTAAAATGCGTCTGTTGATTTTTGAAAATATCTTTGAAACTTTTTTTTTCCACCATGCGATTGAAAAATGTAAACCTTGAAGTGCAGCAACAGATTTCGATTTTTATGCATTTGAAACTTTTTTTTTTGATACGGCGACAATCGGCGGATATTTATAATCAATTTTCTTGTGTCCTATTAAGTTGTGTTTTTTTTTTTGTATTTTTTTTTAATATTCGAATCGTCTGAAGATTACGAATTTCGCAAATTACTAATTAAAACTAAATTAATTATTTAATAAATTTATAATAAGTAAAAAAACTTTTCGTCACGACATGCGGGTTAATTATTCGGACAAATCGTAAATTTAAATGTATTTCATACCATCTTTTCTGTAGTATAGTATCTCAAAGTGTTTCTCGACACCAGCGACGAGAGCGTCTCGTAGTGCCGCTATTGCGTGGGGCGATGTCATGGGACCGTGAAGAAACTCGCATACCGCGGGCCTCTGCATCACCTCCGCTCTCGAGTAGCCCGTCAAACGGCAAAATCCGTCCGAACAATAGATTATGTGACATAGTCCCTGCTGAGCGTTCGCAACCAAGAAACTTCGATCTGTGAACAAACATTCAATACGATAATATTTCGAACCGTAAAAAAAATTTCCCACCCTTTTTGCAATTATTATTAAATAATAAGGATAATGAAAACGAACGCCAAAATTAAAAAAAAAATCTATAGGATACATATTACAGAAGTTACAGAGTGCTTTAGAAATTATTATTCAAAAAATTCGAAGTCAACAAATAAAAAAAAAAAAAAATTTTGATTTACATAAAAAATGCGTGTATAACAGTTCCAAAATAAAAATATGGGATATAAAAAATAAAATAAAATTTTTAAAAGTTACAGAGCGCTTTAGAATTTTTTTTTTTTTTTACGTTTCGTATTCAGCGAATTTTTTGTATTTTTTTTCATAATTTCTCAAGGCGCACGCGCGATAGTTAAAAATTCGACAAACGCGCAATTCGGTGGATGGAGATGACGATTATCGCATTTCGGGAATAACTGCAGCTATTCTCAAGGACGAAACAAAATCGTCCTCGACGCTCTGCCGCCTCTCGGCTTACTACTCACCGACGGAAACACATACGCGTATACATTGTTATAACATCGATACACTGCAGTTATGTGTACATCGGGAGTCGTGAATTCAAGCACAGGAAATGCCAGACGTGCTCCGCTACTCAAACTTCTCGTAGTTCTGGCATATTCGAGGCGCCATCGGACTTCCGGCAGTCCATAATCTATTTACACCCTCAGCGATTCTTTACTAAGTGGAATTGATGAAAACTTCCGAGAATATCTATTAACGGTTCGTTGCCGATCGACGATAGTCTTAAAGTGAAACTTTTAAATAATCGTATACACTATCGGCTATTACACGGCGCGATAATGAAATTTTGCTTCCCCATGGAGAACATTTCTCTTCTAATACCGACGATAAGACGTATCGTATCGTAAGTCGAAATCTCGTTTCGCGAAAAAAAAGGGATAAAGCAATTCCGAAAAAATTGCATTTTTCGCAAAGTATAATCATTGAAATTCGTCAAAATTTGAAAAAAAAAAAAAAAAAACGATTCATTTTTTTATAAAAGATAACTCTCGAAAAAATTTAATTCGCTCCGAATCGCGAAAAAAAAAAAAACTGTAACGAAGCATTTTGAAAAAATGCTGTTTCATGCAAATTATTGTTATTGAAAATTGTTCAATTATCACAATTCACATTATCGAAAAAACGCTATAAAAAAGATTTAAAAAATTGCGTTTTTTTTTTTAATATAAAAATATTGTTTTCTTTTATTATTATTATTAGAAGTGATTCGAAAAGAATTTCGTTCGTTCCAATCTCCTAAAAGTGGAAATATATCCCATTTATTTGCCAAATATATACCTATATATTACGATTTTCTTTATTTCCACTCTATATATCTCAGGAAGACGATAAATCGTTTTGAAATATTGTCTGCGCTCCGATTATGCGCATTCCGTCATACCGCAAAAATTTCTCCGTCGAAACTTTGATTTAACTTTAATAGTCGTATCTCCGCGAGAAAAAAACGTATATATATATAGAAAAAAAAAATGTCAATTCTTCCTTTAGAAAATCGATTCTCATGTCGTCGAGTCTGGTATCTTTAGCTAGAAATAGTCAGGGTTCTCTTTCTGCGGTATATAAGTGGGCCTCGAGCCAACCATGTCACTTAGACCGCGCGAGCTTTTACAACCCCCGGCCTCGCGCAACCAAAGATCCACTTTGTTGCCTCGCCCTCTCCCCCCTTCGCCACTCCGTCGTCACCTATTTGCTTCTCCTTGTTGCGGATTATCTTTCTTACGCGATGCGCCAAAATTTCACAAACTCCAAGATTTCCGCAGAGTTCCTAACGCTGTATGTAAGTGTGTATATGAATTTCGTTGTATCTTCGATCGAAAAAAAAAAAAAAAAAAAAAAAAAAAAAAAAAAAAAAAAAACCGCAACGATCTCGATAATCGGTCAAACGTGGCTGAGCGATAGAGTTTTACTGGAGCGACCTTCGCCAAGCGCCGAAGCAGAAGACGAATTGACTTCTCGTCGCCCCCTGTGTATTAATGCCGCGGAGTTTCGCGCCTCGGTCTCCTCCTCCACCTCCTCCACCTCCTCCACCACCTTCTCCTCCTCTTCCTTCTTCTCTCTGCCTACAACTCTAAACCTCCCGGCATTTTCTATATTTACACGCCGTAAAGCTATAGCGTTATAACTGTATCCACCCGAGAAACACACGAGCGCACGTCGAAAGCGCAAAACTAACTTTCGAAACCTCTGGTAAAATCGTATAGCAACTTCTCCCCGTGTATCCCGGTGTAACACTCGCGTGTTGTACGATTTGACGAGACCTTTCGACGACTCACCGAGATACGTGAGCGTTCGCCCGGCGGAGCTACGAAAGCTCTCGCTAATGATCCCCACGCTTCGCGGAGCCACCGGTATATTTTTCGACGCAGAATTTTGTTTTTTCACGACACGAACGGAAGATTACCGGCTCCGTATATTCGAGACCGCTACGTCCCTCCATTGTCGCGTATACCCTTCGAGGAGAAACGAACGAAAACGGGAGTAGAATTTTAAATATCATCCTGGAGTTGCGCCAAAAATTGCGAACGGGTCGCAACAAACTGAATCGAACCACCGAGATACTGGAAGGGATAAATTTATCGAAGTGTCTCCACTCGACCCATTCGGAGAATATCAGCAGCGCCCCACCCCCTCCCACCCTAATTTTTGGAGTTATCGGCATTAAAAAAAATATATATATATATTGCGAGTTTGAAAATTTGTGAGTAATATACGCGGAATTTGATTCCGCAGTTCAAAACAACATAAACTTATCCTTTGTTAATTTTGAAAGCAATTTTTTTTTTTTTTTTTTTTCGACTCGATATATTACGATACTAAGGAATTCCGTGACAACGTGAATAGCCGAAATTTTTTTTTTTATTTATGTTTATCGATTAAAAATTATATTATAAATATATAAATGAAAGGAAATGGAAAAGCAATAATACTTTTTTCGTCAAACGGTGGGCATCGGTACAATTATGAAAAACGATTTTTTTTTCCGTCATTTTCTGCGCGACTGAAGATTCTCACGAACGACTTCCGGCTTTGTGTAACGGAGCCGATAATCGGATGAATGAAGCGTCGAGCATAATATGCTTCGCAATATTTCGATAAATCGATATTTGCTGTATTTATTTATTTTTTTTTTTTTTTTTTTTTTTTTTTTTTTAGTATAGAAGGACATAGTATTCCAGTAGAATATTTACCGGCGCATTATAAGTTATACCTATAGACCGGAAACGAGAACACGTAGAGGTGGAGAAAAAATGGATCACCGGAGGCCTCATTGTCATTTCCGGCCGTCAGCTTTCCGCGACATTCATAATTGTGGTCGCGTGGTATAAGGGATGAGTGCACGGGGGAGAGACCTCGAATAAGACGGTCAAAGCCATGCATGTGACGTGGAGAGAGACCTTTTTTTTTTTTTTCTTTTTTGTTTAGAGAGGAAAAAAAAGGAGCGCCAGTAATGATAGAAGTGGGTCAGCGCGCTCGGTCTTGAGGCGAGGTCGCCGCGAAGCTCTCGCGCTCTCTTTCTCTCTCTCTACTCTTCGTCAGTTAGGCTCTTCGGGTTGTTTAGATATACAAGAATTTCTTCTGCAACGTGCTTTCCTATTGGGTTATTTATTTTTTTTCGTAGGGCAAAACTCTCGTCTGGCAATCCCATTGGATATACAAATCTGTCCGAAAATTCTCGTGAAAAAAAAAAAAAAAAAAAAAAAATATATATATATGTATAAAGTGGCCATTCGTATTCAGTTGCCAAATCCGAGCAAATGTTCCCTTTGAAAGAAATCTCTACGATGTATAGTTCACGAAATACACGCCGGTAAAAATTTCAACCAATGAAGCGTCTCGAACGAACGTTGCGACGACAGCGCCCTGTCGTCTCATTGGCCAAAACTTCAAATGCTCGTAACTCGAAGAAATTATGAATCGAGGGATTCGTTCCAAAGGGAAAAAATGTTTAATTTCAATCGTACTATAAGATTCTGTGCTTCAAACCCGAAAAATCGTGTATTTTTCAATAATGCAATTCGATTTTTATCCGATTAATTATGTTACACAGCGAAGTGCAAATCCATTTGCAACCCTTATTTTTTTTTTTTTAGTTTTATTTTAGTTTAATCGAAACGGCGACCTTTCGATCGACACACCACTTCAAAATAAAAAACATTACATCAGTGACTCGTTTTAAAAAAATCCCTAATATCGTTAAATTGTTTAAAAAAAACCAATTTTCTTGAAACCCCCAAATTTTTTTTAATTTAAATTTAATTAAAACGGAGACCTATCGATCGACACGCCACTTCAAAAAAAAATTAATTACATATATTAGTAACTCGTTTCAAAAACATCCCTAATATCGTTAAACTGTTTAAAAAAAATTAATTTTCTTGAAACCTTTAATATTTTCTTCAATTTAAATTTAATTAAAACGGAGATCTTTCGATCGACACGCCACTCCGAAAAAAAAAACATTAAATTAACGATTCGTTTTAAAAACATCGCGAACATCGAACGATCATAAAAAAAAAAAAAAAAAACGTCGAAACTTCGCGCAAACCTTTCGATCGCCACGCCACTCCGAAATAAATTACATTAAATTAATAATTCGTGTTAAAAACATCGCGAAACATCGAACAATCATAAAAAAAAAAAAAAAAAATGTCGAAACTGCGCGCAGACCTTTCGATCGCCACGCCACTCCGAAATAAAAAACATTAAATTAATAATTCGTTTTAAAAACATCGCGAAACATCGAAAAATTATTTAAAAAAAAAAAAAAAATCTGGAAACCTCGCGGCATCGCCAGACCCCGTGTCTAATCTTCGAGAATTGTATGAAACAATAACATCGGCATTAAAGTGATTCGTAGCTGCATCGTAAGCGGGGTCACCCATCGCTTAAGGTCTCATAGTCGGTTTCATAGGTGTACGGGTATTACTAGCGTGTTACTAATAGTAAAATACGGCAGATATACGAAGGGGGAGGGACACAGCTGGCACGTCAGATTAGAAGCCAAGGCTTGACGTATACACGGACGGACGGACGGTCGGACGGACATGCCGTGCACAGGAGAGCCGCAAGAGCCCCCACGAGCCCTATCCCCCATCCCTCAGCGCTTGGCATACATATTTTTTATTATATAAATTTGCTCTACTACGGTTTCAGTGAGAATTTATCGCGTTAATGCCCATTAGTGATGCGATGCGAGCCTCTCGTCGTTTTTCTTATATTCTTTTTTAAATTTTTAAATTTTTTTTATTTTTTTCGTACTTTCGTTATTCACGCGCGAGTAGCTATACGATGCATATATAAAGACGTACAGTCAACGGGAAGAAAAGGGATTGATCGCGACAGAGAAATGAAAAAAAAAAAAAAAAAGAGTCGACTCGGTGCACATCGTTCCTTCTCTCGTGCGAGAGAGAGAGAGAGAGAGAGAGCGATAGAGAGTGATATTGCCTCTGACGGTATGCATTGTGTCGCCGGCGAGTGAGATGCGAAACGAGAAAAAAAATGTATTAAAAAAAAATCTCTCGTCGCGCTAAAGGGGCAAAGGCGACGCGTACGAGAAGAAAAACGCTTTATCGCGAGTCTGATAAAAAACTTGATGCATCGTATTTTTACATTCTTCTGTATTACTTTACGCTTCGAATTATTGAGTGCGAAAACTTGTGATGAAAAAGGAGCGAAAAAAAAAAAAAAAACATCGATAGTATTACATAAAATCGAAATGTATCGTTCGTCGTAACGATTGATCGTAAAAAAAAAAAAAAAAAAATAAAAATGTATATCGGTCTTTCTCTCGACCCAAGTAAATTCTCCAGCGTCGACACGCAGTATAACTGTTAGCAAAAGATCGCTACCGCATACGGTTGAATAATAATCGGAAGTGAAAATTTGGCTCGATGCCCTGGAGCTTCCGCTTTCTTTGGCTCCGCAATATCTATGTTTCTCTCCCCTTTACCCTATACCGCGAACATTCCGATATTCCAATACACCGAATTCGCGGAATAAAAAAAAAAAAAAAAAAAAAATCCAAAAAAAAATTAAAAAAAAAAAAAAAATTCGAAAAAAAAAAAAAAAGTTGCTTACCATGAGTATCGAATTTTCTTATAATGGTCTCGATGATGGTAGTCCTGGGTGCGACGTGACCTCGTCTAACAGGCATCTCACCTCGTGAGATCCCCAGAGTGACTGGGATATTCTTGCCTGTCGCGTGTATATATTATTTATTTATTTATTTATTTATTAAATTTTTTTTTTTTTTTTTTTTTTTTTTTTTTTTTTTTTCGTATGTCCGCCCCGCGATCGTGTGTGTGTTTATGTTTGTGAAATTTTTCGAGTATAAATCGTGTTTAACACAATCTCGATGCACTTTCACCAATCCCGTGATATTATGATTATAATAACATGCGGTATTAGGTTATTATTCGTTTACGTATATCGTAATTCACAAGGGGGTCATCCAGCTGGCACTAGAACACTCGCAGAGACGACGAGCTACGACGACACGGCACAAGCCAAGAGTTGTTGTACGGTAATAAAAAAGCACAGCGCGCATTGAGCATTATTAATTCTTACGGACAGAGAGCACTAATCGAGGCATTTTTTTTTTTTTTTTTTTTTTTTTTTTTTCGATTTATTTTTCGTAAATTTCAATTTTTACAAAGAAAATTAATCAATCCTTACTATTGTCTGCTTGATGATTATCGGGAATTATAATTATCGATTACGCTTTTTTGCTCTTTTTTTTTTATTATTATTATTATTATTATTATTATTATTATTGATTTATGGATAATAAATACGCGTAGGCCTCGAGTGAGTCTCGTCGTTATCGTAGTACGAGATTATGCTTTCGATAAATTTCTGGTGTTCATTTTTCTTTTTTTATTTTTTCGTGTAAAAAGCGGCATTACAGACGCGCGTACAGCATAATATCGTTTATCTATATTTCGTACGATAATTGTATCGAATATTTTTTTCTTTTCTTTTCTTTTTTTTTTTTTTTTTTTTTGTGGAGAAAAAAAGGTAACTGTTAATTTAGGTTGAAAATTTGAAATATTTATGGTTACGGTAATTTTTCAGTCTGGTAATAACTGTCCAGACCTGCGGCTCTTAGCGACGATCCAGCGATAGGCATGACAGTGAGATTGTAAAATTTAGCGACGATATCGTCGCCGTAGGAACGAGCACCGTAGGATGATGTCTTCGTTACGTCGATTGTCGTCGCTTTATTATTATTTTTATTATTATTATTGTTATTAATGTTTATATTTTTATTTTTATTATTATTATTATTAACAAAGACGTTTGGATATTTTATTATTTCGTTGTTATTGTTGGTGCTACGCTCCTGATCACGCCGCGATCTATTTTTCGTCGTGATACCAAAATTTTGTTGCGGGACACTGGAAAATCCTCCACATGAATTTACGTTTATTCGAGTAACGAAACTTTGGCATAGCGATGTATTTGCCCTTTTCGTCGCTATCCTCAACGTCATTTCCCACTGTTACCGCCGGTCGTTCGTTCGTCAATTTTCACTTGTCACGATTTTTTTTTTTTTTTTAACACTTCCGTACTCGAGTTTTCCTCCACTGGGCCTTTATTTTGTTGTTGTTGTTCCTTCTAACGTCGATATGTTTCTACTTCCGGTTTTGTTCAGTTTTTATTACGAGAAACGATTGTCGCTGCGTCTTTTTTTTCGCATTGTTCAATCGTCCTTAACGGCGTTTTTAATGTTTTTTTTTTTACGTTGTTCTACAGTCGATTGTCACGCGATCCCTTTCACCACTAATTTGTTATCTCCTTATGGATATTCTTTGGTCAGTATGTTGTTGTTGTTGTTTTGTTATTTATCACTTAACGGGACGACTAGTCGGGACTGTCGGGGGAATGAATCATTATGTTAGCGGGAGATTTTTTTTGGCCCACGTAACGACTTGTACGAACTGTGTGTTTGAGAGGATAGAAGGCACGTGGTGTTGCAGTCGAGTTTGTACCACCGAAACAGAGAACCACCGAGGCGAAGCCTCTACCTCCTCCCCTCCACGCCGCGCGCGCGCACGATCAATGCTTACCAGAGACGCGCGTGCTGCCGCTCTTCTCCTCACTGTACCCGCACACACCTTGCACCAACACGATATTATCCATTGTCCTCCGTTATTTATCCACGGATATAAACTGCGTGTTATCCTTTCGTCAAACTGTATCGTATATACTGTGTATAGTTTTTTTCTTTCTCGCTTTTCCCTACTGCCGTTTTCTCGATCTTCCGCTATCCGCGTCGTACCTGCCTGTCGCGCCGACCCCGGCCACTCGGTCAGCTGTGCATATCAGTTCGCGATCTCAACACTTCGAAGCTTTCTTTCTTTATTTCTTTATTATTCTCGTTCTGTTACGGTTTTCTTAGAACGAACAAATTTCTCACTATTTCGCGTTAGGATACTCGTCCTTTTTCTCATTCTACCGGGAACGAGCCTGACACTCGCGACGTACGACGAAATTTTATCGAAATCATTCTCGCGCACTCGTAAAACACTTGTTTCTTTTGTTTTTTCTCTACTTTCTCCTCCTTCTCATTGGTTTTTTTTAACACTTGTCTTGATGAATCGAATACACAATACCATTCGTATTTATTAACGTTCTTTTTCGATCGCACCGGTTCGACAATTGCGATGTTTCTTACGCGGCGAAACAACGACAGCAGTAAACATAAAAGTTCGTGTTTATTTTTTAATCCGCGAATCACACAGAATATTCGCACACTAACTCGTTACCAACTTAATCCTGCAATGCTTTCGTTTATTATTTTATTTTTTTATTATTATTTCTTTTTATCTCGATTTTATTTTTCACCTCGATATCTCGAAAGGAAAAGTTTGTTCGTTGTTTAAAGTAGTACGAACGTCGTGGGGTTTATACCGCAGAGTTGTGGGGAGTGTGTAATATGCAGCGAGTAGTCGCGGCGAAATCTGAGGAGCGGAGGCGCGCGAGAACGACGACGACGTTGGGGGCCGACGTCCCCCGACGGTGTTAGTTTTAGTCGCGGAGAAGGAGAGTAGACGGGCAAAGAGGAGGTGGGCTACGTTCATGTCGACGAGCTCGCCAAGCCTCGGCTCGTTTCTGTTCGCTTATACTTGTGCGGCGCCTGCGTCCAAAAGCTTCACTATTCTCTCTTCCCCCTCCCGACCAATACCGACCCCGATTACAACGCTGGACTCGCCGGTGCAACGAATATCACGATATTTACATGTATACAGGATAATACAGAATAACCGTATCAATCTAATTATTCTACGATATCCGATGTTTCCGAGGAGTCAATAATACGAAGTAATTACACATAATTCGATTAAATCAGAACGGAAAGGTCAGTGGTGTGTACCTTCCGGCCTTTGACGATGTTTCATTTCCGGTACGAAAGTCAAACAAATTCAATATTTATTATGAGTTAACCTGTACATGGAGATATATGCGGAAAATCACCCCCGCGAGCGTTTCCTACTCACCCCATCGCTCGATCCGCCTGACCGCTTCCCTTATCCATAATAACACGAGAGGTGATAATTTTTTTTATAACGAATGTTTCAATTCTCTAATTTTACAACGATTTAATTCATTTACTTATCACTTGTAAGTTCTTACAACGCGCTAATGACTTTTGCGATAAGTGTTATCGTAGGAGCGCAGGGGGGACATGGAAGTGGCGAAGAGACCTCGAACGGTTGCAGAGATTAACCCTTTACCCCTTTGGCCCGGAGCCACTCGAATCTATATGTATCTATGTGTATATTCGTAATCGGCCGAACATCGTGACCTCTCGTGCTTATCTGCTATAATGCCTCGATGTTACGACTATTATTTTTGGGATCCCGAATATTCCTCTTTCGCGCTTACCAACTCGAGAAAAATATATGGTGAAAGAATTAATTTGCTATGGAATGATTTTTTTTTTTTTTTTTAAGCGACACGTCATATATTGCGAACTTTTTGCATTTCTGTTCACGTCTTACGCCGTTATACGCCTCGATGTCGCTCGCCCCATCCCACAATGCAGCGTGACGTGCATATCATTTACTTTACTCCCCTAACCCCACTATCTCGCTGTACTGGTCTATCTCACCCTGTGACCCTTTAATTCCGCATTCCGCACGACACTTATTCACGTACGTGTGTATAGACGCCACCCACACGGTGCTCAACTTAATTGCACTCTCCCTATGTCATTGACGGTGAATCGATCACGCGAGGAAAGGTGGAATACGCGTGTGTGGCATCAACCATTCGAAATTGGCACATGCACGACATTTAGGTACTCGTGCTGTACACTCAATTTCATTTTTTTTTTTTTGTATATTTCGAGTTAATGTTATCGTGACTATTGGCCATCGAGTGATATTGAACAATTATTTGACGTTCGAAATTCTAATCAGAGAAAAATGATTTCGTTTAATGAGGTTAATGATGCCAATTAATGAAACTGAAGGATTAATCGAGAATATCTCGAAGGAATTGGTTGTGCGCATTGCGGGCATATCATGAAATCGAATTTGTCTGCGGGATTTCCCCGGAGATTCACAGCTTGTAGGGGGATTCTTAGTATTCTCCTTGTGCGCCGTATTGACGATGAAAATAATAGGGACGAGTGGTGTCGGATGAGTAAAGTATTCCGGCGAAGGAGTTCCGGTACGCAGGAATCGTCGTTACTCGCGGGGAGGTTAAGATAGTTAATTTGCTTCATGCTGACAACACCGGAATCATTTTTTATCGACTTGCGGCAACAGCTCGACCGTTTCATACCAACCGATGATAAGAATAAATTCAACATTATCTACTTTTATAATTTTCTCACTTTCCGAAGAGCAAATTTATTTTAATTTTCAAATCAAAGCGCGACAACTCAGCCAAATTATCGCTGCTAATCTTTTTTCCATCTAACTTCGTAATTTCGACATCGCGTCATTCAAATTTCCCGCCGAAGCAGCGTCGCCACTGGCGTTCGGGTATAATCGTGAAACTCCACGAAAAACCGGGGTCTACGGAGCTCGTAGCAGGGAGCCCCGCCCTGCCTGCCGCCCGCCAGCCGTCATCGTCGTCGAGAGACAAGCAAACTCTCCGCTTCGTCGTCGTGATAGCGAGAGTATCGTACAAGAACCGATTTAGAGGTAAACGCACAAGAATCGAGAAGCGATAGAGAGGGGGTCTGTGAGCTCCGTAAAGAGTTTTTAAAAAATAAAGAAATAAACAATCGTGTGAAACGACAACTCCACAGTGCTTCGTTTATTCGTGTTCTCCATTAATCTGCAGTAAATATACAAAAAAAAGAAGGAAAGCGACGAATTCGAGTCGACATAATTGCGAGGGTTGAGGAGTAATCGTCGAGAAAAAAGTTACTAAAATCTAAAGTTTGCGGCGGGGGTGAAGAGCACGGAGTGCTTTTCTTTTTATTATTATCAAGCGATCTTTCTTTTAATCTCGTGTTCTCTCTCTCTCTTCCCCCTCTCCGCGCGCTTCACGCCGGTACTTCTTCAACTCTCGTGGGATTTTTTTTTAGTTATACAAATTCGTGTTTGAACATCGGCCGTTAATAAGACGAGTATCGTGACATACGCGAGTGAAACTCTATGAGATACAGGACTACGCGACAAAATTCATAAAATACACAGTGTAAAGTACAAATTTATAATCGTTGTAAAGTTTGTACGTTAGTGCGCGATTTCGCTACGCTACTGCTGCTGCTGCTGCCCGCTGCTGCTCGATGTGAAACACACTCCGGTCCGATCGCGAGACTAGTGCTGCTGTCAGTTTGTAGACGACGCCTTCGAGTGTGAATTAAAAAAACATAATCTTTCTTGTGACAAAATATTAATAATAATAATAATAATAGTATAGAGAGGATATAAAAGTTGAATATTTGTGTGCTTATCGAACGCGTGTGAAGACGATAATTATAACGAGAAAAATCCCGAAAGAAGAGGAAAGAAAAATATATATACATATATATTATATATATATATATTTCTTTTTTTTCCCCACTTGCGATACAAGTGCTGCTTGGAACGTGGAGCGGCGAGTTCTCGCCAGGAGGATCCAAACGAGAAACAGCTCCGTTCGGGAGCATCAGGTAAGGAATTCACAACGGAAAAATACCAGCTACGGAAAAACTTGATCCCATGTATACCTCATTTATCCTGAATTTACATGATTTTTTTAATAATCTTCGAAGCGATTGACCTTGAAATGCAAAACAATAAAAACCATACGAATATTTTTGTTCGACCGTCGATTTTTTTTTTTTTTCCTTCGCGATAGTTTTTTTTTTCCTCGGGCTAATGGCGAACGAGAAACTGCCAATATGGCGGCCTAGAGAAGCTTTTGAGAGTTACGGAATTGAATTGAAGAAAAACTGCTGTCGAATATCTAGCGAACGAGCTCCTTGGCGACCAATTTCTCTTGCACGGGTGCTATCGATTACAACGAACTCGATGACTCGTTCTCACTCCATTTTCTGTTTGACTGACTCTCTCTCTCGCTCTTTCTCTATCCCCTCTCCCCTTCCCTACACACGCATACACACCCTGGGAATATTTCCTTCGTTCGCACTCCCGTGACGACGGTAAATTCAATCGTAAGAGAATTATTATTTGCGTGAGAAATAATATTTTCGCGAAAAAACTTGCCTCGATCTGTTTATTTGCGGTCAAACATTGTTGCAACGAGCCCCGTTATTGTTTGACGATCGTATCTCAGTACAGACGATGTTTTTTTCGTATCAATGATACGATAGTCGAATAAACAATCTTCGATATCTCGAAAATCTCGTCTCGAGGGCATTTTTTTTGGCATTCGACTTTTTCGACCAATGGAAAGCTCGGAATGGACGAAATAAATTTGAAGGGCAAAAAAACGCGTAATAACGGTTTTTACAGCATCGGGACTCCGTCGCGATTAATAATTATTTTTTTTATCATCATCCGAATATAATTACTCGATCGCTCGATCTTTTGTATGCGTTATCCTTACGTGTTCGGCGTCTCGTTTTTTTTTCTTTTGCGGGTAGCTGAGTCAGACAGGAAAAACGATAAAAAAAAAAAGAAACGACTACTAGTTTTTGGTCTGCGGTATCGTCGCCTCGAAAGCCGATTGCTGCGTCTTCCGGTGACGATATATTGGCTCGGAGAGAGAGGACGAGATTCCCCGCCATAAATCGAGCTCTCGAAACATAATATGCATTTTACGAGTGTATGTGTGCGTATGCGCGACTGTGCGCGATGTGTGTGAAGTACGCGCAATGAGCCCGCAATTCTCCTCTTCGAAAGCACGCGACAAAGAATGCAGGTCAGCATCGTGTACTTTGGGGCCACACACGCGCGTGTACCATTTGCTCTGTGTCTGACGGGGAGGTGCGTAAACTCTCGGATAGTACGAAGAAGAAGTACGTGACGCCGTTGAGTAACGTAATCTCGAGGTTGTCGCGATCTTTCATTGGACAGTCAATTGAACGCGATGTTCCGCAGCTGTCTTAAGCAGGAGAGCGGTACAGTCCGCACGAACGTAAATTAACATTAGCAAATTTTAACGAAACATACGGTTCATCGACCCGCCTAACCTAAAAAAAAAAAAAAAAATAAAAAAAAAAAAAAATACATCGCGATTTCTCCGATAGTTCGATAATCGCGAACTTTAGGAACACTTTTTTATGCCTTAAAATACAACCCCTTCCGATATTCCGGAATAAAAAACACATCTCCGATAATTCGTAGATTATCGTATGAGGAAAAAAAAAACGCGAGACATGAATATCGAAACACCGATGCAGTTTGTAATTCGTGGAAAAAAAGACTACAACTGCAATACGAGGTTATTTAAGGCGACTGTACCGCCTGACGTCTTGATAGGTTTTAATTGCCGTCGTGTTTAATAATACACGATTCGTAACTAAGAAAATGTCGTCTGGTGAGTTTTATACTCCGCTGAAGGAAGTTACAAAATATTATGCGGTGTTAAACATTTTTTTTTTTTTTCATTTTCTTGCTACTGGAGGATATATATCGCGCATTATCGCGTTGAGACCTCGAGAAGCCACTTATCCGGCGCGTCCATTGAGTGCAAACGCCTAGTACCTCTTTCTTTCTCTCTCTCCCTCTTTCTCTCTCTCTCTCTCTCCCTCAAGTTCTCTCGCTCTCTCGTAAGCGAGAGAGTTTTAAAAATATCCTCGCAACGGTTTTAGAACGTAAGCCCCGTCGTTCGCTTTTGGAAGCGTTATTAAACACGAGGCTGCGCGATGAAACGCTTCTCTCCCCTTCGGTTTCTCCGGCGTTTTGCTTCGTTACTATTTCCTGTGTTGCTTTCCTGCGGACACGTCTGTCGTTCGGCACCTGCCGCCGTTGCCGAGGACTCTCTTCGACGAGAGAAAGAAAAAAAAAAAGAAAAAAAAATAAGGGAAATAACAACTTTCCCTTAATTCGTAACATCGAAGGAAAATTCAATTTCCACCGCTCGTCGTAAAAACATCTTTTTCTTCGTTTATAAGTAAAAAAAAACAAAAAAAATCGCGAATCCGAGATTTTCATCATTTTTAGGTTATTTTTCAACTTATTCACGAAGATTCCATGCGAAAGCATCGTCACTAGATTTCCGTGAGTTTCTCGCGAAACGATGTTTCGTGAGTAACACGAAGATTCCGAGACAAAAAGATCGCGACATCTTAACCTAACTTTTTTTTTTTTTTTTTTTTTTACAAGCATTTTTTTTACAGGGCTTGTTACCCTTCGAGAAGTAAAGTCCTTTCTCTCGTGCCGTCAAGATGCTCGTTCCTAAGTAGCGTTTCGCTCGTATTCTTTTTTACTTTTTTCTCTCATTCTCTCGTCGTACTTCCAGCCGGCAGGAAACACCCGGCAGCAATGCCGGAGCCGCGGAGCAAACGGGTGGGGTGGGGGAACGGGGACTGACGTACCAACGTATAAGCTTGAGAAAGAGAGAGAAAAAAGAGTCGAGGAGAATTTTGTGCGGAATGGTTAGTAGGGCGCACCAGTTAACCGCAGAAGTAGGGTCAACGTATTCGCATTGGATAATATCGTGACGCGAATCGTTCCTCCGAGTTCCGGTTAAGCTACGAGAGAGGGAGAGAGAAAAAACATCGTCGTGACGTTCTTTTCTGCTTAGGATATTGCTCTTTTTTTTTTTCTTGTTTTATCTTTTTTTTTTTTTTTTTTTTTTTTTCATCCCCCGACTAAACCCTCCGACGTCTTCTTATTCTTCGTCTTCTACTTCAGGAAGTCAAAGCAGAAACTCCGCAGTACCCCTTAACTCTCTCTTTTTTCTCTCTTCTTTACTCCCCGCGCGACTACCTCGTTAACCCCGAAATCCAAATAACCACCCGCTTACGTAGTCCCAAGTAGTCGAGCCGCTGACGTCATTGTAATTTTGTAAAAATAGTTTATTCGAATCTCGTAACGCCGTGAATTTCGCAACAATCCATCCATATCCGAGAATGTTATATAGATTTTTAATTGATAATTACATTTTCTTGGGATTGAAAATCGTCGACGAGTCTCGTGCGTCGTATTGCATAATTTATGTTTGTCACGAACGACATATATCGTATCGTATATCGCCGACGTTATAAGTCGTTGGTAAACCTGCAAAATAAAACTTCGACGATTATTTTGTTTTTTTTTATAAAAAAAAAAAAAAATAATACGTGATGTGTACTCGAACCCGCGATGGCCTGCGAAAGCTATATATATGACGAAAAAACATCGATAAAAAAAATCCATAAAAAAGAAAATTAGCAATTATAAAGTTACTTTTGTAATTAAAGATTCACTTTGCAACAAAATCGATAAAAAATTATATAAATACATATTTAATCGATCGTTGTCATCGATTTTGTTGCAAAGTGCACTTTATTGAAAAACCTAATTTCATAATTTCTAATTCTTCCGTTCCTTAAATATTATATATGTCGTATTTCGTAATATTTTCGTAATTTTTTTTTTTTTTTTTATTAAAATTGTCGTTCGTAAAGAATAAACAGAATAAATGATATTTCTTCGATGGCAAACAAATTCGTGAAATGCGACAGAGTCGAGGAAAAGATATCGAGATTCTTGGTGCATTCAGGTTTTCCTCTGACGTCACATGCCGCGCTACTGACGTCACTCGTACCTGGCGTCTCGCTCTCGCGCTCTCCGTGACACGAGTCTGTCCTGAAATCGCGTGGCCTCGGGTACGAGTTTGAGAAGAAACAGGCAGCAGGGATTTGCCATTTGGTTTTTCTAGATACAACGTATATACTGTTATGTACTACAAACGCTATATACCACACGTATATATATATATATATATACGTATATATATAGCGTCGAGAGAACGCACAGGCCATGGGGGTGGAGGTGTGTCGGTATCAGATATTTGGGACGACGTATCGATCTCTCGTGCTTTTCCATCTCGCAGTTCTCTCCTCTCAGGCGAGAAGCGTTTTGCCGTAGTATACGCCACGTTCATCGTAATATTACTAAGTTTTTCGAAGTATTAACACCTTATCTCGCGCAATCGAAAAAATGGTCATCGCGATTCATCGGACGATGTATTTCTCATCGCAAAAATCTTTTTCTCAACTATAACCTCAAATTTATGTCATCATTATTTTTTTTTCGCCCGAAAAATGCGAGAAAAAAAATAAATTGCGTAATCGTCGTTTCCGGTATATCCGCGTAAAAAAAAAATTTCTTTACGAAAAAAAAAATTAATTTTAGCCAATTTTCGATTTTTTTCCACGCAAACTTAATAAGGAGCAATATGTTCGGGAAAAAAATAAAAAATACGTTACTAAAGTTTTGTCTGCACGCGAGCCAAAGAGGAGCGACGTTCTACCTCGTTGAGTCCGGGTGTCAGGTGCATCTGTTCGTCCGACCTGTGGCTCGTTGAATCCTCGTGCGGCAGACCCTCGATATCCAACGGTCGTTCTCGACAGGTTTCGACTTTTGTTGCGCAACTCATTCTTCTTATCGCGTCTGACTCTGTAGAACGATAGAAGGGATGAAATAATAATAATAAAAAAAACGCCTAGAAACAATCGAAAAAAAAAAGAAAAAAAAAAAAAATTCATTGTTTGTCGACGGAGAGCAAAAGTTGGCAACCCCGTCGAAATCCTAGTGAGTTTCATGGATAAAAGTAGATGGAGCATACGTGCGCCGCTGAAGGAGGAGGAGTTGGGTGGCGATGGGCGCATAGATGGAGGAGGAAGGGTGGGAGGGAGAGGGATGTTTCAGAGGGCTTGGTACGTCGACCCGATGCTCATCTGTTGCTTCGAGAATCGTTTTTTCACGGAAAACGACGAAAAACTCTTTTTTTTTCCCAATCATCCCCTATTTTTTTCTCCACTTTCGGATTTTTTCGGCGTTAATTTACGATTCAACAGCGGTTAAGGGATGCAGCGAAGGTGTCGGGGCGTAAAAAAAAAAAAAAAAAGAAAAAAAAATAGTCGAGAGAAAGAAGAGAGGGTAGTTGAAGCGTTCAACGACCCGTAATGTAAGAGGTACCGACTGGACTGGGTGGAGAGTACTCATGTGTTTTCCACCATCGTCAGAGCGAAAGATCTCGAGCGTGAGAGCAAAAGCAACGAGGCAGGTATAGAGAGACGAGAAGCGTCCGAGCGAATCAAGCTGCTGCGGGGCTCGATATTTCAAGCTCTCTGCTCTACTGCTCAATAGTAGGGGAAGTTTCGACGGCGTACCAGTTATTGGCACATTTCGCGAAAGCCTATTTATTGGACAATCTTTGCTTTTCATGCCGCGTAGGAATTTTCTATCCGGAACTATCGTCGTACATAAATCCAAAGGCATTCACATCGACATGCATCGATTCAATATCCGGTAGAGACTCTCGCGTGCAAGCGAATTCCGTGCATAACTCCGTTCGTGCTTTGTGTGGATATGCACATTGGCGTTGGACATCACTCAATCACGCGCCAAGCATTGTTCATGGCGCATAGATTAATCGCTCGCTTTGATCTGTGTTTAACATGATTTCGGAACGACTCTCTGATTAATCGCGAGATTGTTAACCCGTTTTCGGGTTTTGGATGAAATTTAACCGAAAATTAAGCGTTGTAAGGGGATTTTTCGCGATCTTTTGTAGTGCCATTGATAACAAAACTTTTTAATCGATTTATTTTTCGCTGTTGGGTTCTTATTTTTATTTTTTTTTAATTAAAATTAAAGGAGTAGAGTTTTTTTTTTACGAATTTTTCGCCTCCTTATGGAGTTCGGTTAATGTAATGGAGATTTTTATCGAAGTTTAGCGGTATGCGTAATGCTATGCGAATTCTCCGAAAAAATGAAGTATATGTGAGAATATATGAACGATTCATCTTTATATGAAATGGCAAACAGTTCTGTGTCTCGTAAATACGTAATTTAGACGGGAAACATAGTTCTGTCGATTTCAAAACGGTGAAACTGAACCATTTTTATCGTAAACGAATCTTCGCGAAAGAAAATCACTTTCATTAATTTCGGAAAAAAAAAAAAAAAAAATCGGAGTTTTGTTACATTCGCGAATAAAGTAGATATGAATATACATCGAAATCGCGTATATAAAAAAAAAAAAAAAATGTCTGTTCTCTATTCGATCAAAAATGACTATCATATACTCTATCATACAGTTCTAAGGAACATACAGTCTCAGGAAGACTTCCGTTGCAATTTTCTTCTAAATCAATATACATCGTGACAACCAGAAAATCCATAAAAATATTTTTCCACATTTGCACTTTATTCTTTCGAAAATGCCGTAAAACAAACCAAAACCAAAAAATCATTTTTTTTAAATCCAAAAATATAAAAAAAATCGTCCATATTTAAAAAAAAAAATTTCTAATTTTTCTCACTCCAAAAATCGCGTACTTTTCAAAACCCCCAAAAAAAAAAAAAAAAAAAAAAAATGAAACATCTGAATGGAATTTAATCTAATAGTACCACCTTAACGAGGCCATTATATGCTCCAAAAGCCTAACGAAAATTTCTTGTCATGCCAACGACTGTGTGCCATTCTCCTTCGCAAGGGCAGAGTTTCACGGAACAGGCTGCGTTAAGTTCGAAGCGTCTGAGTGTGCGCCTTCATATACACGGTGGCCGCTAACTAATCGAAGCGTGTATGGGCTGCTAGTTTGCGTGAAGCTTTCCTCCCCTCATCCCCCATAGAATATTTCGAGAGGGTGGGAGAGAATAAGCTACATCGCTCCGGTGAAGGTTTTCCTGCGCGAGCGCGCGAAATAGCGGGTAGGAAAGGAAGAAAAAAAAAAAAAAGAGAAAAAAAAAAAAAAAAAAGGGAACTTGGGATGCCTTAGAGGGGTTGTAGAAGGGTGCGCTAGGATCGGCAACAGCAACCTGTCACACGTTTCGACAATGGCGTCGGCGGCGCCGCGACGCCGGTCTACTTCGGGGGCAGACCGACGGGCGTCGCGGTGGCGCCACTGGCGCCCTCCTCCCCTTCTCCTCCCTTCGCCGCCCCTCTCTTCCTCTTCATTTTCTCAGCTATATTCCGCGCCGGCGAACCAACCCCCGACACACGGTTCGCGTGCGCCTCTACCACCACCAATCCGTTTTCCAATCTTCCTTTCTCTCACTCTCTCTCTCACCCTCGTCGTCCATCGCTCTATCCAACATCGATGCCTGCCTCGGCGCGGAGAGAAAGAGAGAGATAGTCTACTCTCTCTCCTCCACTTGACACTGTTCCCTGGGTGTGGTCTGTCCGAGAGCCTAGTAGAGGATACCTCGTCGACGTAGACGTCGTCTCCCAGATAAAAAGCCCACGCGTCGAACAAACGAAACGGTCTTCGCAACTTACGATGCGAATAGAAAAAAAAATAATAAAAATAAAAGAAAACTCCGTCGTGTTCCTTTCAATCGTATAGATAGTTATTAATTTATTTCATTTTTCAATTTATTACCAACGAATCTTCGAAAAGTATATACGAAGATAACGTCCTGTGTACGAATCGATTTTTTTTTTTTTTTCGAGAGTTTCGTGCTTTTCTGTGATAAGGAGTAGAAAAGTTAATATGACGCGTTTGTGAAGATTTTTGAAGATTTATTTTCAACGAAGAGAACAAATTTTCTCGTGTTTCGTGAGGATTGTTGCCGCGATGTATTGAAAGTGAAAAAAACGATAATATATGCGTATTAATAAATAAAGAAAAATTGTAAACAGAAGGAATTTAAATACCGGAAAAAGTGAGGTGCAAAGTTGGAAACGAAGCTTTTTTCTTCGTCTTTCGAGTTGTTTCGCGACTGAAAGTCGCTGTCTAGAAGACCCGGCTGCCCCCAGCGGGTAGTGCGGAAGAGGTGGCTGATAATTCTGGGTAATTCAGCGTCACGAGGACATGCCGGCGAGCGCTCGATGATGTCGTGACAGCGGGACTAGGGAAAGCACGGGAGTAAGTTAACTTCCCTTCTTATCTAATTCGCGGACCCGCAGTTTCCCTTTTTCCGATCGTTTACCGCGCAGAAATCGCTCCGAACATAGATAATCAATGGAAACGAAGAGTTACGATCGCGAAGTTTGCGCTATAAATTCTTTCGATTCAGGAAGCTTGCAAATTTTAGAATGATTTATTCCCGGGGGGGCGCGCGCATGCGCACTGATACACCCGGCTGCCTCGCCGGGAATGCCGAGCGCTCCCTCTGCCCCGAGCTTTCGCTCGCTTCCGCGTACATTTTGTTAGGAGAGATACGAGATTTCGTCGAAATTTCGATGATTCTTCGGAAGATCGAAGGAACTTTTATTCTACAAGAAAAAAATCATTGGAAATTTTTTTTTTTTTTTTTTTAAATTTTTTTGGAATATCGCGATTTTCTTGATTTTTCGATATCGAGAGGAGGAAAGGAGGAAAATGAAACAACAGGTATCTTTACGTCGATTTTCGGTGCCTATCGTTCCTTTACCTTTCGCAATCGATTTCGGAGCAAAAGAATTCCTTATAATTATTATTATACTCCGTTTATCGTAACGAATTTTTTTTCGTCGATAAAAATCAAAAAAGCTTTATGACGAAAAAATAATCGATATGTATGTTAATTTTTGTAATTTTTTATATTTCCAGAGGTGGCAACGATCGCGTTAGAAGGTGCGGACGCTGGCGCGTGGGGCGGGAAGCTCGGTAGACGTCTGAGACTTGTAGAGAAGAATAAAAGAAGGAAAGAAGTGTCCGAGTCGTCGATTGGACGCGAAGGAAAAAATTGGATTTACAATAGATCGCGTCTCGTCGAGGAAAGACGAGTCGTCGGTGGAGCGTTTGGAAAAAAACGAAAATTTCCGAAGTACAAGAATAATAAAGTTTGTAACGACGGAGCGAAGAAAAGGGGAAGTACGCCGGCGTGACGACGACGGATACGACGAGGGACCAGCGGGGAGCGTAAAAAATTCCTCTTTTTAAGTCAAATCGCTAATCGCTGCTCCGATTTCTTTTTTTTTTCCGTCGATATACAACCCGAAGGGTTCCACGAGGATTCTTCCGCGAGAATCCGAGGAGTATAAAGGAGAAACGAAGTCGGCGAAGTCGGCGTTAAGAAAGTCGAGACACTCGATTGATCATCATGAATGAACTCGAGAGCCTTCGTCAGGAGGCGGAAACTCTCAAAAATGCCATCCGGGTGAGTTTTGCGATATCGGAAAGCAATTTATTAGCGAAATTATCGAAAATCCACGAAGATGAGAGGCAAAAAACGCTATAATTCCCTTCCGAGTCGCAATAATGATATATACATTATAAATTACTTATACATTACTTATATCGATAGAATAATACATAAATTATATTAATTTAAGATGAGATGCAACGAGAGCTTAACTCACCCCGTCGTCAAGTGACTTCTTCAATATATATTCGAAGATTGAGAGCCGCGGTAGCGTCTCGACGCCAAGTTGTTGTACGCAGCAAAGATATCGTTTCCGATACATTTCACAAATACCTATTTTTTTCCTCGCGCCGGAAACTTGAGCATCGCGAACTTTTTTTTTACCTTTTTTTTTCATTTCCGTTCTCGTAATTCCATGTATCGGCATTTGTGATTCTATGGCTATATTTTCTGTTTGTTTTTTTTTTTTTTTTTTTTCTTTTATTGAAAATACGTTTTCAACGTTTCTATCGAAACGGGAGATTTAAGGGCACAAGCAACAGTTGCATAGACGAAGAAAGCCGTACGGCGTATATAGATCAACGGCTCGAAGTCATCCCGACATTGTTTCGAAAAGATAAAAGTGTACGACGCGCATGAGAACGCGAGAGAGGCGAGGAAACGTGTGAATCCGCATAGAGAGAGAGAGTGAACGAGAATCGTACGTGTATATCACTTGGCGCGAAGTGCACTTGGCACTAACCTCTACCAATCTCTATTCATCGCTCGAACGGTCGACCACCCGCACCTCGTTTCAGTCTTTTATCTGAATTCCCGAATACTTTATTCGCCGAAAATATGTTTAGTTATTGAAAAAAAAGAAGAAAAAAAAAGTGATATATCCGATCGCTTCTGCGCGAGAAACGAGTATAAGTCTCGTGCCGTAAAATTCATTAATCTCTGGTCATCCGGCATAACGATAGGAATTTTCTGCGAAAGAAAAAAAAAAAAAAACAAAAAAATTTAATTAGAGAGAATTTCGTCAGTAAAAAAGTTATACTTACGAACGATAATGAATTCGGTATAATTTCATCTTCGAGTTCTCGTTAACTACGGTACTTTCTATGGAGGAAAAGGAAAATTGTCGCATTTGCTAAAATTTCGCCGCTAATGAGAGAAATTTATTGAAATTTCGGAGAAGGCAATAGTTTCAGCCGCAATTTATCATAAGCCAAAGCAACTCATGGGAATTTTTTTGGAGATAAAAAAACAATTGCCGTGTCGGATCACAATTTCGTTTATACAACAAAAACAAAAAAAAAAGCAATAGAATCGAATTTCGTCAGAATTTCGTAAAAAAAAAAAAATCTACCAATGACAAAGACTTCGTGATAATTTCATTTTCGAATTCTCGTCAACAACGGCATTTTCTAAGGGATAAAAAAAATTGCCGCACAGTCTAAAATTTTGATGAAAAAAAAAAAAAAATTAATTATTAAAATTACGGCAAATGCCTTCAAACAGTTTAAATCACAATTTCTCGCATCCTAAGATCCCTATAGAGCTTTTTTTTGGATAAAAACAATTATCGTATCAAAATGAAAATTTTGCTTACGCTAAAACCGAAAATAATTCGTATCTATAAATAAAATAAGGGATTGTTACAGTTAAATTCCATAGAACGGATAAGGGCTTTTATGGTGTCAGTGTCTCGGCAGTGGTGACGGTGCTGCTGCTTGTAACAGTAGTGGTGGTAGTAGGGCGCGGCATAACCGTCGCTTCCATGATCAATACGCCGCACCATCCCTCTCTTCATCCCTCGCGTTTTCCTCGCTCTCTATCGCGCGCTCCGGCGATTTCTCTCGGACGTTTGCGCGCGCGTGTAACTCTACTACACCACGTTTACTACATACACATTACTCTCCCGTAGCGTCTAATACAACTATATCGCCGAAGAGAAGCGAAAGAAAAAAAAAAAAAAAAAAAAAAAAAAAACGCTGCTACACCTTTTTTTTTTTTTTCACGATCTTTATTCCTCAATGTAGCGGATATTTTTATTTATTTGTCGTTGCAGGATGCGAGGAAAGTGGCGTGCGACACGAGCCTCGTACAGGCGACGTCCGGCATGGAACCCATCGGCCGAATACAGATGCGAACGAGACGCACCCTTCGCGGTCATTTGGCCAAAATCTACGCTATGCATTGGGGCAGTGACTCCAGGTATAAAAACCCAATCCGACAATGTTACATCATTCGGAAGGATCCCTCATTGCCAAAAATTCGTTTATTCGGGAATAATAATTAAAACAGCATCGGCAAATTAATTATACCGCGAAAATAGATTCGACGCTGGAAATACGTGTTTCATTGCTGATTAACCCCTTCATTGGCATTGACGCGCGGGGTACTGCGCCGGTACAATATTGGTAGCGACGTGTCCGCGGCACCCGCGGGGTTAACGTCGTTTAATCGTAACGGGACAATCGGTATGCAAAATAAATGATATTCGAAGCTTCCAAACGGCTATCGTCACCCTATAAATCGATGGAACGAATGCTATTGGGATAAAAAAAGAAGAAATTTGCCGCTGAATGTCTCGCAAAAAAAAAAAAATCGCGGAAAAATTACTTTTATCGATACATCGAAATTTGAGACCAAAAATCGATTTTTTTTTTTCAAATTTATTACCGAATGCTGTTTTTAATATTATTAATCTGATATTTAATTTTCCGCAACGAGCGACTTTCCTGGGGTAACGTTTTTTTTCGCATTAATCGCATTATTGTTTTGCCGATAATTTCGCCGATCGCTTAGCAATGTGAAAAAAAAAAAAAAAGAAATGCTGGAAATATCGTTACCTCGTCGAGAAAACTTTCGTCGATAAATAACGGTAATACGGAAAATACGGATACATAATAATGCGCGAATGTTATTACGTTGTTTGTCAGTAGGAACTTAGTGTCAGCGTCGCAGGACGGTAAACTGATAGTGTGGGACAGTTATACCACGAACAAGGTACACGCTATACCATTGCGCTCCTCGTGGGTAATGACCTGTGCATACGCCCCATCCGGTAGTTACGTAGCGTGCGGTGGATTGGACAATATATGTTCGATCTATAGCCTGAAGACGAGGGAGGGCAACGTTCGCGTAAGCCGAGAACTTCCCGGTCACACCGGATATTTGTCCTGTTGTCGTTTCCTCGATGACAACCAAATCGTCACCAGTTCCGGGGATATGTCTTGGTAATTAAAAAAAGCGAAAAAAAAAGAGATATAAATATAAAAAATATGAAAACTCCAATATTTTTCCGCAATTTTCTCGATCTTTTTTTTTTTTTCGGAAAATAATTTTTTTTTATTAGTTATTAGTAAAAATGAAGAGATGTTAAATGAAAACGAGATATATATATAAAAAATATAAAAACGCCAATATTTTTCCGCAGTTTTCTCGATCTTTTTTTTTTTCGGAAAATATTTTTTTTTTATTAGTTATTAGTAAAAATGAAGAGATGTTGAAAAAAAAAGAGATGTATATATAAAAAATATGAAAACTCCAATATTTTTCCGCAATTTTCTCGATCTTTTTTTTTTTTCGGAAAATCATTTTTTTTTTATTAGTTATTAGTAAAAATGAAGAGATGTTGAAAAAAAAGAGATATATATATATAAAATATGAAAACTCCAATATTTTTCCACAATTTTCTCGATCATTTTTTCCGAAATATAAGAAATTTTTATTAGTTAATAGCAAAAATGAAGAGATGTTAAAAAAAAGAGATATATATATAAAAATATGAAAACTCCAATATTTTTCCGCAATTTTCTCGATCTTTTGATTTTTTTCTTTTTTTTTTTTCAAAAAATAAGAAATTTTTTATTGGTTATTATTAAAAATCAAGAGATCCTAAAAAAAAAAATGCTTTATCAACAGCGCTCTGTGGGACATCGAGACTGGTCAACAGTGCACCTCGTTCATCGGGCACACCGGCGATGTAATGTCCCTATCACTCGCACCGGACATGCGTACATTCGTATCCGGTGCTTGCGACGCGAGCGCAAAACTATGGGACATACGCGAGGGTTCCTGCAAGCAAACTTTCCCCGGTCACGAGAGTGACATTAACGCCGTTACGGTAACAATCAATTTTCTTTTATTTCACTTCTTTTTTTTTTTATATGCTTCTCATCACATTTCAATAATCATCATTTTTTTTTTTTTTATGCCGAACGCAGTTCTTCCCGAACGGATACGCATTCGCGACGGGTTCGGACGACGCGACTTGCAGACTCTTCGACATAAGAGCGGATCAGGAACTCGCGATGTATAGTCACGACAACATAATATGCGGCATAACAAGCGTCGCATTCAGCAAGAGCGGTAGACTATTGCTCGCTGGTTACGACGACTTCAACTGCAACGTATGGGACTCGATGAAGAGCGAACGCGCCGGTGAGTTTCCTTCAATAATGAAAAAGAAACGAAAAAAAAAAAAAAAAAAAACCATTAATTACTGATTATCACCCAACGAAATTCAACGATAGAGAAGTGATAATTGACGATTTTGTCCTTTTCTGCCGTTCACCAAAATCTTTTTTTTATTCCAATTTTTCAAAATCATCATAGCTAAGAATCGAATGTCTAAAAACAATGTATTTCACAGTCGGAAAGGAAAAATTATCGAGTCGCGTGTAAAAAAAAAAAAAATGAAAAAAAAATTTATCAATGATTACGGAAGACGAAATCTCCGCGTAAAGGAAAATTGACGCATTTCCGGAACTATCGGGAAAAAAAAACTGTTTATTTTTTTTATTTTTTTTTTTGAGGATATTAAAGCGAATGATATTGAAAAAAATCGGTTCTGCGATCGTTACAGGTATCCTGGCGGGTCACGATAACCGAGTGTCATGCCTCGGCGTAACGGAGGACGGTATGGCGGTAGCGACAGGCTCCTGGGACTCGTTCCTACGCATCTGGAACTAACTTGGGCTCGCAATCGGTCCACGTAATTCCAAAGGGCTCCTCCAAAGAACCAATTATCGCAGCGTCTCGAGTTCGTCATACAGAATACGTATAAAGTATAAGAATCTTAAAAAAACGATAAGCACGAGAACGACGGGGGTGATAAACGATGCGTCAAACGTTAACGGTGATAATACGGTTATTGGGAGTGCGTTAACGAGATCGAGAGACGCGTATAGCGTCGAAAATAGTTCGACGTCAACGACACCGGATATAATAATGTACGATCACGAAGGATATTCTAGCAGTCTTGAGATAACGAGCTGTTGCAGTTACGACTGTTGCGACGACGTTGCAAAGATCGATCGCAATGATAAAACAATGATAAATATCAACGACAGAAGGAACATCATAACCGCCACTGACGATAACGAGAAAGACGATAATGATGATGACGATGACGAGGACGATTGTGAGGATCAACGGGATTCCTCTTTCAACGATAATATTCTATTGGATTCCGGTGTTAAAGGTGTCAAACGCGGAGGAGTCGGTGGTGGTCGATACTCTGCTGCGATAATGCGTCGTAATATCCTCGTCGACGTGACCTGGCGACGGGGAAAAGTCGGCGACAGGGTCAATCGCGAGTACCAACGTTTCTGATCGCGAATATGAAATATAAAAACCCAAAAACACACACATTACATACATTACACAAAAAAAAACACGATAAAGAAAAAGCTGTCGAACAAAAGTTTGATTTCATCGAAGAGGAATTACAAATAATACGCGAAAAAAAAAAATTAAAAAATAAATTAAAATAAATAAAGAAAACGCACTTCTCTTCCCCGTGCAAAATCTTATCTGTGTTCATACGATTGAGCGAAACATTTTTTTTTTTTTTTTTTTGGTTTTCGTTTTGTTTTTTTTTTTTTTTTTTTTTTTTTTTTTTCGATTAAATAGCGCAAAGTGAGAGAAAAATGAAAAAATCGTTTAAAAGATTTTGCACAACGCGCGTTTCACGCACACGAAAAAAAAAATAAACACGAACACAACATACACGTACAACATGCATTGAAAAGCCATATATACATAAAATATCTATAAATAAATGATAATATTAACGATAAAAAAAAAGAAAAGAAAAAAGAACAGAGCGTAACAACGGGACGGAGAGATTGATGCGAAGACCGAGCAACGCGCACATTAAAAAAAAAAAAAAAACGGAAGGAAGAGATTGAAGGATCGTAAGCATTTGTTTTTCTTGCGTCGTCAGCGTTTATTATTTAGTCCCCGTCGTGATTAATCGTTGAAGAAAATGATTAAAAAAACACAAAAAAAAAGCCACATATTTATTTTGTATAGTACACCGTCGCTTTGGTTATCATTGTCTGATCCAAAAGAGATAATAAGTTACTTCCGAACTTCCGTGAACGAAATAAGAAACGAAAAAAAGTAAAAGAAAAAAAGTTGATTTTCACCCTTATTATTCCCCCCGTTTTTGACACAGCGATACACACGATTACACACACTTCTCACCACTTTTTGTCGACTAGGTGTTTAAAAAACAAAAAAAAAAAAACTGTGTATGCATTTAAACAAGAAAAAAAAAAAAAATTGTAATAATATTAATGATAACGATGATTGTAATTTATAATTATTACTATTTAAATATGTAAGTATTAAAAAAAAAAAAAATGAAAAAAAGCAAAAAAAAAAAAAAAACACGGATGTGTGAACGGTGTCGTGAGAGAATTTTCGGTCGGTCTGTCGGAGAGAGTAAGAGATAGCGAGAGAAGGATTAGATATATATAATAACAACACCGAAGGGGAAAGAAAAAAAAAAAAAAAAAAAAAAAACCGAAATAAAACGCCCATTCCTCCGCCACCCCTTTCGTCGATAAAAGGCAAAGATCCTTCTTCAGTGGAAGTTTTTCCCGACCCAACATGCAATGACTAATTAAAAAAAAAAATAAAAATAATAACAATCACGAGATAAAAAAGTATCATTAAAAAAAATGAAAGAAAATGAAGAAAAAAAAAAAAAAAAAAAAGCCTGTCACTGAATCGCTGCGAATATTTATAATCGTTTTTTGATAACTCTCTTCTACTAATATCGCTTCGTCGCAATCTACTATGTGTTTTCCAGCGATAAAAAAAAAAAAAAAAAAAAAAAAGAAAAGAAAAATCGGCCACAACATCCTATCGATTAGCATGAAAAGGAACAAAACAAATAATAATAATAAAAAAAAATCGTTCGCTTCGATACAATTGCGTATACATAAAAATCGATGTGTGAATTGTATCGATCGAAAGAATGATATAATATATTTACAATTTCTCAATCACCTAACTCCCTGCCCCCCGACCCCCAGAAACGAAACACTGGACTAGAAGAGTAATTAAAACGACGAGACAAGGATTAAAAGAGACAAAAAAAAAAAAAAAAAAGAAAAAAAAAAACCGCAAATCGAAAACAGGATAAAAAAATGAAAAACAAAACAAAAGATCTGTACTTTTTTGTATCTCGTAGACGGTGACTCGACGGAGGGAGCTTTCCTTTTGTACGTACCGCACGAAGCCTCCGGAGTCACGTAATATATTAATATAATTTTTCCGTTCGTTTGTATATCGAGGATAACTTGTGTGATGAATCAATGACGTTGAGGGAAGAAACAAAAATAAATTATATAGATTGTAAACAAAGGGAGACTAAACTAACACTTACACAAAAAAAAAAAAAAGGAAAAAAAAAAAAAGAAGATGAATAATAATAATAATAATAATAATATAGCGAAAGATGAGAGAAGCAACAAAAACACCCAAACTATAAACGGATAATCGTCGACTAAAAATGAAAAAGAAAAAAAAAAGCAAAATTAAACGTTATTATGTATCTAGTCATAGTGAGGCACACGCAGCGGAGCGCAAGGGGATGAAATGAGATGAAAAAAAAAAAATGAAAAAAACAAAAAAAAAAAAAAAAATACACACTGATCGAATAGTGTACGTAACAATTAAGGGTGTAAACATTATTGTTTATCAATCGTTCATTAATCCGATGGTTTGAGTTCGAAAGCGAACGGTATGTTGTCCGTAATGCAAAAAAAAAAAAAAAAAAAAAAAAAAAAAAAAAAAAAAAATGGCAATGACAGATTGTGTGTGTCATTCCTCGTTCTTATTTTTTACTTTCTCGACTATAATGATTCTTTCGTTCGTCATCGTGAGAATAAACAAATATTATACTATAGAAAAAAATAAAAAAAAATAAACGAAAAAAAAAAAACAAAAAAAAAACAAAAATGGATCATTGCGAGTTCGCGATGCGAAGCTACTGAATAAAGAGATGATAAAACAATGCAACAATGTTTGAGATGAATGAATGGGAGGAATTAACCACGCGACGCGCTTACGGAAACGAAGAATTTTTTTTATTTTTATTTTTTTTTATTATTATTTTTTTTTTATATTTAATAATACCCCGCAATACCCCTTTTCTTTTAATTGAAATTACACCCTGAAACGACGTACATACGCATCCTGGTTTGCGATTCATTCGGATAAGAGATCGAAGTATTCAGCAGCGAATTACCAGGAGAACACTATTAATACTGCCGGAGATGCTGAAAAGGGTAGAGAGATCGCGCGCGAAATAAATAAATGAAGCAGAGAAGAATTAAATAACAAAAGAGAAAAAAGAAAAAAAACAAACAAATGATAAACACGTCTTTACTGTTAAACGGTAGATAGACAAAAAAAAAAGAGGTTTCATCACTTTTTTATATACGTAGGTACACGTAAAATATACGATATATATATGAATGATAATACAAGGAAATTTGAATGCCACGAGAGTACGAGAAGTACGATATCGAATATCGAGGAATGCTTAAATCTTCTCGAAGACAATTGTTTTTTTTTTGTGTTCGAGGGGACGTGACGAGTGTTCCTTGAGAAGAGTTTAAACCCGCAAAGCGATCACTCGAACGCGATAGCGATAAAACTCTATCCGCATCCAGTGATCGCGAGAAAGCGGGGGTTGCGACTCCTCTCAAGCGACTGCTGAGATAAAAAAAAAAAAAAAAAAAAAAAAAAAAGATCGCGTTTCTCGGTGTCGCGTGTCGCGATGGTAGACGGAAAATATTGGTTGCCAAGGGGTACAGGTGAGACACAGAGATAGAGAGAAGAATTCCGAGTAGATTTTGCATGGATTTGATACTAAAGCCTCCTTCTCCGCTTCCTCTTGATTGATCTCGAAAAAAAAAAAAAAAAAAAAAAAAAAAATGGCGCGATTCGATCACCAAAACACCGAGAAACGTTCGATAATAAAAAAAAAAAAAAAGCGTTCAAAAGCTCCCGAAGCTAAAAGAGCACAAAGAGAGCGAAGAAATTTAACAATTAAAAGAAAAAACAGTATACGTGCATATGATAGAAGATAAAAATATGTACTTGTACTATAATAAAATAAATAAAGAAAAAAAAAAAGAAAAAAAAGAAAAAGATACAACACAGACACACATAAAGGTTGTTCGAGATAATCGAGGGCATGCGTCGCGCGCGCGTCATCAATTAATTATTACGATCATTGTAACTATAGTTAGATAGACGTTTGTTCGCATGAGTGTGATTTACGTCGGTGTGAATCGGTGAATCTGACTAAAATAAACACAATAACAACAAAAGCAACCAATAACAAAAAATTAAAAAAAAAAAAAAAAAAAAACAGCGCATTTTGTTTCGATTGCACGCGTGAATGCGTAGGAAAGAAAAAGAAAAATCGGAAGTAAGGAAGCGACTGATAGTGTCACTAACGCCAAAAGTTCGCATAATAAATATTTTAAAGCGTTAATTCGTTTCCTCGATATTCCATATCGGCGAAGTGAGTTAATGGCAATAAAATTATTAAATTTTGAGAAAGCAATGTTGACGATTCAAATGATGAAAAATGGACTCTACAACGATGACGAACTTTCGGCACTAGCGAGGCGATGTACCTTCTCTACACTTGAGCAAAGAAAATTATAATAATAATAATAATTAAGAAATGAATGTCAAAGATGTCTTCTGGGCTTTTTGGCAGATATAGAAAAGAGAGAAAAAAAAAAACACCTCGCTGCTAAATTTTTTCTTATCCGCCAGAGCGAGGCAAAGCGATTTTGCGAATGCGAGGGGCTTAGAGGAGAATTCAAAGGTTTTTGGAAGTGAGAATAAAAAAAAAAAAAAAGAAAAAAAGAAAAAAACCAATTCCGGGAGCAAACACGACCAGCGAATGCAGTGAAGCAACCGCAAGTAGCAGCAAAAAAATGCAGCAAAGGCTAAAAGAAAAAAAAAAAAAAAAAAAAACATATACTAGTCAGCGACGTATTTCGATATTTTTTATTAATCAAGAATTAAGTAACGGCTTGAAAAAAAAAACTAAAAAAAAATCGTCGTTGCGACGAAACTCGAAGTGCGTCGGCTAGGCGAGCGTCATCGACGAAGATGTCCAGACGCGCGACAATCTAAAAAAAAAAAAAAAAAAAAAAAAAAAAACAGAAGAAACTTGAAAGAGGAAAATAGTTAAAGCTGAATGAAAGAAGCGAAAAAAAAAAAAAAAAAAGAGCCGTTCGAGAACGCGCCGATATGCACAATATCCTCCAAGAACTTCGCGCCGAAGATATGAAAACAAAAAACAAAAAAACCAACACGACGAGATTGCGATACTAAATATAATAGAAATATACGATATGCATATAAAAAAAAAAAAAAAAAAAAAAAAAATGTCTCAACGGCGTCGCGAAACGTGTTTTCTAAAGTTTTTTTCTTTGATTTTCCGTTGTCGCGGTTGGAACGAGCATATTATAGAGTACCCTGTTTCTAAAAGACACAACTGACTAAACTGAGAGATTTAAGGATGGAGGAGAAGAAGATGATAAAAAAAAAAAAAAAAAAAAAAAAAGAAGCAACAACAACATAATGATAATAGATAAGATGATTCTTCATAAAGGTATAATGTATAATGAATGATCCCAGGTACCATATATGATGTAAACGCATTAATTATTATTATTATCGCCATCGCATCGTATAATTAATGTGAGTGTGGAACTTAAAAAAAAAAAAAAAAAAAAAAAAAAAAAACCCAAGAAAAAGGAAAAAACCAATAAAGTGTACGTAGTAGAAGGTCTTATTCGAGATATTCTATTTATTGTCATCGCCCTCGAGGGCCAATTGCATTTCCAGTGTTTTTCTCGTTCGAGTGCCATTTTTACCTTCGCCCATAGCGGCCCGCGATACTTGCATAAGTTTTTCTGCCGATTTGCGAATTGTCGTAATTTCTTCGTTGCTCTTCGTGGATCGTAAATCGCTCGGAATTTTCGATTTCCGAGGCGAACTTTCTTTCGATACTTTAACATTATTTTTGGACCTTAAATCTACTTGGATCGCCGTTTGGGAGTCTGAGAAATTGGGAGCCGTTGGTTGGTCGTCTTTACCCCAAAATCCTTCCACTTCACCGTCCTTACTGTAGACGATTCTATTTTTTATATCGAATTCCGTCATTTCGTCGCAAAAACTTTTCATCTCTTGTCGTATCTCGTTGAGTTTTGTGGTCAAAGGATTTATCTCTTTGGGTTCTTCGATTTTTAGGGAATTATTTTTCGAGAGAGTATTCGATTGATTTTTATTGGGATTTTCTACGACTTCCGGTATCTCTTCAGTTATTTTTTTCGAGTTTTCTGCGTAATTTGCTTCTGAATTTGAATTGAAAATTTCAGGGTCTTCGATCGTTTTGCGAATATTTCGGACTTCCGGTATCTCTTCAGCTAATTTTAAACCGTCAGCCGTCTCTTCTTCCGGTTCACAATTGATCATTTCGGGTTCTCCGATTATTGTTGAATCGTTTTTTGATCGAATTTTTAACGGATATTCATTGGTGATATTGACGACTTCCGGTATCTCAACTAATTTTTCCGATCGTTCCGCACTCTTTACTTCCGGTTCACAATTTACTATTTCAGGTTCTCCGATCGTTCTTCGAATATTTATGACTTCCGGTATCTCTTCAATTAAATTTCTCGAAACTTCCGGTCTCTTGACTTCCGGATCAGCATTGCAAATTTCCGGCTCTCCGATTGTTGTTAAATCGATCGTTGAGCGAACATTCGACAACAATTCGTCGGGACGATTCCCGACTTCCGGTATCTCTTCGACAAATTTTCTCGAACCTCCAATCATCGACGATCCTAAATCATTATTAGTTTCCGAGTTCTCATCTTCCGAATCTTCAGAAGAAATTTCCGATACGTCGGTTATCTTATTATTTCTCTCGAATGACAATAAATCTTTATTCTCGCGGTTCGATGTCTCCGCGATATCTTCGGCCTTTTCGGAGACTTCGAATTGCGGCTCAATGCGTTTTCTTTTACTCAATAACGCTGAAATATGGTTACAATTTTAATTAAAATTCAGATGAATTGGTATCATTTTTTTAATTAATTTTATCGATCGTATACCTTGAACACTGTCGTTAATTTTTTTCTGCTCAGCCTCTACCCATCTCTTCCTCTCAGCCACTTCTTCCTGAGGACCACCGCGTTCCCTGCAAACGTATTGGTAAATTTGAAGTTCCCTTCAAATTTACGACATCTTAAGAATAACGACATTCAACGTATCATTATAATGTTTACCAAGCCTCGGCGCAGGCGCGATCTCTCGGAAAAACTGGTCTATCATCGAGATACTGAAGTTTTTTGCATCCAAGAATCATAGTTTTACGATAATTCGCGATCGATTTAATAACAGGATTGCCGGTCAGCGTGACTACTCTAAGCGATTCCATCGAACCTAAAATCTGAAATTTCATATTCAGTAGCAAATGAATCGGCACTCAGTACACATAGTTTTTAGATCTTTCGTCCGCATATCGGGGATTTGAATTTTTCAGCTTTTCGAAGGATTACGCGCTTAAAATTTTTTTTTATCAGGAATTCTTTTCAAAGTTTCTAATACATAAAACAATAGTCAAGTCGAAAAAAAAAAAAAAAAAAAAATGAAAATTGTAAACCATTTTTTAAAATTTCGATATAAACTGTAACTTGAAATATCTGTGAAATATCATTCAACTGGGGATTAAAATAAATTCTCATTTTTTTTTGCGTATTTCTATGCACTTTAAAAAAATAATTAATTGGAAAAACTAATAATTAGTTATTTGGTTCCGAGTTTTTAACTCCCGATTGCCCGTTAGCGTAAAAACGGGAGTTATGCGTTTCACTGCGATTACGTACTTTTGCAACTTTTCGAAACGGCGAATGTTTGTCAAAACGCAATTATTATTTCTCCCGACGAATAATTTTTTTCAAAGTGCTCTCGTTAATTGCAAGGAACTTACCTCAGTGACGCAGATAGTGTCGATTCTGTTGTGAGACAAATCGAGAATCGACAAGGAGTCGAGGCGTCCAAGGTGTTCGATATCCTCGACACCCTGAAGATAATTGTGCGAAAGATTCAACGTATTCAGACACTTTAGAGTCTCGAGATTCTCAATTTTTCGTATAATATTATACGATAAATTAATCGTATCGAGTTTTCGTAGGGACGACAGATTATCGATTCTTTCGATAAGATTGTTATGCAGATAGAGACACTTAAGTTCCGTTTGATTTTCAAGGTTCGCGATCTCTCGTATACCATTGTTTTCCAGCCAAAGACACTTCAGTCCCGTGTACTTGCCGAGATTCTCGATGAAGGAAAAACCTGACGTTCGAAAGTGAAAAAAACTTTATAGAGAATTGGGAAAAAAATCTAAAAAAAAAAAACAGGAGGAAAAATTATTTTCGATAAAAAAAAATTACGTAAATTCCCGTATTTCGAACGCAAAAAAAAATGTCACCTCCAAAAATTCGAATCATCGCTTTTTCGTATTTTATCTCGAAAATATGTTGTTCCATTAATTATTATTATACTTATTATTTTTTTACGATTTATCCGCGAAATTTTATTGAAAACATCGATATGTAAATTTTATTATTTTTATAATTACAAAAATTTAAGTTCGAACCTTTGTAATGTAAGTATAAAACGTCGTTTAGATAAGGCGTCTGATATAACTTTTCTTCCCTGCAGTGTTGCCGTATCATCGCCTCCGTCATCCTAAAAATAAATCTCGTGAATAATTAACCGATCGATAGATCGATCGATCGTTTGCGCGATTATCTCAAATTGCTGACCTAACGCCGTGTTTTTTTTCGTCAAATTCGTAAACTTTGTCCTCAATCAGCACGGACTCCTCGTGCATCGGCGTTAAATCATCGGAATCACTGTCGCTCTCGGAGTTTTCGCTGTTCATCGTAATTTCGATCTTTTCATTAGCGACTTTTTTTTCCGTCTGACAGGGTACTACTTCCCGTCCATTCAAATTAATTATCGCTTCAGTATTCGTTATCGGCAATTCCCGCTCTGGTCGATCGTTATTATCAATCGCATCGAAATCGACGCTCAGAGACTCGAGAACCTCATTTTTTTCTCTCTCAATTCGATCTTTTTCCAGAGCTATTATCTCGATCGTCTGCAATGCTTCGTACTCGCTGGACGGACGATCCGAGATTTCCGAGAGTTCGCGAAAAGCTTCGACACTCTCCATTTTTTTTTTTATTTTTTTTTTTTCGATGTATTGCTTTTCCTTAAAAAATATTTTTATTATATAATTTATTATTAATTCGGTTTTGGTGAAAAAAAAATGAAAAAAAAATTAATCAAAAAATTAATTATTGTCTAATTAATGCTATAAAAAAAAATTAAAAAAATTGCAACCAAACGGTTACAATAACACGTAAGTTATTGCTAAGATCGGCGATAAGTCAAATCTGTGTGATATCATTACAGTTTGTTGAAATAAGAGATTTAGATGTATGGATCCGGTAGATCGACTCGTCAGATTTAAGCATAAAGTGCGAGAAATGAGGTCAGACTTTACCTTGATCGGGAAGAAGAACGGGAAGGACGATAACTATGACGTCGGAGACACGAACGTATTGTTCAAGGTGGTCTGCGTCTCTTCTCAGCGAACATTGAGTGTCACTTCAATGATACGACGATGACGACGTGGAGAAAAAAAAAATCAGTATCGACAGAAAATCCGGTAAGTGTATTCAAATTCGCTCGGAGACAGTAGTCGCATTGAGATCGAAGAATGCTGAACCATTCAACGAAAAAGATCACAAACGCAGCAGAAAAAAAGCTGTCAGGGGAAAGACTTGCGTAACAGCGTCCGCCGGAAACGAACCTCGCTATTCCGCTCGTCATGGCAACCGCTGTTGGCGTTTGTTTGTTCGATCGCATGAAGCGCCTTGAATTTTTACGGTTTTTTCGTCTTTTTTCCCCCTTTTCTCCTCTATTTCATCCCCTTTCATCCGCCTTTCACAGCGTTTGATAATTTTGCGTTATCGCGAAAAACTGTCTCTCGATTCTTTTTATCTTCCGCGCGAACGTCGCAGCGTCGTAGTATACACTTGAAACGCACGCGAATCTTGAATGCAGCGAGACAACATAATTCTTGAGTGTTACATCGATGGCGTCTCTTCGTTTCGAGTCATTCATGAAGAGGGAGAATACATTACAGCCGCTCCGATTATTGAGAATCGTTAAAGATCGATGTATACAATGATTCGAAGTCATTTTGATTAATAATTTTTTTTTTACGTTAAACACGAATCAACTGACCGGAATTGTCACGAAATCGATCGGAAAATTAATAATTAGCAAAGACGATGCATTTTTTTCTCTTTTTCGACAAATCCTGTAATCAATTTATCGCGCAATTAAATTAACAACTATTATCAAATTTCCGATATTTAATTATTGCGGTATGTAAAAAAAAATAATTTCAATTATTATCAATGGTAATTAATGGATGCAGTTAATCACTTATATAATTTTTTTTTTCGTTTTTTTCGGATCTTTTATGAAAAGAATTTTTTCCCCTTAATGATTTTAATTAATTTTTGATTTAACGTTTTTTTTTTTTTTTTTTTTCGTTCGCCAATCGCACGAAACACGAAAGAGTACCGGTGACCATGACCTCGACGCACACTTTCCTGCGCGCGCGTTAGCGGCTCCCTTTTATTCCAACGTGTATACGATATAACTTGTCGCCATACGAATGCTGCCTTTCCGTGTGTCGGAGAGCTTGATCTTGATCTTAATGCATTATGTAATTGACGTCTGGTGGTCGGAGAGACGACGAGGGGTACAGAATGCGGCATCTTCGTTCCCCCTCCCCAAAGGGCACCTTGGATTTTTAAATCTTCGCGTCTTTTGAAAATCAAATACGTGCCGTGGGTGGCCTCCTGCAGATCGGTGGTCCACAGTTTTGTCGGGTATCGTACATGAGAATCCCCGCAGTTTGCGGGTGTAGACGAGACGGAATAACATCTGAATAAACTAAACGTAAGCGTGCCGAGCTGCGGACACTTTGCACCCACGAGAACTGATATCCCAGGGGAGGGGGAGGAGACGAATTCAACGATATAAAACAAAAAAGATCTTTCTAAACTCTTTCATTAATTAAAAAAAAAAATGGCGCAAATTAGATTCACTCATCGCGTCCTCATTTTGTTTTTAACGCCCCTTGCAAAGCTCCTCCATGAGAATATTACTTACGTAACCGTTAAAAACAAAATTAGGAAACGATGTGCAAATCGAATTTGCGTAATTTTTAAATTTTTTTCTCAATTTAATTCTAAATATAACAAAAAAAAAAATGCAGATAAAAAAAGATGGAGAATTCGGCTCGATCGCTCGAAATTTGCGACACACACACCGGAAATATTTTTTCAATACGATTTTTTGATTATTTCGAATATACTGACCACGTTGACATGAAAATCTCGATTTTTTTTTTTTTTTCACGAAAACAAAGAAAATCTTCAGATACGCGTAAAAAAATGATAGGTTACATTTCCAATAAAAAAAAAATTGCGCCAAAAAAGGGATCTTATTTTTTAAACAATTTTATATATGTCTCGAAAGATTTTTTTTTCACGAATTTGTTTTTAGATGATTTAAAAAGATCGATCACGTTGGATGGCCTGACGTCGATTTCTTAGTCTCATAAAAAATTAATTTGTCGAAAAAAATGTTACAGCGTTTTTATAACGTTACCGATTAATCGGTAAAAAAGAAATAGTTTATCGGTCATCAGTCTTTGCAGATTATCCGTCGGTCAGTCGTATATAAGATGAAACGCAGAAAATTTTCTCGTTCCGTTCGTATCGTATTTTCCTATCAGCTTTCAGCTACTCGTGCTTTTCTTATTGGATTGGATAGAAACTAAATCGGGGAACAAAGAATCCGTGTATCCGTAACTGCGGAAAAGACGATAGTCGAAGCGTAGTAGTACAAGGATGATGGAACTGCGAAGGCGAAGATACAGAGAGGAATGGGTAAAAGAATGAAGCTGGGTGGGTACCTCTCTCATCTCTTCGCGCAGGAAGCTTGAATGTTATTCAAATGTATGGAAAAACTCAACGCGATAGAATTTATATAGTTACCTATCGGCGACGAATCACTGAAAATATAAACAATAAACGGCTATCTTTATGCGTTTTACCGTGCCGTTCGGATAGGTAGGTAGAGTAGTACATCGAAAGTCTCAGGGACGATGGGGGTACCATCCGCGGGCATATATCAATTATTTATGAATTTTCCACCGCGGGCGCCATCGCGTACCAGACATTAGAGCCAAAAGGGGTAAAAGAACATCCGATGCTCGAGAGATTGAGAACATTTTTTTTTTTCTTCCTTTTTATCGACGTTTAGCATTAAACGGAAAGAAACGGCGATTGAAAAAGATGTCCCCGACTTCCGGCGTCTTTTCTCTTTTTTTTTTCTCACTAAACTACATTTTATAACCCCGCAAAGGCTCGTGTAGTCAAAACAATGACTATATCTTGTCTTTTGGCATTTAAGGCGAAGAAGAAAAACCCGCGTACGGGAAATTTTGCAATAAAAAATTTCTCCAACATTCATTGGCGTCAAAACAAAAACAATCAACACAAACACAGTGACTCATCGGAAAAATATTTTAAACTGATAATACTTAGAACGGGTTAACCGTAACTGCGCGTTCGATGGACTCGAGACGGGAATTACGTGGAACGGCTTTCTTTTCTGGAAACTTCTCTGTGTCTCGGATCTATAAACTCTATACGGGTCGCGTACGAGGAATTTTGATTTCGTAATACCACAATACGTACGCGTAGTAATCGAATGTGCGATAGAGACCGATATTTTTTTTCACAGTTTGAGTGAATAAAAAAGCTGTAATTGATTCCAAGCCGATTTAATTCGATTTTTATCGACGCTCGGTCGGTAACCGAAACTGTAATATTTTTTTCTCACAGACGATAAATCGTATACGGAAACACAACATTCATAGAAGAAAAGACAGTATTTTTTTGTTTTTATTACCGAAATTACCGACCGATGTTTATGCAATCCTGACTCGGTCGGTAATAAGCACAGAAATTATCCTTTTTTTTACCGATCCTAACTGCTTCTGGTTGTAAATAAATTCGTAAGTTAAGCAGTTATCGACTCAGTCATGTATAATTATTCACTTTTAACCCTAAATTGTCGGCAGAGTTAAGAAAAAATTTAATTGCAGATTTCATTACCGATCGTGGTATTTCCCGCGAACAGTCGAAAGAATCCCTTCGACGACAATTTTCGGAGAATCAGCACGATGGCCCATTTGATACGCCCCAATATGCACTATAAGACACGCGTCGATTTATCGAAGAATGGGGGGAAAAAGGCAAATCGACAACAATCCGCGTTAAAAGGCGTAAATCGAGATAGAATTGGTAGGGGATAAGAGGTCGAAGCACGGAGACAACGCACAAAAGGAAAGTACCGCTATTCTTAGGATCGCGGGTTCAAACCGATCCGTATCGTCTCTCTTCTCTCTCTCCATCACAATGATATATCGGCACGCGTAAACGGAGAGTTTACCACCGTGCTTTTTACATTGGTAATTTTCTTTACGTCGAATTCGCCACGACACGATACACGGGAACAACCGGTAGTAAAAACCGTGTTTTCGGTGGAAGGGGGGGGAGGAGGTGAAAAGAATGAAATGTTTTTGCGTTACGAAAATAGTCGACACATAAACTTCAATTTCTTTCGCTTCTCGATCTTCGATCATAATTTTCGAAACGATTTTTTTTTTTTTCGATCATTTTTCCGTCATCCTTCATTGATTTTTCACAAAAGAAAGAAGAAAATGTTTTTGCATCACAAAAAAAATAAATCGGCGAAATATCTCTCGAATTTCTTTTGGCTCTCGATTATCGATCATTATTTTCGAATAAATTTTTTTTTTTTTTTATTTCGCTCATATTTCATCACTTTTGATTCATTTTTAACCTTATCTTCGAATTATGGCTATCGAATAGATAATCTTTTTTTTTTTCGTTCATATTTCCATCGTCCTTGATTAATTTTTAACGAATCTCATCTCGCGAAGACAGACGCGAGTGCGCGCCCGCGTCTCGTTGCCTTACATTTTATAAATTCGTCGCCTAGATCCTTAGATAACCGATGGCAATCGTTTACAGCGGACTACATTTTTGCGACCTAAATGGGAATAAGACCACCGCGGCAATGAGAGTTCGCGAAGATTTATAGGTGCAAAAAGTACAATACAATCTCTATATGTCTCTTTTAACTTCGAGCGCATGTAGCGCCTCTCGCGCATTCAGCAGATCACGCAAATTAGACGAGTTTAATCGAAGCGCCTGAGAGTTATCCAGTCGATAATGATTACACGCACCGCACGCGCGTGGCATCAGCTCGTCGTTTCGTTAAAACCTCCGCGTGAGCATCTCGTTACGCCATTGGAGAGCTTTACCACTGTGACATAATTCACGCGCTTGACACGGCGGTTTATATTCGCGTCATATAAACCCCCAACGTTTTTAGTTTAGTGTTCGCGCGTAGGCGAAAAAGGATACGAGGAGCGCGTGTGCGTTTTCCGCGGCTTCATAGGCAAATCATTTTTTTTTTACCTCAATACTTCGTCTCTCAATTAATTTTTTTTTTTTTTTTTTTTCGTAAACGTACGATAATTATTTGACTGATTAAAGAATTAAAAAAAAATAAAAAAATACATCGTGATTTGGAGGAAAAGGAAAAAAAAAACGAAGGAAAAAAACGAGGGAAGCGATAGAAAAAATAATCATAGATCGATGAATATTCAGTCGTTTTATTGTCAATAAAGATCGATCTCTTTTCCCCACGAACAATATATCTCGTTGTACCTTTTGACCCACAGGCAACAAAGTATACGTATATACACGATCGTGAATCGATCTTCTTCCGCGTTGATCCTCGTCCAGCAGGTTACTTGGACAGCAGAGCGAAGGCGAGGAGAGGCCACATTGAATATTCTTCGAGAGCGAACGAGATCCTTCGATCTTGTGGCTCCCCGGTAACCGCGGAGTACGATAAAAGAAGAAATAGAAGGATGGAAAGGAAAGCGAGAGAGGGCCACACATCTATACATCTATATACATACTTCTGTCTATATATGTATATGTATATATATCGATTTATCGCCGCACCGATCGACGAGAGAAGATCTTTACTTTTTCCTTTTCCTTTCCAACGGAGAAACGTTCAACCACGTGCCGCATAAGCATAGCCCCCTTTTTTCTTCGGTCAGTTCAGGACTCCTTGATGGCCCGATCAGCAAATTCGGAAACATCGGACAATTTTTTTTTTTTTTTTTTTTTTTTTTTTTTTTTTAGACGGCGCGTGCGATCTTGAACGGTCAACCTGCCCTCCAGCAGCCGAAAGAATACTCGAAAGATTCATTATGCATCGGCTGACCTCCCCGGATTATATTTCCAATGTGGCGCCTCTCTCGTTCGTCATCAGCATAGATCCACATCTCATTTCTCTCTTTCTCAACCCCCTCCCCCTCCCCTCCCGTCCCTTTTTTCCGACAACATGAATCATTTTTGCGCTTCAACAGCATATCGGTTTTGTATCTTTCGTTACGATAACGAATTTTTTTTATTCACGAAAAATTAGGATCGGGTTGCGTTTGTTTTTTTTTTTTTTTTTTTTTCAAAGGGGTCGTTTAGCTTGTTTAGCGGATTATTCGAGTAGACTGAGATACAAAAATAGGGAAGAAAATATACTGAAAAACATTATTAGTTGAAGGAACTAATAGTTAATTAAAGATTAATCGGTGCAATGGACTGTTTTTTTTTTTTTAGAAAATCGGTTGTACCAAATGATCTTTTTTTTCAATTGGTCATTGAATTCGTAAACATGTATTTTTATCCACCCAACGGAGATAACGATCTACAATCGGTTTTTGTCAAATCCGATTTTTCGAGAAACAAATCGGTTTTTTAAGATTATGAAATCGGAGAACCAATTTTTTTACGAAAAAAAAAAAAAAAAAAAAATCGGTTGTACCAACTAACGATTATTATTATCCGAACTGATCATTTTTTCCATTATAAATAATAACTTCCGATAATCGGATGAAAATAGGCGTTTTACCGATTATTTTATCGTCACGGAAGATATCGTAAGAGATCCATTTTGGATAATAGATCGTTCGGTAATAGCCAACCGAATCGTCATTGCGATGTTTTTCTGGATCATCGACTAATGAGAGTCTCGAAGAAAATTGTACAGGGAGATCCAATGACGCACTCGTGACCGATTGAACGTATCCTCGGTGTAAGCGCGTCATCGGGACACGTGGAATACGGGACTAGAATACACGAGAGCGCTAGATTTTCCATTTGCCCTCACGACTCCCTCTCACCCACCCCCCGTCCCTCTCGACCGAGTTTCATCGTCGTGTTCATTCTCGATCTCGAAGCTGAGAGAACGTGCGAGTGATTTCGCGACGAATGAAAAACAAAAAAAAAACGAATACGTTCTATCGACGAACAAAAGGGAAGGGCGGCAATGGCGATAGTTTTTGCTAATAGCGTAACCGATTCACGTACAAAATGACGTACATGCGTACACGCGTTTGCGGTACACGATGACGCGTACTGTTGCATCATCGGGGTTCACAAAAGCGGGCAAAAGAGTAAGAAATTGGCGAAAGGTAACACGCGACGTGTGCGTCGCGCGGGTCTATGACATTCGGGGCCTTTAATCGTAAACTCATCAGTCATTGACCGCGAAGTTGAAAAAAATAGCATTTGGGTTCGAAATATATTTTTTTTAAATGACGAATCTCCGAGGAAAAATACATTTGATTTGTTGTAATTTCCGTCAATTTTTAAATTGAAATATATATACATGGAAGAAGGGGGCAAAATGGACACGTGGCGCAACTGGAAAAATCACGAAATTTTTTTTTAATTGACACAAAATTTGGAAAAAATTTACTTAACATTGAAGAATTTTTTTTTTTCCAATTGTATTTCCAATTAAAATTTTTTTTTTATTTGTATGTGATTCTGTTCTCCCGGATACCCGTTTTGCCCCGTTGTTCCCCGATTTCATTTTTAAAAAGTTTAAAGGATGTCAACGATTTAAAAAAAAATTCATTCATTAAAAAAAAAAACATTGTTAATAGACGAAAAAAATGTACAGAATTTGAAAAAAGTCTCCGCGATCGCGATACACCGGTCAAATTCGCGCACTCGCGTTCTCCGACTGTACCAAAGACTCATCCTTTCCCGTCTGCAAAGATATTCTCTTCTTTGCGTAGACCAACGATATCTTCATTCAAGACGATCATTTTTTTCAAATTTTCAAAATTTCTTCAATATTTTGATTTTTTTTAGGTCATCATTCTATAAATATCGAATAGTATCAAGGGCACTGCACTCTCGGCGTATTTACCCCCGCGACACTGTCTCCCCGATCCCGTCGACGACTTGTTAGCTTGGACCGCATTCCAGCACACAGTCGTTTCTCGCTCGTTTCGAGTGCATTAGCTTCTGTTGGCTTATGTTGCGAGTTCGAACGCTTCGGAACCGAAGAAGAGTTCCGGGGTAATCGGCCGAACCGGAGTGAGTCGTCAAACACGCAACGCACGGTCAGCACGGATACGAGGGAACATGTTGGCCTTGACCGACGACGACGACGACGACGAAGACTACGTAGTCAATAGTCGATGCTTCTTCTTTCATCGAGTTTCGTCACGTTTTCTTTTTTTTTTTTTTTTTAGAACACCGCAGACGCCTACACGTTTTCTTATCGCGTCTAGAATTGAATCTACGCGATTTCTGTTGCGCGTGTTTCCCCTTTTTTCTTTCTACTCGAGAAAAGGTGTAATAGTTTGCCGCGTCATCGAGGCTTTCTCAATCGCAAAATTCACTTGAACTTGAACTGATTTCTTTTTTTTTTTCACCCCGATATGTCTACCATCTTTATCGAGAGGCGTAAACTTTAATTCGCGTACGTGTCGTGTGTAACGATGCGGATAAATAGGAATTTAAATACGATGCGATCGGTCGAAAAATACATCGAGTCGGGATCAACGAACTGAAGATTTTTTGGGGATTTTTTTTTTTTTTTTTTTGCAAAAGTCGCAATGTTTAAGCAGATCTTATCGAAGAAATCTTCTTCGTTTTTTTTTTTTTTTTTTTTTTTTTTTACATCGCGAAACGACGATCGTACTTGTATGATAGATAATCAATGAAGGAGACGATCCTCGGTCTCGTGCCGAACGGATATCTGAATTTTCGTCGGGCGCACACCGGCGAAGCAAAATTTATATGCGCATGTTTTTTTTCTCATCGAATCGCTCGGACTGTGGGTGGACGCTCAGCACAGATCCGTCGATAGAAGATGACGAGCTCGCGAGGTCATCGAATTTTTTTTTTTTTTTTTTTTTTTTTATTCGCGATACCGAGTACGGTCGTCGATCTTCCATCGTTTTCAAAGGCAAATATTTTATGGTGATGCCCTCCCCCGCCGCGTGTAAACGCGAAAAATGGCGGAACAAGTTAAACTAAAACTTCGATCCTTCATATTTCAAAATCGGCATTAAAAATTAATATATCAACATATATCAAATCGCATGAAATTATATGAAATTCTATCAAATCGCAAAAAATTTTATGAAATTGTATAAAAATTATTTCGCAAAACGCAATTTCGTCGGAAATTCAAAAATTTTGTAAACGTAAAAAAAATCGAAAAAAAAAAAAAATTATGTTCGAGATTCTCGACCGAGATTCGTGGTCAGCCTCGACGCGAGTCTGATATGCAGAGAGACGCATCCGTCTGCACATTTTACTCTGACAATGATCGAGGATTCTCGAAGTGAGGAAGAGAGGGAATGACACGATCGAATTTAGGCAGATGATGCACCCGGGTCCTGGTCTCTTCACCAATTTGAAAACCAAATAAAAAACGAACGGCTCCGTTCTTCTTGTGTACCTATATAACCCGTATAGCCCCTCGTATAGGCCGTTGCAACGGACCCGCGAAGAAGAACCGAGCGGCGGCATTCGAATACATTTGTATTGTATTACATAAAGCCGATGCGGCCTCCTGGGAATCTTTTTTTCTTTTTTTTTTTTTTTTTTTCGAATTTTTTTATCTTTAGTTTTGGCTTCGAAACCGCTAAAGTGCATACAGCGAGTGTTCAATCTTTGGGGGTCTGATACCAGGTCGCCATCCGATGATCATGGTAATAGAAATTCGGTAGCAGTTAAACACAAAAAAATCGTCTGGCTCGCCGCGCGTGACCTCGGATCGCTTCGAGACACCTATATAGCTTATAGGTGACTTTGACGGAGATTTACGATCGATCGAAAAAAAAAATTGCTTTTTTGACGATTTCCAGCGAGTCGTTCGAGTTTTGATCAAAAATCACAATCGCAGTCGCATTTACAGAGAATGTTGCCGAAAAATATTTTTTTCAATATTTCAATTATTGGACGAAAAATAAAAAATTTATATAATGAAAAAATTAACTCCGTAAAAAAAAAAATTCACGATTTTCATAACGTTTTTAGTAATTCGACAGAATGACTCTACAATTCCGTTAAACAACGCGTTATTATCTATTTTTAATGTATACGACTCAAAATCTCATTTTTTTCGATTCAGAAGAATGAAAATACTGAAAAATCGCTGATTACCGCTAAATTCCTCGTAAAAACAGAAAATTTCACTCATTTTACGCGAATCACGTATTTACCGAAAAAAATTAAGAAAATTGGTTCACCGATGAATTCACCTGCGATTGCCGTAATGCGCTTGAAATACCTATTCGATTGTGCGAATCAACGACCGGTAGTCAGGAAAGATTAAATTAGTGGCACGGAGCATACGATCGGCCCGATTACCAGACTACGGTGTTGATTAATCATCAGCGTCTCGATAGTCGACACGGAAGAACGTGTCGTAACTATCTCTCTACCCTCGTCGCTTTTTCCGATTCGATCTATAATTCTACCTGTTTCTACGATGACGATCTTGAACGAGAATCTAGGTGAGCAGGGATCGAGCAAGTGTATCATATAAAAAAAAAAAAATAGAAAAAAAAAAAAAGACGAAAACCACGTAACTTTCATTACGATGAGATTGGTGCCCCCAATTAAAAAAAAGTCGATCGAGTCTCAAAAAAACATTAAAAAAATGAAAATCCATTCTTAAAAACGGTCTCCATGCGTCGTAACCGATTTTTCATAATATATTTGTTCTTATATTTAATACCGCGCCGATTAAATAACGCATTCTATTTTTTTTTTATACGATTCTCTTTAAATTCGCATTCGTCAGATAATCGCGATAATCGAATTCTCGCGAATGCCGTGTTCTTTCTGCGAAAAGCAGCCCCTTTTCTCGGTATATAGCTTCAATATCGTTGAGCAATACATAGCTATATCGTGAGAGGGATACGCGCGGCTTGTAAGACGAAAAAAAAGCGTAGATAGACGTTGAGGCGCGTCGCCAGAGAGGAACCTCGATCACTGCAATTTCAAGATCGCTCACGATCGTTCTCTCCCGAGTCTTTTCTGATACAATTCCCGAGGACACATTGGTTACCGGCGATGTCGACAGAGAAGATCAAGAGCAAGAGAAAGAGAGAGAGAGAGAACGAAAAAAGTGAGGTTGTCGTTGATCGAGGTGCGACTGGTTCCCATCTTATAATCGAATGCCAAAGCATTCATCGAGTCGAAGGTCTCGCGCCAAAATCAAGGTTGACTTCGGACACCGCTGTATATATCGAGTTCCACTAAGTTTATAAAAAGGGTCTCTCCAAAAGATGTATTTCTAGTTTTTTCCCCCTCTTTAACGAGTCTAACAATCGCACCCCCAACTTCGAGGCAATTAAAAAAAATCGTCAAAATCGCCGCGTTGTTAAATTCGTCCATTTTTTTTTCAAATTATTCGAGTAACGATAATTTTTTTTCCACAATCAAAAAATCAACTCAAAATGTGATTTTAATTGAAAAATCAATAATTTATCATTATCCGACGAATTGCGGACATCTTTTTTTTTTTCGATCTTTGATAAGAGATAATTTTTCTCGAAAAATCTGGAAATTATATCGAAAACTGATTTTTTTTTTAAACGATCGATTTTTCATTTTCTGATAAAATTACCCCATTTTTTTTTCGAATCAAGAATTTGTAAAAAGAATTGACGAGGCGAAAAATCCATGTTTCGCTTTTTTTTCGTACAAATTTTCCCAATGCTCTTCAAATTAGTCCCAACGAAAAAAAAAAAATGAATTCATAGCTCCCGATAAAATCCGCAAGTTTTGTCGGGGATTAAAAAAAAATGGTGTATTTCCTTCGAGGAAAGAGATCGATAGTTCGAGTCGCGACGATGATCGTCGGGCGGTTGCGTAAGAGATGTCTGAAAAGCGTAACGGATGTATTCTCTCACACGTGAAAAGTGTATCTCTCCGTCTGGGACTGCGCCGAGATTGATCTGCATGTAGCGGGTCTCACGGCTCGATTCGCCGAGCGTCTTTTAGCTTCTAACGGTGTTTCGATTCTTTGACAAAGTTCGCTGCGGTTTCTCCGCGCGGCTATCGCGAGTGCACCAGAAGAACGAGAGGCGGATAACAGATTTGATTTTACATAAGCGAACATAAGTACATACATAACGCAACGGATAGACCGATAGATCCGTACGTAAAACGGGAACGCGCGTCTCGTTTGTCTCGGGGTATAAACGTACTTGCAAAATTCGCTACCGATACATTTATGGAAGCTTTGCAAAGCTGCGATCGATATGTTTCCTAAAAAAATCGAAAAAAAAAGTACAAAACCGCGAACTGTGTATAACTCCTTTTGCTCGGCTGACTTGGGGAATAGTGCGAGTAGTCCGATAGGCCGTTACGTCGAAGGTAAAAGTTTTCAAGTTCCCCTCCCCCTCCCCCTTTCCTCTCGATCCCCCCTTGACAGTCGGTCATTGAAAGATGCAACGTGTGCGTTCTGCATAATACCGGATTACAACGTATCGCGCGGCGAGAGTAACACGATTTGAAAATTCGTATAAGCGAACGATGCACGCGCGATTATCGAAATCGCTTATACGCGAGAAAATGATACATTTTAAACCATTTTTTTGAGTCTTTACTTTTACTTTTTCATTTTCGGAGTTTTACTGTTTTTATCGGTAGAAAAGATCGTTTAACGTGTCAGCGATATTAATTTTTCGTTAGGTGTTCTATATAAAAAAAAATAATGTAAACAATTTCGGGAGTTGTTTTTCATCGAAAATATTGGGAAAAAAAAAGATTGCGACTTTGTTACATTTTTTTTAATATTTGGAGCAGAAATCGGTTTTTTCGTCGCGAAAGATCGTTCGTACGATTTTTTTGTTACGAATAAAAAAAGTAAAGTAAAACAGATATCTCGACGAAAGGGAGATTAAGCGTTTGAAAAGAGAAAGAAGCGTGCATCCGGTTTGAAGAACAAGTATGCGAAGAAGCTTCGCTTTCGATAAGATCGTTGGAGGGACGTTACCGTTATACCATTTTATCCGCCGTGTCAATCGAATTTTTGCTTCGAGAAGCTATCGGAAGCAGAGTGGTGCTTGGATACCGCTAGTTTCCCAGAAACTCCACGCAGCAAGCGAGAGCAATTCTTTGTAAAAATAGCCAACAACAGTCTGATGCAATTTTTGTCCCAATTTTGGAAAATCGTTTACATATAAGTACGTAAATGAATTCGCGAACAAAATAAAGTTTTAGTCGAGTAAAATGGACTTAAAAAAAATTTACCTAAAAAAATGTATATAATCGTAAATATAAAAAAAATGGAAAACGCTCGGTGACCCGATGGATGGTTCGAGTCGTTGATAATGAAAATCTAACGATCGATTTGTGAAACTCGATTGATTTTTCTTTTTTTTTTTTTATATATTAGAGATATTTGGCACATTTTAGTTGGTTTTTTTTTTTTTTTTTTTTTTTTTTTTTTTTTTTCGATTTACTCGTTGACGTGGTTCGCTGGGTTCATAAGCACGTACCATGTTTTATTCAATGGTTTCACGGATCGAATTCGTGAAACTTCTATATCGCCCAAGTGCGCGAGGCTCCCGGTAATACCCCCTTTGGTAAGTCCCCCCGCGGTAACACGAGGCGATTCTGACCGTTCTTTTGCACGCGTGTATACATACGTATATCTCGCCCGTCTGTGTCACCGGTCATTCACAATTAGCTAACGGATTTTCCTGGTACCCCAACCGAGACAAACAGAGTTAACGCGTACTTGCGTATACGTGTCGGGTAAAAGCTTCGAGAAGATTCGAATTCGCTTTCTCAAACGCGCCAAAATCCGAATGGGAATGCCGAAGCCGCGAAACGATGACGTATTGCATTCGCTGCATAAAACAATTCACTTCGCATGACCAAAATTATTGAACCTCTCAAAATTATCAATAATTTCGATAAATTTCGATCTTTTAGGTTATTTGTTTAAAAATTTTAAACAAAACGTTTTTAAAAAAAATTACGAGCCAAAAAGTTACGTTTTTTCCAGTTGCAGCGTTTAAAAAAAACAATCATTGCTCGTTTAACGATGTTTTTTGTAGGTTAGGGGACCAATTTATTTAAAATAATAATACTAATATTCTCGATAAAAAAATTGCGATAACTTTACGCAACAATGAAAAATTTAGTTTTTTCCCATAATGGACCATTCGGAGATCGTGCAAACATTTTTTTGCATAATTTTCGAATTTTCGTAACTCCCGAAATCAAAGTTTCGAAAATTCCCATTTAACGTCAATAGTTCGAAAACAAATAAATCGGCGAATGTTGCATCGACGAAATTCTATGCGTATTGCGTTGCCTTATCGCCGACGAGGGATCCGAAAGAGTTCGCCATAAAACGCGGTTTTCTTCGTTCCAATTAAGGGTTACGAGTTTCGGGTTTCTTCCCCCCTGAGAATACGACGAAACAAGAGTTCGATACGGTGAACTGACTGCTGATGAGTCCGTACGCCCTTTGCGCGCGTTCGTTCGAACACTTGGATCTACAGGTCGGGGCATCGCGAGCCTTAAAAAGCAGAGATGACGAGATATAAAGAAAAGTCCCTTATTCGATTCTCGCGTCCAGGTGGCCGGCGCGGCGGCATCGACGAAATTTTTCGTATCAAAACCCTTTGACTCGCGAATTAATGTTTATACTAAAAGTTCGAAGGAGATACGCTTCGGATAAGAAGAAAAATAGAATAAACGAATAATCCCCTTTCCTCCCCCCCCTTTCGGAGCCCCCAATCTCGTTGAGTGGACTGTTCAAAGTGACGAACTCGGTACAAGAAAACATGGTTAACAGTAGCTGAGATAAAGGAGGGGTTGGAATCGGTAGTGGTGGAACGTACGAACGAACGTCGTGAATGTGCTGACTACATTAACTTCCAGGGTATATAAGATAGCCGGCTTCCACCGTCCTATCCACAGACCGAGTCAGATCGGCCAACGGTTAAGATTTACGATATATATATCGAAACCCCGAACCACTTGTTCGTCATCCTCGATCTCGTGAAAAATTTGTTTTTAAAACAACAATAAAAAAAAAACACAAACTCAGCATCGAAAAAAAAAAAAAAAAAAAAAAAATCAGTGCGAAAAAAGCTGAGGTGTTTTTTTTTTTTCTCTCATCTTCGCGAAAGTGCCGATTATCATTCGGAGTGAACGATAGATTTATCGAAATATTTAATAAAAAACGAAAAAAAAAAAAAAGCAATGAAGCTGATAGAATTCAGCACGACGACCTACTTCCTGATAGTAGCGACCCTCGTAGCTATTATAATGATTCTCGTGGATAGCGCGCGATCGCGTAATAAAAAATCATCGAAGGAACGCCTCATGTACGACAGCGAAGTACCGACACTTCCGGAAGCGCCCGGACCTAAACCTTGGCCTATCGTTGGCTCTCTTCATCTACTAGGAAAATACGAAGTGCCCTACATGGCTTTTGCCGAACTCGCGAAGACGTACGCGAGTCAGGTGATCAAACTGCGCATGGGATCGGTACCGTGCGTCGTTGTTAACGGATTGGAGAACATAAAGGAAGTTCTCATCACCAAAGGACATCAATTCGATTCGAGACCCAATTTCGTCAGATATCATCGTCTCTTTTGCGGCGACAAGGAAAATTGTAAGCATTTTTTTTTTTTTTTTTTTTTTTAATTTTCGATAAATTTGAGTTTTGAAAGATAAAATGTGCGAAAAAAAAAAGATCGGTATAGAAACGCGTGTTAATGACCTTGCGAACGAGGCATTATCGTACGATGTTTCGTAGGCTTGTACGATGCGTGTCTTACACTTTTTTTTCTTAGAATTTCGGTGTCTTCACGAGTAACTCGAGCTTCGATCGAAATATTAACGCACCTACGTTGCATTTTTCGTTTTCATGCGTTTACTTGTTTCACGATCGATTTTAGACATTCCGACGCGCGAAATGTAAAATAAAAATCCGTATTCAAAAAAATTGTTGCAAATCAAAATTGTCATTTTCGAAAAAATTACGAAAAAAATTACGTCGATTCCGAATCGGTAAAAAAAAAAAAAATCGATCTTTGCGTTATTTATGATTTGATTATTAATGATTGTTTTTTTTTATTTTTTCAGCTCTCGCTTTCTGCGACTGGTCGGAGCTCCAAAAATCGCGAAGAGAAACTCTGCGAATGCACACGTTTCCTCGCGCCTTCACCGCGAAGTATAATCAACTGAACGGCATAATAATCGGCGAAATGGAGCATTTTCTCGGGCAAATAGATTCACAGATCGGTACGAGTCTGAAGGCAAAGCCATTGATACTTCACGCTTGCGCCAATATTTTCACCAATTATTTTTGCTCCAAACGTTGGGATTTCGATAATCCCGCGTTCTCCGATATGATCGAAAATTTCGACAAAGTATTCTACGAGGTAAATCAAGGATATGCCGCTGATTTCATGCCGTTTCTCATGCCGTTTCATCAGCGAAACATGACGAGAATGGCTAATTGGAGTCACAAAATACGAGAATTTGTAAACGATCACATTATTGCCGAACGTTACGATTCGTGGAACGGCGTTATACCGGAAATCGATTACGTCGATTGTCTCATCAATCACGTAAGGACGGAGGCGCAGCCGGCGATGTCTTGGGATACCGGTCTATTCGCTCTCGAAGATATAATCGGTGGACACGCCGCGGTTGGAAATTTACTCATGAAAATCTTGGGATTTATCGTTACGCGACCGGACATACAGAAGAATGCTCAACGCGAGATAGATATCGTCCAAACGGAGGGAAACTACGTCGGTCTTGAACATCGAGGATCGATGCCGTATATAGAAGCTATTATTCTCGAAGCTATAAGAATAATCGCGAGCCCCATCGTGCCCCACGTTGCGAATCAGGACAGTTCTATCGCTGGTGAGTTTCTTTAACTTTTTTTCAATTTATTACAAAATTTTTATAATTTTAATTTCTTTTAATTTTTTCGTTTATATTAGAATTTTTTTATCATTTTAGTTACTTTCAATTTTTTTCGTTTATATCATAAAATTTTTATTATTTTAGTAATTTTCAATTTTTTTCGTTTATATTACAAAATTTTTATTATTTTAGTGACTTTCAATTTTTTTCGTCTATATCAGGAAATTTTTGTTATTTTTGTTACACTTTTATTTATTTTTTTTCATTTTTCGACTTTTTTTTAAATATTCGTAAAGACGAAATTTTAATGTTTTTTTTTTGTTTTTTGTGTTGCAGGTTACAAAGTAGACAAAGACACGTTTATATTTCTCAACAACTACGAACTCAACATGTCCGAAGATTTGTGGAAATCCCCGAAAGAATTCGCCCCCGAAAGATTCATCCGTAATGGCAGAATCTCCAAACCCGATCACTTTCTACCGTTCGGCGGTGGACGAAGGTCGTGTATGGGTTACAAGATGGTTCAGTATCTAAGCTTTTCGATGCTCGCGAGTATATTGAAAAATTTCAATATCGCGCCGATCGATAATGAATCGTATAAAGTGCCGATCGGCAATCTCGCCCTACCGGGAGATTCGTTCGGCTTCCGGTTCGAGAGGCGATAGTGCGAATAATAACTTCATAGGGTAACTCCGTATTTCGTTGAAACGATCGAACTCCTCGATGTATATGTATTTTTTTTCTCCCCCTTACGCGATCATCGATTTTTTCCACGATGGTCGCGCGCAGAGGGATGAAAGACGAGGAGTCGTGAAATCATCGAAAAAAAAAAACAAAAAACGAAAAAAAAAAAAAAAAAACAGAAAGAAGCTTTACCGACATTACTAGACTTTTAAGGATCTTAGCCAATTTTTAGATGTAAGAATAGACGCGAAACCCTGAAAATCCTATACTCTCCGGGGGAAATAATTAATCCTTTGAAGCCATTTTTATATAAAATATAAAAAAAAAAATTTATATAGAGTATTCATCCAAATGGAGGCTTCAAAAGATTAAATTCGCTGTTCGAAAAAAAAAAAAAAAAAAAATTTCGAGGTTATTTTTGTAATTTTTTCACTCTCTGTCTCTCCTATTAGCTATTTTGTAAATCTTTGTAATTTATTACTATCCAGATGATTATTATTACAGCTTAAGTAGGTACATACAATTTTACCCCTTTCGTCGTTCGAACACTTTTCTATAATAATTCGAATGCGCGTATATATATATACTTTATCATCCCTCATATAAAAATTATTATATGTACGAAAAGATCGAGGATTATATTTGTTGTACATTCGTTTTTTTATGATTATTACTTCGTATCATCGTCTCTTTGTTATTTAATTGTTCGTCACTGTTGCCTTATTTTGTTTATTTATTTTTTATAAGATAACTTTTTATTACTATTATTACGATTTATTTGCATATTAAAGACAACGTAAAACGAGAAAAAAAAAATTTCTATGGTTTTTTATTTTTTCCCGTTGTGGATCCCCGATAATGACGAGTGCGCGAGATAACGAGTTTTTGGAATTTCTTTATATGAATGGCTGTGAACTTGAGTCGCGCCGGTTGATTAACAGTCACGAAATTCGTGAATATGTGTCGAGTAAACATTGGGGACGACGTGCGGAATATAGAAAACACATCTATTCCATAAGTTTTTTTTTTCTGTTTTATCATCGAAGTGATTGGACTTCGATTTTAGTCGCGTTTCGCGCGTGTAAGAGAAAAAAATATCGATGTCGGTAACGAAAGAAAAAAAATGCAATATGCAAGGGGATTAATAATTATAATCATGGGAAACAATAAAAAAATTGGTTTGCAATTATTTCGAAACAACGCGAAATCCTTCATATCCGCCATCACTAAAAATCGGCCACGCGATTCTACCGATAACCTCGATAGTCTGCAAGTGAAGTTTTTCGACTTCCGGCAACAACAAAATAAAGATGATTCACGTTTGAAGGACGCGTCTTTACGGATGTCCAGATAAATTGTTTTTTTCGGGAATTAAAAACCTCCAAGTTACGATGATGACACATCTTTCACGGTTACATTAACAAAACGCATAAGGACGATATTAGAAGACGAAAAAAAATATAAACGTTTTTTTTTTTCAACTACGACATTTCGCGATAACAATGTACTAACTTTTTCGGCGCTCGTTATTTTTTGTTTGTCTTTCGAAAAATTCGCCAAGCTATACGCACGTGTAAAAAAAATTAATAAATAAACATTCGTTTTCGAATACTCGTATTGCCACGATCTTCAATGGGACTATGGAGGTTAAAATTGATTGCAGATATACAAATCGAGATCTTGATAATCAAAGCTATTTGATTATCACGTATATGATTACAGGGGATCAACAGTATCTTGTCAATTACATCGAGAAAATCATTCATTCAGTAGTGAATCGATATAAATATATAATGAGTAATGAGCACGCGGAGTAAATAGAGTCGCATTATTCGACAGACCAGAGTTGCGTGTGTTACCGCGAACGGCATAAAAACCGTCAAAGAGTATAAAACAAGTTACGTACCGAGTATTTTATATCGTATTAACGTGTGAGCGTGTGAAACGTGGTTCGAAGGCTAGACGTCGAGTGTTTACCAGGTCACGTGATCACCTCACACCGCCTGACTTGATCCGACTTCATTGCACTGTAGCCTGTTCCGTCGCGCCGCATCGTCGCGTTCACTTTTATTTTTCTAACCCGTTTGTCGCGAAAAATGACAGTTTACGATGGGCGAAAAGCCGAAATTAATCAATTCAATGGGAATCTCGAATTCTGGATGACTCAGCTCCCGCCATTCTTGAAGAGACTTCCCATAATACACCTCGCGATACCCGGTGAGTTTTATTCATCATTTCGATAACACCAACCACTTACTTCCGAAACACACGACTGCCCTATCGTGACTGTCAAACTCTCGATGCACCGTTCCCTACAGTGTAGTATTGTCAAAATGCCAACTTGTACACGCGATATCAATGTTGTATTATCGCGAACCGATGACATCCGATGCTATATGTCTAAATGTTGGCCAACCGACAGTTATCGGCCGGCGGTAAAGTTGCCAATAACTGTCGTAAATAATAACTATGTATCGTAATCTCAAGTTGCCAATAACTGTATCTTGCAGTTTTACGCGACGAATAACTGTTATAAACAAAAAACTTTTTTATACGATCTCAAGATGCCAATAACTCTGTATGCGCGGTATTGCGGCCGATAACGACATTTCTCGATGTCTAAATCCATAAAAAATCGAATTATCCGCTCAAATTTATTACGAAGATTCGTAATAAATTCTTGAATGGCCAATGACTGTAATACGGTCCGTAAAGTCGTGAATCTGTGTCACAGGATCCCACAACACGATGACTTATACAATACATCGTTATAACGACGTCGGTCCCGACGAGCCGTTCTATTTGCGTATGTTGGGACGTTTCTGTCCGTTCGTATCGAAACCATTAATTTTCAACTGGTCGGTGACTCAGTACGACAACGTCAAGGAACAATTGAATGGTGGGATCAGGTAAAACGATAATTGCATACTCACCTCTCCGCGATCTTTTACCTTCGATTTCAGCTATAAACGCGAACGTTCTTTGATTTTTTCTTCAACGAAAAATGCATATTGTTTTTTTTTTTTTTTTTTTCAGATATCTCGATCTTCGATTGGCGACAAAATCCGGCGGAAATTCAATTTATTTTCTTCACGGATTATACGGCTGCGAAGTAACGGAGCCTCTCGAGCAGATCGCCGAATGGCTCGTCGCGCATCCCGACGAAATCGTAATTCTCGATTGCCAACATTTTTACTCCTTTACGCCGATGCATCATCATCAATTCGTTGACAAAATAAAACAAATTTTTCGTCATCGTTTGTGTCCCATTGGCGATATATCGCAGATAAGTTTGAACGCGATGAACGCCCGCGATTATCAGATAATTGTTATATACAGAAACGAAATCGCGAGAATCGAGACGAACGTGTGGCCGAGCGGCCTGTGGCCAACGCCGTGGCCCAACACCGTCGATCCCCAAAATCTTCTCGATTTTCTCGATCTTCGATTGAAAACTCGAATTTCCGGTATCGGCTTCGTGTCGCAGTGCCTTCTTACCCCCGACACCGGTTACGTGATAAAACATTTATGCGGAAGTCTTCATCGCGATCTCGCGGATTTATGCCGTCGCGCGTCCCTCCCGTGGATTCGGCAACAAAAACCCGGAAGCGGCGGTCTAAATGTCGTTATAACGGATTTCGTTTCCTACGAAAATTTTCTTTTCTCGCGAACGGTTATCCAACGAAATCACGAATTATTGAAATTATCCGACATCGCTTTGCCGAAATATTGAGATTCGCAATACTCGTCGTTGAACGACTCTGTTATTTTGTAAATTGTTATTTTTTATTATTTTCCTCTTTTTTTTTTTTTTTTTTTTTTTTCGATTTATGTACAAATAAATTATACATACGTATATCTTTTCTGGATGTAGAGATCGCGCGGTCCACAACACACTCGAAGGATGAAAAAAAAAAAAAAAAAAAAAAAACATGAAAACTTTCGTCCAATGAATGAGTTATGCGATTTAATCGTAGAAAAAAAAAAAAAAACAGCGAAAAAATGCAATAAATGTTGCGATGCGCGACGATTATTTCAGATATGATATTTATAGTGCACACTGTTTTTTTTTTTTTTTTTTTTTAAACTTTCGTTCTATTATTTGTTCCGCACGAAGAAAAACGAAAAAATAATTGCACACATCTGTTCAATTGTGATTCGTGATAAATTGATCAATTAAATATATATATATATATATTTTTTTTAAAAGATTTCTTATAGTCAAAATTGATTCATGATTTCGCGACTGAATGAAAATCTCATACGTACGACACATATACACGACAAATCGGCATTAATCGATTTATACCGATCCGACGATTGATCGAATCACAGAGCTTTTACTTTCAGCTGTTTCATTCGCGGCGCTCGTTTCTTCGCGAGTCTTCGCTGTTCCTTCTCCTCCCACTTCCGCTGCTTGTCGGGATCTTCTTCCTGAAGTATTCTCTCCTTTTCGGCTCGTCGACGATCCTCGCGACGCTGTGCCGCGGCTTCCGCTCTCGCGGCGTGCGTTGTCTTCAAAAACGCTTCTTCGACTCTCAAACGATTTTTATCCGCTTTGCTTTTTCCCTGAAACAATCGAAAACTGCATTATTAATTCATCTTCATGACTCAAAAAACTCCCAAAACGTTTATTCAGCTGTGTAAAAGCAAAAATAAAAAAAGGAACAAAAATCGACGATAAAATTCGTTACCTCTTTCGATAGTTTAAATCGACGAAGTTTATCCAAAAGATAGAAAGTCAGCTGCAGTAGCGGTCGCATCTTTTCGTGACTATCGCTCGGTATTCTCCCTTTGATACTTATGTTGAGACCGACGAGAAGCACTCGTTTAACTTCCGGCATAGTAAGAGCTCCGGAATCTCTGTTATCGTAAAGAAAAGCATTAAAAACAAAATTAACAGAAAAAAAAAAAAAAGATCGATAAATTTCGCGGTAATTAAAAATACTGACTCTTGCTGTTTCGGTCCGCTGTACTGATCGCTAATGTGTATATAATCGATATACTGCGAATACTTCGTAAACGCTTGAATGAGTCTGTTGTCGAGTATCGCTGAAGCGGCTTCCGCGATCTCCGACATGACGAAAAATCCCGGCGGCAACCCGAATTTCTCGCTCGCCCGCTTCTCCGGACAGTAAGTCGCGACGTCCGCGATGTCCCGCGCCAGATGAAGCGCCGTTTTTTTCGTCGCCACCGCGAGAACGAAATTGTCGCTCTCGTCCTTCGATAATTCGATTCTAAGGTGCGCCTGATCGTTCTGCGGCCTTCCGAGTTGCGCGAGTACCGCAACCAAATCCTGCCGCTTTATAAGTTTTAATTCGACAAGCATAGAATCGCAACCAACGCGACCCGTGCAGTAAAGACTGTACTGCGATTCGCTCTCTTTTACCAATCCGCTTTCCGTCGCGTCTTCGCGGGATTTTCCCGTATCGCCGACGAGCGAAAAATTTTCGACGAGTAATTGCGCGTTATCCGATAACCAGGATTCGGCTATCCGCGAATTTTTCGAACGGCCGGCGATGTAATTTACGAAATATACGAAAAGTCCGGCGACCATTAGAATTTCGAGATAAAAACTGTCCCATCGCGCGCGGAGATGGAGCGGAACTTTCGTTATCGTTAAAGTGGACGGTTCGTCCTGTTTGGATCCGGCGTTTCTGCCGTTATTCTCCAATCCTTCGAATTCTTCTTCGTCCTGAAAATGATCAAATTCGTTGTCCGCGTCTTCGACGAGCGCTCCGTCCTCCTCATCCTCTTCTTCCTCATCTAACGATGAATCGCCCGGCGCTCCGAAATTTTTTTCATTGTCGACTTCCTTGAATTGTTCCGTCATGCGATCGGCGTCCAGCGACTTTGGTTTTTCCTCTTCGAAATCTTCGAATTCGGCGAATTCATTGTCCTCGCCGAGTTCTTCGTGAAAATGGGCGCCGACCCAAAGATTCGTGCCGACGAGCGCTATGTGCACCGCTACTAGCCACAGCTTCATTTTTCAACTGCGAACAGATAAGTAAAACAATGCAACGACGATAACAATGGATTCGATAAAAATACGATATAATACGATGTTTCGAATGAATCAGCAGACGATATTTAAGCATTTGGGGTTATAATTTTCGCGTAAGTGACGAAAAAAAGATCGAGAAACTCGATGTTTTAAATTTTTTCGGGTCGATGCATTTTTGCGGAATAAAAATGGGACATGTTTTCCGGAGATGAAAAAAAAAACAGGTAGAAACGAAAGAATCGACCTCGGCATTCTCGGAAAGCTTCGGAGAGATCTTTCGCAACAAAATGATAAATGAAAAACGTTGTTTTTCGGGGATTCGTAAAAACTCACCGAGTTGACGCGATCAATTGAAATCGTACGTATCGTTGGATATTGTGGATTTTCTACATATAATTGAATTAATTAGGCGAAACTGATGTTAAATGAATACGACAATATATCGCGGTGGAACCCACGAAACGGAATTGGTGACTTGCACCGACTGAACGTGGCATCGAGTCCTGGTTGATATATATAGATATAAATATAACCCCCCGTTGCGCCCGGTACTACTAGCGCCATTCGCGATGAAAAATAACGCACGGATTGAGAACACCTGACAAGCTCCAAACTTCGTGGAATCGAAGCTCTGATGAGAGTGCCAATAGCGACGACAGTAAGCGCAGCTAGCAGACGGGGTGAAAGCGTCGAGAGAGCTACGAGTGTCATCGATCTTCTCGTCGCAACAAAACGACATGTAAACTCTTTTCGTCTCTGCGGTGACGAGTGTCCGTCAAGATAAAAAAGCAGTTACTCTCGTATTCGCAAAGAAAAACCGTGCAACACCGTTACCGGGATTGTCGCTTGAACACGGAATAATAGTATTGAACAGTTTGACAATCAATGAGCGAGTTAGTTGTGTAAACGGAGTACAGAGAGGGGGGCGCGGCGATGAGTCAAACAATGGATCAATACACGTGCGAGGAGAGGACGAATTGAACTTGTTTATTCGTCGTCACCTGGTGACTGGCGAAGGGCCGAAAAAAATCGTCCTAAAACCTCCCGACTCCGTTTTAACGTAAGTAATACGAAAAAATTCGCTAATATACCGTTGAAATATATATTTTTTACGCGTAATAATTTCATCGCAAACTCGATTTACAGTATCGCAACATTTGTTTATATTTTTATTTTAACAACTCGTTTTCTCGACAGTAATTGAAAACAACAACAAAAAAATGGATAAATCCGATTACCAGTCGAGCCAAGCTGGCCGTACGTCTAAGCGACGCGCCTCTAGTCGCCCGATTACCGTGATGAACAATTCCGTCGATTCCATAACGCAATGCGTCCAGGTGGTCGTGCGTTGTCGTCCGATGGACGAGAAGGAGACCGCGCGGGGATATTCGCGGGTTGTCGAGGTCGTGCCGTCCCGCGGTGTCGTCGAGATCCGCAACCCCCGCGAAGACCCGACTCGCGACAGCGTAAAAGTATTCACTTTCGACGCGGTTTACGATTGGAACTCTAATCAGGGAGAATTATACGAAGAAACAGTGAGGCCACTGGTGTCGTCGGTATTGGACGGTTTCAACGGTACGATTTTCGCTTACGGACAAACGGGTACCGGAAAAACATATACGATGGAAGGTACGAAAAACGACGCGGAACGTCGGGGAATTATTCCCCGAAGTTTCGAACACATATTTAATCACATAGGACGTTCGAAAAATATGCAATATCTCGTACGCGCGAGTTATCTCGAGATATATCAGGAAGAGATACGAGACTTGCTGCATCCCGATCAGAGTCTCCGTTTCGAATTGAAAGAAAAACCGGATAGCGGTGTTTTCGTTAAAGATTTATCATCAGCGATATGCAAAAACGCTAATGAAATACAACAATTGATGAAAACCGGAAATCAGAATCGTACGATAGGAGCGACAAATATGAATGAACACAGTTCGCGATCGCACGCAATTTTTTTGATAACTATCGAGATGAGTGCAATGGGAGACGAAGCCGGTGGTATACGCGTAGGACGTCTGAATCTCGTCGATCTTGCGGGTAGCGAGCGGCAGAGTAAAACCGGAAGTTCCGGCGAGAGGCTGAAAGAAGCGAGCAAAATAAATTTGAGTCTTTCGGCGCTTGGAAACGTTATATCGGCGCTTGTCGATGGAAAAACGAGTCACGTACCTTACAGAGATTCGAAACTCACGCGATTGCTTCAGGATTCTCTCGGCGGTAATTCGAAGACTATTATGGTCGCGAATATCGGTCCAGCGTCGTATAATTACGACGAAACACTGACCACTTTGCGTTACGCAAATCGAGCGAAAAATATAAAGAACAAGCCGCGTATTAACGAGGATCCGAAGGACGCTTTGCTTCGTCAATATCAGGAGGAAATAAGTCGATTGAAGGAGAAACTTGCGCTGAAGGGAAGCACCCTGCCGCGTGCTAAGCGCGAGAAGAAATCGCGAGGTAAAAAATCGTCGGAAGATTGTCTCGAGTCGGAATCCGAAGCCGAAGACAGTCGCGAGGACAATCGAATGACCGAAAGCGACAAGAGACTTATAGCCGAGCAATTGAAGGCCGAGAAACAGGAAACTGAAAGTCTAATTCTTCGTATGCGCGATCTCGAGTCTAAGATGCTTTGCGGCGGCAAAAACATCGTCGATCACACGAACGAACAACAGCGCGCCCTCGAGCAACGCTCCGCCGAGATCGCCGAGAGAAAAAAGCGCGAAGTCGAGATGCAACAAAAATTGGAAGACGAAGAAATGACGACGATTGGGGTCCGCGATACGTACACTACGCTGCAGCAGGAGGTCGACGTTAAGTCGAGAAAATTGCGCAAATGCTACGGCAAACTTCAGGTATTGAAACAAGAATTGGAAGACGTTAATGGAGAGTTTAATCGCGATAGGAGAGACCTGGAACAGACACAACACGAATTAATGAAGGAATTAAAGCTCAAGTATCTTATAATCGATAATTTCATTCCCGTTGAGGATAAGAAGAAAATAATGTCGCGTATACGCCACGACGAGGAGGAGGATTGCTTTATCTTCAAGGAACCCTCTCCGTCGAGCATCGAAACAATAAAAAGACCAACTTCGGTGCCCGGAGCGCGGCGTCCAGTCTCCGAATACGCGAAGATCGCTCTCGCTATGGGAAGAGGATATCGTTATGCCGGTGAAAATATCTTGAATCTCGAACTCGACATGCCTCTCCGAACGACTCTGGACTATCAGGGACCCGCTATCGCTCCGACGATCCAAGCGGTTCTCGAAGAAGCGCTGAGAGACGAGGGCGACATCGACGTCGACGCTTCTAACGCACGGCTGCGATCGCGACCTCGCATCGCCTCGGCGAAAGGCGTTCCGAGACCCAAGAGCGTCGGTAAAATTCCACAGATACCCGCACCCGTTTATCCAAAGACACGCGGCCTTGTGCCCAAATAGAAGGATTAAAAAAAAAGCGCTAATTTGTATATATTTATTCATTTTAAAAGCTAACGCCATCCTGATCTCGCTTCTAATTTATTTACTGTTATTGTACTTTACGATTGTCGTCGATTGGGTTTTGTTATTAATATTTTTTTCTCTCGTCTCTAGTCATCAAATGTTCCAACGAATCTACAATCCGATACCAATAAACGATTTTTTTTGCGATCAACAAAAAGAGCGTTCAATCATTTCTTTCGCAATCTCGCGAGAGAGAAGGTAAAAAAAAATAGTCGTCGAAACTTGAAAAAATTTGTCGCATACTTGGTTCATTTTTTCTTTCCCGATCTAAAAAATGTCTCACATAAATTACTCGCCAACAAATAAAATTATTCAAAGAATCTTATAGATATATTTCCATTCTTCACATCTCACAAGTCTACAAGAAACGAAAAAGGCAAAGCTGGCAAACGTCTTCGGAGGACAAATAGTAACAAATTGCATCCTATTTACTGTGAAATTTCATTTTTTTTCTTCTTTTTTTTTCGAAAAACGTCGATCGTTTTATCAGGCATATTTTTTTTTTATTACTTAGGTAAAAAAAATGTTTTTCTCGTGTTAGTAGAAACGTTGCTGCGAATAATTGCCGTATTGTTGTTGGGGATAACCGATTGGTGCGCCAGCGCTACCACCGTATTGCGGTGGTAAGCCGTAGACCTGTTGTTGCCCTTGCGACGATTGTTGTTGCTGCTGCTGTGGGATTCCGTAAGGATTTTGCATCGAGGCATTGCCGTACGACTGCTGTTGGCTCTGAGTACCCATCATATTCATGTTGCCGTACGTTTGATTATAATTGTAACCATTATTCATGTATCCACCGGTATTACTGTTGAAACTTTGTTGCTGTGGCTGTTGATAATTCTGAAATTGATTAGACATTTGGGCGTAAGGCATGGATGCGATATTCGAACCGGTCATAGCGCTCTGTTGTTGCTGCATAAGACCGCTCGACGGATAATTCGTGCCGTAAAGATTCTGTTGCGGTACCGGAAGCTGCGGTATCGATGGAATCGTCATACCGGTATCGGCATTGTCGCTCTTAGACGGACTGGGCGCAGCGTGAGATTTAACAACGTATTTGTTCGGCAAATCGCCCATTATGTTCGCTATAAGCCGTTTAGTTTCGTTGAGAATCGCGTTAGGGTCGCCGCCGCCTTTCGAAGCACCGTCTCTGGATTGTCCCGACGGCGACAAACGCGATCGCGATCGCGATCTCGATCTCGATCTCGATCTCGATCGCGACCACGATCTCACGCTATTATTGGAACCCGAACGCGAATTGACTTTTCTCGCTTTTTCATTCTCATTGACGTTCTTATCCGCCGCTTTGTAAATATCCTCGAAGGTATAGTCGTCGTCGTCGTCGTCGGAAAGATCGATCTTTCCCTTCGAACGTTTAGCCATTTCCTGGGCGTGCGCCTGTTTCTTAAGTTCCTCCTCGTCGTCGGCGAACATATCGAGTTTTGGTTTCCACTTCGAGTCGTCATCAGTTGGATTTTGATTGCCCTTACGCGTCGAAAACGGGGATGTGCTTCGACCGCCTTTCGACGATTGCATACGACTCGGCGGTCTCTCACGCGGCGGCGTTTCCGTCTTCGAATTCGTTCCGTGACCGGACGGTGTTCCAAGATTAACGTATCCTCGCAATTTTTCGACTCTCGGCGGATCGGTGGCTTCCAATTTCTTCAAAAAATTGATCAATCCGTGCTGCTCGTCGGTGCCGAGGTCTTTGAAATTTTGCAACAGGGTCTTCAGATCGTTATCCGAGAGACTCTCCATTCTCGTGGATTTCTGAGGCTCTCGCGGTTCCGAATTTCGCGATTGGATCATTTCTCTCTGATGCGGCGGAGTTCTTTCTCTTTCCTCGCGGATAATCGGGGGTTTCGGTAGAGGCGGAGATTTTTGGGCGACCGGAAGTGGGGAAGGGGCTCGAGCGATGGGAGCCGGTGGCGTCGGAGGCAATTTGGGAAGTTCCGGAGCGGCGGGCGTTAACGGAGGAGCGGCCGGTGCGACTGGCTGTGCCGGTGGAGCCGCTTGGGCCGCAGCCGTTAACCCCTTTACGAAACTCGCTGCCGTTATCGGTTTGTCACTGTGCTGCGAAGCCTCAGCCATACCGACAACGGCGTTTATCAGAGTTTCGAGTTCGTCCTGCGAAACGTTTGTTCTTCCCTGAGCTATGAGTGCCGCAGCGATCTGCTGAGCAATAGCGACTTTGTCGACGGAGCCAACACCGGGAACGCTAACCGGTTCCGATCTTACGGGGGGAACATCGATAGCACGATGATATATCGGTCGCGAAGACGTCGCGAAGGATGTTACGAGAGGTCTCGTTAGTTCCATCTCACGCCTCTTTCGTCTCTCCTCCTCTTCGAGTTTCTCCGCCAACAATTGTTGTTCCAATTTTCTCTTCGATTCCGCAGCTTTATGCAACAACTGGGCGATATTTTGTATCGCCGATTTCGTCGGTGCGACAGCCATCTTTTCGATCATTCCGGCGAACAATTGACCCTTTAATTTTTCTTTTACGGTCTCGAAGAGCACTGATACTTCCTCGTCGTGAAGCAATTCCTCGGCGGAATTAGGTTTCGCCTTTTCGGCGGCTAAAGCGCGCGATAAGAGGGAAACGATCTTCGGACCCAACGATCCTAACTGACCCTCGAGGGCTGTAAGAAGTCGCAACAGGCCGACTATCTCGAGATCTTCCCGAAGTACCTCCTCCTTTTCCGGTGGCGTTGGAGATTTTTCCTTCATATACGGAGAACTATAATGACGAGGACGCGAAGGCGGCAATACTCGTGGAGGATAATAAGAAGAAGTTCTGTAGATTCCCGATCTGCCACGCGTGTACGTGTATCCGTAGTCACGATCTCTGATCGGCTCGTGGCGTTCGTGATAATCGGTTTTTACAGTTTTCGTGCCGACATATTCGACGTCATCGTCGCTATCGTCGTGATGACGAGTTCGCTTTGCCGACGGTGAACGTTCGCGCTTTTCACGGGGTATCGTTGTCGATGGCCATTTTTCGCTTCTCTCAGATCTCTCTGAACGTTCGGCTCTTTCGCTTCTCTCGGGCCTTTCGGTTCTCTCCGGTGGACGATCCTCCGGCAATTCCAGACGCTTTCTTATTTCCTCCTTTCGCTGCTGCAGCTGCTCGTTGTGTATCTCCCGCATTCGCTTGTTCCAAAATTCAATCCATTCGGGTTTAAAGTCATGTTTACTCGGATCCTTACCTTCGGCTTGTAATTCCTTGTAACGACGATTCCAAAATTTCTTCCACTCGTCAGGATACGACGGATGTTTCTCGGGATTCTTTTCGTGAAACTTCAATGCCCTCTCGAGGGTCTCCTCGGCTCTTCTAATCTGCTCGCGATATTTGTCCCATTTGTCGCGCTCGCGTAACGGCTCGGGACTGCGAGAACGCGAACGCCTCGGATAACGCGATGAACGATCGCTCGCGCGATACTTGTGACTCGCTAAACGCTCGGAAACGGTACCTGATAACGCGGCGGTACGACGACCCCGACTACGGGAACGCGAACGCGAACGCGACGGCGATGGGCTGCTTGAGATACTCGACAAAGATGACAAAGATTTCGTATCGTCGGACGGACGTATCGCAGAACCGGACGATTTTGCTTTATCGTCGCTTTTCTCCGGCTTTCGCATAGCGTTCAATTTTTCTTTCGTTAATATACGAATCTTCATGGTTCTGAAAAATAGGCGAAACTGTTGTAAAATCGATTTTGCGTATAGCTACTAAAAATCTTCGCTCGACACTATTTCAACTTACGATTTTTCCTTCTCGGGTTTCGACTCGATCTTCTTGGGGAAACGCTCCTTCTCCGTCTTCTTATCTTCTTTCTTCTTATCCTCGGTTTTCGCGATCACTTCCACATCATCTTCGTATTGGTATTGGTATTTGTTGTAACGCACTGCCGTTGCACCTATCACTGAATTCGTATTCGCTGCGATAAATACAAAACGATTGTTGCAAAATAAGAAAAAAAAAACAAAAAACAACAAAAAAATAAAAAAATAGTGCAGAAAAAACAGAATTAAAAAGGAAAATGTAACAACGGATCGATAGGTGAGTTAGAAATTTTATTACTCACCTTCTTTCTTCGCGGATCCTGTTATTTCAGCCATCTTCTCCTCAAAGTTAGTCATCCATCGCACATCGTAAACTTCCATAAACGTTAACTCTGGCGTTTCCCTGTACGGTGCGGAAACACAGCCACAATTCAATAATAACATCGAAAAAAAAAAGAAGAAAAATCAATGCGATAGCTTCGAGCGATCATTACAATTCGTTAGATAAAATAATTTCATCGATAAATTCTATGGAAATTGTGCTTACGGAAAAATTCTATCTAATCGCGACATAAGTTACCACCAATTGAGAACTTGAATATAAAAAAAAAAAGAAAAAAAATCGTATATTCATTGTATTTTCGATTAATGAAAACGTTGACCTACCTAAAGTGATAGTCTTGATAAACCGTTTTGATGTACTGCATCTTGTTTTTCTCGAATTGATTCTTGTCGACGAGTTGCGGTTGCAGTCTGCCGAATCTCTCTTCGATCTTCTTGGCGACAAGCACGGAAATCTCATTAGCACCGCGTTTGTAGTTTGGCGTACGTGGCAATTCGGTTATCGCTCGCGATATCGTGGGAAAGTGACGATTTAGATAAGTTATACGATGATTATAACTTGTAATGTGTGCCATAACTGTGCGTGGATCGCCGCGTTTGTCGCACAGTACGCAAGTGTAACTCGGCTCGCACGACTCGTTGTCGACTAATTCGAGAAGATATTCGAGACCAACGAGTGGCGAAGTTCTATGCCGATCGAGACTCATCTGTATGCTCGTCGATCTCGTCAATTGATCCTCCATTCCCGGCGGTATCGGCTCTCCCGGCGCCAAAGAATCCGTCAATGGTATAACGTTCTCCGCTGGACTACGATTTTTCGTTCTCATCGCATTTGCGTCCGTCCGATTCGACCATAAAGACACGGGATACGGACACTCGTCCAATTTCATTTTGTGACGATTGCAAGAATTGTGACTCATCAATTTGTGAGCGCCGAACAACGATATATTGCATATGTGACACCATATATCTTCGTCGTCCGTCAACGAATAAACGGGCCTCAGGGTTCCATCCTCGGCGGTGACGCTGCTTCGCATCAGTCTCTTGCGATCGTGTTCTTCCTGCCGAAAACACAGACAAGACGGACACCCAAAAATCAGTCTCACACTTTCCCAAGAAAATGTTCTCATTTCAACTTTTCAACAATTCGCCGTTCAAATAATTCGCGTTCGTCACCATCGCGTATACATTCGCGTTTTGAAATAAATATTATTCGAAAATAATTAAATAATAATGCATTCAAACAAATGAATATAATAGTTTCAATTAAATTGTATTATTCAAACAAATCGATTAAATAATTTGATCGATAGACTATGTAGAAAAATATCTTCCGCTGTTGATGTGTTTTTTTTTTTTGTTTTTTTTTTCTCGCCGCCGCGCAATTTACCTTCTCACGTTCCTCTTCGGAGAGATGAGAAGGATTTCGTCCCTCGATATCGAGGTCATCAAAGTTCTGCATCTTGTGTGAAGAACGATTCGCCTTAGAGATGCTCTGAAAAAAATTACGTTTCGTTAATCGATTTTTTTTTTTTTTTTTTTTTTTTTTTTTTTTTTTTCAAAAAATCGACAAAAAAAATATTTTAACTACCATACAACCGCATACTTACCATTGCTTACAGATTTATCGCTCTCGTCTAGACTAGTCGACATAATTTTTGCATTTCTATCTTACGGAGGAATTATTCGATAGCCGAGTCAATCGGTTTCTAAATTGATTAATAACAATGTAACGTATTTTTAGTGTGAGTTGAATGATGAAAAAAAAAAAACACAAGGCGTCAACAATCGCCGATAACATTAGTAATATAATGTGTTATATTATTATTATTGATATAAGAGAATGCTGGAGTTGTCACTTTGCCAGCTACTTACCGAGTGACAACGATAAACACAACTTCCGCTCTCAAACTGTTTTTTTTTGTTTTTCAAAACTTTACACAATCAAACAAACTTTTATTTCTTTCTCTTTCTCTCTCTTTCGTTTTCGTACACATATAAAACCGAAGAAAACGTCGTATCGCTTAACCCCCGAAACGACCGAAGTTTCGATAACAGCGTCGTCACAACGGTACGAGATTTATGCTCTGTGTAACGATAAAACTTTGTAGACGTTCAAAGAATAAAAATAAAATTGCTTTCCGTACAAATGAAAATCTTTGCGCAAATTATTTATTTGTTTTTTTCGTTTTTTACGGCAAAGGAAATGGCGAGGAAATGCGCTACGCGGCAAAAAGACGAGAAAAACAGATTTGTCGTGAAAAAATGCAATACGAGAAATGTCGAAAAATTCGGATTGAAGCTCTTTGCACTGATTATTGTTTATAATCCAAGTGAGTCGCTTAAATTAAGTGGTAATTACTTCGGACAAATGTAATGAGGACTACTGATAAGTGGGGGGGGGGGGGGGGATATATGAGAAACAGGGAAGGGGGTAAACGACGCTTTCGCCGAAAAGTTTTTTTCGCACGATTATTTGATCGGATATTAATGAATGTTCGTCACCGTATCACACGCGAGTAAGAAAACCGATATTTTCATTTGTTTCACGGATATTCACTGATAGTTGGCAATAAATACATTGTAGGTGAACGATGATGACGACACCTTTATACGGTGAAACAAGATATTTTTCGTTCTTTTTTTTTTTCAACAATTTATCACGTAGTCTTAACCTACTCGTCAGACTTACCCGTGAGATCGACGATAACGCGTGCGACGATTTTTTAAATTATTTCTCGTTCAATTGTTCCTTTATTTCACGTTAATTGAACAAACGTGTTTGCTACATAACTTTACATCGCTTGCCAAAATAGCACAGGGATACTAGCAGGCGGACGCCATCTTTAAAATCGTGTATCGCTAGTAGACGAAGACGGATACTCGTTCGATATTCGATAATCGATGTATTCGATTGTCAATGTTTTGCTTCTCTGTTGCGGCGTTTATTTATTATTATGTTATCAATAATAACAATTAATGAAAAAAAAGGATGTGATAAGGTAAAATATGGTAATAATACAATAACTCTTTTGTTATTTCGTCCAATTGGACGTGCCTCTCGTTTAATTTGTTTCTCAATATTCTTTATTTATTAAGAAGGCGCTCTTCGTGTTATATTACTTTGTAATTCTACGCAGTTTTGTTTTTTTTATTCGAGGTTTTTTTTTTTTTTCAATATCAAGCGGAGCGATAAACTATCGCAATCTTTAGTCCCTTATTTGACGTCACTTTCCCTGCGATCCTTTATTTTTATTTTTTTTTTTTCGTTTTGAAGAAAATTTTCCGCGCTTACTCTATCGCCTCACCTCCTTCTCCCAACTTTCATCGCGCGCGCGCTTTTTTTTTTTTTGTTTTTTTTTTTACTCAACGGCTCCAATAATCAATAATATTCGTATTATTATCAGTAAATTAAATAATTCAATAATCGTTAATTTAAACTCGGCGTTCTGCCGGTGTCCCACTGAATTTCAATACTCGGCCACTTGGTCTGCAGTACGGTGAGCATCGGATTACTGTCCAGAATACACTTGACATTGCACTCGAGAAGTACGGCCTGTCCAACGTGATACTTTACACTGTTCTCGGGGTTGCTGCGTGGCAGACCATTGTAGTGATACAACGGGAATGTGTCGGGGCAGGTGCGAGGTTCCTCCGGGAAAAACTCGTCCATGAAACCGGCCAAAAGTATTATACCGAGGCATTCGCTATCCAGCTTTTTCCTCATAATGTTGACGCTATAAAAAAAAAAAACATTAATCGCATCGATTCCACTCGATGAGTTATATCATTAAATTTTTTCTTAATGATGTTTTTATTTTATTTTATTTTTTTTTAAATTTTTATATAGATTTTTTTTTTTTATTTAAAAAATACTGACTATTCTGTGTCCGCGCAGAGTCCGAGTTCTTCAAGAACATCCTGAAGCAAATCCGCGGAAATAAAATTGTTTCCTTCGGGATCGAATTTCTTGAATACACGCCTCGCCTGTTCGGCCGGTGTTTCCGGACTCACGAGTCGACGATCGGTTGAAAAAAGTACTGTGAGATGCGTCTCCGATCCGAGTACCCAAACTGGATGAGACGGCGATTTCAGAAAAGCTCCGACCTCGCAGTAACGCAGGTGCTCCAGAAGCGCGAGAAAACCTACGGCGTTTTGTTTGTCGATCCCTCGAAGTTCTGCGAAACGCAAAGGATTTTCGATTCATTAATCGAACTCTTTTCGAATTTAATCGATTTCTCGAAATTTTTTTATTTTTATTTTAGTATCGGAGCATTTTGTAACGATCTTTACTAAATTATAAATAATTTCTCGATTATTATTGGAAAGGAAAGAAAATTATAAGAAATTATTTTATTTCACGACGTGCGAGAAAACGGCTTTTTCGCACTCGTGAAATAAAATTTTGTACGATACTATTAAAATGCATTATTGGTCGTAAAATTTTCGAAGGACGAAGGAGAAAGGAAAGGAAAGAAAATGATAAGAAATTATTTTATTTTACGACGTGCGAGAAAACGGCTTTTTCGCACTCGTGAAATAAAATTTTGTACGATACTATTAAAATGTATTATTGGTCGTAAAATTTTCGAAGGACGAAGGAGAAAGGAAAGGAAAGAAAATTATAAGAAATGATTTTATTTTACGACGTGCGAGAAAAAGGATTTCTCGCACTCGTGAAATAAAATTTTGTACGATACTATTAAAATGCATTATTGGTCGTAAAATTTTCGAAGGACGAAGGAGGAATCCTTTTCGCAGTGAAAAGGGTTGATAACTTACTGAGTCCACCAACATCTTGGTCGTGATCCCAAACATGACCGACCGCTCTGCCTGTAAGCATCAAATTGATGAGACTTTGACTGCCGTATCCGTAAGTCGAGTCTATGATCGGCTCCGTTGGATCCGACATCTCTGTCCGCATTCCCGCTATTCCTTTGGTACATACAACTGAGTACAAGAGCAGTAGAACTCCAAATGGTTCTTTGAGCGTTCCAATCCTCTCAGTCAGGTATCTCTCTACCTCATCCAAGCTCTCCGTGGTAAGTATCCTAAAAAATGGAATATTTTTTTAACAAATACAAAATAATAAATAAATAATGAAATTCAATAAATCGAAAGAAAAAATCGAAAATGTAAGAATTTTTTTTTTCTTTTTTACACTTTTCCAAAAACTTGGATAATTTTTTTTTTTTATTCAATGGTAAGTATCCTAAATAATCGAATATTTTTTAATAAATAAAATAAAATCTTTTTTGTTAAAAGAACAAATAAAATAAACAAAAAAAATCTTTTATTTTTTGTAAATTTTGCTAAAAATCGATTTTTTTTTTCAAAGTTTTTTTTTTTTTTTTTTTTTTTTCATCAGTGTACCTTAATTGTAAATGAAATAAGTCAGAATCGAGTCTCTGTCGTGCGTCGCTCTCCGCCGTTTCGCTGTTATCTTTATTTTTGTCAATAATTGGCAAACAGTCCTCCATCGGCTCGACGCAAGACTCGTCGGAGACTTCGCCATTCTCTGCTGGATTATCGGTCCCTTCCATCTTCGACGTACCGCCTGTAGTAGTCGTAGCCGTCGTAGGGAGTTCCGGATGAACTATTCGATACACGGGTTTCTCGATACTCGCCGCCTGACTTATAATCTCTGTCGCAGCTCTTACGAGCAGTTTATCCTGCTTGTGCGTGTCTACGGGACTCCAAGCGTCCGGTTCACCTTCCGTCAACAATTGCTTCAAGACGAAAGCTTGAACCGGCGCGATAACCGCGCACGGTCCTCCCTCTGTCTGAACCAAAGCTGTGGGCTCATCGCTGCTGAAGTAAAATCCTGAAAAAAAAAACAAAAAAAAAGATCGATTTTTTTCGAAAACATCGATTTTTTAGCGTTTTTATTATTTGTTAATTTCGAGCGGCGAGTGATTGAAATTACGAAAATTGGGATGTAAAATTGTTATTATAGGCTATGGTCGAGATTTAAGGAAGGGGAGAGGGTTTGTGAGGGACAAATTTCTCACCCTGTGCCCATCGTTTGAAGACGTCCTCCTTCACGGAGTTACCCCAAAGGAGATTTCTTATCTGTTCGATGCGCTCGGCATCCTCGCCTCTCGGATTTTCTGCCATTATCCGATCGATCGCGAGAGGACAAAAGCTCTCTTCGTAGTCGTCGCGTCTTCGCCGATTACCTGCACTCCGGGGTTTACTTCTCGTACCTCGGAGTACGGCGTTTTTTTTTTCACGACGGATAAACGCGACGGTAGATGCGATTATCCGCGCGAATTTACACGTATTCACGCGCGCATTATCACCTATACGATATTATGTCGATGAATCAACACGCTTAAACAACAACGCTTTGAATTTGCAAAATAGAAAGAATCACTTCGCGTTACAATATCGCTCGTCTTTATTTCCTCGAACTGTGAGAATTTATAACCTTTATTTCGTCGACGACAGCTGCCAAGTACGTCGCCATATTGACATCATTTTTTGACAACGTTTTTTTTCTTTCTTCCATATCGGCAACGCTCCGTCGGCGTAGCAGTTTTCGCGAATTTTTGTCATCGATTCGTTCGAAAGGAGCTTTTTTTGTTTGCAGAAAATTCACTCATTACTTAAATCGTTTATTTTTCATAATAAAGAATTGTCAAAGGAGTTTGTCTCTCGCCATGCCTTTCCGTACGAAGGCCGTCGGTCCGAACGACATTATTCAAGGTTTTCGAAACGATTGCGTGAGGTTAATCGGTAATTTCGAACAACTCGAGACTGTGCGATTCGAAGGATTCTGCGATACATGGAGAGAAATGAATTTCCCACTCGTTTTCGCGTAAGTTGAAGCAAAGCTGAATATTCGATATTAAGTTTAGTTTCGTCGATTTAACCCCATTAAAGCTTCGTAAATCATCTTGTACCGTGTCTATTGCAGGGGAAGAAAATCCATGACGGAGCTACTAGAATTCTGCGAAGACAGTCTGCTTGTGGCAAAAGAATTTTTTTTGCCTCCGTATACGTTCAACGAACGAATTGGCGGACTCTATCTGCTTTACGGATTGTACTTCAAGATTCCAATAATGGGACCCAAAATAAGAGTCGAAATGTCCGAATGGCAGGATATAATAGAGTTTCGTTCCGAAATCACCCAAGCGGAGCATCACGACGCCAGTTATATCCTTTCCAAGCTGATGGCAGAGAACGCATTTGTTCATTGTCTCTTCCAAGCAGAGGTGCAAAAAAAAAAAGTTGTCTCTATGAATCAATTGCAAAAAAAAAAAATCGAGTAAACATTTAAAAAAAAAAAAAAAAATCAGTACAAATTTTTTTCGAAAAAAAAATTCAGTACAATTTTTCCAAAAAAAAAATTCAGTACATTTTTTTTCAAGAAAAAATTCAGTACAATTTTTCCAAAAAAAAAATTCAGTAAAATAAAAAAAAAAAAAAGAAATCCATTAACATTTTTTTTTATATCTTGCAGTTCGGTTTGACGCCGGGTTACCTTCTAAAAATGAACAATTCGGTAAATCCTTACTCCGTTCTACCGGATATAAGAGAACTCGCGGGACCTCGAGATCTTTTCGAGCGGATAAATGAACTCAGCAAAGTCTACGAGACGAGTAAAACGCTAGAATCCAAGGAGGAATCGAGCGCCGCGGGTTCCACTTCAAAAATGCCTACCGAATTAACGTGGTACGACCCGCATTTTGGCGAGAAACTCTTGGAGAGCGTTAAGCAACTGGAAACTTCACGAAAAAGCATTAAAGTTCCGGAAGTTCGTAGGCCCATAGGAGACAATAATAAATCGATGAAATTTCGTTTCCCGAATAAAAACAAGAATACCACGTAAGTTGCGAACGGTTATGGAGATTGAATCGAACAATTGGTATTTATTTTTCGTTTTTTTTTTTTTTTTTTTTTTTTTTACAGACAGAAAGATCGATCGTCTCCCGGTGTGATAAGGACTAAGCAAGGACACGGTTTTGACACGGATTCGTCCGACTCGGATAACGAGGAGTGCATCGATTTGCTCGATAATAGCAAAGAGCTTCCCGATCTCTTCGACTATTCGTCGTCCTCTGATTAAACGCATTTCGGTAAGAATATCTTTTTTTTTTCATTTAACGTATTTAAGCGCCGGAAAAAGAATTTCAATGAGCAGCGCTCGGTTATCGGATCGAAGTAATCGACTATTAATGAATAATAAATAAACGGAGTTGAATATTCTCGAGATGGCGAACAAGAATTGTCTCATCTGAATCTCGGAGATCTCAATAAACTTTCAGTTGATTGTTATCGTCAAAACCGGCGCTGTGTCCGGCATTTCTCACGATGAAACTCGTTCCGTCATAATGCATTCTTCTTTCACCGCGTCGAACGAAGAGATGCGAAGTCTGTCCGAGAGAAGCGGTGCAGTGAAGAAACGGCGTCGTCAACGAAGCGGTACCGTTGCCCGGCGATGTTCTCAGTTGATACTTATTGCTGTTTCTCGCGATCCTATTTTTTTTTTTTATAACAAATAGGGATCGCGTCGAGAGATATATCAGTTATCGATTGATTTTTCTTTTTTTTTTTTTTAATGGATACCTGACGAGACCGTCCGGCGTTTGGGAAACTCGAACGTTGTTAATTATCCAATTCTCCACACCCTCGTCGGTAAGCCAATACTGTGCGGCGCCGAGAGCTGTCGCAGCCTCTTGGAGACACGATGGACCGTGTCTCGACTCCGAGTAGAATACGTTGAGCGAAAAATCCTCGATAATTAATTCAAACAAATAATTAAATAAATTTAACGTAAATTTAAAGAAATTAAAGTGCAAAAGTTAATCATTGCAATCGCTGAAAATATTGGATCTTTCAATTGTGGATGCTGCGGAAATTAATTTATTTACTTGACTCATATCGGAGAAAGAATCGGTCGTTGTTCTCGTTCCTGCGGCATCGACGAGATAAACCAAAGCGCACTGTTCGGAAGTGAAGCTCACACCCTTATACCACATCTTTGCATATCTGCGTCAAAAATCATTAAAAAGAACAATAAGTATTGTAGAAAATATTGCGCATGATAATGATTTGTTTTGTTTTTATTTTTCAGATTTTCGCGACTACTTGTTGTTTCCGTGAGTGTCGTGCGCGAGGATCTCTACTCTCGAACCGTACTGATAAATCCTTCCATTGGGATGCAAGAGAGCAGCCGCCGCTCCTGATCCGCTCAACGAGAGAACTATATTGTTCTTCAGAGGAAAAGAAAAATCATAAAAACTGATTTTGAGAAAATATGAAGAAGAAATTAACGCTACAGGACTGATAATTCCGTGAGTCCGATTTCACGTAATTATATGAACATTTTTTACGATATATTTTTCAGACGAAATCGATTTGTTTTTTTTTTCGATCGAAACATACTTTGAAATTAATGACTCTGACCGCCCGATCTATCGTCATGTCGACGCGAATTCTATTGTGAAGACGAAGAGATATCGTGCCGTGCGGTGTGGCAATCGCTCCTCCGCTGGTCCCACCGCTTCCGATTCCGATCTCATTGTCGTGTTGATGATCTCTCCAATTGTCTCCGGCGTACAGGCAATTGCCTTCATCCCCTGTGTAATACGCCGTATTAATCGGTTTTGGGTTTCGCGGCTGTCGCCAGACGCCCGGCGTTGAGGAAAACGCTGCGGCGCCTCCGCCTCCTCCGCCTCCGCCCATTCCTATCCATTGATCGTTTGGATCGAAGAATTTCGAAAATTCGTTGTATCTCTGACGGCACGAGAACGACAAGAAAAAAAGTATTAAAGTTTCGGAAACGTTTGTCGTAAAAATTCTAAAGCTGATCTGCAATTTTTATTTTTGAGAAAATTGACTTCTCTGTGGTTTTTTCGTCTCACAAAAATAACGAGAAAGCAATTTGCAAAATTTTAGTTCCCCTTAAGCTTAACTCCGAGTAAAAAACATAAGTCGATAAGTGCATTAAGGACATCCGGATGTAAACCCAACGAATTCTTTCTATAATGACGACATCGTCGTAATTGCATTCTTTTTCATGTAAGAATTTTTCGGCTCGATAGACGTATTTCTTCTTTACGATTTTGCTACCGTTTGGAAATATTTTTATTCCTTTGTAGGATAATTTATTTTTAATTATTGCCTCATATATCATTAACCGAAGTTCCAGTTTTCCGTGACCGCGTAAACCTCGCTAACGATACTCTCAATCGGCACGTCTCATTAAAAAACTATTAGCTTTTATAACAATGTCATTAAAATTATTTTCTTACAGTTGTAAATTTTATCATTCTTCCGGCAAATGCTTCTGCCCGATAAAAATTACAGTAAAAAAAAAAAATTAAATACGACTCTGAATCTTATTTCAAAGGATATCGATGTTTTCAACATTTTTGCTTATTCTTCAAAAAAAAAAAATGTTTAAATGAATTTTTTGAATTTTTTGATAAAAAAAGAATAAAAAAAATACCTAATTACGAAAATATTTCTATTGACTTCAACTCATTTTGCTTTATTAATCGTAGAAAAATAATGGGGAAGCAATGTTCACCAATTTCATTCTCAATCTTTGGAATATTTATTTAAATTTTCATCTTGATATTGAAATAATTTGGGAAGATTATTCCTTCGGAGCAAAATACCGACCAAAGAATTTTTTATACAAATACAACATTTCTAAAAAAATTGCTTTACATTTCATTAGACACGATTTACTTCTGATGCAAGTATTTGCCGTCTTTGTAATTTGTTTTTAATCGATAGAAACATTATCTTTACTTCATCGAAGAATTGCGTCATACGTACGCACATTAGCATCATATCCGGTCTAAGAATTCCATCAATATACTATCTTTTATTGTCAAAGTCAATAGAACTTTTAGCGCAATCCTAGCGGAAGCTCGTCATCTCCTATCGTACTATCTACAAACTCTGTGTATAGATCTAAAAAAAAAAGAACAAACAAAAAATTACGTGCCAATTAAAAAAAAAGAACAAAATTCAAAGCAGCTGCCGGATCGATAAATCAAATCTAAAGAAAAACCGAGTTTTACATTTTTTTTTTATCGAGTTTTTAATATTTTTGTTTCTTCCTGAAAATATACTTTTTACAGTAACAAAACAAGTTTGAGTTTTTCGGAAAAATTGAGAATTTAGAGAAAAATGAGAAAAAGCCAACATATCGCGGAATGTTCTTTTTTAATGTTTTTTTCTTTTTTTTTTAATCGCCCGGAAGAACGGTTTTTGAGTTTTTCGGAAAAATTGACAATTTGCCGATTACCACCTCATCGTGTGACTTCAATCGCGAAACTTTCTATACGAAAAAGCCAACATATCGCGGAAACTTCTTTTTTAATGTTTTTTTTATCTCCCGGAAGCGCGGTTTTTGAGTTTTTCGGAAAAATTAAGAATTTGTCGATTCCCACCTCATCGTGTGTCTTCAATCGCGAAACTTTCTCTACGAAAAAGCCAACATATCGCGGAACCTTCTTTTTTAATGTTTTTTTTTTTATCTCCCGGAAGCGGGGTTTTTGAGTTTTTCGGAAAAATTAAGAATTTACCGATTACCACCTCAATGTATGTCTTCAATCGCGAAACTTTCTCTCCGAAAAAGACAACATATCGCGGAACCTTCTTTTTTAATGTTTTTTTTATCTCCCGGAAGTGCGGTTTTTGAGTTTTTCGGAAAAATTAAGAATTCACCGATTACCACCTCATCGTGTGTCTTCAATCGCGAAACTTTCTCTCCGAAAAAGACAACATATCGCGGAACCTTCTTTTTTAATGTGTTTTTTTTTTTCTTTTTTTTTTTATCTCCCGGAAGCGCGGTTTTTGAGTTTTTCGGAAAAATTAAGAATTTGCCAATTCCCACCTCATCGTTTGTCTTCAATCGCGAAACTTTCTCTCCGAAAAAGACAACATATCGCGGAACGTGCTTTTTTTTTTTATTTTATTTTTTTTTATCGCCCATACTGCGGTTTACATTGATTATCCTGTGTCTCCCGCGTTCACACTCGCCCTTGCGCCAGAAACGTGGCATTATTTTTAATCCGACGGCTGGAGAATTCTTGAACAAACCGCTGATAGTGCGATAAGCCAAACTTGTTTCCTCGCGATAATCCCATTTAGATATACAATTGAAGTAATACATTCCCATTGTGTCGTGGTATGGGTGGCGAAATTTCATCCGACGATACCGATAAGTCACGCGAACGAACACGCGAGTGATTTAGATGAGTTTGTCGAAGGATTTTTTTTCGCACGTGCCGCAACGTTCGTTTATCTCTAATGCGGTCTACAAGTCGACGAGGTAAAAAAAAATCCTTCGAGAATGTAGTTAAATGAGCGAAGATAACTCGTCGTCGGGTTATAATTTTTATATCTTCATTTTCACCTCTCGAATTCTCAAGATCGCGTTTAATAACGCGTAGATAGATAATTATCTCTTCGCAACATTGATGAAAAAGTCTATAAACGTACAATTCCTTACGATTTAATTCCTACTTTTTGTTCATTATTCCATCTAATTGGCAGTTTATCTGCATTGCGCGTTGCGCAATCCGCGGATAATTCACGGACGCTAAGGCCATATCAACGCGGAAGTAAAAATTGACTGATTTATCATTTAATATTCATCCGCGGTCAGTAAATATATCGTTGTATTGCGTTTACTTTGCCGAATGACTCACGCGGAATAATAATTTTCCGATTCTCCGATCGCCGCCGGTATCACGGGATTCCGATTGTGTTACCGTACCGCGGCTATTTACGGTTTATCGTTCATTTCGTATCGATGTATATAAAGCGAAATTATCTTCGAAAAAAAAAGGGAACTCACCGAAAAATTGTTCGTATCGTTATGATAGGCGGTATGCGCGGTATATAGAGAACGCGGTCTCATCGGACCGGAAGATGTTTGATATTGTTGAGGCGGTTGAACGGCCGAACCCGGCGGTGCCGATTGGCTCTGCGACGACGTTTTCTGCACGTCTTTCCGATATGTTTCGCCGCTAATTTCCGTCATATTTCTCGTCTGTTTTCACGCGCGTAATGAATTAAAAAAGTTATTAAATTAACATATATTAACGATCAATGAAATCGATTCTCACTTTCGATACACAAGCGGCGCTTCTCGGTTTCTTGCGGCGAGTCTTTCGGCTCCTCGTGAGCGCCGTTTTTCCGGAATCGCTTGGATGATCCACGACTGATTGATTGATCCTATCGTTTTCCTTTCTCTTCGTGTTCTCCGCACTCTCTTTCGCTTTATTCGCGTTATCGATGGAAATACCGGTTGTCTTTCTTTCGCGAGCAAACAAATTGATGGAATAAATTACGATTGGTGATCGGTGGCGTATATGACACGACGAAGACGATGAAAAAACTAAACAAAAGAGCGCTTATCGTCATGACGAGCGACATATTTTTTTTTTTCGACTACCCTTCGCAATAAAAAAAAAAAGAACATCAAAATAAAAGTTTGTCAATTTTTATACCGTAGAAATTTTTTTTATTTTTTTTTTTTACTAAAAACTAAAAATAATACGCAATTTTTTGATTATTGGTAATCGTGAAAAAAATTATATATTATACTTCCAAAGTCTATATTTAGTATCATTTTTGCCCGAAAATTAATCGGAACATTGATAATTTTTTTTTTTTTTAAATGTTTTTTTTTTTTTTTTTTTTTTTTTTTTTTTTTTTTTTTTCGTTTCCGGCGCGAATGCATTATTCATAAACAGTTTCCTGCATCAGTCTCACGTAACATCTAATCATCACAGTCAGACGGAAATTTTCAATGACGGATCAGTTGGTTGATAAATCGCTGAGAGTATTTCATGTTTGCAAACTGGAAGTTGAATGATTCGAGTGTTAATTTTTTTTTTTTTTTTTTTTTTAATATACCATTATAAGAATGGAGCATCTCGTTCTCCTTCAGCTGACCTAATAAAAAAAAAAAAGAGAAAAAAAAACGAATAATACTCCCTTATCTTTCTCTCTTTATTTCTCAGTTTCGTATTCTTCATGTTCTTCCATTACAAAATATCGGCTCTTGACGACAGCGGTCACCTTAAGCATAATATAAAATAGCACCTCGTTTCGCGTTCATACAATCGACAATAATTAATGGACGCGATAACGATACTCGGTAACTGCGCCGATAGCGCACAGTCTTCGAAAGAAACAGATATAGAATTTGAGTAAAAAGAGAGAGAGAGAGAGACTTTCTTGTTCGGTTTTAGCGTAAAGCGAATCCGCTGATAAATCTTTCGAATAATCGTGTTTTCCGACGGCAAACAGTAAAGGTACACGTGCGGCTTAATTAATCCAATAGGCATTACGCGCGGAGCTTTGATGCCAATTCTTTGCACCTTCCGATATTTATTTATCGATCTTTTTTTTTTTTTTTTTTTTTTTAACGGCTCGTCGCCACGATAAGGCGCAACGAGAGGAAGGAAAGCGTTTCACAATTCGCGGTTCGCGTGAGTTCCGCATTAAATAACGAATTAAAGCTCACAGAGAGATAGATATATGTAGAAAGAGATCGGCTGACAGAGCGGTCATTGTCGGAGGCGCTATTTGAGACGACACAATCAGCGTCAAGCCAATGAATAAATTGGTTTCGCTCTTTTTTTTTTTTTCTTTTTTTTGTCCTCCGGTTGAATCGGACCATTTATACATACGGCTGGTCACGCGCGAATGGAAATCGTTCGTTTAACCGTGACGATAAATATCATTCGCATACAGCTAATTATCAGCCGTTCGTAAATGAAAAATACTATCTGGAAGGTCGATTTTTCCAGACGAAAATGGTAAAAAAAAAAAAAAAAAAAATTTCGTAATTTATCGAACGATCCTGAAATTTTTTTTTTTTTTTTTTTTTTTTTAATTTACAGATTTGTTCCCTCGACGACCTCGAAGCGAACTTGAACTTTTGTCACAGTCGGATCGTACGGCCTTCGAGAGTGAAACACAGCTGTTACTACGGGTCTCGCGATCGAGGGACGTGTTTAGCACGTGCTGTTCTGTTTTTCTCCCTTCTCTTCGCCGTAATTGCCTATTTATCATAACATCGTTGCATAATTCCCATCTTTGCTAATGCTGATTAGAATGTTAGTTATTTCCAATTATTTCTTTTTCTTTATTACTTTTTTTTCTTTGCAATCGGCGCTCCCGCGGCAGAGCGACTACCGCTCGAGTCGCTGTGTACTACGATACAACCGCTCGCACGTGCATCGGCATCAAACGATTTTATTTTACTATACGGTTTGCCGAGTGGAGAACCGACTGAGGGGTTCTTAGGTGGGGACGAGTCTCTTTATAACTACGGGGAGTTTATTCGAGTTCTGTTCAGTTATCGTTTGGACGTCTCGCAACTCCGTCACGCGGCGACTCATTTATATTTATTTTTCAAAAAAAAAGTTCGTATTGTCAACGGTGCGTTTTAGCGCCGTTTACTACGCGAGTCGTCGACGGATATTCTCGTTAAAATCGATAAACGAAGGAAATAATCGAACGAACAAAAAAAAATGAAGACTTTTGGAATACTCTGTGCGGGTCTCGCGCTTCTGGGTGTCGCAGCTACTGTATCGGGTAATTTAAAAAACCACAAAAAAAAAAAACAAAAAAAAAAAAAAAAAAATTGTCGCTCGCATCGCTCTTTTCGTTTTCATCGAAAAAAAATTGCCACCATATGACATATACCGGCGATAAACCACCACCACGACCATCCTCGTCATCTCTTTGACCAGTGGTTAGTTTTTTCAATATCGAAGTTCAAACGTCAATTATAAAATTATTTATCGATCAGTTTGCCAGAAAAAATTATTGAGAAATTACGTTGATTAGCGCTATTCATTTGCAAAAATAAAAAAAAATAAAAAAAAATTATAATGATAATAGAAAAATGGAAAAAGCTTCAATAATTAGACGAATCGTGTAATCTTTCGAATTTAAGGACACCGAATTTTCGCGCATAAACGTCCTTCCAATTCGCCGGCGGGAAGTCATTATACCGATCATTCATCGCCGATCATCAATCAGGATACCCTTCGGCAAGTTACAGTGGTAAGTTAATGTATAATTATTTATGTTTTCCTTTTTTTTTTTCTTTTTTTTTCATTTCACTGTAGAAAAAAAATCGATAGAATAGCTTTTGTTCCTAACGGCGCAAACTTCACGCGCGAAATAATCAAAACGTCTGTCGCGGTCTCTGCATTGATGTAATGTTTGTTTTCGTTAATTATATTTGTGTCTCTATATGCATTATTGTCGGCATTACTTTTGCAATGTACTACGCTGTTCAGTGGTTTAACTACGGCGGTGAACCTGCGCAATACGAAATAGACGCTTGAGTAGTCAAAGTAAATACTGTTTCGCTTGTGACGAATGTAATAATTGAGTGCAAAGCTGAGGCACCGAAAAACTTTTTTTTAATTATTTTCTGACTTTAGCTTTTTAACGTTTAAAACTTTTTTTAACTTTATTATTTTCATTCTTTTCTTTTTAAATTTTATGCAAAAAATAAATAAATAAATAAATAAGGATAACATTTTTGCTTTCGTAAGAAAAAAAAGGGAAATAAAATAAAGTGGACTTTCCATGAGGAAAAATAATTCAATTAATTCCTTTCCTCTCACTTAAGGGAAATGAGGAAACAAATTATGACGTATGACGTCGTTGGGGACCTCAGGTTTACGCGTGACGTTTCACCTGATTTTTTATAATTTTTTTTTTTTCCTTTCCCTTTCACGTGTTGCGAAAGAGAAATGAGGACATTTTTTTTACTTATACAAAGAAAAAAAAGAGAGGAAAGGGCAGTGGATTTCCCATACGGAAAACTAATGCGATGGGTTTCTCTCACACGGGAAAACGAGTGCTATCGATATTTCTTTCCTCAATTAAGGGAAAGGGGACGCAAAGTATTGCGAAAAAGGTCGTTCGGGACCTCGGCGTCACACGCGACATTTCACATCGCGACTATAGCGCATTCAACAGAAGTAGTTATACTTTTCAATGCTTAGGATGATGAAAAGAACAAGTTTTAAGATATTTAATTAATTAATTAATTAATTACACAGGTTATGCGACACGGAGACAGAGCGCCTGCCGATACATATCCAAACGATCCTTACGTTAATGCAACGATGGAACCTTTCGGTTGGGGGCAACTGACGAAAGTAATAACACAATAATTTACGACAAAAAAAAAAATTGTTCGTCGAAAATTCGAAAATTCGAAAATTCAAAATTGCTTTTCGAAAAGTCGAAAGTTGTTTTTCGAAAATTCGAAAACTGTTTTTCGAAAATTCGAAAACTGTTTTTCGAAAATTCGAAAATTTTTTTTCGAAAATTCGAAAATTGTTTTTCGAAAATTCGAAAATTGCTTGTTTCGAGAATTCGAAAATTGTTTTTCGAAAATTCGAAAACTGTTTTTCGAAAATTCGAAAATTGCTTTTCGAAAATTCAAAAATTGTTTTTCGAAAATTCGAAAATTGCTTTTCGAAAATTTGAAATTGTTTTTCGAAAATTCGAAAATTGCTTTTCGAAAATTCGAAAATTGCTTTTCGAAAATTCCGAAATTCCTTTTTGAAAATTGTTTTTCAAAAACTCGAACAAATTTTTTAATTTAAAATAATAAATTGCAGAAAGGACGAAAGAACGTTTACCGAACGGGTGAATTTTTGCGAAAACGCTACGGCAAATTTCTCGGAGAAGGTTACAGTCCCGACAAGTATTGGCTGCAAACCTCATCGATAGATCGTACAAAGATGACCGGTCTGATACTTTCGGCAGCATTATGGAAACCGACCGGAAATCAAGTATTCATACCGGATATGGAATGGCAACCGGTATCATTGCACTATTGGGAACGTCCGGTAGACCGGGTAATTATAGATACTTTATACCCGAAAAAAAAAAAAAAAAAAAAAAAAAAACAAAACAAAACAAAAAAAAAACAAAAAATGAATCTCCAAATAATCGAAAAACCCTCGAAAAACAAAATACTGATGATCGAAATTTCATACAGCTCTTGATAATCTGGAACGCCTGTCCCCGTCTAACAATGGAGAGACTGAAAGTCGAGAATGCGACCGAAGTAAAGAAATTCAACGATGACAATAAAAAGTTGTACGACGAGTTGACGAATCTGTCGGGAATGTCGATGACCAGCGCCGGTGATGTTGCATCATTCTACAGTACGCTGAAAGCGGAGGTTCGTATAGAAAAAACCTCTTGAATTGGTCGATCTATTTTGACGTATAAAAAACCGGATAAAACTGGTATCGGTAGACGAAAAAAAAAAAAATGATAAATAAAAATCGCCTTCAATTCTCGATTATCATCTTTTCAAAGAGCGCTATGGGTCTCGAACTGCCGGAATGGACGAAGCAGTATTTTCCGGAAAAAGTTGAACCCGCAGGAGCTTTCAGTTTATCGATGAATGTATTTACCGATACGCTGCGAAAGCTCGCCGGTGGTCCGTTGGTGAAAAAAATCCTCAACAGTATGGAGGCAAAAGCTGACGATCGTCTGAAGCCCGCGGACAGAAAAATGTACGCTTACGTGGGTCACGACAGTACGGTCGTCAATATGTTGACCGCTATGGGCGTTTGGGACGGCAGAGATCCCGATTTCGGTTGTATGATAATGGTGGAGCTTCACGAGGAAAACGGCGCTTACAACGTTCAAGTAAGAAAAAAGTTCATTATTAAATTTTTGTTATTTTTTTTTCTCTCGATTTCTTAATCATTAACTCACCTATTGCTTAATATGATTGCCTTCGACAGATTTTCCAAAAAAATTCAACCGAATCGGCGCCGTATCCACTGACCGTTCCGGGCTGCGAAACCGTCTGTCCTCTTGAGAAATTCTCCGAGTTAATGAAACCGAATATTCCCGGCAATTACGAAGAAGATTGCAAAGTCGAAGATCGAAATTACGTAATACCTCCCTCGCCGCCCGCCTAACAGAGGCGATCCGTTAAAGAAACTAAACGAATTATCTTTGCTTCACGCTCTTCCGTTGATTCTATAACTGTGATTTTATTGATAATAAACCCGCGACGTGCTACGATGATAATAAAATATACAAATCAAGTACAACGAGTGTCGATTGAATTCATTGTTCTTTTTAATCGGCAATCGTAACGTTTAATTTGTCATCTCACGCGAATATCTTCTCCTCCCGACGTTTCTTCGTGACGACGGTACCGGGTTTGTGTTGCGCTTCCGGATGATTCAGAAGCTCCGGAGGACAAGTCGATATCGGACTTCCGAGGATCGTTTGCTTGAGATCGTAGAAAAGATGACTGTCGTCCTTCGTACAGAACGATATTGCGAGACCGGCTTTGCCCGCGCGACCAGTTCTTCCGATACGATGGGTGTAATCTGTAACAATTGAAAATTCGATTAATCGATCGAATGAGATGCAAAAGAACGAAAGATAAATTATCGAACGAAGGCGCCAGAAAAAAAAAAAAAAAAAAAAAAAAAAAAAATTTGGAGTCAATTTTTTTTTTTTAATTTACCTTCGATAGTTTTAGCCATATCGTAGTTAATGACCATAGAAACATCTTTGATATCGATACCACGTCCAGCGACGTCCGTTGCAACGAGGATATCTTTACTTCCGTTTTTAAGCGACGCGAGAGCGTATTCTCGCTGTTCCTGACCTTTGCCACCGTGAAGAGTGCAGGCATTGTACTGTAAACAAAACAAAAACCAAATAAATAATAATCTATTGATAACCATAATTAATTAATTTACGTTAAGAAATAGACGCGGATTTCCGTAAAACTCACGCCAAGTTTTTCGAGTCCTCGCGCCAAGACGTCCGCTCCTTTCTTTTGATTAACGAATATGATAACCGGAGGTTCGACACCGCGACTCAGGATTTCGATGAGTTTTCTGCGTTTGTCGTTTTCTCCCATTATGTGAACTATCTGTTCGGTTCTCTCGGTAGGTTTGCCGACGGAACCGATGTAAACAACGGCGGGACGTCTCAGATAGGTCCGCGCGAGTCTTTCGACCGCCGCAGGCATCGTCGCGGTGAACATCACCGTCTAAAACAGAGAAATTTGCGTTAATTTCAATTTTCAAGAAGAAATAATCGTCGTAAGCGATCGGCGCAATTATTAACCTGTCGGTACTTCTTCTTCGTATTGTAATTGGCGAGCAATTTCTCTTCGTTCTCCGCGTCCTCGTTATCCGGCTTCAAATTTGTAACCGGCATATACTCGAGAATCTTCTGCACATCTGTTTTAAGATAAATGAGAAAAATTAGTAAAATCAATAATTGGTAATTATCATCGGTAATGATACTAATAAAGGATTTTTAATTACCCGGTTCGAAGCCCATATCAATCATCCGGTCGGCTTCGTCGAGTACAATATATGTACATTGATTGAGTACCAAATATCGATTTTCCAGCACATCTATCAATCGTCCAGGCGTCGCGATAACGATCTATAGAAAAAAAAAAAATACAAATTTGATATGAAAAATGAGAAATTTCGGCGATTTTTATTAAATCGGAGATCCATACCTCGCAACCCATTCGCAGTCTGAATCCTTGTTCCTCTCTCGATAAACCACCGACAACGACCACCGTCCGGATGCCCAATGGTCCACCGAATTTATTCGTCTCTTCTTCGATCTGTTGCGCCAACTCACTGCATACAATGAAAAAAAAAAAAAAAAAAAAAAAAAAAAAACTGCGATAAATTTCGGAACAATTAAATGTGAGATATTTTTGGGATAAAATCGATGACTAACCGTGTAGGCGCGAGAATTATGCTGTAGGGTCCCTGATCGGCTTCTTCGAGACGTTCGATTTTCGGTAAACTTGTGATCCACAATAAAAGTGGTATGAGGAAAGCCAAAGTTTTACCGGAACCCGTTTCCGCGACACCTATTATATCTCTGTTTTGCAAACCAATCGGTATCGCTTGTCTCTGGATAGGCGTGAGATCCTTGTAGCCAACTTTTTCGATGATATCGAGAATTTCTTTCTGGAAACCCGATTCCTTCCACGAGCGTATGGGATCGGGGATGCGACCGCCTTTGATCGTTATATTGTAATCCTCCCGAAATATACGCCAATCCCTCTCCGTCATCTCCGCGAGCGCTTTCTCCGACCAGTGACGATCGTCCCACTTTTGTTTTTCCTCTTTGCGCTTTACTTTCTTCAGACGCATCCTGAAATATAATAAATCTATTTTGAAATAAATAGATAGGGCTGCGATCGATTTATGAAAATGTTAAACGAAATGCGACGATTTCACGACCGAAGTATTCTCCGATTTATTCGCGAAAAAATGTAAAAAATTCAGTGATAAATTTTAAAAAAATCGAAAACCAAATGTTGATTTGTAAACTGCACTTCCGATTCTTGCGATTCCTTATACGATCGAAACAATGAGATTTTATTGTCTTAGAAATTCTTTTAGGTATTTTTTTTTATTTTATATGATATTTTAAGAATCGGTAATCACGGAGAGACGAATTTGGAAATAATCAGATTTATATAGTATAAATACTCCGGCAATGTAATTATACGTAATATTTCATACGGCAACGAATTTTTTTTTTTTTTTCGGACGATTCTCGCATTTCGAACGTTGTGAAGCATTTCACGTTATACACGCGACTCCTTTTCGCATTTAAATAAATCCTTTCGATAATTCGATTCGATTACTCACTTCTCCTGTTCCTTCTCTGCCTCTGTTCTCCTTTTCTCCAAAAGTTCTCCATAAAATTTGCTCTGATCTCTCTTCTGTGCTTTTATATCGATACCGGCGAGATTTCCGCGTCCGAAAAATTGTACCTGATGACGTTCTTTGTATATATTATTGTAATCAACAGACGTGTCCTCCGACGTGTCCCAATCGAAGACAAATTTTCTGTCGTTCAATCGTCTGACTCTGCGTTTCTTCTTTATCAAACCGAGATAACGTTCCTTTATGGCTTCCACTTCTTTTTCCTTGTCCTTGTCTTTGACGTCTTCTTCACGCAAACGCTGGCTGTCCCTTCGCCTATAAAAAAAAAAAAAAAAAAAAAAAAAAAAAAAAATTCTCAAAAAAAATTGCAAAAAATTCGAAATATTTGAAAAATCGAATCTTACCTATCGCGTTCGTCCCATTCGCCTCTTTCCTTTCCCATTCCGGAACTTTCGTTCTGTGAGCCGCCCTTACGATTTTCTTCCTGCGCTTTTCTCATGGCGTCGACTTCCTGCTGTCTTTTTGCCAACGCCACTGCAGCACGTTCCTCCTTTGTAAGAAATTTTGGTTTGGCTCTAGCGTCCTCCTCCGCCTTTTTCTTGGCTAACAGTTCCTCCAAACTCAGCGGTTCTTTCTTCGACTGATCGTTCTGTTTGGCCGCTTCTTGTTTCTCCTCGTCGTCCTCTTCGTCGGTTGCTTTTCTCCACGCATCGCCGCGACTTTCCCTCTTACCGTCCTCGTCGAGACTAAATATCGGACTCGGCTTTCGTTTTTTATCGTCCTTCGCTCTGTCGCCCTTCGCGTTTTCGTTGTTTCTCGGATCTCTCGCGCCGCGATCTCTCGACGGACCGGCGTCCCTCGATCTGTCGGTTTCGCGATCGCGTTCACGAGATCTTTCCCTTTCACGCGAACGCTCTCGCGGTCCGTCTCGGCGCTCTTTCTTACCGCGTTCCTTCGAACGACTCCTGGAACGTCCTCTTCCACGATCGCGTCTCTCGCGGTCCCTTTCGCGATCGCGTTCGCGCTCCCGCGATCTGCTTCTTCTCACTGTTTTTTTCTCGTGAACCATTCTGTTTTTTGTTGTCTCAATAGAAATTCATTGTTTTTTTTCGCTAATCTCCACTGAATCGTCACTTTTCGAATGTCAAACGTTTTATTATGAGAAATCTTAGGTTATGTCAACAACACGGAAAGATTGTGTAAAAACGCATAGACTTCGGCGACGACGGTGAAACTGTGAAATTTTTCGATGGAGGAAGATGCCTCGAATGGACTCGTCGATAACGGCGCGAAATTCGAGAATTTTTCGATCGGTAAACCGGAAGTCCGGATATGATTTACGCAAGCGATGAAAAAAAGAACACGAATGGCATTAATATATTATTTTATTTATATCTGTAGACGTATGACACAATTTTACAATGGCAATTCAGGATTATTTACATAAAAATGTCTCCGATTACAAATAGAGAGGAGGCATTTACGCGGTGATGCGAATTCGCGGAAGCATAAAAAAATAATTTTTCTAATCGTTCGCAAGACGGTTTTTTTTTCACGAAATGATGACCGTTGACGATAGATTTGTTTCTTTCCTATAGTATTATATTTGGTAAATAAGAATTTTCTTTAAAACGATGATATTTACAAGATATATTGTCCGCATTGTTTACTCGCAGATGCCTCGAGGAGAGAGTCATTGTGCTTCGCGGAGAATCTGATGATCTGCGCTAAGAACGTCGTGAACTCGGATACGAAACCGATAGGTGGTTATTGCATTTCGGTTGAAAAAATCGGTGTCGAGGATAGAGAACTTCTCGTCAATGTAGCGGCGTCGATGAGCGTCGAGGATCACTTTGTCGGCGGATCGAAACTCGTCGGAACGATAACCGAGAATTTCCAATGTCTGGAAGAGAAGAGAACTGAGTTAATAGATAACCAACGCGTAAAACAGTATTTAAATTTATTTATAATTAATTAAAGTTAAAAGACGCGAAATATGTTTTACTTCAAGATATCTTCGTTGCGACGACGGAACTCACGAAAAATGTTTATTTATCGGAAGCGAGGATGACGCATATCACATTAAATGCAAAATTAATTGTCCGTGCGGCGATTCGTCAAGAAGTAACGATATACCGATGGAAAATCATTCGCATTTATTAAGCGAAGCCGGGAATATTGTTTTGATGAGATATCTCGCATTGATCGATTATCACGGCTCTCTGACCGTCGAATCGATGACGATCGATGGAAAAATCGAGTCTTGCGATTACGTAAATGAATCCTTCATATCCTATAGGAATCTAATGCCGTATTCCCAAACTACACATTTTTTCACGATTTTTTTTTAAATTTCGGAACGTAAAAGAGATGCACATCGGCGTCGTGGCAAAAGCTCGATGAGCGGAGAATGGAGATTTACAGAATTGATCGAAGACGCCGAGAAGAAGAAAGGGTGAGAGAGTCAAAGACTCTCTTGACGAGAAAAGGAAAAATCTTGAGACACGAATGGGTTGATTTGCCGTATCTGTTGCGATTAAATCCTCTTGTCGATCCGAATTCCAATGAAAAAAATTATTCACGCCAACCGCTGCGGGATACTTGGCCCGATGATATGGAATTGATGTCGAAATATTTGGACAGAAAAGTGAGAAATTTTTTATATTTTTTTTTATGCCGAAGTGGATAAAAAAAAAGATTAATCGCCAATTAATCGTTATTAAGAATTGCATAGACGCCCAAGAAACGAATTACTTCGAGTCTCATCCCGATATTAAGAAACTTATTGCCGATTATACGCAAGCGCTGCTCATCGGTAAAGCGAATTAAATTCCCGTTAATTAAATTTCCTCATTTTTCTTTGTCGTAAATTTTTTTTAAAGAATTTCCTTTACTCAGTGAAACCCGTCGACGTTATCGGCTTCACTATTCAACACTTCAGAAGCTTTGCCCTGAATCCCGAATCGTTTGACGAAAACGACAATTCTTCGAAAATGTGATCGGTGATGAGAAAAGCTATAAAATTCACCTGTATCATTCTCTGCCGGGTCTCGTATCCTTTTGCGGATTGCAAATAACACAATTTTCCTGTGAAACGAATAATCAAAATTATTGCAAGACATTGAAAACACGAAATACGCAAAATACGCGAAACGTGAAATTTCGAGACAACGAAGAAAATTTACCACTTGTTCCAAATTCGGAAGACATTCCTCGTGAAATAAATGTTTGCAGTAGAATACGACTAGATTTCTCGGATCTGAAAAAAAAATCAATAAAAAACGTTAATCGATGGCGAGTAAATTTTTTTTTCGATTCTCTTGAAGGCAACAAACCTCTGACGATAACTTTTCTGTGACAAGCGCCGCACATTTGATCGTCGTCGACGAATATTCCTTTCTCGTGAGATTTAACGAGTCTCTCGTGAAGATTGAAGTAATCGCTTGCGAGAATTTTCTTGCAACCTTCCTGAACGGATACCTGAAGATTATAGTCGCACATCATCTTTACAAGTGCTTTTTTGAGACCAGGAATTTCCATCGACGGCTCGATTCGCTGTACCATTAGTCTCGGATCGACGTAAGTGCCAATTTTTTGCAATAGGAACGTTATATTTTCTGTGGAAAATAAAAAAAAATACATTTCAGACATTCCGCATCTATCGATAAATAGTTTCAACTATTCGTGACTCGATTTACCCGATTTATTGAGGGAATAGTTCACGAGATCGTTCCACAATTCCTCGTCGTCGTGTTCTTGACAAAAGGCAATAGCGCTCTCCATATCGTTAAGTTCGCGAGTCATCAGTCCGAGAGCTTCCGACATGTTGCCTATTCTTCCGAGAAGATAAACCATTTCAGGATAAAATAATTTCTGACTGCATATATCGAGCGCCTGCTGAATCGGATAATTATCCGAACGACGAAGAAGCGGCAGCAGCTTATCCCGCGAATAATCGGCGTAGAGGCGCACCAGGAGGCCGTGATGCTTTCCCTTCGTGTCTTTGGTATCTTTCTTGTCGAGAGCGTCGAGATACTGTTAAAAAAAGAGTAAAAAGTCAACGAATTACATTTCATCAATATGAGATTTGGTTAAATAGCAAATTTATCGTCTACTCACGAGATACAAGTATCGATGATTTTTCTGTAACTTTTGGACGATCATATCAGACGCTACGGGTTCTTTGTCGAGAAAAAATTGTATCGCTCGATCGGCATCGAGATCTATGAGTCCTTCAATCATATCGTAAACTGCGTGATACAACTTATGCTTCTGGATGAGTTGAAATACGTCTTTGTGACGTAACTTAAGATACATCGCGAGCGCTTTGTCGTATTTTCCATCGTGACTATAAAGTATCGCCAGAGCTTCGAGAAGAACGCTCTTGTGCTGTGTGTGTACCATAAGATGCTCGAGAACGCCGTTTATAACAGCCGCAACAGTGTACAATTTTGGCGACCATTCCTTCACCAACATGAGAAAACCGTCGGGATCCTTCTTCAGATATTCGTAAAGTACCATTTCGTAGATAAGAGGATCGAGATTTACTTCGCCACGCGGCAAATAACAGGATATCGATCGCAATTGGTGAACGCGAGCGAATTTGTATACCTGACGAAAAATAACTCTTATCAGTACTGATAACGAATTAAAAAATTCATTTAAATTTGTCGAAAGTCACACCTCTTCTTCCCAAAGTTTCTTGTCTCTTCCCAACACCTTGAGACACAATTTGCCCGCCTCGTCGAATTTTCTCTTCGCCAATAAATCGTCCAGATAAACGCGACCGACGTAAATCAACGTGTGTCTCTTGCAATCCTTTCCACCGTTCGATGTTACAGCTTCGAGCGCTTTTTCGAATTTTCCGTGACTCAACAACCATTCGATTCTATCGTCGGCGTCGTAGAGACTCGCTATCACGATATCCTTTGGACTTACGATGAAAAATCTGAGGGAAAAGAAACCGATGGCACTCGATGATGAATTGATTTACAGATATATATGCGGTAAAAAGTGTATTTCCGCAATGCAATACCTGTTTTCTTCCGTTAGACAATCCAAATGATAATCGTTGGTACTGTACTCCTTGTAGCCGCGAAGTGTTAAAAAATTGGCGCACACCGGTAGGCAATCTTGATATTTTGGCTCAACGACGTGCAGAGTCGGCCGTTGACTTTTGCCGTCGTCGTCGAGGTCTTTGAGACATCCAAGTAATACCAATTGATTTTCCAGCGGCGCGATTCCCGATATATAAAAATCGACTTGAAACATCGACACTGTTTCAGAGTCACGTGAAAGTATTTGGATTAAATATTGTAATAGATATTAATTAAATTCTTTTACGAGGAAAGTTAATCACCCGGATCGACGATGTACTCCGGTTCATCGCGATTCATCATTTCCTGCGAGAGGCGTTTTCGTATCTGGCAAATCCGTACGACGTCCACCCAACCGATGAGGAGCGTCCAGTCTCCTGACCATCGCAAATTACATCTGTAGTGCTCCGGTGGCGCGCTAATGATTATCAATTATAGACGTTATACAGAGATTACGAAAAGTTGGAGGGAAGAGAAACGATATCTTACTCAACGGATCGGGACCACTTGAGAAATCCCAGTGAACATCGGGCGTTTAAATCGTAAACTCGCACACCGGTATCGGAAGCCCACGCGACGAATTGACCCGCCCAAGCGACCGAACGCACGCCACCCTCAGCTTCGCCCAATGTGGTGAGTTTCATGCGAGAAAGAAAAGTCTTTTCGTAAAGAACGAGTTTGTCGTCACCTGAGAAGAAAAGAAGAAAAAGTCAATTGTAATCGATTGAAATTTTCCAAGTTTTTTCGAAAATTTTCGAAGTTCAATGAACTTTTGTGCATTTATCGTTTCGTTGTACAGAAAACTTTGTGACAATATTCGCGACGAGAAAAAAATACATTGGTTACGACATTTAAATGAGATTTTTTTTTTTTTTTTCAATGGATCTAATAAATTTTAACATCGAAATGCTTTCATTAAATTCCCGGAATTCTCTTTATAACAAACGCTTAACATTTGCAATTTGAAAAAAAAATTCTAATGATTCGTCACTATTTTTGTTTTTGTATTTTTTGTTAGAATTACTCCAGAAATTTATATTTTATAGAATTTAAAGTGACACACAGACACATTTTTTTCTCTTTACAAATTTCGAAGGATTTTGAAGAAAAATACAAATTTTTTGAAACAATTTCAATTCTTCAAAATTTGAATCTCTGGAGTAATTCTTACGAAAATCACAAAGTCTGAATTGTTACGAAATCCGTGATTTTTTGAAAATTATTTTATGATAGTCATTATTATTATCTTTTTTTTTCATTGATATAAAGTTTTCGCTGCAAGGAAACGAAATTAGACGCAATTTTTATTTCAGCATTAATATTGCTTTACGTTGAGGTAAACATTTTTTAAGAGAACCTGTGATGAATTTTCTGTTGTTTCCACCCTTGTAAAAGTTTGGATCTATAGCGATGCTCTTGACGACGCGTCCCATATTCATATTGTTGTTATTTTCTCCATTGTAGAGTCCGTATATAAAAACTTTTCCGTCGTCGCTGCAGGAAGCGATAAAATCGCCTTTCTGATCTATCGATATCTGGTTGACGGCAACGGTGTGCGCCTGCAGGGTTCTCGATTCAATATTATTACCTTGATGATCGAGCAGATGAATCATACCCCAGTGGGATCCAAGGCACAGAAACTACAGAGAATAATTAGTCTATCGTTTATCATTCGGAGAGTTCATTTTTTTCCGAAAAAATTATTACGATTTATTGAAATACGTACTTTGGGATGAACGGCTATACAGCTTGCAGCATCATTTTGCAATATATTCTTTAAATCATTTTGCATTCTGACATATTTGAGTCTCGGTTCGATCTCGTCGATTTCCGAATCCGAGTCATCCTGATTGTTTCGTTCGTCCTTAAAGGTCCGTCGTTAATCGTTTTCGAAAGAAAGAAATCGTTCGAAACTGTACACAAAAAAATCATTTTGCTTACCTTGCTTGAGTTGTTTTCCATTTTTTTGTCACACTTTCTGCTATTGTTGTTATTTATATCGCGCTATTCCAAAAGACTAATTTAACCTGAGCTGTCAAAATTTCTTAACCTCAATTTACTGTACGGCCAGTAGACGCATTCGTTTGTGTCGACTGTTGTACCAACTTCCGGTTAAACAAATTCGGAACGTTCACAATTCTCCCTCGCGAGGAGCGTGTGCTCTCGAGTCGGCAATGAATTTTTATTATTCAGGCGCACAATTTGACCTCTGGCTTTGCGTGTTTACTTTCCGCGACGAAATACATATTTCATTCACTCGCAATTTGCCGCCCCTTCGCGTGTGTTTATCGCGCGAACCCTCGACGTGTCAGGACGCGTCAGTTTTCTTACGAAAAAAAATAAAACCCGACGATAAAATCCCGTAGATTCTCTAACCGTTTAAACGGCAAACATCGCAACGCGGCTGGACACACATATTTTCAGTTTCCTCATCGTTGACGCGGCTACGAGAAAAATTGCGATTTTTGTCAACTATTTGATTTTAGATCGACAACGAATCGTCTTTGAGTTTCGCGATCAAACAAACTTTCGCCAAAATGTCGAATGCCGGTTCGCCAATTCGTTCGCCGATATCGCAACATTCCTCGAATTCTCCCCGGTCGCCGCTGGAACGCAAGGAAAGCCTTCGCGCCGTCCTCTCGAGGACGAAAAATCTGCGTAAGTCTTTGCCGCCTTCCCGATTTTTTTCAAATATGTCGATATTTCTATTCATTTCATGGATGTACCTTGTGTTTCAGAGGATGCCAATAAAACTACAATGCGAAACCTCGAAGCAATTATTCAGCAAGCGGATAATTTAAATCTGGAAGTCTCTATCGACGAAAAAGGTATTATAAAATCGATAGAATTTGAAAAATCACCATCGGCGCAGAAGTAACTATTGAAACAATACAATTTATCTTGCAGTATCATGCCAGGATGAGATTGTCATGGATTCGCAGGTCATGACGGCTTCGTCTAGAGTCTTGAAGACTGTGAGTTCCTCATTGACCAAAAATCTGAGCCCATATAATTACAGAGACTTTGCGGAAAAGTTGGTAAGTCTTTATAGAATTGCGGTGCGAAACTCTATTTTAAAAATCATTAAAATAATCAATAATCATTGAAATATTAAAAAAATCATTAAAATATTTAATAATCATTGAAATATTCAATAATCATTGAAGTATTCAATAATCATTGAAATATTCAATAATCATTGAAATATTTAATAATCATTGAAATATTTAATAATCATCGAAATATTGGATAATCATTGAAATATTTAATAATCATCGAAATATTGGATAATCATCGAAATATTTCAGTCATTGAATTATTCCATAATCATCGTAATATTTAATAATCATTGAAATATCGAACAATCATCGAAATATTTGATAGTCGTTAACATATTCAATAATCATTGGATTATTCCATAAACATCGTAATATTTCATAATCATCGAAGTACTTAATAATCATTGAATTATAGCAAATCTATGTGCACTCATTACCGGACGCAACATACGAAACAATCGACTGGTCTATGCTCGCCGACGAGGTAGAGAAGGTGTTCAAGCGAACGCCCAATTACTCAACGCTATTGGGTATGTAACTTCGCTACAATCCTTCCGAGCAAAAAAAATTTTTATCGACAATCTTCTTAATAAACAAAACATTAATTTGCAAAGGTTGTCTCGACCCAATGGAGAAAAAAGTCGCGGTAAAGCGTCAATACGCTAAGAAGGAAGCATTAGCACCGATGAAGAGACCGGAAGCCGTCGTAATCGTTGGTACCGAAGAGGAGAACAGCGTCGAGCGAACGGTTGAAAAGATCAGTAAACTGATCCGTCGACGTTGCGAGGAAAACGGCGGCCCCATTGATTTCTTTCGTTTGGCCGTTAATCCTCACAAGTTTTGCAAAACCGTCGAAAATATGTTACATATATCTTTTCTCATTCGCGACGGAATAATGAAGATGAACGTCGACAACGACGGCGATATCTTCATCGAGCCGACAACGAGAGAAATGAAATCTCGAGCAAAGAAATCCGGCAAAACGGGTAATGTTCAGAGTGTCGTAGCGCTGAACGTCGAAGAATGGAAGGTCAGTATTTTCCCCTTTTATTTTTTTTTTGCTTGAATTATCCTGCAAACGAATTATAATTTTTTGGAATTTCAGGCGCTGATAGAACTTCATCAGATCGCCGAACCAATGATTGATTTCTAGTGATTCCACCAAAGAGCGTCGAACGTCCCGACGACGTTAAAATTCCTTAAGCAAACGTTTTTTTTATCGTTATCGATAGATTAAAATATTTTTCTACATCGTGAAACAGTATTTTTCTAACTGTGAAAAAACTTAAACCTAAAATTAAGTTTCTTAGTTTCGTAACGCAGACGCGGAGCGTTCTTTCGGTCGATGAAAATCGAGAAACGAAGCAAATCTCTTTTTTCACGATTTTTCGAAAACACGGCGGAGAATCCAAAGATCCGAAAGATCCTCAAGCTAATCGTGTTTAATTATTAATAGATAAAAATATTTTTCTAATTAACCGAATAGTATTTTTGTAACTCGAATGAGAAGAACGATATAAGAAATATTCCAAGTTTTCTATCGCACAGACGATTTTTTTTTCAGTTTACGATAATCGAGAGACGAAGCAAATCATTAATTTTTTTTTTTTTTTTTTTTCGTTTGTTTATTTAATATTTTTTCATTTTCTTACGTATCACTAATGTAGAGTACAGCCTTCGCAGTGTACATTACGTATCCAATAACAACATTGTATGTTAAGAATTGTTTTTCATTATCGCGTTTTTTTTTTTTTTTTATAGTATGAATAACAACTTCGGATGATTCGAGACAGTCGCTTCTCTTTCCCTGAAAGGTAATAGTGAAGGAGTAGAGAAAGAGAAGAAAATTAAAAAACAAAAAATAAAAAAAAACAATCTTCCAACGTTACAAGTTTTATTAACGCGAACTACACTCGTCGATCATACAAGAGCTGTCGATAATAATTGTTTTTTTTTTGTTTTATTACAATGCACGATCCTCGCCAGGATGAGTTGGAAGATCGTTTCTCGACTCGACGAGGTCACGGCGAGTTTTCTATAATTTCCTTCTTTTATTTTTATTTTTTAATTCTTTTACGCGCTGACTGTGAGTGTTGTATTTCTCATTTGTTTTTCGTCTCATTGTCGTCGTTTTTTTTTTCAACGTTTGATTCTGAGACTGAAAAAGTTTACTCTCGCTATCCCGCGTTCCGTCGAAGATACGCGAGAAAGGAGGAGGAGACACGCGGTGTGACGATGATAACTGATGGTTTTTTTTTTTTTTTTTCATTTTGCTGTGTGTGTCTCTCTAATTTGTGGGGTATGAGCTTTTTATGACTTGGCGAGAGTCTCCGCCTTGGCGACGACTTCCTCGATCGGTCCAACCATGTAGAACGCTACTTCCGGGAGATGATCAAGTTCTCCAGCGAGAATCTTCTGGAAGCCCTTAATCGTCTCTGCGAGGGGCACGAGCTTTCCGGGATGGCCAGTGAATACCTCAGCGACCTTAAGGTTTTTTTATTAAAAAAAAAAAAAAAAAAAAAAAAAAGGGAAAAAGATGTTAAAATGTTCGGAAAACAGATAATTTCAAAGTATAGCTTTAGAAATTTAACGACGAGAAAAATTCACCTGGAATGGCTGAGAGAGGAACCTCTGGATCTTACGGGCGCGCGCTACGGTAAGTTTGTCCTCTTCGGACAATTCATCCATACCAAGGATAGCAATGATATCCTGAAGGGACTTGTAGTCCTGAAGGATCTTCTGGACACGACGGGCAACGCCGTAGTGCTCGGGACCGACGATATTGGGATCCATGATACGGGAGGTGGAATCGAGGGGATCGACAGCCGGGTAGATACCTTTTAGAATTTAAAAAAACCATTAAAATGACGAGAAAGTGGCGAAAAAAGGTAAAAAACAGTAGAAAGATTGATAAATTACCAAGTTCGGCAATAGCACGGGACAATACAGTGGTGGCGTCCAAATGAGCGAAAGTGGTGGCTGGCGCGGGATCCGTAAGATCGTCAGCGGGTACGTAGATAGCCTGTACCGAAGTGATGGAACCCTTCTTCGTCGTTGTAATACGTTCCTGCATGGTACCCATGTCGGTGGCGAGGGTTGGCTGATAACCTACGGCTGAAGGGATACGACCCAACAAGGCGGATACCTAAAGCGCAAAATCAAAATTTAGTTAATGATAAAACGTTTCGTATCAAGAGACGCGGCAGCGACTCGACGCCAAGAAAAAAAAAAAAATAGTATTTTTTTTTAAAAATGATTATTACATCACCTTAAAAAAAATAGAAGAAATTTCTTTTTGAAATGATTATTACACCTTAAAAAAAATAGAAGAAATTTAAAAAAAAAATATAGATTTTTTTTTTTTTTTAAATAGAAGATATTTTTTTTTTTTAAGGTCGTGTAATAATAATTTTTTAAAAACATCGAAAAAGTTTTTGAACAGACCTCAGAACCGGCTTGCGTGAACCTGAAGATGTTGTCGATGAAGAGAAGCACATCCTGACCTTCCTGATCACGGAAGTACTCCGCGACGGTGAGACCGGTAAGGGCTACACGAGCGCGAGCGCCGGGGGGTTCGTTCATCTGTCCGTATACGAGGGCTACTTTAGAGGTCTTGTCCTTCAGCGAAATTACACCGGTCTCAATCATCTCGTGATAGAGATCGTTACCCTCGCGAGTACGTTCACCGACACCGGCGAACACGGAGTAACCACCGTGAGCCTTGGCTACGTTGTTGATAAGCTCCATAATCAATACGGTCTTTCCGACTCCAGCACCGCCGAAGAGACCTTTAAAAAACGAGATAAAACGTAAATAAAATTATTGAAAATCGAATATCCCGATATATCGCGTATTATTTCGATATATAGCGATATATCGCGTATTATTTCGATGTATAGCGATATATCGCGTATTATTTCGATATATCGCGTATTATTTCGATATATAGCGATATATCGCGTATTATTTCGATATATAGCGATATATCGCGTAGTATTTCGATATATAGCGATATATCGCGTATTATTTCGATATATAGCGATATATCGCGTATTATTTCGATATATAGCGATATATCGCGTATTATTTCGATATATAGTGATATATCGCGTATTATTTCGATATATAGTGATATATCGCGTATTATTTCGATATATCGTTTCGTATTTCAGCGAAATATTTTTTATTTATTTTTTTTAATTTACTGACCGATCTTTCCTCCCTTGGCGTATGGGGCCAAAAGATCGACGACCTTAATTCCCGTTACGAGAATTTCTTGCTCGACGGACATGTCGACGAATTCGGGAGCGTCGGCGTGAATTGCGGCGAGTTTGTCGGTTTCGACCGGACCGCGCTCGTCGATGGGTTCACCGATAACGTTGATGATACGACCGAGAGTCGCGTCACCGACGGGAATTCTGATGGGGAAACCGGAGTCGAGTACTTGCTGTCCGCGTACAAGACCCTCGGTACCGTCCATGGCGATCGTGCGCACGGTGTTTTCACCGAGATGCTGCGCAACTTCGAGGACCAGACGCGGCGAGCGATTCTGTACCTCCAGTGCGTTCAGGATGGGTGGCAATGCATCGTCGAATTGCACGTCGACGACGGCACCGATAACGGCGACAACCCGTCCCTGGGCAACGCCGGCCTTTGGTGCTGCTGCAGCCTTCGCGGCATAATCTCGGCCTGTTAAACGAAAAAAACAATAAAAACGTTCATTCTATCGCGGCGATTTGTTTTCGAGTCGATTGACACGGCCATAGCGGACAAATAATCATTAGGTAATGGATCTTTCGGTAGCTAGCGTTGCAGTTACATAAGGGGAGCCCCGTGTGTGCGAGAGACGGCGAGACTAACGGAGCAAAAAATACGCGCAAGAGATCGCGCGAATAATGAATGAAAACGATGACCGAATAATTCGTTCGCGTTTTATTTTATTTCGGAGCAAATGTCTCGTTGTCGCGACTGAAAAAAAACTCGATTCTCATAACTGCCTGCCGTAAGTATACGACGAGTGTGCAAAGGGAGCAAGAAAGCAGCACCGGTCGATCGATCGTATGGAGACGTGACCCTGACGAAAAAATTATTTTTCCGAGTCGAACGATCCCGTTGAGTTTTCGTCGTTAAATAATTATTCTCGTTTATTCATCGTCGATAAAGAATTCGATGAAATTGAAGCTTTCGTGATGACGTCGATCGTCGAATTACGCGATTGTGCATTTTCGAAGTGGGTATCATAATCTCACGAGTCGAGGTCCGCCATGTTGGCACGAGTATCACGGTTTCGTCCGGTCGAATAATACGGAGATTATATAACCCGAACAAAAGATGTTATAATTTTGATTTATTCGCGATTGTCACCGGAACTTAAATAAACGAGAGTTCGTCGAACGATCGGATGAACGTTAATTGAGTTTTCACGGGATATCTGCGCGATCCGTAGCGAGGAAGAACGATGGGAATAATAACCACGGGGACATGACGACTGGCGAGACACTTTTCACGAGGTTTTTTCATTCCGAACGAAAACTTTTTTTTTTACGTCGCGATGTCAACGAGGGGGAGAAACAAAAGAGAAATTGTTACTCACTGTTCACGGAGATAGCGCCGGATATTTTGGCGACTTCGTTTTGGAGAAGGGCGGGTTTGACGGCCCTTAGGGCCCCAGCGGCAGCCTTCGATACGGCACTCAACATCATGGCCGGTCAAGTGAGGTAAGGCGACCGGAATACACTCGACTGACCCCCGGAGCAGACAGTGCGCTGCGAAACCAATACTGGCAACTATCCTATAGTCAGATTCTGCGCAGTAACGCCGTTTCGGTCCTCGTGCGCATACACCTCGACTACGAGAGTCGTTGATACACAGTCGATAAGTAGTCATTTTTACGCGGCAATATTTGAATATCTTTTAGAATAATTCGTTCGGATACATTTAAAGGGTTATTAGTCAGCACTATAAATTATACACAGCAGCATTTTTGTTACGACAGTTGAATGGTATAAAAGTTATTCAGATTTTTTTTTTTTTTTTTACGATTTCTACATTATCATCGGAACGACAGTAAAATAGGTATACATTTTAAACGGAACTTAATCTACTTATTTTTTATTTCTGCATTCTTTTTTTTCGATCTCAATGTTTCGCAAAGTTATTTAATTATAATATGTTAACGCTTTTGAAAAATCCACTCGAAGGCGAAGCCTCTCAGCGCATCTTTACCATCGGGACTCGTCTTTCGATTGACGAATGTGATATTCGGCTGATGTCCAAATTCGTTTGATATGTATTCGACTTTTGTATCGGTTCCATTAATTCCCCGAGCTAAATATGAACCGTCTTTCTTCCCATCGCGATATCCGGTTTCTTCGTGACCGTGCGAAGTTATCGTGTAGTTGAAACGATAATGCAGATCGTCCGGTATATTTTCATCGGTGGTGTTTTTTCCCTGCAATACCTTCGCGTTACGAATCTCGTTATCGGAGATATCGTTGTTAATATCTTTCTTCTTCGCTGCTTCACGTAAGATCGCGTCTCGCCGGGGTGTTGTTTCGAAATTCTCGATGACACGCGCCGCGAGATTATCTTTAGCTTCCGTCACAAACGTTTTCATCGTCGTGTATAAAGTCGGCGAAGAAATGTTTCTTTCGCTCGTCGTTACTTTCCGTTGAAACTTCTTATCAGCTTCATCTTCGTTATCCTTGGGTACAGGAATGCCGCATCCACCGCACGATCGCGCCAACACTTGAATCACGCGCTTTGCAACTTCCGGTTTGCCTTTGAAAATTTCTTCGGCTACTTGCACTGCACCGCGAAAAAAAAATTAAATTTGAAAAAAAAAAAAAATTGATTAACAATTATAAATAAAAATAGTTGATAATTTAATAATATATATATAACAGGTAATATTAAATAATGTAAAAGTTAAAAGTTTAGTAATTCTTCAGGACTTACGACTCGTTATCTTTCGATTCTTCATCTTCGTTATTACAAAATCGCCATTTTTATTCGTAGCATAACCGGTCTCGTGATAAACGCCATCGGCAGTTATGAAACCGTATTCTCCGGTCACAATACCATCGGAATCTTAATTAAATGACAATGAGATATTAAATTATACGATTTTGATGATTGTAGATAAGCATAAATAAAAGAACGCTTCCGAATTACCTTTCTTTTCGTATCGATGCTGAAAGTCTGCAATATTGAAGGAAAACTCGTAAGGTCTCATTTCGTCATTACTAACTGCTCCATTAGTTTGCAAAGTCCAGAAAAAGCACAGATACAAAATCGGCGTGGAAATCTGCAAAAAAAAAAAATTAATTTATACACTAATATTATTTTTTTTTTAATTTAAATTTTTTTTTTTTATCTTTACAGAAAAATTAAATCCGAAAATTAAATTTAGTAATGTGTGTCGTAACTTCAATAACTTATTTCGTTTATTGTCAAAATTTGTGATTTTAACATAATTTATTGTACGAATTTTATAAAAAAAATTTTAATTTAATTCATAAAAAATTTGAATTTTCGATTAAATTTTGATTAAAAAAAATTTCGAATTTTCGGAACATCAAAATTTCGAGTTTTTATTAACAATGTATATTTCAGATAATTATATCACCGTAATTTGTCTCATGTTGAACAATAGCATTCGATGCTTCTTCCAGTAGAGTTTTCAAGCGAATGGGATAAAAGGTAATCGATAGTTGCGCGACTGCAGCTGAATGAAACGGGTAGTTTCAGTAAGCGAGAGTAATTCTTCACCTTCGACGTTCGAAACGATGGGAAATAGAGAAACATTTGAATAAATATAAACGCTTGTTGATTTTTTTTGTTTCATTCCCAATAGAATGCATCATCCGACCAATGGAGGACCTTCGCTAATAAGTGACGGTGTGACCATCACTTTTATCCACTTCTCCCGCATCTCCCGACGACGACACTGTCGAGATAAACGACGATTGGCAAAAAGTAAGAGGATTCTTCTCTCTTCAGCGTGAAAATCACAGCGTTTCTCTCGTTTAATTAGCCATTAATTAGCCAATAAATAAAAAATGTCTAAAAATGAAATTTTCTTCGTCATTATTGTATTTGGATCCGAATCTTACGGTAATATCGTATTGATCTCCGTCTCGCGACTATATAGTCTCGAAGTTGGAATATGTGGACCGCAATGCCGTTACCCAAGGCGCGTCCGTAGCTTCAAGTGGCACACGACATAGTCTCTCGAAATCGGATACCACAGTACAGTCCACGAGACACTTTTGCTAACGCAGAAACTGTACAATACAAATACAATAATGTTTAATTTTTTCGTATTTATTAATACTATTTATTAATTTTGGTAAACAAATTTCGTATATAAATTAAAAAAATTAATATTTCGAGACATAAATCATTAGACTAATCACATTCATCGATCTAATCACATTCAGCATCACATTTACTCTATTTGGTTTCAAATAATGACGGACATTGATTGGGGGCACTGGATGCAGTCTTTTTTTTTTTTTTTTCTTTTTTTTTCGTGAATATCTTTCTAAATTCATTAAACGCTCAACCGATCCATCCCAGCCATCCTTTATTTGCCTCGGGTTCCTCGTGTATATGAGGATAAAAGTGATCGTGATGCTCCGCCGGCGGCTGAATCACCACTGTCTTCGATACCGATTGCTGACTCTTTATCAGGTTGTACAGCATCAGGAGAAGCGCGAGTTTGCCAACGAATATAGACTTCAGTAACGACAATTTTATCGAAGCAATCGCCACGGGGATCGACAACATCTGACGGAATAATGAGACAAATTATTTCACTTTTTTTTAGTATACAATGCCGTTGTCTTCCTGTGCCTCTCACCTGCATTATCAAAGGTATCATCATCATCATCGCGCCGAATTTTTGCATATTTTCCTTTTTCTTCGCATCCTTGTGATCTTCTTTCTGATGCGCTCTGCTCTGCACAGCTGTGACTAAATATCAATATCGCAAATTAAGTAAAACACATATTAGGCATTTTTTATAGTGAAAATTTTCGACTTACCGGGAACCATTTCTTCGAAATTGATTTTAAATCGTAACACATTCTCCTCGAGAATCAATCGAAATCCGGGAAAGAGATCGAGTGATTTACTCGTGGAAATCGAATTATCATTTTTCTCGAGTCCATCGGTATCTCGTATAATCGTTAATACGATCGACAGGATCGTCCACCGCGTGATTTTCACTGTTTTCATATTTAACTACGAATATTCGTGTTATTATCCGTCCGAATTAAAGTCTATAGCGTTACAGTTACTCGAAGATTAACCGGATCTTCTTTCACGCGAAAGTTTCTTTGTGATTCTCACGTTTGTTGAACCGCTATGGACAATTAATTTTTTTATTTACCGCGCAAGAAGCTTCGAACGATCAGTGGCGTGAGAAACTCGAGTTCGCGGAGGCAGTAGCTGAATCCGTCGCGTTTCTATCGCGCCGCAATACTATATGTGGATTGATGGTCAAGCGGACGGTTTCTGCTGATTTTCCTCCTGCAAAAGCAATCGAAAGATTTTCTTCCGTATCCCCCCAAGTGACCAGTAGACAACCCCACTATCGGCCGTCTAACTGGGTCTTGGAATGGAGGAGATTGCAGTTTTAAGCTGTTCGCTCCACAACAGTGTCTGCGGTGCACGCGTGTGCATCGCTCTTAATGCTACAGTTGGATCTTCGCTACCTGCAAATCTGTTCCAGTGTAGTAAACTCGCTAGGCGCGCGATAGAGAGCTGTGTCTCGGCTTATGGTCACCGCAATAGTTGTCGGCAACTCCGGGCGCCGAACCCTGAATTTCCGAAGAATTCTACTTAACTTCTCGTAAGAGTTGGAAGCGCTGAAAAAGAACGTTACGTAAAAACGTTACATCGTGAACTTGAAAACGCGCGACAACTGCTACTCCGAGTCTTATTTTTATGTTGTATTTATTTTTTTTATTTTTTTTTTTCATGTCATAATTTTCTACAACATATATCGATAAATAATTTATTAAATTTCTAAATCCGTGAAATTGTGCGATGCATTTTTTTTTTTTGTTTTTTTTTTCGTATGCAACTATAAAACGATGTTGGCGAGGTATTCGCGGTGTATATTTGTTTTTTTTTTTTTTTTTCTTAATTATAACTATCATTTTGGTCTATCAGTTTGGCTGAATGATATTATTTAGTTTACGGCGACAAGAGGACCGGAGTTTAGTCGTGTCGCTGTGTTTTATCCCCTGAGAATCGATATCATCACTTTACTACGAAGGAATATACGATTTTTATAGGAATCTTTAACACGAAGACACACACACACAATAATTTAAATAATGGCATCAACTTACGACGCACCACTTGAAAATCGTATATGAGATTCCTGTGGGTATTTCACGCATTGTTATTATTTAAGATCCGCGAAAGATCGCGCTGAACGTTTCTCCAAGTCATTGACACAGTTCGCTGTTCGCGTTAATTAATTATCTAATACTTCTGGTATCGAACATCTTAAAAGTCTCCGATCTTTTCTTTCCTTTCAAGAAAAGACAAAAAAATGTTTTTTTTTTTTTTTTATGGCGAATTATAGAGATGACTCGATTAATGGCGCATCATAATTGCGGCCGTTGGGAACGATTTCGTTATTTTTATCATCCTTTGTAATAGAAATGCTCGTCGTCCGTAGGACCGCTCGCCGATTCCCATCCGCTGTAAGGATTGTGATGATGAAATCCTCCGCCACCGGCATTGTGCACGTGAACGTGAACCGGCGGAGGTTGCGAGGGCCAACTTTGCACCGGTGTCTGCGCACTTGCGTAGAATTTTCCGAAGAATGCGCTGAGCTTCAGAATCAGCAAGATAACACCTGCGAAAAGGGGGAATAAACATTGAAATGACGAACGGCAGGTAAGCGTTTCGCTGTAACTTGGGTACCGCTCCGCTTTCCCGGGACACACACTTCGTGTGAATTTACATAAACAGAGGAAAGTTTTGGGGTACCAATCCTTCTTTGTTCGACTCCTTTGCCGTTAAAGTAAAGCATGTCAGTAGTGAGTTATTTTATATTCAAGTTGCGTAGTTATGTTAGATGATTTTCTACTCCATCTTTGGCATACTAACGACGACGACGATACAGTTAATTTTGCGCGCCGCATTCTTTCGATTTTATTTGATATTTATTAAATATTTTTTTGCGGGGATCAGTTATTTTTTTCTTTTTTTTCGGGGCCATTTGTTTGATATTCATGCTGCGTACTTATGTTAGATGATTTTCTACTCCATCGTTGGCGGACTAACGACGACGACGATACAGTTAATTTTGCGCGCCTCATTCTTTCGATTTTATTTGATATTTATTAAATTTTTTTTTGCGGGGACCAGTTATTTTTTTCTTTTTTTTTTCGGGGCCATTTGTTTGATATTCAAGATGCGTACTTATGTTAGATTTTCTACTCCATCTTTGGCATACTAACGACGACGACGATACAGTTAATTTTGCGCGCCGCATTCTTTCGATTTTATTTGCTATTTATTAAATATTTTTTTGCGGGGACCACATATTTTTTTATATTTTTTGTGGGACCATTTGTTTGATATTCAAGATGCGTATTTATGTTAGATTTTCTACTCCATAGTTGGTATACTAACGACGACGACGACGACGATACAGTTAATTTTACGCGCCATATTTTTCCGATTTTATTTGCGATCTTTTAAATATTTTTTCGTGGGGACCACATATTTTATTCTTTTTTTTTCGGGGCCTTTTATTTGATATTCAAACTGCGGACTTATGTTAGATTTTCTACTCCATCTTTGGCGGACTAACGACGACGACGATACACTTAATTTGACGCTCCATATTTCTCGGACCTTATTTGCGATTTATTAAATATTTTTTCGTGGGGACAACATATTTTTTTCTTTTTTTTCGGGGCCATTTGTTTGATATTCAAGATGCGTACTTATGTTAGATTTTCTATTCCATCGTTGGCATACTAACGACAACGATACAGTTAATTTTACGCGCCCCATTCTTTCGATTTTATTTGCGATCTTTTAAATATGTTTTCGCGGGGACCACATATATTTTTTTTTTTTTCTCGGTACCTTTTATTTTTTTTATGATATAAAAATGCACCGGTCGCGATACTGTTATTAACGGTAACGTTAAACATACCTATCGCGAGACCCTTCAGAGAAATGACGGTAAGTACCATCATCATTGTCATCATAATTCCCATTTTGTAGATCATCGGCATCATCATGAACTGCAGCCTCTTGACGCCAAAGGTTCTTCCCTCTTCGTAAGTAGGATCTGTTGATTTAAACATACGATTAACATTATTATTTCGGCGAAGACTCATCCTTTTGCAAACATTGGTGGGTACTTTCGTTGATTCAAAGTGTGTCACACGTGGTACCACTGTCACGCGTTGACCTTCTTACATCGGTGAACAATGAAAAATGTATTAAAAATGCCGTCTATCGATCTATTCGTAAAGATTTCATTGCAGGAAAACATCGAAAGAATTTGTATCGAGAAACGATTAATCGAACGAATCGTCGACTTTCCGAAGCAAATTACGAGTTACAAACGGTGAAATAACGGAGAATTATTCTTTCATCGCTATCCGTTAGTATTCCGCGATAAAATGACATTCAATAGAAAAGCATTTCACTTATTACAGAATGAATAACGTGAAAAAAAAAAAAAAATTGTTGAAATATTTACCTTGCGATTCGTTCGCAGGCGACAGAAAGTCATCGACAAACTTCTTCACAGCTTCAAAGTCCTCTGCTATGGCCCCATTTTCAACAATAGTTTCCTTTCCCGTTGATAGTTTTTCAACAGCTTTTAGATCAATTTTTTGGGTCGCGTAGGCGTCACCGATAGTTTCGGAAAAACCACCGTTAAGTAGACTAACGAATACGAAGCACAGAGCGATAAGATTCATTTCGTTTCTCGTGTCAACAGAAATCGATCGAATTATTCAACACTGAATTATAATTATACGCAATCCGTTAAAACAGATTGTTCTTCCGGTTTTCGTTTCGATAAGAAATATATAACGGAGAATATGATAGATAAATAATAAAGTTTAATGTGACTGAAACCGAAGATGTAACAGAAGACACGTGCGTATCGGAGGTGAACGAGTCTGTGATCCGGTGTACTGAGTGTCGGAACGTTTTCGTCGCAGAGGCGGTAAAAGGAAAGGCCCACAGTTTGCGAGGAGTAGGAGAAATGAAGAGGATCGAAAGGCTTCGCTAGCAATCTTCTGGACGATTGCGGGCATTCGTATTCCAGCCGCGATGACTCGGAGTACGCGAGTCCCCACTTTTCTCCACCCGATCGTGACTCGGCAAGCGCCGTCGAGTCTTCCTATGGATTTAGTTCAACGATTCTCGTTCCCTTTTCGTAATTTTTCGTCTCGAAATGGCATTGCGAAGATATTGAGGGCTGTTATTGGCGATATGCTGCGGCGATGGGGTTGAAAACGAAAGGTGGCGGCAGGAAATTCGCCATATTGGTTTTTTTTTTTTTTTTTTTTTTTTTTTTTCGAATACTAAACTCGAGTTTAGTACAAAACAGCCATTAGATTTGTATTTAAGTAGAATATAATTTTTTTTTTAATGTAATTGACGTCGAGAAGCTGCCGCCCGCGTCTCTTGATTTTTAGACCGACGAAAGCGACAAAAAAAAATTCCAAGAGTTATCGCGTTTCATTTTTTTAATTGTTTAAAATGATTTGTAGTTTTACTGGAAGAGAAGATAGACATTTGGATTTTTTGGAGATTCTATCGAAAAGCAAAGATATGACTTTTTGAAAATACCAAAAATCGCTATAAAAAATTCTTGGTATTCGTTATTTCAGGAGTTTAATCGATGTATTATTTTCTCGATCGCGAAGTCCGCAAGTAGTAATTTTACTATATCATTACGCAGTTAATAACAATATCAATCTTGTAGAATTTATCAGCTATAAGAGAATTCTTAACTGCGCGAAGAGCGCTGTTGCTGTTTCGTTTCCGTAAACTCAAAAAATTCGAAAAATCACGAAATTCAAATGCATTCGGACCTTTCGTCGTTCAATAAAACATCGATTATCGATTTTATTCATTTTTTCGCGTCTGTAGCGAATATTTTGTCTCGAAAACAAATGTTTTTTTCCATGAAAACAAAAGGTTTCTCCATAAAGCCGAAGAATGTAGAAAAATATAATAAATCACTAAAAATTGTCGGAATGTACTATAAACTTCGTGAGAACCCCTTGAAATCCTCCGAAGTCATCAAAGAGACGCACAAAGATAAAAGCAATAAAGATTAATACTGGTTTAGCGTAAGATATACCATCACGACGATAAGAGGAGATGCAGAAATCGCGAGAAACAAGGCAAAGGCGGGGAGAGGCGCATCCGCGGAGCTCGTCGTTCTCGCGAAGGTCTCATGCAGCTTGATAAAAAAAAAAAAAAAAAAGAAAACATTTACTGGTATTTTCATCTCCGAAGAGTCCGAAGAGTCCGAACCGTTCACCCTTTCGCCGCAGCATCCTCTCGGCTTCAGTATCTTTCCTCGGGGGCGCAGTCCTCTTTCAAGGACTTAAAAATCCAACCCCCGGCTCTCGAGTGCGTTGTCCCTGCGCGATACCTCCGAGCAAAACAGGATACTGGATGTAATTTTCAACCTTTCGAAGTCTCCGTATACATCGAACGATATATAAGTTAAAAGGGTTTATCTCTCGTAATTTAAGACGAACTTTTGCGCCCTTCTAACTTTTATTGCATATAAATTAATCGAGTAAAAAAAAAGAACTTTTATAAGTTCGAATCACAACTTCTCGATCGTCTATACGAAGCGTAGAAGAATATAGTCCCCGAGAAAGCAAAGTATCGATACCTGTATGGGAACGCGAGAAACGATACAGAAATAGCGTCGAGTGTGTTCGACCGATAAAAATACAAACCCGTTTTCATAGCTACTTGTATCGGCTTTGTTCAAGGCTCGACTCGTTTTCCATTTCTGTGAGGCCGTGAACCTCAGAAACTCGACGATGAATACATCGCAGAGATCTTCGGACTGCCGATCGAGGGAAGAAAAAGCAACCGGAGTGGAGAGTCGATGAAAAATACGAATGCTCCCCTCCGTTGCGCTCGGGCGTTCTGTTTTTTTCCCTCTCGTTATTTATCAGCGTAACATCCGTTTTATCGATTAAATGAATAAGTTATTCGCGATAAATTTCACCCTAATGTTCGCATAAACGTAAATAAAATAAGTGTTTTATATTTTTTTTTTATTTTTCGGAGAAAATTCGAATTGTGCAGTTTTTTTTTTTTTTTTTTTTTTTTTTTTCCAGGACATCGCTAACGACGAGTTGGTTATTATAATCCGTTGCGCATTAATATCTTATTCACCGAACGCTTGAGAACCGTCCGCAGAACGGAGGGATAGGATCGTTGCTCTTGCTGTTTTGTTCTACGAAACTTGTACTTAGCGATGCAAGTACTCGTTGCGAGGAGAGGAGGAGGAATCGCCGGAGCAGCAAGAGCGCCCGTAAAGGAAGAGTGAAGAAAAAAAAAAGGATAGATCGCTCGCAGCGGGAAGGAGCGTAGTATAGAAGACGAGTTTTAGCCCCGGAGTTGCTCTTCTCTTCGTTTTACTTGTCTCGTTTCTCGCGCTTCTCTCAGCTACGTCGAGACATTCGCCTCGCGACCGCGACCATGAGAGCACCAAACTCTCGACGTTCGCTCAACGCGCCGAGTTCTTCGTTCGTTGTTATTTCATCTTTCATTGTTCTGTCGATTTTTCTCGTCGCGCCGATTCCCGTGAGTACGCGAAGTGTAACGAGTCTACGTCATTACGATAATCGAGATTCGGCCGATGGTATTAACGATGATAAATTGAGTTTTCATCGAATCGACGGTGCGGAATCGGGAAGAAATGAAGAGAAACTCGAAGATCACTCTGCATCGGCGCACGGAATCTCTCGACGAGACGATATCGATAAAGCGTCGATAATCGACGATGAAAAATCGTCGTCGCTAAAAGCCAACGAAGCCAAAGGTTCCAAAGACGTTTCCGGTAAGTCTTCGATCATTTCGGAATTCCAGAGCGTCAAGACTGTCGAGGAGAGTGCAAAACCGGAACCGGAGGGCATAAGGAGATTCGATGCTGTGGTCGCTAGCGACGATAATCTCGGCAAAGCTTCCGCGATCGATGATGAAAAATCGGAAGATCGTCATGAGGGAATATCGGAAATCGGCAAAACCGTTACGAAGGGAATAATCGTGAGGGATGAACCCGTTGACGCTGGTATTGTGAAAGAGACTTATCTTTCTCACGGTATCGTTGAGACTTCCGGCATCAATCACCATCGCAAGAGATCTCTAGACGTCGCTGAATCGGTTGCGATCGCTGCGGAGTCGATTAAGGAAAATCTCGAGTCATCCGCGGATAGCGAAAAGGCCGATACTTCTTCTCAAGTTACTCCGGACGAGTCTGCAGTCGATTCCATCGAGTCTCGTCAAGTACCGGTGCTAATTCCCGTTGGTTCTAGTTATGCGAAGCCGCACCATAAACTTTCCAAGAACGTCGAGTCGCCGTCGAGCGAACCGATCGCTCCGGAGTCCGAGAAGCACGTCGCTATCGAGGAATCGTCGAAAGAACCGGAAATTCAAAAAGGCAAGTCTCAGATAGACGATAGAGTTAGAAAAATTTCTGAATTAACTGAACCGCAAGAGGAATCGATATTACCGACCGACGGTATCGATAAATCGGAAATCGTTGTACCGACGCCAAAAACGATCGTTATTCATGCCGATGGACTCGGTGATGTTGCGGACCAACCGGAAACGGCTTCGGAGGAACTGAATAACGCTAGAAAATCATTGCTAGTCGCGGTAGAGAACGTCGAGAACGACGAGGACGATGAAGCAATTGAGGCGAAAAACGAAAATGAGAAAACGAAAGACGACAAATTGAAACCGCTGAAGAATGAAGAATCGTTGGATTACGAAACGACTACTCTGGAGAGAATCGTGAAGAGTAACGTGAGTTTGAAAAACTTGAAGCTTCAAGCGATTTCGCTGCAGAGAGATATTAAGGATAAAACTTTGTTGCAACGCTTGAAAGATCAAGCGACTCAAGTGTTGCCGGACATACCGAAGTTCGATGAGAATGAGCTTCTCGAGGCTTTGGATATTGTATCATCTTTGAAGAGAACGCCCGACGGTGAGGCGGAATATTCGTATTTATCGGAAATCGACACGAGTTCCCTTAACGAGAGACAATTGAAAATTCTGAAACGCGCGGAGGCTCTCGTTGCTCGCGAACAGAGACAAACCTTTGGCGAGAATGTCATCGAATGCATACGCGGCTTGAGTATCCTGAATTGCATGAGAATATTCGTTTGGCCGATTATTGCCGACAATATACCGCAAACCCTCAGTCAGAATTTGCCAACGTTACCGATCGAAGTAAATGTGATGGATTGGCTGCCGGGCAATCAGCAAGACAAACCGAAGAGCACGAGATTGCGTTCAGCCGCGATTTCCGAACAGCAGAAACTCGTAACTCCTGAGCTCGTCGTCTCGAGTATATTGAAAGATGCGCTCACCGCTAATCCATCGGCCAGCGAAATTTCGACGACTTTCATCGATCCTTACAACGAGACTCTGTCGAAGCTTCTGACTCCCGGACAACTTGAGATTCTCAAGATGGCAGAGAAATTCCTTCCCGAATCATCGAGACAAGAATATTCGAATCGCATGTACTCTTGCGTACGAAGGTTCGAATATTTCTCGTGCATAAAGTACTTCGCTTGGCCAATGGTGAAGCAACATTACTCATCGTTGCCGGAATTCCCTAACTATCAAACGTGGTATCCAAGCGTAACGCTCTATCCGGGTTATCCGGTTTTGCCATTTCCGAATTCCGAAGGTATCGGTGAATTGCCTGAAGTCGTCGAAGCCGATGCAACGAGAACGCGAAGTCCCCGACCCGAGGCTGTGATTGTTAACATTTTGGAGAACACACTGAGACAATCGTCGAATTTGCCGATTTCGTATCACTATCAGGCGAGAAATCCCGAAATTCCATTGGCGCCGATAACCGCTGAACAAATGAATACATTTTACATCGCCCAGCAATTCATACCGATCCCTATGCGCGCCGAATTCATGTCGAAGACAATGCAATGCATAAGAGATTACGATTATCTTACTTGTGCGAAATACTCAACTTGGCCAACGATCCGACAATTCACACCGAGTCTTCCGTCTTTTCCCGATTTCTCGAGTTGGATACCGACTTTCGCTGTTCCCGAATTGCCGGACTTCTCGCAGTATATACCCGACTGGGGTAGTTACTTCCCGACGTTCCCGGGATTCCCGGGATCAAAGCCGACGACAACAACAACAACAACAACGACGCCTAAACCAGAAGAGCAAAACACGACACAGCCGCAACCGCAACCGCAACCTTCGCCGCAACCGGAGCAACAGCCGCAGCCGATACCGGACAAACCACCACCTGAAATCGTTATTAACGCCAATGCGTCTCTATTGAGAGAAGATCAACGGGTCGCAGATCCTGATAATTCAATAGAGTATCGTATCATTCAGATTCTCTCTAACATCAGATGGACCGTTTTAGCGAGAAACTCGCAACCGGTTGTTCCTTCGATCGAAGGAAATCTGGACGTTCTGAATTCTCTTACGTACAATCAGATGCAAATTCTCGGATTGGCAACGAGCGTTGTTCCGCATCAGATACGAGGAGATCTCGACGCAAGATTCATCGGCTGTCTTCAGGGTGGTATCGATTTTTTGAGTTGTACGAGAAAAGTAATATGGCCGACGCTGCAGCTGTACGTCAGAGATTTGCCGATGTTTCCTGATGGAGAAACGAAACTACCGACTCAGAAGAGTCCTGAAGCGATATATATCGGGAATATAGTCAGACAACCGGGAATATATCAACCGATCATTGGTTCATTGCGACAGGATGGATTGAAGAATGATGCATCACAGATCGAAGGAAGATCGCCAATTGCCAGTGAAATCGACGCTGAATCCGAAGAATCACCGATTTCCAATGATCCGATTCAATCGGAAGCTCAGGTAGCCGAGAATGATCGAGAAAGTCAGGAATCGATCGGTTCCTCTGATAAGAAAGCCTTTGCGAAGTCCAGCGATTCATCGGCACCGGTAATTTCCGTTACCGATACGAGATTCACGCCGATCTTCTCCGATAAGCCGGAAACGGTGCTACTGAAGATTCTCACGATCATTCAATCGTCTTCGAAATTCGCTCATCCGTCTCAACTCGCTGCGGTCGAATATCTCGATCTCAGTGATCACCTGAATCCCGACGAAATAAGAGTTGTACTAACGTCGGAAAGATTATTGCCGGATTCGATAAGATTGGATTATCTGAACGAAATGTTGGGATGCGTGAGAACATCGAAATTCATCGATTGCTCGCGGGACATTGTTTGGCCGACTTTGTTGCGATATTATCCGAGTTTGCCGAGTTTTCCGAACTTCAATATCGACGAAACCAGCGATGATTCGTCGTTGAGTTCGTCGGGATCAACGAAATCGTCTACCGTTCCGGGACTCAGCGGAGTTCAATCAGCAATTTCAGAAACGGACGTGAAGACCGGACAACACGGCGACGCGGTCGTCACGATAACGGACACGAGATTCGTACCGATATACAGTCATCATCCGGAAGCCGTGATACTGGGAATTCTTAAGAACGTCCAATCGACATCACCGAATCTGTTGGTACAACCGACTTCGACGAAAATCGGCACGAGATCTTCCGAATTCGTGTCCAGTTTTACCGATCAACAGGGTAATATAATAACAATATCGGAGAATCTTTTGCCAGAATCTATACGCGAAGTATTCACGAAGCGGATGACGGAGTGCGTGAAGGAGAACAGCTTCCTGGCGTGTACCAGGGACATCGCTTGGCCAACGATCGCGCAGTTCTTCCCGCGTTTGCCAAATTTTCCGAATATCGGCGCTCTGCCGGAAATCGCAATCGAAGAACCACAACAGCCGACCCTTCTTCCGCCTCAACTGGAACCCGGAGCCTCGAAGACGCCAATCGCAACGGAAGATCCTAGTATAGCTCTTCCCGCTCCAAATTTGCTGCCGGTGGTAACCGACGACGTGGAATCAAGAATAGAATCAACTCTCCGACAGATCTCATCGTCGGGCCGTTATCCTCAGGCAAAGTCGTCATATTTGAACACCAATGATCCTCTCGTTGTCCCATACCTCACCGAGAGGCAAACCAACGTCATCAGGTTGACGGAAAATATGTTACCAACTTCCGTAAGACCACTGTTCGTCGGCCTCATGTTGGACTGCTCGCGTGAAAATGTCTTTCCGACTTGCGTTCGCAACGTCGGTTGGCCAATGCTGCGACAATACGCGCCGAACATTCCGGAGTTTCCGGATTTAGGCAATTTTGGAAGTTACTTTCCTCAGGTGCCGCAGGAGATACCACAAGTGCCGCAGTTTCCGGGACAGAATCAGATTCCGCAGTTTCCAGGACAGAATCAGATTCCGCAATTTCCAGGACAGAGTCAGATACCGCAGTTTCCCGGGCAAAATCAGATTCCGCAGTTTCCCGGACAAAGCCAATTATCGCAGCTTCCGAATTATCCGGGCTTTGGATTTCCCGGACAGGGTTTCGGGTATTCGCTTCGATCCGCGCAGGATAAGATCGATCGGAACGTTCCCTCTTACGTTGGCGAAGCTTCCTTGATCGGTGGAGCCGCACATCAGCCACTGGAACAACCCGGCAGTGTATACGTTCCCGGAATCCAAGGAATAACTCCGTCAGTAGGTGAACGATCTTAAGCTTGAAAAAAAAAAAAAAAACCAGAAATCTGCATTATTTATCAAAGTTCCTCGTGCCGTTGTTACTCTTTTTATTTGATTTTTTTTTCTTCTTTTAACTCATTAGGTCCGTCAAGCGCAATCTTTGGTCGAGGCGCGTCATCCCATTCATCTCTGGTATCGGGATACCCGAGCGAAGCAACCGATCTACTGATCGACGCTGTCGATTCATCAACGAAACGAAGAGAACGAAGATCGCTCGCTACCGAACCGATCGAGAGTCAGCAAGATATTTCATCGGATCTCAACGATTCACCTAAATTCAATATAACAGAAACGGAATTTCTTCGGATTCTCGTAAACGCAACTAAGCATTCCGGCGAAGAAACTCGAGGTCCCGATGTCTACTTTGTCGATAAATTAGATTCCAATACGAAAGACGCACTCACAACGGAACAGTACGCAATACTCAAGATAGTCGAGGATATCAGTCATCAAACAGCCAAAGCCGGTTTCATGTCGAAGGTCTTTCAGTGCATCACGAGTCTTAGTTTCATCAGATGTATGGGAATCTTTGTTTGGCCCGTAATAACGCAGAACTTACCATCGCTTTTAGGACTTCCGACTCTCGGGAGTCTCAATCCATTCGGAAGATCAATGGAAAACAATACCTTTGTGGATATATTCGGTATGACGAGAGAAGAATTCGAAACGGAACTCCTCGCGAGAAAGGAGAACGTCGAGAGTATGTTGATCGACTGGTATCGCGGTATCGTCGAGGAACGCTACGACAACGATTACGGGTTCATGAGAGTTCAGGGGTACGGCGACGGCGAAATTGGCATAAGTTTCAATGGTTTTGGGCGGAAAGGCAGAGCAAAGCTGAAGGATCACAAAAATTTACCGAGTATTTTGACGATAATAAGCGACATTATGGAGGACGTTCTCGATAAGAGAGAAACGAAACCGATACACGATAGAAGAAAGGAAAACGGTAAGAGGGATAATGGTAAACGCGGTAAGAGTCTCGTTGATCACGACGATTACAACAACAACAACAACAACAACAACAACAACAACGTATCAAACGAACCCGACAATTATACGGAAAGCAAAAGATCGAACAACGACGACGAAATAATTGCCATGTTTCTCGATAAAATTAAGTCCAATGGTACGGCCGACAATGCTGGGAGCACAGAGGCCAATTATAATTATCTCAGTGTTGAGGACGCGTACGAAGCTTTCGAATTGTTGTTCGGCACGAGACTAAGCGAGAGAATGGCTGAGAGACTCAACGATCTTGGAAAAAGTCATTTCAGACTTCTGCGTGAGAAAAATACGAAAGATGCGCCGACGAAAGTTGACAAAATTTTTGCAAACGATCGCGAAAATTCGAAAACGGTACCCATGGAACTCGATGATTCGCGCGAAAGAGTAATCGAGAAGAAAAAATTCCAATCGGGTCTCATTATTAGACTTCCAAAAATCGATGAAGAATTCGTCAGTCGAAAGATAACCGATAGTTTAATGAGCGTTGGGAGAAAAATGAAGATGCAGATGTCGCAACTGATACCGGGGATTACATTTGTCTTCTCATTTTTCATACAAATGGCACTCTCGCACGCGAGAGCTGCCGCATCGATCGCCGGAATGATGAGTAACATGGCACTCGGTTCGGCGATGATAAGTATGCTGCGTCAATCGCTATTCGGCCCGACGACACAACCGCAGATTAAATATGTTTACGACAACGAAGCTATGGGTCCGGGAATCACGTGGCCGCAACACAATCATCACGGTTGATCGGCGAACACGAAAATTTAACGAGACTGCGTCATTTATTCATTTACTCATCAAAAATGCACCGAAAGTCTGAATTAATCATTATATTTATTGAAGTTTATTAATCATCGATTTTCATCATCTTCACTGATTTTTGTTTTTACTGTCTTTCGCTTGGGATTCGATGGACGAGCTGCAAGAGCTCTCGTTTCGTTGCGGGAAGATTTTAACGGTTTTGGGTAGAATTACATTATTTTTAAGACGCGAATATCATCGCAATGAATATAAGAGAATCAATAAGATTTACTAATCTAAATGCTCAATTAATTTCGTAACGACATAAAAAAGGAAAAATCATTAATTGACATCATTTGGATGCGTCTCTTGTGCAATTTAAGAATAATAACTGTTATTGGATTTTCTACGAATTTCTTCGATAGGCGATAAAGCTTTCGTTTTGTACTTTTTTTTTATATGCTACAATAAAGGATATAATGTCTATTCGTATTTATCTACGAGTCTCCAAACGAAAAAACTCCTATCAGACGCGATTCCCGAAAACCGGCTTTGCGTCATTAATCGAGGATATCGCATTATCTACTCGAAGAAATATTAAACTATAGAAGTCTATACAGTCGATGTGGAGGCAACGTACACAGGTATCGTTAAGCAACAGTTCTGAATTCACTTTCACTACTGCTAACCAATCGCGATATACTATAACGCGACTCGGACCTTTGAGTGGGAAAAAGTTTCCCTGACAATTTAACTTCGATTTCGATGACTCTTTGCGGACAAAGTAGTTATCGTTTCTTCCGTTATTTTTTTTTACCATTCGGCGCGAGTAATGGTAATTATCGCGCCGACAATAAAATTGAGTGGAACATCGAAGCAAACGATAGGCCGACGGGTTCGGGTGGAAAGAGAATCATTATAAGGAACAAGCGGCGGAGATTGTTAGGAAGAAACGAAAAGAAGATAAGGGAGAGAACGATAGTAAGTTTCCTCTGACAGAGAGAATATCCGCGGCGGACAGTATAGTCCACTCTGACAGAGAGTCGGCGGCAAACAAAATGGTACGGTCGACGAACGAACGAGCCAACACCCAGCAGCGGAGGCCTTTCTCTTGCCTTCTCTGCTCTCAGGTTTGCTTTCGTCGCGGTACTGGAAGGCCTCAGCAGCAGTTCTCGTAGCAACTTGATCGACGAACCATCGTACAATGTTTCTGCTCCTCGATCCAAGTTATAGTTATCCAAAATGAGTTAAAAAAAAAAGCAAAACTATCATCGCGATACTCATAAAAATTAATTTAAAGTTTTCGGTGAATTAATAAAAATAATAAAAAAATACCAAATGTTCATTTCCGCGATTTATCAATAACGAAAGGTATATAATCGATTTTTATTATTATTTGAATTATCCGTTCGGAATATTACGGTTTAAAGTGTATATATCCCGGTATCTCGCGTTGGAATATATGTGAATAACTGTGAATATTTTTAACGCGCGTTTATTATACGTGGTAATCGTTGTGCTCGTCTGCGAAGACGCACGTGTACTACATGACGTACAACATGCGGTAAAGACGAGTGTTTTCTCTCCGTAACGGCGAGAACGGTGACTCGGATGCGCGCACAGGCAATGTCCTCGGAAAAAAAAGAAATAACGCGAATTTCACGGTGATGACGAGAGTCATCTAAATTCGGAGAATCGCGCTGGAAATAATCCTGATATTTGACCGCGGAGAACAGCACTGCAAGGTCGACTGGTGAAATGAAAATATCCTTGTCCTCCATCTCGAGAGAGAAGGGATCAAGAGACTCAATGAAGAAATAAATTAAAAAAAAAAAAAAAAAAAAAAAAAAAAACGGGAATAGAAAAAATCCGCATTCTTCGGTACACGAGAAAATTATTATTATTTGCTGGAAACTGTCCTTCGACGCTTTGACGATTACGATAATTTCGCATTTAATTATAATGCTGATTAGAATTTTTTTTTTTTTTTTTTTTTCTTTATTGAGCAAAGAAACTCGTATATTGCGTGTCTCGTTGCACGCGAAGAAAGTGGAACAGTACTGTACTATTCTGTTTTCCCGCTTGTCGGAGACTCACAAAACTTGCAATTATCACTCAGATTTCACTCCCTTATCTCCCGAACACAGCCGGAAATCTGTTTCCCTCGTCAGCCCTGTGATTATCCACTCGCGAAGATTTCTTCTTTTTTTTCCCCCGATAGCTTTCAACACATGATTTCCGAAGTGACACAGAAATTGCGCGATGTACAAATCTTCTCGCACGCGAAGAAGTATGAAGAAAATTACTAACTGAATTTTGAAAAAAATCTGAAAACTTATGCAACGCAAACGACATAAATATATATTTTTTTTTTTGTGTGCAAAATACGCGCTAATGGATATCTTGAAATTTTTTAAAATCATTTTTTGGTCACAGAAATAGCGTTTGAAATTATTATAGTTAGTCGCTCGGGTTTCCCTATGAAATTCGGACATTTCCTGGTATCGATTATTGCCGATAATCGTTGTAAAACATTTACAAAAGCGCGCGATTTGCTTCTGGCGAACAGAGCGCCTTAAGCGCGAATAGGCGCGAAGTATTATATTCATCGAAGCGTGAAAACAAAAACTTAATACGTGACGCAACTCTCTCACTGCGATGTTTAGTATATCGCGCTTTTCTACTTGTCGCTTATTTCAACTGCATAAGTGAATTTCGCTTATGCGTATTGCAATAATTTACTTATGTGTGTCTGTGACGTATTCGCCTTCATGGTGGACGTTCGACACGCTCCGCGCGCGTCTGACTTGCTTTGCTACGAATTGCGCAAATCCGACGCACTCGCGTTCTATATAGTATACAACATTTACTGTTAATACATAATATACCAGCAAAACCAGATTACAGCTACAGCCGCCGCGCGCCTTTCTTTTCCATACGGTTAGTATGGTAATTGGAACGATCGAAGGAAAGAACTATAGCGGAAAAGCCGGAGAGCAATAAAGCAAATAGAAAAAAAAAAAAAGAAGCGTCGAGCGACCGTAGTTTATCGAAATTTCATGGATCACCGAGAAAGTTTGATTGCCGTTACAATCATTGCTCCAATTTTAATCGCGGCGTTTCTTTGTTTCAACGATTTATCGTACTTTTGCTAATCCGCCAACAGGCAAACTGATATTACGCGAAATTATAATAATTACGGATACGCGTTTATTATTTGTATTTACGTATTATATATCATTATTGTAACTACTTCCGTAATCTGTACGAGCGATTGGAGTGTTACGAGTCACCGGTTTAGATATACCATAGAATTCTGCAAATTTCTAGTTTCACTGTAGCGAAAGAAAGAAAATGAAGTTATGTTTTATTGTATAGACTTTCGCGCAGTTTCCAGTTGCTAGTCGTCTGCTCTATTGCTCGCTGAAGATGTTCCATTGTTTTTAGCGCCCGACGTGGCCGCAATATCTCGCGAAACGTTGTTATTCTCATAATTGTGCTTCGCGAAACATCGCGAATTGGTCAGAGATAAAGTTCCGTGGGGAAGATATCGTCGTAACTTTAAACTTAATCCATATTCGCGACGCTACAGAAATCGTCGAGTATTTTTTTTTTTTTTAATAATGAAAAATCAGCGTTAGTGAACTCATTAATATTGATTTTGAAGTATAAAAAAAAATTGCGGAGGTGTGGAAAAGGCTGTAAAATCGAGGATAGCACAGTAGTTATTACAGTAGTTAGTGGGGAAGAAATCGTCGTAACTTTAAACTTAATCCATATTGGCGACGCTACAGAGATCGTCGAGTATTTTTTTTTTTTTTTAATAACGAAAAATCAGCGTTAGTGAACTCATTAATATTGATTTTTAAGTATAAAAAAAAAAAATTGCGGAGGTGTGCAAAGTTATTACCGATGTTTCGAAGACGCATTTCGCTTCGGTATAATGCCGTATAGAGCGCGTTGATAAATACGATGAGCATTCACCTACGTGTGAATCCCGAGGCGTGGGTAAGGAGCCGCGCAGTCGGTCGAAAAAGGCAACGAATAAGTGTGGATATTTGGGTCATCCGTTTTGATGGCTGCTCTCGAGGTTCATTGATCCTTCGCTATTCGTTGTAAAAATAATGCTGAGCTAATCGGCGGCTCGATTAATCATTCGTTTCGAGAGAAGTCTCCGATATATATATTTTTTTCTATTTTTTTTTTTTTTTTTTTTTTTTTGCAGTAAAATGATGGGTACGTTGTGGTTGCTGCTGGGACTGGCGGTGCCTATTCTCGGAGGCTACGTACCACCGGGACCGAGGTACACGTGTCCGAAAGAGCCGATCTACATCTATCCTTGCGAATGCACGCGAGGCAGCGATCTCGGAATATACGTTCGTTGCGAAAATACGAATTTGGCGAGTCTTAGTTTGGCATTCGTTAATCTCGGCAATGAAGGGGTTCCGATCGAAGAATTGGTACTCTACAAGTGCAATATAGAACGCTTATATGGTCCCGCATTGTATCCGTTGGAAGTAAGAGTACTGAAGGTGATAGATGCGCCGATAAAGATAATAGAGGAACACAGCTTTCTCGGGGTGAATCGTACGCTCCAAGAGCTTCACATTGTCGGCAGTAAACTCGAGAAATTTCCTCGGGAGGCTCTCAGCATTTTGGGTAATCTTTCGACTCTCAGCATAAAAGGTCACAGGATTCCTGGCTTAGCGGGCAATAGCTTTGTCGGGAGTATGTTGGCTGGAAAGTTGGAGAGATTCGAGATGAGTAACGGTACGCTGTCTTCTCTGCCCACCGACGCACTTACGCCGTTGAAGAAACTCAAATATCTCGATCTTCATGGCAACGAAATTGCCGAATTAAAAAGAAATCAATTCAAAGGATTGAGAGACACGGAAACGCTGGATTTGTCTCACAATTTGATCGCCAAATTGGATCCTTCGCATTTAGCCGATTTGACTAAAATGGGTTGGTGCAATATATCGCATAATTTAATAACGGAATTAAAAAGGTACGAAAAAAAAAAAAATGGTCATTTTTCAAATTTTTGCGCAGAAGAGAAATTAACGAAAATTCGTAACAAACGATTTATCTGTTGCAGGGGAACATTTGCGAGGAATTCCGTTCTGAAAGTATTGAACGTAAGTCACAATAAAATTCGCAAATTGGACGCAAACACCTTTAGAGGAATGACGTTTCTCAGAAGATTGTTTTTAAGCGACAATTTGATTAGCGACGTTGGACGCGGAACTTTCGGTTCGGTTAAAAGAATTGGTACCATAGATTTGGCGAGAAATATGATAAAGAAAATCGATTATCAAATGTTTCATCAGCTTCAGTATGCGGAGGTAATTTTTTTCTTTGCTTTCACATCGAAAGTCGATAGAGTCGATGTGGTGGTTAATCTTTTGGAAATTAATATCTTTTTTACTTTCCCGCAGCTATTGGACGTCTCGGAAAATCAAGTAACGATAATCGAGAAATTGGCTTTCAAAGACGTTTTTCTCGCGCGCATTAACGTTTCGCACAATCAAATATCGATCATTCAGGCCGGAGCTTTCGAAAATTGCGCGAATATAACTATTCTCGACATGAGTTACAATAAAATTGAGAATATAACGAAATATGCTTTCGATAGTACGACTTACGCAACGGAATTGCAACTCAGTTACAACGCTTTTACTGCTCTGAATCAGGTAAGAAATAAGATGACGAATCCTGGATCATCGATCGATAAATTACGGATTCTCAATGAATGGCAGAGAAAATATAAGAAAATGGGGGCAAAATGGCCCATCGGAGCAAAAATCATACAATTGCTCGCCTCGAATGTTGGGGCAAAATAGACCAATCGTAAAATTTATGAAATTTTGAAAAAGTTCGATTTTTAAGTTTCACGTGTACCATTTTTGCTGCAGATCAATGCTTTCCTAAAAAAAATGGTCCATTTTGCCCCTTTTTTTTTTTTAGTCTCAATACTCAAAAGATATGACAAATCTATTTTTTGGTTCGAAAGTAGTGGAAAAGTGTCGTGTAAATCGACGGAACTCTCTGAATTCCTAAAGTGGTTCCTTTTGCCACACCTTCTCCTACATCGCAACTTTTTTTTTTAGGTTCCACTGCACAACATGACGGGACTGAAGATTCTTAATGTTTCCCACAACAATATAAATACCGTACCGCGACAAACGTTTCCAAAGCTCTACGAACTTCACACTATAGACTTGTCGTACAACAATCTCTCGGATATCTACAACGCGATCTTTCAGACGCTCTTTAGTTTGAGATTTTTGAATCTTTCGCACAACTCTTTGGAGAAAATTAAACCGTCGACTTTCGGTCCATTGCCGACGCTTCTCGATCTCGATCTCAGTTATAATAAATTAACCGACGTCGCACGCGGTAGTTTGACGAGATTAGCCAGTTGCAGGTAATGAAATTATCGGCGTTTACGTATTAATACCGATTAAGCCGAAAAAATCGCTGTCAACTCGATAATTCGTATTTCAGAGTACTAACAGTGAAGAGCAACAATCTCAGTAAGATATTTCAATTACCGATATCATTGGGTCACTTGGATTTTTCGGAAAACGCGTTGGAAGAAATTCCGATAACCGAAGTTTGGCCGCCGATGAACGCTCTTCTGACTCTCGATCTTTCGAGTAATCGTTTGGGAGATACTCTTCAGTACGGTAGTTTCGACGGTCTCTTGACTCTCAGAGTGTTGAATCTTCGCGCGAATAACATGACGAGACCTCCGTGGGCCGCTCTGAGCACATTGAGTAGTCTGCAGTATCTCTACATGCAGGTAATACGGATGAAATTGTGAAAAAGCGACCGGAAACATCGAAAATCGGTCATTAAACTAAATGATTTTTTATTCGCGATCGCAGGACAACGCTCTCGATAGTCTGAACAAAGCGGCCTTTGGAAGACTACCGATAGTCTTCGAACTGAATCTCGCGAACAACAAAATTACTACAGTCGGCGGACGCGCCTTCGAGGGGCTCTTGCAGTTGCTGACTCTCAATTTAACGAATAACAACATAAGTTACATACCGAATGGAGCATTTCAGGGTCTCGTTTCGTTGAGAACTCTCGATCTTTCGCACAACAGAATTGAAAAATTGGACAACAAGACGCACGGTTTGCTCGACGATTGTCTGTCTCTCGAGAGAATCGATTTGAGTCACAATAGGATATCTTTCATTACGAGGAAAACGTTTCCCAATGATCCATGGATCCCTTACAGACTGAAGGAAATCGATCTCTCGTACAATACTATGCCGGTCGCCACGTTTGATTTAACGGTGGGAACGAAAAAAGTTGTACACATGAATTTAAGTCACAACAGCATAAGTGAGATACGCAGACGTGAGTAAACGCCTTTGAAGTAAACGAAGTTAATGACGATAATAATTAAATCGTTTGGGTTAATTTTTAATTTTTTTTTTTTTCGTGAAAATGATTTACAGATGTTATCGGCAATATGACTTCGCTACAGACGCTCGATTTGTCGTTCAACGAATTAAGCGATATTTCTGATAAGGATATCTTCGAACCACCGACCAATCTAACAAATATTTATCTAAGCAACAATCATCTGACGCAACTGCCGATGAACAAAATTTTGCCGTTGCCGAATCTCAGAATTCTCGATCTCGAGAACAATGAATTTGGTAGCTTCGACGATAAGCTTATGAAAGTCATAGAAAATCGGACTTTGTTGCGATACGCTGGTAAATTGAAAATTATTAAATTATTAAATTATTGAATTATTAAATTATTAAATTATTAAATTATTAAATTATTAAATTATTAAATTATTAAATTATTAAATTATTAAATTATTAAATTATTAAATTATTAAATTATTAAATTATTAAATTATTAAATTATTAAATTATTAAATTATTAAATTATTAAATTATTAAATTATTAAATTATTAAATTATTAAATTATTTTTTCACTATTTTTTTAGGAAATCCAGTGAATTGCGATTGCTACGCTCGTCCTGTGAGACGATGGCTCGCCTCACTGACGGAGACGCCGCCAGAATGGTCGCAAGTAGTTTGCGTCAGTCCGACATACATAGCCGGAAAATCGTTGCCTACAGTAAGCGAAGATTTGATGGGATGCAGCGAGCGCGAGACTCAGGACGACGAGAAATTCGCTATAACTCCCGATCTCAAGTTTCGAAGCTTAGATTAGTAAGTTCCGAAAAAAAATAGTAATTCAAAGAATAAACATCAATTTTTCCGACCAATAATCGATGGCGATCTTTCCATTTTTAGCGACAACGAAAATGACTCGTGGAAGGTAACTTGGTTCGTAACATCGCGTGGCGACATTGGCGATTTTTACATAGTCGTTCGTCAAGTCGGCGGCAGCCAATCGATAATCGAAAGGGACGTTGTATACAAAGACAGATCATTTACCATAAAGAATTTGCCGGAGTCATCAACGAAATACGAACTATGCGTGTTGGCGAGAGACTCGATCGGCAATGTGAAACACTTCAGAAGTTCGCAGTGTCAAGTGTTGCAAAAAAGCGGTTTCGGATCATCGGGAATTTCACGACCTTCTGCGATCTTTTCGATACTTCTGATCAGTTTAGTTATTGTCGCGTGAGAAATGATCTTTCTCTGCGCTATAATAATAGCTTCGAGAGAGAAGAAGAAATTGCTTCAATGCCCCTCGTTGAGGCGTGAAAATGGCTCTTCGAGGGACATAACTAGACTGCAACTTGCGCGCTGTGTTTATATTGCGAGACGTTGAACGTCATGTATATTTGAATGATTATCAAATACAAATTGTATATTTATTTTGTAAGTTACGAAAGATTTATTGAAATCCTCGACTAGACACGAATCGACCTTCGAATAATTTCCTACTGAAGGCTCCCGACGTAACGGGGGGAAAGGAGGAGGAATCTGGCAATTTTTTTTCACCTTCCTATTAGCGAGTATAGCCGTTAATCCCACGGGTTTAATTTGGACAGGCGGAGAGCAGAGTGTCCTCCGCGTAGCTTAAGATACGAGAGCGCGTCTCGTACCACAAGATAATGTAAGAAAGGCTCCTTAAAAAATTCTCAAGGAAGTAAATCGCACTGAGGCATCGTCGTGGTAACCAGCAGGCCACGAGCTCTGGTTCTTCCCTATAGTAAGATTATTTCATTATTTTTTTCTTCTTTTTTTTTCCTCGGGTGTTCTCTTTATAATTAGGATCTCCGCCTTCTCGCTCTACAGTCTGTTAGAGCTCTATGCTTTAATGAGGATGGGATCATCGTGGAAGTCGCGCCGTTGGAGTTTTGCCTTCTCCACTGAGGCTCTCTGAATCAACGCGATCTGATTAGGATCATCGAGGGCTCCTCTCTAAGCATAGAGAGAAAGAGAGAACAAAGAAAAAAAAAATTAAAAAAAGATCCCCTACCGGTTCCGAGCAGTTTGATACGAAATTAATGATGTCGGTGGCAAACCTCTCATCTACGATTCAGACACGTCGACCATAAAGTTGTCTCGATTCCAAAATAATAATGTCCGGCGATAAATTTGACTGCGCATATTTAATTAATCCAACCGTACGTTCAACGCTGAGACCGTACGAAGTTGTTTTAATTTTAATCGCATAATCGTAGAATTTGCGTACGCGCGATCGCGATCGTGACGCGTTCAAAGGAGTTTAGATGATTTCTTGATCGCGAGAAAAGTTGTTTTAATTTCAATCGCATAATCTTAGGATTTGCGTACGCGTGAACGCGATCGTGACGCGTTCAAAGGGGTTTAGATGATTTCTTGATCGCGAGAAAAGTTGTTTTAATTTCAATCGCATAATCGTAGGGCTTGCGTACGCGTGATCGCGATCGTGACACGTTCAAAGGAGTTTAGATAATTTTTTGTTCGCGAGAAAAGTTGTTTTACTTTCAATCGTATAATCGTAGGATTTGCGTACGCGCGATCGCGATTGTGACGCGATCACAGGAGTTTAGATGATTTCTTGTTCCCGAGAAAAGTTGTTTTAATTTCAATCGCATAATCGTAAGATTTGGGACGCGCGATCGTGATCGTGACGCGTTCAAAGGAGTTTAGATGATTTCTTGATCGCGAGAAAAGTTGTTTTAATTTCAATCGCATAATCGTAGGGCTTGCGTACGCGCGATCGCGATCGTGATGCGTTCAAAGGAATTTAGATGATTTCTTGATCGCGAGAAAACTTGTTTTAATTTCAATCGCATAATCGTAGGATTTGGGACCCGCGATCGCGATCGTGACGCGTTCAAAGGAGTTAAGATGATTTCTTGATCGCGAGAAAAGTTGTTTTAATTTCAATCGCACAATCTTAGGATTTACGTACGCGCGATCGCGATTGTGACACGTTCAAAGGAGTTTAGATGATTTCTTGATCGCGAGAAAAGTTGTTTTAATTTCAATCGCGTAATCATAGGTTTTGCGTACGCGCGATCGCGAACGTGACGCCTTCAAAGGAGTTTAGATGATTTCTTGTTCGCGAGAAATATTCATAAGAGCAGATAAGTTTTAATCTCGGATCTCGTCGATGACGCGAGTGACTCACGGTCCGAACCGATCCCTATAAGGCCGATTTGCTTCGCCGGTTGGACGTTAACACCCACTCGTCTCAAAACTCGACGGCACGAAACTTCGCGCGGGACTAGTCGACTAACCTTGTGGATTCTTCGTTCATTTCTATTTTTATTTCAACTTCCACCACTCTTTCGTAAATGCGTCAAATCGAGAGAAAGAATTTCACGTTGAATAATTAATTGACAATTTTGCGTCAGGTGCGCGAGGGAAAACGACAAATGGAACGAGTGATATCGAAGTATCAAAGAGCCAATGCTTCCCATCTCACTTTCCCCATTTCTCGTCTGTGTCTCGAAGAAGGGGAACCGTACAGTCCTGAGCTCCCGCCTCGGGCCCCCCTCAGTGTTTCCCGCGGCCTCGTACGCTAAGCATCGCCAAGTCCCCGCGCGCGCTCGTTGCCGAGCTCGTTGTGACGCAACATTGTTCGTCCCTGTAAGGCTCTGTACGTGAACGGGGACCCAATTTGCCGTGACTACGAAACCTCGCAGGGCGAATAGAAAAAAATCATTCAGTGACAAATGACGTTCATACACCGAAATCATTAAATTTACTCGTCCATTCGTCTTTTTTTCGAGATTTTATTGGTGTGTCGTGACGTTTGTGTGCGAAAAAAGAAAAAAACGAAATACAAAAAAAAATGGGTCCTCGCAGGTGTTTTTGGTGTCTGGCAGTCCTGATGATATGTGTCGCCGATGTCGCTCTCGCCAATGGTAAGCCTAACCTAATGTTTTCATCTCGATGGATCGATTGGATCGCGAAAAAAGAAAGTGAACGAAGTATTCTTCATTGCCGCGATGACGGTATAGTTTATGGCGGGATGTTTACACAAAGGCATCGATGTGTTGACGGTAGAAGTTCGGTTGATTTTAAAATACGATAAAACGAAGAGAATGAACGTTGAGGTGTCCTTGATGGCGAGAATTCGATAGATTCAACGTCCGTGTGAAACTTAACGAAATAATTCAACTTTCGTGGCCTGTGGCGTTGCGAGGAAACAGGTTTTGAAATTATACGGTAGTCTATCCGGTCGATCGAGGATCGATGGCTTCACTCGGAGACGCGTACACGCGCACGCAGCATTATACGCATTCGTGTCTTCGATATTTCGCCTTTTTTTTTCAACAAAGGCGACCCTGCGGAGTAGAGAAATAGCAGTGGAGTAGGGGAACGAGGAAAGCGAAAGTATTTGCGAACCCGGAGACTGTTTAGTTGGCTATTGAAAAAATTCTCCGAGAAGATATAATGATTGAGCGATCGAAGTGTAAAAATCGATGGAAGATTAGACCGATCAGCGATTTTTTTTTTTTTGTATGTAACGTAAGCGACTCCCCGTCGCTCAGCCGCAGGATAGACAAACACAAGTGCAGCCCGTGGGCTCACCGACAGTCACGGAGGAAACGCGTGGCGGATATACTGTACAATAGAGGGGAATGTACAGGAATAATATATACAAGAGAATAACGCGTAAGGCCCACCGTACACGCAGCGCGCGTGCTTTCTGTAAATATGGAGAGAGGATGGTATGCCTACAATTACGTAAAGGTACTGCATTCAAATAATTATACGTGCCTAACGCTTTGCCGAGGTGGAGCGTAAGAGATGGTAGTTAAGTTATGCCGTTGTTGGAGAGGATGATCCCCGACGTTAGTAGAGAAAAAAAAAAAAAAAAAAGAGATACTGAACGGACAAACATTTCGTTCCGTTTATACTATTTTCTCCGCAAATAGTTTCAACGGCTATTTCATCTTAGCGATGAAGTGATGGGGGGTTTTTTTTTTTTTTTTTTTTTTTTTTTTCAAATCTGCGAGAGTCGTATTTCGAAATTGCATTTAAGTGCAACGAAGAAAATGATAATTCAATCTCACTGCGATGGGCTCGAAAATTTTCAATCACTCCGGTAAAATACGTGCTGTGTATACACACCGCGAGGAAGGAAGGGAAGGAGCATCTGCACTACGAAGCGGGAATGTAGAGACTGGTAAACCGCACGATATTCTACGTGAAAGCGAAATTTCACAGCGCATAAACAGCCCCGTGAGTTTCTCGTCTGGTCTCATCTCCGGTTTCGCCTTCCTCGCGGACTCGTGGAAAAAGAAAATGACTCGAAGGCAGTCGCGATCGTATGGAGGATCTTCCGCGAGCGGAAGATCCCGCGGCAGTGCCGTAACGAGGAAGGGCCTCGAGCCAATTTCTTCCATTTTTCGATTATACGACGACGCGGAAGATAATTTACTTGCGAAAAGACGACGACGATGATGAAAATTTCATTTCACGAGAAACGACGAGTTTTCGTATTGCGATAAATTGCAGATCCCCGACTTACCGACGATTCTGATAAAATTCTTTTTTTCTTTAATCTCTCGCATTGCGTTCGCCGAAATCGAGTCTCTCGCGAAGCTTCCAGTCGAGTAACTACGACAGTGAGAGCGGAGACCAAAGTTCGAACACGAGAGTGAGAAAAGCAACGTTCGGCGCCGCAGGAAGGAGAGACAGAGAAAGGTACGAAGAACCGGTTGTCGATCCGCCCGGATATTCAACAGTCGAATGAAAATAAAAGAAAGAAAGGCTTCGTGTCCACATGGACATTTTTCTTTTTTAAATCTATGTAAAGTACATGGAAACACGATTTTGTCACGAAGCGAAATGTATGACAATTTTTACGACTAAACTGAGAAAATAAATTATTTATAATAGTCAACAAATGTATAGCTTACTATGGCGAGATAAATGTTTAGAAATTGTTAACAAACATCAGTCGAGCCAAATAATATTTAATTTGGCCACAAGAATTCAACGACAGTTGGTAATACTTAAAAAATCATATTTGGGTCCACCGATTTTTCGAAATATGTATTTCGCCATAACTAACTATCCATTTTGTTTAACTATAAATAAACTCTTTTCTCACTGTGCTGCCGAATTTTTTGTTTGTTTTTTTTTCACCTTTCGAACAATCGATTCTTTCGAATGTTTGATCTCTCGACTATAAAATGTAAAAAAAACAAACAAAAAACTAATGACCTCCGAGTCCCGATATATTGTTTTATACAAAGATTCATTGCATCGAGACTAACGGTCGATCCGATAGGCGGTAAGTAAATTGGTACTTTTTCTGACCCGCGATCTGCTATGAAGAAACCGATCGCGTGCATCAAGAGTAATGTTCCGCGCGAGGAAAAAAAAAAAAAAAAAAAAAAATGAAATAGATACGAAGGAAAAAAAAGGTTTGGAGAACATACATCTGTATCCGTTACCTCGGCTTTTATTCGAGCGCGTGCTCCCGTACGCGCGTGTACACAGGATGGCGGCGCGTGGTGTTTGTAATCATCGCGAGAGATCTCTCTCTCGTGATCATTCGTGACTGTGATCAATTTGGCGTGCGTGGCCCCCGCCGCCGATCGACCGATTGAAGGCGCCGGAGGAGCCCCAGTTCATCGGTATGGAATTGGTTTCGATCGTCTCGATATACCGGAATACCGGTATAAAGTGTAAACGATACAATCGTAAATTGCACAGTCATCCTAAAGACTTTTTTAGGAAGTTCCATATCTCCATTTACGACTCCTTTCAGAACTTCAGTTCTTTTCATGCCGATCTGCGCTCATATATGAAAATCATGCCGATCGCCGATAGAAATGACCTCTTCGATGAAACTCCGAAGTCATGGAGATTCCTTTGTTTTTCTCGACTATCTTACGAATTTTTTTTATTTTTCGTCGCTTCCTTATTTCTCCGAATGCCTTAACCTCCGCCTCCGCAGATTTTCAGCCGCTTCGCTGTACAAATAAATATACACGATGACGTGTATTTTTAACGGAGCATCGATGACTCCTACGACGTTGTCCCCCCGTGGGATTGCGAAAGTCAAGGTGTCTTCCTTACGCGCTGATCAAATATGGCCTTAGCACCGGTCAGACGACTCGAGTTATGCCAAAGAGAAGCGTTGCACGGGTGGCGAATCGCTTCGGGGACCTCTCGCAAGCGTGTCGTCACGCGCTTCACGTATGCGAGAATCGCGTTTGGAAACGGTGCTTGAAAACGAGACGCAACCACCGAGCAGTATGTACCAAAAGGCAAATTCCTGATCGTGACAAACGTTTCCGCGTACGCGAACGAAAAATTTATCCGTGCGAAGCTTCGTCCGCGCGGAGAGCGTTTCTCCGCGCCGACGAAGAGATTTATTAACGTCCGTTCTTCGACGATTCGCTCATCACATTGTAAAGCGCAATTCATCCGAACCAATCTCTCACAAGTCGAGTTTGTTCCGTTAAATCCAGTTATAACGATCTAATTCAGAGACGGGGGTCCTTGGCTTGCGCTATCGCGGATCACGATGGAATCACGCTTCGCCGGATGGTCGATCATTTTTCGTGATCGACAACGATGACGAACACGCGTACCGGCGGAGGTATTTCGTTTGAAACGTGTCTAAGATTCTTGCCGACGAGAGGAGTCGATCGCTTCGGAATTTTTCGATCGAACCTCTTGCAACATTGTACGCTTGAAGTTGAGCGCTCGCTTGCCCATCCGACACTTCCGGTACAATCGAACATTCTCTGCTCGTGTCGGCCGCAAACCAAAAGAATGAGACGGAAAAACATACCGTGAATACATTTTCCGGAGAATACCTTTACATCATCTGATTAAAGCGTTTAATTGTTTCCTCGGACGCTTTATTTTCTTTATTGGGATGAAAACGGAGCGGAATTCTTATTAGGCAATCAGATCGGGCAGACGAAACATTGTTTCAAAGATGTTTCCAATATGGTAATTTTTTTAAACACTATTTTTAAGATTAATTTTAAAAAATCAATTATTTTCGATTTATAATTTGTTGCTAATTGAATTTGCGGCGATAGCAATAAACTTGAGGTTCACGTAGAAACTAATATATCTATACGAGTCTTCATATTTCACTTTTCTGTTCTCCAATTCCGCAGTATATTAGTTAAAAGAGTATTACAATGAAATATTGTAGGAGTCTATCGGTTACGATCGCCGAGAACGATAGCGCGATAGCCAGGAGAGGCGGAAGCCAAGCGCTTCTCTTTACAACCCTTACCTCCCTCGATTAATAAACATTTAATCGACAGCAGAATTACCCAAAATTGGTATCAATTTAACGGTACATCGTTTATCCGGGATGCCGAAGATCGTAAACGTTCTCCTGTTTAATTTCAACGTTCGCTCGGTAAGAGACTATCGAAGTAATTTCCGGTCCCAACGAGCCGCGATCTTTTTTTAAATATACATTTTTTAAAAACTCAACGACAGTTGACATTCTCGACTTCTCGAGAATCAAAAAGATCGCCGGTTGAAAGAGGAAAAAAAATCTCCGGTATTCCAACGATATTCTCGGCGGTAATACCGCAGCGCGTTTAAACGCGCATTTCTCACGTAAATATCAATTAATTAATTCCGCGAATAGGTAGGGAGTGTCATTTAGTGGGAATGGTCGGTAGAAAATATCACTTTCCACGCAGCAAAGTGTACTCAGCCATCTCTCGACCTTTCGGTCGTCTCCGTTACTGTTCCCTAAGCTTACAGAGCTTACGGAGCCTTTGCTGCTTAACGGTCAACACATTTGTGAACGCCTATGGTAAATCACGTACGGGTGACACGCGTACTTCGCTTACATGAGTGCGACGGTTAGAAGCCATGCAACGTTTTACCGTCATGCACTTTATACGGTGCACCGTGTCGAAGGCACGTTTACCGCTCCTAACACTTATTTATAGCATGTGTTGGCCATCGTGAACAACGAACAAGAGTTACAGTTATTAAAACGACAAATTCACATTTTTTTCCGCAATAAAACGTTAGCAATGCGAAAACAAAATAGTTGGATCGATGCGCGGTATTCGTGAATTCGTTAGGAAACGAAGTCGTTTGGACTATTAGGATCGTTGGGTCGTGCGGACGCTTGTCTGCCCTTTTATATTTTCCTCTCGCGTTCCTGCGCTCAAGTCACGCTGCCGGATAATCGATGACGATGAAACGATCGATGATCCTGAACGAGAGAATACCGCATACCTACATTGCCGATTGGGCAACGATACTACGCGCGTTTCTACTCGTCTTCTTCGCTCGATCGGATCGACAAACTCGGCGATCCCGAGAGAAAAGAAATTCCTACGGTTGAAGCAGTGAAAAGGGTTACAGGCAACACGGAGCTCGTAAAGGGATTGTGGAATGAAGGGAAGAGGATTTACTGTACTCGAGTAAATTCACCCGAACAGGAAGGCAAAAGCACCCGAGGGACTGTTCGCTCGCGCGCATGCGCACACCGCACACATACACTTCGATGCTTACAGGAGTGGAAAAAAATATCTTTAGAAATAAACCGGATATGGTATTCTTCGACGACGGCGGAAGGCATAAGATAAGATCAGAGAAGCTTAAAGGCTCCTCGTCTACTTGAAGATGATTGATCCAAAAACATTTTAAAAGTAACCAAAAAAAAATAACACCAACAACTTGAGAGAAAATAAAAGTGTTCAACAGCGGTGAATTTAGCTATAAAAGTCAATTAGCGAAGAGGGAGTTTCTTCGCGGTTTTTATCGACTCTCATTCTCCTACGAGGTATCCGTAGAATTCCTTGATAAAAAACCGCACCGCCCCGCGTGTTGCTCGCTTCCCTCGGTACCTTCACACGGAGTTTTCATACTCGAGAAAATTCAGTTGCATCGGTAGAAAATGAGAAAATTGGTCGTATAGCATTAAGGAGTATGTAGCGAAGATGACAGAGAACTCGACGTATGAAGACGAGAAGGAAGAGACCGTTTGGCCATTAAGTATTTATCAATTTGTTGCAAAAGATCAGCTTGGGGCTTCCTGCTGTGTATACAACCGATACTTCGGCCAGTCGTTCCTTCGCTTTAGTCGAGTACACATATATTCAAGTATAAAGTGGCTATTCCGAGCCGCTGAGCTTGTATATAGCATTACGAAGAGAGTCGTGAAGCGCGCGTTAACGCAGTCGCCTGATGATCAGTGATTTACCGTCCCCCGGTTGGAGTCCTTGTGCAATTGGCACACACCTCTATCTCACGTCTTTTTACATCTCCTTCCTTCGCGTATGTGAAGTTTCGCTTAAGCCAACTTGGAATGAGGAAAATCACCGTTACGAGAGATAGTGAACAAGTTGTAAAGAGTAACAAGAACGGCAAAGAATAACAATAAGAGTGAGACGCACGACGATGTTACGGAGAGGTATAATACAGTCCAAGCTCCGTATTCTTAACTCCCCTTAACTTAACCGATCCTTTATTTTAACTCGTTACCATGACAACGAGTTCCCTTAACTGTATTTTCCCTGAGTCCGTTTGCGCCCCTCCAAGGGGAGGCTATTTCGTAAAATGTAAACTGCGCACGCGCAGCAGCTTCAAGGTGGCTTCGTACCTATGGCCGCGTATACCCCTCGTTACCCTTATTCGCAGCAACTGACCAGGAATAGGGACGATAGGGGAAATGCAGAAACGGGAAAGGGTCCGGTCCCGTCGAGTTAAGAATACGGAGCTTCGACTGTATATCGAAGCGGTAGGAGGGCTTTGGCGATTTATTTTTATTTATCGCCGCAGCAGGCGAATCTACCGTCTCTCTCGAGTAGAATCGATTAACAACTTTCGATCCTGTTATAGTTGCGGGATCTTGTGAGAAAACCCCTCTACCCGACATACACGCTGTTGCGTGACAACCAGGCGTATCCGTTCTTTTTTTTTTTCTTCCTTTTTTCTTCTTCGTCTCTCTTACTCTGTTTAGTTCGTTCTTGTGACTTGGCACCGGCACGAGACTCGCGATTATACCGATATCGAATTACTGAAACACTCACTTGCTTCGCGTAGATGGCAACGAGGAAGGAGAGAGAGACGTTGGAGACGTTGCGCCAAGCGGGAGTCTTCGCATTTCCATTTTTTTCTTACGCTAATAATATGACGTATAGCCAATGGAAAATGGTTATCGCTTGTGATAACGGACGAGCGGTAGCTCTGCCGATTTCACGGCTTCCTGACTTCTTCTCCGTGTATTTTAACTCAATCGACCCGAGAAGGATAATACCGCGACCTCCGTTTGTAAAGTACCATCGGCGAGTCTGCAAAAAGGAAATAAGTTAAAGAGATTAGCGAGTAACTGGACAGTCGAACCGGTAATATCTTCAACAAAGTATCGAGTGGCTTATCGGCGACCCATAGATATAACGCCGGAACGCTTTAAAAGCGACGAAAGATCGGGACATATAGTATTCATTTTACAGTTGAACTTAGCTGATTGAGAGAATTATAGCATCCGAAAGCCAACGGATTGATAAGGGAAAACTAGCGGCCTAAAAAAAAGAAAAGAGGAAATACAAGGCGAAGTGGCAAATACCGCGAAAGGGACATTGGTAAACCGGTAACACATGGAAAGACGGATAACCATGTGTGTCTTATCACGATGGTCGCGTGCTACACCGACTCGTGGATACACGGGGCTCGGCACATAAATACACGTAGGAAGAGAGTCCAAGCGAAGAAGGGTCACAGACCTCTTGGGCAGAGTTACTGGTAGTTGGAGGATATATACCATCGGATTCACAAAAGTATACACACAGAAGCATCGGCGTTTACTCTTCGGTACAGTGGAAAACTTGCTAATGGAAAGTTGTCAGCTTCGAGCGAATATCTTCGGGGAGAAAAGAGGGAGAAGCGAGGAGGATATTACAATCGTTTGACTAGAAGAAACTGAAGGGAATTAACGAGTAATATGACATCCGGCAGAAGGATGAACTGAAGAAGAAAAAAAATGGAAATCCTTTCCGCTTCGAGAGAAAAAGAAAAAAAAGAAGAAGAGAGATAACTGAGTCCACGTCCTACGAGTATTTTATTGTCTATATTCTGGTGTACTCTCGGGGGGGTTATTGCTGCTCTCGGTGGAACAGTGCAGCGAAGCGAGAGTGGAGAACAACACACACACTCCATCCGCTTCTTCCTTAGTTTTCTTCTCCGAGGCCCGAGCGCGCGCGTCTTCGAGAACGTACACTCCGAGGGGCTTGCGGCGCCTCTCCATCGAGTCATGCTCTTCCGAGTTCATGGTTAACACTTAACGCCCCGGCATGCCGGTAGAATCGTAAAAGTGTCCGGTACCCAACGAGTCTTCTTTGCTTTCCATCCACAGGCCTCATTTTTATTTCCTTGTTCATCGTGCGTTGAGAAACTCTTTTGAAATCTTTTTTAAAAAAATCGAAAGTTCAATATTTCATTTGCCTCGTAAGTTCGAGTATCGCTAACGAGACGAATGAAAAGATATTTGTGTGCTGCGCGAGACGGCGCGGCATAAGGTGGAAACTGCGTTTCGCAGGCCTCAACAATAGTCGAACGACGAGGACAATAGAAGATACAATTAAGCCGCCTGTTTCGCGAGATTATTTTTTTTCCCATAGAATTCTCGTTGAGAGGACAAAGTGCAATTGCGTTATTGTATCGCGGTGAAAGTATGCACACTCGTCATTCGGCAAAGAACGATGAGGAAAGAAGGTAACAAAAAAGAAGAAAAAAAAAAAAAGAAAAAAAAAGCAACGGCTGCAGCACTCCGATCCTCGAGTGCTTCGCGAGCGACTTGCCGTCAAGGTCGGCATAATCAACGAGCGTGCATCACTTTAAATTATCCTTCTTCTTTCCTCAGCTCCACGTGAAACAATTAGCCGGCTCCACTTTTGTTACAATGTTTGCCGAAGCATTTTTCTTCTTTTTTTTTCAGCGTTATCTCTTCATCAGTTAATTTGATTGTTTCGATGCGTTTTGTGTTGCAGTACAAAGCAAAGTGCGATGCACGAAGGATCTCATGGAAGTCGATATCGTCAGAAGTAGTCCAGACGCCATTATATATCTTCAACAATTGAAGGAGTATCCAGGTAACCATTAGTATCCACACTATCGTGTCGCTAGTAAATTCCTCAACGTTCTCGTATCATTATCATCGGACTCTCCTAGCGAATGTTATTTGTGTCTACGAGATCAAAGGATGATTCCTATAATTGAGTTGATGCGACGCTTCCTTTGCGCGACGGCTCGTCTCTGTCGCAAGAAATTATAAGACTCCGAAGTACGATGGCAAAAGAAGGGAAGGAAGGGGGGTACCTCACGGTACCCCGAAGGCACTTGAACTGCACATTCAAGCCGTTCGCTGCCTTAATGGCTGCCTACTTTCCATGTTCTACATGCTGCGCCTGGGTTACCGTGCCAAGAGTATAGTCAACAATCTCTCCCTACTTTTCCACAATTTCTTCACGTTCCACTTGTTTATAATCGATCCAACGCTGCCGGCTGAACAAAAGATTATACATGAACATAATGAACATAGAATAACATTATGTTATTACATTTTCCAAAGATAATTCTCATTCTTTTTTTTCAATCCGCTAATATTTGCAGACGAAGCATGTAAACCTCGACTGAGTAATGGCGTTGCCACATTCAGTCTCTCTTTGGATGAGAAAAACATGTCCCGTTGCGGAATCGCAAGGGTAGTCAATAAAGTAACGGTACGACCTTAATAAATAAATTATTTAGAAATTTTTCTCTTACCTCCGCGAGTCGCCGCACTTGGCAATTAAAAACAAAAACCTTCCACAGGGGCAGAAGGTTTACTACCATCGGATTGTTGTCGAAGAACCACGCGTCACCACTAAACACACATTCACGGTAAAGTGTATCGTCACGGAAGTTGTCGTTGAACCGGCAATGGAAATGCCGCTCAATCATACGGCATCGAGAAGAAGCGTTCTACCTGCTGGATTCGAGGAACTCGAGTGAGTAAAATTCTCGATGATGATGGTGTTCCTTCAATCGTAAGGAATCGTAAATTAGTAAATGTACAATTTTCTAAAAGAAATCGTAATAGACTTTCATGATGAGGGAAAAAAAAAAGAAAAAATTTGCTGCATAAATCAACGTCGCGGAGATGCGTGCACGCATGGGGATGCCCCCCCCCCCCCTCCCTCCGCCCCTATCTCTCTTTTCTCCCTTCGTCACGCACGAGAACGAGACTTAACGAGGCTCGGCAACGATTTCACGTATGCCGCTTGCGTACCGGAAAAATAAAATCGTTCAGACTCTCGGATAGTCGAAGGATACTTGCTAAATTGACCGGTAGCATAAGTAAACTCGCATGAATGCACTTAATCAACGTTATAAGTCTCTTAGGATGTTAGGCCACCGCTATAGACGATTTCACGCTATTTGACTTTTCAATCCTTGCATCTCAGACATTTCCTGCATTACCGATTTTTTTTTTTTTTTTTTTTTTTTTTTCGTAATTCCGATCTTCGATATGTTTTACTTGTGTAACATAGTAGCGCCGGGAATTAATCATTCTAGAAATGATCGATATGTTACGTTTTTCTTTTATTTATTGGCTTTTTTTTATTTATTTTTTTTTTTTTTTATAGAGCAACCGACGTCGGCGAAATTTCTGGCAACGCTCCGGTACCGAGTTTGTCCGTCGGCGTGAGACAAGGAGATAATTTGGTAACCGGTGAACTCAATGTGAGTCCCGGTACACCGCTGCAAATGGAAATCTATTTGGACGAAGGATCGGCACCGATTTACGGGCTTCTCGTCACTTATATGCACGTCACGGACACGAAGACTCAAGACGAAACGATTATTTTCAATGGGTAAACTACGAAATTGCGATAATACGAAGTATTATGGGAATTGAGAGGAATAACAAAGTTTTAAAAGTTTGTGAGGCGAATACGGAAAATTTTCATGAATTTTTTTTAGATGCTCCGTGGATCCGTATCTATTCGAAAATTTCAACACGTTCGACGGCGATTTTTTGAAGGCGAAATTTCGAGCGTTCAAATTTCCCGAAAGTACTTATGTCCAATTTAGTTGCACAGTCAACGTGTGTCTCGATGTGTGTCAAGGAGTGAGTATCGCGATTTGATTTATTCGAATGCAATGATACAATGAAATTTTATGATTCATTTTTTTTGGTTTCTCGTATTGCAGATACAGTGCAGCAACGGACACGTTGGCTTTGGAAGAAAGAAGAGAGCAATCGCGATGTCGCCGGCGGAAACGAACAGAGTATTCGAAGTGGAGATGTCGACATTCATCAAAGTCGACTTCAATGGTGACGCTTCGGAGAACGAAGGTGCGATAATTTTATAAAATAGTCAAATGAAAGATTACGAAAGAAATATTCAATGATTTTGAAGGCAATTGATTGATTTTTAATGTCTGCTGATTGTAGCTCTTTCGGAATTCATCAGAAGAGGAAAAAACAGAACGAACGAGCGATCCGTTATCGGGGAAGAAATTCGAGAAAAGTACATCTCCCGACCGGAGTACATACCAGCAGAACCGGAAGTACTATTCGTAAATGACGAGACCAGTGCTGCGAGCATTGCGATAGCGTTGAATTATCTTTTGGCAATCGTTTGCCTTTTGAAATTCTTCTGAGACAACGATCGGTTGAAAATACGACGCTCCATCGCGTATAGATAGACATAAAAAGTCGTGTAAAGAACAGAAAAGAAAAAAAGACAAGAAATTAGTTTCGTTAACGAACGCGGAGCGTCCCTCAAGTTAAAACCACGTATGTGATACTAAAATTAAAAAGCATTTCGCGAGAATGAAAAACCCGTGAGAGACGAGACGAATTAATGAAATATAATGGTTTAAATCGAAGACTCGATGTTGACGCCTAAAAACTTAAGGAAAAACCGAAAGAACGAAGAGATAATTCGCGATTCTATAATAACAGAGCGAATAACACCCTCAAAGATCTCTCCCCTCTGCGACCGCTTTATTTTCTGTACAATCGAAAAAAAAAAAAATCACTCATTTATATGCCCTTTTTTAACCCGAAACTTATCGATAACGAAAATTGGCCTTTGCGCGCGGAGAGATCGGAGGGACACCTAGTCGTACGACAGCGTAACAATTTTACACGTGACGCAAACGAGTAATATTAATAAAATTCCATTAACTATCGCTTATTCGTAATTATCGTTAACACTTTTTTTTTTTCATTTCCATCTAATGATCGATATATAAGCGTGTAAGATAACGAAATAAAGCAAAGCTTGGAAGGAGAAACAAGAAAAATAGCTGATGAGCATTTGATTAATCGAAAAAATATATATATTAATCTCTGGAATGTTTCCTAAGCAGTTGATTGATAGAAAAATAGTCTCTCGATAGTGGATTCTCTGTAAAGTAAATCGAACTTCGTGGATCGTTCAATTACATCCTGAAGACCCCATATTTGCTCTCCGGTATCGGAGCATTCAGGGACGCGGCTAAGCTGAGACCTATCACAGTTCTCGTGTCGACGGGATCTATGACGCCGTCGTCCCACAGCCTAAAATTCAAATAAAGACGTCAATAGGACATTGGAAAGAACTTTCGAACATCAATCCTTCGTTAACGGCACTTACCTCGCACTGGAATAGTAAGGACTGCCCTCCGCTTCGAATTGTTTGATGATCGGCGTCTTCAATCGTTCTTCCTCCTCCTCCGTCCATTCTTTTCCGTCTCTGGTTCTCTGATCGCGAGTTATTTGTGCCAAAACGCCGGCTGCTTGTTCACCGCCCATTACTGATATTCTGGAATTGGGCCACGAAAAGAGGAATCGCGGCGAATACGCTCGTCCGCACATTCCTATTAATCATTAGACAATCAATTTTGAAAAATACTGAAGACAAGAAAAAAAATTAATGCTCCAAAGATTAAACTTACCGTAGTTTCCGGCTCCGTAAGAGCCTCCAATGAGAACCGTGATCTTCGGTACCTTAGCACAGGCAACCGCCATTACCATTTTTGCGCCATTTTTCGCTATGCCACCCGATTCCGCGTCTTTGCCGACCATAAATCCTACGAGAATTACAATAGCAATCGTTTAGAAAGGAAAAACAAAGATTACCGCAGTCCAACGATTTCTCGAATGTACAAACCTGTGATGTTCTGAAGAAATACGAGAGGTATCTTTCTCTGAGCGCACAATTGAACGAAATGGGCGCCTTTGAGAGCACTTTCCGAAAACAGTACACCGTTGTTCGCGACTATACCTACCGGATAGCCGTGAATCCTCGCGAAACCAGTGACGAGAGTTTCGCCGTATAGCGCCTTAAATTCGTCGAATCTCGAGCCATCAACGATTCTTGCAATGACTTCCTTGACGTCGAACGGTCTTTTCAGATTGGCACCGACGATTCCGTATATCTCGTCGATCGAGTGAACGGGTACATCAAAATCTTGTTCAACGTTCACATCCACTTTTGTCTTTCTGTTGAGATCTTTGACGATGCGACGAGCCAAATGCAAAGCATGTTTATCGTCAATTGCGAAATGATCGGTAACTCCCGAAGTTCTATGATATTCAAGATTCGCTATAAATCAATTTCACAATTCTCGTAACAATCTCGTCAATTATTCGTTTTAGTAACGATTTTGACGTGTTTTTTATTACGTTTTCAATCGATTTTGAATTTTATTTACCGGCAATGCAGATCGGCACCTCCCAAATCCTCGGCGCTTACGACTTCACCCGTCGACGCTTTTACCAATGGTGGACCGGCCAAGAAAATCGTTCCCTGCTTACCGATTATAATATTCTCATCGGCCATTGCCGGTACGTAAGCTCCGCCGGCTGTACAGCTGCCCATTACTACCGCAATCTGTGCGATGCCTTCGGCGCTCATATTCGCCTAATGCAAAGATTAGCCGTGAAAATGTTAACTTCCCGTCGGGCGTAAGAATCATACCGATCGTCATTTCCTTCTCTTTTACCTGATTATAAAATGTCCTACCAAAGTGGTCTTTGTCGGGGAACACTTCCGCTTGACGCGACAAATTCGCACCGCCACTGTCCACGAGATATATGCAAGGCAACCGATTTTCCTGAGCGATGTCCTGAGCTCTTAGTTGTTTCTTCACCGTTATCGGATAGTATGTTCCCCCTTTGACGGTCGCATCGTTAGCAACGATCACACACAAGTTTCTTCGCATAAACCATTTTTTTTTTCGATTTTAATGTTCTTTACGGTGAAACGATTTCTCGTATTCGATTTATAATTAATTACCCTTCGACTCTGCCGATTCCCGTGATTATACCGCCCGCCGGAACTTCTTCCTTGCCATACATCTCGTAACCGGCGAGCTGCGAAAATTCCAAAAATGGCGAACCATTGTCCAAAAGTGCGTTTATCCTATCGCGAGGCAAGAGCTTTCCTTTGCTCGTGTGTCTTTCTCGCGCCTTTAGCCCACCGCCCTCCACTATCTTTCCCACAGTTTTTTTTAACTGATCGACAACTTTTTTCATCTCCACGTAGTTTTCCTGAAATAGTTCGTGAATCGTAGATTATTCGTATTTTATCTTCGAAGGGGTAGATAGCTTAGTGTCGGTATTACGAAAAAATCGAATTTGATAAGCGAGAGCCGTTGATGACCGAGTAAATATTTACGAGGAAAAACACTCGGAATATATTTTTTACACCATCGAGAACACATTAAAAAGTCAGCGGGGTCACATCCGTTCGCATATTAAATGATTTTCATGTGTACGCGTTTAACTCAAAACCGTCGGTCGATAAGGCAGAGTTGTGCAATTTTTTATTTCGAGAACGAATATAATAAAACTAATAAAGTTTTCGTTGTTAGAGACGCAATAAAATTTGCATCGATTTGTTTCTGAACAATTAGTGAACTTTGAGACGATTTCTTAACTTATACGTCGCGTAATAAAAATTCAAAAATTAATTTATTAATTTTCAAAAAATTCTAACCTGATAGACCGGTGAACTAGCATCTTGCGGACTGCCGATAACGGAGACTTGATCGTGATAATTTTTCGATAAAACACGAAAATTCCTCAACAATGTTCCGCTCCGTTTCAACATTTTTTGATTGAAAAACATTTTAAGCGATTTTTTTTAGATAATAAATGCTTCTACCGCTACCATGTGTTCCACGCAACAATGATCACTCTACAGTACATCTGGTATTAGCATTTTATCGTGACGATGAGCAGTCGTACGCGACATCTTCAGCGACTGTTCGCGAGCTTCGATAATCGAAACAGGCGATCTTATCGACCGTCGGATAGTCGGAAACTATTGTACAAACTTGAAAAATTCCTCGTTTTAGCTTTCACCCTTTCTAAGAGGGTATTTTTTCATCAACTCAATCTTCGATTAACGATAATTTCGTTTTTATAAAAATAATCGTAACATCGCGACGATAATTGACAATTAGCAATGTCGCGATCGCAAACGGGTCTACATAACTACATGACAGCCTTGGTAGATCCTCCTAATGTTATATTCATGACGCGTATCGATTATTCGCCGCTAAAGAGGCTCGTGATTCTAAATTTAAATCCAACAAGTCCTCCTACAGTCGGTGACGAGGATTTTCTCATGGCGCAGATGGCATCACCGGCGGGGGCCCGTTGGCGTTTCTGCTTCGTATCATTCTTGAAGTTTACCGTAGTACCGTAGTCACACTGCTGCGGTTGCTGCTGCCACTGTTGTGTTATTAAAAAATTACGAAGAAAAAAAAAATTTGACAGTACCAAAGATATCTCAGCAATTCGCGAACGTTTACGATATTTGATCGAATATCCACGGATAATTATTTTAATTCAGATCTTCGTCTCTTCGTCGTTTGAGACACCAAAATGCCGGACTTATCAGCAATAGCACACTATCCCTTAAAGGTAAGTGGAATTCACTATTTGCCACGCAGAATTTTTATGAGCTGTCGTCGGAATCCCCCCTCATTACATCATTGGTCGTAACTCGTTGTACACATAACAATTACTCGCACGCACCTCCATTATCACCGCATAATACAGCTTTGAAAAGCGATTTATCCTAACGGAATGTTATTTTCTTTCTCGATCGTTGAACTTTGTAATGAATTTTCCATTTCAAATTATTCCATTTTACGATTAGAATCTAAAATTTCGATAGTATCGAATGTAAACGTAACGCGAGACCATTGACACGCCCGTTTGATGAATTTCCCGTATGAAAAATAGAGATAAAACAGAAAAAAAACGAAGATGATTAATATTTACGAGGCAAATTTGTTGCCTTTCAACTACGCGGACCCATTTTAAACTGTAATTATTCAATGAGGCGTGTTGTTCATTATATAAGGGAACAAGAACCCGCGGTTAACGAGGACCGAGATACTCGATTGAAACACGAGACTGTTCTCGTTTGACGAGCTTTGTATGACAAAAATCGATTCGCTTCATACGACTCTCCGCTGTCGCTTCGTCGATGTTGTTTTCCCTTTCCCAGAGACGTAGGTTAATCTTTACTTTCTCGTAATCTCCGGGGAGACGAGCTTATCGCATATTCAACAATAGCGCTCACATGTTTCACCGCTCATTATTGCTTCACGTTGTTCCGACGACGAGAATCGAACGAATTGATTTATGTTTTATAAATTTCAGGTCATCTTTTCGATTCATCTGATCCTCGGAACGTGGTGAGGATCGATTTCGAAATATAATTATCGAATATACGGAATAATAATAAAGAACATTAAAAAATGAAATCGCGATGAAAACTTTAATTTTTTTTTTTTTTTTTTTTTTTTCAGGGGAATGCAGGGATCATGGTGTCCTTCGTCAGTCATGTTCTACAATCTTTTATTTTTTGTATGCCTACTGTGGGCAATTCACAACAACGAATCGGATGAACCATTGCAGTTCGTAAGTCTCGAGCCTAATAATGACGTTATCGATAGCCATTTTTGGTTAAATGGACTAATTTTTTTTTTTTTTTTTTTCGTTTGTTTCGTCGGCATTGTAGGCACTGCTTATAAACGTTTTGTCGATTTTATTCGACGTGGTGACACTGGCGGTCAGTTTTCCAACCGAATGTAAGTACCGCCAACTTTCGTTTAGAGAGCATATCGAGAGAATATCGCATAACACACCATAAATCGTTTAGTTTGAAACGAACGTACGAGATTCGTAAAAATCACGTATTTCTCTTGATTACTTTGGCCCCTCTTTTTCTCTTTGTCTCTGTTCATGCTGCAGAAGATCTGTATCTGACTGATCGCGATCAACTATTGTATAGTAGGTGCATCTGAGAAGTTCAGCGCGGCGATCATGATAATTAACATGCTAGCGCGCTTAGTGACCAGCGGTTTTCTATTGAGGATCGGACAGGCAAGAGGTGGAACTCTGGCCACGATATTTCCTCCGGGCCCTGGCATGGGTTAGTAATTAGTAAAAAAAAAAAAAAAAAGTATCGGTTTTTCAAGAAAAAAAAAAAAAAAAAAAAAAAAAATACCGATTTTTCAAAAAAAAAAAAAAAGAAAATCATCTTATATCGATCTTTTATCTATCGTTCCAGAATTCAGTAGCAGACAGCAGCAGTACGAAGACATATCTTATCCGGTGTCGCAAAACTCCGACTTCGCTGGAATCTAAGATCGGAGTTCTTTACACCGGAATTCGCCGAACAAAGACATGTACAGTTTATTTTATACTTTGCTGTTATATTATTTAAAAAAAAAAAAAAAAAAACGACATCCAATCGTCATCTCGCAATAATCCGTTCATCTCAAAAAATGCGTCTCCAAACTTGCCGTAAGCTTATACGGGTATATATATGCCATATATTTGTATTGTCTCGAGATATCGTTAAATACTCGCGACACTGTGAACAATCACCGAACGATATTATTTTTTTCTTCGATAGATTAACATTCGATAAGAATATCGGCCTTCGAAAATAGTGTCGTACGAATTTCTTGTCGTTCTACGCTCTCCACTCAATTATTTGTATTTACGAATGATACTGATAACGATACAAAGAACGGCCAATTAATAATTATTTAAGGAGATTCGATAGGGAGTTTAGACTATTTTTTCACTATTCGCCCACAAAGATCTCGTAATAATGTATTATAAAGAACGAAAAACAAATCTTCGATGTTTATCGAACCGCGAAATAAATTATAATATATATATCTGCATGTAACTTTCTACTATGTAATATATAGAAAAAAATAAATAAAAAAGATGCTTTATCTCGAAAACGTGTCTCCTTCGATCGCTCGAAAAAAATTGCGTAGAAAAAAACGTTACTTTTTCAGATTCCTCGTTCGTGGGACCGTATAAAGGGTATTTTTAAAGATCCCGCTTGACGAACAGTTTGTTCGGCAGAGGGCGCTAGTGTTCCCGGTATAAAGAGGCCGTCTGTGAGCCTTTAGGGGTTCAGTAGTGTGCGTGACGTCGGTCGGGTGGCTCCGCACGCGGTTTCACCGCGAAACCCGACTCGCTGGATGTTCGGAAACATGGCGGCCAGCGACGACGAGCCAATGCATCTCTACGAGGTTTTTCAAAACTGCTTCAATAAGATCGCCAACAAGCAGCCCGGTGAGTTCGAGAGATAATGAACGCGTATTATTTGTGCGGTTTTAAACCTATCAATGCGATAACGAGAGTGCGCGTTACGGACGAACGAGTGTCCGTACCTCGTGACGTTAAACCCCGTGGCCATCGAGTTAAACGTACTACGGAGGTGCCTGTACACCGAAGAGTAGTAGTAGTAACAACGACAAGGGGGTTCCAAGTGCGAGGGAGAAAGAGAATAAAGCGAGAAAGAGAAATGCGTGTGTGTCTGTGTGTGTGCGTGTCGGTGTTTCATCGTTAAAAAGACAAAAAAACGATACGTCTATCTAATCTCCGTCTCTCTATCAATCTATGTCTCTCTGTCACATTGTACGCAGTCGATGGTTTTTACAAGTTTGACGTAAAAAAAAAAAAAAAAATTTGGTCCATCGAAGGAAAAGTGTACAGTGAAATTTAGCAATTCAAAGCCACGAATCGCCCGAGAATATTGTCTGGCGTTCGGTGAACATTATTTTTCTTTCTTTTTTTTAACAACGACCGGTGTTACGACGCCCTGCGCCCAACATCGCGTCGATTACGCCCGGTTCCCCGAGACGCTTTTTCCCTCGATGAAGCATCGCTGTGTTTTGATTCGCTTGTCAATGTGCCGTACGGTGCTGCCCCTACGGCGTTTTTCCACGCATCCCTCTGTGACTATCACCTCTTTCTCTTTCTCGCACGGAATACATCGCTCGCGCGCGCACTCCCGCGCGCGCGTGTGCGTATGTGTTCGTTCACCGAAACAAAATTACGATCTTAATGCTTCATTCAAAATAACAATAATTGCCCGCAACTGTGTTTTTCAACATAGTTAAACCCCATTTTTTATTTTTTAAAGGTTAATTCTACGATTTATAATAAGTTTCGATTTGCTATTTCTTCGATGTTTATTCTTTCGTTATTCTCGTGGCACGAGATAACCGATGGTGCATAAACTTTCAAGAAATTGCGACGTGCATCAATATTCGTTAAAAAAAAAAAAAAAAAAAAAAAAAAAATTAATAATTTCGATTATGCCAGAGATCGAGACTGTTGTTTTTTTTTTATCGAAGTGCATACACGCGCACGGCGTGTACACCTGCCGTTGAAGATTCTGTGGTATATGGACGGTGCAACGCACGACGCGCATTGCTACAAGAGTTTCAGTGGTTCTCAGCCAAATGTGTCATATTTATACGAGTATTTCGTCGAATTAATGAAAAATTGGAAAATTTATCGTTAAATGAAAATTCACGAAAGAAATGAACAAATTGACATCACGGAGTCCATAATTAACGTACCAAAGATTCTGTCCTCCTTACGAGAGAAATAACTCCATTATCAGTCCAGAAATCGCCTTATAAGCTTTTTCTCTTCCGTATACCGACAACGCGAAGGAACTTCGAGTAATAAAACAACAATTTCTTCTTCTAATTCGCTTCGTAAACTCGCCAGCGAAGTTTAGATCATTGCGACAACGACAGGTGCTCTCGCCGCGGCGACCTTTCCTCTCGGCAGCGCATCTTAAGAATAATCAGAAATTCCTCCGCTTCGATCTTTTGACTCTAAACGAGTGAGAAAATTGGAGAAAACCACCTGTCGTTTATCCCTAATTTTTCGTAAAGATTCCGTGAAACTAATATCATTGTTGTCGCATTTTGTTGATTGGGAGTCTGTATTTCTGTATTAATACTTCGATGCACCGGTCAGAGTTGGAAGTTGAAGTATAACCGGCTGAGCTATAAACTCGGTCCAGACACAACACTCGTGACTTGGCTCTGTCGTCTCCCCTGCCACCCTCCCCCTCCCCCTCCCTCCCTTCTCTTACTCTCACCGTTTCCCTAAAGAATTACCGAGGGAGTGTCACCGTGATGCACCTGCCTCTCGCCTTCTCTCTTACTCCCTATTTCGCCCTCTCAGCCCGTCCCTTGCTAACACTTTTTATCTTGCTCCGCGCTTACACGCGCCACGCACACGTATCTTCCCTTCTCTTTCCACCTCTTTGAGGAATAATACTCGGTACACGATGTCGAAAACCTACATATTTAACGCGCGGTACAGTGGGTAACGTAAAGACGACGGTGGGGAGAATGAAAGAAGTAAAGAAAGCATATTATCTTCGGGCGTTACAGGCGCTTCGCAATAGCGTGCAAAATTTTCGCTTTCAAAGTACCGTTCGTCCGGAGTATTTTTCCCAAGACGAGACCAAGATGCCACAGCCTTGGGTGTGCGTGTTAAAAAGGGAGAAAATATCGGAAACCGGGAAGAGCATCTGCTCCGTAGTCTCCGGCTCTTCACGCCGAGACTCACTTGGCGCTGGTTACGCTTGGGATCATTATTATTGGTAGGGCTCGTGGCCCCTGCATTGCTAACTCCATTTCAAGCAAACTAATCGCTTTCATTATAAATTCGCATCGAATATCAGAAAACTATCATCAAAAGTTAGGGTTTCATAGCACTGATTTTACCAGAATAGACTATCGAAACTCGTATTCTTGTCAAACAAAAAAAACGCAGAAAATAAATGTTCTCGTGAATAATAGGCGACAGAGAAATTCGCAGAAATGTGCATCAATATTTTCCAAAATTATTGCATTTTTATATTTATTTTTTAACCCGCCGTTTCTTGTAGATATGTTACGCAATATTTAATGCAATTTCGATGTATTTCGATCTATTGGTCACAAGAAAAATCGAGTATTACTTCTATAAATGACCGATTTTTTTAAAAGAATTTTGATCAAAAAAGTCATTGCACCCCGTAAAAGTATTTCGATTAATTGAATTTCATTTTTTTTTTTTTTTTACGATCGTAGCGATTTAATCTTATAAATCGAATTTCAACTGTTGCAAACGAAATATCGTTGTACGGTGAGAAATAGAGACAAGAAGCAAGTGATTTCATATCGTGGTCACCGTCGTTTCTCGTGTTTCGTAGGGTACCATAGTAAACGGTGCGCAATTCTCTTGGTAGAAGCGTCAACCCCGCACGGGGCCCTATATCCTCGTTGCCATAGGCGTAATGATTCAGTGGTTCTCCGTTGAAGCAAAACAAAAATTTTAGTGGAAAAACCTGTCGGTATTTCAGCACTGCGACCTGTACGGCACCTCGAACTAGACATCTGGCCAAAGAGAGCCAAAGATTTCGGGACCCGCATGTATATACATATATATATACATACAGTCATTCTGTTCCGCTAACAAATGTGCAGCCGGAAAGCAGCCAAAGGCCGCAGACCGATGGCGCCTGACTGGTACCCCGCAGGGGCACTGATTTTTCGGCGAAGCAGGTGGCACTGTTTCGACTACGTCACCCGGCGAAATGAACTCGAGTTCCTCCACAACTCAGACAACAAGAGAAAGAAATCACTTTTAACGCAATTGACGAAATACCAATGCCATCCAAATGTATACGAAACTCATCGATTGCTCTCGATCGGCAAAAACGCATGAAAAAATGTCGTATGAGAAACTTGGAGTGACATAGGCATTCAACGAATGCTAAAGTGTACGCTTCTCACCTGTTGATTGAGTCGAGAAATACCCGTGAATCGGGAGAAAAGGGTGAAGAGAGGATTTTGTTAAGTAAATTAGATAGACCGCAGAATCGAGTCGATTTGCCGCGGAATAACGTGAATGAGAATGCTTCTAGGATATAGAGGAGGATTGGGGAGTGAAGTAGCGGTAGCGGAGAACGAGGGGTGGTGAAGCAATAGGGATGCGACCGCCAAGACCGCTGGACACGTGCGGGTCACGTGCCATCGCACGCGTTTGAATTTTACATCTGCATTCTCTTTCTGCTTCATCGAGGTTTTTCGAAGGGATGTTACACCTTTGCATTAGTGTCATTAATATCGTTATCACGTCCGCCAATAAATCCATCAAATTCGATCTCCAAAAATAATCATTTGGACGAAGAAATGCATAAAGAAGCGCAATTAACAGCGTCCAGAAGACATTTTTCCAACTAACGAACTATGATGACTTTTCGTCTTCAGAATTTTTAATAAAAAAATGTCCAATTAGATAATAAAAATTCGCATACAAATATAATGATTGAGAATCACTGAATTTTATTATGGGCCCCAAAGCTCTACGCCAATGTTCTCCGGTGGGCCCCTTCTAGTGTAACGCGAAGGGGGGCACCGCCAGCGACAGCTGCTGCTGTGGCCGTCTCCCTTTTCTCTGGTCCCGCGTCCCTCGACCCGTGCCCCCGCGTACGTTCCCCTCGTCCTGAATTTCCCCCATGGGTGTAAACCCTACCCGCCCTCACCCCCTCGTCCGGCGACGGTACCCCCACCAACAAGACGGTCGCGTGGCAGGCAGCAAGCAGTATTCTTCTTCTTCTTCTTCTTCGTCTTCTTCTTCTTCTGCTTCCTCCTCCTCCATCCATAAAATAATAATACTCGGGCGCTCGCGTTCCCGTTTACTCCCGAACGATGCAACGGAGCATGTTCTTCGTCTTCCACGATAACCCCCTCGCCCCACGTCCGCTTTTTTTTTTTCCTTCATTTTTTCTTTAATTCAAGCGCTTTGCTTCCCTCTCGTCCCGTTTTCGACTGCTCCGGGGTGCTCAGGTACCCCACAAATACAGAGATACCGATGGAATAGATTATACCGAACGTTAGAAGAGAACTCGATCGTTTGCCCGAACGTTTGTTGGATCATTGTCCTCCGATTGAAATGCTTTTGGTGCGATGTTTCTCGTTTGTATCCCTCAAACGCTTCGGGAATCATCCCTCCCCACCCTCTACGCAACCCATAGTCGCGTGGCAGACAACCTTCCTCTCCAATGAGATACACCTTCGCATTCGGTTTACTACCGAACGGTGCACATGTCTCTCCTCTCTCTCTCTCTCTCTCTCTTTTTCTCTCTTTTTGCTCACTCCCCACCGGTTGTTTTCAACCGATTCGCCTTCGCATATGAGTGCAGAAAAAAAATAGCGCGCCCCGGGCGCTCAGGTATAAATGCTTCTCGACGAGATCTCAATGAAAAATATAATAAAATTTGTTTCATGACGAAAAAAATGAAAGTTTCTAGCGGATTGAGTAATGTTGATTTTCAATCAAATTCGTCTGTAATAGCGCCATTTTTGTTTTTACACTTTCGTCACCAAATTTTTTTTTTTTTTTACTCAATGACGATCTGTTGCGAGCGGTTGGAGGAAAAAAAGGGGCACATTGCCAGTTCGCTCGTTAGCGAAGTCCCCTATATTCACCCTCTCTGCCTTCATCGACGCTCGTCTTTGTACCTCCGGTTGTTCTTCGTATCTTCTCACAATCTATACCTTCCGGAGTCGCATACGGGGGCTAAAGATTCTCGAGTTCTCTTCGTGCGATGCGATGATTTCTTAACGGAACGATTACTCTCACGAGGGGATTTATTCACGAAATATAATGATCGACGCACGCGAGATGGAGCGAAAAATTATTTCATTCTTTTTCTTCAACTGAATGGGTGGTGATATTTATGACGAACAGCTGTAGTTACAGTTCGCGGATTGACTGAATCCACGAATATCTTTTCTTCGTCTATTACAAGGCGTCAAAATTGTTGATAAGACTTCTTTTTTTGGGTGTTTTTCTAATTCTCTGCACACGTTATCGATCCGAAGTAAAATGCGAGATCCACGAAACTGCAGGAAATCTCTGTTCAGCGTTGGTTGAGCACCAATGGCTACCTGAGCCCTTCACAACTTTTTTTTTCTTTTTTTTTTCTTCCCTCTCTCGGGCTTCGTTGGCTCTATTCTACCAGTATCCCTACGATTCTTCAGCCAACCCCCTCGTACGATGTATCGGAGCTTTTCGAGGGGTGGATTGAGAATACCCTATTCTCTCCTCCGCGCTTGGAACCGAATCGTTCTTTTTTTTTTCTCGCTCGGTCGATCGTTTGTATTTCACTCTTTTGCGATTCTCTTCGTTTTACCTGCCGCGGTACTACGATGACACACCCTTTGAGTCGCGTGGCGCGGTGCACTTGGCAACGACCACACGAAATTCACCATTGTATAATTTCTCTCTCGATCGGCGACGTCAATGGACCGGATATGCGAGACCCGTACACCTCTTTTTTCATAGAACGATGTTAAAAAAAAAAAAAAAAAAAAAAATTCGTATCTTACCCTCCGAAGCAAAGGGAATGTATGAAAAATTTCTCAATATTCGAAGTCGTCTCGTGGATTTATCTCTGTATCGAGGTATTACGCACGGTAAACGGAGAGACAGGTGGCCGTGAGTATGGAGTACCGGCTCTCTACTCCGAGTAGATGAAACGATATCAGAGCCTCCAGGAGCGAATTTCGATCGAAGGTAAACTGGCTTCGTCGCGAGACACGCCGGTGAATTATTATCAGACTCGATACACTCCTCGAGAGTTGTTCGACAATTCCCAATGCCTTGAATTGCACTTAAGCCCTTTATTTTTTATATTAAAATAACGCCATCCCTACGAGACTCTTAGGCTTTCGGGGGTCAAAGCCCAGACGATCGGTCACCCTATACTCTGATGCTGCATTAATTTTGCTACATCGCGCATTCTCACGTATCGGTAATCCGACAAGGGACCGGTGCAACAGCACTAAAAATAAAAAAAATTAAAAAAAAAAAGGGAACGACGAAGATGGGCCGAAATTTTCGAAATTCGCAGACGATCGGACGACGCCATACCGTCGGCGAGGACGTATTCCCTGATGTGCATACGGCGAGTTTTTTGGGCGACGAGGTGTCGAATAAAGCGCCGAAAAATACGATCTGCATCTTGACACGACGATGGTTTAGTGGGGACTTTAAAGAGGCCGTATTAAATGCAAACCCACCGCGCGAAAACCTCGTCTGGCTACTTGGTTCCGAATAAATCGACGAGCTTAAAAAAATTAACGTTCCATTCACTCGAAATATTTTTTTTTTTTTTTTGTGGAACAAATTTCGATGTGAAATATCAAATTAGGCATAAAATCAGCGGAGAACATATGTATATCGAGAGGCTGAAGCAAAAAATGGCAAAAAAATGGTTCATTTCCGATCAATTTTGCGAAAAATTCAGTTTTTCAATCCCTCTTCAAAAAATCCGTGGCTAAAATATATCGAAATTTCGATACAGGTATTGTTGTCGCTTTATTCGTTGCCTGATTGGCTGACGGAAGGGGCTGAAGCTAATGCTGTTGGACAAGCAACTTCAGTTATGTTGCATTTTGATAGTTGATAGTTGTTTGATAAACTTTGACAGTTCAAGTAAATAAAGTCGAGTGGAAAAAAAAATTAAATAGAGAGATAACGGAACGCACGCGAAGCGGGCGCTCGGTGCTAGTATTTTTAAAACGGCGTTCTCGATCTCTCGAAGGGGCAACGAAGAATACGAGTCGCTCATTAAATCGTAAATATTCAAGAACTTTATGAAGTATCCTTCGAATCTTTGTGAAAATTTAACGTTTTTAAAAAATGGGTGAAAAAAATATCAAATTTAATGTATCGATCTTTTTTTACGTACTTTTATAGTGAAAATAAACGAAATTATAAAAAAAAAATTATGATTTTTAATACACTGTAAATTAATTTTTCGTCGTAATTTCACGTTATCGTAAATGTACGAGTTTTTGCGTACAAATTTCTAGTACGGGTCATTAAATTTCCAAAAAATTTTTTTACCGAAATGGATCGTCAGTAGTCGCGAAACAACGAAAAAAAAACGTCTTTACTTAATTTCTCTCAAAAATAGAATAAAAAAAGAATATCAAATGGAGAAATCAATAGAAAGAATAGAGAGAAGAACGCTAATGAATCTTGAAAAATAAGATGAAAAGAAAGATAGGCGATCGTTGGCCACAAGTCGGAGTTCTCACTCCTCGTGTACACACAGGAGGAGGCAACCGGAGCCCCTGTAACCCGTTGCGGAGCTTGTAATGCCGAATTAATGTTCGACGAGACTCGTGTAAAGATCGTATCGACTCCGATGTGTGTTCCATCGGCGGGCGCTTTACCGCGCGCAAACACAGCCACACGTTCCGAATATCCCCCGATCATCGAGAAGAGGTCACACCCCACAGCTATTAGCATACGTTTGACTCGGCAAATTCTCGACTATGAGAAGAACACATTCGTCGTATCGTTTCGAGATTAGTCGCTGCATTGTCCGCGTTAATTCGATCGAATTGATGTCGTTACAAATTCTTTTAATTTTTTTAATTTCCATTATAAGTTGCAACCCTCTCGGGTCAACGTTCCGTGGATGTTTTTTTTTTATTTCTTTTTGTTGTTTTGTTGTTTTCTTTTTCTTGCCGAAACGATTTTAATACTGGCAGCAGAACACGTCTGGATGATCGAGTAGCGAGAAACTTATGCGGGGGGAGAACGAGAAGGCGTTCTCCGAGCGGAAGCTGCGCTCGGAGAATGACGATACTACGTCATATAACGGGCGAACAGGCTTCTGGTCCGTTCCTGAGGATGACACGAGTCTCTCGGCTAACAGAATTTGGCTTGTCCTTTGATGCATGATATTGCTCCCACGTATTAGCCTTCCGCGACTACTCCCGAACCGTGGAAGGACGGGACGGGGGGGCACGCTTCGCCAAACGTGTCACGAACAAGCCGAAACTGTTAGGATTCATAGTTATCTCGGAGGGGGTGGTCTATGCTCGCTAAATGGCGATCGTTGCCCTGCCACTACCGGACAATGCTGGACGCTAATCCAATATCTGCTCCTTCCTCTCCGTAATGCACTGCCGCGTATCTCTAATTTAGTTACGCCGCTACGGAAACAATTTTCTTTTCAAACGAAATTTCTTCGATGAAAATACAATTTTTTCGTCTTTCGTAATAAATAATTTGATAGTCCGAGAAAAAAAAAAAAAAAATTCTCGAAATGTATTTTTATTAAGGGAATCATTTTCTACGATTTATTAATCGATCCCAATTGCGTTATGTAAAGTATACGTCTGTCTTGAAATTTTCTTTTCAAACGAAATTTCTTCGATGAAAATAAAATTTTCTCGTCTTTCGTAATAAATAATTTGATAAACCGAAAAAAAAAAAAAAAATTTCAAAATGTATTTTTATTAAGGGAACCATTTTCTACGATTTAATAATCGATCCCAATTGCGTTATGTAAAGTATACGTCTGTGTCACGTGTAGTTACTTACGGAACATGTAATCTTAAGTTTTTCCACGAATTTTTTTTTAACTTTTTTTTTTCGCGTCGTTGGATCCGTTCGCTTGCGAAAACCCAAGGCGAAACGAGTCCCGATCACATATCCACCATAAATTTCAAAGCAGCCTTTCGGTTAGACGATCGCGCGCGCGTGTGTGTGTTCCCGTCGTAACCCGCTTGATATTAATATCGAATGAAGTCTCAGAGCTCCGATCGCACGATGCAAGAAAGGGAAAGAGGGGCCTCCCGAGAAGGCGAAGTGCTTCGTGCTATGCGCGTTTCTTCTTTATTTCTTTCTTTCTTCTTTTAATATATATATAGATATATATATGTATGTATATTCCGAACGATACCGTATTCCGTTCGCGAAGCACGGAAACAAAACGCACACGTGACCCCAGGCGAGCGCGTAGCTTGATTTATAAAGACGCATAGCGAATTTATGCGCTTCCCCTCTCCCGCGTTGCATTAATTCTTTATCGAGACCCGCACTCGAGCAGATCGCGAATACACAAAGAATATATCGCGAATCGTGAGAAGGATGTATCAACGTTGGGCATCGTGAATTTTTGCATGTTGCATTCATGATTTTTATATTTCACGTTTTTACAGAGAAACCCGGCTTCCAGTCGCCGTATGGCCACACGATGGACAACGGAATGGTAAGTTTACTCCACATTTCTTACCGATCGAAGGCTCGAAGTATTAGAAGAAAAAACCGAAAGAATTTGATCGAACGATCCTTCGAGTGTTAGAAGACAAAACAGAACGATTTTAATCAATCCGAATAAAATTAATTAAACTCGAACCATTATTTATGGAGTCAAAAAACAAGAAGATTAATAAGATTTTCATTTTTTTAATCAAAAAAATCTTTCGCGCGGCTCGGAATATACTAATTTCGAAATATCTCGAGAGCCGACATAATCCCACCCGGAGGTAACAGAGTCGCAATAATTATTGCCCCGGAGCGTGGAAGAAAATTTACCTGAACGAAAAAAAAAAAAAAAAAAAAGAGAAAAAAAAAAAAGGAAAGTTACTTATTCTTCGGCTCGATTTTCTCTTCTTTCTCTCGCAAGAAGCTTCTCTCACACTCTTCTTTACTCCACCATCCCCCGCGCCGTTGTACGCCCCTCGACATAATTCGAAAACTTTGGTCTCGAGCGATATTTTCGTAGAGTGGCTCTCATCCCTTGTTTTCCGGGGGTAAATTCTCGTAGTTTGCGGTAACGTCGATTCGATACTCGATAAGGGAAGATACCACGAAAATCACGACACTCTCGTCTCGTAGCACGAGAAAGAAAGAGAACTCTCGAAAAAATTCGACTGTATTATTATTATTTCAATGTCCGATGTTTTAAGGGTTGTAAAGATATGCCAAAGTATCCAAAAAGTTAATGACTCCGCGAGAAAGTTGCGAGCCACTGACCGCCAACTTTAATATCACTTACACCCTCCCTCATCCGTTGCCGTGTATCTGTACGTATATATAACGACTACAGGTTGATTCAGAGATCGTAATTCTTCCCCTCGAATTTTCATAGACTTTTTCGCGAATCAATGGAATTTGCAAAAATTTTCGGGATATTTTCGTCGGCATTTTTTTAATTAATAGAGAAAAGTATTGGATGCAATTTTTTTTTCGAATTAAATTCCGAAGTTATATATATTGTATTTACTGAATCGATCTGTAGAAGTTGTAGCGCGGGAGATGTAGCGTCGGAGCGGAGAGAATAATAGGGAGATGTATAAAACAAAGCAAGTTGGGATGGGCGAGTTGCGGGGGTTAACTGGTCCGGATGAAAAGTTACCCCGGAATAAGGATAAAGTTTCTCTCTCTCTGGAGCAGAGAGAGAGAGAGAGAGAGAGAGAGAGAAAGAGAGACGGTTCCTCTTTGCTCATCTACCTATAGTGGTTTGGCGAATCCTTACCTCGAAAATTATTCTCCGGTCTCTGACACTTTTTATCCCCGGAGAAGAGAGTACGCGGAGTTGAGTATAGAAATAGAGATATTTGCGGTTGATATAGATTTTCTTTTTCGATATATATATGTTTTTTTTTTTTTTTTTCTAAACCGTACCGGTGAGATGCAATATCTAATCGGAGAGTCGTTAAAGCATAAACCGATAAGGAATATTGATTCGATGGGTGATTTATTGTTACCCGTTCTCTCTTCGCTTCCGCTTTTTCCTTCTCGTCCTCCTGCCGCATTCTCAATGGAGTTTACAAACGATTTTATTCGTATTTCGTCGTAACGCAATTTTTTTTTTTCTTTTTTTTTTTTTACGGTTCCGTCGACCGAAGTTCGATTTCAATTATCCCCCATCGAAATTTCAATCTCGTTCCAATAATAAATTTCGATACAGCGGCATATTGTCGTAATTCGTGGGGGAAAAAAAAACCACAGGCACCCGTTTATCTCGTCCGCTATATCGTCGTTATAAAGTGTACTTTCGGCGGGATAATATTATCAATAATAATCTAAAGTCAAAATACTTCGGTCGATAAAATTGTCGTTAAATGATAATGAAAAAATCTTTAAATCCACAGTTTTCAAGTCGGAAAAAAATATGAATTAAAAAAAAAAAATTTCAAATGAATTCCAAATTTTTTACGTAAATTTTTTAAGTAAAAGTTAAGGGTTGGTAACTGACTACAATGATATTTTAATATTTCAATTAATAGCTCAGAAAACTATAGTTAATAATCGAAAAGATCGATTTTTTTTTTTTTTTTTTTTCTTTCGATATTATTGGCCGTTACGCGCGCCGCGTCTGGGTGATTGAATCCGATGATCGCTCAGTGGGCAGTGTGGCGAGTAGCGATCGCGATGCGGAGCTCGTAATTCATTTGCTTCACTTCTGTTTCAGACGTACGGCGGCGGTGCGTTCGGCCCGACGGCGAGTGGCCCAGGCAGTGGGCCAGGAGGAGGGGTTGGCGTTGAGGGAGCTACGTATCCTCCGGATTCGCCCTATTTTCCGTTCGGTACTCGCGGAGTACCGCCGCCTCCCTCCGTCACAACTCCTACGCCGGCATCGAACCCCGCGACGCCAACGGGCAACAGCGCACGGTTGCCTAATCCCTCCGCCGGTGAGACTTCATTACCAATTTTTACGATGATAAAAAAAAAAAAAAAAAATTCTCTGATACTTCGATTCCACGGACGACTTTTAATCATGAAAATTGTCTTTTTAATTATTCACAGGGGCCGCTGCTGTCAAGAGGAAGAAAGATGTAAGTTTTCATCTTTTTCCTCATTATCTAATTTTATAACAATTCTCTAAAGATATTCCGAAAAAAATAATTTTTTTTTTAATTTCAAGATTTCGTAAAAAAAAAAAAAATCGTGTTTTCCTTTATAGGATTTTTTTTTTTTTTTTTTTTTTTTTCAAAATTTCGTTTTGGTTTTTAACTCCAATAAAAAAAAAAATGCATCAACTCTGAAAACTTCAAACTCACGTTCGGACTTCCTATCTATAGCGTTATTCTTATTTTCTTGAATTTTTTTCGTCTTCTTATCGACGATTACAAAATCGATCGATAATTAATTTCTCCGTATCTTCTTGTTTCTCTCTAATCAGTGTCTGGGCAGCGGGGACGGCGAAGTCATCACGAATCAGCACTGGGTAAGTTTACGAGTCAACTATATTCAAACGCATAGTACGTAAACATTGCGCGAAGCTTTTCGTAAAAAAAAAAAAAAAAAAAAAAAAAAAAAAAGCATTCCATGCACGACGTTCACGCGCGAGTGTATATAAAATGAGGGTATATAACACAGGCAGAGCGACTTAATCGCTTTACCATGCCGAGACGCCTACGCAAACATTATCCGGGAGAGGAGAGACTTTCCCATGCGTGTATATAGTCTTCTACACGACTTTCTTTCATTTTTAGCTCAATATAGCTTTTTCTTCATCTCGACCCTCCGGTCGTGTCGTCGGGAGGCTTCGAACTTTTTTTTTTTTTTTTTTTTTTTTTTTTTTCAATTCCAACACACGGAGTTATGACTGTTGGGCTTTTTGTTCGCGCGACTTCCAGCGACACTAGTGCCCCGCGCGCTGCTTGTCGAAGAGCTACGAGAGACGTCCGAGTAGCGATAATTCGACACTGTGTTGCGTGTACGATTACGAGTTTGCGGTGGCAGCCACTCGGTATCTCTCGCGTCACCCACCCACTGTACTACAGTAGCCTACTATAACAAGCATTAGCCTCGGGTTATGGCGAAACGAGCGAAGCGAAGAGCTCGAATTAAAGAGAGACACGAGAATTGCCAACAAGCGTCCGTATAGTATCGTTTATCCGTTTGTTTAACAAATACGGATAAAATGTATTGTAAGCGTTTCGCGTTTGCAGCGAAGAATCTATTTTCAACGGAGGGGCGATCTTCGTCGTAACCGTTGGAGAAACGCGTTGGGGTAACGTTCTCCATCAGCGTTACTTATCATTTATTCAGTCGAGTAGGAGAGCGCGATTACGTTTCTATTAGGATATGGGTACCGCTCAGTGTCGTCGAGGGAGCCGTAACGTTGTTCAACACCAAACCCCCCGCACTCCCGCGTTCTCGCAAACTCCTTCTTCGTCCTTTTCGCTCCTCAGGGAGACTCACTTAGCGCCGTCCATATAACCAGCAGCTTTACCACTCTCTTCCGCTGTATTCCCCGAGTATTTTTCTCCCTTCTCCGGCCTCCTTGAGTCGGTGGGACTCAACTGTTACCATTATTACCGTGAAGCCGTTTTTTCGTTTCGCGGATAAAGAATTAAAGGATTTTTTTTTTTTTTTTCGAAAAAATGTTTCGTTATAATTCCAATCAATTTCCGTAAATAAAAAAAAAAAAAAGAGGCAACTTTTTTTTTTTTTTTATTAATGTGAAAGCGTCGATCTAAAGAGAAAGCGGGACGTCGCCTTAAGGGATGAAGCCGAAAGGATCGTTAACGTCGAAGTTCCGCCGTTCTGGCTAATCGATAAAATTAAAAGATTCCTGAAGCTCACGAGTGATAAACAGAGTCGAAAACCTTTGAGAGATTTTTTTTTCGAGGGTTTCGGAGTCCGAGTTTCTCGGTTATTTTTCAACCCCCACTCGGGGACAATAGAGAGAGAGAGAGAGAGAGAGAGAGAGAGAGGGGCTACGAGGCGGTTTTCGTTGTGGTGAATCCGCCGAGGAGAGTATATCGCGTGTGCTGCACGCATACAAGGGTCATGGGACCCCGAAGAAGGGCCTTAGTCTCGAAAGGGGACGGGTATAACCGCCGCCATACCATATGGTGTCGCGTGCTGCGGTCGCCAGACCGTGGAGAACCACCACCGCCATCGCCACCACCACTACTGTGCCATCACCAACGTCGTTTCGTCTCTTTCTTTCTCACGCTTACTCGCCTTTCAAAACTAATTCGTGGCCTCGAGGAATTTCCAAGAGACGATCGGCTTCGATTCTCCGGGTCCCTGACGTTGCAACAGTTGCCTTTATGCAAGTGCATTCGAAATAAAAAAAAAATAAAAATGTCAAAAAGGACCACCGTAGATTTCTCGACATCGGTTGGACGCGCCACTATTTCTCGTGTTCACGAAAAAAAAAAAAAAAAAAAAAAAAATTCTATTACGCGAACGCAATATTCGTCGAGACGACCCAACGGCAACGAGTATTCACGACGAAGGGGTCGATACAGAAATGTATGAAAACTGCCAAAGGGTATTACAGATACAATGTAAAACTCGTCGATTAGAATTTCCGGCGGACGCTTTTGTAAGGGAGTCGACGATTGTCGCCGCGTTTTATTTATTCTCTTCTGTGAACCGCCACGATGAATCAATTACGAATCGCGTGCCGCAACCCGGGGGCTCGCGCTCTCGTCGGCGTCGTTGTCGTGAACCGCGGACACGTATAGCATTCACCAGAGAGTTCGGAACGTTGAGAGGTGCTGTGTGCTTTTGCTCGCGCCAACGTTCACTGTTTGACGGACACCTGTTGCTGACTCTCTTCGCCGTTGGTATTAGTAGAGCTCAGGGGGCTTCGGCTCTCTTCTACTCTCTTTCATCGCATTCCATGTATATCCTTCGTCTTTCGTATTTCACTTTAACCCCAACAACGCGATATTTTACCCATTTTTTCTCATTATTCTCACGAAAGGCAGGAAAACAGTAGTCGAAAATCGAGACTCGTACTATTTTCCGTTCGTTTTGCGTCATCGATAAGTCGAGAGAAAGAAGAAAAGCTAATTAACGACTCAACGTGTTGCTGGCGCTCTTCGTTGGTATTACTACGGCTCCGGGGGCTTCGGCTCTCTTCTACTCTCTTTCATCGCATTCCCCGTATATCCTTCATCTTTCGCATTTCACTTTATCCCCAACAACGCGATATTTAACCCTTTTTTTCCTTATTATTCTCACGAAACGCAGAAACAGAAAAATCGGAAATCGAGACTCGTACTATTTTGCGATCGTTTTGCGTCATCGATAAGTCGAGAGAAAGAAGAAAAGCTAATTGACGACTCAACGTGTTGCTGGCGCTCTTCGTTGGTATTACTACGGCTCCGGGGGCTTCGGCTCTCTTCTACTCTCTTTCATCGCATTCCCCGTATATCCTTCATCTTTCGCATTTCACTTTATCCCCAACAACGCGATATTTAACCCTTTTTTTTCCTCATTATTCTCACGAAACGCAGGAAAACAGTAGTCGGAAATCGAGACTCGTACTGTTTTCCGTTCGTTTTGCGTCATCGATAAGTCGAGAGAAAGAAGAAAAGCTAATTGACGACTCAACGTGTTGCTGGCGCTCTTCGTTGGTATTACTACGGCTCCGGGGGCTTCGGCTCTCTTCTACTCTCTTTCATCGCATTCCCCGTATATCCTTCATCTTTCGCATTTCACTTTATCCCCAACAACGCGATATTTAACCCTTTTTTTTCCTCATTATTCTCACGAAACGCAGGAAAACAGTAGTCGGAAATCGAGACTCGTACTGTTTTACGATCGTTTTGCGTAATCGATAAGTCGAGAGAAAGAAGAAAAGCTAATTGAAGACTCAACGTGTTGCTGACTCTCTTCGCCATTGATATTAGTACCATTCAGGGAGCTTCGGCTCTCTTCTACTCTCTTTCATCGCATTCCATGGATATCCTTCGTCTTTCGCATTTCACTTTATCCCCAACAACGCGATATTTACCCCTTTTTTTCCTCATTATTCTCACGAAACGCAGGAAAACAGTAGTCGAAAATCGAGACTCGTACTATTTTCCGTTCATTTTGCGTCATTTATAAGTCGAGAGAAAGAAGAAAAGCTAATTGAAGACTCAACGTGTTGCTGACTCTCTTCGCCATTGATATTAGTACCATTCAGGGAGCTTCGGCTCTCTTCTACTCTCTTTCATCGCATTCCATGTATATCCTTCGTCTTTCGCATTTCACTTTATCCCCAACAACGCGATATTTAACCCTTTTTTTTTCCTCATTATTCTCACGAATCGCAGGAAAACAGTAGTCGGAAATCGAGATTCGTACTATTTTCCGTTCATTTTGCGTCATTTATAAGTCGAGAGAAAGAAGAAAAGCTAATTGAAGACTCAACGTGTTAATTTCAATCGCCCGTGAAGTATCTCTCTATCCCGCCTTGCGGCTGATATTATATTCAAGTGACTGGGTTAGTCGTGGCTTCGTGAATCGCTCGGTCGATCGCTGTGCAAACTTCAGAGAAGGGGAAGAGAAAACGGTGTACTCGAAGTACACGAAGCTATACGGAGGGACGACGACTCGTCTCGGCGTCGAGTGAGCCGTTGGTATGTGTACACACTGCAAAGTAGCCCCCGAGGGTAGTTTCGAGTTTGGAGCACAGCTTCCAGATATGATCTGTACATCGGGGCGCGTGGCGCGTCCGGAAGACGAGATTATTTCATTATTTTTATCATTAAAAAGCATTTAATATTTCTCGTCTATAAATACAGAAACGATAGTTTAAGTCACCGTTAGGTCTGTTCAAAGGGTCGATCGCGAGGATTATCGGGATAAATTATGCGTGTGGTTACCGCTGCATTGGGACTATCGAAATGTCGATAGTATAATTGGGTCGTATGCTATATATCGACGTCGGATATAATACCCGTATCGTACACAGTGTACATTAACTACAGGCAATTTGGTATCGTAATAACGCTTATCGTCGCGTTCGGTTAATCGCTATCAGTCCTATTGGAAAAAAAATAAAAAAAAAATAAAGATACGAACGCTCCATACGGTATATATTTATGAAGATATCACGCGTATATATTATTATATAGAGACGAGAAAGAGAGTTGGGGGGTTGCAAATTTCGAACATATGAGGCTCTCACGAAGCACCCCGCGCACTCGTTGCCAAGTACCTCTCGAACGACGAAAAAAAAAAAAAAAAAAAAAAAAAAAAAAAAAAAAAAAAACATAAATGCGCAGACACGCGCATCGGACGCGCGCGTGCCTTCCCCGGAATCGTTTTCCCGGTGCGTACATATTGTTTCGTTTGATTTGATATAGCGAGAGGGTTGGTGGGGTGTACTTCACGGAACGCATCCATACGGCGAATCCCGTGGATCATTGAATTTCCACGGGCTAATGATCCCGTTTGCTCGGGGGGTGTTACTTGCGTGTGATAATACTACGATATATTTACTATCTCTCCCCATCGCCACCCTCTCCTCTCCGGTTTCGCGAGAACGACGAACGTTCGCCGAAACTGAGATACACAATTAATCTATTAACTGCGTGTGACTGAATCTCCCGTCGTTTTCAAATGGTGCTTTTGAGTGGATCTAATTTTACAATCCCATTGTCGTCTCTCGGATACCAACCCCATTGTCGAGTGGTCACGTGGCGTATATCTAAAAGGCTTTTCGCCGGGTATCAACGTTCTCTGAATCCCGCAGTGATCCCATTAATACAACATATCCATATTAATATATATAAGAATCCATTATATATTAATATCTGCGTATATTTGCGTCACTACATTCGTGCGAAATAATTCGTATATTTGTCGCCTTTATAGTCGATTTATTGCGTAATTATTAATTTCGATTGCCGATCGAAGGGTTGGCAATCGCTGAATTTCCAATGTCGCAATGGAGAATTTCTTCTTATCTCATCTCGTCGATCGTATCTCGAAACTCTAATTTTTCGCACCCGCAACACTATATTATCGTGTAATGCGTTATTGCATTATATTCATATAATAATAGATACAGAAGAGTTCGAGAGGCCTGTATTCAGGTACAGCAATAAATCGGATTCCCTTGGCGTGTCGGGGATATCAATGCATTCACATAAATTCCGTCGAGTGTGCGTCCAATAGAGAAAGTGAAACAGCCACCCAATGCTATGTATGTGCGTAGGGGATGTATTACACGCACCCGTACGTGACTCTTATGCGAGTTTCATCCCCTCCGCTGCTCCGCGTATCCGCGTATCTCGGCTACTCTCACCCTTCGGCGGATTCAAGAGGGCGAGGGTGCGGACCTCTGTGTCTCTCTTTCCACCCTCTACCACCCTTTCCTAACTTGTATTATGCGTGTGTATGTGTCTCTTCGAGGGGTTGGATCTCGAGGGCCGCACGCCAGCAAGTAGATCGTAAAATGTTTTGCTATACTCTCTTTTCTCTCTACCGGCGTCCCGCGTTCAGCGTTCGCCACACTCTACTCTCTCTGCGCCCTTCCAAAAGGTTTCCTGTTTGTTTTACGTGCGTATCCCGGTTAGCTAACCCACAAAAGAGACACCGAAAACCCTCCCCCCGCGAGCATCGGGACTAATATACGCGCTTCGGCGAATCCTCGGATCGCCGGCTTCGTTTATTAGACCCGCCTGACGTTTCTTCGTCGGCAAAGCTTTTATTATCTTCCGACAATAAGCGTTCGCAGACTTCGATGCTTAAAGGTACAATGGCAGAGAATTCTATTCGGATATAGAGAATGTTTTCTTTATTTTTTCGCAGCGAGGAATGCAATATATCGCGCATACCTTCGATGGCTCTATGTAATTTCTATGAATTCAAATCAATCGAATTTTCTTTGTAACGATTATTGATAAATTTGCTAGGAATTCAGTTTAAAAAAAAAAAAAAAAAAGAAAAAAAAAGGGGTGAAAGAGTTTTCATTCAGAAAAGGCCGATAGACGAGAGAGTGACGTAATCGACCGCAATGAAGCTGTAACTACTGACAATGAAGCCGCGCCGAGCGCCCGGGGGGAGGAACTCCTCGACCAACGTCCGCGAGCCCTCGAAATTCGTCTCTCACACGAATCCCCAGTGATCGCGTCAGTATCCCACGTTTCTCTCGCCGTTACGATACGGATATATATATATATATATTTGTGTATATGGCTAACAGAGGTGCCCTATGCCAACGGTAAGCAAACACCGTTCCCTTCCCCGCAGCGGCTTACATTATCTATTTCTCCTGTGGTACTCGAGGGATTCTCGGCGCTCTTACCGTCAGCCAGAGACAAATTGTATAGAAATAAAAAAAATCCCCCGAACACCCATTTGTTTTTTTACGCTTTTGTACCGAAATTTTTCACACGAAAGTCGAAATTAAATATTCGAGGGCTGAAATTTCCCGAGATGATAATCGTCGAATCTCGAAGATCGCGAACGTTTTTCCACTGCGACGAGCGTCGCAGAGGGCTTTAGGAAAGAAAAATTTACTCGCCTGAAAATTCTGTGGCATATGGTCGCGCGATCCTTCACAAGTTCCGCTGGATCTTCGGATGAAAGGCACCGACGAGGACACGATCGGCATCTCGAGAGTTTACTTGACTCCAAGGGCTCGGAACTGACTCTCCGCCTTTTTTCCTCCAGATGCCTCTCAGGTCCGAGGTAGTCGCAGCGGAATCCTCGGGGATACGGCTACGGTAACGTTATCCAGACGTCCGGATAAGAGGTTACAAGAAAAAAAAAAAAAAAAAAAAAGGAAAAATTAGGATTCCCTCGAAATCGGGAAAAAAAGAAAAAAAAAAAAAAAAACTTAACAAGACTCGACGATTCCGAATGCTAATTTTCAGTTAATTTTTTTTTTTTTTTTACGAATTTCGAATTAATGCGATATGTTTTGAGATTTATTACGAAAATCACATTTTAAATCCGATGTATTCAATATTTCTTCGGTGATTAAAATCGTATGATCTTTTTATAGTCTGCGAGCTTTTTATTTTAAATCGAATTTCGAACGATTGTTCGGTGTTGTTTCGAGAGGCTATTTTTAACTTCGTAATATTCCATCTTTCTTCTCTTGTTATACGATCGTATCGTAGTACATTTCGCTCTCTCGAGCTGCGCTATTCACTTTGCTGTGTTCGTCGAGAGTGTATACAGTATATCGATATATATATATATACATATATATACAGATGATACAGTAGTAGTGGGTAGAGACTAAGCGGCGTAGGTTGGTACTAAATCTCTCCCTAAAGCATCCCTACCGCGTTTCCATCCCTAACTACGCCACTACCCTCCCTTTCTCGCGTCCCTCGCTCAGTGGCTCCGCATTGGCGCCGCACCCCGGGGATTCTCTGACGCTTCCACGATTCTTATCTCAAATTTTCGAGACACTTTCCCCTCAGGCGATTTCGATACTTTCTCACTCGCAACGATTTCACTCGGACAAATCTTTATTTCATCGTTATCAATCGAACGATCGAAAGAAAGAAAGAAAGAGAGGGAGAAAAACAGGTCGCTTCTGTTATTTCATTTTTTCACTCTATTTACCGATTCATTATCGTTACTCAAGTAAAACAATAGGAAGTACAATCGAGATATCGTTCTCGATAAGCCGCGAAATCGGTAGCCGGCGTAGCATAACTGCATAAATGCGTACGAATGGATCTTTATCTTTGCAAACGGTTAATCCCGATGCTATGACGGAAAAAAAAAAAAAAAAAAAAATCGTAAATAAATAAATAAATGAACAAAAGTAATGGTACAGTGGAGTAGAAGGGAGACGAAAGAATCCGTGGAGATTGTTTCTCGAGGCAGCAGCACAACGTGCATTGTCGAGTAGCAATTCATCCAAATATAGAGCGCGGTAACGAATCTCGATCATTCGCCTCGACTTATCGGGGGGAGGGGGAGGGGTAGGGGGGGCTTAGCAAAGGGGGGGCCCCCACAGTTATAACGCAACCGAGCGACCAACAGTAGCGAGTCAACGCGAACACGCGCGGCCGCGAACAGCGAGAACCAAAGGCACGCAACTCCACTTCATGTTTTCTCCGTGTTGGTTTCTCGTTTGTGCAAACGACTGATTGTATGTCCGACTGTCTCCGACTGTTGGTTTACCTTCTCTGTTTTCACTGTGCAGCATATTTCTTACCGTAGCCATCGATGTTAGTAAGGCTTACGCGTGTTGGTGAGTTCTCCTGCCGGCAGGAGAACCCGAACGGGTTGAATGGTAAACGGAGAGAGGAAGGATCGCCCTAAAATGGAAACGAAAGGCGTATTCCTTATCCGGTGATAGTCGAGATAAATCTCGTAGCTCTTTCGTCGTTGTAACAATAAAAGTTACAAAACAAAGTTAACGGTATACGACGATAAAAAAAAAAAAAAAATCGCGAATAAATTTTGTCGCCATTGATAGAAATCGGCGCAGAAGACAATAATAACACGGTTTTCGTTATAATCTCGTGTACGGCGCGTATAAATGAGTGAGATCGTTGAATGCGTGAGTCCGAGGAAAGAAGGGATGGCTAATCGCTCGGGTAATTCAGCGACCGTTTTCCGTTTGGTTTACTTACGCCAGTGGGGTAGGAAAGCGGCAGTAGCAGCAGCAACGAGCGGTGCGCAACCCCCCCGAACCCTCTGCAACTCCCGCCTCCACCCTGCAGTTAATGCGTTCCAGGCTACGAGCGTCGAGCGGGTTTCTCTTCTCTTCTCTTCTCTTCTCTTCACTTGGAGAGAAAAGGGAGAGAGAGAGAGAGTTTGCCTCCGCTCGGTGGAGAGTCTCTACGGTAGCGTAGGCACTACCACGCCAGTTAGCCGGGGATCCCTGGGCTCTCTCGCTCTCTACTTCTCTCCATCCCCCTTCTCGATGGGCGTCCCCTCTCGAGCCATGAACCTAACTCCCTCGGAAAACCAGCGCAGCACCCTTCCCCCGCATTCTCCACCCCGGGTGAAACGAGCGAAGGAGAGAGAGATCTTGGCTCTCTCGGTTTCGCTTCTATTCTCTACACTCTACTCGACTCGGCCCAACCGTCGGGAGTATAACTCCACCGGCGAACTCGAGAGCCCACGGAAACGAGCTCAGGGCTTTGTTTCAGAAAATTGAATAAAGCTGCTCCTCTACTCTTCCTTTTTCGTTTCTTTCTTTCTTTCTCCATTTTTTTATATTTTTTTTTTATTTTTATTTTTTTTTTATTGAGATATACATTTAAGAGGTCTTTGACTTGACCTCGTGATGAAAAAAAAAAAAAAAAAAAAAAATTTCTTTACTCACCGTTTCCGTTATTTGCTCCCACCGAAAAGAGCATCGATATTTATCCACATAAAGTCGAAACTCGTCCGGGGGGAACAAATGAGATGATGAAGAAATATCGTAATGACGATCGAGGCGGAGAGAACGAATAGTATAGACGTGTCTCGCGCGCTCACGCGAACGGATAGCCGGGGGATCATCGCGACAATTCTCGTTCAGTTTACACAGTTGGCGATGCGAGGTTACCTAATTATTTGTAAGTTTCCCGATAACGAAACGCTCCCGCTTCCCTCTTCCGCCCGCCCGCCGAACTCCCCACGCATCGACGACTCTTCTTCGTTCTTTTTTTTCCGTTCAATTATTATTCACGAATTGTATCGCTCCGAGAACGAGACTCGCGGTAACGGGAGAAACTTTACCTTTTTTTTTTTTTTTTTTTTTTTCGGTGATACGATATTCGTCATTTGCCGCGCAAACGAATGCAATGTACTCCGACGTTGGACTGTCGTAACAGTATTTTACTATTCTCGATCGAGCGAAACCACTGGCCATCGCCTTCTCCCGTTTCTCGAGCCCTTTGAGGAATATTTAGATCCGAGAATAGAAGGTATTCAGCCATTGTAGCGCAGCCTGACCAACGCTAACAGTAATCTTGCTGGTGTCCCATTGTTTTTCCTCGACACCTTCGGACGCTGGGCGTCAAAACGGTTCCCCATAATTTTTACAACACTTGTGCCGACGACAACCCTTACTTCGCAGACTATGGGAGTTCAACGAGATTTACAATCCACCTACCATTCGTGACTACCTTCGGTCTATCATTCGAGGATTGGGCTATTAAGACGAATCGAAGTTACCGGTCGAAAATTTTTATGGTGCGTCGGAATTGTGTGCAATCGCCGTATATGCAAATTTTTCAATTATTTAAACATCGATTATCGAAATACGCGTAGTAAAAATCACGAAAACGATTTTAAAAAAAAAAACGAATTTTGGTGAAATAGGTATTTGGCATCAAAACCAATTATCGGGATTTTTAAATCGAGAAAATCGGCAATTTTTTTTTTTCGATCGTTTACACAAATCCAAAATTTGAAATACGGAAAAAATTGATCTTTTATTTGTCACCGGACTCATTGATAATATTCCGAAAAAAAAAAAAAAAAAAAATCGAAATTTATAAATTAAAATTCGCAAAATAAAAATTTTCCTAAATATAGTATCGATACCCCTATTACCGCCTCCTATGGAATTAATGTACGATATTCTGTGCGTAATATGAGTTCGTGGATAGAAATGAGAAATGTTGTTATCAGCGAAGAGCGATAATAACCAAGTATCGGTGCGATAATTGACTAAACGCGCGACGAGAAGGATAGAATGATATACCGCAATCCGAGGAGAACTAGAGCCTCGCATCGGTGGTAGCGGGCCAACTGGGTTGAATCTGAGTCGAGCAGCTCGTCGCGTACTTCAGGTTGTGAGGTAATTATAAAACATCGCGGCTCGCGTGGGCACGACACTAAAATTACATTGGAATACGGGGGATGGAGCAGTGAAAATAGAGTCGAAAAAGCAAATAGATATCGTTGCGATTCCGACGAGTCTCGCCGTAGCAAAGAAAAACAATTTTCCCCATTTTTTTTTTTTTTTTTTTTTTTTCCTCGTAATATAGAGAGCTTTATAGAAGCTTTGAAGAATTTACGAAGCGCGATTGAGAACCACTGTTCCCGGGGTAAAAGAGCCTCAGTGCTTTCCCTCGTTTCCTGTGTGCTGTTTCTCCGGCTCTCGAGAGCCCAACGCTGCCAAATCGTTCTCACTATCCCTCTCTATCTCTTTCTCTCGTGCACATCGAGAGTTTTCCCGTTTTATCGGACCAACAGTAGAATCGTGAATCCCAATAGAAGGCGAATATATCTCGAATGATCGACGATTGGGCTTTTGTTTCTTCACCATGACGATAATCGCTACTATATCCGAGCTAAAAGTTCCTCGTGATACGGATTGCAAGGAAAATTATTCGTCTATTCCGGTGAAACGGAAAATTCTATTGATCTATCGATGTTAACACGAGGAAAAGGGTTTCGGAGTCAAGAGAAATGATCTCGAATGCCTCGGAGGGGTTATTGCAAAGAGTTCGCTGGTTTATACTTCTTGCGCCGTTTCGCATTGGGCTCAACAAGTGGGCCAATGTTTTCGGGACGGTGAGAAGCCCCCGAGAGTGCGAGAATCGCGTTTCCACTGGGAGCAGCGAGCAAGCGAGTAAAAACTAAACGCAATACGAAGAATCCCGAGGAGGAACGGAGAAGGAAATAAGCAAAGCGTGACGGTCACGAACTTACGAGTCCGGGTCTCGTTAATAGTTGGGTTCTCTTTTCAACGTACGTATATATATATATATATACATCTCTATGTATATATGTATATATATATATATATATATATATATATATATATATATATATATAGCAAGGGGCCCCGAAGGCGCCCTTTCTGCTATAATGTTCGTCTGGCTGCTGCAAAGTCCATACGCTTTCTCGGGTTGTGTTAAGGCAAAAACGGGCCCTTCTCGCTAGGGGTTGCTTCCTGCGCGTCGGTCTACAACGGCGCGCGTTTGGTTCACTCGGTGGGGAAAAAGACAGAGAAAAATTTCGACCGACACACGGAGAAAAAGGGGGGAGGAGAAACCAGTGAGAAAGACCCGTACGAGGGGTATATATCCCGGAGTAAGAGAAAGAGAGAGACAAAAAGTGTACGAGTCGTGGGAGGGGGGATTCGAGGGGAACGAGTCGATCGTGAGAGAAGAGGGAGGGGTGTCGGAGTCGCTTCCCCTCGTCGAGCGTCAGTCGCGTCGCGTACCTCGTGCCGGTAGGATATATCATTGTCGGCGATATACTTTTATTTTTTTTGTTCAACAAGAAAAACTATTGTTTCAAATTGTTTTTTTTTTTTTTCTTCGTAAAAAAAAAAAATTAAAAAAAAGATAAGGAGAAAGATAAATTAGAAATCCCCGTTGCGCGATTGTGTGGATTCAGAGATTTCCTTCGAGAAATCCTCGCTACGTGTTTTTCGTTGTTTTAATATTTATTTGTTGTTATTGCGAGGGAAGGAAAAGAAGAATATTTAATAAACGAACGCGAAGTTAGAGAGGTGAACGGACAATTGGCGTGTGCACTTCCGTTATAAATTATCGGATAAATAATTCAACGTTCGTGTAACGGTGCGTGTCGCGCGTGTGTCAGTGGATGAATGCGAAAGAAATCTTCCGAATTGGGATAATAGTGTGAGAAACGTCGATGATATTTTCCATCTGGATATCGTGTGTTTTGCAAAAAAGTAACTTTTTTTTTTTTTTTTTTTTTTTTTTTTTTACGATCTCAAACCCGCGGAGTGTGTTATATTTCTCGTCAAATGAATTTCGTTGACAAAAGTCTCGTGGTAAAACCAGCCATGCGCTCCGAAACGCTCATCGCGATGAAACTCGACGATTTCTGATAGTGGGCTCTTCAGTTTTTTTTTTTTTTTTTTTCGTTGCTCCGAAATAGTGAAAAAGAAAAGAGAAACAAAAAAAAATAAACAAGAAAATAAACTTCAACCGAAACACAGTCGTGTGACAGTGGGCGAGTGTGCGTTCGCGAGGATCGTAACGTGATTTCCTCGCTGTTTTATCGACCGACCACGACAGACCTTCGCGGTCCTTGATCTTCCCCGTGGCGAACCCCCTCCACATTTCCAACACAAAAACCAAAGTGACTCTTTTGTCTGTGATAAGTTTTACTTTAAGTTACGATTCGCTTAAGTGTATCGATGTTTTTTTTTAATTATTAAAAAAAATATATCGCGATAACCAACACAGTCGATAAACACTTGAAAAAGTTGGAAACAAAAGAAAAATGTCGTGGGACGAGTGCAACATATCTTCGAAAAGTGAAATTTGATATCGGATGCGGAGGCTGAAAGGCCAAAAGTTACCGGCAAAAGCGTAACGTCGTTTCGAAAAACTCCGTCGATATTATAATCGATATAATTATAAAGACGAAAGACGGAAAAAAAAAAGGAAAAAACGAAGAGTCTCGAAGAGCTCTCGAGAGGCGTAAAAGCCGCGGAGATTCGTGTCGATCAACAATCTTCGGATAATGCAGTCAAACACGATAATCCGTGACGTTAGTAACACGGAAAAATTGATGGGAAACAACAACAATTTGAACAATAATGGATCACCTGGAGCGGACATAATGTTCCAGATGGAAGACGAGGGACTGACGCAGCTCGGTAGCGTCTTCCAATCGGCTTACCAGTCCATTGTGGGTGGTGGTCCTCAGGTATATCAAAAGAGAATTTTTTCATTAAATTACCAACCGACGACAAAGGCCCCGAAACTCGGTATTTTTATTCCAAAGTTCCCGACGTGTTCGCGAGTGCGACGTCATTGTTGCGTCACAAACATGGCTGTGTCACGTGGCCAGTCACGCTGCTCGGAATTCTCCATCCCCGCATGCGAAACTTCAACCCCTTCGTAATGCGAACGAAAAAAATCTCATAAAAAAAAAAAAAAAAAAAAAAAAAAATGTCCCCAAAATATGTATATATATATATATATCGCGTTTACGCGAAAATATATATATTTTCGAAAAAATTAATTTCGCACGTGTCTATAGTGAACGGTGTTTAAATTTTTTCTTACATTTACAAAACGATGAAAATTCCCGGAGAATTTATTTTTATGCATATATTTCACGTGTCTCATAAATGTTAACATCGCGAAAGGTGTAAGAATTGTTGCGGAATGAGAAACTTTTTATTTTTTTTTTTTGTTTCAACGATACGCGAGATGAAAAGGGTCAGAGGGCGATACGCGAGAGCGTTGGTGTGACTCGTGATCCTCGGGCATTGTTTCGTTAAATGGAATTTCTATCTAATTTAAATGCGGCTTAGCCAGAAATAATGCGATTATGCGTTAGCTTATTCTGTTTGTTAATCTCCTTTGCCACGCCATTGTTATCCGTATAGCAAGAGGGGGGAGGGGGAGGGGGTGGAAGGGTGACGACGATAGTGGGCTTCGAGTGGGACAAGGGATGGGTTACAGTAGCGAGATTGAGAGAGCGAGAAACACGCTGCCTTCCACCACCCCGTGGCGCACGAGGCGACCGACGCACTGTACATTATTTCAGTACAGTCTCTACCCGTCGGGTAGAGGATCCTCTCGCTGGCTTATGGACTGTGTATCGCAGTGGATCTCATTTCGTTACTTTCACAATTATTACGGATGCATTATTCGTCGAAAAACTTGACCTACAGCACTTCCGCGAATTTATCATCCCCTAAAAAAATTTCGACTTATTTCCCGAAACGTTTGTTTTCGCGTATTTATTTTTTTTTAATTTATTCCGCGAGATATATATCGAAGAAAAAAAAAAAGAAATGAATTCGACTAAACGGCCGGATGTTTTCGTTACTCAGCGATACGATACTCCGCGATATTATTTATTTTCCATTTTTCTTCACCGCCCATTTCTTTCTCTTTCGTGGTATAGAGAAGCCCCCGAGAGTGTGCCTCGCGGGGGCATTTCTGCACCGAAGTTTCTTGGCTCTATGCCCGTTGGCAGAAAGCCCGTTGCCTCGTTTTCCAAAATTCGTTTCAATTCCTTCATTCCCTCCCTCCCTCCCTCCCTCCCTCCCTCACAGGCGCCCGTCGCATAGTCGGCAGATTTGAAATTTATTTTGTGGTTTACTTCTCAAAGAAATCGCGCATCACCCCGAGGGGTTAACCCTGAAAAGTAATTAACGTTTAAACAGGAAATTGCTTCTTATCTCGTATTCTCGCAGACGTGAGAATCGGGGCGATTCTTCGTTTATTTTTTTCGTTTTAATCGCTTTTTTTTCGGAGTCCGGAGCGCTACAACTCGTTTTCGAAGGGCCTTAGCGACTTCCGGTACTCGGTGGAGCTCTCTCCACGGCTATATCCGGTTCTCGACCACACGGGTGAAATTTTCTACCGTTCAAGAGAGTGGGGCGCGAGTGGTCGACCTCGAGGGTTCGATCGTAGCTTTTCGCTTCGAAAAAAAAAAAAAAAAAAAAAAAAAAAAAAAAAAAATAGTATATTCAATAGTGAAAAACGAAGAAAAAAAAAGGAAGGAAGGTCCGACAGTGCAGTAGCTGTACACTGAGAACCTCTGGAATTGTGCGAGCGTTAGGTCGGAGACTCGCCGGCAATGAATAGAATTGATATAAATGGGACGGCGACCTGAGTCTCTCGGAGAGCTGATTGTTTTTTAGCCCTCTCTCCTCCTTCCCTTCGCGTCGCGTTCCCTTCCTCGCATATCAATTTCTCGTTTTTTTGTCCTCATTCGAGCATCGAATTGGCCGACAAGTGGGTTCTCGGACTCTCTTGCTCTCGAGATTTCCTCGTCTCGCCCTCCGCTCCCTCCCTTAACGCAAAACGCACCGCGATGGAAAAGCCGTATACTTCGCGGGGATACACCGGTCGGGGCAATTTAATGATTAATTTATTTATTGACTTTTTCAAAGCCTTCCCCACCCCCCGACAAGTATAATTAATAGTTTGCCTCGAAGGCAAATCGTAAAATCGAAGAGCCTCCGCAGTAGTGGCTACAGGAGAGAGAGAGAGAGAGAGAGAGAGAGAGAGTATCGATATTCAATTTATCCGAGAGGGTTTGAGATACGACTTCCGGTTGATCGTCACTGCAGCAACAGCAGCAGCAGCACCACCACCACCACCACCACTAGCAACTCTCTCTCGTATCTCTCCCTCTCACGGTAATCTATGGTTGGGATTAGCATTAGTACCTGCCGCGTATGTGTATAACCCTCCCGTATGATCCGTACACTTGTATTCGTGACACGATGTGTTGTCCTACCGATATACACAGACGTAAAGCCACAGAGACGAATACCAACACCCTACCAACCCTATAGCTAGAGCGATATAGATGTCGCGGAGTTTCGGTACATTCTATGTTCTCTACCTATGGCACAAATACACAATTACATAGGGATCAGAGTGAGGTGTCGGAGACGGTTGCATAGTTTCCACGAAACACAGTGGTTACATATATATGTATATATATGTAGAACACAGAGAGCAGGAGATATGTGTACACGCAACATGTGTGATACATAATAGTGGCCGTTGGTAGGCCGAGAGGATTGGCGAACGCGGAGGGCACCCACGAGGTTTCTAGTTCGGCCCAAAGGGGAGTTGGTGCGGTGTCCACATACTAATAGCAGAATCCAACGATCCAACACGCGCTCCACTACCCCTCTATCCATTGGACGCTCGTAACTATTATCCCTCGGCGTGTTACCGTCAACGAGACCCTCTCTCGTCCTCCGCCACCTCCACGGCACAAACAGAAGCACCAACTCCTCGCCCTGGTTACGCCTGTACACCGGGAGAGACGGAGAACGAGAACAGGGGATTCGCACAGAGCTATGTTAGTGTATATCGAAGGATATATACTATAATTCCAAGCTAACCGCCCCTTCCACGACAAGACTCCAACGATCCTTGCTGCCATCGTCAATCGCTCGAGGCATACGCTATTTATACCTTTGCATAACAGCATCGGCAGAGCAGAATCAACGTTTACTGCAACGCACAACGAAGATTTATCGCTTAGTGGTGGTGATACCCGCGATTTTGGCGATTCTTTGCCGCGGAATTTTCGAAAGGAATGTCGGCTTTTCGATGCCGACGGATGGTAATTTTTGTCACAAATTGTAAACGATAATCCGAACGAGTAACTGTCTTGTCGCTTTCCTGTTCAATGTGTCGCTGACACATAGGCGAGAGCGCACAGGGCTTCAGGCTGTACGGGAAGGAGGAATATGGCATACGTTAGGATGATGTATGCGCGAGCCTAATGACGCCAGAGTGGGCGTCACCGCACGCCGCTTGTACACGCATCATCGGGACACTCTAACTTCTATTCCTCTCTGTCTGTTGATTCTCTCTATCTTCATATAATATTGTTATTATCGCTCGGGCGATTATAGAACACCCAACGGAGTCAGGGATTCGATGATAGTAGATTAAATTTCATTGATAACGCGAATACGAAACGATAAACTAATTGTTATTTGTCTCTTACGTCTGTTGCAGGTGAGTAATAGAGCGTTGGTGTTAAGCGAGAGAAAAAAAAATGCCCGTATTTACGATTTAGTGCCCTGGTAAGGTAAGAAAAGTATATCCGTAACTACAAGTAGTGACGTCCATTTTTTTTTTTTTTTTTTTTTTTTTTTTCGACTTCGGGATAAATTTTTTTTTTTTTTTTTTTGATCGTATTTTTCTTCGGAGCCGAGACTTCCGTAACCGGAAACCTCTCCCACGCGCGGGCCCCGTTTAGTCTTGAGAAAAATACACCCCCGATACAGCGGTAGACGAATGGAATAGGGAGAGTCTTGAGAGAATTTTGGAAAACGTAAAACTCACGCGGAGCGGTCAGAAAAAAAAAGGGAGAGGAGAGACTTCTTGAGAATCGATGCACTTCCTCGAGCGTCAAAGGAGAAGACGAAGAGGCGAGAGATGTTGAGATAGCGAATGGAAACCCTCCCTTCCCGCCCTCCCCACGGGCCATATGGCGCGTTTGGGACCCCGAGGGACCCAGAATTTTCAACGTGATCTCGAGAAACTGTGCGGAACGAGGGAAAAAAAAGCGAATTGGATTGTAGCGTCCGTAAATTATAAAACGAATCTATGCAATCGGCGATATTATTATCTTGCGCACGTGTGCTCTGGAGTAGCCGACGGTCGCTTATCGGAGCCGAGAAAGCGCGATCGTTCGCCGATCGCGTTGCGATTCGTATTATCAATCTTTTTCATTGAGAAAGCACGACTATTGAGTCACGTCAACGTTACGAGTATAACATTTTTTTTAATGTTATCGCGAAATGTTTATAAACTTCGCGTTTTACAAACTTACTGAACTATTGATCACCGCGATTCAGAGATTCGAAAAGTTAGAATAACGAAAGTCGTTCGACATTTTTTCTGAAAAAAAAATTGAGTTTTGAAAATTCTGAATTTCGAAACATTATGAATTTCGAAAATCCTGAATTTTGAAAAACTCCGAATTCCGAAAATTTTGAATTTTGAAAAACTCCGAATTCCAAAATTTTCGATTTTCAATTTTTGTCTCATTTATAAAATTTTATTTAAACAGTACGAAGTATAAAAATTTTAAGAAATTGTATTTTTCGTTGTTTCGCTAAAATCGAATAATACGTCGCATAAAAACATGTTTTTTAGTATAGCTTCGTTACATCGAGAATTCGTGAAACGGAAATACTGTTATACAGTACTATGTAGTCGCACCACCTCAAGGTGGGCATAACGTTAACAAGCGAATCATAACACACATCCGTGTTGTAAGAATCGGTTTTGATTATTTTTCGATCGGCGATGATTGAGGCGTACGCGAGACAAGTCCGCAAGTTGAGTCAGGTCACGCCAATGCTCGTGGAAAAGCTCCGTACGAGAGAGAAAGCGAAAGAAAGAGAGAGAGAGAGAGAGAGAGAGAGAGAGAGTATTAGCCCTCTCCTCGTGGTTTGAGTTTCTACGCGATTCTCCGATTTAGCCGAAGCGCGGCGGCTCTCCGTTTGGTAGATTCGAGTTGCTACGATTTGCTCGGGAGATTTCGTGGCGTAGATGGTGCCCATCCGTACCAACCTCGAGATCATAGATCCCCATTGTCGGGTAGGCCGGTGTAACCGCGGTGTTGCCGTTTCAAACTTTCCGCTCCTCGCGCGTTCTCTTTGGTCGAAAAACCCCTCAAACTTCGGGTCAAATCGAAGGGTGAATTTCCCAAATAAAATCCCAAAAACTCGACGAATCTCCGTTTTTTCTTTCCGCGAACTTAATCGCGAGAATCAAAAATGAGATTCGTGCGATAATAATGAGCTTTTGGTTTTTTTTTGACGGATAGGTTTCGTACGCTCGTCCCGCGCGCGAGAACTTGTCGAGGAGGAATCGAGAGGGGGGATGGGGGGGTCTTTCAGTGCGAATTTATTGACTTTTACTATAAATACACCAACCTAGCAGGGCAAAGCGAGACCCCTCGATTAGTTCCGTCTCTATCGTTCTCATTTCACTTTATAGTTTCTTTCGCGCTGTAACTACAGCCTATAGCTCGGCACAGTTGACCCGAAGAACGTACCACAACTCTCGGCTCTACCCGGCAAGTAAGTTTGCTTCGCGTTTCACCAAATCTTTTTTTTTTTTATTATTATTTTTTCGCTTTTATTCAAATTACGCGAAACTTCGAAGTTGTGTCGCGTTAATGTTACCGCCGATCGAGGATGAGCAACACAAGCGAACAGAGAGACTTGATTAGGAGTAACGAGTCGCGAGTTATGCTCGTCGCGCAATTTACATTTCTCTCTTTGCACAGGTGTCTTTTTTTATCGTTGTGACGTTTCTTTTATTTTTAATATATCGTAACGAAAAAAAAAAAAAAAAAAAAAAAAAATGATATTCCGGCGTCTCACGCGTGTATCTATCGGTTCGGGAAATTCTTTTTTATTCGGCTACGACGTTCGAATTCGGCGTTTGCCCTCTCGCGAGTACTTGATTTTGCGATCGTTGATTCATTTTTCGTTCTTTTGGTTTTTAACTCAAGAAACTCGTCGATAAGGTCGTCTCGATTACGCGAGTTCGTTTACATCGAACAAGAGTTCGGAACGATCGTACGAATCTCGTCGTCTCGTCTTGCGGAGACGATGAGACGAGACGGTGGACGATTGGGCGATGTCGGGGTTCGAAAACTTTCGTGGCTCCCTCGTTCCTCGAGTGCGTAGAGAGAAGAAGGAAACCGGGGGCCCCGGAGTAACAGGGAGAGAGAGAGAGAGAGAGGGAGAGAGAGAGAGAGAGAGAGAGAAGGAGAGAGATGCACAACGGGGCCCCGTTTTAAAAATGCGTGTCTGTATGAGTGCGTTAGCCGGCGAAGGCGACGCGTCGGTGAGCAACCGAGCAGCTGTCCGCCAGGTGCGTGGACCGAACGACCAATCGGCTCACTCGGAGAAGAACTCGGGGCCCCCAGGGTGCTCAACCTTCGGACAGGCCGTAGGCCTCCCGTTCCCGGGCTGATCGGTGCCCACTGATGCACGCTTTTCGCCCCCTCGTTTTACCTGCGCGGCCTCACCGAGGGTGAGGACCTGTCGCGGGGAGCCTCGGCAACTATAACCCTCGTCCTGTTGGACAGGACTACCCCTCCAGAAAAAAAAAAAAAAAAAAAAAAAAAAACCGAAAAATCAACTTTCAACGATTTCAGCTCCGATCCGAGGACTGAGGACTCGTTATCCTACTTTATTATCCTATTTCGCTTCCCGAAGCATAAATTCAGATGATAAATTCCGTAAACCCTGTCGTTGAAAACGGAGAAAACACACGTGGCTGACGCGATAAAATATTAAGAACCATTTGCGAATGGAAAGTAAGAGTTCCGTGGTGAGCATTGTCACCGTCCGAGTCACCGCCGATAATGCGGCAACGAAAAATAATAAATAAGTTTAAAATGTATGTTCACCGCTGAGAATAATCGCCGTTGTTGCAACAGCAAAAATGTTGTCGTGTGTATAAACCGCGGACTGTGATAAAGGGGAGGGTAGGGTTGGCGCTGTGTACGAGAGACGAAAAAGGAGAACGGTACCGTTTAGTCGACGATAACCGTTTAGGGTAAGCGTCGGTTCCCTTTGTCACGCCCACGCATTCCTCTCGCGGACGACGACTAAACTGTGGCGACTCTTTGGCGCTTTTCAACGGATAGGATATTGTATATAACGTGACTTTGCTATGCTTGTCCGCGGTCTCTGTCGCGCGTCGCTCAAGTTATAGAACTTTTTTTTCGAAACGCCTGAATCACACACGTGTAGAATTGCAAACAATTAATACGCGAGAGGGTAGGAGTGACGTCGGAATTAACGACCGGGGAAAGCGAGAAGTAACTTAGCGTCTCGGTACTCACATGTTGTTGTAGAGTCATCGAAGGGAAAGAAAATATCGCACGATCATTCTCGCGGAACAGTAGGGGACATTTTTGGCCATTTTTTTTTTTTTTTTTTTTTTTTTTTTTTTTTTAATGTGAATTTTGCAAGGAAAGGTGAAACTGAAATGAAGGTTTCCGAGCCGCCAGCATAATTGCTTGTCAGTCAGGAAATCACCGACATTTTCTCAAAGTCCCTCAGTCACGCGCTCACCGGATATAAGCCAAATTGGTCCCTCCACTTCCGCTTGGTCTCTATCTGCAGAAGCGTCATAGAGAGGCGGAGCCTTCGCGTGGGAGTTTTGCACTGTTCTCTATTAAAATGCAATCTCCCGAAGCATTAGAGAACAATGAAGTGCCATTAAAGAGTGCCATTTTTTTTAGGTAATAATTAAAAAGTTCTAAAAAAATGTTTTAGTTTTTCGATATTTTCGCGTATTTTTTTTCACTGCGCGTGAATCCGAGAACCGTTTCGTCTTAAAACTAACTGCACATTGTCGAGAAATGATTTTTAAAGAATATATCATATTTTATAGAAAACCGAATGAACGGAAAAAAATTAATGGTCCGAACGGCGCGGCAACAAAATCTTATTTTCCAAGAATCACCGGGCGGATGAGCCGCCGGGGATTTTTCGTTCCTCTTTTTTTTTTTTTTTTTTTTCTGCTCCCCCGCGTCGTAAGCAAATATACACATTGTCGGTATAGAGGTCTCTTCGTTTTCTGCTCTCCGTCGAGCTTCTCTTGTTTACAAGAGGTCGGTTATAATTCTCGTAAAAGAGGATGGATGAGTCGGGAAAGAGAAAGAGGGAAAAAGTAGGGCCGATAACCCCGTTGGTACCGTGGATAATGCACGATCCGAAGATAGTGAAACTCGGCGTCGTTTTAATGAATCTCACACGGGGCCTTTGGGTCAACGACGAGCGCCATATTGTCTGTTCCCTTATCGCTTGATATTTCTCGCGCTTGAATTCCGACTGATTGACGGCTGACAGACGCAGGGAGAGACACACCGAAGAAGCACGAGAGTACCGAGAGGAAAAGCTTACCTCCCTCTTTGCTCCCCCCTCCCCCTCCCCCTCCCCCCTGAGGTCACGACCGGGATTCCAGATTTTTCTTGCGCGCTCTTGTTCCTTCTTATCGTTTTATATTTCCCCGCTCGCCATTGCTACCGTCGTCGCGCGCCTCTCCGACACTTTTTAGAATATTCACGCGAAGCCTCGGCTAGTCGATTAATCATCGAAACTCCGTGAACAAAGGAAAACGATAGATTACACCCGAGACTAATGGTTCTTCTTCTTCGAAAGAGAAAGACATAAAGATCGAGAGAAAAAAAAAAAAAAAAAAAAAAAAAACGTCCTCGCTAACTATTTTGTTATATTACATCGAGAGGTCTCTAGAATCTCTCCGAGTGCCGTCAGCGAACCCGATAACGATCGAGTGAAAATTTTATCACAGCGATAAACGGGATAGTTACTCGCGAACGTTATAATCCATAGGACACAAAATACAATCTGCAATCTGTCCTCATATTTCCGCAACCCTCTCGTTCTCTCATACTGCGATTTATTCGAAACCCAAAAAAAAAACAACAAACAAACCAAAACGTAAAAAAAAGAAAAAAAAAAAAAAAAACAAGCCAAGTAGCCTCGGGGATTTGTGGTCAATGTATTTGACGTAAAATGGGGAGCGCAAAAAACGAAAAAATAACAAAAAAAAAAAGAAAAAAAAACCAGGCAAGCGAGCGAGTTGATCGGTGCAGGCAATATATTTTTTGCATTCGCCTATTCGCGTATCAGCGATCCAATTTTCCCCTGTGCTTGGTCTCCCTCTCGGTTCCTCTCGTACGCCGGCGTGTTTTATACGCTCTGTATAGCTTTGCTCGGCGTTCTCCAACGATTTACATATTTCGGCGTGCGTTTGACCGGTAATAATGTTGCGCTCGTTTCGCAACGAATGGCTACCCACATAAAGCTTCCACAAGCTCGTTTCTCGCGGCTCCCAGTCGAGTCCACTCTGAACGACGATCCCATCCCCCTGTTATTGTTATACCCTTTGAAAAATCAACTAAACCCCTCTCTCTCTCTGCTCCATCCTCCCCTTCGGAACGAAACCTCGCCACGGGTATAGGGCAAAGCGTTATATATCCATACGAAAATATAATCCACCCACCGAGTTGGCAAACCGGCCGCTCGGAAATGGGCCGATAGTAACGCACGCACGTTGTACACACGTTACCGAGAGAGAAGAAGCGAGAGAGTTAAAAATGTAGGCATCCGGAGAGACCGCGGGGAAACGCGAGAGGAAGAAAGCAGAGCGCGTGCAACTTTTCATACGAGTGACCGGTACACACGGGCCATTGATCAACGGGGCTGGGAACGGGAACGCTCGAGGGGAGGGGGTTGGGGGGATGGCAACGAGAACCAAACTGGATCGCCTCCACCCTCGTTCGTGCCTCGGGGACTCGAGGCGATTTATTATTTCTCATTTGCCACGTTGTCGTCGGCCAACTGAGCCGAGAGAGTGAGAATTTTCCGAACGAAACACCGTTCGATCGAATTGCTCCAAAAAAAAAAAAAAAATAAACAAAAAAAAACCATTAAATAAACTTTGCAAGTTCGATGAAAAACGAATGGCAATAGTCTTGTTAACGGCGGGGAATGTTCATTTGAACGCCGCGATTCAGGCGAAATGAAAGCCATTGAGGCTGTAATTCTTCCTTCGGGGGGTGGAAAAGGGGATGGAAAGTATACTAGTCACCTCCGAAAGTGCGCCAGTTAAATATTTAAGTAACAGGGTATTCTACTTCACGAAAGTAAGAGACGGAGTAGCCTCGAAAGAGAGGCCATGTCCTTGCATTTCGCGCTCCAACGACCGAGAATCTACTTTCGTCGTATGCTTCGGCTCTATATCTCGAATAGCTCTTATCTTTATCCAAGGATATTCTAGACAGTGGTGAGAACCAATAGCTACTATGCTCGAAGCTTTTATTCGACGCAACCCTCTCAACCTCCCCGCCGATCCCATTCCCCGTCTTTAAGTACCTTCCTATGTCCGCTGGAAATTCTTTTCGCCTCTGCCAGACTTTCGAAAAAAATTTCAACGATCCCACTTCAGTTTGTATCTCAATCTCTATTTCTTATATATTCTATAGTTTCCGTTCTTTTTTTTTTTTTTTTTTTTTTTTTTTTTCATCCTATTCAGTTAATATATGCGAATTAATTGACGAGAAAAAAATAAGAAAAAAAAATCGTTGTGTAATTCACATCGAATACGAAAGGGTGAGTGGAGGAGACAAATAAACGAGTTTACGAGAAGAACGGTAGGAACCCTCGTGAACGATCGACCGTCACTCGAGGGTTCTTCGATATTTAACTACGCTCTCGATACAATTTTTCTCTCTTGCTCTCTCTCTTTCTTTCTCACTCTCTCTTCTATTCTCACCACCCCTCAATCTCGAGCCAATTGACTCTCACGTTTGCGCGGTCGAAACTTGAAACCCTTGGAGAGCTTTGGCTGGGAAAATATATATTCGACTACGAGGGTGATTTTCAACGAGAAGAAAAACGATCCGGAGAACCCTCCTCTCTCGATGCCACGAACAATTAATTAACATAGCCTCGCAAATTGCATATTTATATTTTCATAATTAAAATGTTCCGTTAACGACTTGTATTCTATAGATCGCGCGCTCGCGGTTTTCGCGATGATCACATCGTCCCGTTGATTTTGATTCTATTTTTTTTTTTTTTTTTCCTTTTTTTTTTAAATAATAATAGCAAAAATGGACAAATAGATTGGAGACTCGAAAAAAACGAATTCAGAACGACGATCAATGGAGAGAAATGGAATATCGAAGCGTGGACAGTGACAGCCAAGTAAAATGGTATTACTAAGCTATAGCGTCATTGACTGCCCGGTTCCCTCGTCGAATAGATGAAACATCGATACACGTATCAACTGCTCGCGTCGTGACTGGCAGCCGTTCTCAGTGATTAACCGCACAAAGCTGCGTGCCATTCCCAAAGCAACTATACTATAGGCCAACCACATGGCTTTGAATCCTCGCGATTCAACTACAACGCGTAATCGTATAGGCGGTCTCTACGCGTCTACTACCGTGCATTTGCGTATTTATAGGCTTCTTACAAACGAATTCGGGTCTTTTAACTCCGATAATAAAATTCAAAACCATTTTTTCCACTCCGTCTACAAAGGGCAGCGAACGATTTCGCTAAATAAAAAAAATCGTATTTTACATTTTCTTATCGCTACAAAACAAAATCGTATAATTCTCTATATTTAGAGAACCAAATTCTCGAAGATAAAAACATATTATTATCCGCCACAATTCAATTTTTTGGATACTTAATTGCGTTTCATAACGATTTTCTGTTAGTATAATAAAATTTATACCGAATTTCCAAAATTATAAAAATTTTTTTATTTTTTTCATATTAATGTTTTCTTTGAAAAAAAAAAAGAGGTCCAATTTTTTTTTTTTTAATTACCAGAATTATTGTTACGAAGAATTTCGATCGCACGGAATTGATACGATTTTGTTTTCGTTGAAAAAGAAAAAAAAAAAACCGTAAAAAAATGAATTATGAAATTCGTCGGGTTGCGGGATGTTTTTTTCTTCGAAAAATACCGATAAAATAAATGCGACAGATTCGTGAATCACGCTATGTTAGGAAAAGCGAGACGTCTAGAGGGGGGCGTGAGGGGCGAGAAACGTGTACATTGTGAGTATATCGGATACGAGCGAACGATTTATTACGTTTTTGCGGCTGGCCGAGAGATACGCGGAGTACGGGAGAGCGCGGGTATCGAACAACGTGCTCGTGGTAATAGAATATCTGAAAATGTCAGAAAGGATATAAGTCAGTGAGCAGCGGCAGCGCGACGTAGGATAGGGTGAGCGTCGAGTGGACCACCGTCGCGGTCGCGCGAAAATCTTTTGCCACGCGATATTCTACCTATGAAAACTCTCCCCCTTTAGAAATTCTCTCCGTGATACTCGTCGAGTATATACTGTAAAGTTATAACGGCGAGAACGGCCGAGAAAAACACATACGCACGCGCGCGATCGCTCGCGAGAACGTAAAGAGATGGTATAGAGAGTCTACCGAGCCGTAAGATATTTATCTCGCACTCGCACGCACCGCTCTTTCCTTTCATCCTTCTTTCCTTCCTCCTGTTATTATATCGCCACGACTAAAGCCAGAATGGCGTATATTATATTCTTATACGCAAAATAATACGCCCTTCTGATTTTAATTCACGACGCTATACACTCCGAAGCGTGTAAATTCTTATGCGAGTGAATTTTTATATTTAATTTTTCATACACAGCTCGTTGCTTTTAGACTCGCCGCTGGGCACGTCGGCGTTAAATTCTATGCGTCATCCGATGATCGATGACGGACGGAGACTAAAATCTAATCTATTTTCCTACAGCGTACAAAGAATACTGAGGAGATAGCATCTGCCGGAGAGATAATATTGCTCTTGGATTTCTATTAATTAATGTATCATTAACGCCGCGATGTACACGAAAAATTGGTGATCCAATTTTACGCGAGAGTCGTCGTTGTGTTGTGACAAACGATTGAAGAAAAGAGAAGAGAAAAATGATTATTCCGCGGCTTTTATTATGCGAATAAAAAATTAACAGATTAATCCCCTCTCGAGCGGGAAACCGACTGCTATTCAGTGGTTCGCTTTATCTATATCGAAACGATGATATCGTCTACTCGATGATCGATTCGAGAGTCTCCCTTCGCCCCCCTCGTTTCTCCTCTCTTCCAGGTGATTACTCCACCGATGCGATGGAATTCCCGAGAGACCTTGTAATTTGATCGCAAATCGTTGCGCCAACCTATCCGCGACTGCGCGATTTATCGATCGTCAGGGAATAAACAAATATTTTGTCTTTCGATGGATACGAAAATCATTTTTGCGTCTCCGAATTAACGTTATTCTATAACGACGAGAAAATTTCTTTGCCAAGCGTGCGACAAACTCTGTTTTAAGGAGATTGGAGCGCTTGGTGTTCATTTCGCTTAAATTTGACGAAATAGAGAGGAAATTGCAAACACTTCTCGATAATATAAAAATCTCAAAAAATTTGTGCATAGTAAAGGTACTGAAAAGATTGATTTTGCATAATAATAATTGCAAAATGTTATTAACAAATTGATGAAAAAAAAAAATTATTAAAAAAATTTACGGTAATTCAATTTTTTTTTATGAAAATGATTCGTTCATTTTTCTGAATACGTATGAATTTTTTCAGATTTTTATCTTTGGTTTGATTTTTTTCGTTTTCTACACATTTTTTTCATATAAAAAAAAAATTCAAACCAAAGATAAAAATCTGAAAAAATTCATAGGTATTCGGAAAAATGAACGAATCATTTTCGTTAAAAACAAAGTTGAGTTACCGTAAATTAGTTTAACAATTTTTTTTTTCATCGATTTGTTAATAACATTTTGCAAAATTAATTATTTCAGTACCTTTAATATGCATGAATTTTTTCGAATTTTTATACTATCGTAAAGTGTTTGCAATTTCCTCTCCATTTCGTCGAATTTAGACGAAATGAACGCCAAGCGCTCCAACTACTTTAAGTTATCGCCTCGCAATTTCTATTCGTATGGGTCAATTATGGTTTCGGCTCTTCGATCGTAATCCCGGGGACGTTGGACCCCGCGACTCGTATAATTCTATCGGTCGATCGAATAATTGAAACTCCTGAAGCCAGTGCGACGGGCAACAGTGACAATCATCCCTCCGGGGAGTCCTGGAACTCTGTCTCCAGTTTCTTTCATTCTCCGGACCCTTTAGTCCCCCCCTTTGCCTCGTGTCATCTCCGCCTCCACCTTATATATCGACGAGAAGCAATCTTTTGCACGAATCACACGAATGCGAGTACATAGAAAACCAGACACGCCCTCCCGCGCAACCCTCCCATACACACGGGACAAATAAAAAAAAAATAAAACTTTCGCCAACTTCTTCCCCTTTTACGATTTTTATTACAAACGCACATTCGCTTTTATGTAGACTCGCTATTCGCTAAACAAAGAAATATCACGACCTTCACATGTTGTTTGAAAGTTGAACAAAATTTCAAATTTTTTTAAAAATTACGACACTCTATCGCGAAGTGTGGATTCGGCGTTTTTTTTTTTTTTTTTTTTTTTTTTTTCGGAGGGTGTTGGTATATTTCCGGGGGCTAATATAATTCCGTTACTTCGTGACCGTAAGTTACTTTGCAGTACGAATCCGGGGTGAGAGAATGAAAGCCACACGATGCGGCGAAGGTACACATCGCGGCTCTTTTCCTCTCTCGAAGCAATTCCTCCTTCCTACTCGTTAGCTTCCCATACACGGGGAGGACGCATTAGTTCCAACAAACACACGGAGGTTTCAGGCGCAAGCATATTCGCATTAAGCATGAATATGTATCACGAAGGATATTACTTGCCTACGCGTATGTGTATATCGTACGGATAAGACACAGAACGGAATAATACTGTATATACAACGTGAGGTTTCGCTGTGCGCGAGTTACACATAGCAGCGAACACGCGCACAGTTATAGAACGGCATAGGCATAGGCCTCTCACGGTCGAGAGGGTGAAACGGTGGATGCCAAGGGGAATTGTTGAGGCATTATAGCGCAGCTACAAATCATAGGGCAGACCCTTCGTGCGGAAGGGTCGCGCGGCTGACAGTACTGGCGGGACGTTACAACGCGCTCCGCTCACCTCCTCTATGCTTCTCTCTGTACTGTATTCCGTATATTTCGGATCCTAGGGGTGGACAACCCCACCGAAGTCCCCTCGCCGAAAATGTCCGACCGAACCCACCCCCTCGGCGCTCTCTGCACCGAGGATACGCGACTGCGTCGTTACTATTCTACTCTATTTCTATATACGCGCGCGTTCTCTCCCGCGACTCTCTGATACATCGAAAAAGCGGTTCTCACCGTACGTCGCGTCAATCTTTCACGAATTATTCGCGGCTACGAAGCTTTTTCCCCTTTTCATTCTCTTTGGCGGGTTTATTCGGTTGTATAGATACCTATAAGGGCTTTTAGAGATTCTCGTCTTCTCCAACGCAGTCGTGGAAAGGGAAACTTAAAAGTTTCGAGACTTTCTTCGATTTGTTCTCTGGATTTTTGAGAAGTTTCGAGTTATTGGGTCGAATCTAAGTTACGGGGGTGAAGTTTCCGTGTCATATTGCGAGGATTGCTAACTTCTGGATTCGCGAAATATCGCAAATATCAAAAGATATCTTTGCTTTCCATAAATGACTATATATGGTACTCGGAAATAATACATCGCGTGAAAATGACTTAACGCTGTTTCGTTGCGAATGAAGAGAGTGCAGTACACCGACAGTCTCGTTGTCGCGATTAAATAACTATCGTCACTCTAAATCGAGAATTCGGAGCACGAGAACGTAATGTAATTGCGTTTAATCGGTTATATGGGGTCACAATGGTCTCTCGGAATTTGTCAGCAGTGACCGACCGGGCAAAACTCGGCGCTTGTCGTTTATTGGTGCACCGAGAGGATCGGGAAGCCGTAAAACTGGCTAAGATCAACAAGGAGACGAATTTATGGCATTTTCGTTTGCCGGATGCGATGAGAAACCCGTGGAGAATGAGAGAGAAGAGAGAGAGAGAGAGAGCCAGAAGTTGAGAAGGAGTCGAGGAGAGCGTGGCTGCTGGAGAATATGGGGAGAGTCCAAGAGAAGTTTGCGACTCTCCGGGACACGACGGAGGGCGGGGAGAGACGAGAAACTCTTCGGTACCGGGTGTCCCGATAAAATAAGAGCCGGAAATCTCGATTTATTTACTCCTCTTTTCAACCACCGTATTCCCGTAATAAATCGAACGAACATCGGGAACGATTTTCAACAGATAATCGATCTATTCGCGTTCCCCAATCTCGGTAAATTTTTTTTCCGATTTTTTTTTATTTTTTTTTTTACATTTATCGTATCAGTTTCTTAGGGATCGCCCGATGGCGTGCGGAGTGAGGTTGATAGCTGGAAAGACGAACGCGACAGAGGGGAGAGAGAGAGACTCTGAACTAAATCGTGAAATGACGATGGCCACCAGAGGGGATATATCTCGACAGAGGGAAAGATGCTTTCTCGTTCCTCTCCTTGGAACAAGTCTCTCCGCGTTTCAAACAGAGATGCCCGTAATTTGGTGGTATATTACCCAGAGGTTCTCACCCCCATGATAGTCGTTGCGAACGGAAATTATCGGGGAGAGGGATGTATACCGGAGTCAAGGAAGACGATGGAGAACACGAAATATTGAGAATCCCTGGAGTCTGCCGGTTCCAGTCTCGGAGAGATTCGAAAGATCCCTTAGTTAGGGTTACCGGGAGGGGGAGGAAAGGGGGATGCCTGCTCTACCTCGACTTTGCCGCTCGACCGAGCGCTCTAGCTGGCGAGTTATTAAATTTTTAATGTGTCCAAGTTGGGTAAGCGGAGCAGAGCCCCTAACGCCGGTGGATCTAACGATTCAACCCCTCTATCTACGAAGGCAAAGGAGAAGTAGTCTCCTATGTTAGCGAAGAGCATCGAGCGAGAAAACAGCGAGAGAGGCAAAGGGTTGCTCTCTCGAATATAATGGAAAATGGGAATAAAGAGGAATAAAGTTAAAAGGGAGAGGGAGTTGAGAGACAGAGGCGCGAGTGGGCGCGTGTTTTCTGTCGCAATAAATTTATGAATTGTTCCCAATTATACTGTGGCTGCGCCTCTAATTGAATCAACGAACAAACCCCCTGCGCTCTCTCTCTATCTCCTCTCCCTTACTCCCGCTGTTAAAACGTCCCATAGGAGCTCAATTTTCTTTTTGATTCCCTCTCTCGCTGCTCTCTCTGCTCTGTAATTTTTACCTTTTTTTTTTTTCATTTTTTGTTTACCATCCCTTACGCAATTATGTACATCGTACCCAACGGACGATTTAATTACACACTCTCGTAATTAATATTCGCGATGTTTTGCCGTATCATTCGGTGAATTTATCCTTTGCTGATTTTCATTAACAAAATTATTTTCATGCTCCGGCCACTGGTTAATAATGTTGATTATCTTTCGCCTCTGCAGCCCCTCCACCCCCCTGTGCTATCGCGCGTAAATCGTTGAAATTCTTTTGTTTTTTTCATCACCGGTCACTCGGTATATCGATTTCGCGGGCGACTTACGCCGAGGCCACTTTTTGCCTCTTATCGCCAACGGGTAGTCTCCTCAGTGGCAAGGTTTGCGCGCTCTCTTTACTCTCGTCTTCCTCTCTTTCATCTCCTACGGCTTCCCGGTAGTTAACGCCACACCGCCGGTGGCCGACTCCCCCCCGCGATCGCGTCTCAGCTCCATGCTACGGAGAGTGACATAACTATCGAACAATTCGCAACTGTTGGCATAACCCGTGCAGCGCGAGAATGGCTCCGAGACCAAAGCAAGTTGTTCACTAACGGGAATGCGCGGTCATCACGGAGAGAAGATGATCTCTCTCTCCGTTTTATCCGAGCGCAGGAATAGAATAGGCGAACCCGAGACATCGGATCGCGTTATCGAAACGAGACTCGGATTAAGGCCTTCAAACTTGTCTTCATACGCGCAAAAAAAAAAAAAAAAAAAAAAAGATAGTCAAGTGCAATGGAGTGCAGTGAATTCTGGCGATAGAAAAGTACCGTATTCCTTTATTTATATATATATATATGTATGTATCACACGTTTTACCGATCATTAAAGATCGAGCAAAGCGCGGAGTACTGCCGTTCAAGGATTTCTCCCATGCGAAAGGGATACATGTATATATATATATATATATATATAAAAGACGTAATAGGAACGAGGGACGTACACAAAAGGCTTTTTCCAACAGCGCATCGGAAGGTCGATTGAAGGAATATCTTGTTCCGTGAGAAACCGATTAGAGAGACTGGTCTATCGCTGTAGTCAGTCTCACTGCTGTACGATAGGTCTCTTTCCACAACTCTGACGATACGACGATGACGAGTCTTTTCCAAAATCTCATTCCCCATTTCCCGCTCGGTTGGTACTAACCGCGAATCGACCTTCGTCAAGTCGATTCACCGCAGCCTCGAATCCTCTATCTTCTCTCAACCACCCCCCACCCCCTACCACCCCCCTCCCTATCCCACCCCTTTGCGAATCCGACATCACGATTTTGCTTGAGAAAACGGTGAGACGATCAGCGATGTATATCTTTCAGAAATTGATTTCATACGGAAGGTACCATTCGTATCCAATATTATCGATATTTAGAGATATTTTTGGAAAAAAAAAAATTCTACTTTGAAATAAAAATATTGGGAGAAATTTTTTTTTTTTTTCTGGTTGGTAGCGAATGAAGAAAAACAAAGTTTCGGATGTGAAGAAAAATTATCGAAAAAAAAACATCGTTTGAAATCATACGAGTTTTTTTGAAAAAAGACGTTGGTAGTGAATAATTTGGTTTTTTTTTTTTAATAGCGATCGAAATTTTTTTGAAAAATTTCCAAAAATTTGCCGTACCGGTGGTCGCGATGTATTTTTCGCGATGAGGTGAAGAATATCGAAATTCATAGTACCGATGAAGCTTGACCGGCGGATAGACGTGCTCAGGGTCGTTAGTGAGCGCCGATACGATGAAAAATTCATTCGTCTCTCGCAAAGAAACTTTATGGCACGAAACCATATTAGCGATTTGCTGTTAGTGCTGCTGGTGCTGCTGTGAGAGATACGAAAATGGCGCGTTAGCCGATGCCTGGTTTGGGAAAAACTGGGCATCATAAGTCGTTCGGCTTGTTGCTTCGTCTTGCGAGTCGCGTCCTTCGTAGCGGAAGGGCGAGTGTGTGACACTCATAGCACATTCGCTTACAAGTCGAAGATAATGGGAATATCTCGATTCCATTAAAACGGAATAGGATCTCGTATATCGATTATTATTATCCAAGGCTTGCCGAGAGGTGAAATGGAAACTTAGAGAAACAACTTCGCGTAAAAAAAAAAAAAAATAAAAAAAAAAATACGAAACATAACATACGGAAAAAATATTTAAGATATATATATACGAAAAAAATCTTTTCGGGGGGTGCGAATGGTAAAAAATTTAATTCCCTCACGAAAATTGTCGAAAAATGAAGAGAAACTCAGATTCATCGAATTTCAACATTTCCGCGAGACTTTGTCGATCTTTCGCTGTCCTCCGACGCGTATAAAGCGTTATAGGAAGTTTCGCTATGATCATTCGCGAGCGGAACAACTGTAGGTGGATGCTGCAACTGCGGCAACGCGAAGGATAGAAAAAAAAAAGAAAAGAATAAAGCAAAACGCTAGAATCTCGAACAAACGGAAACGACCGGTTCGGTGAGTACGCGGGGAGGGCGTCCGCGCGCGGCGCATTGTTGGGAAAGCCGGGGTGATAAAAGTGTCGAACGAAATATGCGGAGAACTGGAGCGCACAATGGCGAACGGCAGCGCGCGACGAGATTTTTCGTAGTCTAGTGTGTGTAACAGCGCGAGAGCGGATAGAAAACCGGAGAGAGTGAATGAACGAATGCGAACGTTAACGCGTTGCGCCCGCGAGATTACGCACAACGGCGCATCGGCAACGGTGGGTGCGGTGTCCCACTGCGAAAACAAAAGCTCATCGTTCTTTACGCCACCCGATTTCTCTACCGTTAGGAATATCGACGCTATTTTAAACGTTCCAAAATCCTTTTCGGGTAAAGAAAAAACCGCCCTTTTGTCATCTCATTTTTTTTTTTTTCCAACGGATAGAAGAAAACAAAGTAACAAAAGAGCAAATGGAGAATAAAAAAAAATCGTCTAAAAAGCCCCAATAGTCCGAATAAAAAAATTGCATGCATTTAATTGGTCGTTTTCTTGTCTTTGTGTTGCAGGTAAGTCATGGAAATCAATACACCGAGCTTAGAAACGTCGAATCCGCCGGTCGGAATTGGGTGAGAAATTTTTGCAAAGTTTCATCCCTTTTTTTTTTTTGTTTATCGCGATCGGTTGTTGGGATTCGTCAACTTTCCCGGATATCATATAAAATCGATGTTCCATCATTACGATTTTTTTTTTTTTTTTTTTTTCACATAATTGTGTCTTCAACGTGCGTAAAAGAAGGAAAGGATAGCGTAGGTAGTGACTAATAATAAGCGAGCCGATCGTTTCGTAGACGCAGACGTTTGCTGCACATAACTGGCATCGGCGTTCGCGAGTTTAATTCATTCAACTTTCTAACACCGCGCCTACTCGCTGCCCGTTAGTCGAGCTCTCAGCACGTTACACACCCAGCATAGAATTCGCATACGAGAATAGAAGTCCCGCGAAAGCCCGACATTTTCCGCGTTCGCGTTGAAATAATCCCTTCGTCGTTAGTTTGTTGTACACTAAAGTATCTCCGTGAGCGTCGACAGCGTGCGCGAGAGAGCGCCTTATCGGGATTCCTGAATGCATTGAGATTTCACGACGGGGAATCCGTGTACTCGCGATCGTTGCAAGCGAAATGCGAAATACCGTAAAGTCCTTTGATGAGAAATTCTCTTTGCAAATGGGCGACAAGAAAATCCGATCGTTGAACCCCCCGCGCGCCATCGACGGCGATTCGTCAATGTGTACGAAACACACGCGTCGAAATTTTTCATCTGTACCACTAAAGCGATAAAATAGCTTTCGCCAAAAGCGTTGACGCGACAAGAATAATACAAGTCGTCCAATTAGACTCTCCCGCGTACGGATACTGCAATAGCATGAATATACAGAAAGTGAGGATAGAAGGCTTTGCGTCGTTTACGCAATCGGACAAATATAATCGTCAGGCTAATTCTGTTTCCCTACCAGAGAGTTTGCGTTTAGCGTGTTCCGCTATCCCACAGAGACTCGTGTCCTTTCGACGCGGTCGCGGGTTGAAAACCCCGCGCCAAGAATACCGCGTAAACCGTCGAGAGGGCTTTTGCGTAATCGCTTCGAGTCTCTTTTGTCACCCAAAGTTCCTAATCCGAGCGCAACTCGTATTGTATCTCTCGAAACATTCATTCATCAAATTCGCCATTTTTTTCTCCCCTTAATCGTGACTACTCCAAAATTTTCATAATCTCGAAATTTGAGGGAAAAAATGAAATTCCAATTGAAATGATTTTACAATGGAGACGAATCGTCGTGAATGGACCCTCCGATGATCACCTTGGATTCGCCTCCTGCCTCCGCGCAGCGGATTTCTTCCTCTTGAATTTCCATCTCCTTCTCATCGCTATCTTTCTCATTCTCGCTGAGGTTGTGCACAGCACGTCGCAGGCGAGCAGGCGGCAGGCAGTCTGGCGAGCTGTTCCTCACCGCTGGTAACCCCTCTCCCTCTCCTCCCTCTCGCCTGGCTGCTTATATATACTACTTCGCGACCACCGCTACACAGTGGAGATACGAGAGAACTCGGGAGACCAGGACAACCACCTCCACACATTCACCGCGCATATAACACAAACGCAACAACTTTTCCTACGATCGGCTGCGAAGCCTTCTCGGAGCTCCGAAACATCAGCGATTGTTCATATGCACGCGCAACGGGGGTTGATTGACGTTGCTCCAGAATATGTTTCGCAGTTGATCGCCAACGGGGTTTAGCCGGACACCAACCCTTTGGGTTCGTTTCCTACCTGTTGCTTCCCCGTATCCATAGACTTCCTTTTTTTTCACCGTAGAAGCTTCGGTAGCTATTGATTAATTTCAATAACGAGAGAAATAGGGGAGCTTCTCGGGAATACGATTGTACGAAGACCAGCAATTGCATAGTCAGCGGCTTGTGACGATTCATGATACTCGCGGGAGTTCGCGGAGAGAAAGAGAGAGAGATATATCTGAGAGACTGCAACTGTTGAGGATAAAGAGAACTTCTAGAAGAGCGCGGAGAACAGCGAGTCCGATGCCAGTTATTCTCTTCTCGGTTAACGGTTGGTGGGGAGGGATTGCCGTGTTGTGGCGAGAGTTGTGTGTATATATATCGGTGGAATATATACCGCGAGGAGCGCTGGACCGGCCGAGAGAGTCGCGGATTCTCTCGCTCTTACCTGCCTCGCTGTCGCGTGGACTTGAAGCCCCGCGGTGCCGTGTGTGTGCCCCCGAGAGCTCGGCTCGCGAGTAACAAAACCAGTCGTCTCTGTACCGGCCGTACAGCTGGCCGTTGCCTTCTAATTCCATCAACGCTCGTGTGTGCGCGCGGACTCGCCACTGCGACTCGTATTCCTCGCAAAATTCTCGTTATCATTGAACAGCTTAGACGCTATCCAATCGATTCCGATGTATATCATTGGCGGATGAATTTATTCAGAAATAAAGACAATACCAGCGTAAGATAAAAGTCGCGAGAGTCTGTAGCGCATTGACTACCAGTGAAGAATGCGCGATTGCGAATAGTTGACAAGTGCCGAATCGTGTCAAGGCGACTCACGACTTTTCCAACGTCGCGAGTGAAAACTAATCGATTTTTACAAGTATTTCGCGACTTGTGTAACTCGGGATTCAAAAATCCAAAAATTGAGATGACGATTTTTGATACGAAATTTTTTGAAGAATTTCGGAATGTTACGAAAATTTGAGAAAAAAAAAAATAAAAATATCGTCAAAGACGATAATTTGAGGATTTAGCGATGGATCGAAGTTTCAAAGACAATGCGGACTTCAAGATGAATCAGCAAAATTTTAAACTCAGCGATTTCGGTATCGATGGACGTAACCCAAAAAATCGTCAGTACGGTGTTAATAATCCCGGCAAATTAGTTACTAATTTCGTGCAAAACGGTGCGCGTTGCGTTTCTAACGTTTGCAAAGTGCCATGTCAACGGATAAGTTTTGATTCGGGTTGCGTTCGAACGGTTGCGAACATATCAACTTCAGGTCCGTCGACATCGTCGTCCGGTTTCTGGAAGCAATACGGCGGACAGGAGAGCGGGGTAAATATAATTGTATCGACGTATCGACAGGAGGCCAATCGTTTGTTACCGTCTAATTGGATACGAGAAATATTGAATTCCATAATCGCGTTAACTCCATTGTTCTCCTTCGCCGATCGAAACTCTCAATAATTTTCTAGCCGATCGCCTCCTCTTCAGGGGTACGAAATTTAGTCGCGTGAAATATTTGGGAATTCCCCGCAATCGTAAAACGTAAAATATCATTGAACGCAGAAGAAGTCAGGTATCGTCAACCGGTGTTACTTTGTAACGAGACAAGTGACGATCGTGAAGTGCCTTTCGGAGATGAGGGAGAGATTTACATTGAAATTACGGGAGAACGACGGACAGGTATAAAAGTTTCTATTGACGACCTGTTCTTCCCGGTCGAAACCTTCGCCACCCGTTGCACGAATAACCACAATCGGCAACGCGTTAGTCCCTCTCTCGTTGCTGAAGTCTGTGCGTCGTAAATGCACCGGCAAAAGAGCAACATCTATCGGCGCGGGGAGGAAGGGGGAGACTTTTAGTGCGCGTACGTGCTTCACGAGAAATACTTGTCTCTCATTTATTGTTTCACCCCATGGGGTCTCTACCCGGCGAGAGGCAACAACACAACCCCTCATGGAAATTGCTGGAATACCGTTAGACTGCCCGGTCACGCTTGACTCGGTCATAGTCCTCCAAGCATATTTATCGATACGATTCGACCATTAAAAAAAAAAAAAAAAAAAAAAAAAAACTGACGATCTTTTTTTGTTTCAATCGCGAATTCGTCGTTTTTGCTCTTATTTTTGTCGCCGATACTCGGGGAGGAAGGGAAGGCATTCTATTCACCTGTTCGATATCCGGCGAGTTAGACGACTTTTCTGGCATTCTTTGCTTGTATCCAAAGCTCGATAGCGCAAAAGCAAAAGCCACAGGCGACGAGGGCCGCCCGGAGGTTCGCGTCTTTCGTATGCAAGCGTGACCGCCTCCTAATACCCGACACCACGGCACATACTAATTAGAAGGACAGACCAGGAACGGGTATACGCGCCGTGAATACGACTCCTCTACCTTCTGGATAGAGATAACCGAGAGAGACCTCGAGTAACATTAGCGACGGACGCGCGGTCGCGTACCCACATAGCCGTCCAACATACCTCGTCGTTCGCTTCGACTTCTCGTTGGACCGGCAATTCGAGATGTCGAGACTTCCGCCTCCTGTTCCGCCGGAACTGGAGCCTTTGCACTCTCGTCAGGCGGAAAAAAAGTACACTAATTTATCAGACTGCGTTCGTCGATAATTGTCGAAAAAAAAAAAAAAAAAAAAAAAAAAAAAAAACGCAAAAAAATAATTTAATTCTTCATCACGTTTTTCCTCTTCTACCGTTTTGCCTTATTTTTCGATTTATTTACTTTTTTTTTTTCCAACGCTACCGCGGCCTCTGGACTGTTCCACGATTATATTAATTGGTTTCGCGAGATCGTTAACGCGTGCCTACCTTCCATCGCGCGGTAGTTAACTTGTATATATCTCGTTATCTCAGAACGTTGAAATCTCTGCCTCGTTGCGCGATTTAGGGTCGTCGAATTAAAAAAAAAAAAAAAAAACTATAACGTCGCGCGCGCTGTTCGCCGACGTGGGGCGTGGCCTTCGACTGTAGTCTGCGAATTGCGCGAATGCGTTTCGAAATTTGGTAATACGTACGAGTCACGAGATAATTGCAAATAATTGCGGTCAATTAACCACTGTTAGGAATATAATAAATCGAGGAAAATTGTCGTTCGCGCGGAGAGTTGATGGAAAAGATCGGGACGTCTATTAAGGAGGGACGACGGTTAGCATCAACTAACTGGTCTCTGTGTAGAATCACAGCGCTACGGCAACGAAGAATTCCTCGCGATCCGTTCAGAGGCAACGAGAAGCCACCCGACATCTCGGGGACGAGAGTCTACCGTCGGCTTTACCACCGGCATAGCGGGCACCTCGTTACCAGCGAAACTCCAAACGCGCAATTATCATTATGAAACACAGAGAGACTTTTCCGCGAATTCGAACGACGGAGGCACCCTTCTCTTCACCTTGTTTCAACGCTCGCTGCACAAACTACGACGTCGACGAAAAAAAAAAAAAAAAGTTTCTTTCTTTGACGAATAACGTTTTAACGAAAAATATATTTTTTTTTTCGGAATCTCAATTTTATATAATAAAATTCAATTTTTCCAGTAGCTATTTATCCTCTGCATATTTTTAACCAAATTAGTTGCGATCTTTTAAAAAAAAATTTAATATTTTTTTCAAATGGTAATAATAATAACGCGACTATCATAAAAAAAATTTTTTTTTAAATATGAATGTTTAAATAATGAAAAGATTTCATTAACGCGAGAATCGTTTTTTTTTTGTCCGTTAAGATTTATCAAAAGCTATCGAAGAATCGTCAATTAATATCGCATTAATAACTATTAGAGTGGCGATGAGCGCGCGATACGTATTTGTGATGCGAGAGACCGGAGTGCGTATGCACTTCGATCGGCGGGCGAACGAAGGGGTGTCGGGGGGGAGGGCGGGGAGGTAGATCGTCGCTCATCTGGGAAAACGATCACGTAGTAACTTATCGGAGGCTAATTGTCGGTTATGTAGTCCGAACGACGTGGAAGACTCATCCGTCGGTTAAGAGACTCGGATAGTCACCACAGCGACAAACCAACTCCGCGTCTAATAAATAATGTAAGGGAGAGCTATAGAGAATACGAGAATGAGTTGTTCACGCGTGCGGTATCCATACGAAATTACATATGCGCACCTGCGATCACTCGGCTGGGAGACATCAACGAATACAACACACTATATGCCTTCGATCCGCTACCGCATTATTCCGACTATTTCTTTCATCTTTCCTTCCTCTCGATATAAAAAAAAAATAAAAAAAAATATAAAGAGGAAGAAAAAGAAAACCGATTCTCGGATCTCGAGGTCGACGACCCTGCGATCGGGAGATACGAAGCGAAGAATGGGATTTCGATAACGAGACGTTATAAAAAGCTCGTCGACGCGAAATATTAAAATATTATCGGGATGAACGGAAAAGTGCTATTGCGCGTTTCTCGTTTCGAGGCCTTTGACTGCTTTAGCAAACAATGTTTTCGTTATGCGAGTGTCAGTTTGGCGACTCGCGGAGAGAGGGAAGATTAAACGAGCGACAAAAGCGAAATTTAATCCTCCGGATCGTACGTTTTAACGGAACGAAAGCGAAAGAGATAGAGAGCTCTCATTTGCCTCTTTCACAAGCGTTTCGTTAATTAATATTCCTGTATGGCGTAAGTACTCCATCTATTACAATGCTTAAGAAAACCGGAAGTGTGTTTCGACTGGTAACATGCGTTATCCATCTACGGGCATTTCCTTCGCGGCTTCGAGACGGCAGAAGAGAAGTCATGGGAACGCGACGAGCCCCTATGACCATCGCGCGACCGAGTCGACGCGTATTATCGTCGGAATGGGAAGGTGGAAAAATAAAATGAAATAATCGTAAGAGAACCAGGAAGAGGACGCGCAATAGCTATCAAACACCTTGACTTTCAACCGTTGGAATTAATGTTTTTTTTTTTTTTTTTTTCTCGCAACGTTTCGACAACTATATGATCGCCGCGATCTCTTATGGAACTTTAGAGTGCAGCGAGTTCTCTCGACGTGGAGATTTCCACGCGGGGAGTCTCTCGTGACGTCAGGTGGTTTAAAAATATCCATCGCGAGTTGGTGAGAGAACGCTGGAGACGCGGTTAGGATTGGTTTTAATGCCTCGCGGGAGTAAAACCGACGCCCGAGCGCCGAGACAAAGGGCTCCGAAGAACGCTTAAGTACTTTGAGTAAATTTCTCTTCGACGATCGTTGATATGGGAAAAGCTCGCGAGATCGAAGGATCCACAGTGTTAGAAAGCCCCTCGTCAAGGGGTTGTTGAGGCTCTTGAACTCGGTACCCGCATAACTTGTCGACACCTGCGCGACTTTTTTATCCTGCGTGAGAAAATTGTCCACGTGGTTGACCGCTCCTCGAACGAATTGGTGATCGCGGTGGACGCGTTTCGTAGACTCGAGAAACGAGCCTCACGCACGCTAATGGATATCTCCATTTTTTTTTTTTTTTTTTTTTTTTTTTTTCGGTAAGAGTTTTAATTAATTCGAGGGATGCGTTGCATCGCCGATCGTGGGGAGGGATAAGGAGAATAAACTCGATTCGGATGACTACGCGATTATTTCGATCGCCAAAGCGTCGATCGGGGGTTCCCACGATTCGAGAAAACGTGAGGGCTGAGGGTAGACACCGGCGAAAGACACCTGGAGACGTCGAAAGACCTATTACAGCCATCAAAAATGTTAACTAATAAACATCGCGGTGTTTTTAATGAAATTCTAGTATCGAGTCTCAGAAAAACGGAAATGCTTCACGTGCGCATAGATCGCGGAGTTTCCCATCAAAACGAAATCGTTGTTCATTGTAAATTAACAAGACGCGGGTATTCTGTTATGGAACCGAATTATTTCAGCTAAAAGTCGGGATTTTTGGGTCGATTTCTATCTGTTGAATTTTTTTATTCGAACTTCCAACGTGTTTTTCGAACTGTAATACAGCAAAATTTCAACGAATTCACCAAAAAACATTTAATTAATTTTTACTTACCGTAATTTTTTTTTTTTTTTTTTTACACTCGCGATCTGCAGAATGCAATATAAAGCATAAAAATGGAAGATTTCTAAAATTGCTTTTTTGCTTTTCCACCGTCGACTGTTATTTATTGCATAAAACAGACTTTCCATTATAATAGATTTCTGTTAATATATACGCGAGATAAGGGAAAACTACAATAATCTCATTCGTCTCCTGCGTAACGTGACATAAATAGGAATGGAGGCGGTCACGTGGTCTTCAGATACGGTAGGGTGACCCTTACCGGTTTAGACACACGTGAATGTCTCCCGAACGCGTAATCAGTCGTCAACAGAATTTTCCGCGATCGAACAATGATGAACCGACGCGCGTCTCTATTTCGCATAGACTAATTTTATTTGTGTTTCGCCTTCTTTGCCATCGGGAGAATATTAAGATGTCGGCTACAGAAGCAGAAGAGGATAACACGAGGAACGGGGAGAACACGCGTCGCGAGAGGGGCGGATATTCTTGTGGGTTATCCGGATAGGGATGGGAGACGGAGGCTAACACCGAACTAAATCAATGTTAGGACATTTATATTGGGTTCCCGAAGGAAACGCTGACAATGCCACCGCGAGGCAAGCCACATCGGCGCCACATATTAAGATTTCTGATCGGGAAAAATCTCTTTCTCTGTATTTCTTCGGTATATATACCGTTGGAAAAAGGCCAATAAAAATTGAAATACTGCTGTCTCAAACGCTGCACGAGAGCCATGCTGTACCCGAAGAATATATATTGGCATAGATATCTCACTATGAGAAACTAAGCATAAAAATATTCTCGAGATATCGCAGGACATCGGTGATATTTTCAATGTATAGACGAGACGAGACTAAGAAAAATGTTTTTTTTTTTTTTCTTTCGTTAACCCGATGTTAATGCAACTGAAACGACTCGCAATCGTTTGCCAGTCGCGTATTATCTACAGGGACCATTTTTTTTTCTCCGCAATCGACATCCACGCGCCGGGTTTCCCTTTATCGGCCATTTTTTTTTTTTTTTTTTTTTTTTCATTTTTCTTCTCGTCTTCTTCTACACTCTCGACGAAAGACTCGGAGAGCTTTACGCGGCTACGGTACCGAATACCGATTCAGCTTGCGTACTCTCCGGCCTTTGCGAATAATTTTATCTCCTCTCGACTTCCGCGTTTTATATATATTATACGTCGTAGAGAAGTAGCGAAACGCTCGCTTGGCTCTCTCGGCAATCCTCGTGAGGCAAAGAAACATTATATAGTACGGAGTAACCGAGTATATAAAGTGGCGAGAATATGGGGAGTTACCGAAAGAGAGAAATGTAAGGAGAGAGGAGCGACAGACAGCGGGGGTACGAGAGAAAATGTGAAATACGAGATCGTCGGCCATCGAAGCGCGTTAGATCGAGCGGCTCTGCTCTCTTGCTCTCTGTGTGTCAGAGCAATTCATTCGAATTAATAGCTACCGATAACGGGCCTCTTTATCACGCCATTAGTTTGCCGACTGGATCGTTGCTTTCCACGTCTGTGTGTACCACCTATGCGTCTCTCTCTCTCTCTCTCCGTTCTCTCGATGTGCGTTTTAGTATATATATCTTTTTTTTTTTGCTTTCTCTCTCATTCCTTTGGTGTTCTTTCATTCTGTTTTTCACTCGACACAAAAGTCCGATGGAACGAGAGAAAGAGGGGAGGGATCTACAGATTTATCATGCCGCGACGTTATCGACTCGGGTCAACGATAAAATTGTGAATTCGTTTTTTTTTTTTTTTTTTTTTTTTTTTTTTTTTTTTTTTTCGTTACCGCGTAATTCCTCTACCATATTCTCGAATGGCGTTCTACTTCTCTAACGATATAAATAATCCTGCGAACGTATTTCGCGATGTTAATTAAACGATTCGTTAAATAAATTTGTCTCTCGTTCGGCGGTAAGAGGCATCGCGCGCCTTCGCGATCGTAATATTGACTCTCTCGCGACGGACAAGCGATTATCGTCGTGTCCATCTACACGCGTCCCACGTACGGAGTTTATATCTCTCATCGGCGCCGTGTCTCGAGACGCGGGAAGATAACCTGGCGCACGCCGCTAACTTGTTTTCTCCCTCATAGACGTCGCTTCTTCTTATTCTTCTTTCTCCTCTTCGTCTTATTCGTATTCTCCTACGTTCGAGTTGCGTCGCTGTACGCTTTCCTGCGCGAACCGAGAATGAATTTCCATTGGCCGTGAATTGTCCCCACCCTCGAGGGGTCTTAACCAGGAAACTCTGTTGTTCCGCTCGAAGACACAACAGTTTCCCGTTCGCTCTCAAACCCTCGACATCGGCTTCGCCTTCTCGCAGAGGGCTTTTTCCATTTTTCATTTATACCCTTATATACCGATAAACGATACATCCTGCCGGTTTTTTCTACGGTTATCCCCCGGATAAGGGTCTCGCGAACTTTGATAAAAAGTGCCATTTTTTTTTTTTTTTTTTTTTTTTTCGTGTTCGTGATTTTTTTTTTGTACGTTTTACTCGACGTTGGGGTTCCGAGTCAAAGTTGAACGATTCTTTCATAGGTTTCGGGGGAAAAAAAAAAAGAGGACACCGTTAAAATTTCTCAGAGGGTAGAAGCGACTCATCGTACTCGCGTTAGTCCCTCACTCTCACCCACTCGTTTTCTCGTCTCTCGTTCATCTCTCTCCGAAAACGGTACCGCGACTGGTATTATCCTCTCTGCCTTCCGTCCCATTCCACCCCGCGATCGTCCACATACACTCGCGGCAAGTTTACTTTTCGTACGAAGCGTATGTCAGCGAAGCGCCTACGAGAACATCGGGGAAAGGGAGATTCGAAAATCGTGGAAAGGGAGGCTACTACTGCCGCCGCTGTTAGCTGCTGCCGGGCGAAACAGAGCGGGAAAGTTTGTCGAGGGAGTTCTCTCGCGCGCGCGTGTGTGTCGAGTCGGAGAGAAACGTGAACGAGAACGCCAGGAGGGAGGATTTGTTACCCCAAAAGCTCGAGAGTTGAGAGGGCGGTGGGAGTGCGGAGGGGGTTGAGAGGCCAATCCCGGAATAATTTAACATATATCAAGAGAGAGGAATATTTCGTAGGAGAGAGGCGTCAAGGCTTCGATTCTTGAAGCCTGAATCGGCTCCTTGTTACTGTTTGTATTTGCATCGACGTCCCCGGCGGTGGTAAAAGTTAATTCCTCGTTAAGTGCAAAAAAAAAAAAAGTTACGTCGACATGTTCGTCTGTCCGAGTGATCATAACAATTACAGAACGGTAATTGTCAAATTATACGAATTAAGATACTGTGAAATATCGTAAACCGATTTCTGACGCGGTCGGTAAAGAAAATTATGATAATGTTTTTTTTTTTTTTTTTTTTTAAGATTACTGAGAGTAAACCGCAAACTAATAATTTATCTTTGAATACAAATTTTCAAAATCTACGAAAAAAAAAAAAAAAATTTATTAAAGATCGTGGAAATTCGATCGATTTCACAATTTTACGGTTTTCCCGATTTTTTAAGAGAATTGATGCTAATATTGTGTTGTTTTTTTTTTTAATTTGTTACAGTACGGTTCGGACGAGTTTGGTCAGGACTCACCGAGATACACGTCTCCGAAGGCTGCGGCGCTCTACGCGGATCCTTACTATATCGGTATTTATGACGTTCAATTTCAAACATCTTTCGAACTTATCGACGCCGAAGGCAAAAAGTATCTTTTTTTTTTTTTTTCACATTGGCGCCTTTGTACGCCGAGATATAAGAAAGAAAGTAGGAGAAAAGAAGGAGAAAAAAAAATAGAAAAGTTAAAAGAAAAAGTAGAGCTTGTAAACGCGAACGGATCAAAGATATTTCGCAGATAGTGAGCTACTCGGGGAAACGAGAACGGGGAAGACGAGGGCCCAAGTAGAATAAGAAGAGAGAGTTATAAGTGAAGCGAAAGAAAAAGTTTTATCAGACTTCGAATGCCAGTTTCGCGAACGGCGCCCGAGACCTCGCCTCCTCCTTCATCTCGTCCTGCGACGGGGAGGGATGGTGAAGGGAACGGAGGGTAGTTTGCCTTAGTTTTCGTTACTATATAACGCGCTGCGACCCCTCTTTCGCCAACTCGGACGCCGCGAAATTACATCAAGCAAAAGTATTCGAGAAAATACGCTGAAGCTTTCGGAAGCTTATTGCTGTTGTTCTCAAGTGAAATAATGGCAAAACCGTTTCTCACACGACTACTACCCGCCGTTTATTTTCACCGCTAACCGGGTGTCTCGTTGACGACCCAAAGAGACTCTCTTATCGTCGATTACACGAGGAAATAGAAGAAAAAGAACGAAAGAAAAAATAGTATAAAAACATTTCATACGAACAAAAATAAGTAAAATATACTTACGCGGAGTTAAAAAGCCGAAAAAGTTTTGTACTTTCATTATACTTTCGCATAGATTCAACCTATTAATTTTATTTTCTTGCGGCTAAAGATTGTCGGAATAATTGCAATTCTTATTCAACTCGTGTGTACGATATGCGGTTTTTTTTTTTTTTTATAGATGGAAATGCAACGGGTACGGGTCCGGGGGATCCATGGACGGCCAGTGGCGGAGGAGTTCAACCACCTTACAGCGGTTACGCGCAACCCCACTTGGCACAGCCAGCCTACCCAATGCACTTGTCTCACGACACTATGGTAAGTAATTTTTTTAGTTTTTCCCTCAAAAAAAAAAAAAAAAAAAAAAAAAAAAAAAAAAATCGTAAACTTCGGAATCGTTTCATGAAATACACGAAATTGAGAATCACTGGCTGACAGAACACTCAGTACCGAGTATACGTCAAATGACTCACGTTTTCGTCTATATATACACTCCTCTTCCAACGGGAGAATGGAGGAGATGGTGAACGAGTAGAGGAAGGAGGCAGCGAACCCTTCTACCACTCGGTGTTTCTAGTCAAGTGCACGCGTATCCCATGCTACGTTTGATTTACGTCTTCCAAGGATTCGTCGAGAATCCGCGGCGTTCTCGCTGTGGCACTACGGCCACCAATCCCGTTGCCGGTTAACATCGAAATTAGTATTCGTAATTTCAGCGTTACTCGCACCAATTTTCCATCACTTAAACGTTCCATGTTCTCGCAATCGAGTTTTTTCGATAGTTAATTAAAATTAACGAAAATGGAGTCGTAAAAAAAAAAATATCCAAAAAATCGTGTTTTCCGAATGATTTCTCACGGATTCTTTGAAAAAAAGCCTACAAAGTCGTTAAAATCTACACGCGAAGAAAATAAATTCTAATCGTATGTTCGACACGAGTTTCAAGATTATTATAGCATTATTAGAGTAGAGAGAGGATGTTTATCGGTCGCGGGGTCTTGTAAACTCATTTGCTTGAATAGTGGACGACTATCAAGAGGAACATGCCTCCCCCCTCGACTTTGCTCCGTTTTCGTCTCAGCCTTGTGTAGTTTCCCTCCGTCGCTTATCCTCCGCGGAAAGTCGTAAAACGAAAAATGCCTCCAACACGCTTCTACTACTCTCGCCACTTTCAACCACTACTCCACTACTCTTTGCTTGTTTGAGTTCCCTAATTTGTTGATAAATATACTTCGAATCGGGGGGGAGAGTGAGGAGAGAGAGAGAGAGAGAGAGAGGGAGAGGGCGGTGAGGAAGGAAGAAGCAGAGGGGGAGGAAAGAGCAAGCGTACTCTCTCACTGGCGCGGGACTTAAAATTAGACGTTTTATGAGTGGTCGCGGTCGCCGTCGTTGTACCTCGAGCGTCTCTCCGTCGAGAGAGAAAGAGCAGCGTCCATGGCATACGGGCCTCAAAGAGTATCCGATATCAAAGCTCGAAGTTGCTTTGCTTTCCATTACCATGAAAACCCCTTTGATAAACTTCGGCAACGTTATTGACGATTAACTCAATTTTCATTATCGCGACATCGCTTTGTCTCGATAATTAACAATCGTTGTATCAAATTTAAACATATGTAACGCGTGTTTTTGTCAGGCATACTCAGCCATGTCGCCGAATGGTGAACCAGCAGCGCCGATCCTTGGCTCGGCGGTTACCGGCGCAGCTTCCCTACCCCCGATGTCGACGTTCCGCGGTAGCGGAGCCGTCGCAGCGGGCAGCGGTACCGGTGCACCTTCGCCGGCTTCGTTGCAATATAGCCATAGCCCTGGAGCTCCCGGCGCACCCGCGCCATCGAACGGTCCCAATCCCTCGACGAACAACCAAACGCCAACGGGTGATAGTCTCGGAAAAACACTCGCATCCGTAGTAAGCAGCCGGGTAAGTTTCGCTTGCAGTTCATTTTTATTTTTTTGGAATAGCGTGCGTAAAACTAGTCTTTTCGGGGAGGTTTCGCGTACGTGAAATGCTCGTTTTCCGAACGTCGTGCGTAAAGCTCGTCTTTTCGGGGAGGTTTCGCGTGCGTAAAGTCCTCGTTTTCCGAACGTCGTGCGTAAAGCTCGTCTTTTCGGGGAGGTTTTGCGTGCGTAAAGTCCTCGTTTTCCGAACGTCATGGGTAAAGCTCGTCTTTTCGGGGAGGTTTCGCGTGCGTAAAGTCCTAGCTTTCCGAACGGAGTGCGTAAAGTTTCACTTTACGCACTCCGTTCGGAAAACTCGCTTCACGCACCACTATTACAAAAAATAGTATATGTAACTCGTGCGGAAATATTGTACTTTACGCACTTGTTAAACAATATACTATTATTTCACTCAGTGTGTAAAAAGCAGTTTCCCGCCTTGTGAATTAAAATTATGTACGATTCTCGTGCGAAAAATTGCTTCTTAATTCGTGTGATTGCAACACTCGTAAAAAAAAGATTTTTCGCACTAGTGTCGTAATGAACTATTGATTAAATATGGAAAAATTAATCAGTTGAAGATTTTGGGACTCGAATAATAAATGCGGCGCAAAATAATGAAACGATTATTAATGTTTATCTGTGTTTATGATAGATATATCCCACGGACCAATCAGTATCGAGTTATAGCAGTAATCCCTCGACACCGGTGAGCTCGCCACCTCCGTTGACGGGAGCCGGTAGTTCGGGCCCTGGATGGGCCCCCGGTGCCGCACCAGTATCTCCTCACTTTACGGCCGATCCGAATCACGGAACAATACACATGGTACGCATCCTCATTCATCGATATAATTCGCTTCTATTTTTTCAATCATTATTCGCGTACAAACAACGAAATAGGAATATGTGTACAATAAAAAATAAAAGGAAATTTGTCGTCAACGATTTTCATGGGTTAAATGGATTTTTAAAGGCTATTCCATTATCGTTCATTCACGCATTTTATCATTCAACACTCTCGACGCCTTGCGAATCGTTCTTTTTTTTTTTTTTTTTTTTTTTCGGCAAAACCTCGTGTTTTAACATATTTGTTGGATTTTTTTTGGAAATTCGTAACTAACAAACAACACACACACATCGTCGCTATATCATTTAAAAAAATCGTAAAAATAAATTATTTTGAAAAAAAAATACGAAAATATTTATGGGTCGCACCGTTTGTGCACAAGGCATGAATAGCACATGTTTTTTTTTTTTTTTCCTCACTGAACGACGAGACGAAAAATCGAGATATTTATTCACTCACTGCGCCGATTAATTTTTTTAATACGTTCAATTTATCATTTTTTTTTTTTTTTTCTAATTTCACCCTTCTTGTTTGTTGTGTACGTTGTGTTGACTTGGTTGTTTTTCTTTTTGGTTTTGTTGTTGCGTTGGTGTTGTGTGTGAGAAGCCGGCGCCCGAACAGCAGAGGCTAGACGATGCCATCGGCTTTCTTCGCGACAACGCCGAGGTGAGGATTGCCGATTTTCATTTGTTTTTCTTTCCAATACTTTCATCCACTATGTTTTTTTTTCCCTGCAATTCCTATCATCAACTATTCCTCCACTTGTTTTATCGTACATTATTCACTTGATTAATCACTCGTGTCTCGTGCTAATGAATCATCATGAACAACTAATCCGATATTCTTTTCCTCCTATTATCGTCGTACGTTAGTAGAGATGTATATTAAAAACTTTTTTTTTTTTACTTCCGGTTAAACAATTGTATTTTTATCGTATTTATTTTGTCTTCCAATTTGACGGTAATAAAAAAAAAAAATTAATGATTTTATCGTAAAAATTATTAATTTTTTTTTTTTTTTTTTTTTTTTTTTTTTTTAAACAAAATACTAATTTTAGTATTATTCGCGTCACATTGAAAATACGATAAAAGTATCGCTCACATTTGTCGCTTTAAATAAAATTTAAGGTCGCAATATCGAACGATTGTGTAATCGGGCTGTTGGCGTTTCGGTATTCTGTTGGTACAGGGAACGCGGATGGAGGAAAGACTGGACGACGCGATAAACGTTCTTAGAAATCACGCGGAGAGTCAACTGGGCCTTCATCTTGGCCCGGTGGGTCCTCACGGTGCCATCTATTCCCACACCTCACCACCGCAGTTGGATCATTTGGTAAGCGAACGCGAAACATTTTTTTCCCTTAATTTTTATCTATATATCTCCGTCAGTACATAATTTCGAAATTTAAAGTCGCAATGAAAATAAAAAAAAAAATGTTTACAAGTTAAATTTAAAATTTTTTTTTTTTTTATATCGTCAATATTTGACTCAACCAACTATTGGATAATGTATTACGAACGTTAAAAATTATCTCTCACGAAAAAAAATTCCGATAAAATTGAAATCTGAAAAATATGTGCGCTGACGGCGGGTAAATTTTTTATAATTTTTTTCATTTTTCTTTTTATTTCATTAACAAATCTTTCAATATTTGCAGGCGAGTCCACATCCTGCGGTAACGGTAGCGCAACCGCAGGGTTCTTATCCCGGTCTCGCGCCGACCCCCGATACCGACGGTTCCATAAAAATCGAGAGGCTACCAGTAACGAATGCCAGTAAGTCGAATCTCACGTTTTATCGCAAAAAACGCGAGAAAAAAAAAAAAAAAAAAAAAAAAAAAAAAAAAACAATTTCGTAATCTCAAATCCATTGTCCAATGCTCGTTGCAATGATTCAATCAGAAATACGAAGATATCGAATGAATTGATTTCGCCGGGGAATCGAATAGAATGTATCGATAGTAAAAGTTCGTTGAGTTCTATTCCCAGCGTCGCATCATCGGAACACAATGAATCGCCCTCCCGCGCTCACCGGATAGTTGCAATCCAACGAGCGCTGCGAGGGACCAACGGAAAAATGAAAAAAAAAAAAAAAAAAAAAAAAAATCGTAGGAACGAAGCCAACGAGTTCCCAGGTGTTCAGTCGCTCCTTGCGCGACTCTCTTCTCCCGATAAGGAAATATTAGATAAATCACGTTCAGAAAGACACGAGGACAAGGGGGATTCCCGCTATCGTAGTGTGTAACTCTTCTCTCGCAGCATTCCTCGACTATTCAATCCTTTCTCTCTATGTATATTCTCGTTGCCGTTGTTGCCCGTCCTCGCTCTATATATCGCTAAATCCGTAGTAAAAAAAAAAAAAAAAAAAAAAAAAAAAAAAAAAAAACCGGTCAACGCGACGACGGTATTCGCGCAGATGAATGAACGATACATCTGTCCTGAAACCCCTTCGGTTAAGCGATATATCGTTTTTTTTTTTTTTTTTTTTTTTTTTTTTCGATTTTTTTCTCGGAATAAATTTCATCGTCGCATCTACTCTAAGCTCCGAATATGGTGATTGGCATTCCGTGCACTCGCGCTGAACAATTCCCAACTTCTCTTATCCGAAATGGATAAGAGGATCGCTTGATTTATCCTCCCGGATAATTCGCGTTTCAGGCAATGCGAATGTATAAATCCGCTGTTACCTCCCCTCGTCCCGTTTCCCCGACTGTCCCCCGCGTCGGGACGATCCTAAAGTTACTCTAAAAGTCTTGGCAACCGCGCGACGACCGTTCGGGATTGTGAAGCTTTTAAGGAGATAACTGAATCAGAATGTCGTTTATTCTCACGAGATATCTGTTGCACCGCGACGAGACCGGCGGCTTCCTGTTCGCGTAATTGGATCGAAACTCTTTTAGCGGCATCGGGTGTTTGGTGACTAAAGAGTAACGCGCGCGTCGAGGACGCGTGCGGTTGAAACTCGGAAAGGATTTGCTAAAAGAGGATAAATCGCCCGAAACGGAAATCCTTGAACAATTTTTTTTTTTTTTCTCACCCGCTTCCGGGATAAACGGGTCACCTGATTTGGTTAAACTTCGGATCCGTTGTTTTTTTATGGCGAATAATAATAATAATAATAATGGATAATTGAAACGCGCATTGGTCAAAGTTTGAAGTACGAAATAAATTTACGATCGTAATAGGATAGTATCAATAATTGTCAGAATACATCTCTTTAGAAAAGAGGAAAGATCCGCCGGACAGCAGTGGCGGCGAAACAAAACCATCGAGCAGCGATCTTACGGGTGGCGTGATAGGTGGCGCGACGGTCAACTCGACGTCGCAGGGAAAGGGAACGAAGAGAACGCGGAGATAGTAAGTATCCGGGGATTATCGCTCGTCAAAAGAATAGTATTTTTTTTTTCGTAATGAAATGTAAAAAAAAACGATGAAACTTCGTTAATTGTATTAAGCGATCATCGTGCTTCAATGGCGGTCGTTGCACAGAACAACAGCAAGTCGAAAGACATCGTAAATTATTTTTTAAAAAATCGATAAATAGATCGATTTTTTTTTTTTTTTTTATTAATTACTTTATATTATTGTCGAAACGCTTGCGAAAATTACTGTGCAACGACGTTTAGAGTTGAGACGAATGGGACAATGCGTTACGAAGCTTTGAAAAATTAATTCGATCTTTTAGTTAAAAAAGATCGAAAGAAGCGTCGCAAAGAAATGTTGTGCCGTTCGTCGACGAAATCTCACGTTGATAACACCGTTGACGCGGTCGTAAAAAAAAAACCATAAAAATCAACACTGCGACAACCTAAACTAACTTGCTGTGTCTTTGAAAAATCGTTGTTCGAGCGCCGATGAAGACTGTGACGATCCGGGCACCAAAGCGGCCCGCGAAAAAGATCGCCGCCAAGCCAACAACGTTCGCGAAAGGTTAGTGAAAGAACACACGCAGTTAATAAGCACTTTTTTTTTTTTTTTTTTTTTTTTTTTTCTTTGCATCTTTGGGTGAAAGACAATTATTTCGTCTCATCTTATTGGATCCTATTGCTCTCCTACGTACTGATTTTATATAGCTTACGATTATTAAAAAATTGAATCTCATAAAAGAGTGCGGAGCGTTGAGCGACGATTTAAAAAAATGCTTGTGAGCTCCGCATTGAATAATTTACTCGTCTCGCAACAAATCGAAAGCGAATAAACATTTTTTTTTCGCATCGGTCATTAAAAAAAATATATATATATTCAACTCGAAGAGATTCAAAAATTTAGTCGCCGCAGCCTTGTCGTTGCGAGTGGCTGCGACGACTCTGGGTTCGGACATAACTTTGATTCTTCCTCATAAAATGCGCATGTTTTAGGGATTAAGTTTTTCACAATTTGCATCGTGAAATTGTCATGGATTTTTGGGAAAAGTTTATAACAAAAAGATCGGATAAAAATATACCTGTCACGTTGAAAACGTCCTTCGCGTGTTTTTCGGTTCCTCGTTTACGCATTTCGTCCAATATCTTCCGTCGATTTATTCTCAAGCGACGTCGTTATTATTCTGAAAAACACTGACCGAAGAAAAAAAAGATCGATGTATTTGTTTTCGCGGTAAAAATCGCGATATCGCAGCCATGTTGAATAGAATCGCGATCCCGCGTCGCGTGCCCCCGGGGGCAATTTTTCGATAACACGTAACTCCCGAATACTCGATCGGCGAACGAAATTAATTATTTCAACGCGTAGCTGAACGCAAAGTTGCACCGAAAAATCAAAATTTTTAATAAAACTGTTCGGTATTCGATAAAGAACGGTGACGAGAGATTTGATACCCCAACCGTCAATCTGTCAACGGGTCGCGACCATCTTGTTGTCGAAGTTTCCAGTAGCGACAACAGACACCGGTGTCTCTGATCGCGATTTTCGATTTTGCCAACTGGAGTTATTATTTCATGGCTATGACAACGTTTAATTAAATACAATTCCCATTCCCGTAGCTAGATATCCACGATTTCACGAGTCACATTAATTTTTTTCTCCTCAGTTGAAGAACAAGAGATACGCACTGCCGTTACCGGCTTAACAATTGTCAGACGTACTCACTAGCGCCATAAGGAAGCAGGCCATCATTTCAACTATAAACATACGTTTTTTTTATATACGAAGTATATATATATGTATAAATTTAGTCAAAGTGTTGGCCCACAGTTTCGGCGATGTGATTACGTCTACATTATTGTGCGCTTAGATAAAATATAGAATGTTTTATTTTTATACGCGATTGACACAAAGAATACGGGCCTTCGAAAGTAATCATTCACCGGAGATTGTTTCGATCCTTTCTTCAATCGAGAAAAAAAATACGATTGAACAAACAATACAAGAGAGCTGCGTGTGTTCATAAGATAATCGTCGGGAATATCAGTCTCACTGAGAACCGCTCGAACGACGCTTTAAAGTACATATATACCTATATGTAAACAATTTCAACGAACTTGAAAATTGTTATTATTTGATTTATTTTCTCGAAACGGTGATATCACGAGAGAATTTTCTCGGCCATTGAAGAAAAAAAAAGACGAAGTTAACAAAGCGCGAAGTTATTGACAAAAAAAAGAAAAGATATCCAAAAACGCGTTGAACTAGAATTAAGTAAGAGATTTAACACTGAACGGTCAGATGGATTAATCGAGTATTGTTATTACCCAACTGTTGTTCGAGCGCCGAGGACGAGGATGACGATCCTGACGTGAAGGCGCAACGGGAAAAAGAGAGGAGGCAGCAGAACAATGCTAGGGAAAGGTAAGAGATTTCGGGTTCTCTCGCCGAATCGAAAATCAAACGATTTTCTTTATCAGAGACACGCGAAAAACAAAAAAGAAGAGTACAAAAATCGTATGACATTAAATCGCGGCCCGTATTCTATGTATTCGATGTGCATAAAAAAAAATGTACTTTTCCCCGAATGCACGAAATTTGGTTTGTTGGTTCTCGGTAATCTACAAAAAAACATCGAATAGTCGTAAATTCGTGTTTGAGACGTTCGTAACGTTTTTTCAGAATACGCATAAGGGACATAAACGAGGCTCTCAAGGAACTCGGCAGGATGTGCCAGACGCACCTGAAAACTGACAAACCGCAGACAAAACTAGGAACTCTCAACATGGCTGTCGAAGTCATTATGATGCTGGAGCAACAAGTTAGAGGTATAAAAAAATACAAATAATACAACTCAAATTTTTTTTCGTATTTTTCGAATTTTTTTTTTTTTTTCGTGTAACAAAAAGCATAAATTATTGGTCTTCTCGATTTTTACAGAGGTTTAAAAAAATACGAATAATACAACTCAATTTTTTTTTCGTACTTCTCGACATTTTTTTTTTTTTTTTTTTTTTTTTTTTCGTGTAACAAAAAACATAAATTATTGTTTTTCTCGATTTTTACAGAGGTATAAAAAAATACGAATAATACAACTCAAATGTTTTTTTCGTATTCTGCGAAATTTTTTTTTTCGTATTTCTCGAAATTTTTAATTTTTTTTTTCGCGTAACAAAAAACATAAATTATTGTTTTTCCCGATTTTTTACAGAACGAAACTTGAATCCCAAGGCTGCGTGCTTAAAGAGGAGAGAAGAGGAGAAGGCTGAGGACGGTCCCAAGCTTCCGGGTCATCTGGCGGCTCACATAGCTCATCCGCATTCGCATCCGCACCCCCACACGCAACAGCCGTTCTCCACGATGCCTGTGAGTGATGCATCGAATCCTTAAAAATCGCGAAAAATAATTGAAAAAAAAAAAAAAAAAAAATTAATCGACGATTTTAATTTTATTTTTCAGGGTCATCCACCTTCGCTTCAGCACAATCCGGCGCAACCGCAGTAGCAGAGGCTCGCGATCGGCGGTGGTCTCGTCTTGTGTTGAACAAAAAATGAAGAAAAAAACAAAAAAGAAAAGAAAACAAGAAACAAATAATGAAAAACAAATAAATCCGCAAAGAGATTGAGGATCGTGAGATGATAAAAAATAATAAAGTGACCGGTGGTGGCGACGCTAAGTTCGTTGCTTGTTGTCCTGATGTTAATATCAGGAAAAAGCCGGTCGGCGTCGACGAGACAGACGGACTCTCGCAATAGCAAAAGAGAAGAAGAAAAAAAAAAAAAAAAAAAAAAAAAAAAACGATAAGTGACGATTACGGCGATGGAAAATCGATGAAGAAGAAGATTTTAACGTACATAATGCGTAATTCGCGCATATATGTCCTCTGTATATTAATTACGCGGGATAAGAGTATATGTATATATTTATATATACACAAACAGTGTCTGCATGCGTCGAGATTGAAAAATGAAACAAAAAAAAAAAATTACGGGAGTGTAATAGATAGATGCGAGAGTGTTACTCTTTGTTTTGTATTCAACTTGAATTATCTCTCGTTTGTCTTTTTTTCGTGGGGTTCTCCTCCCTCTCTCCTCTCTCGCGCTGGTTGAACAAGAGTCGAGAGAAAAAATTAAAAATTAATTAAAAAAAAAAAAAAAAAAAAAAAAAAAACAAAGCCCCCTTTCGTTTGTTGCGCGTACCGCGAACGGAAGAGGGTTTTTTTTTCTTGACGAAGAAGAAAGAAGGAGAAAAAAAAAAGGAAAAAAAAAAAAAAAATAAACGTAAAAAGTAACGAAATAATCCGCGTACCGGCATCTATGACAATAAATAAGTATTATTCGTAAATGGTGTAAACGGAACGAGGAGAGCCGCCGCGGTGCACGGGACGAGAAGGGCAAACCAATATATATTGTATTATATCTATCAGTTTTTTTCTTCGAACATATCAGAAGCGCGAAGTTTTATATATGTTTTTAATTCCATAGTTTTTTTTTTTTTTTTTTTTTTTTTTTTTTTAATAAAAATTTCATTTTCGGGAATCGTTCGTCACCTACATTGGAACTGTAGAGTGGAAGATATACGCGTCCCGGAAGTAACGGAGAGAGGAGGGGGCTGGGATTTCACGATGGAGAAGAGAGCGAGAGTGTCAGCGAACGACGAGAGAAACTCTTGGGCGATAAGCGCGCGCGATCCGTTCAAGTTGAAGTTTTCGAAAAGTATGAAAAAAAAAGTAAAAAAAAAATAATAAAAACAAAAGGCATATTACTATAGTCGTGTTTTTCTTATCCGGAAGGTTAAGAATCGCGCAAAGTCACGGACGGCAGAGAGATGATTGAAAATATTAAAAAAATAACAAAAAGAAGAAAAAAAAAAAACGAATAATACTGCTCTAAATATAAATAAACTACGGCGGCTTGAAATTATTTTTATAAATAGCGAATGAGACATGAAAAAAAAAAAAGAAAAAAAAAAAAACGAAGAAAAAAAAATTCTACGCGATAATGATGGTTCCTCTTTCGATGATATACATAAACACAAAATAAAAGTGTGCGAGTCACGAGGGTAGAGGGGTGAAAATAATGGCGAATTTAACGATTGCGAGAAAAAAAAAAATCTCACAGCCACATAATTAATGATATGAAAAAGAAGAAAAAAGAAATGGGGGGATAGTATCTACTCTGCATACCTATAGTGTAAATGATTAATGAAAAGAAAAAAAAAATGATTTTGACGAAAAATCATTGACGAGGGACGTTTCGAAGACTTTTATTACCGATTGAAGAAATTGTCCCCATAGCGATCGCGATTTTTTCAAAAACCTTCAGATAATGAAAATTTATCGATCTCCTTTATCCCCTCCCTAACCAATCTCCGAGAGTCCCTTGTTCGCCGCAAAAAACACGACACTGGAAAGAGTTGTATCACGAAAATCCCCCCTCCCCCCTCTCTCCCTCCCGAATAACCCTAAAACTACAAGAAACAACAAAAAAAAATCATTATACTTGAAAACTTGTATTACCTGTATAACAACACACTAAGATTCGTTGAGTTTACATTGTAGAGCGCGATAGTTAGGTCGATAAACGTGATGAGAATGCGAGAGAGAACGAGCGAATGATATTTGGCGAATGTGCGAAAACTGCGTGCGAGCGATCGAATGATTGTGATTAAAAAGTGTAACGGTTGTACATAAAGATTATTAAGAATACAAAACAAACAAACAAAAAAAAAAACAAAAAAGAAAAAGCCCCGAGGCATTCACTGTCGTCGTTTGAGAGGTTAGCCCATTGTTATTTCGTAACGACACGATTTTTGTTTCACACACGATATGCGTTGATATTGGGCAAAAAATTATCCGGATGTTTTATTTTTCGTTTTTTTTTCGTGCCCACCGACGATTGCACGAGAAATTCGTGTGCCGCGAGATTTTAACTGCATTTTATTTCCAATGTACAACGGGGAAACGCGTCCGCGTAATTATTCCGAACGCACTGACGTTTGACGTTTTTGGAAAATGGCGGAAAACCGGTACTTTTCTCGTGCAATCGACGGCAGATGAGACAGGCGCGGCATAAAGACGACAAGAGGATAAAGAGAATGTCCCGTAATCGATCGTTCGCGACAATATCAATTTGTATTTGTACATAATAGCGCCGCGGGCTTTTTTTTTGGTTAGCGTCAAAAAGTTGCGAGAGAATCGTGAGTCATGCGCGGGGATTGGTGGTTGGGAAGGCGGGAGAGGGGGAGTGATTAATGAGAAACGAGATTCTCGATAAATCCTCGCGGCCAAGTCAACGGGATCCTGGGAGCAGTTTTTGCAAGATAAAAAAAATTCTGCGTATCGACGAAATGTACAAAAACGATAATATATCTGCATAAAAATTAAGTACTGGTGAGATTGAGTTGAGGCAATCAAAAAAAAAAAAAAAGAAAATTTGAATAGAGAATTACGACTATATACGAGATAAATTGATCCCTGGATTCGATAGTCTTGATGCGAACAATCGTTATCCGAGCGTCTGGACTATAAAACAAATTACGTTCATTACGAGAAAATCGAATATCAATGGATAACGAAAACGATGAATAATCGCGAATCAGAATTGGACACTCAGCCACCGGGAGACGCGAGTAAAAAAAAAAAAAAAGAAAAAATTAACTATACAAATTAAACAAATACCATCCAAGTCATACATACACACAACATGTTCAAAAAAACATATCTCGCGCATAATTGTACATATTTAATGATTGAAAGAGAAAAATCGAAAGAGAGCGTAGACGTTGGATTGAAGAAAAAAAAAAAAAAAACAAAAAGATTACGACAAGCGAAAGCGGATCAGTGACGCATGCCTAAACAATTACCTATTTACGATTATCATTACGCGATGAGAAATGATGATGACGATTATTATGCGCCCGTATTGTCAACGTTCATTATTATTCATTATCGATTTAATTTTATTATTATCATTATTTAGTTACTACCGATTAATTATTATATCGATCAGGTTCTATCGTCATTATATGAAGAAAAAAAAAAAAAAAGGATTATTATGACGCGAGGAATAAGAGAGAGAAAGAGAGAGAGAGAGAGAGATGATACGCTGAGAATGCAAGGGACATTTTTGTTTTTTAAACGAAAATATAGCTCAACGATGTGTACCCAGTTGCCATGTATTTTAATTTATTTAGATTCTTAAATAAATTTTATTGAAAAAACCAATATTTCCTCGTTGTCAATTTTTATTTTTTTTCTTTACGAACGTATAACCTATAATTACTATATTACGACGACGTACGATCGTTGTTTACATAGACAGTTTGAAAATTAGCTAAGAGTCATTTCTTAACGTTCGACGGACAAAAAAAATTGTAAATTGTCCGTAACGTCAATCACCGACGTGACATTATATTTACGAATTCTTGAAAAATGATTAAACGCAGGTAATCGACAATGCTTCACTTGTCGTCTCGTTTATTGTCGCGTGCTGCTAATTGCACTTTTTCATCTTCGGAATGGAAAAAAAATATTTTATTCACTTACGAGAACAAAAATTCATTACACGATCTCCTACGTCATTCATCTCGGGGTTTTAATTGACGTCTCCTTCGGCGGCGCATCCTTAACGTTGTAATCTCGTAGCGTCTCCGCGAATGTCTTTTTACGAAAATCATTGCACCACATTTTTTAGACAAAAAGAAATAATTTGTTTTTTTTTTTTTTTTTTTTTTTTCGATTTAAAATTCTTTTTGTACGGTGCGTCGTAATTTTCCGAGATTCAACAATTTTATCTGTTGGACGGAGAACGTTCGGGAGCGAAGCGAGAGCGCAAGGTCTCGGATGACCGAAATGAATAATTCATTAATTTTACAACTACCATTCAATTTCGATATATGGATTCTCGAGGAAACGTCGCTGTGGAGCAACGAAATAGTCATCGAATAAATCGGAATAAATTCAGCGAATATTTACGAAAAACATTTTTTTTATTATTTTTTATTTTGTTTTTTTATTGATGTACCAATCTATTATCAATACGATATATATATATATTGTCTAATTGAGCGCATCGCATTTTACATACACTTCATTATTGTTATAACTTATGTCTCACTATAGTTCCGACTCTCTGCACATCCCGCATCGAGAGAATTCTCATACTTTGTTTACATAACCTAAAGTGACTGATTCGATTGTTAAACTAAATTTATTCTATTCGTACGATTTAAGATTATCGAATTTAAGTTACTTAACATTATTTTGAAAAAAAAAAACCGGATATAAGCCGAAACGTTCGCGAGATTCGTGGCGATAATGTTTACGCGCGTAGACAACGGAGTACAGTAGTCTCCTCTACGGTTACGAAACTCTATTCGCCGCGGTGCGCGTCTGAGGAATTGCAACGGTTGAGAATGAATTATCGCGACCTCTGCCGCGGCACGTACGTTCACCGACTACCGTCGCCCTTATATAATGTTTATTGCGTTCGAACAAAATGAAATATTTAAATAAAAAATAATAATAAAAAAAATAATAAAAAAAAACAGCAAAAACTACGATGGAATTTTGTTGTTTTACGAAAGATTTTATCCCGACTATTGCGTCGCTCGGCACGCGCATCCAATCAACACGTTGCATCAACCTATCGTAACGACTAGAAAAATGCCGAATTCTCCGCGGGGATATCTCTTAATTTGGCGTTTTTAGGTTATGATAGCCGCGTCCCGGAGGGATCCACAAGTTCGGCACTTTCCTCGTCGCCTTGCCGATATTTTTTAATTTGTTTTCGTCATACCGCGTCTCGCTAGTCGCTGATACCCGTTTTTTCTTTTTTTTTCCGCGCGCATTGTTCGCTCGAAAAAACAAGTTTTTCGAGTCTCCGGTTCTCCAATTCTCCAATTCTCCAATTCTCTAGACTATTTCTCACCGTATGTTATTCTTAGTATTAAAATCCTTCTTTTCCTTGTTCCGCGTTTATGAGTTCCTGCATCGTCGCTGTGATTATCGGCCCCCCGTCGGATTTTTGCGTTATTTTTGGAAATTCTCATTAAAATTCATCGCTACAAAAAAAGAAAAAAAAAAAAAAAAAAAAAAAAAAAAAAGATATTCGCGTCTGTATCGAAAAATATCATTCACCGTGTTATTTTAGTTTATGATTGCAGTTTTTTTTTATACTTGAACTTGAAAAGTCTATAAACTCCGTCTACGAAGGTTTCTCTCGGATTCCGCGATACCAAATCGATGTTTCGAAAAATTTTCGTCTTCTGACGTCATAAACCGATTCATAATTCCCGTAATCCAAATCCTCGTTTCTGCGCACGCGTGTCGCGTCATCGGCGTTAATTCGCGTAAAACAGTAATTTTAATCTAAAATTTTTTAAAATGGCAAGATTTTCCGGACATTAGCGCAAAGCTCTTTACTTTTATCACTAAGTACTCGCGAGTTTTCTTTTAAGAGCGCAATAACCGACCATTCGAAGAGCGATGAAATTAACGACGAGAACGACGACGTCAACCCAATAATGTCCCTCAGTCATAGCTAATTCGGTGAGAAGAGTTTCGGGGGTTCTATAGTGGCAATACATTTCGTCGCGAGGACACGGAAGCTTTTCTCTGTTGTAACCGTAAAGCGATTCCACGAGACCGTGAAGAGCGTAACGCAAGTAACTAAGATAACTAAAGTAATAGAGAACAATCGGCATGTGATTGAAAAGCGCGAGAAAACCGCAAAAAACTAACATAGTAGCGGTCCAAATGGCGCCGACGAAAGTTCCATTAACTGGATTAACAACGGTACCGATAAGGAGTCCGAGACTTTCGGCGATAAAAGTCGTCAGAATCGTCATAATGAGAAACAATATGAATCTCTGCCAATCGAGTGGTTGACTACTGGAAAAGTACGAAACCGATGTGTAAACAAATGCGAATAGCATTTGTATCGGTAAATTAGCAACGAGAAACGCCATATAATAAGTCCGAAGTTGATACCAATTGTTGAATTTTTCTTTTCGCAAAACCGGCATTTCCGATGGAAATCTCAGGACGGCGGGCATCATACTTGTGTAGCAGAGATAGACGACGGTTACCAATAGAAAGCCAACGTTGCTAATGGTTTTAGAACCGTCGTTACCCGCGTCGACGAACAAAAGTCCGAGTAGTACACCAACGAGAAAGTGTAATATAAGCTTCATGTGGGTCATCGTCCAGTCGCGATGTAATTGCAGAATACAACGATTCAGCAAAACCCAAAATCTCGTTAATTCAGTTGGTGGATTAATGAGAACAGTGGCTTTGCCTTCTCCCGTGTAATTTCTCGTTACGCCATTTACTGTGTAAATTTGGCATTTTACTGGCGCCGTCGATCTCCAGGATCTCGAGCTCAGCGCTGCGGTCGCCAGTTGATCATTGAAATTGCCGTATTCTTTGCTCACAACTTCTATCATATAATCCGCAGGATTGTGATATTGAGGACAGACGAGGCCCATGCTGCTGAAATACGGTACGGTATTGATAGACGCACCCTGATAGAGGCAATGGCCATCAGCGAGGAGATATATGTGATCAAACATCTCATAGATCGCGGCGCTCGGCTGATGAATAGTACAGACGATGGTTCGTCCTCCTCGCGCCAATCCCTGCAGCATCGCTATGCATTGGAGCGACGAAAGGGAATCCAAACCTGTGGTCGGCTCATCGAGAAACATTACTGGCGGATTGTCAACCAATTCCAGCGCAATGCTCAGTCTCTTTTTCTGTCCGCCGCTCAGTCTATCGCAACGGGTTTCCTTCGTTTTACTCAAATCCAACGTCTCGAGAACGTCGTCTATCACCATCTGTTTTGCTTTGCGGTTCAAACTGTTTCCCAATTTAAGATCCGCCGCCATCGTCATTATTTCCTGAACAGTGAATAACGGATGTAACTGATCGTCTTGCTGTATGTAACACGACTCCTTCCGGTAAACGTGCCATCCTTGCTTTCCCTCGCTTCCCAGATAATTGATACTTCCCTTCAATCCGCTCTCTTGAAAACCCGTTAAAATATTCAATAGCGACGATTTTCCCGCTCCCGACGGTCCCATTATCGCCGTCAATTCGCCGGATTTGAAACAACCGCTTACACCCTTCAGAATCGGTTTTATTGGACCGCGAAAACCAATTTTTACGTCGTAAGTTACGTTTAGAAACTCAATGTCGATCGTGTGAGCTTTTGGAAGATTCAGCACTACCGCTCTCTGGTAAGACGACATTTTCGGGTTTTTGTTGTTGTTATTGTTGTTTCGATCGTTTTTCTTCGTCTTTCAACTTTTAATTGGTTTTTTAATCGTCGATTTTTGCGAGTTAAACGTTTTTTCGATTATACCGATCTGTTTTTCGATGGATATGTTTTTTGGCGAATTATCCGCGAAATGCCACGACGCAGTCGGAGGCTTGGCGATCGAGACTGGTTACTAACCCCCTCCCCCCTCCTCCTCCTGGTATTTTCTGATCGCGCGGGTTACTTCGGCGACGACAATCTCCCGATTTGTTTCTCGATCGTTATATCGATTCCTCGTCCTCGTCTACGATCTTTGCACGCACGGCGTATCACGACTGGAAACAGCCACTTGCCCCATTATATTATATATGTCTTTTTCTCACTTATTAACACTTTCCTTGACCGGGTGATTCTCAAAATTTTCCTTTTTCTTTTTTTTTTTTTTTTTTTTTTTTTTTTTTTTTTCTTCCGTTAATAAAGTTTTCGTAAGTTTGTCGGTTATCGTAAAATCACTCCTCACCGTTTTTTTTTTTTTTTTTTTTTTAATTTTTTTTTTCTTCCGTTAATAAAGTTTCCGTAAGTTTGTCGGTTATCGTAAAATCACTCCTCACCGATCGCGCGACGAATTACGTAAATCGAATTTCAGCAATTGCAGAATCCACGTAACGCAGTTTCTCCGAGTTGCAACGGTTGCTTTGCCTCTTTTTCCTCCGGTTACCATTTACTTTCAATTATTCCATTGATGATAATGATTTTTTCCGGTGGAGAACTGAAAAAAATAAACGTACGACAGAATAATGAAATATCGTTAGACATCTTTCGTTAATTTATCTGTATTTATGAATATTAAAGGGTATTAATCGGCTATTAAATTTACATTACGGGGTCTTCTCTCTACGAGATCGCGGGCCGCGCGTGGGAGATTGAAAAAAAAAAAGAAAAAAATTAAGTGACAACGTCTCATCGTCGTATTAGTACGGAAGACAACACGCCTCTCGCGTTTGCGTCAATTTTTTTTTTGTTTCTTCGTGTTTTTTTTTTTTTTCGTTGCTTTATTGCGCAACGTAATAACAGGGTATCGGTCGTCCGGGAATTTCCGTTTATCTTCCATCACGCAATTTTTTTGCATTCCGCACGCGTTGCAAGGGTTACGAATTCCAAACTCGATGAAAATTTGTTTTTGTTTTCGACAAGATAAACTTTTGTTTTTTTTTTTTTTTTTTTTTTTTTTTTTTCGCGGTGTAGAAACGAAATATTTCCTCTCTCTTGCCGTCGTTTGCTCGGGTACGATGAATGCTAATTAAATTATTCGTGGATAAAGATCGGTCCTGTTTAGTGGAGTGTGACGTCGTCACGGCTCCGTCGACTCTACGGAATCGGCTTCAAGGACATAATATCAACGACTTCTCCCGGCTATATCTCCGATCGGTGAGAATATGCGAATGTATGAAAAAAAAAAAAAAAAAAAAAAAAAAAAAATGTAAATAAATAAAAAATACGCGCACTGGAAAACATTGTCTCGTCGGCTCGGGAATTATCCGCGTGTCATCAACAACACGACGACGATATAAACGTTGCAATTTAAACAATAGCTCGCCGGGGGTTAAAATTTCCCAGTCGTTAATGCGCGTTCGAGAAACGCGCTGAAAGAAACGTAAGTATATACGCGCGTCTTGTTTTCTTCACATACGAGATGAACTCCGATTCCCCTTCTACCGGTAAACGCACACAACTCGTTGAATAAAGATATGCAATTTCATTCTGACTGCGCCTACGTTGAATAAAGATATTCTAACGTTAACCGCTGTCCATCACATATGTTGATGCAACGAGCGCAATAGGAACGACAACTCGACAAATTAGTATTCCCGACTTATAACGTTGCGAAGTTTTTTCGCGCAAGGATCGCGCGCGCAGATATTAAAAATCTTCAAGCAAATCGCGAAGCATAGGGTTTCTTATCTTCTATAATTTTCTATTCGTATTTCAACTATAAGATCGCGGCAAATACTGGCAAATCCGGTTCAAGGGTCAATCCAATTCATATTTTATGTATCTTCGATCGCAAATCGCGCGCGGAAGCGATCACTGATCGATGTCCGCAATTTCGTCAAATCATCTTTCTCTCGAGATAATTATAGTAATTATATAGATGAAAAAAAAAAAAAAAAAAAAAAAAAAAAAAAATGAAATATGTAAAAACATTTCGTAGCGTTAGAGGGATCAATGCTGCGGGGCTTCGGTTTTACACACGCGAGAGAACGGTCTTTATTCATTACCCGCGCATTATCTAGTCGTTGCGTCAGCGATTTTCGATCGTTTCCTGTCTCCGATGCATAACAGAAACCTCGACTCTGCGTCTTCCTCGATGCACTTCTTTTTATGTTACTTTACAGTCGTGAACTTCGTGTTTATACATATATACTTTATTTCAATTTCCGTTATTTTTTTATCGACGATATGATCCGATTTATCTTACATCACTGTATGCAAAGTGTTCGCGTTTGACATTAGATAGCGAAGAGATTGGAAATTTTTGCGAGAGAATATTCGACGCGGGTCGCGCGAGGTTATGTTTTGAATTTATTCTCGAAAGCCTTCGGGATACACTAAAAATAAATTTCGGCTTATTTCCAGCGAATTTACTCTCTTAATCAACGTAAAAAATATCGTATTTTATTTTTTTATTTTCGTCATTCAAGAAACGCGATGTAATTGAATGAGAGAATACGATATTCCAGTGACCCAATTGCAGTTTTCTGGGTTACGAGATTATTTTTTAAATGATTGTACCGATCGAAATAATTTCGGCAATGCGCGATCGCCGCAACGCGTTTCTCTTATTATTTTGACGCCGCCGCATCGATCCTTTTTTTTTTCGATTGATTTTCGCAAATATGATTGAAAAAAAAAATCGTCGCGATATCGTAGTTTTCCTATCGAATATCGAAAAACTCGAATTGTATAACGGCATCGATCGAAAAAATAAATAATATGGGGCACTCGGCGAAATTATAGAAATTTTTCGTTCAGTCCGTAAAAAGCGATAAAAAACGTTTTGGAAAAAAATTCGAGTTTTTTTTTTTTATGCTTTAGATCGAAATTTTCGTGATGCAAAAAAAACACAAAGAAAAATAATTTTTTAAATTCAAGTTTAAAGAGCCGTCGATCTCGATGAGAAGATAGTCGTGAGTAAGTGACTGATTACGACGAATAATTAATAAATTTACGATTGCTGGCAGCGCGATTAAAATCAATAATTGATGAGCCTTCTCCGAGTTCAATTGCATAAGTAGCAAAGTCCTTCGCCGATATCGTTGAACTCTCCTTTAGAAACGAGATGAGGAGAATCTGGGACAACCGGCTATTGCGCTCATTGTTCGACAATTTGTATTTCACGATCCTAATGACATTGAGGCTTTACGGGAATAATTACTTTTTTTTCTCACTTGCGTCGCGATGTAAAAAGGAGCTGCCGAAGAATGCCGCCGCGGGGAGCGGCGCTGCGGGGGCAGTTTCGCGACGAGGAAAGTCCGTGGAATTCATTTCAAATATGACTCACAAATACGATATTTTTTCTTTTTTTTTTTTAATGAGATAAACAATTTTAACTTTAGGTACAGACAAAAAAAAGGGTTCACATTGTTAGAATAAAAAAATAAGAATAAAACAAAAAAAAATGAAAGTGAAGTAAAGTGATTAAGGAAATTATCATTTATCGTAATTGATATTTAATAATTCATAGATTCATCGTATAATTTAGGAAAACTGATATCGTAAAAGTTTGAATTCGTAGTAACGAACGTTGCTTTGACGTCATTCATAATTTACCGATCTTCCGCAACATGTCTCGTGAGATCGAGAAACGTCATTGAGAAGAAAATAACCAAAAAAACAAATGGACGTCAATTCTCTGACGTTGAGAGTTTCTACAATAAATCTGTCACATCGATAATAATACGATGCGGTTAAAGAATTTCCCCCCCCCCCCCCCCCCCCCTAAAGCGCCATCACGACGAGAGTGTAAATTACGAAAATAGAAAACTTCAAGCAATTTTCATCTGACTTACGAGGAGAAAACATCGCGAGAAAATGGCAATAAAATAATATTTGTGGTTAAATAAAGAACGAGGAAAAAAAAACACTCATCGATATCGCTACGTTACAGTTGAATAGGAAAAAGTAAACACGGTGACAAAGTAGTAATTTCCTCGTGTGATGACGTAAAAAAATGTCGTTACAAAAGACTCCCGGGGTTTCGATGTGTAACATAATATATACTTTGAAAGTAAAGACTTGTGTTATAAAATCTTATGTTATGACATATGGGAGGGGTATCCGACTGTCCTACATATTTGGACTTTGATATTTTGTTACTTCGTTTATTCCTGGTTTATCGGGGTCGATTGCGCTCGTCCAGACGCGAGGCAAGGAGTGGGGGGAGATTCGCCATATTGCTTAAACGATGCGCGATATAATATCGACTCGATCGACGCGTTGAAAATTCTCTGTTGTGCGTTTGTGTCAACGAAAATAATTGTTATTTGTTTATCATTTCCGTTTTTTTCGGATTCTCCACCGCACGCACGTTGCTGTCGCGTAAAGTACACGTGGCAACGAAATTCGCGAGTGAAAATTCCAACACGATGTTCGTACGTGTCGATAATCGCGAGATACGCGAAGTTCCGTTCGGACGCGTCTCGATTCATCGCCCGCGAGAAAAGCTCCATACTTCGCCCGGTCGGTAGGTTATGTTAGTGTCGCGCGTGTTTTCGTGTGTAATATAAGTAAACGAGATTTTTTTATTAGAACGTTATATCGATAGCGTGTGTAGCAAAATTCAAGGTCGTTAGACTCTCGACTCCCGCGATGTATGTTACAATGTTCGAAGCGCTGATTATAACCTGAAAAATATCGTGAGAAGCCGACATCGAGAGACCGGTTTCGCGGGGAGATTGATCGCGGAGACGTTAGAATGAGAGGGTATATACAGCCGGTGTTCGTGATCGAGCGAAAACTAACCGATGGACTTCCTAGTTTCCATTCCGCGATCCATGCAGAATTCAACAACGCGCCGCGAAACAACGCGACTAATAATTTTTTTTTTTTTTTTTTTTTATTTCCGCGATGTTTTTAACGAAAAAAAATAATGATACCATTCGAAGCAAAGAAATAACATTTATTTACACATTTGCCGCGTCCTTCGCCTTCGGCATCACCCGTTCTTCCTGTTCGGGATAAATAACGAAGCAAAGAAAATACAAATATTGCACTCACACGTAAATATAAAAAAAATCAATTCGCGAAGTACGCGAAATCGACGGATTCTTCGTGACTGCAAAGCACCTTTTTCACAACGCTACCGAACGCTAACTAATGTTAATTTCCGAACGAAGAAATGACGGTGACGCCGCGTATAAATCCCCTTCCTAAATTCCCTCTATGTTTTAATATACCTTTTACCTTTCTTCCTTTTTTTTTTTTCTGGACGGCGTGCGGAGACGCGCGTGTGCCGCGACAGAGAGTATACGAGAAACCAGTTTTCGCACCACTTGATGAGAAACCCACCGAGGACGACCGCGATGTTCGCGTCGAGGACGTCCGATCCTTTTTTTTTATTTTTTCAAAATTATTTCTCGTTTTTCCTCTTTTGTCCTTTAAAAATCCGTAAAGGTAGGAAAGTCAAATACTTCGCGAAATAAAGAAAAAAAATTTCGGGGCTAACGAACTCGCGTAGCAACTTTATTTATTATTATTATTTTTTCCCGAATTCCCTTCGAACCTTTGCACCGGGGAATTTCGAAACGCAATCGACGAAACTTTCGGACGTTTATAATACCGATTAACGAAAGAGTTTCGCGATTATTTTAATAGAGTCAAAGAGCGCGTGTTTCCTTCTCGCATCGACTACGGCGTTCGGCGCGAACGCTAAAACTCGAAGCTCTCACGAGCGGCTTTCCCTCTCCATATCGCAAGTTGGTGTGTAACGAAATGGGGAACCACTCGCGAATCGAACGTAACGCAGCCACACGCGAGATATGCACTTACGGTGCTGCGAGAGCGCCTCTTCCACCCTCTTCCACCCCCTTCCACCCCCTTCCACCCTCTTCCACCTCTAAGAGTTGCTCCGGTTCTTCTGCTTCTTTACTATACGCGATTCACTCCTCTATCCGGTCTTAAAGTACATATATATATATATATATATACCTTCATCTCTCGAATACATATTCCGTCAGCCGCGATCTATAGATCACTATATTCGATATATATGATATGACCTTTTGCGACGAATAAAGATCGCTAATCGCTCGGAAAGTATTTCGTAATTTTCAAGGTTTCGTCGAACCTTCAAAGTTCAATGGAAAGTTATCTATATATTTTCAGAGACGCGTTCAGTTTTTACGATTTTTCCTATTAGTCACATACGATCTTTGAATGGCAAATTTATTTTTATCTTTTTTTTTTTTTTTTTTTTTTTTTTCGGCATTTTCGAAATAATTACTAAGCGTTATTGTTTGCGTGATCCTTGAACGTTTAATTACGATGAAAAGTAATAGATGTCGCGGACAATTACGAGTACAATTTGTATCGCAAATTGCACAACCGCGAGGTGTAATTTCATGGAAAATTGCTTCGCCGCGATTATCTTTGATTATTTCGAAATTTGAAATTAATGCGGATTTCGAGTGAAACTGTTGGAATCGGAGTTTACGGAGCAAATGCAAAGATGAATATCATCTCTTCGACTTCCCCCCCCCCCCCCCCCCCGCCGAACCTCCGTCTTCACTAATTATGATGGACGAAATAATTTATTCGCGATCGTCAAACTGACATCGATAATATCATAGCGCAATTATCCGCTGTGTAATTATTGCGAAAAAGTTTATCTATATATTTCGTTCATCGCGAAGGCGGACAGAAATTGCGTGTCTTCGACGAGGTCGAGGATAAGGCTGAGGTTACCGAGGAAAAAAAAGAAAATATAACAAAATATATAGTTGTTCACCGTACTATTCGCGAAACTTTTTTTTCGTTTTATCGTCACGAAACATCGAGAATTTCGATTCTCGACATTGCTGTTTGCCGATTTTTCATCGTTTTTACTTCGAATTCTGTAAAACTCGTGATATTTTCGTTACTTTGTATCCTAATCGTCGATTCCGGTTTACATTCGAAGAAAATATAACAAAATATATAATTCTTCACTGTGCTATTCGCGAGACCTGTTTTCGTTTTATCGTCAGAAAACATCGAGAATTTTCGACTATTGCTTTTTCTCGATTTTCCATCGTTTTTACTTCGAATTCTATTCAATTCGCGATACTTTCGTTACTTTGTTTCCTACAATTGGCGATTCCGATGTATATTCGAATAATTCGCGTGTTCGATTTTTTTTTTTTTTTTTTTTTTTTTTTTTCCTCGTCATAGCGGTAAATACGATTTTGTCAAGAATAGAGCCGATGGAAATTTGTGCGGAAGTCTCTAGTCTCTCATTATTTACTCGGCGTTCTTCCATTGTCTGCACGCCGTGACGTTGTTGCAGCGCGTTCGTCGTCGTTCTCGTCGAACAAAGGAATTTTACGATAATATGTATGTCGTCAAAGTTCGTGCATAATAACGAACAAATTTACCTGAGTCGCTCTCCCGCGTACGATTTCTCGTACACACAGTGTCTTGTTAATCGTCTTTTACACCGGCGTTCCACGCTTCTCCTTCATTCGCTTCTTCGCCAAAATTTCATCGCGCGTATTTTTTTTTTTTTTTTTTTTCGGTCGAAATAACGAAAAATAAAATATACAATGAGATATCTATCGAGTTAAATGGCGTAAAGTTATTGACCTTTACAAAGTTACAGAACGTATCTTTGTCGATAAACAAAATTTTACGGTCATTTTTAATCGGTCAAAGGTTACGACGCGCAACTCGTATTTCTCGAAAAAAAAAAAAAAAAAAAAAAAAAAAAAAAAATTCTTCGTAATAATCGGGAGAATATACACACTGATTGCTCGTTACGGAGCTTAACCTTTCGCAAATCGTCGGAGTGGTGAGAAAAACGCAGGAAATTTATAACGCGACGCGATACTTTGGTTTTCGCCTTTGGCGTTCACACTTACGGGAATATCTACTGTATTTCCGATAAGCCACGTTGCGGCTGCGCATGTCTGTGTGCTCGCGTACTTTGTGTGTAGGTTATGATTCGATGCGAACTTGAATGTTTATATATGCATCTTCGCGAGACAGGAGGACGTTTGACGGTCAAGTATACGAACGGTCTGGTAGCGTAAAACTCTCGGGTTCTGATGATAATAAAGATGGAGGGGAAAAGAAACGTGACGAGCGGCGTGATTCGTGAACGCGAGAATTCCGCTCTCGAGCGTCTTGGTAACGATTACATTTCTATTTTTTTCGCATGACACGGAGTTAATTGCTTCGAAACAAAAACTACTTAAACTCGTTCTTTGCGTATTAGTTACAAGAAATATGAATTTTAGTTCGAAAAAAGTTGGCAGCAGCGTGTGTGTCTTATTTTTATCGTTAGCGCGTGCGAATGCACGGAATTGTTACGCATCGCGAGGGCAAAATACAAAATTGCACGAGAGTTTCGTACGAATACACGCGAACGAGAGAAAAAAAAAAAAAAAAAAAAAAACTACGAAGAAATGAAAATAAAATAAGACGCAAAACAGTATTCACTGAGATCGCTCGGGGAGACATTATTCGTTTCGCTATTCGAACGAAGTTTCGGACTTTGCCATAGTGACGATTTAGTAACGGATCGCAGAGTCTATAAACCAAGGATTCTCGAACAAATGGATATGCTAATTCCAAACTCGTGAGAGTCAAAAACTATTTAGTATTCGTTTAGAACGCTGACATTTTTGCGGCGAAACAACAAAAAAAAAAACATGGCGGCACCTGTGTGTCGCGTCTTTATTATTCAACGTTAAAAGTTTTGTTTTGCATTCGCGTTTTGTTTTTCTTTCGTATTAATGAGGATTGCTAACCTGTTAGTCGAATTGCCGAATTGATGGTTTCTTTTATTGCAACTTCCGCTTCGCTGGTTTTTTCTTTCAATTCCCGCGTAACGCCGCCGAATCCATTCTCGAAGCTGTCGCTCACGGATAACTCACACGGTAAGTCTCTCGAGTTCCGTCAACGTCTCGCGATCTTTTTTTATTATTATTATTAAACACTAATAATCGAATCTAACCGGAAATAATTGGTCACTATATTTATCGAACGGTTTACGCAATTGCCGAACAACGGAGTCGCCGGAAGAGGCGACGTGTTGCGATTCTCGATTCCCTCTCGACTGCTCGTGTGTCTAGTTAGCACGCATAGATGCATACATCGCGCGCATCTGAACTTTAATCTGAGTTAAGTTTGAGGTTATCGCGATATTTATTCGCTACAATAAAAGAAAAAAACCAACCGATTACCAACGAGCTCGCCATAAAATCGTGATGTCAAAATTTTTTTACAATAGGAAAATCAATCACCGTCGATGTTTTTGCGCGTCGCAGCACTACTTAAACGTCCTTCGCGAAATTGAGCAAAAAACCGACCGATAATGACAGTACCACGTTTGTGCAACAATGTCGCGATCGTAGTTGTATAAAAAAGCAAAATCTGCTTTCATAAATTGCAAATCGATGAAAAGTGATTAAATGAAAAAAAAAAAAAATAAAAAAAAATCGAATACATTTGCATTAATGCATAATATGGACGCAATGGTCGTTAAATTGAAACGCGTTATTCTCGTTGCGTTACAATGTTTAATTTGCGACTGAGACGTGAACTCGTTGTGTTTATCGGTGCGGGAGCAACGGGGACAGTATCGCTAAACAGTTTTCTCCTCGTCGTCGTCGTCGTCGTCGTCGTCGTCGGCGACGACGTCGCTCGTAATCGAGACGGAGTGTGTGCAAAAAACAAAACAAAAAGATGGGAGCTGTCATATCTTTGACACCCACACACGGATAAACCTACGAGAGCGCGATCTTTTTTCTACGACGCCGAGAGTACGACTCTTATTTGTAACGACTGTTAATTACAATGAATTTTATTTAATATCTCTTAGATGCGTAAACGATTTATTTGTGGAACTGATCTAGACAACGAGCGAAAGTGGAGAGATTATTGCGAGTGAGTGACTCAATCGTGTACATATAATCAGCGACGGCTCTTCCGCGCTCGCCGACCCCTCATACTATACATTGCGTTAACCACGTGCGATGACCTCGTTACAAAATGCCAACTGACCCCACTTCAATTTTATTCGACGACTCTATTTTTTTTCATCGACGCTTCGATGTTTTTAATTCACCTCTTTGCATTAACCGTCGTGCACTAAACTTCGACAAATACGCTGAAGAGGGCGCGTTGATACTGCGCGCCGCTTTCTCTTGCTTGCACGGGGTACGGGAGTTTTCTTACATTGCGACGAACGGTATATCGCTTGGGCTTTTTTTTCACTTCTGATGTTATTGAGAGTTTTATCGGTTGCCGATTCTCACGCGGTTACCTAGAGCTTTCACGATTAATCCCGTAAAACGATTGAACTTTTGATTTCGTATAATGTTCACGAAAAATCAACTCAACTGCGCATAATTGTACTTAATAGAACATGTATTAATTAATTACATCAGGTTACATGTTTTTATAATGGAGAAAAATTAATGTGTATATATATTTATTTCATTTTCTTGACGAGAATAAATTAAAATTTTTGTTAATAAAATTACGAAAAGTTTGCCGATCGCAAACACTAGGATGCGCACAGCCGTTCTGCGCATAGCTATTTAACGCTCGTTTGTTGCTCGGTATTCCATCGCTAATGTCGCCATCTTTGCTATCATCGGCATATAAAACTCTCAAAGAAATCGGCATATTTTTACTCGCGACTCTCGAACAACACTGTTAACGCGTAAAAAAAGTGTTCTCGTCTCTTCCCTCGTGTCTCGCTGAACGGTCGCAGGATCGCTGGATGTAAAATTCAGACATGTCATTGGATAAATCATCATACGTTCCTTGACTAAAAATAAACATTCCAACAACACGCCGCGAGGCCAAGTTGTTTCTGTTTGTTTTTAATTCGAGAGATATTTCTCGATGGCATTTGGCTAAATGCGTCGATTATTCTCAGTTTTCAATAAAAAATCAAACTATTTTGGTTTTTATACGATATGCAAAAAAACATGAAAGTTTGGTTAATAAAATACGGAGAAGAATACTGGTGATTGTCAAAACGTTAACGAGTTGCGCAGTAGCCACTGCGCACAACTATTTTATTTCCAATTAATTTTTATTACGATTTATTTTAAGCGCTGTACACTTCCTTACAATATTAATATTTCCTCATAAATTATCGACGATCCCGCGATGAATTGTCCATAAATATTAGACGAGACGTCTTCAAATGCACAGAGTTCAATCGTACACTGTCACCGCAGTACACGTAAACAAATGTTACACCGCAATTCGTTCGCATCTGTCTGTCTCTCTGTTCGTCTTGTCACTGTTGCAAACATTCCGCAGCGTTTCCAACAGATTTTAATTTCGACAGCATCACTTACCGAAATTCTGCTGCACGTACTAAATGCACGTATGTTCAAAGTTATGCATAAATTGTATCATCACGTGCAAAGGTTATACCGGTGCTTCGCGATATTTGCTGAATCGTAAGCGTGTTCAAACCTTCGCGTATCTTTTATGACATTTTCGTTCAATCGTCGAGAGGCAATATGGGTTCGAACGGTTTTTCAGTATCAATAACCGGAGTTTTCGCGGGTCGAACCCATTTTGCCCCCTCGTCGATAGCGCGAAAATATCATGAAAGTTACGCGAATGATTGCACATACTTACGATTCAGCGGATAGCGATAAACATCGATGTACGGTTGCGGAGAGGTTATAATTTCGTGTAATTTTGAAAATATGTGAATTTCGTGTTCGTAGCAGAAGTACATACATTTTAGGTTAATAACGACGTACGATTCGAATTAAAGTCTCTTGGAAATACTGCCGTATATTTATGACAGTTTCGAGTCGAACATCGAGGCACACAGTGTAAACAAATGGTGTCGTAGCGTTCGTATATGTGTCCGAAATGCCGCGTATCATTGGACTCCGTGAATTTATGCAAAAAAAATGCTTTTACATCGATAAACACGCGGAGATAAAAATTCAAGAAGCGTAAAATGAATATAAACAACAATTAAGTTACTGTGAATGATTTGTTCGATAAGTATCGGAGAAAAGCGAGTAAAGGAGATCGTTGGTGAGTAGAGTCGATTTTTCTACATATATATTAGTACTACGAGTTCGCTGAGTCGCGCGCGCTGCGCCCACGCGCATTTCTTGCGACTGCATTATAAACGTTCGCCATCGCTACCGCAGCTAACAGTTATTGGGAATGTCAATACCCCGAAATCCTCCTTAGGTCTCTTCTAAAAATAAATTATTCACAGTCCCGAACTTCGACAAAGTAGGATACTCCCCCCCCTCTCCACCGCCCGTCCCTTTCCTGCCGTTTCCACTCGCAAGCTTCGTCCTTCCCGCGAAAAGCGACTTCCATCCCTCTCTTAAAAAGGACCGAAAGGCCCGCGATCCACAGAGGGGGGACTTAAAATCTTTTCTTCATCCCCCCTTCACCCCCCATCCCTTCCGTGCCGTTATCACCCGCAAGCCTCGTCCTTCCCGTGAAAGGCGACTTCCATCCCTCTCTTAAAAAGGACCAAAAGGCCCGCGATCCACAGAAGGGGGACTTAAAATGTTTTCTTCATCCCCACCCCTTTAGGCACCCCCTTGGACACCCCCCTTAGAAAAAATTGGGCCGAAGGGCTGCACGAGCGAAAATGAGGAAAATATTCTAAGTCTCTTCCTAATTCATCCCTAATATTCTAAGTTTATACCTTTAAGGGGGACTTGGGATATTTTTCGCCGCGGAGCAGTTTAAGGGATGATGAAAAAATATTCTAAGTCCGTCTCCTGAATTCGTGAATACGGCGGCGGCAGCGAAATATTTATATAATATAGAAAGATCGTCCAGATGGACTGTAATGCGTAAATGGATATTTTCTCAGTCGGACGAGAAATATTAAAGTGGAATTCGTTTTCGGTATAAGTTTTTGCCCCCGCGAACGATAATTGAGAATCGTCGCGCGGTTATAGGATTTTTTTTAACTTACATTCACGTTTTCCCGCATCGGGACATAAGCAGCGCAGCAGCTGCCATTTTGGCGGTCACCTTGCGTAATTTATTAGTCAACATACAATTATTACGCGATGAAATTTTTTTAATAATAACCGGAGCGCAATAAATAAACGCCGACATCGAATAATTTGTTTTTGAACGAATCACAGTAAAAGGCATTGTTTCGTGATAATTCTCCGAGTGTTTTTTTTTTTTTTTTTTTTTTTTTTAGTGAGCGAAAAGAAACTTTTATTCACGTCGACGTTGGTTTCGAAATGGCAAAAGCTTTTTCGTAAACAGTACGTCGATCGTGAAATTTATCCCACGGTAGGATATTCCGACTTTGTCGTGACGTAAAAGCGAGACTTGCGGTTCACCGAATTCCGAGTATTATTGGGTAAAACTGTTGGAGAACATCGGGGGGTGGTGGGGCGCGCACGTTGGCCGCGCGACGTGTGTGGGAATTTTAGTGAAAGGCCAAAGCGCGCGGCACTTCGGAATGAAATTACCGATATTGACACCGGTATAACGCGAACTCTCGTTGATAGTCACGACGATAAAGTAGTTGATTCGCGACTCAATTAATTCGAGCTTTTCGCTCGCGCGGTACATGTCGAGAACGGCAGCGAAATAAATCGGTTGATCAAATTTTCCCTCAGTCACCAGGTGGATGCGATACTCGCTCTCACCCGCGGTGATAGCGCGCTCGCCGTTTCTCTCACCTTCTAACGCGGTTTACCTTTCGAATTAAAGTTGGCCGCGAGCTGCATTGTCGCTTTCGACGCGATTCCAAACGAGTATCCACGAACCCTTGCCGCGATGGGATAGCGTGTTGGGAGCAAAAAAAAAAAAAAAAAAAAAATTCTCTCCTGTCCGTACGCTATTCGGTTCATCAAAATCAATAGCGATATATACCGATTGCGGAGTGTTATTCCCAGCGGGAAATTAACGATACCTGAAACGGATTACGTTTGGCTTCATAATCATAAAGAGAAAAAAAAAACTTTATTATATACTATATTATATACTATACTATATACTATATTATATACTATACTATATACTATATTATATACTATACTATATACTATATACTATATACTATATACTATATACTATATACTATATACTATATACTATACTATATACTATACTATATACTATACTATATACTATAGAAATTAATTCACCATCTCGATTTTTCATTGCAATCGATTGTACGGATCGCAGAGAAAATTGCTTCAGTTGACGGTAATCCATTGGTTTTAACGGTGGTCAGCTCGCCGGGGTTATGTGTTACCTAAAATCCAGCGTTTCGAACTTCGTTGATATTTATTTGCAACATCTCTCATCGGATCTCTGGGAACGGTCGAGCAATATATCTATATCTCTTGCAATGCCGGCCTCCTTCTCGTTCTTTTGTCGCCATGCCGACCGCTTAACGATAATCATCGCGTATTGTTATTTAGAGGCGAAAACTTCACCTGCGTGGTTGCAGATAAATCGCGAGAAGGTAACACACAGAGAAAGAGGAAAGGTAAACAACAACCAAACCGATTAGAAGCCGCGGAGAATAGTTGAAAGCGTCGTGTTAGATATTTCTCGGGGGACGAAGCGAGAAAGAGTTACAGAGAGGTTTCGCGACGGGTATGAACGGCAATGGATAAAAAGGAGGAAGCGATAGGTGAGAGAAGAGGCGAAAGTCCTTGCGGTTTCGAACGATGGAAAAGTCCCTCAGTGGTATCCTTATCGTCTTCTCTCTCTTTTTCTCGTTTCACCATCGCCACGTTTCTTCGTTTCGCTCTTTTTTCACCAACTCTTTGCCGGACTACGCGGTAGCCTTGCTCGCCGCCCGTCTATCGCCGTTTTTCCTCCAACCCCCACAGCGAAAGTAATCCTAAGACGAGCTGAAAGGCCAAATGAGAAATACTTTTCGATCGAACGGGACGAGGGGATTGGAGTCCCAGCCACGGCTTATGCGGACTTGATATAACGCCTCGGAGGTGCTAAGGGCTTACCTCTCATTCCCCTGGCAAAATCTCACCACCGCCATCACCCCCTACCCCCTCCCCCCTCCTCCCTTGCCGCATTCATCGAGCCATCGCGCGAACGCTTCCGAGCCGAGATTTCGGCAGATTATTACGGGCAACCGCCCCTCCCCCGAAGATTTCCGACCGCACAGCATTCAGACATTGACTGAGACTTCTATCAACGCTTCTTCTTTCATTCACTATACTCTTGCAATAACTTTTGCCGCGGAGAAAATTGATACGCGCCAAAGGGAGAAAACCACATATTCACGCGGCACTTTTTTTTTTTTTTTTTTTTTCGTAAATAAAAAAGGGATAAAAAAATCTTTGTTGAAAGTTGAATCGACAAAAATGGCACCAACAACCGATACGGAGGTGACTAATGGGACCTTTTTTAACGGGTACAATGCAGTTGAGTTACTATACTTTAATGTGAAAACATCGTTAGCGTAGTTTTTGAATGCAGTTTTTTAAAAATGGTAACGCTTTTTGGAATCTTTCGGTAATTATGGTAATTGTGTAAAAAATTTGGTAATTGTCGGCAAAAAGTGTTACAGCCACTTTGGTAATTGAATAAAGAACTCAAAGTGTCTTCAAGAAGCTTTACGACCCTTCGGGAAATTGAGAAAAAAAATTTCAGGGGATTTCGAAAAATGGTACTTCCCTTTTGGTAATCAAGTAAAAAAAGCGTAAAGTGTTCTTAAAAAGCCTTTTTTGGGGACAAAAAGAACCCGAAGAATACCGCAGATTTTTTTTTGTTTTTCTTTTTTTTGCGATATGATTGAATGACAGAAGGTTTTCGCAAAAAGCGTTACGAAGATAACCATCGGGAACCCCACATCGTCACAGTTCGTTTATAACATAATTTTTTTAATATTAAAAAACGAGTTATCACCACTTACGTGAATAATGAGAACCCCTCTTGATACATTCGCATAAAACAGCGACGATGAAGTATTCAATTACGGCGCAAGAGCGCCTTGTGCACCTGCTACTGGCGTACAATATTTATTTTATTTTTTTTCACATTTTCTCAGCTGCAAAATGAGATATTGGTGGTTAGTTTGGATATGTGCTGTGCTTGGATATCACGATCGCGTGGAGAATTAAGTGTCGTAGTACGTCTCGCTGTTAGGGAAAAAAAAAAAAAAAACATTACCGAGAAATAATAACAGAGGAAAGAAGGAGGGAAATAGAAAAAAAAACGAGTATACGAAGACGAAGGAAAATAGCGTTAAACGGCCAAAGCGTACCCCCTCCCCTTAACCCTGTGGGAAAACTTTCGGAGTCGAGTGTAATAAGGGGCCGCGATAAATAAGAGCCAAAAGTGGCAAAGTAATTTTGGCGATGGGGTGTGAGAGAGAAAAGCAAGTTAGGCTCGCGGAGGAGAGCATTAAGGACCATTATTACAATCTCTTAATTTGCGAGAAAGAACACGATGCCCCCCCCACCCCCTCCTCTCAACCCCCTTGTATGCACAACGAAAAGAAAAGAACATTGTGTGTTTTCATAAAATGTTGCTACGAATATCATTTATTCGGCTATGTTAATTATGATTAATCAAGGCGCAGCGCTCGGAAATTAAAGCAATTAATCTCGCGTTTGTTGCAAGACTAAGAAAAATATAACGAGCGCTCGCGCGCGCGTGCTTTCTTCCGTGCTTTCGCTCGCGACCGGAAATATGCAGGATTTTTTTTTCTTTTTTCTTTTTTTCAATTAGCTCTCGGGAATATGCGAGAACGTAAAATGCTACGTTGGCTTCACTCAATTAAAGAATTGTAGGGGTAGAATGTGGTACTGAAATTTCATTTTTTTTTCCCCGATTCACGAACGCTGGCGAATGGAGAAAAACGAGGTGCGAACGAACAAAGGGTGCAGCACCCATTCTACGGGTTACTCCGAGGGGTGGTAGGGGGAGGGAGTGTTTCAATTGACGGAGAGAAGAGTGGAGAGAGCTGGTCAGTGAGAGTGAAAGAAAAAAAAAGAGGGTAGGATCTATCGCAAATAAATAACAGGCGAGTGTACGTACTATAGGACGCCAGTAGCGTCAATGGGGTAGCAATGCGAGGGGAGTCTTTCTGTCGGTCGCGAGTGGAGAACGTGCGATAGGCGGGGAGGGAGAGAGCATTTCGATTCTCGCTCTCTTCGCGAGAGAAACGGAGTAAGGAAAGAATAAACTATAAACTCGAAACGTCCGAGAATAGGGTTTTCGCTTGGAATTTCGAATCGGCAAAGGGGTGGTTCGCGATAACTGCGAAAACGATCGGCGCTGTTTCACACGTAATGCGATACGTTTCGTCGAAAGAAAAACGTTTTTCGACGAAAAAAAAAAAATGAGTCTCAAGTGGTTTTTTTTTAGCGCAAATCACCGTATGTGAAACCTCGGGGGTGTTATTAACCCTCTGTCTGGAATACGAATATATACTGCAGTAGGTTCGTAAAAGTTATTCACCGACGAATCCTTTGGCTTATTCTTGCCGTGGTTTTTCCTCTTGTGATACGTTAAATAACACAGCGGCGAGCGCGAGGCGCACCGGCGGAAGGTGTTTCCGAGTGAAAAAGACTCGTTGAGAATTTCCATTGTGACTCGCGGCGAGGCAACGGGGGGGTAGAAGTAACGAAACCTCTGCTCGTTAATTTCCGGGAAAACAATGAAACAATTGTAGCGAACCGGCGGGGGAAGGGGGTAGAAGGCAATCACGAAATGAGATCAGCGCGGTTAGACGTGATTCGAGGTGTGTTTATACGATGCTCGACTAGAATTCAAGTCGAAGATATTGTTTTACTGTACGAAGAATCCGACTTTGCGCGACTGCGCTGACGCTGGTATAGCAGTTTTTTTTTTTCATCGTAAGAATCGGTTTCGACGATATATTTCAAAGTGAAAAAGAATTCTTCTCATTGCTCCGGAAACATCGCGAAAAATATTTTCATACCTAAAGAAAAAATTCATGTTCACGTCGACTGGCTGCCGCACGAGGCTGATGGAAGTTATTCATGAGAAACTTCAGACGTGTTGAAGATAAAAAAAGTTTTTCTTTTATGTTTACCGATGTTTACTGGAATCGTATTCACAGCGCAAAAATACATTAAATCATAAAAAAATAAAAAATATTATAGATTTATATGATAATAATAACAATAACATTGATTAAAATAGTTTCTGAAATTTTTCACTTTGACGCGAAAAAAATGTCTGTATCGATTTTTTTTTCGCGATTTATTATCAATCAGTAGCGACTCGAAAAAAATGTCTTCCTAATTTCGTCAAATAACGTCTTCTGCTCATTTTCCTCCGTAAAAATAGATATACGCCTGATTCTGCCGAATAATTTATCATAGGAAATAAAAAATTTTCGATTTTTGAAAATACGGGAAATCGTAAATCGAAGTAATCAATTTTTATCATTCGTCGTTTCGGGACTATTATGTTCGCTGTATGTTTTTCCCGCTCGACGCGGGATTTGCCTCCAATTTTACTATCCGCTCAATATTCGATGCGGATTCGCGCGTCAAAAGTATTAAAAAAATATAATAATAATAAATATGAATTTTGACCATTATGAACGATGAATTATTCTTGAACGAGCGATGTTCGCGGATCTCAATAAAATTCAACCCCTGTTTTACCAACGAGTAACGCATGGATCTCGATAATAAATATGTAACACATCGGAGTTCCGGTTGTATACAAGTCTCGAATTCGATGGCGTGTAACCCTCACTATCAAATATTCATTCCGTACTGACTGATAGTCGTGATATCAAACGGCAAGAGAGCGAAGTCTCTCTCTGTCGACTATACGCGGAGGCTATCTACTGGCGTATTCTTTTTTATCCGCATAACATTCCATCGGTACTTTGCATAAGTTTTCTATAACTACACTTCATATTTTCCAATGTGTACTCCAATATCATTTGTATACATATATTTAGACATCTGATATACTTTTCGCTATGTTCGGTATAAGAACATCGAGATACGGAGCGACGTCCACACAGACAAACTGTAACGAAGTGTTTTTTTTCACCAAACGTATTTTTCGCTCTTTCATCGCCATACATGCATCTGGGATTCCCGATGTCTTAATTTTTGCGAAATTTTGGCAACAATCAATATTTTTAAATTTAATTATATCGAAAACGAGACGGCCGGAATGTCAGGAAAATTCGTATTAAAACCCAATATCGATATACTAAAGAGTATACAAGTTACACGTTTTTTAAATACATCGAAAAAGAAAATTATGTAAAAATTTAAAAAAAAATATAGTAGTATAGTATTTTTTTTTAAATTTTTTTTTGGTAATTTTAAACCCCTCGCGTCCAGTACACCTATGTGTGATGTTTCAGAATTAAATTAATTTTAACCTATAAACTTGATAACATCACTTCAAAAAAATGATGAAATTTAAAAAAATCGTTTTATTCACTAACGACGTATAAAAAAAATTACGAAATTAAAATCATTACACAAACTTTAATGGATAAACGTTATGGACAAATTATTTCGCAAACTATAAAAATTCGTATTATATTTAATGGATTCTTCAATTGAGAATATAATTCAGTTAATTGTGAACAAAGAGAATGGCGCGAATAGTTGTCGAACGCTATCAACCTCAACCTTTCTCGCGGGTTAGTGTATCGGCTGTCCGCAGGTATATTCAGGGCTTTAGCACCATCGAGTCACGTACGGGACCTCGTTTCCTGTCGCGTTATATCCGGATTAACGAGTCCGCGGGGCGAATGTGCGAAGGTACGATGGAAGGGGTTGGAAGCGAACGAGAGGATGCTAAAGGGCCACCGCCCGCCGCTGTACCTGCTGTCACACGGATTTATATTATCATCATTTTTTTTCCATCCCCTATTTTTTCCGCCCTTTTATACCGCACGATTCTCCTTTTTTTTTTTTTATCAATCATGAATTTTCCGATAATCGGTCGGCACTCGTGCGTTTAATACTCGTTCGTTAACACGATTCACGAGGATTCGCGGTATACGAGTATATACTCTGGGAACAAGCGTCCCTCGACCCTCATCCCCTATTCGTTGTTATCCGTGATTCGTTTTTTTTTCTTTTTTTTTTTTTTAATCTTCCATCGTTCAGCATCGTTCCTTTGTGAGTGGAATTGACCGATCGCTCGTCAATTGTTATCCATAGTTTGCCAAATACAAAGACGTATAACCGATCATGTAGCGAATTGGTACAGCGGCATAATGTCGATTTATTAACGATCCTTGACTATCGTTCGTTATAAAAAAAAAAATATATATATATATATTTTTTTTTTTATAACCCTCACGAATTTTCACTGTAATGTCCCTGTATTTGTCTATTTTATTTATATTCCAGTTGAAAGCTATCTCGATACATTTTATCCACGAATGGTTTATCCCGGCTTCGGACTCGTACTGTCGGTACGCAACTACCGCGTATTTCCAACCCCCCATCCCCACTTTTTTTTTTTTTTTTTTTTTTTTTTTTTTCATTTCCCCCATTTACGTCAAGCCGATACCGGTCGGCCTATCCGGCATCCCGAAAATTGTCGACATTGATCGACCGTTTCGCCTCTGTCCCGTGAGTCCGTTAAAATCTAGTTAAATACACAACGAGAGGAAAGAGAGCGATAGATAGGATACGATGTGAACTGGTAGTTGTCCCGTTGCAGAGTTTTACACCACCGTTACACGTGCCTCGACGATTGAAACATGATTTATTTTTTTCTACCCCATCTTCCTGCATGCCTTGCATCCCTCAGGACTCGTTTTATTTTATTTAACTGGGCACCTGTCGACGTGTGAAAAAAAAAGAAATAAAACCCTTCCCTTCCCTTCGCCCCCTCCCCTCACACAGAGATAGAGAGGGAAAGAGACCTTTATTTCTATTCTCTCTCGGTTTTAATTCAAGCTAATACGTCGGGCCACTGGAACTGATGGAATTTCATTCAGTCCCGGGTTCACTCTCGTTCCCGTGCTTCGATCACCGATGCGAACAATTCATTTGTTCGAATACTCTTTACCTTTATTCCCCTCTCAACGATTCGCATATTTGCGTACTTTAACCCTATTTCTCTGTACTTTTTATTTTTTATCGCGTAGATGAAATTTAGAACAATTTATTTTAGACTTAAAATAGTCGAGGGATGAAAAAAAAAAAATACACGGAGCGATCTACTCGAAGAAGACGCGATTTGTTTTCTATGTTCTGTTCACCTTTATTTCCCTTTCAACAATTCGCATATTTGCGTACTTTAACCCTATTTCTCTGTACTTTTTATTTTTTTTATCGCGTAGATGAAATTTAGAACAATTTATTTTAGATTTAAAATAGTTGAGGGATGAAAAAAAAAAATTCACGGAGCGATCTACTCAAAGAAGACGCGATTTGTTTTCTCTGTTCTGTTCACCTTTATTCCCCTTTCAATGATTCGCATATTTGCGTACTTTAACCCTATTTCTCTGTACTTTTTATTTTTTTATCGCGTAGATGAAATTTAGAACAATTTATTTTAGACTTAAAATAGTCGAGGGATGAAAAAAAAAAATTCACGGAGCGATTTACTCGAAGAAGACGCGATTTATTTTCTCCGTTCCGTTCACCGATGCGAAGAATTCATTTGTTCGAATATTCTTAACCTTTATTCTCCTTTCAACAATTCGCATATTTACGTAAGTTACCCCTATTTCTGCGTACTTTTTATTTTTTTCTCACGTAGAAAAAAATGTTGAGAAATTTATTTTAGATCTAAAATAGTCGAGGGTGTGAAAAAAAAATTACTAAGCGAACTCGAAGGGAAATGCGGTTTAGACGAATTCGATGCTAATACACTTTTTTTCTCGGCAACTACTGAGGTCGAGTGGTAACCCGGGATTCTCGTGTGTATATAACGGGAAAAACTCTGATAACTTTGGAGGCGTTGAAAGTCGTTGAGTACAGATATAGAGAGAGAGAGCGAGAGAGAGAGGCGAGCCATCCGCAAAGACCGAAAGCCCCATCCCGATCGCGAGAGGAGACGTCGCGAGTTCTCGCGGCCAGAGGGGCTTTTCACGAATGAGATAAAGCGAGATAAACTGTTCGGCAACAGTAGTAGTACATAACAGCTGACGCCATCAACTCGAGTGGCACTCGTTCCGAGTCCACCGCCTCCTATTCCCGACACTCGAGTACAGAAATACAGAAGGGGGATTTTGAAATAGCGAAACGAGAGAGGCTGCCACGCACTTGAATCCATCTGTCCACTCTTGTTAAAAATTGTCGATCTTCCGCACCCCCATCATCCCCTCTCGTCGCGTCCTCTCGTCACTCCGATAACGTCAACGTTTTCAAAACGTTTTTGCACGATGACGTTATAACTTCTTTTTTTCCGCACAGATTTCATCCCCATTTTTTTTGCATCACATCGGTAACGCGATAAAAAAAAAAAAAAGATAACTCGAAAGACGCGTTTAAAATGAATTGTTTATATGATTTTTTTCGTCATCCCTCTCTATTTTGAAGTCGCGATAAATGATGCAGTGATATAGAGAACATTATGGTCGACTTTTAGTCCGAGTGAAACACGTGTTTCTTCCGGCGGCCTGCGCGTACGGTGAGGCGGGGGGCGGTTAGGGGTGTATGGGAAGACGGGTCGTGGTGCGATAGAAAATAAAAATTTGCTACCCGAGGCATAAAAGTAACTCCAAATGAAAAGGGGTTATACGTGTCTGGGCAGCGTGTGAGAGAGGACCGGTAAGGCTGGAAACGGTGCTTTCCCATAAAAATTGGCCTCAAATATCGAAGGTTTATGTGTACGTCCCAGTGGATACTGGACGAGGGTAGAGAGTCGGTAGGTTAGCGTTCGAAGCGAAGGAGAAAGACTCGCAAGTACGAGAAGCAGAAGAAAAAGAAGAGGAAGGGGTGGAAGGAGGATGAGAGGGCCGGTAGGTAGCAGAGTTACATTTCCTTTAGCTTTGACCCTCGGCGAAGGGGTTGGCAGTAAGTTTGATTTAGACGATAGCCCCGTGCCTCGTAAAAAGGCGCCGGCCTCCGTGACGGGGTTGATTCGACCTTCTCCCACATACCAGCCACTTGGAAAAATATGTTTCCCCAAGCAACCTACCATCATCGTAGCATATATTTTTTTTTCTTTTTTCAACCCCCTCGAACGTCTTTTTTTCGACCAATTCATTTACAGAGTACGTAGTTCTCGCTTCGGCAAACGTAATCGTCGTTTAAACGTTATTAGTCACAGACGTCAGCGAATTTATTCGGATTGTAAGAAAGGTTAGTGTGCTGCGCGCTCATTCGTTACCGATGTGTGAGACATTGATTTTTCGAGTGGTTTGCCAAGCGCGACCGCAACTATGGGAAAATCGGCAGCCTTCCAAACCTCCCATTACCAGTTACCGGGTACTTGTAGTCCACGTGGGGAAAAAAAAAGAAAAAAAAATTGTGTGATTAGACCGCGAAAAATCGTGTGGTTCGCATTTCTGACTGAACCCCGATGGGCAAGCGAGAGAATAAAGTAAAGAATTCGTTATTGGAACTGTAGGAAGGGGCTGTACTACGACGACGAGCGGTCGTCGTAGTCTCGTATTTCTGATAAATAAATAAGATCCAAGGGTGACGTAAACGTCGGCACTAAAGTGATTTGGACCGCTGGATTGGCCGGCTATAGTGGGTTAAGTGGTGAGGAGAGTTGTAGGCTGAAGGATAAATTCTGGAAGATCGTTCCGTGAACGGGGGGCGGCGGGCAGAGCTAAAACGAGTATTAAGTAACGAAGACGACTGCGTAACCGTTGGGAAAGTGTTACCGGGTAGAGCGTTAAAGCCGCATCCTCTCCGATATCCAGAAAAGCTCGAGGGACGTAAAGACGCTTTTATTTTACGGATGGATTTAACTACTCTGCGCCCCTACGATCGCTTCAATGTCCGAGAAACGACGACACTTTGTCCCCTCTCTTCATCTCACGTTTTCTTAAGCGAGTGTTTTTTTTTCGTCTTTTTTTACCCCCTCCCTTTCTCCACAAATCGGTTATTCGACAGCGGATCTCTATGAGGGACGCGAATATATCACGTAGTTCCGATGGCGTAAGAGCGATGAGAAAACGATGCGTTGCACCATCGCCCATTCGATGGTACCGCTTGATTGAGACTGTTTTACGAAGCTAAGGGATGGTTCGGGGCGGCGGGCCACCTTACCCCTGAACAAAAACCATCCGCTGATTACTTCACTATCTTGCTACGAGAGCTCAAACCTGATCCTCAAAGTTCGACGGCGGGGGTTCGCCTACGCCCTCGCTTAGTCGACCCTCCCTTAACCGGTTCCGGGTCCTCTAACTCCGAGGGGGAGAGAGACCTTCGCGAACAAGAAGCCACTCGGACGTTTCACTCGTGAATCCACGCCCTCCGTCAACTACTAAAATCGATTCGTTAGTCTCTTCTCTCAACTAAACACACACACACACACGTGCTGCATTCAGGACTGTCGATCTAATCGATAGATTGGAAGAATCGCCCCAATGCAGGCATTTCGATTTCTTCTTTTTTTTCCATTTTCGTGACACGAGATAAGCTTGTAAGGGGAAGTAACAAGAATTTGTTTATCGACTCTAGTGATTCGAGTCCGTTAGACGAAACGTAGTCGCTACCGATTTCGATGCATCCGTGCAACGCTCGAAACTGACACAACGTTACAGTTTCACGAGACCCCTGCGGGCATCACTACAACCCGGGAGTCGGTGTTCTCGTTATTCAGATAGGGGCAGAGGAAAAGCAACGTTATAACCCGGATAAATGTATCTACCAGTTTTTTTTTGTTGGTTTTTTTTTTTTCGTTTCCCTTTATCCAGTAGCTTGGGCTCGGCGTCTGCCATTCTCAGCCACCCCCTCCTCGTTCAGCCAACAACGACTATCTGCTCGGCATTTTTTTTTTTTTTTCTCTCGCTCATCCTTTTTCTAATTACCCTCACCGCAGCAGGTAAGGGTGGTTCGCTTCTCCTACAGGACTTTTCAATCTCGGTTTCTCATAAACCCTTGCCGTATCTCCAGCTCTCTCCTCCTTCCTTCCCTCCCTCCCTCCCTTCTTCCCGCCCTCCCGCCCCGTCTTCCCTCGGTGTCTCAGCTGTGTAGGTGAAAGAGCGCGGGGCTGGGCCAAGCTTTCTCTCACCGTCGAGCAACGAGAAGCCGCGGCTGGGATTCTCTCCTCCGGCTCGGTGTAATTGGAGTTTCGAAAGTTTCCAGTCATTAGCGCCGAAGGCCTTATCTAACATCTAATTCGCGGCGCTTCGGGATCTGGTCGAGGGGGATGGAATACCCGGAGAGGGAGAGAGAGTGAGACTGTTAGGGGTTAGCGAGAACGCCCGAGCGCCTATTACTTTCGAGGAGTTTCGAAGAATTTGCAGTAGCGAGAAGGCCTCACCGCAATCTCTACTGCGTTCCCAAAAGCCTTGGCGTACCGGGGGCTGCGATATTTTTTCATAAATAAAAAATTTACCTGCATTTCGTTGAGACAATTTGGAAATTTATCACGGAGCCACTTCGGTAGATCGACGGGGATTACCTAAATCCTGCATTTTCGACTCCCCAAACTAAGGGTTGGGAGAGGGGAGGGTTTCGAAACCTCAATCTAAGGGTTTCAAGATTTTTCGTTAACCCTCGAAAGTCACCCCTGTTTTTGCACCTTATCAACCCCTTATATGGATTTGGGAGTCCCGATGTCTTAATCGATGTGAAAATTTGTCAAAAATCAATATTCTTTGCGTATATTTTTTTTTCCATCTAATTATGATATTCCAGGGTTACAATTTAAAAATCCAACGTTGCAAATTTGTTTCACAATATATCTGTTTATTTGGTTACATCATCAACGTTACATTTTACTGTGAAGCGCAATTGTCTTTCGACTCGCAATCCGTCAGCCGATTAATAACGCAATGATGAATATTAAACGTAAGAGAAAACTTTAAACGTCTATGCAATAGATCGACTTTTGTGAAAAAGCGCTTTGCGCCGCTGCAAAATTTCGTGATGAAAAGGCCGCTTATTAAATTCCAATTTATTCATGAAACCAATCCACTTAAAACCCTTCCTCTCTTCCCGTCTCTTGACACGACCGGGAGGGTGATTGCTTACATTAGTCTTTCTCACGCACGGTCCTCGGACTGCGGAGGGTTGACCCTCGCGTTCGCGACTGTGTATCAGTGATACGTCGATGCATATTAAAGTTGATTCGCTTCGTCTGCCTGTGATACTAATAGTCATTTGGCTGAAACGAAGCGGAAAAAACAGAAAAAAAAGGATAGGAACGAAAAAAAAAAAAAAACTATTGGTACGTTAATTTAAGGGGATTAACAAATGATAACCTTCTCGGCGGAGACCTTACGTCTAACACCAACTCCCCCTCCTCCCTCTTGAAGCCATCATAATTTCTTGAAGGGTTCTCTACCAAAGTGGAAGTTCAACTCTGAGAAAGCACTTTGATATCGTCGGCTAACCAAACGACGCGCACGGTGCCATCCATACGTATCCAATCACTTGGACTGAATTGCCTGGGACAGGAAATGGCTTGAACCCCTCCCGCTCTCTTCTCTCGCAACAACAAGCATCCACCCCTCTCTCTTCGCCCTCTGATTTCCCCTCGAACGCGGGGCTCCAGTCGGGCTGTCAGCTCGTGAAAACAAATGGCGCGGCTTGGATTCGTCCCGCCACCTACTTTACTCACTACCCTGTTCTTCCTATCTATCCCATAGCCTACAGTACATTCGTGTATTCGTGACGATGAGAAACTGGCAACACACCCTTGAAAAAAAAAAAAAGAGCGCTCCTTCCATCTCTTCTGCAATCTCAGGCCACTCATCTTTCAAACACTTATTTTTTCTTTCTTCAACCGCGGGGGATGATGACGCGGGTGAAACTAAAAACTATCACGGAAAATAAACGAGCGACCGATGACTTCGAAACTATCGGAGAAAGTTCTTTATCTTTCTATGTCGGTAGTCCCTCTGATTTCCTCATTTCGGACATTCCGACCGAAGACGACCGAACGAATGCTCGTCGACGCGGATTCGAAAGGGCGGATTCATTTTATCGGCCCTCTCCGCCTCTACCACGTCTCTATCCTCGCGGCTGAAACTTCTTTACGAAAAAAAAAAAAAATGGAAAGAAAAAGATTTCCACCCTTTGCGATCGGTGCTCGAAGCAGCTATCCTTTTTCCATTGGTACATATCCACGAAGTCTTTGCTGTCCGAAGGGCTGACTAGTTCTGGGCGTAACCACTGAACGGAAATGGGAATCCCCGGGTTCGAGCTTACGATTTCGAATCGTTCTACTCATCTCTCCCTCTCCCGATCTTCTTTGTTTTTTTTTCTCTCACACCGATCGGACGGATGGAAGGGTAGGTTACCACCCCATTGAATCTTCCAGTAACGCCAAAAAAAAACATGAATACGTTAGAATGCAAAATAGAATGATAAAAGCGCCGAGTCTAGAATTTCGATTGACGCACAGAGGGTAGTTGAGTTGTTTGTCGGAGACGCGAAGGGGTCAGATTTCATGTCCCCGGAGAGTGTGATGGATCGCGCATATAAATAGAAAAATATTGACCGAAGATATTAGAGATATTAAAATGTTTCTTCGAGAGCATCGAGATAGCTGTGACGATAGCGAAGGAGTGCAAGGAGCCACTCGCTCCGTCTCTGGATAATTCAGCTCTGCAGGAGCAGGAAACGTGCCATCTCGGCGGATTGAAATGCGATCCTTGTACGTATATCTTTCATCGATAAAGCTTTTTTTTTTTTCTTTTTTTTTCTCTTGGTAAGAATATTTCTCCATCACTCCACGACTCTTTCCCGAAGGGGAGGAAAAAAAAAGGGAAAAGCGTGTTTGGATTCATTCTCCACTATACCGTGGTACTACACACCCTTGCGAAATATATATCTCTAACGTTGCGGGAGGGTTGTAATGTACGTTTCTAGGGGTAATCTTGCCGGGCCGTTGGACTCTGTGCCTTTTTTTTTTTATTTTATTTTTTTTTCTATTGCTAAAGCCTAAGCCTCCGGAGCTGCGCGAACGAGACGGCCAAGTTGCCGAGAGGAGGAAGATAAAAATAAAGAGGACAGTGGAGAAAAGTAGAGACCGAGAAATTAGTGTGAGGCGAGAGAGAGTACAACGGGCAGCGTGAAAGGCAGAGGGAAACATATTGAGGATCAAAAAAACGTCTGGCGCCGGTGGAAGAGAAGGAGAAATTGAGATATATAAAAAAAAAAGAAGAGGGAAGAAAGATGGTGGAACGAGAGGGTGGAGGACGAGTTGCGGGAGCGAGTGAGAGTAAAGGGCGAGGAGCCTCGGCACAAGATTGCCTCCTTTCTAATTTATAACTAGGCGAGGCTTCGCCTTAACAATTTACGCCTTGCCTCGGCTCTCTGCTCTCTCCGCCTTGTGGCACCTATAGTGCTAGACAACCATCCAGCCTCCCTCTCTCCCTCACCCCCTGCTATCTGGCAACGGTATAGCGGGATACCTTTACCTTTACCACTGGTACACCGGTACCATGTACCCGTTACGAGCAACGACGTCCGCGACTCTTACGAACGGGCCGAAAGACGAGATTGGCCTCGTGGAATAGAAGTCGGCCTTCCACCTCTATACACTCCCTTGCGTTGTTCTCTCCCACCCCTTTCACTTCTTGTATGTTTTACCTTTTTTCACATACCGTGGTCCGCTTTATTCCCATTTCCATGAAGCTTCAACGAAAAAGATCAGAAACTCACTGCCTGATTTTCTTTTTTTCTCCATCGTTTTCATCCCCGTTGAATTTCCGCCTGGATTACCCTCAAATTCTCCCGAAAATATCATCGTTTCGAGCATTGCTCGAAAGTGTGAAATTGGCAACAAAAAAAAAAATAAAAACATTTCGTAAAACGTCGTTACACTCGAGAAAATATCGGAGTAGGATTATCCATGAAGCAGCGAGTTGCGAAGCTTCGTCGGATTGGGGTGGAAAGCTCTCGTTATAGAGCAACGAACCAGTCCGATATAATCAACGAAATAATCAAGGTTTATGGTAGGGGGTTAATGCCCTAATTAAATAGCACTCCGTACCAATTAAGTTGCGATGCTGAAACGCGATACCGGGCAAAACCGCACTGGGGGTTACCTCTTCGTACTCATGGCGACCCGAACTGTACCATCAAACTATACAGATTTTCATTAACCCTCTCCCTTTTTTTCCACCCCCTTTTTGGATAAAAACGAAAATAAAAAATGCAAAAAAAAAAAAAAAGAAAATTAGGCGTCTAGCAAGAAAAGAAGGTAATATAGCGAGTCGAGATTCGAGAGTGTTATAGCACGATCGTGAATGCGAAGAGAGAAAAAGAGAGCTCACAGACCTCCGTGTATCAGAATTGCAAATTTCATTTTCTTAATGGGTTTTACTCTTCTACCAACGCGGCTCGGTTTAACGCATTTTCTAGCTTATTTCACGAGGGTCCAAACTATCGACGCCCTTACCCACTTCTCCTTCCCTCTCAAAAACCGTCTCAAGTATAATAACAATAAAATACGAGAACAAGACATATTCCGCAGGATAGTTACCAATAAATTTCATTCCAGTAATAAAAAGAGGGGGAAAAAAAAAATGTATATAACAAAAAAATTAGATAATAAATAGAAGCGAGAGGTTGAGAGCAGAAAATATGTGTACCAACATCCCCTTTCTCTCCATTCACCCCGGCAATAACTCCGTCGTCCTCGTCTCTATTCCGTTACGATCTCATCGTATGTACCTCACGTTCACCGAATGGTAATCGCGCGGAGCATCCTAGTCTAGTATATTACTATATAACTGTACCGGAAGACGAGAAAGAAGAAGAAGAAGAAGAAGAAGAAGAAGGGTAGAAGTAGTGAAGTAAAAAAGTAACACGAGATAGAGTATTTGTCGTGGTTCGACGCGAAGCCTTCTCTTCCAACTTGTACAGGAGATATTATTCGAGATACGACACAGTGGTGTATATAGATACGTATATGGAAGGAGTCCGCGAGCGCGGGACGCAGAAATGGACTCCTTGGACAGTTGGACAGTTGGAAAAGTTAAGAGTTTGTTACGTGTTGGCGAACGTCTGTCGCGATGGCGGGGCGTAGAGAGAGAGTCGGAAAACACACGAGAGGAAGAGACCTGCGAGAGAAATGAAAGTGAGGTCTCGAGTTACCGTGAAAGTCAAGTCCGGTTGACTTGCCAGACATCTCGACGTCGTATACTTGCCTGGTTACCTCCTTTCCTTGAGCTTCGAGGAGTTTCTCGCGATGCTAGATGACGAGCGACCGCACCGGTTTCCTTACACACTTCTCCATCTGCCTGACCCGTTTATCAAGTTGAGCTTTTGTTTTCGAAATCGATCACACATCTGACTTGAAACTCCTCCTTCTCTCGCTTTATTTTATTGCTTCCATTTTCAGTCTGAGACTTGAGAAACTCAGGCGGCAGAGCGAGAGAAGAGAATGAGAGAGTGAGAGCTTTAAATTCGTACGAAGCAAAGAGAAACCGGAAAGCCCAGAGTTAGGAGAGGATATACAGACTGAATTGTAAATCTCGAATAGTGGCCTCGAAGACACGAGGCATTAAATCACTCGGCAGCGGTTTAAATTATTGAAGACGGAAAGCCATCTTCGTTGGCGTTTCCGTGCGATACGAGAGACGCGCACACTTTTAGGCTGAAACGGTACTTCGAAGACAATAAACTGACGAATTTTTTTCAAACGCTTGCAAAAGAGTACGAAAAAAGAAAAGGCAAAGGCAAAGGCAAAGAAAAGGTAAGAGAAAAGGGAAAGGGTACAATCAAAGCTTCATTTGCTCGATTTCGTCGCTCGAACGTAGAAATACCAAGAGAAAGAAAATACTCGAGAACTTTGTGTGACTTGGACTTCATTTCACAACCCTCGTTTTTTTTACCTGCCCCTTGTGTTCGAGAAGAGAATGAATGAGAAAAAGAGAAGGGTAGAAAAATAGGGTAAAGAGGCGTTGAGAGGTGGAAACACACAAGCAACAGAGAGACGTGAAAGGTGGCGCGCGAAGCTGAGTGAGAATGGAGAAGTGCGAAGCTTTCATGGTGTTGGAAGACGGGGGATGGGAGACGATGGGGGTTCGTTCGCAAGTGGGCGGGTTGCGGGACAACTTAAACAGCGGCTAGGCAAGTAGTGGCAAGTAATAATTGAGTCAGACGAGTATAGCTCTCGGACCGGTGGGCGAGCGGCGAAAGCAGAGAGAACCCCGGCACGCTCACTTCGTAGCTGCAAAGGTGAAGGAGAGAAGGAGAGGAGGGTAGCAGGGTACAGGCGCGTACTCGTAGTACGCTCTCCAGCTTCTCGTTGCGCGACCGGAATTCGAAATCAGCCGGCGCTCGGCTCGTTGGCTCCTTCGCCTAGCTTCCTGCTCCTCGGCTTCCTACCCCTGTGTTCCCTCGATCTCTCGCTCTTCTCGACTCTAACTTTGGCCGGGAATATGAGCAGCTGGATCGTAGCCGAATTGCTTCTACAATCCGTGCCTTCTCTCTACCCCACGAGAGAAGCAACCAAGACTCGAAGCGTGTGCCTTACTCTGCTCCGCTCTGGTTTTCGCCTCTAGTAGCCTCGTTCAATGTTATTCCGTACCTGAGGCTAACCGGATTCTCTCAACTCTCATTATTCCGTAGTTCGGGACGATCGTCGCATTCTCCTCGTCTATTGGCGTTTGATCTTCTCGCACTGCTTCGCCGCACCGTTTTGGATGGCTTCGGTGATCATAACTTTCGAACGATTCGTCGTGACTACTTTTTTTTTTTTTTTTTTTTTTTTTTTTTACGTTTACCCGGGGGTAGTAAATTTAAAAAATTGAGGTGGTTTCGCGGGGAATGAACAATTCTCTACAGGGCTCCAGGATCGTGTGACTTGGTCAACGAATTTACGGAAACGTGACGAGAGCTAACCGGGCGGAGTACAACGCGTTAACACTCCGAGATAAACAATTTCCGGCATGAAATGGACTGTATCTCCGGGTAGGGAGTCGTCGCGGGCGATGATGAGTACTCGAGGGAGAAAGAAGAGCAGAATAGAATTTTACGTGCTTAACGCGCCGCGTACCCTCACCCCGTGACGAAGCAACAAGAACGTGTCGTTACGGAGACGAAATTTTAATACCGGGACAAGGAAACGCTCTCTGCATACCGGCGAAAAGGTTTTTTTGTCTTTTAAAAAAATATACTAATTATTCACTTGGTGCGATCGGCGGAACCTGTGGGTTTTTATTTATGACGCTTTTTTTTTTTGTTATGTTTGACTTCCGTCTGTGTCTATATAAATTTGACGATTAATCATAATAATAATAATAATGATAATAATAACAAAAATAATAATAATAATAATTTTTTATTACGACATAATATCAAGAGTACTTTTGAATTAAAAAAACGAATTATTCACTTAGGGTAATCGGCTAAAACTGGGGATTTTGGTAAAAAAAAAAAAAAATATATCGCTTAATTTTTGTACATTCGTAATACATTCGTAATATTTGGATATTATTTTTTATTTTTCGACGTGTCGTTATTTTTCCTTATCTTTTTTACCAAAAGAGCAATTTGCACTGTGCATCGCGTTGGTTAGTTTCCAAAAATGCCATTTCGCGGTGGCGCAACGAGCGATTTTTTTTCACTCGCGATCCCCGCGATTACGTTGACGGCTCTCGCGATTTCAGTCACCGATATCGTTTGCGAGAAACCGTTAAGAGCCGATCGTGATACAAGGGGCGATGTCGCAGAATAATCTGCTTCAAGGATACAGTTGTGAGTCGTGCGATATTATACATTGTAAACGAATTCTCTATAAATACATTCGCGAGAACGTTGCCTCGTAAAAATATATTCCGGGAAGCGACGAAAGGAAAAATCTAACGAGACGGGGGGGTTTCCGACGCGCGCTGTCTTTACACTTTCTGCCATTTTTTTTCAACGATCGTGAAATGAACTGTGATAATGGCGGTGCTCGTTTATTTGTTAACCGGCTGACGCGAAAAAGCCGAGAGCTGGCTAATCCTTGCTGGTTTGTTTGAACACGAGCGACGTCCCCATTCATATTCTCTTAATTTTCTTTTTTTTTTTTTCACTCTTATACATTCGATCGACTCGTCATTTTGCGTTTTGGTTATGTGATTTAATTTTTTTTCGTGTTTCACTGCTATTAAATTCATTGATTCGCGAGCACCGAGTCGTCGGCCCGTCGAAAAATCATAATTTTTTCGCGGTTTAACTCGCGCGGTCATTCGAATCCAATTGGATAATCTCCGGCGTGGTAGGGATACGCGTTACGCGACACCGATCGCCACTGGCTACTTCGGTCATCGCGGAAGTGATAGAATTTTTTTTTTTTTTTTTTTTCAATTCTCGAAAAATTTGAAAATTAATAAGACGATAATAACCTAAACAAGTGTCGATTGCATTCGTTCAGGGGATTCCCAGTGCGACGATGCGCAAACCGAATTTTCCCGTCCCATTCAAGACGAGGTTATCAGGTAAGAGAAAAAAAATCGAAATTAAATCGACTGCACGATTTATTCTATTTTTCGTAAAAACGAAACGAATAAACGTTAATTCGCGTTCGCGAAGCGTATACGAGGTTTACGTCAAAGAGGAGGAAACTTCCGGGTCGGATGGTCGAAGCGAGAACTCGGCGGTTTCTGGTAATTCCGGAAATACGACGAGTACCAGCGGCAATGGCGCGACAAATGCAAACGAACATAAACTCATTCAAGTAATGCTTCTCAAAAATTTGTTTTTTTTTTGCATTTTTAATACTCTTGTTAATGCTGTTATTTTCATTAAAAAAAAATGGATAGCGAGCTATTTTCCAGGGCGATTGCATGGACCTTGACGCGGCAATTGATTCGGAAATAATCAACGTTGACGATTCTGTAGCTAAATTAATCGGCAAAGAGGCTCTCAAATACAAGGTTAATAATATATTTTTGTTTCGATAATTACTTCACAATTCTTCGAGTTAATGAGAAAATAAAAAAATAAATAAAATAATATAACAAATACAAAATATGAAAAAAAAAAAAAAAACGAAGATAATTATATTATTTGATATTATTGTATTATAGTATATATAAGAATGTTATTATTATTATTTTTAATAATAACATATTTTTTAATACTTTGAAAGATGTTGGAACAGAGTTTAGGCACTGAGGATGATGAGGTCGATGAGTTTCCCAATCAAACTGTAAGCGAACTTCAAAATGGGAATCCCTCGTCGGGACCTCGTCTCGTCGACAAAGACGATCCGCGATCGAGACTACACTTTGTCAAGTATCTTAAGAGAGACGGAAAAACGTTGAAAATATGGGAATGTGGAATATGTGAGTCGAATTCTAAAACACCATACATGGGACTGCTGGACCCGAATGGTTCCTAGAAAATTTGGAATTTTTAAAAATTTGAAATTTTTGAAAATTTGGATTTTTGGAAAATTAGAAATTTTCGAAAATTCGAAATTTTTGAGAATTAGAAATTTTTGAAAATTGTAATTTTTGAAAATTTAGATGTTTTCAAAATTTAGAATTTCCGAAAACTTTTACTTTAAAAAACTTGTAGTTTCTATAATTTTCATTATATCGATTTAGCGCCTCAATAGACATTTTTCTTGCATCTTCACGTTGAGATTTCACTACAATCAAACTTAAAAATATGTATTTTTGATAAAGTTTCGCAAAGAGGCGCATATGTGTGGTGTTCTTGAGCTAAAAAACTGAAAAAATGACGATAAAACCACATATTGGAGAGATAAAACAATGTAATTCCGTCGAAACGGCATTTTTCAGGTACCAAAGAATTTCGTCACCAGTACACGCTGATGAGACACTTGCCGACTCACACCGACGAGAGAAACTTCAAGTGCGAAGCCTGCGGCAAGGCTTTTCGTCAATTATCAACATTGAGCCAACATAAGGCAATACACAGCGACGCGCGGCCGTACGTGTGCGAATTTTGCAAGAAGACGTTCAACAGGTGCGCCGAATAAGTTGACACGAGAGTGAAAAAAAAAAAAAAAAAAAAAACCAGAATCGCATTAGCGTAAGCAATACAATCAATCTACCGAGGCACCTCTCGGGAAACCTCCCTCCTATTTTCCAGAGTTTCCACCCTGATATCCCATCGCAAAACCCACTCGGAGCAAAAACCCCACAAATGTCATATCTGTGGAAAGGGATTTCATCAGAAAGGTTGGATTACGAAAAAAAAAAAAAGAAAAAAAAAAAAAGGAAAAAGATTTCAAAATAATTTCCGAATCTTTTCCACCCCATTAATTTTATCCGAATAATTTATGTCTTTTTTCAAAAAAAAAAAAAATCGATTTTCCGCATTTTTCGATTTTAGGAAATTTGCGTAATCACGTGTTCACTCACACGAACGAAAGGCCTTACAAGTGCGAGTTGTGCGGCAAGGGTTTCAATCAGATGTCGAATCTCGTTTGTCACAAGGTTAAGGCTCACGCGCATTCCGAAAAAATGCAATACTCCTGCGGCATATGCGGCATGGAGTTTCCGCGTAGATTTGCCCTGCGATCTCACGAGGAATACAAACACGGAATCAAGTATCGTAATCCAAATGGAATTCAGAACGAGCCGAATGCAAGCGAGAATTCGACGTCTACTTGTACGAGTGCAGCTGCTTCGAACACCTCGAGCAACGGAAGTACAACTCCGTCGAGAAGCGCAGCGGCCACCATCACCGGACCGAACGTCATGCGGAAGTACGTTGAGAATTTCGATATTGGAGTCGATATATTGTTCCGGAGAATCGCCTCGACTCGCCCACTCCCCGAGCACTCCGTTCTCACCCCCCCGCGCCGTTGAATATCTCGACACCGACCGCACCCCCGTCTCAACCAATTTATCACGAAGTGACCCCGAGATTATTGCTATTATTGTTCTTGTTGCTTCTTGAGGAGAACGAGAGAATTCGGAGAGTCGAGTCTCGGAGTTGACCAATATAATTCTTCGAATAGTCGTCATCGTTTAATTAATCCCGCGGCAGAGAAATTTATTGATTGATTGGAATGAATTTCATGAATTTATTTGAAAGCCGACGATCTACCGAATGATCGAGTGAAGGCGATATTAGAAATTAATATTTCCGGTCTAAAAAAATTAAAGAATTTTTTTTTTTTATTTAGAAAACGCATCCGGATTTCCGATTAGATGAGAATTTTTTTATATATTTTCATGCCGACGACCTACCGAATGATCGCGCGAAGCGATATTAAAAATTAGTATTTCCGGTCTAAAAAAATTAAAGAAATTTTTTTTTTTATTTAGAAAACGCATCCGGATTTCCGATTAGATGAGAAAATTTTTATATATTTTCATGCCGACGACCTATCGAATGATCGCGCGAAGCGATATTAAAAATTCGCATTTCCGGTCTAAAGAAATTAAACATTTTTTTTAATTTAGAAAACGCATCCCGATTTCCGATTAGATGAGAACATTTTTATACATTTTTTCTACATTTTTTTTAACATAATTAAAATTTTTTTTTATTAATTAGAAAACGCATTTGGATTTCCGATTAGTTGAGGAATTTTTTTTACATTTGCAGCAAAAAAGTTCGTGTCGTCGAGATGCCGAATGGCGAGCGTAATCAAGAGGTCAAAATTCCTTCCTGTGAAGCCGTGAGTATCGCAAGTTCCTCATTGTTCCGCGTATATAACAATTTATGAGCTTTTAATTCACTAAAAAATTTTATCAGGAATACACGGATAGTATAGTGATCGACAAGATCGAGACTAAGGCATTGGAGAACGCGATAGCTGAGGGACAAACGCCATTCGCTCTTCTTAAACCCGTCAAAGGAATTCCCGTACTCGTCAAAGTATCTCCCGCCGGATCTACGAAACACGTGAGCATTTTACTCACTTTGTTAATTAAACAATCAAATTAACTCGTCTCGTTTTCTCGGACATCAGCTTCTGACGCCAGCGACCGCCGATGATCTCCGAATGGTAGGAAAAGTGACTTCAAGTCCGACCGCTGATTCTGAAGGCAATAAAGCTGTTCAAGTTAAAGTTCCTGTCGTCGCAACGATAACTCAGAACGTCGATGACGATGGCAAACAGAGTTTCACGGTGGAGGCACCCGGTCCCGATCAGGATGAAGGTTAACAATAACGACAATAGATTTTCATCAATCTTCAGCAAAAATTTACATTAATTTCCCTGCAAAATCTGACTTTATCCAAATGCAGAGAGTCTCGTCGCTCCGCTGGATTGCAACTTTCCATTTCAAGACACCGAATCATCCCTTCGTCTGGACAGCTCCAGCCTCAGCTTATTCGATCGTCACAACGCCACGGATACGAACGCTTTGCCGCTGACTAATCCCCAACCGGATGATTGCAGCGAACTTCTGGAACTCGCGGCTCAAGGAGGGATACAGTTCGTTCGCGCGACCGAAGACGGCCGTTACGAGGTGATGACGAACAGCGAAGCGAGAGATTTGATGGCGCAGAATTCTCACGACGTAACGATTCTCGACGGCGATGATGCCGACGCCCTCAACATCGTCAACGCACGTGGACAGTCGCTGACCGCAAACGAAGATTCGGCAGCGAATACCGACAATCAGATGATGATAGTCGATGCCTTTGCAAATGAACAAAAACCCATTAGTCTCGAGGGGATCGAAATTTTGGAGGATAAGGATATCAAAATCATCGATCCAAAGAACATCGACGAACGCATGTTGGACGGCATGACGTTTCTGTCGCAAATGAAGATCGACGATATGATTCTCCTTCCGGGAAAATCGTCTTCAAGCATCGAGACGGCGCTCGGTTGTCCGATCGGAATCGGCAGCCCACCGACCAATCACGATTTTTCGACGATTCTCGGCAATCGCAATGATCTCACGACTTTCGGAAACAATTCGCAATCAATGAATATGACTTCGTTGTTAACTAAGAATCAACAGCAACAGCATCAACAATCGTCGCTGTCGATCATCAACGACACGATAAATTATCTGAGAAATTGTCCGCCGCGAAGTCTAAGCGACGAATTCAGCATGTTAAACGATGAGGACGACGTGATGATCACAGGAGAGTTGGATGAACGTCAGCAACAGGGTATTTCTTGTTACGGTGGAAAAATGAAATTCAACGATTTCGACGATACGATCGAAGACCCTTCCAGTTTGTTGGGAATCGGACCGCAGGAAGCGAAATTTCTTGGACAACAGCAACAACAACAGAATCACAAGATTTTGGGGCATCAAAGAGGTCAGAATTGTCAGAGAATCGCTGATTATTATCGCGGCAACGAGTCGCGCAACTATTGGGACAACGAAAGGAATCTTCCGAGTTTCGGCGAAGTGAAGATTTTAGGAGCGAACAATAGCGATTTATCGGACAACGGAACGATGCAGTTTCAGGACATTAGAATTCTCGGGAGTTACGAACAATTTTTGAAGAGTTCCGCGAATTTCGGTCATCAGCAATACGCGAAAACGAACAATTGCCCGATCGACGAGGGGCAGCAATCGACGCGGAAACAAGTTAAGATTCTCGGGAAAAAATTGGAAACGGGTTTTGTCGAGAGTAACGAAGACGGCACGACGGTGAAAATTGAAGATGATAACGATGCATGTAGGAAAATGGTAAGCAACGTCTGGGAGGGATGGATCGAGAGATATTCAATGACCGAAAACGGTATCAATGCGGACGACGAGACGGAAAACGACATTACTTACGCCGACATTATCGACTCGCAAATTTGATTGATTATTTAGAGACTCAAGTATCGATTTCTTCCCTCTTTCCTCCCCTTTCAAAGGTCACTATATCCCCGAGAGATCCGTGCACTTCCGCATCAATGAAATACGCTGCAGGGTCCCTTTCGCCGGAAGTCTCGAAACATCGCTCTCTGCCCAAAGGAAGCAACGACTTTCTTCTTCAAGTAAACAAACGCGAATCCGACAAATCGGATAACGAGTCTCATTTAATTTTTCATGATAACAAAAAACAAATATCCCTCTCTCTCCCAGACGCGCAAACCGGATATTCTGAATTCGCAAAAGCATCAACGAGATTCCGCGAATATTGAAGTAATGAATTCCGACAACGAGATTCGCGAGGAGCGCGACTCGTGCGCGGAAGGGCTTCCCGATTTGGATTAAGAAGCTGTTCTGCATACTTTAAATTTTTTTTTTTTTTTTTTTCTAACAATCAACTTGTAGTCAATTTCGTCAATTGGTCGACGTTCGAAAAATGCTTTCAATTAATTTAATTAGGATATAACTTGATACATTTCGATGTTTGAGAATAAATTATTTTCATCAAAAGGGGTGAATTTTTTTTTTTTTTTTTTTTTCTTTATCTTATTTTTTTTTTTTCGTCTTTTCAACTTTCGTCGAAACTTTTCTGCGAACTGTCGAGACGCTTTTCGCACCAACGTCGTCGGGCCGTTTATCCGTTTGAAGGCGCAGCGCGCCGTGCGCTCGAGTTGACTGCGAACCGCGCCTCACCCCCAACGATTCGCAGACTAACCCCCTCTCTCTCTCTCTCTCTCTCTCTCTCTTCATCCCCATTCTCCCGACTTGAGAACTGAGGGAGAGATCGAATTTGCGAAATGGCGCTGTACGAGGGTTGAATTTCTGACGAGATAATTCACTGCTCTCGCCTCGCGGCTTCGACTCTCTGCGCCTTCGAGTCGAAGATAGTAAAGGAACAAAAAAAAGGTAAGAAAACCTCGAAGCGTGCATTCCTCACCTTCGCTAACAACGTTTCCCGCTTTCCATTCGTTCGCGGAATTTCTTTCGATCGAATACAATGACTATTGACTAATTGTTTTTTTTTTTTTTTTATTGTTGCGTTTTTCGTTTTTTTCGAAGCGTTAAACCCAAAACCGCGGCTTTTATTATTCGTTCGCGGAATTTCTTTCGATCGAATACAATAACTATTGACTCATTGTTTTGTTTTTTTTTTTTTTCTTTCATTGTTGCGTTTCTCGTATTTTTCGAAGCGGTAAACCCAAAACCGCGGCTTATTAAAACTACGATAATTAAAGCTCTTTCGTTGTTGAGATTTGTCTTTGCGCTTTATCTCCTACCGGCTTTTAAATAAATTATTCCGAGCTAAAAGCATCCCTCTTCGTATACTTGTATATCCTTGCTGTTGCCTCTCTTCTTCTTCTTCTTTACCCTTATTCTTCTTCTACTTCGGATAATCCCGGAAAGAAGACCAACTGGATGGACTCACTGGCTTTTCTACTTTCGAAGCTCCGAGTTATTCAGGAATATTGTAGAAAAGGAGATTAAGAGACGCGGCAAGCGTCTTAAGACGAGTACATTTACAGAACGGTCGGTAACCGCCCGACGAGATGCGACTAAACTCACTGTCACTCGAAGAATCGCCCTTAAGCTTCTCGCGCGAAAAACAATTTTTTTTTTTTTTCTAAACATTGCTTTTTCTTTTTTTTTAAAGAGGGTCGGTGATGAGATTAAGTTGAGATTATGGGTATCGGATTTTTGTTTTATCTTAAAACGCATGTATAATTTTTGCGCGCTAAATTTTGAAACGATTCATCGTGTCGTCTCTTCGGGATTTTAATAATGAAAATAACGAGAATTGTACTATATAAATATTCTCTGAATGTAAATTTAGGAATGTAGGAATTCTTTCTGTGTTTTTTATAACGTTATTTAAGTTTAAATTGATTCTTTCATTACTCTGAATGATGTTATATTGCATAAAAATATTTCGATGGAATTGACCACCGAATTTCCTTAATATCGCCGTTAATTGGGGTCCGAGAAAATTCGGTTAAATATAAAGTGTTGCGAGCGAAGTATGTGATCAGTTTAGAAAAATTAAATTTTTCCATTAATTATCTCGGAGATTTATTATTCTTTCGTCAATTTTTTTTCTCGCGTATTTCCACTCTGTTAACCTATCCGTTACAGTTAAGTATACTTGAAAAAACTACGACAACTAAAGTATCGGATACTTGCTATTTATTTGATAACTTTTTCCAGAATTGATGCAATTTATCTAAATGTACTTTTGTCTCGAGTTTTTTCTTTTTTTTTTTTTCATCAATTGCGATGTTTTTGAGAACTCGGAAGGCCATCTATAACGTAGTATATCCGAGTACAGTTCTCTCAACTACCGTGAGCTCCTTTTCGCAATCTCACATACAGACTTAATTGATAAAAGTTGAGAGAAGCTTTCACACTGAAGCGACGAGTATTGTACTTGCGATTCGGAGACAAACTATCCATCTGCATTCTTCCCCTCGCGCACGACCCCGACATCTCTTTCGCCTACTTTGCATCGAATTATTTAAACACGCATTTCTCCCCCGAGTCTCTCTTTACCGACTCGGGCAACGTCTTACTTATACGAGAAATAGAGAAAGACAGTTGCGGAAGTGTAGGAGGGAGATGAATCTCCTGGTGTAGACGAGGGCGGCAACATCCCCGTGGGAGAACCGTGAGAACAATGGCGTTAAGGACGCGACTCAGCGGCTTACCGGTACTCGGCGACACAAAAGCCCGAGACATTGTGAAAACTTTGTAGCGTATGCTGCAATGTTTCCAATCGACGTATCTTCAATCGTCAAAACATACGTACAGGCGACGCTCACCCACGGTCGACACGGGAAAGTTTTATTCAAAACAATATCGGATTAATGATAATAATCATTCGAGAAGACGACGCATATTCTCGTTTGCATGGTGAATTTTATTGCATTACCAGTAATAATGAGTTTTTAGCTCATTTCCTATTTAATTCGACTTGCTTTGTCCTTTTCGATTTTTAAGGAGATGCGGTGGTCAGTTTCGCTGAAATATATTCCCCTCCATACCACGAAACTTTGTGTATTAATTATTTTTTTTTACCACCCCTGTCCACCCGAATTTTTTTAAGTCGCGGAGAAAAAATTAACCAAACCGCCACCACTACCACTAACCATGCGATCGTTACCCCCTCCGCGTGTTTAATATCAATAATATCGTGTTTCACATTTTTAAAAATGCGCGATAAATCGATCTCAATTTTTTTTTCGAGAATTCGTATAATTCTTCTTCAGAAAACATTTGAAATTTATTTCCCAAATAAATTTTCGACGATACGATTAAAAACGTATCATACTGCATGCTTTGTTTATAGGTTATGTGTAAATTATCGCAACTTTGAGTATAAATATTGTCTCTTCGGGACGCTAAATCAAATTTAAATTTCAGAGATCTTTGAACAATATATTAAATAACGCGCACCCCAAGCTTAGTCCATTCTTAAAATAAAAAAAAATCTGTCGAACTATCGTAACAATCGCGATATCTCAGAAGTAAAAGATCGCGATTTCGGTTTCATTCGGAAAACACTTATAAATTCGATGAGCTCATTTTTACGATGAGAAGATAAGAAAAATACGAGTTACTGAATATTATGTCGATAGCGCATTGAGAAAAGCAGCAAAGAATTTCCGCGGCGAATCGTAAGCTGATACGAGAGATGCTCGAGCTTCGGAAATAGGAGTTGCACTCGTGGCCGTGCGAGAATGAGTCCTGACTATCAAGTAGTCAGGATGGATGCGAGGCGAACTCGGTATTAACCACTTGTGCTATTGGTATTGGCTTGCCGAAGCTCACCACGGCGGAGAGGGTGGGGAGGGGGGGGGGGGGGGGAGGTCTTGGTCGTTCGTGGGAAATATCGTGCGCGAGGCGAAGTGAGCCTCGTGAATAAATCTAAATAACCCAAACGGTTAGATGTACTGCTACTTCGATATTTTCGAGTGAAAAACGAATAATATACATATATATATCACATATTTTCGAATTGTAAAACTTATTATGTACGATGGTAATCGGAAGGGCGGCTGTACGCTCGCAATGTTAATGTGTTTCACGTAATAAATAGTACATATCTGTGGTCTGCCCGCGAGGAAACGAGTAAAATGTAGGGCGTGAATTTAATGTCAGGATGAAAGTAAATTAAGGCGGCTTTCAGTCACGCATCGTGATAACATCGCGTATAATTATTAGTACACGCGTGGCGTTGCGACGAAAACAAACGGAGTTAAATACACAAGTAAACCGGACTTGTTATGAATATTTTCTACATCGTTTTCGTTTTCGTTTTCGTCTTGAGAAGGAAGCAAACACATTGGAACCAAACTCGCCTTGTTTGCCTTCCGTTTCGCTTCTCTATGACCGCACGCTGACATGGTTACCACCCTCTTTTTTTTCGTTATTTAATGCCACATCCACGCTGTACTGACTGCGAGAACGTTATTTGAATATAGCGTCCCCTTTCGACGAGAAAGTCCGGCAAATTTACTCGGCGATAGCGCACCAATGGTGGTGAAGAACGGGGGTGAGAAATTTCGTACTCGGCAACGGCTGGCAATGCTGACCTCAACGCCTTCTTGTTCCGGCAATGGAAGTCGCGGTTTTTATCAGCAATGATGCTGTATCTCTTAAAAAAACCATCTCCCGACTCTTTCCGTATACCTGTGAGGCGTTCTCCGCCAATTGTGTCACTTTTTCTTCGAAACCTCTGAAACATCTCCACATCTCTTTTTTTTTGCTCCACACGTGTGGAAAATACTTTTTTTCTTAATCCCGAAGTTGGACAAAAAAATGTATGTTTTTTCACGATCTATTCAGTTCCATAGGTGTTATATTTATATTTCTATTGCAAAAGCTTTTTTTAGCGAAAATAATGTTCTTTTTAAAATCAATGCGACGCCTTTAATTTTTATACAAATTATACAGAGATTACTTTCTAAAATTTACAGCAAAATTGCCGACATTTTTTTTTTTTTTCCGAAAACACCTTTTGCAATAAAAATATAAATATAACTCCTAATATTGAAATGGATAGATGATAGAAAAACGTAACGCTTTTGTCAAACTTCATTTTTGTGAGATTTATCGATTTAAAAAAAAAGTATTTTTCAATTGCGTTGGTAAAAATTTGAAAAAATGCATAGAGAGTTTTTTCAAGTAGTGTCAAAATTTGTCAAAAAATGAAAGATATCTAAGAGGGTCTGAAAAAAAAGTGACTCGGTTGGCGGGGAATGCTTCATATCGCACAAAATCTCGTGATATCTTCGTATTTAGAAATTATTTATACGATTTTTATTCCTGACAAAAAAAAAAACTGCTGCTGCTACTGCTGTTTTTATGTAAAAATCATTCTCGAGTCAGCAGTGGAATTAACCACAATTCCATTATCATTAAGAGGCAACGAGAGTATAGATTTCCTCGGACGGCGGTTGCACGCCCACCGGGCCACCCAGTCACGAGTTACTCGCCTTCTTCCTTTCATTTCTCGGCACGGCGATGTTATCGCCACGCTGACCTCCGCCCTCTCAAATTTAATGAAGAACACTCTGTATATTAACGTTTCGAGAACCTCTGTCTCTGGAGTCATTGAGACACCGCTCGCTCGCGAAATTAATCAACAAATTTTCATTAAGTAATTGGTACGGTGAGAGGAAACGAAGCAGTAACATCTGTGTAACGCTTATTTTTCGTTTTTTTTTTTTTTTTTCATTCATTATACGAGAAAAATACATACGTAAAATACATTCATCTGTTATACACGTTAAATTGGTTGAATTAAATACATTATTCCTCATCGACGCGAAGAATTTCGGAACGTACGAGATTACGAGACTCGAGAGGGAACGGCAGATGGCAACTTTAATAAGTCAAATTAAATTGTATTAAGAAAAGTGTGTTGTAGTCTCGGATACGAGACGAGCACTTGTCCGTTCGCCTTTTAGCTTCGGAGATTTTGAATATTATAACAGAATTTTCAAGTCGAAAAGCCGGATACCAGAACGATGGTAACAGCTGCCAATCCGGCCAAAGTGAGAGAGAGAGAGGAATTCGTTCGTAGCATGAGAACTGTTGCAGTGCATTTTACGTTCTTTAGTCGATAACCCTTTGGCCCTTATACTTGGTACGATTCTTGCGAGAGATCGTACAAATTATAACAAGACTAACCGAGAGCGTCGGGGATTGAAATGAGAACGGTACTTCCGTCTCTCGATTACTTCGACACGTTACACGATACGCTTTCGCGGATCGCGCAATTAAATTCAGCTTCCTACATTTCCGTAGATTTCTCTGTCTGTTCGTCTCTCGTCAGTCTCGTTAAGCCTTAAAAAAAAAAAAAAAAAAAAAAAAAAAATATCGCTCTTTCCTTCGTTATCGCATATTCGCAGTTGGAATGAATACAATTTTTATGCATTCGTAATTAGCATTCGCATTTTGTATTAAACGAGATTGGTGAGCCATTATTGAAGTACGAAAAAATAAAAGAAAAAGATAAAAAAAGTAATCGAAAAAAAAAAAGGCTCTCGACGAGAACGCGAAATCGAGAATGCGCGTCTCTCATTAATCGAATAATCATATTTCTCGACTGTAGACACTCGATATATACGTTCATATGTAATTTTTATGACATGAAATTTTCCTCGGTCTCGAGAAGATAACAATTACGAAGCTGCAGTTGTAATTGTGGAATTTTCGTATAAATATATGTTACGCGCGATGCCGTGTTCTCGTATGAATAGTTCGGAACCGGAGAGCCCCGAGGCTTTCGGAAATACTACCCGATAATTAATTGAAGGGATAATTTTCCATATTCGTATGGATAGTGGCATGAGAATCGTATGCCTACAAATATGAACATTTCCCGATTGTGCGGTCACGTTTCGTATCAATGTCATTTGAAACTTTATGTGATAATAATGCGTTCGTGTATTGCTATTGGTAAGTTTATCATACACCTAATTAAATCAAATTGCGTGCCAAATTACTTAATACGTGCAAAATGTTAGTGCGGTCTATAAAACAGTAGTAACTGCTTTGAAAATCAAATCAAAGTATATTAACGGAATTATAATTATATACGAATCGAGTATATCATAGTAATCATATCGACAATCGAGAATAATCGTAGACTCCGAGCGAAAAAAATGATAACGAAATTCACGAAATTAAATAATCATATATGTTGTAAAATGATTAATACATACAAAATATATCTTAAAAAATAACATTATTAATAATTAATAATAATAATAATGAAATATATGACGTAAGAATGTCGAATTTTCCATGAAATCGCATGAAATCTAACGAAGTTTCATACAACTTCATCATCGCTCTCGTCAATTGAAATAAAAAAGAGAAAAAAATATATAAAAATTTTACCGAATATTAAATTTGATAATAAATGTTGAATATGTTTATCGATAATGATGATTCTATTATCCGAAGAAGTCATTTCTGAAGGGGTATAAAATGAAATTTGCCAAGTGTTTCACCGATGAGGCGAACGTAATGTCCGATATAATATCCGGCTAACCCTTATTTATCTTGCCGTCCAATCCGAACGGACCCCTATACATATATAGCATAAGAAAAAAAAAAGCTTTACGAACGAATCGGTTAGAATCGTTTTTTCGTGCTTGCCATTTGTACGATGCGGAATTGACCAGCAAAAATCTCAACGAAGGTCGAAGGCGAGTGGTGGATCCTTTGGTGCCCCCGGAGCTGCCTAAGTCTCCAAGGGGGTGGAAATAAAATGCTGGGTGTGCGGTGAACGCCGAGTAAGAGAAGGCATAAAAGAGAGAAAGAAGAAGGAGTCTGGATAGGTTTGTGCAATGGTAGTCGGAAGCGTCTGGGACCTCTCACGAAAATCAAGACGGTTTTCGTGTGTGTCACTCGGAGGGTAGGTACCCTCTCTTTTCCACTGCAGCTTTTCAAGCGTGCAGGCGCCGCTAGCCCTGTTGCTAGTGCATTGCGGTGTTGCGATCGTGGTAGTTTATATATATATGCATCTATATATCTATATATATATACACACCAACATGCTGCTTGGTACTCCGGGCGCATCAGATAAATTTTCAATCGGGCAAATTCTGAAAGGGCGGTCTCTCCCCGTTCAGCGGCGAACAAGTTTAAAAATCGATGCAGTCTCGCGTGGCGTGCACTGGCTTTCCTTCGACTCACCCTCCAGTTTATCGCGCGAGCTCTCTTTCTCTCCCTCTCACTCTTTTCTTCAAGCGTTTCCATCTCGGACGAAAGTGTAGTACGTACGTTGTGTACGTGTAGATCGAGTAAGGGGGCCGGTTTTGACGGTTGGAACGATAGAGGGATGCTGGGAGAGAGACGCGGAAACTCCCGTGAATAGGAAAAGAACGGGGCTAAGGTGTGTACAGTGTAGGTGGCCAGGTACGTCGTTGCATACAGCATAAAGAGCAGCAGCAGCAGCAGCAGCAGCAGTAGCATCGGCAGAGGCAACCCCTCGACCGATTCTCGCGAGTGCAGCGGAGAGACGACTTGAGGAAAAAGCTTCCACCTCTCCCTGCTACCCCTCTCGTTCCTTCTCCCATTCGAATGGTGGGTTAGCGCGAGCTTGTGGAACCCGAGGACTCGAATTTCGAATGCTGTGCACGTCGACGCTAAAACGCCCCCATGATTCAATTCGCATCAGGACCAACCCTGCCCCCCTTCCATCGCCGCGAGCTTGCAACTCGCCTCATACCCAAGGAGACGCTCCTGGCACCCATCGCAACCATCTACCAATGTAACTTCCTTCGTCTTATTCTCGCTTCTACCTTTACCAAATGTCGTTGAAACCCGTGACAATTCACCGCAGAACCAACCCTTTCCCCCGTAACCTCTCCCACCCTTGTCTTCCGTTACCTGGTACCGTCTTTAAGGGTGAATTATAAACCTCAGCAGCTACCATTCGGTGACATATCAATTCGACGTCGTTAGCCAGTGGAGACCGAAGGGCAGGAGCTTATACGACAACATTATTAACGAGAATCGAAAATATTGGAGAACGAAGTCTTTTTTTACCACGATGTCCGATGAGATCGCGCATTCAGAGAACTCCGATCGTCGGAGCTGAATTTCAATTTATTCAAGTTTCGATCTTTTTTTTTTTGTCAACTGGAGAATAATTTGCAATATTAATGGAAGAGGTTCTTTTCAACCAATATCTATTATATTGGTTAGTCGACACGATTATTTTAATTTTTGAACACGAGAGAAATTCAACTGTCGATACTGATTATGGTTTCCATCGATACCGAATGTTTTACAAAAGAACAGATTTTTCTCATTTAAATCATTAAATTATTGAAAAATGTATAGGTAATTATATAAATTTATTTCCAAAAATATACAAATATTACAGAGTAATAATATGGTTATATTATATTACTTTATACATATTTTCATTTATTTTTTTATGAATCGATATAAATGTGTAATCGAATTAAAAGATTATAGGTATATAGATAATATATATTTATAATAATAATAATAATAATAACATCGATTGAAAATCGATGATGAGATTGCCAATTATGTCATCATTGAGCTCGTAAAACACGAAAGTAGGCGAATCAAGGTCGTTCTTTGTGTGCGCGCTGCGACGTATCAAACACAACGGTCAAGACGGGGGTTTAAGAAACACGCGACACGCAGCTTACGGTCCGATCGTCATTTTTATTGCCTCACACACCGGTGTGCCCAGGTCGTTCAAGTTACCTCCGACCTCTCTTGCCCTCTACTCATCCCTCTCTCTCGCTGCGTTGTCGTCCTTTTTGTCCGATTGCTCATAATCAATAACCGGCTTGGCCCCGAGACTTTTCCAGTCACGTATTACGTACCGAGTGGGTTGGCTTCGAGGAAATCTTCCCGTACCGAAACCCCGCTCGCTTCCCTTGCCTACTCGATGATATTTTCTCTCCTCTCCAAGAAGACGAAGAAGAAGACGACGACGACGACGACGACGACGACTGCGATGCTGGTAACGTGCGAGGTATTACGTGAACCTCGCACCGTTCCCTCATCCCCGCCACAGGCAACTCTCGCAATCGTCGAGAAAAAGACGAGTAAAAAAAAAAAAAAAAAAAAAAAAAACCACGAAGAAAAAGACAGGGGGTTGCCGAAAAAAGAATTCACGGAAGCGTTAAGAAAACGAGACATCTTCTATAATTAATGGAGTCTGGTATAAGAAAAAAAAAAAAGAAAAAAAAAAGTTAAGTAACCAAGTGTCCGGAGCGCCCTTCGCCGGGACGGTATCGAAGAGCCAGCAGTTCAGGACGTTTATCAAATGTTTTCTCGACCTCGTGTGGCCGAGCCTGGTCCCTGTCTCTCTCTCGGTCACGACACAATGCCAGAAATGCCTGCCTGCTGCTTGTGGCCGCGACGACAAATTGGCCGGAGTCGTGCGGGCAAAAAGCGACGCGTTCACGGGGTCTCCCAGGGGTCACGAGATCACGAGAGGATGACGGAGAAACGGGGGGTTTGGGGTTTCGAGTTTCACTGCGAAGCTTTGCCTCGGTATTTAGGGGTGACCACCACAACTCGTCTCGTTTCCCTTCACCTCTGCACTCGAAGCCACTTGACTCTCTCATACACTGCTTTTTTTTGTTGTCAAACTCATTCGCGACCCCCTAAAGCTTCTGCTCCGATATACTAAACGCTTCGCTTGTTTGGCTCATCAGGCTGTTGATAAATCATCGTTATCATCGTTATGCCTTGGGAGTTACCGTGTGCGTGGCGCGGGAGTAAAAGGGGAGAAAAATGGAAGAAAGAAAAGTAGTGAAGTAAATTTTACGAGTTCCGGTCGGGATTGAAGGGAGAGTCACGTGTGACCCGGATGAATATGCGCCGGGGAGGCTTAATAACGGTGCTGCTGCTGTCGGGAGAGAGGAAACTGGCGAGTGGAGATGGAGCAAAGGGTGAGTCGGGTGGAAGCTCGGCCTGGTAGCGCAGCTCCACAGGGGTGGGAAGAGGTGAGGGTGCGAGGGCCGGCCTAACATTCCAACGCGACCACCGGTATACGCGGTTAGCACACCTGAGGGATTTTGAGTTATGGCCGGAACCGGTAGAGCCCACGTAGATGTAGCTTCGTGCGGAGAAGCTTGCAAGCTTTGGGGGTGGATGCGGAGGAGAAGGGCATTGCGACCCGGTAGGTAGAGAAGCGAGAGGTCGAGTATTTCCACGATGCGAGAGAAACGAGGATGGACAGTGGAAGAGCAGTGCACCAGCAGCAGCAGCAGTAGCAGCAGCAGCTTCATCCCTCCCACGTTTCGTCCCCTAATGTGGTAACACATAACGTCCGTTTCACTCGCAAAGCCGCATTAATTATTCCATATATCCAAAACTCAATTCTCCGGGCTTTCTACCCTACCACTGTTTTTGAGATAAAACGCCCGTGGTCCCAGGAAGGAAGGAAGGAAGGAAGGAAGGAAGTAAGATAGGATCGGAACCAGATCCCGTTCTCGAGTCCGCTTTTCTTTACAGCTTCTACTAACTATTATAGCTGATAGGGGATCAAAAAAGGATAATCGAATAATTCGTCTGATCGCATGAAAACAAAAAATGATATACATATAGACATATATTAATGGGAAAATTTTAGTTTTAATCGAGTAGAATGGAATAGAAAATAGATAATAAGACGCCAAATAGGTCAATTAGTAGGAAATATTTTTTTTTATCTATTATTCATGTAATCATTTCTGTATAGACAAAAAAATATTGAATTTTTTTTGCAATCTTCCAAAAAAATATTACCAAATAATTCGACTGATCGCATGAAAAAAAATTATAGATATATATATGAAAATACATTTTTCATGAAATGTTAGGAAATAGCATAGAAAAAAATAGAATGTATATATATATTTTTTTGGATCAATTTATCCTCGTAATTACTGCCATATGGATGGTTAAAAAGTATAGTTTTTTTCGCAATTCTTTCCGTCAATTATCGTTTCAAAATTTCGGAAAATTGCGGATGCGGACGTAACGAGGATATTTAAAATAATTTAAAACAATTCGAAGGACGAAAAAAAAAACAATGGAGAGAGACGAAACTTTTATCGCGGACGATCTGTAAATTAAGTGAGATGTGAAACGGCACGGCTATATGGCGTTAATTTGATCGGATACCACCACTGGGAATTCGTTGCAAAACTCCATGAAAAAATAATGTTCCGAAGCGAAATAACGTGCCGTTGAGAGAAACTGGGGGTCAGCGACACTCGATATGAATTTGCCAATCGAACGCTGACAGATGATATTGGGAAAATATGTCATAGACGACGAAAATAGAAGTTGCAAAGTTCAAGCGATATTTCTGCGCCTATTATCGCTCATCGAAGATCAATTATTCGAATCAATTCGAATTACAATATTCAATGAATTTTGCATTAATTCAGTAAAATCCAATTCAATATTAATCTCATATTCGATGAGAAACATCGCGTATCTCTCGGAACATCGGTACCATCACGACGATAGATAAAATCTGACCGACAGACCGCAAGACCAACAATTACAGATAACAGAAAGAAATCTCGAAAGGACAATCGAATCTGAAAGACGAAGAAAAAAAAAAAAAAAAATCATGGGAATCGTTCTTGCTGACTCCGTGTGCCTATACTCGTCGCTCGATTAAGTCTCGTAGGGGGACTATATACGGGGATAAAGCTCTCTCTCACCGTAACGATATCTATACGGTCGAAGAGGTTGCAAGCTCGCAAAAGCTTGAGGAACTTTCTCCAGACTCTTTGGAGTAACGCCAGAGGAGTTTCCTCCCCCTCCGCCCGCCCCCTAACCTCAAACCGTGGGCTTCCTTGGATCACTGGTATAATGATCGAGACCGAGATAGCGCAGTAGCAATTGCGTTAGAGAAATTGGTGTGTGCGTGACCGATATGTATCACCCGCGAAATTATAGACGTAATGTTATACTCCGGCAGGTTATATAAATCTCAGCGTTAAATGCCCGTCGCAAAAGCAACGTTTAAACGTGCGATTACGTATCAAACGAATACCGGGTCGTTCACCTTGTACTTATTTACAAAAAAAAAAAACAAAAAAAATCTTTTCGAGGGCAATTGGAATTTGAGGAGTGTGTACCCTTCAATAATTTCATATAAATTGCTGTGTCGGACAGGGGCACTCGGGTAGTACAAGGGGATCACACGTGTGGCGAACGAGGTGTCAATCCGCTCTCCGATACCCCTCGAACGACACTCGTTTGGCTTTAGCTCGAGCGAAAGCTCGCTATTCCTCCCTCGTCCGATTTTATACATACATAGATATAGTATGGTATTCATGCTAAGGGGGATGAGGAGCTTTTCCATTGGACCCTTTTTTGGATATCGGTTAGCCAATTCCGTAACGGTAGCGCGCAATTTGAGGGGTGACAGGGATGAAAACTGCACAAGGGGTAAAGCTGATCGATACGGCAATACGCTGATTCTATGGATCAAATGTTGCAACGAAAAAAAAAAAAAAAAAACAACAAGGTAACCGTTGATGAATAATCGAGAAATTCGGCTCACGGTATCGGTCGGAAGTGGAGCGAGTTTCGTTGGGGGGTGAAAACCGCGGGGAGAGAGTTAGTGACGCTAAAGGAGTTTGGATAACTCGAAGTGACTGCATTATTTATCGGCGCACCCTGTTCGATTACTTCTTTTTTTTTTTTCGTAAGACGGAAATAGAAGTGATTTGTACCGGGGGTTGAGAAGAAATCCTTGCCGGAAGTTGCCACACGAAAAGGAAGTTGAAGTGTGCTAGGGATAGATCCTCCCGTCTATCTTCCGAGAATAAGAAGAAGAAGAAGAAGAAGAAAAAGAAGAAGAGGGTTGAGGAAAGGCCGACGAGAGTCTCTCCGTAGTACCGCTTGTTTCTCCTTGCCCATCCCTCCTTTCTCCCGGTCGTGGAGAGGACTAAGTGAAAAGTTTGTTGTACGCTCGGCCAACGTAGAATGGCGGACAGTGCGAACGGATCTCGTGCTTCTCGAGCTTCTGCCGCGGTGGTAGACCGGGGATGAAGAGGGAGAGGGGGGAGGGGGTGGGTGTTGGTGGTCCTCGGTAGCTATCCTACCTGACACTTTAGTGTCGCTAAGTGGAGAGAGAGAGAGAGAGGAAGAGAGACCTCGGGGAAAGCACCCCGTGAACGTCACACCACCGGTGTATCCATCGTCTCCTCCCCTCACCCCGCGACATCGCAGTCTCAAAAGCTTTGGTAGAATTAGGAAACGTCATCCTGCATACTTAAACAAAACTATAACTCAAAGTTAATAAACAATTCGGAGTCTTTTGTCAAGCTTAGTGGGTGAACTAATCTGATGGTGTATAAATATGATTCAGTTTCGTGTACAGTTCGGAGCTTTCGCTCGTGCGTACGGATTGAAATAACGAGAAAGCACGAGCTGTCCCGACCAGAGCATAACCCACGGCCTATTGCTTCCCATTTCGACTCTACACCTTCTCTCCCTTTCTCTCTCCCTCTCTCTCTCCCTCTGTACTCGAAATCCGTGAATAAACTGCAGAGTATTCACAGCTCGAGTAATAAAGACCGGACTCGCCTAATCTCCAAGCTCTCAACCCTCTCGCTGCACCCTACGCCGCAGTGCCATGCACTCGACGCGTAAATCGAATGCATGAGAGTTCCCCGCGTTTACCATGTCGTTGTATATACTATATATATGCATACATACAGCTATATACCGACACTGTAAGCATAGTATACTTACAACGGTATATATACTACGTGTTTGTATTGAGGCTATAGACGAGGGATAGAACCGATTGGCTACGTGATCGTGGCATCGGCCACTTTGGAAAAGTGCCTTGAAAACACGAGGATAGATATATATCCCGGTGATCCGCGGCTGGCCACATGCTCTCTATGCGATCGTGTATCTTCTCGTCTACGCAAACGATCGGTCATAAAATCTACCCGCTGACGTAAATGTTGTTTTTTCTTCATTTTGTTTTTTAATCGCGCGGGAAAATATCGTCATATTAAAATTTGGTATTCTTCAAGGACTGTTTGTAAGACGGGAAATAAAGGGGTTAAGATATGCGAATACGAGATGAAAAATAGGGAGAGAGAGTACAGCAGGTATAGATCTGTATTACCGACAGAGAAAGAGAAATCGCTTACGACGCAACAAAGACATTGACGCGCGAGCGATACGTCATTCGATTATTGCCGAAACTTGCGGAAAGTAATGGATGGAACACCTTAAGCCTTGCGAAACGACACTTCTGCGGAATCCGTCGAATTGACAACAAGAAAGGACGTCGTCTTTCTCTGAGTAATCCGATCGGAAGAATTATTCTGTATGAACTTTCATCGCGCTTTGGCAGCGCGATCCCTTCAATCGCTCGTGATTCTACCCACGAATATCGTGACTCTACGTTGAGGTATTATCGACGACGGATTATTAATTCCATCGGACAATCCTCACAAATCACCGGTGAAAAGAGACGATGCTGTATGAAGGGTATTCGACGATCAACGCACACGTATACCGGAAAAGGTCGGAATTATTAATCACCAATAAATATCTCTTTCTCTCTCTCTCTTTTTAAATCGATTTATATCGATACGAATGTTTTTCATAATAATAGCAAATGGAAACTGTAACGTCGAAGTTTCCGGGCAAAAGTTCGAGTGATTGACAATTAATTCGTCAAATACATTGATGTTTTTTAATTGAAAAAAAGAATGTATGTAAATCAATAACTCGTCGAATGTTTGAAATGCAGTGAAGTCGATCAAACGATTTTTCCGTTTCCCATCAACGTCGATAGAAACGAAAAACGACAAGTCGCGAAAAATTTATCTGCGGTGTGGTGTTCCGTCGTTTGGAGGCCCTTGAAATATCGAAAGCTTTCGGTAGTGCGTTGGCAACTGGCATTGTATATCCGCTCACGAAACAGAGGGAACTCCAGGATATCGATATTGAGATGCGTAACGGATGAGAGAGAAAGTCGTATAGCCAACGATCGATTCTACCGATCGGCCACAGTATGACAGACTGTGTAAAAATCCCGACATTCGATATAATAAAAAAAATAAAAAAATTTTAAAAGTATTACGCGTCAAATAATTATGATGAAAAAAAAAAAAAAAAAAAAAAAAATGCTATGAGCCGTTCGATTGAATGAGTATAAAACGAAAAAAAATTGAAAAAAAATGTCGAAAATGTTGTCCGCTAAGGAGGGTCTGCGTGTGTGGAAGTCGGTGAGGGAGTCATCGGGAACGTTTGTTCGCCATCGGGATAGTAATGCGCCAAATGAAATTGTCACAATAATCGTGAGTGGGCAAGCATGGCAAACTAGCGGCGGATATAGTCGTCCAGCGGATAAGCTCGACAAGTACCGACCGTTTGTCCACGCGAGGGGTAGCGGAGGCTGGAGGATGAGAGAATTGCACAGAGGGTTGTCGGACGGAACGATGAGTACCCCGGGTATGCACGCACAGATAGCCGAGAGAATTCACCCCATACGCCGTACAAACGTTCGGAATTCTCTGTCGCTCTCTTCCAGCCTTCGCGGTACCGTTTACGACGCCGGCATGAACGGCAAAACAAAAAGAGACGCGAGAAAAAAAATGTTATTAAGCAAAAAAAACGAAGCCGCTAATTATTTTTTTTTACGTCCGCAGTAGCGGCGTCGATAATTTAAATTTCGATTGGTTCGGCACGCAAAAGAATGAAAATGAATTTAAAATCGATTGATAAAGGCGTTTGTCCATAGAATGATTTTTCATGCATCTATATTTTTCGTCACTGCGGGTGAATTCATATTATTCACGAATCAAAAATTTAGAAGTCTCGCAGATATTGAACATAAAAAAAGCTGTAAGTTTAATTTTTTTATATTTAAAGTAGTGATGTGGGTAGTTTAAGTTACGGTACTTTAATCCTCCGTTGGTACATTGGAGACACGAAAGCGCAGATAAAAATGTAAATAAAAAAAATTGTCGATGCGTTTTTATTTTTATTAACAAAAATTCTGAAAATTTGACTTAACCTTAAAATTTGCCTGAATTGTGTACTAAACACCTTAAAAAGTAACCTTAAAAAAAAAAAAATATTCGAAAGCTCAGAATACCTTGAAAACTTAACCAAAACTTTAAGTCCCCACTGCGGAGACCTGAAAAATATCACCTCAGTCGAAGGATTAATCTCTTCGATTTGATATCGCGATTGATCGATCGATCAATTGTTCGAAATGTATAAACGCCATACGCGTCCTGTCCATTTGAATTATAGGTAACATCGTCTCTCGAATGATTTTTCATGCAAATATATTCTTTGTCACTACCGTTGAACAATTAATATAATTGGCGACTAATAAATTTAGGGGCCTCGCGGATACGCGATCGATTTATTCAATATTAATTATTGCGCGGTACGGTAATGGTTATCGCCGTTAGCTACACGCTAGGCGTTTCGGATGTTGTCCAATATGGTTGAAACAACGCGCATTTCAGCGTTTCGCAAAAGGGAGAGTCGAGGACGGGCGATTGCGGAGGGGGAGGGGGAGGGGGTGGATAGTTGAGGGTAAAGGGGTAGAGATAGCATGAAAAGCGATGGAGGAGACACGAAACGTTATTACGGTAGGATTCAGAGTCCGGTTTGCAAAATTCACGTTGGGTTTAGTCGCAAACGCAACTCTCGCATGTTGGCTTGTGTGCGAAAATGGAATTCTGTGCGTAGAGAAACTACCATTCCCGGGTTCGATCGTCCAACGAATGTTTCTGTATATCTCTGTGAACGAGCCTCTGTGTGCTCACGGCTACCCGAAATCTCCATATGTGCAAATAAACAGGAGGCCCGGACGTTGCGAGAGTACAAAGAGAGACGTAGGAATTGCAGATAGAGAATACACCGGAGAGGGAGGGAGAGCGCGAGAACGGAGCGATAGCACGGGCGAACGTTGAATAGAGAGATTTCCTTTCATATATAGAGTATATATATACATATATATATATATATATATATATATATATATATGTCTATCTACCTTCACGACCAAATTATCCGCTCATGTTTCCATGTTTGCTCGAGCGATAATCTGTTTTTCCTGCCGTTACTACTTCTCCCGAAGCGCTGTACATACGATACTCTTTCTCTTATGATTTTACCTTCAATTTTTTTTTTTTTTTCATCAGAAAAAAACTAAAAATTAACCGTCGACGCTTCGCTTCGTGCCTTCGTGATATTAATTAAAACTATCCATATTTTTTTTTTTTTTGCTTTTATTATATTCGATCATTATTATTATTATCACATTTTCCACCGGTTAATATACTCTTTTCATTAATCATATTCACATATTGAATCGCGAACTCGGCGTGTTTGACATAAAATACGCGTAATTCCGTTCCGTTCCGGATGCTTGAAAGTTTAACATGAATTTCCGGTTCGCTATGTTTGGAGTATGTAATATGCAAATCTAGACTACGGAACGAATCGAAAAAGGCAGAGCAGTTCGCGTGCGCGTTTTTTTTTTTTTTTTTTCATTTTTTTTTTTTTTTTTTTTTTTCGGGAGTATATCTGTATATTGAAACGAGATGTACCGGTGTATTTACTATTCGAGAGGATAGTTCAGTTTGATGCCTCAATCGGCAAATGAGGCAGAGACTTTTTCGAACTCACGGTTTTTGTCCGTCTGTAAGAGTCGACGGAGAGGGGAGGATTGCGCGTCGAGGAACGAGTAAAATCGTAGCCCAGGCGGGTCGGTCCACAGAGCGTGTAGGGGGGGAGTTGGGCTGCGAGCCACCGAATGGAAGTGAGGACCAAGGAAGATATCGATATGCGGGCAAAGTAAAACAGAATTGAAATGAAACAGGAAGCTTCGCTTTGACGCTCGGACGATCAAAGCTTTCTCCGTCTCTCTCGCTTCGGGTGGTCCGCGGAAGAGGGCGCGGGAGGGGGAAGAGGGCTTAGACCCGACAGTTCCTTTTGTACGAAATTCACCCGATCTTCTCTTCCACGTACCCCACATCCTCGCGCCATCCCTCGAGCTTTATTCATTACAAGAAGACGGAAATTCATGAACTCTTCGTCTTGATATTTCTTTTATTGAAGCGCATTTATTACAGGTCTTTCGTCGTTACGATATGTTTGGCGATTTTTTGTTTCGATGTAATTACCGTCGGATTATTTAATTATTTTTTATCGATTTTTTTTTTAATAAATATTTTTCGAAAAAAATTTTTTGAAAAAAATATTTACATCCCTAATATTTTTATTAATTTATGTTGATTTTAGTAAATAATTTTTTTTTTTTCGATCTATTTTTTTGACGAAAGGACCGTTTTTTTTTGTTTTATTTTCTTGCTGCGAATTTTGTCTGTTGTTCGATGTATCGTTCTAATGATCGTTCAATTTATCGAGAATTCTTGAACGGAATTAAATTTCGAGGTAAGACTAGAGAGATTCCGAGGTTATTTGGGTCGGTCGGTAAGCCACAGCAAACATCTCTGTGAAGAGAGATCGGACTTGGGCAAGTAACGCAGAAACAGCGGTGAAGCATCGTTGTAGACGCGAAAGCGGCAGCCCCCGAGCTTCACAACGTCGTGGAGTGCGAACAGAAGCAGCATATACTAATTTGGCAAGCGCGCGCCTCTCGCTAACGACCCCTTTGAGGTCATAACTTTTGCCGCAACCTCGAGAAATTCACGAGAGAGAAGATATTGCGTGGACTGAAGGATGGCAAACGAGTTTCTGTGCTCTTCATATCGCGGCCTCCCGCCCCCTTCCACTTTTCGATCGAATCCTCGATGACGTCACATTATCGTCATTTGTCACTTTGCTAATTTAGGGTCGCGTTAATTTTATTGCATCGTAATAGGGATAAACGAGGTACAGATTTTTTTTTTTTTTTTCACCATATAATAGCGGTGAAATAAATATTTTATTCGTTTTTTAAAAAGTCTTTGCGTTTTTCAATATCGAACGTTCAGCTAGAAATGAAAAAACTATTGGAACAATCGTCTGTTTGCTTAATAATGTTTCGATACTTTTCAATAACAGTATATTTGCTTTTCGATGAAATATTCGAAAATTCGAGTTACCTATCGTGTTCTACGGAGAAAAAATACGCGAGTTTCTATAATTGACGAATTTACGGAACCGTTTTTTTCGCGTCGATATCGCGCGATTAAAAAAGAGTTAAAAAAAAAAGTGTGAACGTACAAAACTGTTTACACTCTTCGACGGTCCGATAGTTTGTATTGAATATTTTTATTTACATGTGTCTCTCAATCAAATTTTTATCGCGGAAACGCGTCGCGGTTATCGAACTGGCTAGATGCTGTATACCGCGGTGAAAAAAAAAAAAACAAGAGAATAACTTTCCCGGCGCACGAACTTTGCCCTCTTTGCTTCGGTAGTCGTGTACTTTTTTTTTCACGTAACATTTTAAGAGTTTTCAGAGTTATTTCTAACCGTATATTTCCATTTATTTATTTTTTCTCATGCTGAACACGAATTTATTCACTTTTATTTCGAAGGAAAAACATAACCTATAAGAAACATTGCTAATTGCTACGAAAAAAAATGATTTCCTATTAAAGTTTCTTCATTGAATAATAAATTGACAATAAAGTAACTCACGGATACGTTATACAAAAAAATACATAATTTTCGGACATTCATGCAATTGTTTACTTACTTTTTTTATAGCTATTGGACAGCTTGACAGTTCCCACCGTTTCGACGTAAGAACTTGTTGCCTTCATTTATCGTACATGTGAACGATCTATTCGGAACTATAAATAATAACGATTCACATATTTTGGTATCGTACGACTCGTAGAGTTTCAGCTTTTAGCATCATTGCGCACGAGCCTTCCCACTGCGCCCCGCGCACGCAAGCGCTCCGTGTAGCGGAGTGGTGGGAGCGCGAAACGTGGTTGCTGCTCGTGAGTGAGCCGCGTGCCGCCCGTCAGTGCATGCCGCGAGCTCGGCGCGATCGGAGCCCGTAGTCCCGTATCGATTCGAGGCTTGTAACATACGAGACGCACCGCGCGTACCAAAATTCAATATCTATGATTTTAAAGTAAAATGAATACACAATAACCGCCACAATAATTAATGCTTTTCGCATCGATCGCGAGAGGCAATGTGGCCGTCGCAAATTTATTCTCTTTGCGTTCGTCGTGTATACGTTGAATAAATTTATTTGCGATCACGAACGAGTGACGCCGATTATTTACGCGATACTGGAAAAACCATTAATAAAATAAAAATCAACGATCGTATGAAAATAAATGCCAATCGTAACGCGTCGAACGAAGAAGTTTTCCTTCAATTCCTGTGATGTGAATCTTTGACGTTTTCTCGCGTACGAATTACTTTGTGGGATGTAAAAAAAAAGAACGAATAAAAGAAAAACTGATTCGCAAGTCAAAACACACGAAACTATAGGAACAGTGAGAAAAAAAATTCAGAGCCGAAAGATCGTGCGAAAGTCCAAAGTTCGAGCGCTCGAAAAAGTTTTCCCTCTTGTTGTTTTCCTAGTGGCATGCAGCGTCGAGAAAGTGTCGATAAACCTCTTTTCGCTTCGCCGACATAAAATTGACCCGACGACCCGTAGATATTCGATACAAACAATCGAAGTTATCGAAAATCCCAAACGCCCCAACGAAATAATTAAAAAAGTAATTCATTGAGTTCATCAGTTATAACCGACAATCGTTTTTACTCGAATAATTCCTTTTGTACCGATCGAGAATAAAAAAATATATAAAATTAAAAAAAAAACATTTCGCGAGTGAAAAGATCGCGCGTGCCGTCGGCACTCGAGTCGAGGCGTACCAAGTGGCGTTAGCGAAGCGAGTAAAGAAGTTGGGAATAGAAGGATTCGAGGAAATTGAGAGATTACGTTAGCGTGGTTCGCGAGGTGCGCGTTGACTGAGTCTACGCTGTGCTCTCGGTACGGCGCGCGGAGAAACGTGGAGGACGGGGACTTGACTGCTCGGGCATTTAGAGAGTAAAATCCCTCGCAAAGTCGCCAACCGTCTCTTGAGGTAAGGAGTCCCAAAGTCCCGAGAGCGTGCGCTGCCTTGCGAAGAGCAGTAAAAAAAAAAAAAAAAAAAAAGTGGGGGGGGGGGGAAGCCGACAATAAGTAGTGGCAGCGAGGAGAAGAAACCCGCGAGAAAAGGGACGCGCGAGGATACGAGAATGAGAAGTCGAAAGTAAAAGAAGAAGCCGGAGAATCACGGAAAATCCTTAAAGGCGGAGAAGAGAAGGAGGAAAATATCTTTTGGCTCGAGAAGCGAGTAAGAGTCGTCGGTGGTGAAAGTAAGAAGAGCAGAAAGCCGATGGAGTATTGAGTACAAGAGTAAGCGAAAGGCACAGAGAGAAAACTATCTCTCTCTTCCCGACTTACTTCGATCCTCTCAGCCCTCGAAGAGCTTATCCTGGAAGGGAAGGGGGCGAGAGGAGGAGGGGAGGGGGACATAGAGCGAGTAAGATAAAAGATATCCCGCGCAGCACTGTCGTGCCGCGAGGAAGAGTGAAGACTTTTGCCGGGCTTTTCAACAGATTCGCCGAAGCGAAAGCGGATCAAACCTTAATTCGATAAACTAATCACCAATTACGTACTCTCTGATTATCAATTAATTAAGCAATTCCCGGAGACCAAATTGGCTTTTCATCGTGCCAATTAAAAAAAAAAAAAGAAATAAAAAAAAAATTCGCTCGATCCTCGATCCGGCCTCGTGGACCATAGTGAGGTATATATATAAAAAAAAAAAAAAAAAAAAAAAAAAAAAGTTTCGAGAAGTCCATCGACGAGTTTTTTGTATCGAAATTGTTCAACGACGTCGCCGGAAGATCCATCGATTCGTTGATTTCGATGATGATTATTTCTTTACCGAGACTTTGATATATCGTTTACCAGAGTATCCGTCGCGAGTACTAAACCCCTAAAAAAACACAGTGAACGAGATAACTGGAGGGAGGAGGAGGGGTTTTTCCCACAAAGCGTGAACGTGGAATAACGAAGAGAAACGAGAACAAAGGATGGAGAGGGAAGGAATCATTCTTTATCTCTGATTTTTTTGTCGTTTTTTTTTTTTTTTTTTTTTTTTTTGTTTGAAAAAGAATATAAGTCATTCGAGCGAAAGTCGCGGAAGATTCAGTCGGCGCGATGTGCGTGCGCGGGTTACTGCTCTGCATACTCGGGATCATCGCAGCTGTTAACGGTAAGAATTCAAAAATTTATATTTTTTTTTGCGTCGTAAAGGAATTTTTTTAATTGATAAAAAAATGTTTTTTTTTTTATTAACTTTTCGATAATTTTTTTATTTTTTTCAACGCGGCAAATAGCAAAAATAATAATATTTATAATATCGATAATAGCAAAAAAATTCAAAATTGTTGACGATATGATTCCTGTTGTCATAACGGTAACAACGGGACGTGAATTCTTTTTATTAACGGCGAAAACAAGAGGTTCCGGTCAGACTGATTTTCAAAGAATTGAGAGTTGTTGACAAGACGACTTTTATTTTTTCGTTGCTATCGCAATCACGAGATGCGTCGTTCAAGGGTCGCGCGAAATTCCCAGTAGTTTAGAGTTCTTTCTTATGTAAAAAAAAATCCTAGTATCTGCTTAATACGAAGATTACTTCGCGAAAAAAAAAAAAAAAAATACTCGACAATGATTTTCCCAACACACATCATTAAAATATCGAAATTGTGAGATAAAACGCTAAAAAAAAATGTTTACTCGATGTTTCGATGTTTTTATCAATTTCACATTTATTGCTTTTTTTTTCGATCGAAGCTTAATTTTTTAGACGAAATTACCGTTTTTAAGAGAAACTAATCAACGATATTTATTAATGATTTTATTATTCATAAATTATGATTTTTTTTTTTTTTTTTTGCGATCGAAAATTTATTTTCTAATTATGAAATTACCGTTTTTAAGATGAGAAACTAACGATCGATATTTATTTATAATTTTATTATTCATAAATTACGAAGAAATATTTTTTAATTACGATATAAAAGATTTGAAGAGAGACTAATGAACGATATTTATTTACGTTTACATTGTTAATAAATTATAAAAATATTTGAGATAAAAGTTTCACACCGCTGTGAACCGTTGCATGCGCCCAAAAGGAATAGTCGAGTAGACAATAGCCGTTTTCAAGCTCCACTCGAAAGTTTCCTGTCGTTTAATGCGACGTCTGTTGTTGCCTCTTCATCCCCGTCGTATCTCGTGTCCCCATTGTCCGATTATGACTCTAACGAGTTACCAACCTATTATTCCATTCGAAATTGGATATTACGGATTCCGCGTTACCCTTCGAACAATGCGGCATTCATCCACCTGACTGTTTACCTCGTCATTTATTTACCACCGGATAGTCTGTTATCGAGACACAAGAGTGCATTTCACTTTTCCTTTCCTTCTACGAGAAGCGAAATAAAAATGTATGGACCTCCGATAATACTGTTGTTGTTTATTCTTATTATTTTTTAAACTACTCGAGAGATTCTCGAATGGTTTCGGAGGAGTATAGTACCGTAGAACTCGAAGCCCGGTAGAAAATAAATGCGCGTTTGGTGGAGAGAGAACGTCTCAAACCGGCCGGAAAGTTTTCGTTGGCTCTCCCGCCTCCTCTTCTTCTTCTTCTTCTTCTTCTGCTGTTGGATACGAGTCCTACCGTAACGCTGCTTCTGCACTCTCGTTTCCTTTATTCCGTACGTCCTCCTCCCGCTTGCCTCTTTGCTTTTCTTCCTTCCTTGCACGCCGCCCCCCCAAGAATCTTATAAGTATTACGTGGGATTCCGCGGCGGCAGCGACTCCGACACGGTACCATAAACGTACGTGCGGAGGCTCCAGGACTATGCTACACCGCACTCCACAACCACCTTCGCTCCTTTTCGCATACTATATCGTACGTACGAAGCGTCGTACTTGCCTACGTGTGCACCGGAGCTCCCGAGGCACCGAGGAATAGAATGAAAAGGAGAAGAAGAAGGTGGAGGAGGAGGGGGAGGGGGAGGAAGAAGAGGGGTGAAGAAGGAGGAGGAGTGGAAGCTGCTAGTCGCGAAGCTTTCACGGTGTTATACCGACGAAAATTTTACCTCGCATCGCGGTACCGCTCGCCGGCCCGGAAATCCGGCGAGATGTGCTGAGGCAGCTGCGGTTAATAAAGCTTCGAAAAAGGGAGCGAACAAGAAAAAAAAAAAGTAAATAAAACGAAGGAAAAATTCTCATGCAGAGCCGAAGCACTGGTCGACTTGCTATACGTCTCTCTCGCATTCTCCGAATGTTCACTCCCTTTAGCGTTCAAATTTCAACAAATTATTTTCTTCCGGTTCCTCCATTTTTTTTGTCATACATCAATATTATCTACTTGAATATTACGATTTTTTCGTTCCGAGATGCGAAAAAAAAAAATTCAGATTTTCATCCCTTCGGGTATTCGAAATTCTCTTCAAATTCCACTTTCTCCGGAAACGTAACGAATTTTGACTTCGTATGAACGTTAAAAGAAAAATCCAAAATTGCACCCTTCGTTCTCATCGATTTTTTCGGTTTCGAAAATTTGAATTTTCGAATATTTTGATTTTTCATGTCGCGAAGTAAATTTATGGCAATTGGTGTACGAGGGTAGGACTCTGGTAAGCGCTCAGAATTTGGAGGATGTCCTTTGTGTTTCTGAATCTTGGGACGGAAATTTCCTTCGGTAGGGTAGGGCTTTCGTACAGTTAGCCCGATCATCATCACTGCATCCAGGCGACAACGAGCCAACCTACCCTACCCTACCCTATCCTCCCTTGCAGCAAGTTTGTCAAAGTAATTCAAGCTTCCACTTGCACAGTTTCCTCGAGGTGGCAGTGGCACTTCCTCCAAGGAACGTTGCCATGGTCTCTGTACTATCGCTGGCGTATCACCACCACTCCTATCAACATCTTCGTAGCCCACTACCAGGGCGGGCGGGAGGTCTAAAAGTGGAAACCAAGAGAAGAGAATCTTGCCTACCGATTCCGGTCACGTAGTTGCACGCTCTTGTCCTGACTCCTTATTATCCTTCGGTCCTTTCCCTCTTCCACCCTCTGGCTGCATCGTCCTTCCTCCGTTTCATCCCCTCCGCAATGAGCGTCCATTTCCAACCGCAAACAAAGGAATTACAGCCCCAATGATTCACTAGCCGCGCCCTCAATGATCCCAAAAATGAACTGATCAATTTTTACATCATTCCCATCTAAACGGGTGATCCGGAGGCCACGAACTTTTTTTCTATTATTCACCTTCTACAAGATGAATAAAAAAAGAAACTGAAACTGTATCCATCGGGCCACCGAGAGACAGACAGACAGACAGACGAGTCAGAGACCGAATGCCAGACACTCGCGAGTAGTTGAGAAGGACCGCGAGGGAGAAAGCACGTCGTCGCGATGCCGGGAAAAGAGGGTGCGACATGAAACCCCGCGCGGCGATAGAATGGAACGGGGTGGAGAAGTCCTTCCCGGGTTACCATTGTTTTACAAACTTTTCGGCGGGGTGTAGAAAACTTGGCCGGTTGAAAAGCGACGGTCGGACGACGCCTTGGTGCCTTTTTTTTTCTCTCTCCCCAGTCGAAACCATTTTTTTTCTACCCTCGTCTACTAGGAGCGGCGCCACTGACGGGGAAACAACTGACAATGCCTTTTTAAAGTTTCATATTTCTCAGTAGGATTCGGTATATCCGTTCTCACAGAGGCGCCGCGCCGCGGCCCCTCGACGGGGTGAGTTTGAGAGAAGATCTCGCTTTTCGTGCGGTTGCAACGAAACTCTATATAAGAGTATCGCGGAAAGGTTTTTAGTCGCGAAACGTATACGGGTCTCTATATCGAACGTTGTTTGGATCATTTTATTTTTATCACATTCTCCGTGGTTTCGCATTCTTCGGGAGCGATCTTCGGATGAATCGCGTAACATTTATTTTACAAGGTTTGGCAATAACACGGAAGAAATTCGAGCCGTTGATGCTCGTCGTAACTTCTTTTATCTAACTATCCTTTGATAGACAATACTCGAGAGCGTCTAGACGGATCAATCAGACGTCTCGCGAGTAAACGAGATGGGAACCATATATGTTTCTCTCGATGTTTCTACTTGTTCTTTGCCGTTGTGAGGAAATGAAGGAAAGAATGAGATGAAAGACTCCTCCGCTGCCCACTGTTTCCATGAACGGACGACAATAACTGGCGAAATGTCGTAACATCGTCGTCTCGCGAGTTCGCATAACGCCGATAAAAGCTCACATGCCGCTACCGGTATCGCTGCTACTGCTGCTACCGCTGCTACCACTGCTGCTTCTGGCGTCTCTCCACCATCGTTTCAGCTTGAGAAATGAAATGAACCGGCAGTAAAACTCCGTAACCGCATACAGCATCCCACCAGCGAAAGCGAACCAACAACTCCTGCGATGCATATAAGTTCGCATTTGTTTCAATTTTAGCTTTTCTCGTTTTACCACAGCGTTTCTGGCTTCTGTAAACTCGCCGCATGGATCTCTTGCTCCACTTTTATTCTACCAACTCTTGTCAAAACAAACAAAAAAAAAAACTAAGAAAAAACTCCTAAGAATTTCTTTGCATATACTTATGGAAGTAAGGAAATATTTTTTATCTATTTTTCCTGTTTTATTTCGGGTACTCCGCCAATTCTATTGTTATCCTCGAGTAATATAAGTACGGAAAAGATTTTTTTCCCATTGAAATACATTTTTTTCTCGTGTTTATTTCGCAATTTACCGATGTAAACTCATCAGAATTGCCGGTGGGGTTCCGCGATTTCAGGCAAAAAAGCGATTTTTTTTTTGCGGATAAAATAATATCGAATCATTAATTCCCTGCGATTGTTTGTTCGTAATGGTGCTTTTATCGTTAAAAGAAACCCCATATCGGAATATGAAAAATTCTACGAAAAGCTTCATGTTTTTTTAATAGATATATAAAATAAAAAAATTTTACGAAAATTTAAAAATTCCCGACTGAAAAAAAGAGTGAATAGTCGTGCGATTTCTTTATAATTCAGTATGGAAATCTCCATTTCGTACAAACAATCCTATCGAATCAATAATTCAATGTTTTTTCTGTATGTAAAAAACAAACAAAAATCGCTGTTTTGCCGAAATCGGCGGACAATCCGCTGAGTAACAGTTGCCTTGCAAAAAAAAAAAAAAATCCCATTTAATTTACTTATCCGTTTACCTGTCGATTCGTCGGTTACATCGACTCAAATGGTTTATCAGATCATAAAATGATCTGATATAATTTTTTTTAATTTAGTGAAAACTAATTAATTGTTTTTGCCAATGCGGAGGCCATCGATGATCGTATCACTGTCGAGATTCCGAGAAATTTTCAAGTAAATAAAAATAAGACGCGGAAATTGATATTTGATATTCAATCGTTCGTCATTTCTCGGTTTTCATTATTCTCAACGTTCGGTTGTTCTTTCCAAGAAACTACGGGAGGAAGTGGAGATTTTTTATTTTATTTGACCCCATTATACTCTCACCTGCATGATACTTGATGGCAATACACAGTGAGAAAGAAAGGGAGAGATACGAGAGTATATCTATCGTCCTGAACGAACCAGTGCTGACGTCATCTCCCGGTCGAGTTGCACATTTTGCACTTTTCGCCCGGCGCCAGTCGGCGAATCCCCTAACCCTCCACCCCCAATCGGAACTGACTCTCCCTCCAACGCCACTGGGACCTCTGGCGCCAGGCAGTCGAGCAGCAGCCGCCTCCCAGACTCCGTGGAGCCGTGTAAGCAACGAGCGAATAGTCCGAAGAGTATAGAATCTCTCCCTCGCTCTTTCGACTTGCCGAGGGTTAAAACGGGAGCTTTTCACCCCCATACCCTCAACCGTGAATAACCGTAGCAGCGAATCTCTACGGACCATGAGCCACGATCTCGATCTCGAGATGTTGGATCAATTCCGTCCTTTTTTCATCCCCCACGCCTACCTGCCTTCGAACAAACAAAAAAAAAACCACGAAATTTCAACCCCTCGTTATAAACGATGTCGCACATGCTGCTACTTCGTATTTCACCTTATGTAGATATATATATATATGTATGAATATGTGTATAAAACATTTGGGACCATCGGGAGTTTGTGTACATTTGGCAAGTCGAGTGTGTGGAACACAAAACGTTCCGGGTTGGCCGGTGTAGACACGAGAGTCTCGCCAACTATCCGACCGCGAACCGCCACCTCACCTCCGTCACTATATACCCCTTATCTCGAGAGTTCCAAGTGCCCACCGGGAGAGTGAGGAGGAGAGAGAGAGAGAGAGAGAGAGAGAGAGTTTCTCGCGAGTATATGCATTAGATTCGTGGCAGTCGAGACGATCGAGCTGCTACCGAATTCGCCCAGTCGTGCTGTGTGGTCCTACTGACTGCCTGCTGGCGACGAAAATTCGATATCCGCCGACTCTCGCTATACCCACCGGAGTCTCTCTCTCTCTCCCTCTCTCTTCACCGACCAGACCGATATCGGCAACGTACAATATTCCTGGCGTTTAGATACGCGTGATGGAAAGCTATCGACAATATATATATATATATATACAGCTTTTCCCCCCGTAGGTACACCCACCACCCTCTCCCTCTCGGTACTCTCTTTCGGTTCTCACTTTTTTTTTTTTTTTTTTTTTTTTTTTTCATTGGCGAAACGAAAAATCGCATTTTTCTCACCCGAGACGAACAGTTTGAGAGGATATCGTACATCGGCTTAATAAAATGATGTATCTTCACGTATATCAGGCTGTTCTCGGTATGAATGGCTCCGAATGCCTTTGGAATTGATTAACTTTTTCTTCTCAACGTAAATCCTTTGAAGTATTGCTGGTCGTTTCTCGAATCACTCTTTTACTCCTTAATTCTATCATAAATAAAAAAAATTGCCCTACTTTTCGGAATTACGAGGTATCTGAAGAATAAACGATTTTGGTAAAAGATTTATTGTTAATTAGAAGAGAATTAAAGTGATGAGAATAGAATATTAGATGAATAATATAGAGGAAAAAATCGATTTTTTTTCGATCAAAAATATTTTTTTTGAGGGGTCAAGTAAAAAAAGGTCAAAGGATCGAGCGAAAAATATAGTTACGTAAATATGGGAAAAATGATGATTTCGAAAGATAATTTAGTAATTTTTAACATTTTATGAATTCATAGAGTAAACTTGAAAATTCCGATTTTCTATTGCACCGGAGATTCTTCGAATAATTCTCTTACCGCATTCCCTACGGAATATTCAACGTTATGCAAGCAATTTCGGTTGGGATAGTTTTCCGGCGCTCATTAAATCAGATTCATCGGGTTGAAAAATGCGTTTTAAACTAAAAGTTTATTGCACAATTTGAGAGGTTCATTTGAAGATAATTTGGCGCAATGATACTTTATAGTGTGAGCTCAAGGGCTCTTGAAATTCTTCGCTCGACTGTATAAAAAAAAAGGTCCAAATAAAAGTGTTATTTACGATTGCCGAGTACAGGATACGCGTATGCAGAAGGGTGTAGGAGAGATAAACGAGTCCGGGGGTAGAGTTCGGTGGTCCGGGGGGAGGCGGAGGGAGGATGAGAAGGGGTGGAAGGAGGGAGGGGTTGGGGGGCTTTAGCTTCGTTTCAATTCGGATAGTAACGTCAGCGTAGTGAACACGGCGTGGAGAGGAGAGTACCGCCGACCAGACAGAGCAGTGAGAGGATTGCCATGGTATAGAGTATAGAAGCTTCCTAGTGGTTGCGCGAGAGGGAAAGAGAACGGCTCGAAGCTCGCGGCGTTACGTCGTGGTGGCAAAAAGCAAACAGACGAGAGAACAGAGAGAGAGAGAGGGAAAAGCAGCGAGCCAGCGAGTAGATAACGCCGGGTGAAATGTGCCCGAGCATTATTTTTCCGGGTAAATGTGGCGTAATAGAAAAAAATCTGGAGGTGGAAAAAACGCTCGGAGAGGAGAGAAGGACGAGTTATCCAGCGCGAAAGCACGACGAACGAACCGGAGAGCGGCATCTAAAAAAATTACACATGTACGCGGAACTGGAAGGTCCTCATCGTTGAGAAGAGGAGGGGGAGGGGGCGCGAGGCTGCCAGGGGTCGATGCCCCAAGGGTCTCGGAGAATGCGAAATATTTCGAGGGCTCCGGCGTGCAAGTATTAAAACTTTCTCCGAACCGACCCGGAATACTCAATTTCTTTTTCTTTTTTTTTTCGACCAACGGATTTTATATGCACGTTGCGTATACGCGCGAATACGAGAGACGATAACTCAAACAAGGAGTCGCAACCTTTGCTACTTACTGTGAATACTTTTCCACTATAGCTGACCGGTGGAATGTCGAGAACGGACATTATACGTTCTCTCGTCTTTCTTTCTGTCTCTTACGTGTTTTTTTTTTCGTTTTTTTTTACACGAATTCCTGAAATACCTCGCCGTTTTCACCGGCGAATGGGTACTATGTACAATCGTTCCATTTTTCCTTCTTCTGAATAAATGAACGTACGCAGAAGCCGTACTCGCGTATACATTCGTGAGAGACCACTTTTTGATTAGTTGACTCTCGCCCTCTGACTTTCACATTTGCGTAACCTATCCGGCAAGAAACATGAATGAATAACCGTTGACGCGCATTTATTTATTTCTTTTTTTTTTTTTCGCTTTCATTCTTCGTCATGGTTCTGTGATCTGCAGAATAAACGAAACGCAGGACGTGTACACACGTAGGGGTGGGGGTTGGGGGATGAAAAAAAAGAAGCTATGAAGCTCATAGCACGCGTGCTTACTCTCCTATTAACGCGTGTGTGAGATTCTCCGGGTAGTAGTTCTCTCTTCCTCTCTCGTCATTTCGTTTCTTCCCCTTTTCCCCTTTTGGTTTTTTTTCTTTTTTTTTTTTACAACCCCTCGCGACCGTTCTCTTTTATTCATCTCATCCACAGCGAGTTAAGAGCCCGCATTCGTGTGGTACCAGTTTTTGTCCCGGTCAAACGAGACGTGACGGAATTGTAGTACACGCCGCGTGACGAGAGCTCTCGTTGCGCGCATCACAGAGATTTTACAAAAACGAGGTAAAAAAAAATGAAAAAAAAAAAAAAAAAAAAAGAAAAATGCGAACAAAAACAGGAACAAAAAATGCAAAAAAGAAAAAAAAAAGTAGAATAGAAAAATACCCTGTGAAACGGCGTGACTGAAAGTAGCGATAGACGCGAGTCGACGGACAGCTCAAGCGAATTTCTTTTCGATGTATATATACACCATAAAAAATAGAAGTCGCACGGCAGGGGAATTGAAATATAAATATAGACGAAAAATAGAAACGGAGAGAGTCGAGATCCGGTCGGAATGAGCGGTGGCGAGAATACGGGAAAAGGGTACGAAGAGTCTGACTGGAAAAACCAGTGGCTCACCAGTGGCATTCGAAATAAAAAAAGGAAGAACAAAGGGAACACGGTGCGGGTACAAAAAAAAAAAAAAAAAAATTCGGTGAAAAATGTAGTGTATGTGTGGGTGGAGGGGGAGAGGGATGAAAAAAAAAATGCTGGATGGAGTGGACCGTCGGGGTAGTTTTCTCGTGGACGAGTGAACGCGAGGCTGCTGCTACTGCATACCGTTAGCGCTGTGGCGCGTTAGCGGTTCTGGCAATGGGTTTTGGCCGCTTCGTTTGGGATGGAAGAGAAACTCGGTGGGATAGGTGGTGCCTGCACAGCAGAGGGTTCGGCGGTACTGGCTCGACGTTGGAATGTATCGCTACCGATATACCGCGAGAAAAAAAGTTGAAAAAGGCAGTAAATAAAAAAATATATAGTATATATATCTATAAAAAAAAAAAAAAAAAACAAAATGGCCAAACCCTCCGGCGCCTACGCAGAGAGATGGGCAAACGACTGAGGGAAGGTATGAAAAAGAATGTATAGAAAGAGAACAGAAGCGCCGTTAAAAAACCGCGATAGTTGAGAAGAATCTGCGTGAATTAAAATAAACGAATGACATACATTCGGTTACAAAGTCAAAGCGAATTAAGGGCCGGAAGCTGATTCCATTATTAAAAAAAATGGAGTAGTGTGTCGCATCCCTATTCAATAATGAAAACGATGTGACCAATGTATTTCTGACGCTCAATAATAAAATATTGAGAATAATAAAAAATTGAGAATATCGACGAAATAAAAATAGATACGTATGAATTTGCGGAATGTCGAAAAGTAGAGACCGGATATATAGGGTGAGGGTTCACGCTTCATTCGTCTTCGTCACGGTTTCCGGTATCTTCGGTCTCTACGCGACGGTCATCCACGAAGTTCCGGAAAAGCGAGATAAGGAGAAAACGCGCGGTAAAAGTAGTAGCAGCAGCGTCGTGAAAAGAATCGTCGTTTTCGTACCGCGTACCAGACGTCCCATACGTCCATCAAGAGGGAAACGAGCCGGCGAGCTCCGTCGGCTATAGAGGGCGGGGAGGAGGCGGGGGAGGAGGGAAGAAGGTTGGGGTATCGGGACTCTCGTATCGTCGTCTATCGAAGCCCATATCTCGTAGCCTATCTACCACCGTAACCGGGGGTTGGTAGCTTCTGCTGCTGGAGCCTTGCACTGGTACACGGCAAATGGCGCGAACATCCGCAAGGTGCCCCCCGGTCCTAACTTATCGTCGTAGGAAGTGGCTTCGCTATATACCGCCGTACCGTTCCTCACTTCCACTCTCCGATCCGCCAACCTCGACTTATCCCCTCGGCTCAGCAGGTATCCCGAGCAGGAAAAGGATAGAAAACGATAGAGAAAAGGGATCTCTTTTTAACTCCCGAGAACATTTTTCTCTCAGCTTTTCGCGCTTTGGAGCTTTTTTGTTATTTTTTTTTTCCCTTTTTTTCATTCGAGTCTCGAAACAAGTACCAAAAGAGGTTTCTAGCTTGCGCAGCCCAGAAATGTTTCGAAGAATTCAAAAGATTCTCTGAGACAGGGAAAAAAAAAACACAAAAAATCTTTCTCACAAGGAGTACGAAGTTTTAAGAATTCCCTCGGAGTTTCTCTCGACTTTGGAAAAATATATTTCTCCGATAGAAAGTTTGAGTCGATTGTTGGGTTATGAGTTTGAACGATAATCGAGTCAAGTTGCGAAAAGATCGAGGTTAATCCCTAACGGTGGTACGTCGGGGGGCGCTGATATCTCCCGAAATTCCGTTAGTCCAATGTGTCGTACAGTCATTCGCGCGGAGGGGGAGGGTGGTTGGGAGGAGATCCCAAATCCAAGTTTACCACTCCCGAATCAGCCGGTGGTACCACGTTAAAATAGGTATAAACGCGCATCAGGGACTGGCCAAACGTGAGACCGTCTGCATTACCGGAAGTATGCCGTCCCCTCGCTTTAACCCCATCGTCCCTCTCCCCTCCCTCCCTTCGCCCAGTTGTTCCGGCTAGTGAAAATCAGAGGCTAGCCTAGCTTCGAAGCTACCGCGTTAACCCACCCTCGGATTCGATCTTCCTCTGGCGTTCGAGATACCACCCTCACACATACACCCCGGCAGCTCCGGGACTTTCCCACCCTAAAACTGTCGGATAATCCGTTTACGGCGTTTCCTGTATGCATGCATGCATGGAGCCGCCACTCCGTTCCGGATTCTCTATCGGTTGTCTCGCTCTCATCTACCCCCTCCCCCGCCTCCCCATCCCTCACTCCCTTACCAAATTCGCACTCTATTCAACCTCTCTCCGTCACGTTCACAATGGCAAATATGTGTGTTTCCTTTCTCAGCTTCTCTCCCACCGACACATTCAGGTTTCCATTCCTATTCAAACCCTGTTGTCCCCTCCCCCTCCCTCCGTCCCCTCCACTATTGCAGTCCTACAAATAGTCGTCAGTAGGTGAGACCCCGGGGTTTAGCATCCAAATGGCGGCAATTTGGAGCAGGTGATAAAGGTGATAAAGGTGACACAGTGGTTGCAGGCACGTTGCCGAGCTGCGAACCTCTCCCCTTCCCCTCGAAAATTCTCTCTCGGTTTCTCTCGCAATGGAGAAACGGTCGCGCTCTCTCAAACCTTCCCAAACCATACCGGGTTGACTCTTGTGTATGTGCTCGCGCGACAAACCTCCCCTTACCCCCTTGAAAACCCGCCCGCGCCGGCCGGCGCCGAGGTGCTAAGCCTCTAAATAGCCAACCCCTCCCTCCTTCCTACCCCCGCCCTCCTTTTCGCCTCTCGACGTCGAGAGTGCGCCAGTTAGCTGCAAGAGACTTTCAGCGACGGCTGCGAACATGATACAATTTCGCGACGTGACAGATTTTCCTTCAGTATTTTTATTAATAAGAGTCTTTTTTTACCCTCATGTAACTACGTCTCTGCAAAGGATTTATTTTTTGGTCGGGCAAAAGTCGCCAAAAGATTTAATAAAAAACACAGATTACGGTCCCAATTTTAGGTCGGAATGAAATTACCAAAATATGATGTAAAAATCCAAAACCATTCAAACTAATATAATTAATTAAATAGCAGTTGAAATGATTTAAATAAATCGCGGAAACTTCGCGAATTATATCGATTATCATACTTCGTGATTTATCGATGTCCTAATGTTGTATTCAACGTAAAATAGCTTGTCGCTCGTAGATTTTGGTTTAAAGTTTCCATTAATAAGACTTTTCATTTACTTTCATGGAAACGTTTTTGTTCCGTTGTCTGTTGTTTTCGTCGCGTAAAAGTAGTCAAAAGGGTCGCAAAAATAAGATTTTACGGTAACTTCCGGTCGGAATAAAATGGCCAAAATGGGGTGCAAATTATCCTAAAACTACCCCAGCAAATGTGTAGAATAAAATGATTAAACGACACCACGCAATTGATTGCCTAATTTTTAATTTTATTCAATTTTGTTAACTTCAATTATTCCGCTTCGTCAATCGAATTAATTATCATAATTCGTGACTCGACGATATGTCGTTTGTCTATTCGACGTAAGATAGTTTGTCGCGATGTATCCAGTGCCGTTAAAGCCATCGCTAACGGGGTAAATTCGTAGCTCTCTAACCCGGCGGCATTGAACGCCAGAAGCCGATCGAGGAGACACCGTGTATCTCGGGCCGTATCGGAAAACAATTGCAACGGCTTCGCACCTGTACATTTCCCGAGCGTGCGAACGCTGGGGATGTGCCGATTCACGGGAACGCTTCTGGTGTACAAGTCGCGAAGATAATATCCGGAGGGTTTGTTGGGAGAGTTTGGTACGCCTTTGCCTCTGCTAATTAGTGACGAGCCTAATGACCTGCCTTCGTCTCTTCGTCTCGATTCTCTTTCGCTCTCTCTCGCTCTCTCTCTCTCCAGTTTCCGCTTGACTCGGTATTATCGCACGGAATTTCTGAAACAACGACCTTTTCGTCTCTCTCGGTGAATTCGATCGATCACCAGGAATATTACGTCCATAAATAGATGTCTGCCTACGCGACATTTCACTCTTTATCCACCGAACGTGAATACTCAACAGACGAATTGTATGAAATATTAATGAAGAATACCGACATCCGAGACACGAATAAAAACTAATATGAGTCTTATTCTGATATATTAATATATTTATAAGACGCTATCGGACAGACGAAAGATATTTTTCTTATGCGAACATTGCAAGGGGATGTTCGTGGTATATACAGATTGGTGAGGGTCGGGAGTGAATGCAGGGGGCGGGGAGGGCGGGGAGGGCGGGGGGTTGATGCGGAGAAGAGTAAAAAGAGGAAAAACCCGGGGAGGCTGATTGAAAACGTCTGGATGCGAGGTCCGTCACGTCACTTCCGGATCGGGCTGAGGCGCGTCTTCCGAGGGCACGAGTTCGCCCAGGAAAAGGAGGCAAAGAAGCGAAGCCGGGAGGGAGGGAGGGAGGGAGGGCTACGCGCTCGGTGAATACCAAAGTCTGACTCCAGTCGATACGTGAGTCGAACCGGGTCTCGAAACCCGGGTTAAGAACGGGGGTGCGCGGCCCGGGGGCAGGGAACCACCGAAGACGTTTCGTATTTCTCGTCTAAGCGCGGAGAGGAAGAAAAGAGCGAAAAGACACGTCGATCCTCGCCAGTCTCCGGGGGTGTTGGGCTGTGAGTTGCTCGTGTCTCTCCTACCATATCCTCGGGTGAGTAAGGCAAAGTTCCGTCGAGTCAACCTTCCGGTATGCATATGCCAAGCGAGCGTGACTCTTTTTCTTTCACGAATGAAGAAAGAGAGAATGAGAAACAGGAGATGCGAACTATATTTCAAACGACAGAAAAGCTCGCAGCTCTATCCCTTCCACGTTCCCGCCCTCCACCCCCTTCACCCCAACTTCGCGCGACTCTCGTATACGAGGTCAAAGCATTTTCTTTACCATGGAATGAAATATATATCGGTGGGCTTTCCGACATGTTGAAAACGTGACGAGATCATCATCCGTGACATGACTGACGGTTATGAGACTTTCTCTCACGAACGCTACAAATCAATGTATTTTCCAATAAAAATGAAAAAAAAAAGAAAGAAATAATAACCTTTATATTATCGGATTTATTTATCCAATTATTGGCTGTCGCGCGACAGCGAAAGTAAATGATTTAAATGTGAGAGAAATTATCTTTCGAAATTCTTCATTTATACGAAAAAAAAAAAAAAAAAAAAAAACAATGGGGTTTAAGTTATGAAAATAATAATAATAATAATTGTAATTATTATTTTATTTCATTGATTTACGCAATTATTGGATGACTCGCGACACCGGAAGTGAATGATTTTTATATTCTTTTTTAAGATTTTTTATTATCACGTTTTTCATCGTTTCGTAACGACGAAAGAAAACCAATCTGAAATCGCGTCAACTACCCTTATATTCTATCGTGTGATTTTTTTCACCATTGAATATGACGGACACCTGAGTTTTCCGATATTCCATCGGCGATGGGGGAGTCGTAGCTGTGTAAAAATCCCGAAAATCGTTAATTTTCGTAAAACTGCTCGATGAAAAAAAAAAATTCCCTCACAGTAGGGAATCTCTATTATGTGTATTATTTCCTCCAATTTTTTTTTATATGGAAATTCGCAAGAGAGAAAATAAAACGTTGTTTTTGGCGATTACAATTTTCCATTCGATTTCAATTCAACTATATTACCACAAATTTAACAGCGCCCCCTCTCGGCTCGTAGGATTGTTGCGTTGCACATTCGTTCTTTGTGTGGAAAAAAGTTGCAGTCGATCGAAAGGATAGTAAAAATAAAAGCTCTCTGCACTCTGCTTCGGAAAGGGTCTCCTCGTCGTTTCGGTCGGTTAACTCGTTTGTCTATTTGAATATAAAATTCTGCAGAAAAAAAAAAAAAAAAAATCGCGAGACTCCTCCTCGGCGATGAATGGTTTATCAGCGTTAACGATAACGTTTTCTTCAAAGGATCGAAAAAAACTACGTGCCCTATTTGAATATAAATTCGAAGCCGGTACATTTG